>CM024191.1:4363732-5750809 GCA_013433145.1 Ascaris suum | reverse complement strand
TTCTATTTTGTTGACGTACTAATTGAAATCATAGTAGAAAAGTGGATTATTTGTGCAGCAGAAATCGGTTTCAATTTTAGATTCTCAAGAGGTGCACAAACTATAGCAGAAAATTTTTCGTACGGAGGATGAACATTTGCTCATTTGTTAGCCAACTGCAGGATATAAACTGTTTCGTTGAGGAAACCAGGAATATTTTATTGGTGAGCAAATAACTTCTGCAAGATTGTTCATTGTGTTTTTTCATGGAGGTGCACTACAGTGTTGCCTGAATGGGATTCTGATTGTTGCTTTCATCATCTTTTTTGTTCAATCTTATTCGCTTCTTCTTATTAATTCCGCTCGATTTTCCATTTCCATAGTTATGTATGTTCCTCTTTGTTGAGTCATATAGCGTACTTCAGGTGGAAAAGATTGATGCGAGAAGAGTTTTGATTGGGCTATTTATTGAGCCAACATTCATTGCTGCATTTTAGTTGAGTCTAGCAAAATTAACGATTTTTCTTAGCGTTGCTTTTTGGCTCAAATTTTTTTTTTGAGTTCTTATTAGCAATAAAAATATCACATTCATTCATCTGTAGATGATCGTTTTTCTTGGAAGGTGATTTTAAAGATGAGAGACTCGAATCTAATTGTATACGCAACGGTTCAGCGTTATAGCCATTAGACCAAATCGATATGAGTTGTAAAATATTTAGGCGTTTGGAATGTGTGCGCATATTGAGGAGCATTATTTTACTTCTTTGTTGAATTAATCCATCCACTAAAGTGCAAGCACACAACTCTAATGTTGCGATCTCGGTAGCTTTGATACGGCATATTGTAAATGAATTAGTGTATTTGATATGATCATTTCTCATTATTTTCAAGTTCGCCTACCCATAGTTTATTGCCAATATAGCAGCATATGTGATTTTTTTAAAAATTTCCACGGGGTCTTATATTGTGTTGTCGTTAAAGTTTGTAGCCACATAGAAGCTGAAACGTGATTGAAGGCGAAGTGAAGATTGAATGTTAGTGTCTATACATGTAAATTAGAACATATTTTTCGCACAATCTTCCCACGCAACAATGGGATTTGAGCACTTTCCCGTCGTTCGTTTCCCTTCCGCTGTCCGTCGCTCTTCTCGTCTTTGATCCTTTTAATTGATTGTGACGATACACACACTGTAAAACGTTGAAAAAGTAAACCGTATACTCAGGGAGTTGTTTTCGAATGGGACCGCAGTGGAAAAGCTGTTTTTAATTTTTGTGTTGTTTGGGAAGTGGTAGAATTAGATGTGGAGTGGAGCAAAGTTTATTTGATAGTGAAGATAAAGAGTGCGAACTAGGAGGGAATAAACCGAAAGAAATAATAGTAATAGATACAAGAACTGGTTTAGAGCTTTTAAGAAGTCACCAATGGCAAACTTTGAATACTACGTGAAACTTCTAGTCAAATAGTTTTTAAAAAAGTACGCATCGGTCGAACATTGAAATGACGGAGATATCATGTAGCGATGTATTAGGAGGACCGTTCTTGTCCTGCGTCCCACCCCGCGCTCAGTTCTTTTGCAGCGACGTCACGTACTTGGAAGTCTTCATCATCTTAGGCTGTTTCCGGTCTCAGCCTCTGGTCTTTTTTTGCAAATAAATTTAATGTCGTCATCGGGAAGTTTCAGTGCTTTCCGGCCTCAACTGTGACTGGGACAGATCTGCTCTCGCTTTTTTGGAATTATTTGTGTCTTCGAGAATAATACGATTGCCGATGTGATTTCTGCCAACCGATCTCGGTTCCCAAGAAAATTCCTTCGCTTCCTCAATTTGCCTCAATTCACCAGCTAACCTTAATTTTACTTCCCTCATCTTCGGCTTCATATAACTCTATTGTGCACTTTAATATAACAAAATAGATTTTAGTTTTATGGGAATAGAAGTTTAAAACCGTGTAGAAGAACCTGTTGGAGAGACAGATGCAGCTCAATAGCCGTTTATATTTTTTTTATTTTTATCGCTTTTGTGTTTTTTATTTATTGGTTTATTCTCGCTATCGTTGTTCGGCGGATGCAGAATTTTTTTCCACTGTTTTTTTGCACAAAATTTTTTAACAGGTAATTTTTTGTGATAGTAAATCTATAAGTAAATTGCTAATGAGGCTTATGTGGATCCCATCTGCAAGCGTTTACTTTTGTGTGCTTCATTAAAGCCATCCATAAATAGTTTATCTTCGAGCTTTTCAGTATGCCTTGCATTCATCGGCAGCTTTGATTATGAGCATACCGCTGCAGCTGTGCATCCGATAACGCAAGATGTGATAGCTCATTTCGCTTGTGGCACTTCTTTTTTCGCTCTTTGGGGAGAAATTCTAATGGCACAACTAAAATAATGCTGTTACCACTCAAAGCAATGTTATTACCGTTGCATCATCCTTCCAATTCCTTCTAGCAATTATTGAGAGGGGGGGGGGGGGGGAACGAAATATTTCTTGAAAGATTAACTCATCGCTGGTCATATATTGAATTTAAATATCAAAATTTAGGCGAATTTCTTATGTGAATAAGGGAATAACGCAACTGCTTATTTGCTGCCCTATTTTTCCCTTACCCTCGCGGATCCGTTGTGCATATACTTGAGGGCAAAACTTGCACATTTTGAAATGCCGAAGTCGATGACATGTCCTGAAAGGATGCCAAGGGTTACCCTCTCTCCTGGAGCAAACTACTTCATTTTCTTGCTTAGGAATAACGATGGGAACATTTCAGGTACAGTTCTACAGAGTGTGGTCAGTAGATCGAACGATCGAAATTTTAAAAGCAACTTCGTCCGTCCTTTTCCTCCCTTTCCCACGGTTCCTTCAACCCTCCCTTCCCACTACGTTTTGAGTACATTATTATGGATGTATAGCAGCCGTACTTTCGATCGAAACATTAGCTACTAATAACCACTGAAATCGTAGATGAGATGCAATGCAGTTGATGTTGAATTGCATTTTGTTGCTATTGCTGGAGAGTTGCTTGGAGTCTACGAGGTTCATCGCACACTTTCACTCATAGCAGTGTTTCGATTGAACACCAAACTTTTGGCCTAATTCTTTTTGTTTTTCTTATTGCATTTTTAGGCATTTTTGTATGATAATCTAAAACTCGTAATAGTTGAAGAATGTGAGGCTGATGAATTGCTCACTGTCTGCTATCCATTAAATGAAACGACGGACCTGTTCTTCTATTTATTTTTTTTACGCAAAAGAATTTCCAGAGAACGATCAGTGTTTACAGTTTGCGAGTATTTGCTGTATAGGTGATACAAGAGGAGCGCTGTGTATTGTACGCATTGGCATAGATGAACGAGTATGTGTTGCATGGATATTATAAATAGCGACTGCGTTAAATAAGGTGGTGCAGGATTGTAAACCATGAGTGCATTGCAACTGAAATGCGAAGAACAGAAGAGGCATATGACCCTACTGTAGTCTACGTTATTGGGGATGATATTGCGATGCAGTAACCACCTATAATGTCGTTGTTGATCAGCGTTGATCCATCACAGCGGCAATACGAGCAGCGGGGTTTTTGCGTTTAAGCAAGGAGATGGAGCTTTTCTCAGAACTCGTTCTATCTTGCTGTACGTGCAGTGGTTTAAAACGGTTTTTATGCGTAACGATAGAAGTGAAGACGTCGGACGTGCAATCTGTGATGCTCGTCGTTGAGAATGATGCATGCTTGTGGTGTTGTCGGGTAGGCAATAAAGATATAGTCAGCGGCTGCATTTACAGTGAACTGTTGCAAGGGGACGTTATTTTGAAGAAAAGAGTGGCTAATGGAAGGCGAATGATTCAGATGCAAGCCAACGAATGGCCAGTGGATAGGCTAGGCAATAAGCAGCGAGCTAAGAGCACACTTGGGATTGGTGGCATGGCCGAAAGGTGGCACTGATCGAAACGCGGATGCTTGTGAGAGGTTGTGCGTGCCGAGGCAGGCTTTTATTTGCTCGTCTCCGGTTCTGCGAGATGCGCCTCCCTTCCGTTTGAGATCAGCCCCGAGCTGTCAGCGGTGAGCGAACCGCACTCGTATGCTGAGTGCTGTATGAGGTGCCCGTGTGCTGCTTCTGACCCGTCGGCTTTCGTCCAATGCTGCTCTATTCCTGTCTTAATTTGCTAATCAGCAACGAGCATTCGCTCTGCTCTGCCGCAATCTGAGGCACCGTGTTTGTCTCTCATCAGCTTCATTTTGCTAAATCGGCTTAGCGAATCGGTGAGCGAATCCGACGGCCGCTCTTTTGGATGCATTTTTCCGGATCACCATCCATTGCTAGCACTTCGTTACCATCAGCACACCACATCGCGTATGCGTGTGGCTGGCTGCCTGTTGATAGTGCATAAAGCAACATTATTACTGGCATTTAATGTTGCACGTTGTTGAAAGTACAGTTCGTGTTCCTCGCTTTTACAATGAAGCGTTCTCGTACCGTGGAAACGAACGTGAGCAGCGTTCCGTCGTCGCAGGCCGAATCACCGTCGGTGGAGAAGGGCTCACGGAAGCAACGATGGTCATTTGCGCTCCGTCGTCGTTGGTTCTCGAGTGCGTCTTCGTCAGGTTCACGCTGCAGCCAGCGCAGTGTCTCTGAAGACGTATCTGACGATAGCTATTTAGGTGCTCCAGCTCGTACCATTCTTGGTCGCAATCGTTTCGGTTTGTTGCGTTTATTTATCGTATATGTTCATGTTGATATCTTATTGAACGAAAAGTTTCGGTTGCTAGACTAATATGAAAGCGAAGGAGCTTGGCACACCGAAAATAGCCTAGGCCGTTCGCACATCGCTGTTCGCACTCAGAGGTGGATTAGATTCTCGTGGTAAGAATGAGAGCCTTCACATAAACTCATTAACAAATGAGATGCGGCTTGAACCCTCTTGCAGAGTCCGAATATATGCATTCAACAAACGTCTAATAAAATCAATAAAGATTGAGTTTCCTTTAGACAACTAGCGCTAACGTTTTAGCGCACAGCTCGTAGTATCCATTTCGCATCATAGTGCGCAATATTTTTTCTCTTATTCGGCTGCGAATTAAATGTATTTCAGGAGAAAAAAGGAAACATCTTTTAAACGTTTCGAAATTAAAATGTGAATTGCTTTGAAAATTCTATCCACAGAAAGCGGAAGTGAGTGACGCTACATTTGTGCACTAATATGCTTTATGAGCTTGGATGAGTCACATGGTTTTCTCCAAGGAGAGGGAGGATGGGGGGTGGGGAGGGGGAGTGGGAGGTAGGGAGGGAATCATTGTACAACATAAAAGAAATCACGATCGAAGGAGAAGTTATACGGCTCATTGCTATTAGAAAGCAACTCGCTTATTCGTCTATTAGAAAGATAAAATATGCGAAGGTAATTGCCACATTTTTGTGAGGATATAATTGATTGAGAAAAAAATTCGCATATGATGAAATGAAGCTTTAAAGGATTGGGCGGTTAAATCATAGGCGAATAATTTGTTGACCATCTAGATTATTGATGTCGTAAACGTGGAAGGCTGATGTTTTTACGCTTTATCGATGCAGGAATTTGCTATGTAGTTTTAGCTTGTTCCGTGTGATGGAATGAGCAATTAGGCTTGAGGTTTGCCTAACGGGTTAGCACTCTCTCTCGTTGAACATCATTCGCTTACTGCACTATGCTTTTTTTTTTTTTTTTAGTTTCTCTTCAGCCCTTAGCAAATGTTTGCGCGTATTGCAATCTCTGAAATGCACTTGCTGTTCGTTGAGTTCGTTGATTGCTGCAAGTTGTTGAACATTCAGAGAACTCTTCTGATCCTTTCGATCACTTTTCAATTCTCCTTACATTTATTATCATTTCTGAAATAAATTTATTCATTGTCCTATTTTGAGGATTCTTTTTTTTTTTCGCCTCTCTAGCACGAATTAAATTTGTTATACTTTGCAGTATGTTTTAGGAATTTTTCTATTTAATAATTTTCTCTTTTTTTGCTTAGAAAAATTGGCATTCTTTTTAATTATCCATTAGCGTTTCGTTGTTTTAATTGATCGCAATCATCAGTGAAAAGAAAAGAGCATTTTTGGGCACTAATATTTCTATTGAGGGAGTTTATTGTTTAGAATGCGCTGTTTGTATTATGTTATAATTGGTGGATTTTTTTTTTTGGCGAGAAAAAGGCAGTTATAAGTAACACAACATTTCTAATTTATTTCCACCTAATCTTTCAACTTCCTTTTTTTTTGCTTTTTTTTGCGTTTTTTCCACATTTTTCTCAACCGAAATATTTTAGGAATTACTTTTTTTTTTCTTCTAGATAACGGTGCAATTTCAATCGCCTATTCAAATTTAATATTAGAATAAAATTGCAATGAATTTGCATTATTTAGCGCAAAAAATGCATAGTGCATTTAGATTTTTTTAAAAAATCGTTTCATTTTCTGCAGAAATGCATTTACACGTTAAAAAAATGCGCAGTAACAATTCTCAGTAATAATAGTACTATCGTGATTGCTTTTTATTTCTTCAAATAATGTAATAAGCAAGCGCATCGATTCTTGATGAACCGCTACTTTGACGTGCATTTGAGTTTTGTAGTGGGGAGAGACGGGGGGGGGGGGGGGGAGAGGGAGAAAAGGTTTATTTGCCGGTGCATCCGAAAACATTTGATATCGTCTAACTTTATGCTGTTAGGTAACTTGACCGTCTTTGCACCGAACTAGGTGTTTTTTTTTTTCGATTTCTTCCAGTCCCCACATAGCGATATTGGCGTCGTTAGCGCACAGCTTCGTCAATTTTTTTTTTTTGCCGTAGAAGCTTTCAACACATCGTTCAATGTTTTAACGGTTGCTACCATGAAGCAATGTTTTTTTTTGTTGCGTCTACGAAGCAGGATAATTACATTGTTCTTTCTCAAAGATGTAAGTGTAAGAAGAAGTCTTTTTTTCCCGTCCTTCCTCTCCTTTGAAGCATAGATGGATCATAGTTTGAGGGGAGAAGGTAGTCCATTCCCGGTATTGCAGCTGAAATTTGTTTAGGTCTATTGCTATAATCGTTTGCTGAGTATATATGATATTAACAATGAAATCTTTTCGCCAGTAGAAGATTATTTTCTAAATTCGAGACGAATGCGATTTTGTTTTTATATATTTTGCTTTTTCAGAATCCGATACGCATATGAAAGTCATTAGCAAACATTATTGAAGTGTTATTTCGACAGCGCATATCATCCGAAGGTCAAATGTTCCTCCCTGTTGCCTGCGCTGTCGCCTCATTGGCTTCTATTTTTTGAAATGTTTAGGTGATACTGAACGCTGTGTTGACAGACGAAAACCGTGGCGTAAACTAAGAGTTGACGTAAATGAGGAATATGTCAGATTGCTGCTGAAATATCTGTATAAATAAAGCCTTCTTAGTAAAACACCGACGTTCACCCATACAAAAGGTGTATAGTGCCTACATAAAGGTGGAAAATTAACTCCATGAGGAGACGGGGACAATATATCACTTGTTGAAATGCTTTCTTTGTTATTAAAAGGCATTGCTTACAGATGGCGTCTCTGCATCGTGTTCAACGGATCGTCCTCTTGTTGGTCCTTCTTCGCCTTCAGTTTCGCAGAATATTGTCAAGAGGAAAAGTATCAGGTAATATTAGTACAATCTTTTAAAATACTTTTGAGGAATAAATTTGCAGATTTTTATGATTAAACGGAAAGAGAGTTTTCAGCGTGGATGTATCTTTTCGATATTCGTTGAGTTGGAAGACTTGTTTTAGAGAATTGCGTTACTTCCATTTTATTATTTCAGGCATTCTTACTCTTTTCTTTCGTTCTCATTTAGGGATTTTTTTGATATACTGCTTTTGCACTTGTTATATTTTCGTCCATCAGTAATTTATATTAATCGTCGAGGCTGTGATTTAAGTCGAGGACAACATCGAATGTTTATTCGATTCTGATGGATATCTGGCTAGACTGGTATCTGATAAGGAGGGGGTTGGAGAAAAGGGAAAGAAGAAGATGAGTTCTACTCGTTTCCCTTTTTTTATCCGGTGTATTATATCTTTCAAAGTGTTGCTGCTCATTGAAAAACGATTCGTCAACGGAAAAGAAATTTCATTCTTTTTCCATCGCAATCATTGGTGCATTACTTCGCGATGTTGTCTTGAATATTGCGGCAGTTTCTTCCGTTTCCTGTCGGATAGTTTCTCGCACGATTATATTAGTATATATTTAAAGCTCACTGAGGGGCTGTGATTTTGTAATAATAGTAGACTTTGCTAACTGAAGTTAATTTTCTTGAAAAGGAAGTGAAGCGCACTTGCTAGATGCTTTTGGCCTGTTCTGAGTGAAGGATGGTAATGTGTTTCTATGGGATTTTCGAAACATTCACATTATCAGTCGATATTTCACTGCGCGATTATCAAATCAACTGGGCTATGCTTCCTTTTGAGTATAGTTCGATTAAGGATTGAAATCTTCAATGTTGTTGTGCCAACTGGATTGCGCCATTAAAGTTGGGACGTATCGGTTTCATGCACATTGGGGAACTACTTGTTGTGATGTTGAAGCGTTATTACTTCTAGGCACGTTATTGCAAGAGAAACCGATTTCTCATGTGTTGCACTGAGGCGTTATTATCACTTCTTCAGCTACGTTTATGAAGAGCTGAGTACCTCGAAGAAAGATAAGCAAGAAACGCTTCGCCGTCAGCTACCTTTTGCCTTGATAATATCTCACCTCCAAGTCGACTTGTAAAAACGATAGTTTCTATGCTTTTCATTAGCAGTGCAACCTGACGACTTGAATGTTGGAATGGGATGCATCGTCACTAGTGGAGCGCATAGGCATACCTTCAGTCAGGACCATCCAAGAGTCCTGCATTGTATTGGAACATCCTGTGTTCATCAGTGCATCTTGCTCGTGCATCCGTCGCCTTCCATCGATCTGCATCTGCCACTTTGGCTTCTACTACGGAACAAGTATGAGAAGTAATCGTGCTTGCGAAAAGTCACGCCACGCTAGATTTGTCTCGACAAATATGAAAGTTTCCCACGTTCGCTGATGAGGAAAGGATTGTTTGTGTTTGTCATGAGTCGAGGGCGATGTTTCTTTCACATCACATCGGATTGCTCTGCTTCCGGTCCTTTTGCAGTCGTTATCGTTTCCGCTTCATCTCTATAGTTTTTATTCGTCTGAGGTGCCGGTGTGAATCTTTTGAGTGCTGTCCACTTGTGGCTATTCGACGCGCGCATTTGCTAAAGACGGTTGATGACTCATAATGGAACCGGTTTACCCCATATTTATTCTTTTGTTGCCGAATATACCTGTTCATGGGCCACAATGGTTTCTTATCGTTTTTCGCGCCCTGTTCACTCATTGCCAATTCCTTTGATTCGTGTCACATCTTTCCTCTTTCGTATTGCCATTCTGTTTTCCGTGATTTTGCTTTCTCTCGTGCTTATTCATAGCTATGCTGGAAAAAGCTGTTGCACTTTCTCTTCGCGGCAATGAAAAATGACATTCGAATCGTTGTATCGGTCAGTGTAAACGATTATTACTGGCTGGAAAAGGCTGGAGGGGGGGGGGGGGAGGGGAATGGGGAGAGATCTATTTGTGAGCATCGGCTATCAGAACTCTTGCCCATTCATCGAGAGAACCAGGTTCCAGTCTTTTAAGTTTTACGTGTTTGATTAGTTTTCTTCTGACGTTTTTTTATCAGTTATCTTTCACTTATTTTCACTAGCCCCACAACATTATTTTTTGCACCGAAGTGACGAAACTTCTGAAAAAAAGCGCAAGCAAGATCTGCACAAAAATAGGCCATAATCAATCGAAAACTCACCTCATAAGATCTATAATTGTGGTTCATTTTGAGGTGTTTTGCATATGCATTCATAATATGCACATACACTTTATTTATTCCTGACTGATCTTTCTAAACCAGTTCATTGTTCCGAGAAATATATCCTTTGTTTTGAGTTTAGTCATTGAATGCCTTTTTACGCTTTTTTTTTCCTCCCTTTTTTTTTCAATTGTATGAAATTACATTCTTTTTCTACGATCGTTGAATAACTCAACATTTGCGACACAAGCAAATCATCTGCAAAACTTATAAAATTTCTCTAAGAGGCCGTCCAAAAAAATACATTTCTGGATACACTATGCAGCCAGCCATTCACAAATCCACATCGATTCTAGTCGATTTTGTTAAGGTATTGATTATAGCCTAAGCCGAGTCTTCCACCAAAGAACTCATCGATTTGCTTCTGTCTTTCTTTTTTTTTTCTCTCTTCTTTTCTCATTTTTTTTTTTCATTTTACTTGTGAGAGTCGTGCCTGAAGCACAAAGGAGATTAAACGTGATGTTAGACGAATCATACTTCCGTAAAAGTATTGTCACATGAAAGGTATTGGTAAGTCTAGGCTGCATGATGCAGGAAATATATGGTTTGTAAGATACGTTTATGTCCAGTTTACCGGAGACGAGAGAACGTGGAAGCGAGGGATGCGAGGATTCGTACTATGAGGGTCAAACAACCATTGCACTCAAAGCATGAAATTTTGGTGCATAATTTCGCAGCATCTCATATACTACTTGGTCGACATTCAGTTTTTAGTCTATTAGTCATATAATTTTGCTAGTGAAAGCGCCTAAGGTTTTCATCATTGCCCCACATCTGTTTTGCGCAACATTAAAACCATATATCTATGAGATGGGCACAAACGAGAGTGCACCTCATAGGTATAAGGTGGGCTGTCATTTGGAGTGAAAATTCGATCGGCTAGTAATTTATCGTCTATTCCCCTATCGTTTTCTTTCTTACGTGAGGGAGAAATTAAAGCCATGGAGCCCAACTTGTAGTACTCATTGAGGGTATATTTTGAATTGGTAACTTGAGGGATTAGTGCCACCCATCGAATGCACTTTATACGTGAAAATATCAGAAATTCTCTCGGGAAAGGAGCTATAGAAATGTTCGATCGTAGCAGTTGCCACGGAGCTTTCCTCTTTTCCTCTTTTTACACATTTGCTAGCCAAGTCTCCTTGAACGTTTTCTGTAGATATGTCTGTCCATCGTGCGCTGAGTGTTGTGCAGCATTGGCAGACATATAACGTTTTCATATCGCCATAGGAATATTGCGGTCTTGATTAAGCTTGAACTATGGACGGACTTTTATAAGGCAAAAAACAATTGAATAGAGGTGATCGAGCTTCTGGCAGGTTAATTACTTGCTTATTCCATTGAGCACAGCTTTATTGCGCACACTTAGGTCTTTGGAAATGGGTTGGTACATTTCTTATATTTAATAAAACTACTTACCGAGACATTAAGCGGAATACTGCTTAGTGAATGTTGGAGGGAGGGGTCACCTGTGAAGGTGTTACGAAAGTGAAATCATGATTTGATCGTTGCCGTGTATTGACGGCGGTCTCAGTGATGCACTTCATTAATTGTTGTTGTTGCTCTTCCTCTGACTCTTCGTCGTTTGATTCATTGAGTCATCTTCAAGTTCCAGAACTTTCAGCAGTCAATTGCAATTCGATATTCACGAACAGGTACTGATAATAGTAGAAAATTTTTCTAATTTCGCGAAATGGTCAAAAATATGCGTAAAGTTCTTGATAGCTTTGGAGTTCCAGATAACTTTCACTCATATACGCACCATAATCGCATCTAATTGCGGATGAAACCTGAAGGGTCCTTTCTTTTTACTACCATGTCTTCATAAAAGTTTAAACAACGATACTTTATGTAAGTGGAAGATGCGTATCGTAGATGTGCTATAGGAGAAATGTTATATTCTACAAATGGTACAGGTACTAGATTGCAAGCCTAAGGTTGATAGTTGAGGGAAATATGAAAGGCTGTGTTCGGAGCGGTGAAAAATAGAAAAGAGCGAAGACTTACCTCTGATTAGAAATCAGTTCGCAAGTCTTCGAAAACGAGAAGTGATGGGGTATCGAGATAAGCTTTTTACGTCTTGAAAAATCAAATTTTATCGCCGTTAAACTCGTTTTCACGCTCGAGTTAAATAAAAGTCTATTGGGTAAAAGAAAAGCATACGAAATTGTGGCGGAAGTTTTATTGAAGTTTTATTCAAGAATATGATACTTTTAGTTGGGGGGTAAGGGGTTCAAGAGTTTATCAATCATTAAATTGCAATTTCTTATACAGACTAAGATGCCAAAACTAGTGAGCTCTGAATTTCGATGCATAAAATTGTAGTCGAATTTGAAGAATAAAGGAAGAATAGGATAGGGTTGAGTGCATACGCGTACGTAATTCAATAACGAAGTTATGATGAAATTATGTTGGCGTGAAGTCGTCGTTCAAGGTTTTCATGTTTTGGAGAACTTGTTTTGAGGAGAGCAGTGTGCAGTGTGCGTTTATAAAGCACACCTGTGCCTGTAGGAAGCGTCTACATTTTCCACTGTAATATGTTTTTACCTTTTCATGTTTTGTTCTCGAAGCGATCTTTCGCTCCCGGTTGGTTGTTATATTATTTATTTCCACTTGTTTGTCATTAAGAGAGCGCCCACTTTAATTTACTGTCAAGGAAGCGATGTGTCATACCTTTATGCTTAAACAGTTGGTTTAGAGTCTTTTTTTTTTACTTAGCGGTGCTCGGCTTCGAGTAAAAAGTTCTATTGAGACATAGAGTCCTTTAAGCTAAAAACCATCCGGAGGGATTTCTTTATTGGTCTTTGACTTCTTTTTTATTTTATTGCGATGTTTTCACCTAATTTGGCTATGGGCAGCAATTGTGCTTAGGTCACTTTACAGTAAGAACGTTTCACTGACGAGACATTTGTGATAGATCGATTAATTTTGCTGCTCTCTCTTATTTTCTCGTGTGGGATTATTTTAATTTACTGCTGTTATTGTTATGCTGTTCATATTGCTTACTAACTTCATCGTTCTTTGAAGTTATCGTGCAAAATTTCCCCTCAAAAATTTCAGCTGAATTTCCTGAATTAACCGTCAATCAAAGTAACACCATTTAGTCGGCGGTAATCGCAATTGATCTGTTAATAATTCACACTGCGCTTAGTATTGTGTATGTATAGATTTTGTTTCACAGTCACTAATGTTAGCCGAGCAATTCCGGTCATGTTAGTGGTCGTAAGCTAAGAATAAAAAATAATGAAGTGTTCACTTTAGTCAATTATTTCTTCTTTTATTACAACATTTTAGGAATTGGTAAGTTTGAAGGACAGTGGCAGACGGGGCGAAGAATTATTTGATGGGAGTACATAGATTTGAGACCTGATGGTATTTTGAGGCCCAACACAATTCTTGTCGTGTGCTAACTGTTTCTTTGGCCAAGGTTTTTTTTTTTGCTGAGAGATTGTAATAATGCCGTTACTTTTAATGGTGCACCGATCGTGCCGACCCTTGTTCACCGTTTTTTCTTCCGCTTTTCTTTTATATATCTGCCGTAATTCGCTGAAGTTTCTTCAGCAAATCGCCAGCTTCCTCATTCTTTTCCCTTCAAATGGTGGAATCGTGATCTTTAACAAACGTTATGAAAGCACATTTGTTCGCGAGTCTGTCTCTGCTGGTGTATTTTTCTATCCGTTAACACGGAAGTTGTTCCTCTTCCCAATAAACTCTATGTAATCTAGAAAAGTGTTTCCTTAAGTCAAGTCTGCGAATTTATGAGCAGTCTTTCTACCTCCTCGTTATTAATGCAGTGGGATATCGCACCATTATAGAGCACCATCGCAGTTTTTAACTGTATGAGCCCAATAGTTTCCATATTGGGCCAAATAATATTCGTAAGACTATGTTCCTTAAAAATTATTTGGAATTATGTTCAAAGTTTTGGCCATTCTAGGCTTTTAAAAGTGTCCTGATGAACTCATTGTTAGTAGTGATCATCGATTCGAGCCTAGAAAACTATCGATGAATCACCGCTTCAAACATTCTAATTCAGTGCATTCGAAAGTGGTCGTTACGATCTTTGATACTGATATCATTTTAACGATATTGTTTCAAATTTTTTCGAAGCATAAACGATCTATGCGCGCTTATGTGATTAATACATACGTCATTTGCGTTGCATTTCAATTTTGTCATAGCTGAAATTGCTCTTCAATTTCCTTCTTTATAAAAGAAAAAGAAAAAAAAAAGCCTGAATTTGAGTGATTATAAATGTTTCTCATCGAATGATGTTTAGAATTTCGTTTTCATTTGATGTCTCAAAAATTAGCGGACCGGAAATTTAGTGAATATATTTCGAGATATTCTATAGCTTATCGTTTTTCAATTATACATTTTAAAAAGTGCATTTGCGCGCAAACGTCTTTTCAAAACATTTCATCGAGATCGATCGCTCTTTTATATAACTATTAGTATTTCATGTTGATGTCAAATATAGCGTAGCATTCAGTTTCAATATCTCGATTTTAGATGCTTTTTTTTTTGAACATTTATGATGAGAGAGAGCAAATTCGTTTTAGGCAAGAGGATAGGAGGAGAGGGCGAGGAAGAGGATGAGAGAGGAAAAAGAAATAAAATACAAAGGGTAAAATAATTAAGAATTTTTTTTGTAGTTGATATGGTGTGCTGCTAGTTTGTTGCTGGAGATCATCTATTTCAAGTCATAACAGCAATACGATGATAGTAAGGCGGTGTATACAGAAAAAGAAGTTAAGTGAAGGAGTATAAGGCTGGTATATGGCATTACATATTCTCCGAAGAAGTGAAAGTAGTACAGAAGAAAATTGATGTTTTTTTGCTTCGAGAATAAACCTTATCGAATGGGGATGTTTGTCGGTTTTGATGTACGAAAATATTAGCGAGTTTTTCTTGCAAAAAAAGGAAACCCGTCGATATCCTTCGAAAGTTTTTCCAGCGTTCTTTCTTAAATTAAGGAACGAGGAGAAGCATATTTCTGCTGTTTTGAAAGCATACTGAATAATGCTTCTTCGACTCATTCGCTGAACCTCTTTTTTTAGTGACAACACTTACGGAGTTCGACAGAAGTTCTATCATAAAATAGGCCAGTGTGTAGGATCTTTCGGAAACGGGCGGGGTGAATATTCATTTGTTGGCCCATGAATTAGAAAGTAAACGTTATAGGGAGAGAATTAGAACATTTTTGAGCATTCCGCAGCAACCACAATTGAATGAGCCTAACGCTATTGAAAAATTTTTAAAAAAATCTCAAGAAATTCATCATTTCAAACTGTTAGATATTAGTTGACATCAGATGTTCAAATCCAAAGGTATCCTGAGTCTTGCAAAGCAAGCATTGTACTCGAAAAATTTTGCCGCTGTTCCCTCTGCTCTTCTTTTCTTCTCGACTTTTGAGGGGGGAGGAGGGAATTTCCGAATTCACCGAGTCTCGACGCCTAATCTGATTTTTTTGAGTTGTTGGTTTAATTTAATTGCTACAACTAAAACGACCACGATTTAATCGCACTATGGAGAACTGAAAATTCAGCGTCGTTTTGAGTGCAATATTGAGTGATATGGTACAGGAGATGATTGATTTGTTTTTTTGCAACTGGGGAGCGCTAAAGTATTTCGGCGAATAAGCTACTAAGTTTATCGCGTGCTGTCTACTACAACATTTTTTTAAAATGTACTATGATGCATTCTTTTTCGTTCATTTCACTACTATTACTAATTAGTTTAGTTTGCAGTTTTTCATCATTCACTTATATTGTAGTTGGTAACGTTCATCCCGTTTTTTAAGCTTTCCTTTGTTTTCTAATTATAGCTGAGGTATTTGTAAATGCAGGGAGGCCTCCATTGTCTAGCGAAATCTTCGCCAGGTTTCACACATTTCGAAGCGATATATTCGCGCGATTTCATATAATTATGCGTTCAAGTTTCTTTATCATCATTGTGTATATTCGTTTGTTGACTAAATTTTTTATGATGGTTTTGTGTTACATAGTTTCAGTCGTCATCTTTTTGCTTCCGTCTTTGTGTTCCCTCATTTACCTCTTATTGTTCACCTATATTTCATTCCACATTTTCAAAAAAAGGTTTAGGGATTTGAAAAAGTTGCATGCGATGACGATATTTTTGGGAAAGTATATTTCACGACTGCAGTTCTATCGAATGCATCGGTGATTTCACGAAGAAAGAAATAGTTGCTATAGATGGATGAGTCTACAAGTGGAGAACGAGACATTGAAATGGTACGCTCAAGGGAGGGCAGCATGACCAACATTTGAATAGAGACTCTGATAGGGTCGCATCTCATCGGCATTTTCGAGGCGGTGGTGGCATAGCAGTAGGAATGACTGACGTGTATGAGGAGGCGACCGAGAAGACCGCCGGAGGCACTGTGAGGTTGGTGGGCTGCGCTAGCTGGTTCGTGGATTGTGGATTCGATGCAAGTGCACGGCGTTGCCTTGCTGAGCTTAAAGCAACGCAGGCCGCAAAGCTAATGGTGGAGGGCATTCGTGCAAGCAGCCGGCGGCGCTTAATTGTCGACCAACCACCGCAGTGGGCATTGCGTTCACTAAGCTTTTTGAGGCAGTCGGCTGTGCCCGTTGATTGCTTGCCTGAAGAGCGTGTTGTGCGTTTTTATGCGGCTCTCGATGTGCACGTGAGCGATCCACTCGAGAGTGCTTGCCTGGTTTAGTGCGCCATCCCGAATAGGGCACATCGAGACGCTTCGACAGCATTCCTTGCTGCACGCTGTCTTCCGCACTCACCTCAGCATTATGTGCTCCTGTTGTTTGAAGCAAATTCAACTAGCCTAAGCTTTTCAGTGTGCACCAACCCTCTAAAATTTCAGCATTTTTTATTAAGTGCCACATCTTTTAGAGAATAAATTAGCAATTCTGTGAGTGCGCATTGGTGGATTCCTTAGAAGCATAACAAAGCCCACGTACCTAGAAACATATGTACTAACGCGCCTTCTGCTTCCTGAGATGTGAACGTTTGTCTACCATGTTGATCAAATTATTTTTACGTGCCTTTTGCAAGCTTACGTTTATCAGACCTGCACAGGCCAAAATGGTTTTTAACATGCTCAAAATTTTGCCATGGCTGAAAGCATGTAATAGGGACAGATTTGCGTTTTTCTAAGTTCGCACCTAGGCTGAATTAGAGCTCCTGATGACATTGGCACAAAGATGTTAAAAGAGGAATTCGAAAAGTGGAGAATTGATTGGCGTGATGTTTATTTGCTATGGGGAAGAGGACGGGAGGGGTGGGAGAGGCCGTTTAGTCTCAAGTTGCTGTTCACTTTCTCTTCTTGTGCTAATTAACGTTGTATTTGTTCATGGTGTCCTATAGATACAGCTGTTTTCGCTTAAGAGCAACAATGATGATTTTTTTGATGCACGTAGTTTATGGCCCTGAAGTGCGTTTGCTAATGAAATTTCGGTTCGATCCGTCGACTTCGAGGTCGATTCTAAATGTGTGTCCTTTATAAATTTTTATGAGTTTTTCTTGCTTAACGAGCATTTCCCAAAGTCGACAACGAATTGTGAGGTAAAACTACAGATTACTTCTCCATCTATGAATGATATTTGATAAGTTTTGAAAATTTGTGACATCTTTTTGATGTGCTAAACGTGAATTGACGTCTTTGAGTTTAATTTATTCGACTAGAGAGGCCGATGTTAATAGGAAAATCGCTGTTTGACTGTAGGCGGAAATTTAGACGATTGAATCCACTAGCTGAACTAATCGTTCATCATTTGTGCCGTTCACGATTTGAGCGGATGAGCGTTTATTGTTTGATTTGTTGGAGTGGAAGTGTAGTGCAGCGTTTTATTACGCTGTAATATAGCCGCTAAAATTTGAACTGTTGAAAGGAAATACGTTGTGAAAAGTGCATCATATAAAATCATTGTTGATTGATTTTTGGACAGGTTTATTTGTGGAGTTGTTTACGTGGCCGAGAGATGCTGCGATCGTAGTTATGCCGATGAGTTTTATGTAAGAGATTGAATGGAAATCAGGTATAGTAAAATTTCAAATATATTCGGCATTCGATGCGTTTCTATTTAAAAAAAAAGAAATCTTCAGCACTCTTTGCAGTGCTCTTAAATTTTTTCCTTCATTTGAAATTTTGTTAATTTCTAGCAACATAGAATAATAATTTACAGAATTACGTTTTTTTTTAAAGAGTTTGGCATTGATTCCTTAAATTGTTGAAACGATTTATGAATTTTTTGGGGGGTTTTTTTTTGCAGTTTCATATTCACGAGAGTATTTTCTGGAAATATTAGTATTACTATTAAAACGTAAACTATAGCAAATATTCTAGCATGTTTGATTTTTACTCACTTAATTGTTGAAGTATAAAAAGTGACCGTTTTATTGATCATTATCACTACTAGTTTTTATCTTTATTCTTTTATGTTAGTAACACACATTTCTGTTATTTTTCTCTCATTTCAAAGCAGCTATAATAATTTGAAGAAAAGCAAATCAAATGATGATAAATGAAAAGCATTGCGTCGATTAGTAACCATAGTAACAACTCACATTGATGAATTTTCAAAACGTTGTTGTTTGAAATGAATTCGTGATTGGACGCTATTAGCTTCAATTGAAAAAGCATACGATGAAAACAGCTGCAATGAGTTCAGAATTCTGCACTATGCGCCACCTGACTATTGTTTTTAAATTGCTGCCAGCTACCGAACGTTGTACGTGCACTCGACAGGTGAACAGAGCATTTGTAACTGAGTGAAGTGAGAACGCTATTCCCAAATAATTGTTTCATTGAAGAATTGAGGAACCTGTTCTGGGGGAGGGGGGGGGGGGGTAGGAGGCGGGGTAGGAAGAGTTTGGTGTAAGCACTGCATTTCCCTTAACAAACTCGAATTTCCCTCTAAAGTGCTGTGACTTTTTCTGGTTACGCGCTGGTTTATGTAATTGCTTCTCTGTGTAGAAGAAAAAAAAAAGATTTTCTGAATGCTGAATTGACTTTAACCGAGCGAATAAAATTGAATTGTTTATTTCTTTTCGATCTTTTCTTTCTCGTACGATTGTTGCATTTGGTGCAGATGATTGGCTGACAGCAATTGCCCAAAAGTACGCCTATAATTGCAACTTCGAAGATCGCTCTGTTCGATGTTGCTGTATCGTTTGGTGCTGAACGTTTATGCATCTTTTGAGGAAATTGTTGATGACCATTCTGTCTTCTAGTGCGAACCGGAGGTGCTTTTCTGCTCCTTAATCCTTTAAAACCTCGAACTTTACTATTTTTCCTCTTGAGGTTATGAGTTGTTAGTGGTTTGCGACTCGATATGCTAACATGACGAGGTGTTTTTATGCTCGGATTATGGATCTGCTTTCGAACTGATCACAGATTTCAGTCCATTCTCTCACTTATCATCGTGTTTCATTTGCTAGCATGAGCTGTTCTTGATGGTAATCACTGACTGATTTTTGCTGACCAACGAGTCGAAATTGAGCATTTTCTTCGAGTGATTCTATCAGTATATATGGCTAGAAAGGTGTTCCTTAAATTACACGAAGTTAGAGGAAATCAGTCAAGCTTCGTTAGAGGCATTGTTTACTTTTCGATGATTCAGAAGTTAATTGTTGTGGGGGGGGGGGGGGGAGGGTAGGGGAAGGTGATTTTTCATTCGGTTTGAGCTTCTGCAAGGTGTTCACGAAGTGGTAATTCCTCTCTCTTTGTTTTTCTTTGATTTTGCAGGTTTTGTCTCAGAGGTTATTCTTTGCGCCATGCACTTAGAGCTTGCAAAAGATCGCTTAACAATCGATAACGTAATACATCTGATTGGTTTTGATTTTTGTTACAGCAATTTTAAACACAATATGGGAAACTTCAATCCGCTATCAATACGAAAATTGGGAAATTTGCGAACGCAGAAGATAAATCCTTGGTCTGCTCAGTATCGAAGTTATCTTTTTTTCTTTATCTAACTCTATTTGTATCGCTTTAGCTCATCATTATGCACAATGACGAGCCGAAAAGAATAATGCTGGCGCAGTTCATGCTTGAAAGTTTTATGCTGCAAGTAATGTTTAGTTGAGGGCAGTTGAATGTCACAGAATAACTTTCAGCTCCTTTTATTTAAATGATACTACGTCATTTAATTTATTCATATGAATTAAATTTACCTATTTGTTCTTGACTATGTTTTGACATGTTACCACTTGCGATCAAATATATAAATCACATTACTATTACTTTATAAATGATGGCATGATTATTCCATGGTTGTCATAGAATTCTAGGCCAAACGAGTCTTCAATTTCAACTTCTGAGTAAATAGGTAGACGCGATAGTGATCAGCGTTTTTCATTGCCGATGACGACAATATCCGCATTGCTCAGAAAATTTTGATAAGATGAGATGGTTCCATCCTATGATTGGGTTAATTTATGTCGATGCAGAATGGTCTAACTTCCACTTGGAAATAAAGCGGATGTTTTTTGAAATGTTAGCGATAATCTAAAAAGCGTATTTACTAATTTGAAATGAAAATTTCGTTAGTTTCTAATCGCTTTATATTATTGCATGAGTATTTTCCATGATGATTTCAAATTGTTGGATTTGGTCATAAGAACTAGTCTTGGTTTGTTCTCTTTTATTTCTTTACCATTTGATGTGAACGTTGATTTCAAGTTATCTTAGCCATATAGTCAATGGGGAATACAACTGTCAACACTCTGGACAATAATTTCTAATATTAGGAGAGAAAACAATGATTGAGCGGAAAAAATCATTGATGAAAAAACAGTTTGTGATCATTGCATCGAGATAAAGCTGTTCAAACGATTGCGATATATGTCGATTGACGTGTCATATGTATGAATAAATCGTCAATGAGGATGTGGAAAATTTTCGAAAAGAACTTAGGTTTTCCATCGGAAATTTCTCGTCTTATCGGAAATCGAAAATTTAGATTTTTTTTTAAATGTACAGGTATTTTTTAGGAGGTGGGAAGGTGAAAAATGTCAATCTTTTTCTTCAGCGGTGGTTTGAATCATTTTTGTTTATCTCTTTTGCATTTGGTGAGGTATTTGATGAGGCATGTGCTATTGGGCATAGATGATGCGTGAATGATGAGAGCCGATCTTAAGCATTTCATTGGATTTTTTGCATACTTAGATCTGACAGCTAGCATTCCACATAGATTTTATTTTTATCTTTAATGCCTTGTGTTCTCCAAACGTTTTGCCTTAACTTTTTACGCTCAATAACGACAGGTGAGGATCTGATTGTTCTTCATCCTGTCACCGTTGTTTTTTTCTTGAGGAACGGAAGGGACTGTGGGAGGATCTTCTTGAGGATAGCTGCATGGAAGTAACTTTGTTTCTCTTCGAAAACTAGCAAACCTGACATCTTTATGGTTGTCAAGGAGCAAGGGATTAAAATTGGAATAGAAGTAGATGCCGACTTTGTAGATCGAATAAGGTCTATTGTCGATAATAGGTGAAATATTTCATGTAGTCTGAACAGTTTATAGGGATAACCTTTAAATGCGCGATTAACAAACACCCGAAATGCTTGTATGAGATGTTTGACTGCCATCCTTCTGTGGTTCCTATTTTCTGAGCTGAGATTCTCTATAGATGTAAGCGTCGTCATGTATATGGATGTTCTGTGTTTTCATTGGTTATTCAGCGAACAACAGGAAACGTGAACACAATGACTAATGTTAACCTGTCTATAAACTGGTGGTGATCATCGACTGCATTGACCAAACCGCCTTTCTTTGTTTTTTCCCCAGGGGAAAGGAAGTGGAGGAAGGGCGGAAGGAGAGCATGCAAAGTTTCGCTAATCGTAGCTTTCTCTGGAAGATTCATCAAGTTCTGAGTGTTGCATATTTTGTGGGTCTTCAATTTGCCTTTTTATAGGCTTAAAGAAGCGCGCTTTCATATTCAATGAACGAAGCACATCGTTTGCAATTGGGATTTTGTTTATTGTTTATTGCTTTCATAATGTGGGCGCTGAAGTGGTGACGTCTAATCGTGAAGTGTCACAATGAGTGGTGCTCTTAAATTTTAGTGTTTTTCTCTTATTAGAGTTCATTGGCTAGCGATTACTGCAATATTTCCTTGGTACCATTTTCTGTCTCGATGCTTTTCATCAAAATTTCTACTGCTTAAAGTTATTTTATGATGAAAAGACGAGTTGCGTGATTCAACATTCTTCTGAAAATGTTGGCAGTACTATAAATTACTTAGTGCGATTGCTATAAAAGTCTAGGTCCCCCTCCCTCTCTCCTCCCCCTCCCTCCTTTCTCAGTAATAACCTGAATTGACGGCTGTTCTCATTTACACTAACTCTTGCCTTGAAAAAGTTTGTATTGAAATATCGAGAATTTGAGATATGCTGAAAGGTTGCTTCTCTGAGGTCGACATCATACTGCTTCTTTGTTTGTAGTGTAGGTTTAATTTAATTGCACTAATCGTTGCAGTTTTTTCAACACTTCCGTCTCCTAAGACTTGCCATTTAAATAGTGGGGTGTCCTTATTTTCATTCACCATCGTGAGGAGATAAGCGAGTCATTCGAAAATGAATTGAAACTGACAGGAGTCCAACAAATAGGCAGGTAGTCAAACTGGTAGTGTTTGGCCATCTGTATATTGAGCCTTTCCATTTACTTCGGCGGCTACCGACCAGCAGCATATCTACTTGAGAGGGGGTGTTTATTGTTTGTATACTTGTTTACTTGTTTAATGGCGCCTTTAAAAAACACGGGTTCATCAATCGTCGATCATATTTTTACAACGCTTTCAGCGATCAGTTTTGGTGCTGAGTGCATCATTGTTCATATATTTTCTGTTCATTATAAGCGTAGACAAAAGAAGACAGTTAATAGCAATGAATAAAATTTTTTCAAAGTATTGAATGATTTAATTTCAAGTTATTTATTTCTTTCTCAATGATGGCAAGTTTTATACAGTTAGAGTCGAATTAGAAATCGAATACGTCTATCTAATATTGTTGAACCGATACGATAGATTTTCACTTAAATGTTAGCAAGTGTAGTTTAATTCCTATTTTAATAAGACGTACCTGGTCAGTTCCTCTTTTGTTGTGATTTCATTTCAGCGATATTTTAATTTACAGATGATTTTAATAAACTCAATAATTGAGTTTCACTTCATCATTTTTTTTATGTACTTTTTTTTTGCAATTTTATTTTTATTGTACCTATAAGGCTATGTATATTGTACGATAGTTGATTTATTGGGCAAGTTTTTAAGGCGTTTCTTCAATAATCAATCGTCATCGAGTCCCAGTCGACCACAATCGGTGTCAGGTGGCGTTCGTCGTAGTAGTAACGCGCCACAAAACAGACTCAGCGCCGCGGATCCTCTTCAGCCGACGTCGCCTTCATCATCCGAGTCACACAACGAAACTCCATCTGCTAGGGTCTGTTTATTTTCTTATTTTCTTGCATCTCTAGCGCAGATCACCCTGACGAGGTATAAAGGCGCGTTGCTCTATCCTGTTCTGTCAGCCTTTCACAACGAGGCAACACAGCACTCTGGGCTTTCTGTCATCGTTGCTAGTCTTGTAGGAATGAGTGTAGCCTGGCGGGGGAAGGGGGAAGAAGAGAGAGTGAGAAAGGGGGAGATCTCTCTTTTTGCGGCATTCCATGCTGCAATTGCCCTTGCACAATCGCGTGTTGTCAGTATTTTTCTGTATTAGTTTGGTTGTCGTCTAGTCTAATAAGTTTGCCGTATTTTATTTTGTTGCAGTTTTGACGTTTCTTAACAAAGTTAGTTCAGTAACGTTGGACAACTCGTATTATGAGTTAAATATCACGTCGGTTTCACTTAGTTGTTTATTTAATGCGATTTGCTATAGCAATTATATACAACACTGCAAGGACCTAATGGCAATGAATTTTGCTGTAGCACGTTGTCCCCAATACTCAGTAAGAGACAGCTGCAACGTGTAAATAAATCGAGATTACCTAGATACGTGTAGAAGAGTTCACTAGCCATCAGCGCGGTTATTGCGCACTATTTCAAAAGACTGCTGCGCAGAAGCGTGTCGTTGCTGCGTTGTCGCTATGTGGGTGTGCATGTATGTGTCCGTCTGTTTATCCGTCCGCCGGTAGAGTAGTTTCAACCTCTTGAAGTTAGTGTCCATACTCGCTGGTTTAGCGGTTTCTAAAAATTGGTTTCATTTACTACATTTCACGTTAATCGACCGACTTCGATAGATCTTATAGACTCTTAGAGGTGCATTTCTAGCCGGTGGGACTAAACTTTAACATCGAACGGCTTGCAAAATAGTCGAAAGTTTCTTGCAGAGTAAATTTGATTCGATCATTTGATAGATTTTTAAAAAAGCGTTATTCTGCAGTTTCCTTTTTCTGTGATATTTCATGCAGTTGTTTGCTCAGGTGCGCAGTTTGCAAAAGCGCATATGTGAGCAGAATATTATCTGGCATGCTTCATCGATTCTTATGGAAAAAAGAGCTTCTGCTGTGATGCCGTTTATCCTATCCCGTTTTCGTTTGTAGTCATTTTGTAGCGCTATGAACTGTCTTTCGTTGTACTTGTTTGTGGAGGCAAAAAAACCTTTCGAAATGGCAGCTGTTTCTGTCATTTCATCACGAAAAATGAATTAAATTGATTACTGCTCTTGTCCACTTCATCACATTCATTGCTTTCTCTCATTAATTCGTTCGCGCTGTGATTACATCCGCTTAATTGCTCTCATTTAAGCGCTATGAGGGTATTTCAGTTGCAAACAGCAACAGACTGAGGTAGAGAGAGGGGAGAATAATGCTGCTAGCAGTGTAGTCTTTAGTTTTTTGATTGAAGTTTTTTCGAATTTTATCATTTTATTGGAGAAATTGGTTGTCTTTGCAAATTGAACATTTAAGATGGGATGTAATTTTGAAAAGTACTTGTTGTTGTATGGGTTGGAAATGGAAAACGAACATAGAAAGTATCATTTTAATTGCGCAGTTTCGGTCGCTTTTCGGCGATTTCCATCATTTAATACACTTTTTGAAGGAAATGCTGTGCTGTGCATAATATATTTTAGTACTGTGAACGATTTTCCTTAGCTGCTTTGTGGTTCGTATCGTTATTCCATCCTATCCAACTGATGAAAGGGGAAAGAAGTTGTTCCTAGCGATCGCCGATCACGTGGGCGGGGACCTAATCACTTATTGTTGGGGCAAAATGATTTCCTTCCTCGTTTGTGATCTTTTATCTTTCGTTTAATTATGCATGCATCTCGAATATTTAGTGTCCGAGCTTAACTAAGTGCAGTGCATGTGAAGTCACCTCATCCTCATTGCTTAACGATGAATTATCGTTTATGCGCGTTCACTTAATCCTATCAAAGATTTTCTCAGATTCTTCCTTGATGTTTGTCTCGGTCGAAATATTGCTAAGCATAAACCAAAAATTGCGGCCCAAAATATGAGTATAATTTAAATATCATTCATGAAGAACTTTCAAAATTCCTAAACGCAGTATGGTATATCTAGAATCAAATCCCCGTAGGGTTCTAACGTTTCGATGACGCATCTGAGACGAAAGAGCGGCAACTGGAAACTGCTGTTTGATATCTTGTTTTAAGGAAGCGATATTGCACGATTTGGTGATAAGCATTGGCGTTTACTATACTTCTTTGAATAGAATCGGTAAATCGAAAACGCATTCGTTGAACTTATATGCCTTATGTGTTATTGCTTTTGCTTTTTCTTTCTTTAAAAATTTACTTATCCCTATATCCCTATCTATTATGATAGTATAATTTTCAGACGCTGAAATTAGAGAGTAAAATCGATGCTACACCATTTTAGTTATTTTTAGCAGTATTAAATCTCGATTGGGAAATGTCATGCCAATAAATTGAGGAAAGATGGTGCACGATGAACTTTGTTTCGAATTTGCTTAGTTTTCAGTTTTTCTCGTGAACTTTGTAATTGTTGAAAGTGCCAAGAATGAGACCGCGAATTCAAAGCAGCAAGTTGGGTGGTGCAGTTTTGGCAGGCGGATATAGAGTTTGCATTGTTCGACGCTTGTAGCAGACGATATGTAGTTTACGGGCTATCACTTATGATTGTACATTGTAATAGCATGGATGCCGAATCTTTTTAGCAGTAGTCATAAAGTGAGGGGACTTCGTCTTTTCTGATGATTTCCACGAAAACCCTTTGCATTATCCCAACGTTTTGCAACTCACAGTGTCCTCGCGTTTGTGTTGTAAAATGTGCAGAACAAATATCTTATGGCCGCCAGCCCGACAAGTGCTGAAGTGAGGGCAACTACAACTTGGAAGCCTTTATCACTTGATGCTGTAGAAAACCTGCGGCTGTACAGGCCTTTGCTACCGATTCTGCGATAACCATTTAGCCACGGCAGAAACAAGCATACTTGGGAATCATCGGCGAAGGGTAATTTCCGCCCGAGCTTTAAGGTGACCAACAGTAATGGAAGTTCATTTCGGCTAGTACTATAACAGCAACTTTAGGGAAATGGCTGTAATTCTACCCATATATTTTCGAGCGACAACTAGCATTTTCTTTCAACTCGAAAGATTGCACACTTTTGCACTGACGTCACTATGTACATTATGACGGTCTTTCGATGTGAGGCCTAGAAGACCGGAGATGCGCATAAAACTTCCTTTGTTGGTCGAACATTTTGGCGTTAAGAGCTGTCATCATCCACCAAAAAATACGGCCATTGTTTATGTTCGGGTGACTGAAGGAAGCCATTAACGTCGAAACGTTCTCTATGCGCATCTCCGATCATCTGCACCTCACATCGATCGAACGCTTCTCTACCTTTTTTTGTTAAAGTCTCCGCAGAACTGCGCTGTATTTCTATAAGTGGTATTTTTAATGTTAGAAACTGGATCACTGTGGGTGCAGTCAGGAAGATGGTGAGAGCTCATATATACTTTGCTTGCTATGCATATATTACCGAATAACAACGAAGTTAGATGTTGGAAAGTATGAGTAAATGGATGCAAATGGGATCTGGAGAGGTAGCCGAGCATCTAATTGAAGACGGTGGGTGGATTTATTTGAAGAAGGCGTTCTGTGTACGTCGATTCGGGACGAAGCTGAGGAGAGAGTGAGTTCAAATCGAATCAATTGTTGTCGTGTTGTGGACACATCGATTGGATTTGTGCGAGGCGTCTCTCCAAATTGAGACTCTCCTCGTTAAGAAGTGCTAAAATTCACTTCTTCCGCGCGCTATTTTCTACTTCCGGAACGTCTATCACTATAAGTTTCGTCATTCATTTGGTATTTGGACGCAATTCATTTCGCCATTCTAATTGTTCAGATTATGTGGAAAAGGAAAAGCAATATTCATTTGTTTAATATGGGGAAAGTTGCACCTCCGTTTTCGCAGCTGTCTTAGTGAAAGGTCACGCCATGTCATTATTCCTCTCCATCGATGGCTCTCCCGTACTATGCAGTTTTCAGTCACCGAGCAAAAATGCCCGTTATTTAACGCAGAATTGCAGAGATAAGGAATGGGACGCATTACTACCCGGAGGTGATGCATAGGCAACCTACCAGAGAAGGTTGTTAGTTATTGCGATTGTAATCTTTTGTTTTCTTCCAAAGAAAGGATTACTTCTTTCAAATCCACAACTTCCATATAGATGATGGAGAAGCCGCAAGTTCCATACAAACGATAGAGGTTTGTGGCTACCGAGGGTATTTGCTTGCCCCGTCGAAGCTGTTGCTGTGAAAGTAGGCTGCTGCTGATGCCAATCTCTCTTCGACTCATAACTGGAAGATCTCAGAGGGCTTCGGTGCTGGAAGCTGCTCAGTAAACGTTGACGCGATCGGCAGCAAATCCCGTTGAAGGCGAACGAAGACGCGTTGGGTGCTCATCTTGAGCGTGATGATGATTTTTTGCATAGCGCCACTCGGAGGGCGCACTTAATCGACGCCTTCGTCCCATTAGCACGTATAATATGGTGGTGCTTGTGCGGGGCGCTCTTGCAATTCGAATTTTCCGTCGGATCGATAGCCTAGAGAGGAGCCCCGAAGCTTCATTTCCACTCCCCCATTAGTTCACATTCGTTTCTTCGCTGTCGTCCGCCTCCTATCTGTCTGCTGTGCTCACCTGCGTTCTCGCTTGAATATCGCTGCTTCTGTTTGATCAATCGACCAGCTTGCTCCTCTGCCTTCCGGCTATCATCGCTCACTATGCGCCGTTCCATGTCCATCTTCGACACTCCACTAGCATCCTTCACCTTCACTCTCATCTGTTTTCTGTCCACCTGCTACTGCAACCTTTTACATATGCTATTCCCGAGCCATCCATGTTTGCTACATTCTCTTTGCGGTATACCTTAATAATCAACCAACCTTCCTCCTCTCCTCTTTGAGTTTTCACGTAATATCGAAAAACAGCGCGAGAGTCCCGTGGAAGGATCAATGGGTTTGCCGCATGGATTATGCACTCTTGATGGTGATATACTTTATGAGCGGCAATTAATACATTTATAGGCGGAATTGCGGTGGCAATTTATAAATTTGGAAAGAAGAGCCATAGAATCCGAACCAACATTTTGGGCAAATGAATGAACATGGCATTATCTTCTTATCATATTTCATATGGTTTCATCACGTGTATTTTATGCTTTTCTTTACCCGAGTTATTGAGAACTATTTAATACTGTTTTTTTATGAAGGAACTTTTAGCTAACATAACAAAAAAGCAGCTTGATTGTCGATAAACTTGAATGGCAAACGAGCATGGCCTTGAAAATTCGTTATAGCGCATTGGTGGCGGATGGCTGAAAAGCGGCGATGCATGCAGCTTTCTGTGGGTGACAAATAAACGTTTTTGCTTGTAGTCAGCGTTGATGGCGTATTGACGGTCGATTACACGGTCGGCAATCTGAGCAGTCGTCAAGATTGCATGAATGCACATTTTCAAGCTATCTTTGACCATATTTATTGAATTGAGGGAAACGTTTTTCTCGAGAATGATTTTGCGATCGCTTAGCGCATCAGCCATTCGTATGTTGAACAAGTTTGATAAGCTGATTAATCTGTTTGACAAGCTCATAAACCTATTTCGAGCCATTTCTCGCTATTTCATTGGTTATATATTTTTCATATCTCATTGTGAAATTCCTTTCCGTTTGTTCAGATGTATCGTGAGCAGGAATTTGCTAAAGCAGCGCAGTGGGAGAGCACACGAACTGCAGATATTGGACCTTTGTTTCAGGAAAGAGGTGCAGATGTTATCGGATGTCACTATCGTGAACAGAGTAGGGCCTGCCAAAAAATGGGATGGTTCCGTTCTATATGGTTATCATAACGACAGCCTTATTGGTTTGGTTTTAAAGGGTGAAAGGAGGGCGAGGAGGAGGCTAACGTTTTATCATTATTTTCTCATGTACTCTCTTAAACATTACACTTTTTTTTCCGTTTTGTTATCAGAGAAGCTGATGCACTTTTTTGCCTTATTCTAACGATTTTTCCTCCGCTGTAATGCTCAGTGGTTGAGCATTCTCTTTCAGCTCCAATTTCAACTGGTTGTTTATTAGGTGATTTGCAACTGCGGAGTTAACCTTATTTATATTGCTGTTTGAAGCCATTGAACGTTGTAGCTTTTCCCCTGCTTCATCCTCTTTCCGCATTTAAAACAAAATTATGACCCCTCTCTCTCTCTCTCTCTCTCTCTCTCAAAAAAGACCGTTTGCAGTAGATTTTTGTTTAGAAATATTGTCTTTTTAATCAGAGCTGTATGTGAGTAATTTCATTATCATTCAAGAAATACTCACATCATTTGCAGTTGGCCTACTTTCATGTGTCTGTGCTGTTTTATACACTCACTCGAAGCATCGGCGAAAGCCCCACTCAGCAATTTCACCATCGCACCATTTTGTA
Source organism: Ascaris suum (assembly GCA_013433145.1). Classification (NCBI taxonomy): domain Eukaryota; kingdom Metazoa; phylum Nematoda; class Chromadorea; order Rhabditida; family Ascarididae; genus Ascaris; species Ascaris suum. Next base: position 5,721,031 of record CM024191.1, on the reverse strand, counting down.
GTAGTATACTGCGTGATGCCGACATCGGTGATCGGCAGCATTTCAATGCTTTCTTTTCGAATGAAGCTGTCGTTTATATGGCCGTTTTGTCCATTGAAACGTTTAAGATGTTACAAGTACTTGAAATCACAGTTCACATAAAAACGCACGCTGTTGTAGAAAAGCGTTATAACGAAACTGTCCAGTTGAAGCTTCGTCGGCGATCCATTTTGTTTATTGGTTGCTTCATTCAGAAAAGAAGTTTAGCGCATCAATGAGACGCGAGACGTATTTAGTGCATATTTTTTCAATTATGTTGAGAGAATTTTTGAAATAGGCCAGCTGAGATTTTTTTTTTGCTAATGTGCTGCACATTGCTGAGAATTGTTTCACTCCAAAAATGTGCGAGGAAATCACAATTTGAAATTCATCCAGAAAAGAAGTGATTTTATGTTGTTTTTTGATTCAACGTACAGAGTTTCCTATTCCATTTGCATTTTACTTATTCCTTGAAGAGAAATGGTTCCAGTCGCGAAAAAATTATCTAAGTTGACTGATTAAACTCACGTTTGCAAGTGGGATTCAAGCCCCAAAGCCTCAATAAATCTTTCTTTTAAGCGTTCTGCATTGGTTGAGCGCGTCGGAGCATCCATTTATGAATTATGTTCGCAATGCAAAAGCTTGATTTGAGGTTGCTGTTGTTTGTGAGGATACGGTCTGAGTTAGCTTACTAGCGTTTTTGCTGCTTGGCCAAAAGGAATTAGTCGCGCTCGTGTGTGGCATATTTCTTGCTCATAAGGTGCCTTAGACGACTAACAGAAAGAAGGTTGAATAAATATTAATATATCATACCTCACGCTTCCAGACGAGGAATATAATTTTTTTTCTTTTGTTTGAAAAAGTGGCATTAACGTCAATACGGAATATATGGCGCTTTGGTTCAGAAAGTTTTTTTAAAAAACGCCTGAGCTTGTAAGTCTCTCGTGAATAATTTCGCATGTTTGAGGTGGCAGCTCAATATCAGGCAACCTCATAGAATGAAAGTATGCAACTAGCGGCTGTCGGAAGTGCAGAGCAAATTAGGGATCTTGAAATCAGTTTTTGAATGGATGTAAGTTGTTTGCTGATTTGTTGCTTCCAGTTATTGGAGGTGTTCGTAGGGCTTAACTACAGACACTTACACTCATAGAACTGTTTGCTTCTTTTTTTTTCCCGCGAAGTGCAACCTAATCTAGTGGCATTGTTTGATGAAGAGGATGCTTATTGAAATGGAGGGCTTCCACTTAAAATGTCAAATGAGCCTCATTTGCACACCCCACAGACGGAGCAGGTTCGCATTTCACCATTGCAGAGGGGCATTTGCGCGAGAACGGGAAAATGGTGGGTGAAGGATGTTGCAAATAGTGCAAAAATATACAAAGTAAGGAACCCGTAACGGTTTGTATCCAGTAGGTTTTTATTCTTAAATAGTAGATATAAGTAGAAGTCGCAAAATATTTTTAAAGAAAATTTCACGAAAACAATCGCATTAAATGTGATGCTTTAGAACGGGTTCGGCATGGATGCACCCATGAAGTGTTGTTTAAATTGTTTGTTTATTTTTCATCGAATATTGCTTCTGTTACTTGTAATTGTCAATGCACTAAATATTCTTGCAAAAAAGGAAAAAAGAAAAATCGGACGTCTCACAAATGAAATGGCGTCTTAAAAATTTCTCGAAGGCGTTTCGTATGTCAAATTTTTTAAATGTTGTTTGAAGGAATTCGGTTTCTTTGTTTCAGTTTGCATCGCCGCTCCGTACCTACTATATCACTTATAAATCACAGTGTCACAAATGTGTACTTGATCAACAGGTTATCGGTAGTTTTTTCTTGGGGAGAGAGGGAGGTCTAATCGAGTAGAGGACTTGTGCCATTCCTTTCATATTGATCGTTTTTACCGTGGAAGCATTAAGAATAGCATTCTGCGATGAAAGGATCGCTCTCTTGCTTGTATTGTTGAAAATATATAACCAATTTTATAGGGGATAGCAATGTGACTGTTGAAAGCACGCTTTATATAAATGCGTTATGTCTCTCTTCGTTGTTTCCACGGAGATTTTTAGCGGAATAAGAGTGGCTTATATCAGTAAGGGGGAAAGGAAGCTTATAAACAGGCAATATGATTACAGAAGAGCTTAATAGCGTGATGTTTGAACAAGTATATAGTGCATATTTGACGCTGCATCCGTCGTATCGTCATTCCCATATGTTTCATCTCAAATAAGAGTGAAGAGCAATGGAGGATCCAATTGAGAAGTTTCAAAAAGGCAGGGATATAACGCCATTTTGACATGTCTTCTGCAAAAAAAGAATGGGGCTGCAGTTGCATTTCACGTGCCCAATGACACGTTGAATCTATGTGACGCCCTTTGGGAGTTAGAAGTTTTCTTTTATTTCGTGCGTTTTCGCTTATCTGGCGCCATGTCTCTCGATATCTTTGTCTTTTTGGTACATTTTTAGTTTCATTTTATGTGCATTTGAACTTTCGCATCCTTTTCATATTGTTGATTTTAAAGATGGCGAATTGCCACAACGGTTTGTTGTGAGCGCTTTTCAGTGGAAATTTCTTCAGGAGACAAACTACGGAATAAGTGGCGGTGCGCGAAGTGTGCTCTCATCGTGCATTGATCAGTCGAGCTCGGTGGCGCAGTCGTCTTGTCCACTTTCTGGGACACCAACAGTCGTTGATTCGGCCCTCGATCCGGCTACGTCGCTTTCCGATCAACCCGACTTTGATCTACCGCCACCGATGAGCGATCTGAGTAGTGCTGTCGCTGACGCGGCCGCTTCACACAGCACAACTGTAAGCCTCCTATTTTCTTCCCACAGAGTCAGCCTCGATCTTGTTTAGTCAATCTTTTTAGCATTGTATGTGGACATTTTGAGTTTGTTCCACGATATGAATTATACTCCATTTCTACAGATATCTTTAGTGTCGTTATTACGGTTGAGCTTTGACTCATCGTCTTTATTTTTTTCACGAAAGTTGTAAGGTTTCAGCAGAGCTCTTTTTGTGTACTGCAGGAGGGCATCCGAGCTGAGCCGAGCAGCGGTTGTGTCTTGGTTGCTGTTGTTCAAACGTAGCTGTGTGGACGCGAATGCATATTCGCGCAAAAACGTATATGTGCGTGTATGTTTGCGTACGTGCATAGGTGTCCGTGCGTATGTTCGTATGCCGTGTGTCTGTGGATGTTTATGTGCGCGTACGTGTGCGTGCTGGCTTGCCTGTAGGCGATGTTGCATCTGACTTGCATAAAGCGGACTCATTTGGTCAAGTTATGGTCAGCGCTATATGTATTTTAGTGTTCGTAGTCTATCGGCATCCCCCTTCTCTTGGGGCCCCCACATTAACGTGGATCATAAATTTTGGACCGCGGGGGCGCCGGCGATCAAAAATCCCTTGACTCCGCAGGTGCCCGGTGGTTTTCATCATCTCCGAGAGGGATGTTAAAAACACAAGCTGAACACGAAGAAGCTGAAGACAGTGCATGATGCAGCGTGTTGGAATGTGAAACGCTGAAGGGCAACGTGGCGCAAATGTGTCATCAGAGAAACAGCAGTTTATCATAAAAGATGACATGGTGATAATATGGACACAGTTAAAAAGTGTAACGGAAAGCCCTCATGTGAAATGGAAGCATGTCTCGAATGAACGAAAACACTCGTAGCGTATCAAGAAGCTGTGCGTCATAGCGTTAATGCACACCTCTGTAATCCACACAGTGCTCAAAAAAACCCATTGCAGTCGGGGTTCCACAGTTCGCTGTCTTTTCCCCTCCCCTCATAATTGCCTTGCTTCTGGTGACGAAAAAACCTCGTCTGCCGGAGAAGTGGTCGGATATGCAACATAGTACCAATTCCGAGAAAGGATTCCCGTTCTTCGGACTATCCTGCTCCCCGCGGGGGATGCTGAGAACTCACTCTCCCTCCGCGGATGCTAAAAGCTCCCTCGCTCCCGCGGGGGCGTGATTCATTATTTCACATGGGATGGCCCACATTCCAAACACCAGTGTGTTGCTCGGTGTTGTGCATCTGGAACGTGCAGCGTAGGTCACCGATGCGGAATGGAATGGAATTTATCTCCAACTAAGCGCTCGTTTCTATCGTATGCTGTTTGATTAATTAAGTACGCAATGTTACACACGTGAGTTAGTTGTCCATCACTAGCGATCGCTAAAGAAACGGCTGTCACGTTGCCTGTGTGATGCCGCTCGTTCGGGTGTTTCCCTTGAAAGACTGCGAAGCAACAAAGAATAACATCATTAATGTAGGCTTCGTTTATTTCGACTATTTTCGAGCCGTATTTGTTCGAATCGAATGCCACGAGGTTTCAGGTGGGAGCCTGTGTAGAGAGGATAGAAGGGGAGAGAAGGTAAGGGAGATTTTCAATCTTGCGTTTTTGGTTGAATAGATCACTAAGGTATTTCCTAGTGGGGAGATGGCGTCGTGGCGGTCAGAGTTTTCGCGATGTGTGTGTCTCTGACTTTGGCACATTAGCATTGCTGTTTAAAATCCAAAATAAGTCACGAAGAAGTTCAGGGGCAAACTTTGGTTGAATTTTTCCTCTCTTTACCTTAAATTTGAATCCGTTTGGCAGCTATAAATGTTGCTTATTGTTTCCACTTTTGGCATTGTACAATTTGACGGTTGCCTATTGCAGAATTTATTGACTTATGCTGATTTGCTTTGTACTGCGTCAAAGAAACTAAAAGCAAAGTCGATTTAAGCTTGAGTAGTTATTAACGTTGGAGAACACTGCAATTTCCAGCAGCCTCTTTAATATGCAAATTTCTCCCTCTCCACAATTTTTCACTAAATTCAGATGCATTCTGTTTTCCCTACATCCGCCGTTCTGGCTGCTTTAGAATATTCTATGGCCCAACTCTGCATTTTAGATATACTTTTTTGGTTTGGATAAAGAAGGCTAGCGGCTGGGCGATGGAAACATGGGTGTATATGAAATGAACCGGGAACAGGTTCGAATCAGTACGCAATGCAGAGCAGCTTTGGCACTGCAAATTAATTCAGTGCTAGTCTAGTCATTTCGATTATTGGTGAACGTGAGAGAAATGGCCACGATGTCGAGCACGTGAAATGATTGCGTTTTTGGGTTGCGCTTGGTTAGCCAAATGCAGGAGCATCAGCTGGGGGGAGGGGGGGGGGGGGGTAATTGGTTTTGCTGGAGTTCCTTGGCTGCTCACGATGACGTTCCATTTCTTTGGTGAGTAAACAAATTTAGATAAGTTTATTTCATTGCTTCAGGGCAGAATGATCTTTTCAATTGAACGTTATGGTATCATAGTTCTTGAACATCATTTTTACACTCAGTTAACGCGGTTCCGGTGGCTTAAGTGCATGTGAGGCACAACTGTCTTTGCGCACAATGGGATGTGCAATGAGCATACGAGAAGATGAGGGAGGGGGCGTTAAAAGGAGAAGGGAAGCACATAGAAAAGGTTTCTTGAGGCGGGCAAAAGAATGGCCGGTGCGAGAAAAAAACGAGGCTTTCGTGCCGAAGCTGAACGAAAGAATGCATAATTTGTGTGCGCAACTAATGGCGTTTGTTAGCACGTTGCGAGTGAGCCGCCGGCTGGCTGATTGTGGCATGCCGGCCAACTTCAAGGATTGTCATGTGCAGTGAGCAAGCGTTTGCAGCTGCTTGTTGTCCATGTGGCTGCGGTCCTCCGTTTTTTTCTTGCTTTCACCATTACGGCGTCCTCGAAACTTAGTGCCACCTCCTCACTCTGCTTCCTCCAGTTCTTTCGCTCAGGTGCTTTCCTAGTTTTCTAGGCGTATCTAAAATGACATAATCATCGCCATCTTCAACGCGTAGTGGTGCTACGCCGTTGAAGTTCTTCGCAACTATTGGTGCTTGGCCTGCTAGCCCTACGAATTGGCGGGTTTGCACTTTTATTTATTCGAATATTTCTCATCGGTACACTGGCTTTAAGTTATACGATAACTTATGTCTTTACTGCATCATTCCTTATTGCATCATCATTTTTCTTTGTGATCAGTATGGAATATTTGCAGATGCAAAATCCACAGCAGGCACAAGAGAGCACCGAGGTGGTGAGCGAAAGTGAAAATGGAGCCGCCGATAAGGGAGAGAAGAGCGCCGAAGAGATGGCTAGGATTAAACGACAGTTCGTTTCTTCTGAATTGTAGTTTCCTGATCAGATATTAATGAATACTTTTTTGTGCCAGCTGAAGTGCCTTTTTACTGTTGTTTTTTTTCTCGATATTTTTTGCTGTCGCTGCTCTCAGTACGTCAGCACTTTTGCGTGTGCACACCAGTAGTTTTTATACGCTGTTCTGAATTTGCGTCAAAAAGGTGCATTGTGATGGGATCATATCTTTACATGAGGCGTCTGTCTGTTTGTATGTCTGTCTGGTAGTTTCATTTCACCAACCACTGAAGCTAAAGTGGGAAAATTTTGATTGCTATAATGCGCGCCATAGGAGGGCCTCCTTTATCATATCGTAGACGTTGAAAAGTACAAAAAAATGTATAAGATCTGGACACCAAACACTGCTTATTTTGCGCCGATCGAATGGCGCAAAAGCGAAGTTTGTGGTTGATTTTTAGGAACGGTCAAATTAATTGAAATATTTGGGCATTATTCTACATACTTCACGTTTTGCTGGTAACTTATAAAACTGACTCATCAGGCGAGGGATGAAGAAGTTCATCTATGATCCTCTTCTGAACATGTTAATGGCTACAATATTTCTCTTCTGGGGCTTTTGTGGAAGTATTTTATAGCAGTGTAAAATGTCTGCCCTCCAGACAGGTTTAGCACTCGCGTTGATGCTTGGGGATGATAGTTTATATCAGATGTCAAGTATAAATTTTTCGATTGCATGGCATTGATATTCGATCCTCATATTTAGCACTTCGTGGGTGGTCCTCGAGAAATTTGAATGGAATAGGTGGACTGTTCCAAATATGACAGCTGTTTTATCCATGGCAAGCAGACTTTCAGACATTTCGTTGGTGATTGTATTAGTCCTCATAGAAGACAAAGAAAAGAGTGTTAACGTCCCTTTCCAATCAGTCTTTTTTGACTCTTTTGGTTTGTATGATTCATCTAACTTTTGGCGCATAAATGCGTTCCCATATGCACATTGGCATATGTCACTTGTATAAATAAATATACGTATATGTGTATTTCTGGTAATGAAGGGTAATTTGAATAGCAAATTCACGTTTACTGAAGAATTAATGAAACCATGTAGTGTGAACGTTTGTTTGAAGGGAACTAATGTCTTCAGATATGTGTTGATGGAACTAGTGGAAACCGAACGTGACTATGTCAAGGATCTCAGCTCTGTGGTTGATGGTTACATGGCGAATTTGCAAACGATGGATCTGCCTGAAGACCTCGTCGGCAAAGACAAAATCATATTCGCAAATATCGCGCAGATTCTCGACTTCCACAAAACGTACGATCGTCTGTCTTTGTCGACATTATCTTTCCATACGTTTGACAGATAGTTCTAGGGGGGTCTAGAAGGGTTTCCGTAGTCGTATACTTGTTTACAGTTAGGAATCCTTCGTTCGGTGATTGTTGCAGGTATGAGGTTGCGAGAAATTTTTGATATCCTCATGTTCTTTTATTGCTGTTTGTCTTAATAGTAAATATGGCTTGCGTGTATGTGAATCTTTTCTAGGTATATGCTTAACGCACGTTTTTCGTTATATGTTTAACACATCTTTTCGAGAAGACGAATATAGCAACCGATTTGTCGCCATAAGATTGTGATTTGTTTTCATATTGCAGGTTGTTCTTGAAAGAAATTGAAAAGTGCCTTGACGATTACGAAGCTGCGGGTAACGCCTTTGTGAAATATGTAAGTTTTTGGTGCGTTTTTTTTTTCGATTTTATCTGTCGATGAACGAAGTTTTATACTTACATTTATTAAAATACTCTTCTTGGTCATCTAAATTTTTTTTCGCTAGCAATTCATTGTTGAATGTCGATCTTCAAATTCGTGTTTTGTTTTTAGAAATTCTTTCAAGGAATTTTCCACTTTGAGAAAAATTTTTGACGAACACATTTTGAATATCGCTTTCCATTGATTTATCGTATTGGCATTTCAGTCGTTGGAGTTTTTTTCTTGTTGAGCCACTTTATGGGCAATGTTTCTAAATACTTGCATGCTCAATTTTTATTTGAAATCTCGGATGCTGTTCGTCTGTGATACTTTTTATGGGTAATAATGAAGGGTTCTTATTAAAAATATTTCACCAGATATGTTGCTTATAAGTTATGTTTATGTTTTATGTGCTTATCGCTCTCCAGCAAAGCATCAGTTTTGTCGAATTCATAATTATCCGTTTTTATTTCTTGCTTCGTGTCCCCTTGAAAGCAACAAAAAATAAAAACACGCGGATGTTGTGTAGGCGTTTCAATTTCTATTGTTTTGTGATTCTCGTTCATTCTCTCTTGGGGACTATGAGGGATGTTTGCTTGTTCTAAAAGGCAATTTGAAATTTTCTATTTCTCAAATCGTTGTGTATCGGCCTTTTTCGGGGTTTCGAGCATTTTTTTTTGTTGTCTTTCAGCAATTTGTTCAGTGTGATTTAGCGTAGTTTCAATGTGCACTATTTTTCTTAAACGCTGTAAGGTTGCGGTTAAATTCGCTTATGCTGTTTGTTTGTTATGCCTGGTCGGTTTGTTGTCTCTTCGACTTTGCGTAGGTTTTCGGCTCAGAGGGGGGGGGGGGGGGGGGGGGAGGAGAATCCAATTTTTTCTGATGGCAATGTCTTTTGGACGATCCATCTTTATGAAGAGATGGCACCGTCGAATGTTGTAGCCTAGTGTCAGGTCGAATGTGTCACTTCGTATTTATAGATTTGAATATTTTCGCCTAATCAGGGAACCGTAGTACAATACTCACCTCACGGGTACCGAAAAAGCATAAGAACAGGGATTTCATACCGCGTCAGGCATGTTTATTCAAATCAACTTTGAGTCAGATTTCCGCCGCCGTAATTCAACTACTGCAACAACGAGGAGTTTAATGACAATCCTCGTGATGATATGTGGTATCAGTGTTGGGTTGCAATGTGAATTCGTATAGGAAGCTCTCGTCTCGTCCTTCATTTTCGAAATTCTAACTACAGAGGAGGGATTTGCATTTATTAGTGTTTAATCGTTCCTCACATTGACCCTTATTTAAAATCACTGTTAGTGATGACTGATTAAATTAATGGCGTATGATTAGTTTGAGCCAAAATGTCCATTTATTTTTTCATTATTGAAAGGAATTCAATTTATATTACGAAGATTCAAGCTGTAGCTATACTCGATTAATTGACTTATGTCAGTGAGAGTTTCAGATGATGGTCAAATAAGTGCGGCTGTGCCTTGCGGGCTAGGATAGTTCTTTGAAATTTCGCAAGTACAATAGCAACCTCAAGTAAGATTAATCACTGCTGAGAATTGAGAACCGTTTTTCGCTGCATTAATTTATATCAGAGAAGTAAACGTGGTGGGCGCTTTATAATCGCATATTTGTATAAGTGGGGAACAATTATGCAAACGAATAGTAAAGAATCTATTCGTTTTTTTTTTTTGAAATGGATGAGCGGGAGATCGGTGGAATGTTTAGAGTATACAACGACAACTTGTTGAAATGTGTGAGAAGCGTGATCTTGAAATACTTAATCATCCTTTGTAATGTTGAGATCTTCAAGCTTTAATTTCGCCAAGTTCGCAAATGTGTCTTAAAGCAGTACAGCTTGTCAAACCCCGCGATTATGTTAAACTTTTTATTTGGTGCTTCAATTTTACAAGAGGAGAAATTCTATTCTCGGTACAAAAGATGTGCGAATTTGATGCAGTCGTAAAGGATGAATTGGCTTTTGCGGAAGAGCGAGGAATATACGCGGTGAAATGAGAAGCGAAAAATGAAAACTGAAAAGATTAGACGAAAAAAGTCCGGCTAAAATATCCGCCTTTTAAAACATCGGCGAATAAAAGGAAATATTAGAGGTCACTGATTGTTTTGAAGCGCGTATTGCATAGTAATGTGAAAATTTCAAGGAAAACGCATAATGGCTCACTTGAGCACGTTCGGCATGCGTTTGTACAGCATTAATATGAGAGCATTTGCGCTTAAAATAAACGCTGAAGTAGCATTTTTTTTTTTTTTTTTGCAGTTTCGTAATGAATTTAAGTGCATATATTATGATCAAGAATTCATAACATGCATACCTTGTAAAAAGAAAAGCTGTAATAACATGAATTTGAATTAGCTTAATTTGTGCTGTTAGCTTAATTTTCCTACTATCTTCTGAAATTTGGTTTTGATTTTTTTATTCGTATAAAAAGCGCTATTTTCAGGAACGACGGTTGCATACTTATTACGTGAAGTATTGCCAAAATAAGCCAAAATCAGATTATCTGGTTGGTCAGGAAGATTTTGAGCAGGTACACAATTGTTGCATTTAGATGCTTGTCTTTTTTTATTGTTGGTTTTTAGTCTAGTGCGTTATCATCGAATATATTTTCTACTTTAAAAGTTTTCGTGTTTCATTCCGGAATGCGATTCACGAGTTTAATTGCCGCATATATTATAGAAGAGCAGTTAAAGTAAAGGAGGATATAAAATTCCACCGGATGCGCATAATCCGGCTTATTAACGATATTCAATATCCATATTCGTTTCGTCCTAACATCTGTCCATTTTAGAAGTTTTCATGGGGGAACGCATTGATATATTTTAACATACCGAGAACGCAATTGCCAGATGTTTGGCTTATTTTCCTTCTTTTTCGGTTATATAGGAAGGTGCATCGTGCAACGGTGGACAGGGGTAGGCTTTCTTCGTGAAATTTTCTCACAAAGAATCGGAAAAATGTCTTCGAGTATAAAATCAATTTTTTCATTGTCGCAAAAATGCAATAGTAGTAAAGTACATAGACGTGCGCACCGTAGCTGCGAGCATTGGTAGCGGTGCAAAAGCAGCAGACATTATGGATGCTGGAATCTGATGTGAGATAGCGACCGCAGAGGAGCGCTATCGATCTGAGGACGAAGTGCACATCCAAATGGAAGAATTCCACCGTTATCGGAACTTATGCCGTGCATTTTCGTGCATCCATTCGTGTTTATTTCTGTGGAATTGCACGGGAGCAGCGCTATGAGCCAAACGCTTTGAACGCTTCTCATTACGTGCTTCATCATAGTATGCATAAAAACCCATACATATACGTAGCAGCGCTTCCAGATATTCCGGTGCCCACCCTATTTATCGTAGAGATTGCGAATCGGATTTTCTTCTACATCAGTTTTACTGTTTTCCGAAATTTTTTTATATAAGGGAACTTGTTTCCACGAAGTAATTTAAAAATACTACACCCTTCTGGTCTTAAATTTTTCTAGTTGCTCTAAGTGGCCATGAAATGGGGGTGGTAAAGAAATATATTCGATTCACAGAAGCCTCTGATTTTCAACACTGTTGCAGTTTTTCGCCGAAACAAAACAAAAGCTTGGTCACAAGGTTGCATTATGTGATTTGCTCATAAAACCGGTACAGCGCATCATGAAGTATCAATTACTGCTGAAGGATATTGTTAAATACACCGAGAGAGCTGGCGATCGACTCGATGTGCTGAAGAAAGCGCTTCAGGTTGCTTTAAGCATATTGTTTAGACATTTCGAGTAACTGCTGTTCGACAGTGTGTTTTCCTATATTTAGAGGTTTTTTTTGTGTGAAGCTATATGCGAAGTGCAGTTCGTTGCCTTTTATTCATTTATGGATTTATGGAGTTGCACGCTAGTCTAGATGAGACATATGCAATCGTTTATTCTCCGGATTAGTATAGCGGATTATTCTTTTAACCTGAAAGGAAATAATTGAAGCTGACATTGCAGTTTCAAGCGTACATGTGAGCAGTTTATTATATTTTCATTCCTTTAAGGTATTTTTCCATGATAAAGTAGATATGTCGCGTAGAACGTGTGGGACTGAAGTGGTCCTATTTCTTTGACTTTTATAAGGTGTGCGCGTTTCTCTATTTTTGTTTGGTCTACTTTAATAGGAAATCATATGCAAAAATGAGTGGATCGTCACTGTGAAGGAATTGGTCTTCGATTTATGTTGGATGAATGTTGAATAGCGTCTTTTAATGGCTGTTTCATTGGTGTCTGATGGATATAGTTTTTGATTCGTTGACGAGGAAGCAATATTCGGTTAGATTTTATGCTGGAGGCAGATGTGATTCTGTTTATGTTGAAATGAAGACTTGATGGCTTCATTGCGGAAATAGTTTATCGCTGCGTTTATTGTATTCCGACTGACTGTGCAAGAATAAGTTTAATATTCGTGCGTTTAGCATACAATATATTTTCCATTTATTGAGCGTTTTTGAGGTAATGCATGTGGTGCCGAAGGCCTGTGATGATATGATGCAAGTGGGAAGGCTACAGAATTTCGACGGCAACCTTAGCGCTCAGGGCAAGCTTATATTCCAGGTTGGTATGCTTGCTTCTTTGATTTCTAACGCTGCCGATCAATCTTTGACATTTGTGTACCTCAGTTCATTTTCGGCTGTTTTGTCGCGTTTACAATTATTTCTTTTGTGTCATTACTCCTCTTTCGAAGTGTAGTTTGATGCAAACGGGTTCTTTTGTTGCGTTCTTTTTTTTTAAGAGAAGGAAAAATGGTTTGACGGTTGTTAACCGTATTCGCTTCGACTTATTGTAACGTTTGTCAAAAACTTGTTGATAAAATTATGTTTTTTATCATATTTACAGAGAGGATGGTAGATGTAAACATTTTCTTTGTTTTGCAAAAAGGTCTACTTTCGAAAAAAGTCGGAAAAGGTTGCAGAAAGATCCTTGTTTTTAAAACACTTTCTTTGCTTTTCAAAGATTCTTTTTAAGGGTACGCTAGCAATTTCGGATAATGCGCCTTCTCAACCATTCAAAGGGAAAGATAGGAGGATCTTCCTCTTTGAGCAATCTGCAATCATCGCCGACTGCATTCTCCCGAGGAAAGAGTTCGGCAACCCCACATACATTTTTAAAAATCAAATTATGGTCAATAAGGTTTGGCGTTTTTTTCTTCAGTTTATTTTGCCTCGCAAAGTGATTTTTTTTTTTTGCCCTGCTCTTCATTGGATGATTATAGTTTCGTTTGAGTTTTTTCTTGTATCATTCTTTGATTTGATTTCTGATGTAATTGATCTGAGTGTAACGTCTCTGTAGGAAGCAATCGATCTTTTGACTGTAGCGGAGTGTTTCATCAATCTCTCTATGTAAACCACAAAGCGATCATTTATTAGAGTGTGTAGCACTATCAATAAAAAATCTGTTGTGAACCGAATTGCTGGAGTTGTCGCCCTTTCCGATAGCTCTAAACATTTATGCACTCTTGTAACCCGAAGTAACGACGTTTGCGCTGCAATGCTCGCTTTCAGTATAGACAGTAATTGGAGTATTACCGGAAAGTAGATGACCAGTGAGGTAGTGCGTTCCAAAAATAGTTCATTATTAAGAAATGCCTGATTAGAGAAGAGGGGACGGTGGAGTGCTGAAGTTTCACAGAGCAGTTCTCCACGAAATAGGCGTTTGTGTGGTTCACCGTTAGTTTTCTGCCTATCGAATTGCTTGCAAGTTTGAAAATTTTTGCAGATGGTGCTAGAGGCAAATGTACCGGATGAGCCCCTGCGCTTCATCGTTCGAAGCAGTGATCCGGCACAGCCGAACGCCTTTTTAGCGCAAGCGAATACACTCGAAGAGAAGGAAGAGTGGATCGAGAAAATCAACAGCCAGCTGGATCAGCAGAAGACGTTGCTCGCTGCACTTGTTGACCCTAAGCGGTATCAGAATCAGCTCGCTGGCGGTGTCAGCGCTATTTCTATGTAAGTATAGCATCTCATTATATAACTTTTATGTGGTTTGTTGCTAGTCTAATGTGCCATAAGGGGCGGTTCGAAAAACCATTCAACATATTTTTCATTGACTGCTAGTTATGAACATTAGCAGTTTTCCTTACTGTTTTGAAACTTTTGATGGAGTTTCGTTATATCGTCGAAATAGTTTTATGATTTTGGAAAATGTCGTCTCTCATACCGCCTTCTCTGAAATTGAGATGAAATTATGTGACGTATTTCGACGTCCACTTCGTACAATATGGAAACAAATATGAACTTCCCTCATGAGCACAGGTGACATAATCACAGAAAGCTGAAACCACTGAGAGATTGAAGACGCAGGCTTTCACATTCAGCGGTAAGCATAGATGGGATCTAGTGCCGCTTGCAGTAGCATAATTGCGGTTCATAATCACAGCGCTGAGGAAAGGAAGTGCGATATTCTTCGGTGGTTAAAACAGACAACGACGCAATATATTTGCACTTTCAAGGCACTATGAAAAATAATTTTAAATGTTTAGAGAGGATGGCTCATCAGAGAAAAAGAAAGCGATGTTCTCACGACTGACGGGCAAGGGTAAGGAGGCGAGCGCGAGCGCATCCCCCGTGTCACACAACTCAAGTGCTTCGACGCAGTCGCCGAAACACAACTCATCGAATAAGCCGTCGAAGCTGTTTGGATTCGGGAAGAAGTCTTCTAATCCCTCCAATAACAAGTCGGCCACGTCGCCGCCGCCGGTAGGCAAGTTGAAGTGAGCAGCGCAAGCCACGCTTCCATTTGCTTAGCCACTCTCCTTTTCGAGCTCGAGCCGCATCTCATTCCTCGTCGCATCTGTGCGATTACTCAGAGGAATTTACCTTGAGTTGTAGTCTTGAGCAACCAAGGTTCGTCATCCCCAACAATACAGCTGGTTGATACCGACTTTTATTTCCTATGACTGATGAAAAGCACTGTTGGGATAGAGTTGCAGTGATGAGAAGGGATGTCGGAAGAGGGTGATTCTGGTGGAAAGGGCTGTGGTGGTTGGCATCACGTTGCGGGTGTATGTATGCGTAGAAGCGGACAGCGTTGTGGAGTGTGGCTACGCTGCGTGGTGCAATGCTCAATAGAGAGGAAGTCGTCTAGAGAATCTGAAATGAAATCGACGACTACTGCGGATTACTGTTAAGCCGGTGTTGTTCGTCTCTGCACTTGTTTGCGTTTGCGTTCTTTGCGTTTTCCACTTCAGTTTGTGTGTTATCACAGAGGGTATTTGCGTGTTATACAACATCTCATTATTTCGCCACTCACCGCGCATTCAAATAAGAGCTTCGCAGCGCGTCCCATCTTATCGATGTAGCCGCATTTTGCAAGCATCCTTCTATGAACGCTTTATATGTAAACACGATCAACGTCCCTAAATGTTGTCTCTAATTCTACAAGTTTGGCCTAATTGGTTGAAGTTTTAATTTTGTATTTTTGAGCATAATTTACAATTTTTGTATTCGTTTGTAAATACGGATGTGTCCGAATTTTGCTTTTTCGCATTGTTTGCTCTGATTTCTAGTGATTCGTTCCAGTTCTTCTGACGCTGTAAACGGTTAAACGTGCATCTGCCCCTCCCCGTATTTTCCTCTTCCATACTTTTAGTTGGTTTTGGGCTTTATGAATCGTTATGATTTACGTGGTGAATGAATGATGCATCATAAAAAAGAGGCGCATGTGGCAACCACTGTTATTGCCCCTTCGCCCAGCTCCCTCGTTTATTTTCTCTTTGATCTCCGTGTTTTCTCCGTTTGCGAACTATGATAAATTTCTGCTTTGGAAGTGTTTTTTGCACAGCACACCTTTGGAGGACATGTGTGGTTATTTCACCAAAAGTATGTTTGTGAATGAGGCCATTTCAAACTAGTGGATTTATGCCTGTTTTGCAACTCGAATACCATGTTGACAAACTGGTAACTGCTCTGTTTTAAGGAGTGGTATTGCAAGGCAAAAGTAAAGCCCAATGACGCTGGACAGCACGAGGTGGTTTACGTAGTTCTCATCGAGGGTGATTTGAAAGAACTCTACTTGAGATGGATGAATGCCTAAATATTGGATTATTGCCTCATAATGACATTTGATAGGTGAGTCGTTTGCTTGGTCTCACTGCAGGAAGGCAAAGAGAAAGTAAGCGATGTGAGAGCGAAGCTAACATTCTTGCTTCCATCATCTTCACGTCTACGATCACTGAGGATCGGATACGGATTAGTCGGGCATGTGTTTTGCATGTTCTCACATACCTTCATGTCTTACTTGTAACGATGGTTACCTTCACCCAACGTTCGCCAAAAATTCTTATAATACGCAGTGAATATGCTTTCCAGTTTCGGAGGATATGTTGGTATATTGTGTTTCATGTTTTGCATTCTTTGCGTTAGCTCACAACATAGTTTTGATGTGCAGTAATATGCAATGGTATTGCAATAACATTGCAATCATTCGATAACGCGATTTGAAGTTGTCCGTATTGCAAAAATATCCAATAAGGCGTCACACATTGTTGCATGAGCATTGTTGTTACAGTAATCGGTTTGCGTTCTAATCAGCTCACAAGTGCAGTGTCGAATTTCTCACCACTTGTTACAGGCAAACAAGTATATTGTCTGAAAGCATGTTGGATGTGATCTGAGCGGAAGTTTGTTGGGCTTTCAAAGTCGATTGCACTTTCTTTTTCCTAACCATCATAAAAACCAATGAGTCTCAAAGTGAACTCATGGGATTATGCAATGCCAGCCATTATCTCTCCGTCAATATTTGCAACGAAAGTTTGCATATCTGCTTTCGGGGTCGCTGAAGTTCTAGGAAAGGAGCATCAAATGATTTGAAGAGAAGGGAATGATAGTGTGGCTATGAACACAAGAGCGTGTTTGGGCGTGTTTCAGGAAGGTGGATACCTTAGCGGCCAGCTCAGTTACGATTTTAAAGCCGTCAGAGATGGACAAATCAGCGCTCGACGAAACGAAAAGGTGCTTATGGATATATCTGTTGGCTTGGTCTTCATACGTTATGCTGCTGTTGTTGGAGCATTCGCACAGTAATTAAGACGATGTCTTTGTTCGTCGAGGTCACTAGGCTAACTTGGGATCTGCTGCTATGTAAGTAGGGTAGTTTCGAGAATATTGCTCTGCGATCGTTACATAAGAAGCTAATTTGCTAGCATGTATCAAACAGCACAGATCACACATTCTCGTCTAACTTCTAGAAAATTTTGCGGTTAATAGTTATCGGCCGAAATTTTTGGTAACTATTTTTACAGTGAAGTAAGTACAGAGGGCGGCCGGAAGTCTTCCATTTGTTGGTAATTGCATCCGCATTTTCCTCCAAAAACTCCTCAGCTTTACGTGGCGCTATTAAAATTTTTCTAGTGCGCTTCCAACAGCTCATACTTCTCAAATTCCTGCCTCAAAACTCGAAATTTGTCAAAAATGCTTGGAATTAAACTGCTGTAGGAATGGTTGTCGCTTGTCGTCAGTTCAAATAGTGAGAATGCCTCAAGCTAAGGGTACGTCGGAACAAAGAAGTGCGTGCAAGGGCGGAAATATAAGTGAATATCTCGTCGCAAGCGATATTAAGAGGGCTAGTAGGCAGCTGGCCTGAATAAATAAGTGAAAATGCACATGCCGTGAGGCGTATGCTGCCGTTAATTAAAAATTTCTTCAAGAAAAAACTGATTCAAGCTGTTCCGCTGCAGCTGCAACATGGTTTTGTTGTGTACGTTCTCGAAGTGTACAAATGGCGTTCATTCGGAGCTCCAATGCTTCAGCTGTACATACCTTCGAGGCTACGGGGCCGTATAGTGGTGTGTAGGTGATGTTACAAAATGTTGCATGCGTTTACTTTGAACTATACGAAGTAATTGTAATGTGGAGGTCATTTGAGTAAATAAAGGTCACCTGAGGAAGTAAACATAGGTATGATGCCTTTTGCATGAGTTGCAAAAACTTTTGAATTCAAGTGGTGGGCATAATGCTGATAGTGGTTCTTAACACTCTTGTTTCATGCATTTGCAGTGCCCAGTAGGATAATTACATAAATTCGATATGAATCGTTCAGAGGTCACTGAATTCACCTTTCTAACTCCCTTTTATGTGCGTATAGTAATTTATTTCGCTTTATAGATGTCCTTACCAACTCTATCCTGAAAAATTTTCGAATAAAGCGTCCATTAGTAATTTTGCAACTGCGGAAACGTTTAAAAAATGGAGTTTACTTAACAATAGTCGCGAAGGTTCGATATTTCAGAAGATCCGCCGAAACAAAAAAATCTCAAATGAAAGAAAAAGTTCAAATACTTCCTTCAATAATATATTGGCTCCGATCGATGATCATCAGTTGCCAACCGAGAGTTGCATTGCCAGTGACTCATGCCAATATCAGGATACTTTGATTGACGCCAAATACTTCGCAGTAATCAAGCTAGAAATGATGAGAAACTTTTCGAAATAATAAAAAATAACGACTTTAAAGTAGATTCAACGAAAAAGTGTCATGACGTTACATTGAAATTCGGCGTTCATCGACCTGGCACTGATATAGGGGTGACAACAAAACAGTGGTACGATGCGCAGATGAAACACTGAAGTCTATCAAGAAGGAAACACAAATATTGCAAGGATCTGAGGAGTAAATAATTTGAAACGTTTTCAAGTAAACTCAATGAATTCAAAACGCCAACTGTTCCTATGTGTGAAACTTCGAAGAGGAAATTTTGGTTGACATTTTTAAATATTGCAGGTATTTCCAAAAAAAAAGAATTTGAAAAGTTCAGGTGAGAATTGTGAGCGTGAAATGCGGAAATGCGATTGTGGAAAAAGAAAACGGCGAACGTGGAGAGGTGCCTACTTATTTTCTTGAACTCGACGATGTGCCTGGCGAAACATTTGCCGAGCAAATCGAGTATGTGTTAATTTTGGCTATTGACATTCAGAAGCTCACCTCTAGAGAGTACACACCCATAAATTGCATATTAAAAGCATAGTGGAGAATTTTTCACTAATTAGCCTTTAGAAATATAAAGATAATTTGCCATAATGAAGCAATAAGCGTCCGAAACGTCGCAAAAAGTAGTGACGTCGAGTGACGTCCAGGAGCAAATACTCTAAACGCTTAAAAAATATCCCGAGGCATTTGGAGAGGAGAGATTGGATGCAGCATACGACTCACTTTTTTAATCATCGACTGCATCAGGGGGTCTTTGTATGACGCTTCTGAATTAAAAATGATTTATGGACATGTTAATAAGCACGTTGATGAAAAGCACGTTATATTCACTCCCTAATGACTCTTTCGGGAACATAACCGATGGAGGCTTTATGAGATGCTACACGGTAAATGCGCAACGCTGAAGCTAACTTACTAAAACTGTGCGGCAAAAAAGGTCACTAAGCTTAGCAGTAGTGATAGGATCTTTAACTATTACTCATTTCTCATTAACTACTGGTGAGCCTTTTGTGGAATCCATTATGCCTCCCTGAAATCATTACAAGTACTGTTGAGGGTTAGAGACCTTTTTTAGGGACGGAGAGGACCCTGCCGAGAAGCAGTTTAGCCAGATCAACCTTTTCAAAGAATTCTAGAGTGATTTGCTAGGGAATGACATCGTCAGCAAGTAATCAGATCGAAAGAGCCATCCGGATAAAACAGTTGAGGAAAGATTTATTGGAATAGAGAGAGAAGATCAAGAGAACTGAAAATAACGTAGGAACACAAGTCAACTGTTGCGAGAAGAAAAGACTAATTTGACGATGAGACCGTATCGGGAGAACTCGGAAAGAAAAATAAGACAAAAATTTGGCCTGCGGGAGCGCAGCTGGGAAGCGTTTCCAGTTTATCCCGGCAGTCGATGCAAGTCTGGTTTAATTCAAGAAGAAAAAAAATAAAGGTGATGAACTGCGTTCCATTCTTTCACTTTCTGCATGTTTCTCCGAAAGGTGAAGCTTGAAGGCCTGCTGAAGGCTATATATATATATATATATATATATATATATATATATATATATATATATATATATATATATATATATATATATATATATATATATATATATATATATATATATATATATATATATATATATATATATAAAATTCATATGTGAAATTGCTCGCTAGTGGGAAAATTTTTTTAGCTGAAGCTTTCAGCCAAAAATAACAAGAAATTTAATCCTGCGAAATCTCTGAGAGAGTTTTATGAAACAGATATCGACGCGAGTGGTACCGTAGACTGGATGAAGAGATGGGTAATCGTCCAAAGGGCAATGCATCGACGATGCTCAAGAACTTCAGCAGTTTGATCGACTTGGCGTCGTTCATGCCCATAGAGCGATCGTTTTCATTGCTGCACATCGACTCAGATCGGCGGCCGCTGTGTATCGAGAGTCTCAACGATGTCACCGTGAAAGTAAATTCTACTGTGCTGCTGTGCTGTGCGTTCCATTCTAATGAGCCTTACACTCTCACATGGCGAGGACCAGCCGTCTCACGGAACGCCAACTTCCAGGTGAAGGTAACACATAAACATTTTCAATTTTGCTAACTAAGGTTTTCTGTTTATGTTGGGTAAACTTTTTTCACGTTTGGGTACTACTATTTCTTATGCATTATCTGCAAAAGCCTCATAAAAACAAACAAGGTGAATATTAGCCGCCTATCATAGTGATGGGAACGTCACTTGTATGTAGAGACGTTGCACCTCGTTAGGATATTATTGTTCACATTGCTCTTGATTTTTCTAACAGTTTCACTCTATTGATACATCTTATCGTGTGTTTCACTCTATGATTGTTTGCGGTCACTAATATTTATCGACTAACGTAAGAGCGAATGGATTTGGGTGGTTTTTTGTGAGGCGGTGACCGTTAAGGATTTTCAAGATAAGAAGAGGGGCCTTACGAATTCTGTCTTTTCTTTTGGGAGCGCGATCCTCTAAGCAGTTTATGAAAGTTGGTGAACTCATTAACTCCTACCCACCTCCATCTACCCTTCTGCCTCCCCCTCCCACTTCCTGGCAACCACCTTTGCGGTGAGTGACAAAAAATGTCTTTCCACCTTCGTTCTCATCCAAACTGAAGAGGAACCGGGTAGAAAAGCAACTCGCCAATTTATGCTGTTACAAGGTGACAGGTGCGCTCTATTCTGAAGTAACAACGCAATGAAAAGCGTTTCTTAAATGTACCTGAGTTGGCTCATATGCACTGAAGTTGTTCGTCATCCCCATGCCCGCTGCAGTTTTAGCGGATCTGTGGATTTCTACTGCATTAAAAAGAAGCCCATCATATTTGACCAGAAGCTGTCATAGAAATGATCAAAGTCCCTTTATTATAGGTGATCTATTATGCCTTGTATAGTAAGTAAGACATCAGAAGTCGTCCACACACCAAAAATCATATTCAACAATAGTCATGCAAGTGGATATCGGTGAAGCTATAGCACGACTGTGCCGAGGTGAACGTTGGCAGTGTTATTTCTACTCGTCGTTTGCAGAATGACGACAGTGGCGAATCAGTGTTTACTTTGGAGGGATGTACTTCTGCAGACAGCGGTCAATATTGGGTGGAAGCAGAGAATAGATTTGGTAAGAGCGATACTGTCGCCTGGGTTACGGTAGTCGACGCCCCGGAAATGCCTCCGTCACTAACTTACAAACCTGTTAGAGGCAAAGGATTAAAGCTGCAGTGGAAACAACCACATAAGGGCAATGCCAAATATATTTGGTATATTGTCGAGTATAAATGTGAAGGTAACCTGGTTTAAGCATTCGGTTTTTTTTTGCAGTGTTCATTTGACAACATGTGCAAATATTGCAGGGCACAGTTTCTTTTCTTTCATGAGCGAAAGGGTTATGAGTTCCACTAATCTTTCGATACTTCTCAACATCAATTTCTTCCTCAACTGTGGAAGGAAACTAGCGAAAACTTACAGTAGATTGAAGGATCTGAGACAAAAATAAAGGTGCAGTGCTTTTCATGCAAATTTTTCGGCCAACACTGCAGGTTTTATTCTGTAAAAACGATTTTGAATGTTCTATATTACCGCAAATTGCCATCATATCACAAAATGGCCTGAATTACAGGCAATCTTAATCAGATGAGCGACTTCATTCCAAACGCAGCGGAAAGCGTGTTTAACCCATTCCCATATGCTCATGGGTGCTAGCGGACTAGGCCTGGTTTTGACTGGAACCGCATTTAACAAAGTCGTTCACCAAACACTTGATAACGAGTGGTCCTGCAAAAGCATTTGATAATGAAATGAGTCGTTCCCCATACTATTTGGATCTCATGCTAAGAAAATGTTAAAGATTTTGCTAAAAGTCACAATTTACTTGCTTTATAAGAATTTTGAAGGAGATTTTTTTTTTCACCATGATCGTTTTAAAGAAACGCTATATAAATGTTGAGAGTATATAAAACAAAACCTAAACTTCGATCATAATATGTCTAGAACTTTGCTTTGCAACTTATTTGAATGCAAATCTGTATTTCTCGTCGCAAGTAACTTGCAAAGTTATCGAAATAAAACCACAAGTTTAATAATTTTAGAAGATTTTGAACAGGTGATTTACTTGAAGGAGAAGGCTTCATTAAAGGGAAGCGCGGGAGAAGAGGAGGTAATCATTCCCAAACTTTACCAATAGTATTTGCATATGCATCAGTGCATACTTATGTACAGAGTATATAACTGTATAACTATATAGAGTATGTACATTTGTTTATTTATTTATTTATTTACCTGTTTATTTATATATATCTGCATATGGGCACTGTAGCAACATTATATATGCAATAACAGCATATGGGCACTGTGTTTATAACGTTTTTCCGAGTTCTGTGATGAAGCCGAGAGGCTCCCTCCGCTCCCCTCCTCCCTTGCGTTCTGAACAATCTGATAGCCTGAATTTTCGCTTTTCAACACGGAATATTGGCTGCAGCGCCCCGAAAAGTACAGACTGGCTATAAAGATTGGCAAATGCTATAAATTTGATTATAATAGCAGCTAAGCTTTCAGGCTTCAAGAGTATCTTGCTAAGCACAAAGACATTATGTAAGACAAAGTAGGTTTAGAGATACACTCAGTGAACAAGGCTCTGAGAACAGTGGAAAGCTCTAACATTCCATTGCTTTCAAGACATCGCCATCGTCCATTTATAAATAGCGAGTGCTCTTGTGCCACTTATGCTATTATATTAAATAATGCCCCACTTAGATGTTTCACATAGCTTGAGGCCAATATTGATATGTGCGCTGAATCATGCCAAGTCTTATTATTATGCGCATCTTTGATGGCCTTTTTTTCTGTTCATATAAGGTGTTGCGATATCTTTTCATAATCATCACTATTATGCGAACGCTTAAAGAAGTGTGAAAATTTTGAACGAAAGAAGTTTCTAACAAATTTTGAAAGGATGTTAAGTGTTCTTTCTCGCCATATTTAAAATTCTTTTCAAAGGGACACCGCTATGAATGTGTTCGATAGACGCCATACAGATTTTTGCCTTTCAAATCACGCACTGTGAATAATTTGAGATGTGCAGGAAATATCGCCCTGCTCTACTATGTCTCCAGCAACTGCCTTCATCCTTTAACAGATGCATTCTTTGAAAGAGTTCAGCTACATTATGCTACATCTATCGCCATGTATGTGTGGCGTTTGGCGTTGCTGTTGCTAAGTGAGTGAAAATAAGCAAGCAGGCGTATGTTGGAGCATCGTTACGTGGCAGCTCTCAAATAGGAGTTAGTTTTATTCCTACCACCTGAAACTTGCATGCATATGTGGTAGTAGTTTTAGGCATGAGCGAGTATGAAGTGGCTGCAGATGGACTGATGAAGTGTTCAGTACTCATCTCGGATCTTAAACCGAAACAATATTCTTTTCGTGTTCGAGCCTTCAATGAACTTTTCTGTGGAGAGGCATCTCGAACGCTGAACGTTAAGCCAAGTGTCGAGTTGATTCGTTCTGCAGCACGAGCTGCATTCCTTGAAGAATACAACACGAAGGTAATAATTCACAATGCAATGAGAACATTAATATCGCTTTGCATTAGTATTTCATCGATAAATGCAACTAAAACCATCTTTTTATAAACAATTCTCAATAATGTTAGCATTTTGCATTCATATTGGTGCTTTGGTCGAAGCAATTGCAGCAAGTAGTGCCTCTAACTCTTCAACGGACTTCACATTAGTTAGTTTCCAGCACAATCACATTATTTAGTTTCCAGCACTGATTGCTTTCAATTCTTGAATCATCTAAGCTCTACGTTTTTGACAGTTCTTACAGCTTGACAGTCCTTCGTAGCACGTTTGCAGCTAAGGATTACACTCCAATTCCTAGCCAGCCTAATGCCATAAATAAAAATTTCCTCATTTCACCAATTATTGTCATCGGTAACGACGCTCAGAATGAATCTGTTCAACGTTTGAGGTGAATTATTTGAACGAAAAGTTCTTCGAGTATTATACAGTGGGTGAAGTGATCGGTAGAGGACGATTCTCACTTGTGAAATCAGCAGTATGCAACACGAGCCAACGACGTTTTGCCGCCAAGTTCCTCACAAGGCATCCATTACGTGGTGTCGATCTTGACGAAGAGTGCATCGAAAAAGAAATTCGTACTCTCTATAGTCTCAGGCACTCGAATATCGTTGCTTTGCGAGCGGCAGTGAAAACAGCACACGACTTTATCATCGTCATGAAATGGTTGCTTATCGTATTTGTTCAGCCTCTTCGACCCCTCCAGTCTTCTAACCCATTTCTCCCCCGCCATCCAACCCATGTTTTCCGCAGCCGGCTAATATATTTCCGAATAAGTGTTTAGCAAATAGCTAAAAATATTCTTCTAAAATTTGAACTTATTTTTGCGTGAAACATTTTCTGAATTGTTTAAAAATGAAACGTTTTCCAGTGCATATGCTATATTAAAATAGCAAGAATATATTGAAAACATTAAAAAGAAAGCAATCATAATTCAGTTTACTTTCGCAAAAGTTTTCCCGTTAGCTGAAGAGCATTTCGAATTATTTCGATATTGAGGTCGTTTCAAATTGAACCTCCTCTAGGCTGTTGAAAGCAATTGATGCTGACAAATATCCCCCATTTCAATAAGTGATATCTGCCATTTATCAAAATTTTTTTAAACATTCTCTTTTCTGTAGCATATTACAATCGTTTTAACTTAGCTATACTTCAGCATATTGGCTAATTCATCGGTTATGAGATGAGCTAATTAAAGTAAATTAATTATAGGCGGCATTTTTGTTACGATAGAAATTACAAATTGTATTTTTGTTGTTTGAACATACGGAAATTGAAACCCGAATGGGCGAAATCTTCATAGGAATCACGGAGAATGTCTAATTTGACAACAAAATTAAGAGAGGCGGTTATTTATAATCGCGAACAAAAGACATTTTTTATAATAGAGAAATTTTTTACAACAGCGATCGATGGCATTTTCCGAAACGATGTTTCCACTGTATTTAGTGATGAGAACCAATCAAATTTTTTCGTCATTTGGTAGCCGACTGAATGCGTTGAATGGTAACCGAACACCGGCTGAAACCGAATGCGTCTCAAAAAGTCAATCTGTTATCGACCGGAAACGTGCAGTAAAAAACGAATTCTGCTCGCAACTGAATGAATTTCGAAAATTTTTGCTCGATTAGCAGCCAAAAGCGGTTGATAAAAACTATGTTTCAGTTTCAGTCCGAAGAAAAAAGTCTAGTCACTAAAAGCCGTTTACTATACTAGTTGGTTGCCATCACTAGTTCGACCTGAAATCTGCCGCGAATGCCACAGGACTGAAAGAAAACGAATTCCCTAGGAACACTTTGGAAGAATCAAAAACTAGATTTTAGCTTATCTTATTTTTGCATATTGCTATCATTTCAGCACAAATAGTACTATCAATACTATTTCCTGAAGGATTGCTTCCGCTTTGATTGTGACTTGATTGTTACTTACTTCCATGGTTATCAAATGCATTCAGCCTCTCATTTAAAAAAAAAAATTATGCCATCTACCTCCCTTTACTAAGAAGCACCTCAAAAACAAATCGATGAAAAAAAAATTGGCCTTTGGTAGAAAACTGAAATGAAACGAAATTATCTGTAATGTATGCTCGCTGGGCGAATGAAAAAAAAGATAAGGCAAATCTGATTCACAGAGACACCTTGCTTTTCAGGATCAATGGTCCACCGATACTGCAGTACATAACTCGTCTGGGCTATGTGTCTGAAGAGCTTATTCGTCGTCTCTGTAGAGACGCACTTGCCGCTCTTGATTATATGCATGCTTTCAATATGGCGCATCTCGATATAAAGGTTTCACCTTTTCTGCTTTGTCCATGAGTGATAATTGCCCCTTTTGAAAACCATTTCGAAAAGTGTACGAAGTATGCTAGCATACAAAATAGACTTTCATAAAATAGGCTAAAAATGTTCAATTCGCTGGAGAATTTCGCACTTACCGCAGCGAATTCCGTTGCGAATAATTTCATCTGTTTTTAAGGTCAGCACAGATGTGGGAAATGATTTGAGGGATGAGGAAGGAGACGGAGTATTTATCTTCAAAAAACTGGGTGGTTGCTAGAAGTGAAGTTTAGGGGCTTGCCTTGCCAAAAAATTTTTGTGTATTTCTCGGCAGTCTCAGTTCAAAAAATTTGAATGAACTTACTGTCGTGGGGATAATTTCAGGCGCATCTGTTTACATGAATCTTTTAGTGAAAGTCGCTGTTTCAACTTTCCTTGAATATTCAAAAAAAAAAAACTTCTAAATCGGAGTTGTGACGTCCAGTAGGACTGCGCTGTCTGTATCCTCCACTGAAGAACAGCTAAAGTGGATGCCTCACGTTAGAAATTGAGAGCAGTAGTTTGCAAATAGGAATTACTGCGACAGCATGCGACTTCGCATGCCACTTTTGTGGTATAACATGCGAAAGATGCATATTTCCATGCGGAGATTTTGATGCGCTCAATAGAAGAGTTGTTAACTCAATTTTTAAGCCAGACATCCTATCATATCGTCGTGTTAGTCCGGTAACTTTATCTCTGATTGAAGGCAAACATATGTGGGAGAAAAATGCAGCAAAACTGATAGTGAGGATTTCTGATATATAGATGAGATATCATATTACCTCGTACGACCGCTCCTTCCCATCAATAATTCCTTGCTTTAAGGTAGCTAGAGCGCAAATACCCTTTCCTCTCAGTAGTTCATTACTTTCGGTATGAAGTTGGAGAGTGAGGCCTCTTATTTGTGCATCTGGAGTGTTACGTTTTACAGTATAGAGCTTGCCCAAATTCCGGAGCGAACTCTTTCCCTCATTTCCAGTAAAATCGCAATACCTTCCTCCTGAATCCATTACGCTTTAGGATGAAGTTTTTAACTGGACGTACCACTCCAGTGATACCTATAATAGTCACTTACATAAAATAACGAGCGCCACGTACTGATATTACGACATAATAAACGTAGTTCACATAGGAACTTTCACATGCCAGTTAACTTCAGAGTGTTCTCTTGTTTAACTGAAAGGACCACACGCGTATTCCTTTCAGAGACAAAATTTCATTACTGCGTGAATTTTTGAATCATTTACGAAAGCCTATTCTTATAGAATTTGCTTTGTATAGTTGTAAAGTATGCGTAGTGTATGAGTATCTTCTTTCTTTTACTCGTGCACATTAGTTATTATTACTCTTAAGGGGTAGTACCCGAAGTTTCATTGAAATCCATGAGTTCGCAACGTAGATTCTGAAACCCGCTGAAAGTTAACGCTAATGCATTTTTAGCCGGAGGATCTACTCGTGCATATGAGTAGGCATGGTGCTCGACTCGTGCTAATCGACTTGGGTTCTTCGCGTTATTGTACACCACCTATTTTTCCTTTTAAAATTCCTCCAACGGAATTCGGCTCTCCCGAGCATCACTTACACAAACCGCTAACAACTAAGGCCGATATCTGGTATCTTATTATATCTGATTTCTGCATTGTTTTTTAGACCACAAATGAATGCTATCGACAAAAAAGTGATAGAGAAGAGGTGAGCAGAATACAATTCTGCCTTGAGCCATAGCAGTCAGGCGTAAAGAAAGCGGAATAATACTATAGATGAACTTAGAAATAAAGTTTTTGGCTTAATAAAGCTTTTTTTAAAATGAATCCATGCTGTTTTAATCTCCTCGAAGATTCGGAAAAAACTTTAAAAGTTGCTTAAAGTTATGACCCGCATTAATTAGGAAAATATTCATACGTAATAAAGTAAGAGTTCGGATATGATAGTCTAATTATTATGCAGGTCAGTTGGCATCATTTTATATATATTGGTATGTGGTCATCTTCCATTTGATGACGACAACGAAAATATGATGAAACTAAACATTATATCGGCGAGCATTCAAATAGACGGCGTTGCAAGGCTTGAACTTTTTAGCGCCTCTTTGAAGTCATTGCTGAAATCTATTCTCGTATGGAATGCCGAGTAAGTATCGAATTCATTCATTTGTGATAGTTATTTAGAGATTTGTTATACTAGCATATTTTATAATCGATGCAATTTTTAAACATTTTCAATGATTTGCTAATTTTTTATATATTATTAAAGAGTTTTCACTCTTCTTTGGAATAGACATATGAAACTACTTATAGAAAATATGCCTTTTTTATTGAATGAATATTGGTTGCATCGTATTGCCGTCGTAAAGTTCGTTCTTCGAAGTTTCCAGCGAAATAAACACTGATTTCAATGCATATAATAAGACATCAGAAAAGTTGAAGGACGGACTTCTTATTTTCATTTTAATATATACGAAATGAGTCATGTTTTAGAGATCTTGAGAGTGGTTCCTTTAGGTATATTATTTGGCTAGTAGGAGATTTTTCTCTAGGAATATCATACAACAATTTTGATATATTTTAATTTCGATGGTTTATAAATTAAAATGTAATCGTTTAACTAATTCGTTTAGAATGCAATAGTTTTTGCGGTAATTTCAAGAATAAAAATTTTGCATGAAATTTGAAAATATAATTTAGTGGTTTAGATATTGCAATCGTCACTATAGATATAGCTATTTTGTCGCTCAACCCTCCTTTGATTTTTCCTCATCTCGAACCTTTTTCATCATTTATTTTTATCGCCGATATAACATATGTATGACTGATAAATTAATTACCTGTTTTGTTTTGGATTGCGTTTTAAGCTATTTTTCGATTAGTGACCCGTGATCTAGCGAGAATAATCAGGGTGATTTCTGCAAATTTAGATTGCTTCTCGTGACGTCGTGTGCGGTCGAGAAATCATTGCAGTAGATATGAGTCGTGAGGAATTTCGAAATTGACTCTGAAAATTGTTGTAGTCGTTTCATTGGTATGATTGTTTGATGAAATAGTGAAAACTTAACTGATATCATATAACTGCATAAGATCGGAGAAACCTTAGGCATGCGCTTTTTTTGGTAATTCCGGTTGAATGGAATGCTTTCCATGAATAGAAGGAAAAGGAAGGAGAGAAA
This sequence comes from Ascaris suum, assembly GCA_013433145.1. Taxonomy (NCBI): domain Eukaryota; kingdom Metazoa; phylum Nematoda; class Chromadorea; order Rhabditida; family Ascarididae; genus Ascaris; species Ascaris suum. The sequence continues at coordinate 5,691,586 of CM024191.1, read as the reverse complement.
AAGAAGGGAGCGAAATGAACGGTAAATGTAACTATTATTGAGAAGATATTTGAAAAAGGATTAAAATTTTCCAGTATGCATTTGTTGATTTAACACTTGAGAATTTCATTGATGTGGTAGGTTTGACGAATTCTATTTTCAAAAGCATTTGTCAATTACTTTGTATTTTCTATTGAGTTGATGCATAAATTAGTGGATTTTTCTTTTAAAAGAGCGCTTTCGTAAGATAAGTATTTTTGAGCAAAAATTTCATCCATTATATGATACTCGAATATTTGACTATTGTGAAACGTTTATACTTTGACTATGCAACAAGAGGATAATTTTTCTGCTGTGGAAAACTGTCGTATTTCAAATCGACAATGCAGAATTTTTTCGATCGCTTCTATTCTTCAATTTTGATCAAAGATCCAAGCTAACAGAGAGTGGATTTAGTTCTTGTCACGTCTAACGATGTGACTCGCAAGCGTATGATAAAGCTGAATGCCGGGGTGATATTGCATAAAAAGCATAAGAAAAGAGCCCGGGTCGCGATATGATGCTATTGGTGTCCTCACTCAGAACATACAGCATCCACAATTTCAATTCTTGAACCTCCTCACCCAAAGCAGGTGCCGAAAAATCGTTGAGCGTTCGCATTTCATAGTTTCTGCCAATAAATGAGTTTTTAAATAGTATTTGTATATTAAAACCGTCCGTTTGCTCTATCGAATTTGGAGTAATGAAAAGGTCGTAGGTTGAAAGTCACTAAAAATTGAAATTGCATTCTTCAAAGAGCGAAGATCATTTCTTTCCGGTTTAAATTGCACGTGATAGACAGAAGTAGTCTTTCTGGTGGGCTCTACTGTTTTCAACTTCGGGCAGTTAGATGGGAAATCCCTGGTAAATTTCATTCGTGCTAGAACCAAGACTTTGTAAGGAAAATTGCTGTGAATTTATGTGGTGAAAAGCTGTATTTGTCTACCTATTTATTTACTTATTTACTTTGAAATTAGCGTTTTTCCCAGATGAAAAACTTGCAGCGATCGCCCTACAGCCGCCGACTGCTTACAAGCGGAATGGATGTGCCGTGTAAGTTTTTCGTTATTCACCTCAATGTGGCAATGACAAATTTTCCGATTCTTTCGACAGCAGTCAGTATTTATACATTTCGCGTCGACACTCGTATTAAAAGAAACATCAAAAAAGTTATTTCAGTTACATTGATTATCGACGCGATATTTCAACAACTTCCCTCATATATAAGCTTCTTATATTTGACCGCTGTTAACAGATAGTCGGCATATCAGAAGGAATTAATAGCCGCATTGAAAAGCAAATCCGCTTTCACATCCCACCATGCAATCTCTCAATGAGTTCTAATTGTACAACTCTTTTTTGTGGCGGAAATCCGTGCTGAATTTGTGAACATCGATAATTACCACTGTCGATGATCAATTTAATAATCTCCCTCTCTCAGGTGAACATTTCTAGTCTTTCTTCAAGATGAACATTACTTGAAAGTAAATTACACCTTTGTATTATAAAACTTCAAAGAAGAAACTTATATGAAAATATTAGTCGTTTAATGCAGCATTCTTGAAATATTCAACCAGTGTGAGCAAATATATTGCAGGAAATTGCGCCGGAATATCTTTTAGTCGATTACTTGGAAGACTACGTTGAGAAACGAGAGGTTCGGTTGCGTGCGTGCTGTATTCATGAGGACAACGATACATGAATGAATCATTGGACCTACCGCTTGAATTAGGCACATGTCTGAATAGTTATGTGCATCAAACATGGGAAATCCTACAATCTGGATCAATTAGGGGATTAGCCCACCCTTCTATGAGTTTTCAGAAGGTCAATCGCAAACAGTTGGTAAGCAAAGCTGGGCGAAATTGAAAATTTCAGGGCTTAATTTTCGACGTCTTCAACTCTTTTATAGTCGAGCGACAATCGATTATTTTGTGGATCGCTAAAATAAGACCCTTTCTCGCGAATTTACCAATTCAATTTCAATTTTCTGATGTAAAGGCTGGTCTTTGGCAGCTCGCCAACCAGTGGGTCGCAAATTTCTGCTAGAAACGCTGAGTCGGAAGGCTACCAATTTCTTATGGTTTTTAAGGAAGAGAAGGAAGAAAGATTGTTCAGTAGGAGTCTTTTTTCATTCCAACAGTTTGGGGTCGTTCAATATGGAAGGACACTTTTCAATAAAATCATATGTTGCGCACACAGCCGATTCTTTATCACTTAAGACGAAAAAGCATTTCCTCGTACGGGAGGAACGACTAGCTTAGAACTTGATATGTTCTCATGAAAAGTTTTTTTTTTATTAGCGAAATTAACTTCATTGTCATAATATTGCTGGTTTTGTTTCGTTAATTTCGTTGTAATAGCAGGGTGAGTTTTTATAATCTAAAAAATCCCCTCGAAGAGAACAGCAAAAGAAAAATGGAAACACAATTCGACAATACAATTACAAGTTAAATTTGATGAATCTTTTCTGCAATGAATCGATTTTAATTCTGTGACAAAGTTTAGTCATATGAAAGCAATCACTATTGAATAATTGATTCTCTTGTCTTTATTTACTGTGAGTTGTTGAAGTAGTTCGCGACACTCATCGATGTTTTGCGATGATTATTCCAGAGACTTCTACTCGCAACTTTTATTGTACGTATTTCTTAAGTGGTTTGCGTCATTCTCGGCAGCTTCAAATATATTTGCGCACTTTGTATGCACATCATCTCACCGAATATCAACTAGTCATACTTGTATAAAAAGATGCCATTGTGGGTGTTTATGTAAAGCTATCTGCACTCAAAGTTGAATGCAAACAAATTTCTGCGTACATTTTTTTGTTGGATATTTATGAACGCTAATAATATTTAGTAATATTTGCTTGTTATTATTTATATGCATAAATATTTCTAGGCGGAAATGACTTGTTTCATGTCTAAACTCATAATAAGGTTTCTTCCAACGACTAATTAAGAGGGCATCACTTGATGTCATTTTGAATAAATGTTACGTGACTCATAGTTTCGGCGAGTTTGGATAAGATAGTTGCATTTACAAAATGGGATCAAGAATGCGCTCTTAAGGTATATATAATGCAAGACACAAATTTGGCATTTATTTATTTATTTATTTATTTATTTATTTATTAAACGTTCTCACTTAGCTGAAACATATACATATGCATTCAAGCACTAAAAAATTGCATGAAAAAAAAAACAATAAGGGCAAGAGGATGCTAAGTTCGAAACTTCACATTTCATGAATTTACCCTTTTATTCCGACTGGAAAATAATGCGATAGGGGTTCAACGCTGAAAAAAAAAAACATATTCAGCGAATTGCACGCTGAAAAGCTAAATTACGGGAATTCATGTGTGGAAGCTCGATCTTTTTCTTTAAATATAATTGTTCACTAGTATGGTTTGGGTTTATAGCAATCATCGCTACGTTCATTGAGTTGAGAGGGAAAATTGAATGCATTTAAGTTGCAGTTTTCTTGAAAGTATACATACAAGATACATCAAAAAATACGTCCTCGTTTATAAGCCTCGAAGCTACAAAGCTTATAAGTTTCGGGAACTCGAATCCACTTGGAATTTTCCAAACTCCGTGTGCAAAAAAGTTGGATAAGTAGTTACCTGACAACGTTTTTATTCACTAATGAACAAAGAAAACTGCAAAATAGTACAAAGAAACGAATGAATTCGAAAGAAGAAAAATACATCTTTCCACAAGAACACATTTCGAGTATATAAGATAAAATAAGATATAAAATGATGCAAAAGCATAGACGAATAGAAATCATATAGCGAGTCAAAGCACAGTAGATTTATCGTAAATAAACTGCTGATAGAAATAAACGAAACGACTCATTAAAAAAAAACAAACTTTTTTTTTCTTGTCAACAATTGTTTCCAATATGAGATTCCACAAAGGAACAATCCTGAATTGAAAACTATGATTGTGAAAGGTGTGAAAACGTTGTTCTCAGAGGAAAACGAGTGGGAATATTGCAACTGAAAGAATTTCGAACAAACGTTTCATAATTTCATAGCAAATAGTGAGATTCAACTCAATTTGATGGTACTTCAACAACTGCAAATTGAATATTTTAAGGCAAACTGTAGAGATCGAGATATAAGTTCTAGAAAACACTTTACGAAAAGTGAAATGCGTTAGATAAATCGCAATAATTTTCCTTTGATGTCACCGCGAAGACTTTGGGAATAAACTCAGAGGAACACTTTCGAAAACAGAGTGTTAGTAGACAATAAAGACCTTTCTAAAATGCTCCTGGACTCAGTGGTGTTGATGGGAGGTTGGAGCTCATATCGGCCATCGGAAAATGTATTTGATCAAAGAGAGGATTCTGGAGAGAAAGGGTCAATAAATGGGGAAAAACGGTGCACGAAAAATAAGTCGGAGTAAAACAGCGATATAACATTCCATAACATTGTGCCTTTATGAGCCCCAGGCTTTTAGCAGCCACAACTTCCCAAACAAATTTATACCCCAATGAGAGAGGGGAGAGGGACAAGGAGAGGTGGGGTTTGCGTCGTTCTTAAATTCCAAAATGAACATAGATTACAAAGGAGACCTATATCCGATGAAAATTAATGGACGTCTTTTGAGGGGAATCTTCAGTTTTGCGCTATTAAAGCGTTATTTGTATATGCTTGCCGATAACTCCATGACGTAAATGCTGCATACCTCAGAGGACGGAGTCACTATGTGCTCAATTGAAAAGAAGCTTACATTCAAGCGCAAAAGGGACTCACAGCGTTCGTAACTTTTCATGACGAATATTTATTTAAATAAGTGGGGGGGGGGGCGAAGAAGGGGTATAGAGAAGAAGCCTAAAAATGAGAAGTACGCTGTAAAAGTACAACATATTTTATGAGGATGGAGCAATACGCATTAAACGCGGTATAGCTTATATGTCCCATCACCGAGGAGAATTGGTGCATCTAGAATCTTAACTAATAAACTCTTTGAAAGAGTCTAGAACTGAAATTAGGGGTCAATGATCTTGAAACGAATATAATATAAATTGCCAACACAGCTCTAATAATGTTTTGCAAGTAGTGTTGAATATATTATCATAAAATTCATATAAAGCTGCGTTTAAATAAAATACGTTAATGGTTCTATGTACAGCTGTTTAAAAAAAATGTTGCATAGTTCCGCATTTTAGTCAAAATATTCACTCATATGTTTATATTTCAGCGTGTACTGTAGTTTCATGTAGTTTTGTATATGATTCTCAAGGGATTTGTTCAGTCAAGCACAACAGGTGAAATGAATCTGACAGTTTCTATTGCGTATGAAAACTCCTGTCGTCTTTGCTTTTTCCATTCGAGACAATTGAGCACTTTCATTGACGAAAACACCGCCACCTGTATATGAGATGTCATAAAGGCTCCTAGATATAGGCTAACGAGATCTGATATGCCGGATAAACGCCTAGGCCTATATGTTGAGAGGACGGGAAAATGTAAATAAAACAACTTTAACGCCTGAGATATGGCATGATCACTATGTAGTTAAAGTGCTGCATAATAGGACTCACAGCATGGACACATAAGTAATGAACAGCTCGATATTATTTTACAAACACGATCGCGTTTATTCTATTCGTGCTGAACTATTATGAGACGTCATCAGAGCGCGCCGGTTGCGTCACGATCACATAAGCAGGGACAGCTGTGGTGATGCGACGCACGCAGAGGGGGCGCTCTTCGCTTGTCTAGCTGCTCGTGTATGTTCAATTTCGTTGACGCGTCAATTCGACGTGAAACGGTCACGTTTTCCGTTTATGCTATGAAATGAGTGATTGCGGTAAGGTCAGCCCATGAAGTTTTGAAGTTTAGTGCCACGGTTTATGAGTGTGCGGCACGTGTTTTCATTCGCCGCGTAAATTTTCCACACAGGCCGCACCCACCGCCGTACGTCATTGGTCGCATCGCGTCGGGTCAGTCGGCCGATCGTGAGTGGCGACGCACTGAATTATTCGTTAGTTGGCTGGTTGACTCGTCGGCTCACTCGTATTGGGGTGGTCATTTTGATTTCGAATTGATTCTAGGTGGTTGTATGCGGCCTCTCACCATCTCAGTGTTTGTCGTGCTCCTGGGTCTAACCGGCGCCCAGTTTGAGCGCGGCCAAACTTGTTTCTGCAAAACGCCGGAGGGTATTGATGAGTGCAGGTCAGTTCATGTTTTGTTGTGATATGTGCACCATGCGTTCCCACTTACGATGACATCATTGAGTCGTCGTAAAAGTGCGGAAATTGCGTGAAAAGAAAACGCGTGAGAAGTTGGCAAAACCTGTTGAAAGCACATTTGTCAATTTTTCACTCGATCACTTGCCCACCTATGTTCATTGAGCGTTGTTATTGAAGCTGTCGGTCACTTTACTGCACTAAACATTTATGAGACAAGATGATTTTATTCAAGCTTATTGTTCGTTTCACATAAATATGCACTTTATTTTATTCCTACACTCACTTCTTCGTTTTAATTTTTCAATTGATTATCCTCTAACGGAGACAACTGTATGCAGTATGTCGTAGACAGTACAGATGAAGAGTATTTTGCGCCGAATGTGTCCCCCATTCCACCTCACCCTCCTTCTGTCACCCTCTTCCTCGTCTCCGCCGTTTTTGCAGGAGGTGCAGAAGGGAGCATCTGTGGGTAGGTTGTTCAGGTCGTTCTTTCGATGAGCTCACGGTTGTTGTAGGAAATATTCGGGGCCGCCGTTAAATTCGGTTCGGTGCTGATCGAAGTGAAAAACTGCATTGCAACCGGGTTTAACACAGCAATATGTGAATAGATTAAATCCAGTCCCGATCGGGCGACCGATCTCGACTGAGTCATAGTTGACCGGTAGCCCGAGTTAGTGCTTAACTTGAGTAAGTTCAGTGCGATACATACGGATTCTACAATAAATGTGATATTGTTATAAGTGGAGTCTTGAAAACTTTCCACTTATTTCGCTCTCGTTATCTCAAAACTGTTCGTGTCTCTTATAAAGCGTATACGTAGGTGGTATGCTGATGAAAATTTCTAAGCGTTGTTTAATTATAGCGAAAATTTATTGCTTATCGATGAATTTTATGTCAAGAATCATCTTACAGGTCCCATTATGTTTCAGCAACCGTTAAAAAGTCGTTTTATTTTCAGCGTAACATCCTAATATATTGATAGTTTCTATACGGTCCATACTAAAAGCTATTAGCGAGAATAAGCCAATTACCTTCTTTTATCTCAATTATTATAAAATAGATCTATGCATAAATTTGTGGTACCTGAGAAGTACACAGGAATTTTCTCAAAATATGGCAGAGGAGGGGATGGAAAGGGGAAGAATGTGTGTCTATGTATGTTTTATTTGACATTCATTAAACTTTTCAGTAGTGGTCCTTTGCAGGAAAGGTTTTTTATGGTATTGACAATAATGATGCGTAAGTGGTATCGTTTTCTCTAGATCAACGATAGGTGGATTGGCGAATACGTTTCCGCGGGAAGATAATGTGATCCTTTTTCCATATTATGTAATATTTGGATTAGCTTCATGCGTCATCGAAGGTATTTTCAGGTGCGATCCAACAAGTATCGATGAGTTCAACAATCAGAAAGTATTTCCATTGTTGCAAAAACTCTTGCAAAAGGATTTCTTTCGTTTTTACAAGGTATGCCGTAATGCTTCTTTTTATTCATAAATTTCATCACCTAATACTCTAGCTTTTTGCTCAGGTGATTGGCGTTCTTGACTTCGTTCGTGTAATTGTGTCGTTTTCAAGCGATGTTTGCTGCTTGCTAGAGTGCTAGCAATCGATGTCTCCGTTCATATGCAATCAGCGACTCTTTAATTCCTATCTTTTATAATTTTCCGTTATCGCTGTTGCTCAGTGATACTGGCATACCGGTGGAAGAGTTCATAATCATGCGCCCCTGAATGTGTGAGCCCGATAAGGAGGGAAATTGAGCTTCTAGACTGCTGCTATTTTTGCACTGTCCATATAAAGGAAATGCCACTCTCACTGCATGGAAACCTCTGAATTACCTTTGCAATCTACATCCTTCGATTTGTACCACCTTTAGCAGTTTGCATCCTGTGCTCGCGCAAATTGCAACTGTTTTTATGCAAGTAAGAGGGAATAAAAAAGATACTTTTTTAAAGCTAGTTACTGCGGTCGTACCGCAAAAAAATTGAAATGTTCTTTAACGTCCTCAACCTCTAAAATGACAGGATCCGTATTGTTTTTTTTTTTTGAATGTTTAAAAGATTCTTTAAAACTTCAGTGTTACCCCTGCTTTTTAGCCATCCGGAAATCCTGTTCATTTTATGAATGGCTTGATTTAGCGTTGTGACAATCGGCAATTTCATCTTGCTCATTTTTTCCAAATTCCGATCTCTTCGGTGATTTGCGCATAGTTATCGCTACTCTCTGATGTAACTGTTTTTTTTTCTTTCCAGAAAACCCCCACCTTTCAGGGACATATAATCCTTTTTTTTTCGCGGAACACTTGTTTGAGGGCATTCATAACCAAAAAATATTATACGCTGCCGTTCTTAAATGTGCAGTTTTTAAGCACATCCGCGGAGAATGGTTTACGAGAAGGGGAGGGGAGGGGGCTGCTGAATCAATGTATATATAGATAATTGTAAGTGATGGCTTATTCTCGAAATGAAAGACGACATGAAGTTCATAAGCTGATGTTTCCTCTAATTAGCTGTTTCCTGTTGGAAGGGAAAGGAAGAATAGTTTCGGTTGTCGTCCTTCTCTGAGTTCGTTATTTTTGAATTAGCTATTATTCGTTTTACAGTTTTCCTTATAAACTATGTAACTTCAACTACTCTTTAGGCGCTGGAGGTAGTAACTGTAAGCTGTACAAACTGTAAACTTTTGGCTAGATTTCGACATGACCACTAATCGAGTTGCTTATTTGTTTTTGGCGCTCTTAGCATCCTCTACAGAAAAACAGTTTTTATAGTTTATCTCTTCAAATCTAGACGCTCGAAGGTGCACTTTAGAGATGAACCGACCGAAAAGATAGCTGGAAGAAAAAGAGGATTTAGAAAGAAAGAATGGGGACGGATTGATGTGAAAAGCGGAAATCTAAGAGGTGAGAAGAAAATTCGACACGGAGATTGACAAAGAAATATTTGCCTAGACTACTTGACAAAATTGAAATATTACGATTTTTAAAGTTTAATACAAAATATGATTAACAACGAAACAAAAGTTTTTTTTTTTCTTTTCATTTGCGAGCATTAAAAATATAATTGTTTAGCCAACGAACAAATAACAAATTCACAAACAAAAAGTAAAGGATTATCGTTCTATATATAAAGTAATTAGGGGAAAATGCGTCGATCATTCCATCGTGCTCCCCTCTTTCGCATATTCTGAAGATGGGGGAAATTGTCATTTCGGAAAGCATCAGAAGCACTATTCCTTCCGGAAATTGTGCAAAGACCGCATTTTATCCCAGCGTTGATTTTCGCATTGATGAGAACGTGAAGCAGACTAGAATCGATGGTCTTTCGAACGGATAATGTAGTGAGCTATTTTGTGGTTGGATGGGGTGAAAAAATTTATTCTTGCGTAATTTTGCATGATGCGGCATTCTTTGGAGTTTAAATTCGCAAAATGAAGCATGAAGTTCCTTAATTTACATGCGATTGCCCTGATTTACTCAAGGTAATCCCACGTAATCAGAATAATCCCATTATTCCTCTCCTATCCGAAACACGGGAGCAGCCATTGGAAATTAACATATCGAGTGGCGGGCGCAGGAAACCATTCCTATACTCCGTTCACAGTCCAGTTCATTGGAACCCCAGATCATCAGCGGTAAAAGTGGGGAGCAACTACTGCGCTGCCAAAATTTAGACCTTTAACTGTGAGCATCTCAGAACCGAATATTTTTGTTCGCTACAGGCAGAACTGGTGAACGACCACAACCTTAGGTATTTGACAAGAAGTAATATTCCGCTTTGCTGATTTCTTGCTTAAGGTCTCGACTTAAAATATGGCTTCACGAGTGATTCTAGCGCGCCAACCATATCAGATATATCAAGTACATAGCAGCCTCCTACTAGCTGGTTGGAACATCAAATATTCAACGCGTGGTCCTATATTTTGTACTGTGAGCAGAAATGTGACCGATCAGGAAAATGCTTGCAGCTCCGGCTAGGGCAGATCCTTTAGTTTCACATAACTCGTCTCCGTTGCTTTACCTGGTCAATCTTTGCTCACCTTCATGGATCTTTCAGTCATTTTTTTTGAAGCTTTCACAATTTTAGTAGTATTTCGTGTGGCGAAATCCCACTCCCCGCATTTTTCAGTTCACTTTATATCTGCTTAGTTTTTATCAATTCTTGTGGCCACGTTGACCACTTTTCCAATCAGAACTGAGCAAATTTCTATGCTTCTTATGTTTACTGCGTTCGTTGTGCCACATTATGAGACTAGGTACCATAAGGGCGGAATCAAGCAGTGCTTTGCTCTTAATATTTTCAGCCTTTGAAATTCAGCATTCTGAACTATACAAAGAATTATTCGGTCTCGGAAACCCCGTAGACAGATTATGGTTGACTTAGATCGTGTGAAAAACAACTCGGAAATTGTAGAACCGCATAATTGGGGTGTGATAGTCGATAAGTGGATGTGTTGCTTACACATTCACAAATTCATTTCTACGAGAAAAAAATTTAAAAAATCGCTTAAAGTCAAGTGGAATATTGGCGATAAAGATTAGAACAGTTCCACACACTTATATCTTTTTAGGACCTAACTATTAAAAGTTAGAGCATTATCTTCGCATGACTTTTGCAATAGGACAACTTCTTTCGATACACTGATTTCAAGAGCGGTCTTAAATGACCTTTGAAGTTTCGTTAAATCCAATGAAATACGGTCGGTTGTCGGAAAAAGGATTAATTTTTCAGCTAGTGAAGCAAACTAAGTTCATAAATAAGGTCGAAAGGTCATGCCGACAACGAGAAAATTCATTCAGTCACAAATTTTGATCTGCTTCTATCGACTAGAAAATAGCGAAGCCGGAATAACAAAAAAAAAACTAAAATATTCCTGCTCACTCCATATATATATATATATATATATATATATATATATATATATATATATATATATATATATATATATATATATATATATATAATTGATGGATCTTTCGTCATCATATACAGTTGGCTTTGCGACTTTCTGTGCTTGATGATTGAGATATGCTTAGTTGGACATCGAATTTCTTTCTTTGCTAGTGTTGCATTTGCTTTCACACAATTTTCGCCTATTTTATTTCAACACGATGCGTTGTTGTTTTTTTTTTTTGTGATTACTACAACGCATTTCATTTAAGACATGAGTACATGTTTCCTATAGAAGTACAGATTTTTTTATGGATTTTCGCATAATGTTTTTATGGATTTTTATGTGAAAAGCCTGGAACAGTTTAGCACAGATGTGTCTCATGCTTTTTTTTTCTTCCTTTTGCATAGAAATAGGAAGAAATTTTATTTCCGAAGAAATTTTTTTTTTTTTTGCTCTTTGCTCATTGTGAAAGGAAATATGATTCAATGCATGCGTTATTTCACAATTCGGGAAGCGTTTTTCTCGGGCTGCAAAATGTATGTTGTCATTAGTCATACTATTGAAGCGAATAAATATGTTTTGAAAAGAGTCTAAGAAAAGGTTTTGATGCTTCCGGGCGATGCTAAAGTTTTGCTGTCAACAAAAACTGGTTCGTTGATGGATGGAGAGATGTGCTTGACTCGAATTAAAGATCGATATCGCTTGACATTTCCACCCAACAATAGTCCGTAGATTCTAACTTTTGTAGAACTGAAATGACCTTCACTTAGTTATGTTCTTATTTCCTGATGTTTTTTTTTTGCCTATTTCAAAAATCTCGTTTTTTTTTTCTCTCATGTTTGAGTGGATATTTGAGATTGCAGATCCTATTATTGAGACTGCTGTGTTTTCTAGATCGTCCATCATCGAACTATTGGGATGTCCTCTTGCGTTCGAAATGAAGGTGGAATTGATTTCTAAAATGGTTTGATTCCTGAGAAAGGCTTTGTTACAGTGCATGGGCAACGCTGCATGCATCCAATCGGAAGAGTCTGTGCCTATATTTCGGAAGATCCGCTCAAAGATGAGGGAAAATATAGGCAAATAGGACTTAGGAATTGCAAAAATAATGTAAGGAGCAAAAAATAGCACAGGTTTCTTATACAGGAGCTTCTGTAGGATTATTTGACATATCTGCAGGTGAATATGGAGAAATCGTGCCCGTTCTGGCGAGATGAGCGAGAATGTGTTTCGAAGGAATGCGGTATCGGATACTGCGACGACGAGGTGCCTTCCGCGTTGAAGCGACCAGCAAGCATTGCAGTGGTGCGTTTAGCGAACAATCACTCCTCCATAAAATTTGTCAATGATCAGATATCAAAATGCGACGATTTGGGCAACAAATTCGACCCTCTCGATATGACGCTTACGGAAGGGGATCGTCAGCAACTCGATCATATGGATTGGCACGACGACAACGAACACAAGTTTTGTGATTTCGCCGGTATGTCACGTTGAGTTTCTCTTCTTTTTTTTCCATCTGAATACTGCGTATAATGCGACCTGGATGGGGAGGGTAGCTAAGAGAAGAGGAGTAAACTTTGCTGAAAATTCTTTCTCAGTTTGATACTCAAAGATTAGAATCACTTTGAACATTCGTCATGCGCGAATAAATAAAGGAAGGAGTTTATGAAAACTGCTAGTTTTTAGTCTTCGTCATTTTTCACCTCAATTCACTTATTCTGAAGTACTTGAAAAGTAGCTATTTATTCGTCATAAAAGTTTGAGCAAAGTTGGCTTTTTGAGTTGTAGCCAATGAATAAAATAAAAAGGGGAAATGGTGGAATAGCGTTCTTGTGATCATAATCTACAACGATTTCCCCATTGCGTAGCGCTGTAACGAAGATTTTTCCCGAATTTTCGCAGATTTTTAGCTTTTATTTGCCTTGCTGATTTTAGCTTTATGAAAGTTTTCCTCTTATGTTTCTTTCCTCTCCTCTATCTGCGAAGGAGTAAATCTTCCGACGCCCCTTTATTATTTTACCAGTTTCTAAAGAACATATTAGTTAAGTTATTTTTTCGCAACGTTACAGATTGTCTTAATTCGTTGATTATCGCTTATTTATATTGTACCGTTAACAATAAATAAAACGTTGCTGAAATTTTAATTCAGATGAAAACTCGGAAGAAATGCACTACGTCGACTTACTGCGCAATCCGGAGCGCTACACCGGATATAAAGGCAACAGCGCACAGAAAGTTTGGCAGTGTATCTATCGCGAGAATTGTTTCAAGTTGGATACTCTTTATGTTTCATATAAGCAGTTATTTTTTTGTTTTGATATGAACCTAAAATTCTACTCATTAATTTCAATTCGTGGTTCGTTCTACATTTAGACCCACTTATCTCTACTTCTCCCATCTCGCCTCCATCCCCCCCCCCCTCCAAGTATTTGAATTTTTGAATTGCATCTTTAGCCGCTAGTCGACGAGAGGGGGAGGGTAATCAAATTGCAACTTTGCAATTAAATTGTATCTGTCGCAATTCATGCGTTTTGCTGTAGAATCGTTCAGCTTTTTAAGTCATCATCTGAAGCCAAATTGAATACAACTCTCCTAATACGAGGCTTTCGAAATTTTGATCTATCTCACATCTGAAAATAGTATGTCTCATCCAGAAGCCGTTTGCGGTTTTAGTTTTCAACTGTGTCATTCGGGTTGTGACATCATTTTATGCAAATTTTTTTTTCTCGATAGTTTCATTTTTTTTTTCTTTCATTTCCTTCCTTTTATTGCACTGTATTTTTCAACAGCCGATAATGATGTCACTTCGAACTTGGGCTAAGCTTAGGCTGTATCTCTATCTTTCCCACGCTTCCACCCGCATAAGGTGAGGGGAAATGCTCGTTTATGATTCTATGCGGCAAACTTGCTTTAAAAAATATTGATGAAAAGTTGATGATTTGTAAGTTGGTGATGATGTTTGGCACGCAGCGACCATGCGATTGATATGAAATTGCAGTTAAAAGAATAGCAATGTTTTATCGATTGGTCTTCTTTCAGGCCTGATATGAAGTTTGATAAGAATTTTCTCATCCATCCCAATTCTGTTGGTTAGTTCTTTTTCGCTCTTTTCTGAATATTTCTTTGCAAATTGCAGAAATAAAATATTTCAGCGTTTTTATGGATTTTTTTATTCCAAAGTGGTGTTATTTTCCAACTTCTGTGGAAATTTTCATTACAGTTGAGATTTTAGCAACGTTTTATAAGATGAAACGGCTTTAAAAAATTTTCTTCGATAAGAAAAAAGCGGAAATTCGTATTTCAATAAATTGTTTTTGACATATTTCACTTTCGTAACAGCAAAATTTATTGTTATTGATGAGATTCGTAATGGAATTATTTACTCACGAGGAAACTCAAAGTAGTGGAAGATTGATGTCTTATTTATTCCGGGAGAAGATACGTTATGTGGGATTGAAAAACTGGTGTCGCTTAATGAGGATATGATAGTTTAGAGATGATTTATCGAAATTGTTGCCGGTAGTGGTCGCGGTGATAAAACGAAAATCTTATATGTAACTTGCGGGAAGTTGTGGTTTATTTATGGATAAGATCACCGGATTAGAAGAGGAGATATGGAAGAGAGAATAGCGAGCTGATGAGCGAAGCCATGGGCAAAAATATAGACCAAGTAGAACGTGCAAGTAATCACGGATACGTCTATATTTTATATTCAAATGATGCGAATTTATCGTTTCTCTTATTTTGTTTGAAATTATTGAAGATACTAAAGTATGTTGTATTTGATATTGATTGATGTGCATTCTCAGAAGGTGATCTGTGATTTTTGTGGAAGTTCTCTACCTTTTGAGGTTATGTGACTTTTCTTGGGCACTATGGTGTTGCATGTTTCATTTCCATACGGTGCGACAGACTAAGCGTCATTCGTTACACTCGAAATTCAAATTAAATATCGCAGTTTCTGAAAAAAAGTCAATGATTTTTTTGGGGAGTGGGGGGGGGGGGGATAGGATATTCACAATTCATTTCATTGCGCTGTTCTCGAGTGTTTAGATTTACTTCCTATTTTGGTGTCTGGGAGTTTCATATAAAGCTGCTTCCGTTGGTTACCTGCTTTTCTTCATTTTTAGCTTCCCCTTTCAGGGATTTCAAGATCTGAACGAAAATTTTTCTGTGAATGTCAATTATAGCGTTTTTCCGGGATGAAAGCCACTATAAGTGCTCATTTGCAGTGAGCTGATTTTGTGCTTCGTACAAATGATCATCGTTCTTCAAGCTTTTAGAGTCCTCCATTTCTCAAAAAAAATAGCGAAATTTTCATCTTTGCTAATTTTTTGATGTCATCACGTACAGAAAGGGGAGGAAACATCATTCAAATAACAAAGGTTGACGGTTTTTGAGGGGAATTTGGAAGGCAGGAAGTGAACGTTTTCTTCATTCGGAGTGTCCAAAGCGATAGTATTTAGTGAACAAATCATTTGAAGGCTTTTATCCAAAAATTGCACCTGCTTCCGCCTTGTAAACATTTAGCTGGCGTCAAAAGGAGAAAGATAGAGTGCATCCAGAAATGCGTTGGTTTCGCCATTTCGTTAACTTCGAAGAACGTAAGGAGAGATCCGCTTCAATGTTTTGATTGCTTGCTCAGTCAGCGGGAGTGCAAGTATCACATTTAACTTAATTAACGCACGAATCGGCTCGCTTTCACTTTTTAAACGTTTATTTGGTTTGTTCGGCGAGTCTTTTCTTCTTATAAAAAATTACCTCTCTTGTTTAGGTTTGTGCCTTGAGAAGCGTGTTTTTTACCGACTTATTTCCGGCCTTCATTCGGCAATTACCATTTCGATCGCTTCACATAGCTTCAAGCCAGGTAACTCTTTCTTTCGACTCTCATTTTGTTCGTGCCGCTGTCGCCCTTTCAGACCTCTTCCAGCACGCTTATGCGAAGCCCAAAGTGATCTTCATACCCTTGAGACGGGATATGAGGCTTTCTATATATCATTCCGGTTAGAATGAACTTAATTTCTTGCTCACAGAATCAAACACTTATGGGCGTTCTTCTTTTTGCATTTTTTTCCTAAACCGTCGTCCAAACATTTGCTCGAACCAACGTCTAATCGAAGGCTTTGCTTTTGCCCTTGTATCAGACTTCTTTCGAGTGCGGGTTAAAGCCGGTCCTGGTCGTCGTTGGTTCTATTGTTCTTTGCTTAGACGCAGCAAAGGCAAATATAATTTCATACAACTCATTCAAGTAAACTTAGGTTTCCGCAGGCAAGTTCTATTAGCCTATAAGGTAGCGCTGTGAACGTTTTATTATTGGCAGGTTATTCTTAGTTTCAGCTTGTTCTAGCAATGTTGAAACGAGCTTCTGAGTGCACTACATGTCAGTAAATGTTACGAATATATTACTTGCATTCCTTAAATGCTTGCAGAGAGGTTGTCTGACTTCAGTCATGGCTGAAGAGGTGGTGTTAAAATGAAATGAGTCATGTAACAGGACGATTCAGGGCATAGCACCTGAAACCTTTTATCCTTTGAGACATAATCATTTTCAGCGTTTGGCGCACTAGGAGAGGGAACATGGTTCAGAAACGTCGAGATGTTTCGCGATCGTTTCAGTACCAAATGGACGTGGGAAGGACCTCAGCGCTTGAAAAACGTCTACTTCGTATACCTGCTCGAATTGAGGGCTTTAGTCAAAGTGACTCCTTATCTACGCACTGAGCTCTTTTATACTGGAAATAAGAAAGTCAGTTCTTTCTTCAAAGTATTCCACTTTATACTGTTCTGTGTTTGCTTGGAATTTCATTTGCATATAACTGTGGTATTACCGATACCATAAAAATATAAACTCCTATTTGTATAAAATCAAGTTCCATATTTTTTTCCTTTTGGAGTTGACTATTATTGTGTTGGCAGCATTCATCCGTTTTATAACTTCTTTGTATACAACCAAGCCGGAACGTTCGTGTGGTGCAATGCAAACAAGTATTTCCTTTGTGTGGGTTCTTTCTTTGAAAGTCGAAATTTAAGAAGCTGGAACTGTCTTGATAACAGTTCTCTCACTTCATTGCAACGTGGCTAGCCCATTAATTTTTCCAGATATGTGATCTGCGCTTAAGGTATATAGCAAGGTGTTTAATGTTAAGAGAATGAGCCGTTTTTCTCCTAAGCCGTTCTTTTAGGTGGACGCAGAAACAAAAGCCGCAGTAGAGGAGTTGACGAACACCCTTAAACAGTTTCCAGATCCATTCGACGAAACAGAAATGTTTACTGTGAGTTTTCTTCCCACTTATTCTTGTTGATTTTATTTTTATTATTCGGTTTTTCAAATTTTTGAGTGAAAAGGTTTAGCGTTTACTATCGTTCATCAGTTTTACTGAAATTCTTCGTGAGAAGTGTTGTCGATCTCTCTGAGTCAACGATACAAATATTTGAACATAGGTTCAATTCGTTTGAATTCCTTTTCCATTGAGATAATCGTTTAAAGCGGTTGAAAAACGCTGTGAATCCGTTATTCGACCTCCTCTTCAACTGCGGCAACATTTCTTCCCGAAATTCACGTACAGCCGTTTGCGCTAAAATTTCACATACATTTTGTGCGCGGGATATGTCTATATATGAATATCGTCAGGCGCTGCTTTGCATCTGTCTCTGTTAGCTGTATTTCCCTCCTGAAAGCAAAGTTAATCCATCTCCTCCTCTGCCGACCTTGTGATACCTGCAGCAGAAGCGTGTGATTGTTGTCTGCAGCCTGTAATCTATTTTAATGCAGTAAATACTCGCCGTCATGTTACCTGAACCTCTGCTCTCAACCCATATTAGGCGTTATGTCACATGATGTGTTTTCAAATAGTTCATTTATGTGCTTTTTCGTCAAGCAAGCAATCGCACTGAGGGCAACATTTCATGCAGGGTGTTGAGGCACAAGCTCGAGAACTACGCGAAGAGTTTCGAATGCATTTTCATAACATTTCGCGTATTATGGATTGTGTTGGTTGTGACAAATGTCGTCTGTGGGGGAAATTGCAAACACATGGAATGGGTACTGCGTTGAAAATCCTCTTCTCGGATCTACCCACTTCCCATTATCGCTCAAACGATGGTACTCTACATGCTCCATTTCAATTGACCAGGTGACTTAAATGCTAATGTACCTTTACTTTTACATTTTCGATAGCCAATTTTTTTGCTGCTTTTGATGTATGTAGACGAGATGTCGATTAGGTTGGCTGCTTCTCTTTAAAAGTATTTCATCGAAAGTACGTTGGGAAAACATATGAAACTTTTAGCGTCATTGGAGATTTGTTTAGAAAAAAAGTGGAAAGAGATGTAATAAAAATTCATTTCATCAAAAAGAGTTGAAATTGATGCGATAGCGAGATGGTGACACTTGAATTCTTTATTGAATATTATGATAGGTGAATCCTAGGCTGATTGGAGTTTCGTCCACCTTCTCAATTGAACATATAAATATAAAATTTGCAGGAACGAGGTCGTCTCATTATTCCAAAGTTTTGGTCGCTATGCATCGAGCATCCGAGAAGTAGAGGAATTTCGTCGGGCCTTAGTTGACTGATATATTTTCGTCGCTATTGTTTTTTATTACTGTTTTTTTTTCTGACGCGGCCTGTTGGAATTCGGCTTACACATTTAATTTTTTAAATGGCCAGTGGTTTTTTCAGAGGATCAATGAATTCTTTTTTAAAAAAAACTTTGATTCTATGCATTGGGGGAATTTAATGTGTTATTTACCGGCTTTAATTTTTCTTGCGAGCGGAAATATTGCGCATAAGAAATGGCCAATAATTAGGTATAAAAAGGACTGTATTGTACTTCAGCGATAAGATTTTCTAGCGATTGTGTTTTTAATCTGTTGATTAGTCAACAGAATTTGTGACGCTCGTCTAAACTTTCCTCACTTCCGGACAAATATTTGTCTGCGAAATTTTGTAACCAAAAATCATTCGTTGTGATACGTTGGTTTATTTGTTTTAATTGTTTTTTTTTTAAATCTCTCTCAGAGTTTTTTGCTGTAAAGAATAATGCTACGACCGCAATATTCCATATGTGAGTATATCGCTTTTTTTGAAAATATGCAAATTATGGATGAAATCGTATAAAATTTATCAAGGGGCATGCTAATGCGGTTGGAGTTTCATATTGTGCTTTCTTGTTTGTTTGTGTTTATATCGAAATCGTCTATCGCTTCTAATTGCAACATTTTTGTTGGTGAATTCTTTTTTTTTTACCAATTATTGCTCACCTCTGTGATTTTTGAATTGGTCTTATTTATGAAGAAGGGAATATTTGTTCAGGCAGAAAAGTGTTCTTGCACTCTCAGCTATATATTGTCGTTGAGGTCGACTTTTCGATACTCATCTTTTGAATATTCATCTATTGAAGTGATTGGCAACGTTCTTTAGAGATGCGTTCGAACGAGATTCTTTTTATATATTCCTATATTGTGGCAAAAGTAAGGGATTGTTTGAGTATGCTGCTTTTGCTGCATACAGCTGAAAAGTGGAGAGTACTAAAGAAGCATTCGAGATAACAGCTGGCTGTCATTAACCAGCTTTTCAAGCTTGTAGCTTGTGTAAGGACGAATCGATGTATATATTTTAGTGTTTTGGCTCTTTGAAATGCCTAAAAATGTAGATTTTTGCAGGAATTCTGTGAACATCCCTCCATTCTCTAATGGCCTCCATAAATAACCGAGAAGACACCGGAAAATAAGAAAATCGCTTACGAACTGCAATTCCCTTGCAATGAGCTATAGAATAGTTTTCGTCATTAAAAGAAAAAAACGAATTGTTGTTAAGCAATGCTTCACGAAATCAAATGTAGCAGATAAATATTCACAAGAATAAGTGAGTCTCGATCTGTGATAAGAGGAATGAAAATTCAAACCTACCAAAGATAGATATATAACTATTTGCTAACGTTGTTTATCCTGCCGAATACAACCAAGATATATACAAAAATAGGTGTATAGCCAAGAAGAGAAATAGGTGCATAAACAAGAAAGGTGTGTGACTACTTGTATTAATACAGGTACCCGGTCATAATAACTATTCCACGTTGCTAATGTCGGCAGGGTAAGACCGTTCTTTCTTGTCCTTGGGGTGCAAGACCGGCTGATTTCTGCCAAAAAGAACAATTACGTATCGTTTTAGGGTTATCGAAGTAGAGTTTGCGGTTTCCGGTGACAAGGAATTTGAACAGGAAATGAATAGTTTGTATTCGTTAAACATAATGCATGCGTAGAAGAGAAGGAAATGTTATCAGAGCCCCGGTTGATGCCACCGATAAGATTTTTTTTTTGAGAGAGAGAGAGAGTACTTTGGTAACTCATCGATTTCTAAGTGTTTTTGATGTATTGTGAGAGCTTTCGGCAATTTGCCAAGGATTAAGTGATGGATGTGCCGACTTATTCCATTTCATCGATTCCCTTCCTTTAGTAAACAGATTTTCGCAAAACCAAGTAGCGAATTACTTGGGGAGAAAAAAAAAGACGCACTATGAAAATGACAATAAAGAAATTGTGTTGTATAACCGGTTAGGTGAAAACTATTTGTAGGTTGCTGATCGAGGATCTATACAAGTGTAGAAAGACGAGTTGCATCTTTTTTTAACGGAATTTTAAATGAAAGTTTGTCAGTAGATTATATTCTCAAAAGCACATGTCGTTTGACTGCTAGTTGGCGCGCTTTCCCTCTTTTTTTTTTCGATAAGAATGTAAAAAAATTCGCAGCCGGTGAGCAAACACTTCAAGAAGTAATATGCTTGCAACTTCAACTATGTTTTGGATGTACGTCCATAAAGGATTGTTCAATTAGCCATTATCCCTTATTTTCCACGATACCTCTAAGTGGTATATCCAAGTTTTGCTTGCAATAGTTCTTGCGGTAGTTAGTCTTCAGTTAAGTTTTCTTTTACGAACATAACTCTATTGATGGGTTATTCATTAATGATTCCCCAGATGTGGTACCATTTATTGCTAGTAGGGTATAGCAATAACCATTGCCATCAATCAATTTTCGGCGATTTTTACGGAACGACTAGTTGGCATATTCGAGAGTTGGCTGCAATTGCCACAAACGAAACGCGAACTTGATCGTGCGCTCTCAAGAGCGATAGCTTGGTAGGGCGCATTTCGCACGTT
This sequence comes from Ascaris suum, assembly GCA_013433145.1. NCBI lineage: Eukaryota > Metazoa > Nematoda > Chromadorea > Rhabditida > Ascarididae > Ascaris > Ascaris suum. Next base: position 5,670,300 of record CM024191.1, on the reverse strand, counting down.
TCATCAACGTTGATCGATAAGCGCGAGTGGGACACTTGCTCACGTCGTACTTTCTATTCCTTTCTCATGCTGATTTCACAACTTTAGCGTATTTACCGAAGCGGTATGTCGTCTAGCCATCCGAATCAAGATTTGAAAGCTCGTCTGGTTTTCTAGTGTTTGCGTTTCTTGTTTCTTGATTTCTAACGTCACATTGAAGTATTTCTTTCGATGCTTCCGCTCATTAAGTATAATCTTCAACAATGAACATTCTTTAGTAACGAATATAGTTTTTTTTAGTTTTTATTGATGCGCGTGAACGAGCAATTTTTTTTTTTTTAAATTCGCAGACATGAATGCACTAAATGAAATTGTAGTTCTTTTTTCACGCCGACATCTTTGTTAGTAACATTGTCGTTGTCTCATCTTAGTGAATATTTTCGTCATTTTTGAAATTCTATTTGAATAGATTTGATTGCATAGAGCACGCATGATGTTCTCAGTCACTCAAAACGTTCACAATATAAAACTAGTAGAGGGTATTCCATAAGAAAATACAGTTACACGATTGATGATAGGTGGAATTGGGATCACCCCTAATTCCCTCCCTCTTCAACCCCAATCTCCGCCCCACTCATATACTGTATTCCTCAAATATGATCTTTTAATACCTCTAATGGTCTATGAATATGAGAGGTGAATTCCCGCAAAATTGTTTACGACACGAAAAAAAGATATTTATGGAATATTTATATGAAAATTGCTGCAATCAAAAAATTTAAAAAAAAAGAAGAATTACTTAAAAATTTCTTCCTTTTTTTTGCGATATTAGAGTGTTGTGTCTTCATTTCGTTTTCCTCTTATTTCGATTCGTCGGGCGAAATGAAAAGAAAAAATTGCAAACATTGTTGATCGATTTTTTTTTTTTCAACTAGTTCAATTAATCCGTCATATGTGGAATTGAAATTTTGAAGATCCATCTCGAGAATATACAATCATTCCGAATTATCTTCGTAGAATTTTGCAATTTTGCAATTTTGCAGATAACGTTTGCAAAACGGGACAACGATGATATCACATTTATGTGATGTATGTGTGTGTTTATCTTGATGGTGGGTTTTAGACAAGATCCTAGAGTTACGAAATGTGTTTGGTATACATCGTTTTAAGCTGGCTCATCGGCTTCGAAAAAAGTTTTAAGCCTTTAAATGTGTCTGGCAATCTATATAAAGCTATACGACAGGTCAGTTTTGGCGAATGGTTATTTTATGCCAGATTTAAAGGTGATACCACATTTTGGGTAGATATGAAGGTGAATAGTTTAAAGGTGGATAGCACAAGCCATAGGATTGACCAAGATATGAATGTATTGCTACAATTGTTTCGGTTTTATTGATAGTTTCTAGTTGATGCAGTAAGTGGAATTATCAAAGCGCATACCTTCGATGTGCTTTCCGGCTTGTTTTGTTCCTGCAAATTTTGGATTTTTTGGTAATTGTGGGAATTTTGGGAAAAGTTTGGGAAATATTTCCGCGCTCATTGATTCTTGATCAATTAGCAGCAACAGACGGCTATAAATGATTGTCTTTGGAATTTCTAGGGTCCGGGATTTGAATTTGGAATTTCTTTTTGGAATTTGGAATCTTTGGAATTTCTAATCCCAATTCAAACAGTTCATACGCCGCGACTAGTTATCTCACCTGGTCCGGGCACAACATATGACCTAAAGTAGATCTCAATCAGAAAGACCAATTCACTGATGCGACATTAAGACTTTATGCAGTGCGCACATTTCTTCATATTATTGCAAGTTTTGTTCGATCACAAGAACAATGGATTGGCAAAGATATTTAAATATGTCATGTTTTATGAAAGATCGTAATCAAAGATCATCTCCAGAACGCAATTACGGCGCTCAGGTTACACCACAAATATGCACATACTTGCATATGGTGCTAATCTACACATATGCTGACAACGGCAAGAAAATTGCTGGCGTAGAATCGGTTTTTTTTTTTTTTCACACGAAGGCGACAAAAAACTTAAAGAAGTTTATATATATTAGAGTGCGAGAAGTGGAGCTCACAATTTCGCGATTGGTCTGTCGATTAATCGTTGCACTCAAATTTTTCGCTTCAAACAATTCAAGGATCTGTTTCCGCTGTACCTTGTATCATTGGTGCTAGGCAACGAACGTATAGAGTTGGAGAAGGACCGTTGTTTGCAGTTGTTCCAAATTACCACATTTTGAGGCAGCAGCACTGTTCCGCATTGCACCATCAAAATGTCGATGTACTTGTTCCAAAAGCCCTCTGAGGACTTCTGCTAGATAGGGTGAGGGTGGGAGGAACGAATGCGAAAGAGCAGCCGGCATGTCTCCATAGGGAATGGGTATGGGCGCCACGATATATTCCGCCGCGTCCCCAGCTCAATTGGATAAGGCAGACGTTGAGTCGTTTTATAAAATCGACGCAAAGCATTGATCGTTTTTCAAATACCTTTTTGCCATCCGTGACCATCGATCGGTCCGTTTGCAACAGCAAGCTCTCGTGTTTGTTTATTGAGGCTCCAGTCTCGCGCAATTTGTGTTTTGGCGCTTTGCTTTTATGCGCGCTTTCAGTCACTGCGATCAATGAACATAGATATGTGAGATAAGTCTGCGCGCAGGTTCACTTGCACCATCCATTCGACTCGTTCGCCCGCAGTTGGGTCGCGGCGGCCCTTCGTTCCCTCTTCATTTCCTTCCCCACGCAGCACACGTTGTCGTCCACTGTACTAACAGTGATGTGATATGGTCGGTTTTTTCAAATGTGCACGTATGTTGCACTGTGCCAATTATTCTTGTGTATGATGCCGCCCTGTACTAAGTAATCTATGTGGTACAAGGAAAATGCTGCTTAAAAAATATCGCATTTTGAGGCAAGCATCTGGTGCTGCACTATACTACCGAGAATGATCGGCACACTATACTCTTCTAGGCCTTTTTCAAAAGCCAGCTGTGCTATATTATGCTGTGCCCACTTACCTTAGACTGCTCTATGCATTGTTTCCCTCTAGATATTTTAGAAATCGCTGCAGACACGAACATTAGCAGATCAAATACACTTAGCCAAATTAGGTGGATTATTTTCATTTTTCCGTTCACATCCTGTGGGCAGGATTGTTAGGGGAGACGAGGAAGAGGGGAGTGGAGAGGGGGGGGGGGTCAGTAAACATTGAACGCATCATTGTTGTCGGCATATAAGCAGTGCTAAGAATGACGATTGTTCATTTAATCAGACTTGCAAAAACTTGGAGCAGTTAATTTTGCATAATTCGTTGCTCAAATTCGATTGTATCGTCCACTTTTTTTTTCGTGATCGATGATAAAGCTAAAAAGTTCGATTGTTTTGTCGCACTTGTTGATTTCAGTTATTTTTTTCACAGCAATGGCCACACAGCGTGCATTGGTTCTCTAAAGTAATTCACCTACGTTGGTATTTCTCGTGTTAAACGTTGCTTCACTACGATTTTTTTTTTTTTGCGGTTAATAACACAAAAAAAATTATTTCATTATGAAGTTTGTTACGATACATTTCCGTCTAAATAAGAGGCAATATGATAGTTATTTATCATTTAGTTTTTTTTTTTCTTATAGAAGCTGGTTCTTTAATTTTTGTGGTACTAAAATGTAAAGTAATAGTAATGCTAAAATTTACTTGTTAAATTCCGCAAAAATTTATATTCTATAGTGGTGTTAGAAAATTTCTATGGTGCATTACCTATCTTATACTTGCATTAGGAGTTAGGTTATTTTAATACACTCATCAATAGTTTGAAGGGAAAGAGAATCGCCCGTGAAACTCAGATATACAAAAATAACAAGGAATATCGAGTTGACAGGTCAGTGGGCAACGAAGAAATCAAAAATGAGGATTATTAAGTCGTCTCTTGAATGAAGTGACGTTATTTTCCATGTATAACTTCAGATGGAAGAAAATTCTAGAAACATAATAACTCTATTTACTAAACGAATTTTGTGTGCCCCTATCGAATATTTATAGTAACAGTCAGATTAGTTGCAGAACGATGGAAAATTTTCTTTCCCGTGCGTAGATACAACCAGGCCTAGTATTCAAGACCATTTATTACTGTACGGATTGGAAACTTCGTGATTCAAAGAACCAGTGAATCATCATCATGTGGGATCTAGAATTGCTGAATTTTTTAAACTCCAAAAGTGCTTTTTTTTGTGTGTGTGGGGGGGGGGGGGGAGGGGGGGGGGAGAGGTATGGCTCACTCACTTTACAATACGATATAATGTGTATACTACCATAAGATCTCATATAAACTGCAAATGCTGATATGTGCATAGAAGAAGCCTTAAACTTTCATAGAGTATTTAGGCAAGCGAGATTTATAAGAGTCGCTTTTATTTATCGTATCGATATACCTGTCAAGTTCTCATCGTTTATTATTTGAGCGTAAAGGTGTGTATTTGTGTACATTTGTAATTAAAGGAGGAACGGAGAGGAAAAAAAAAGAAAGAAAAGTATTTTCTCAGAATGAAAGATTTTATAAGAAAATGTATAATAAAGGATTTTTTTTTTTTAAATATAAGAAAGAAAAAAGAAATACATTCGAAGGTTTCATAAATCATTGGAAGCGATCGACGAATTGATACGGATGGAGGTGATTGAGTTGACTTTTAAGAGTAGAAAAAATAGCTTGCTTTTGCAACTATTATGAGGGAGTTTGCTCGATACTCGTACAACGCTCTGCTGAAAATCTCTCTGCAATTCTTCTCATAACTCATTATTTATAAATGCATTCGTCTATAATTTCGTAAATTATAGTTCATAATTAGGTATGTATTATGTGAGAGACTACGTAACACACATTGAATATTCAGGATCACTTAATTTTTTGAAAAGAATTTTTTTCTTTGGAGTTTTTTTTTTTGTGTGGAATCAAGAATCATCAAACATGTGAAAGTATTGTCGATCGACAGTGAAAAAGTGCAGCTGAAAAAAAAAAACCGAAAAAAACGTCCATGACCACCATAGAGAAGTGGCTGAAACTCGGTCCTGGTCCGGCGTGAGTAAGGTGTTGTCGATCCGATAAGGCCGGGCCGGTCTCGTTCCAGTTGCGACAAGGCCGAATCTAACCCAGATTCCAAATCAGAGTGTTTTGCACAGGTGTTCCCAGAAAACTTCCCAAAGTTTATAATGGTGTCTCACAAACATTCAAAGTCCTCTACTTACGTTAATAGCGTGGGCTCAAACGTGGTGCTAAGGTTTTTCTGCAATTTGATACTCTTCTGCTTTTCTATAGTTACCAAGACTTGACGTTCCATTATCCAACTATCCCATGTTGACGTGTAGACACGTCATGTGGTCTCGTTGAAATGTCATTTAGATTTAAAATAAAGACTTTTTGTGTTATTGCTTAGTTCTTAAGGGTGCTCGAATCGGACAATCGTAATTGCCAACCACGTTTTCTTGTCCTCTGTGTTTATAACGCTTTGAAAGGTGTGTAAAGGTAGAGGAAAAAGGAAGGTTGTTGAGTGGAAATTCCATCAAAAACTTCGCAATACAGAGAGTGAACCTGAGTGCTATCGAATAGCATGATGATCCTTTAGCAGTGTTGAAATTTCATTTCCCTTTATTTTCTTCATGCTGATGAAAATAGCCCTTCAAATTGGAAAGTGCTGTAGATGCTAAGGATAGATGCTTCAGGAATGAGTAAGCTAGAAGGTGGTCGTGAAAGGGGGGGGGGTAATTTATGAGGAAGAAAGATGTGTGGAATTGGCAAAGCAGAGTCGCGAGAGGCATTGGCGTAATGCGTGCTCGAGAGCGCTGATGGGCATTACGTGGCACGCCATCGGCGGCGATCGATGTATGAGCTGCGGCTCGCGCACACGTTTTGTGTTCTGTTCCGCCTGCCGGTGCTGCAGTTGTGTTCGATCGTCGAGCTCGCATTTATTTATCAATGAAGTTGGTGTGCCCATACTCTTTTATTATGTGTGCTGATTGGTCCACTTTGCGCTTAGCACAGGAATGTGTTTCGAACACCTATGGCACCTAAAAATTGCGCACACGTCATCATATACTTGCCATTCTTCCTGTCTGCTTCCAACGTGGCACCTCACCATCCATAGAACTGAACATGATGAGTCAGAGGTTTAATTACTCGTCGCTTTTCTTGTTCTTTTATACGTCATAAGATTGATTTACATCTAAACAAATAAAAGTAATGGAAATCAAACATGGTTTTTAGGAAAAGTCCAACCGGATGGGATTGATGCGGTAAGAAAATAAAAGTGTTTATTGTGTTGTTTTAGAGTTTAATGTGATTTACTTTGAAATTAATATCTATCTCTATTTCGTATTTATAGACAATACATGCTTACCTGATTCACTTTCACGTTGTTTCCTATAATATACTGAAGCACGCTTCGTTGCACTGTAATAAACAGTTGCCTTTATTTGATCACTTCGTTGATCCGCTTGAACGCGATACCGTGTGGAGACCAGCGTTCCTCTCCGATACCCTGATCCCATTTTCCCATCTCTTCTTGCCCTCCCATGCATCTCTTTGTCAATTCAATTCGATTGATAGAGTGTCGCTTCCGTTTTGAACATATTGGTGCCCATATTGATATGAAGGTGCATTTGCTGATTGCCTCTTGCAGTGCTTCATTCTCACAGTCTTGTGACTGGGGTGTGCAGTGATTGTTGCTGATTCATTCTGTTAGATTTTATTGCACTTACAAGTCGTACTTTAACTTTTAATCTTATAAGCTACCTGCTGTTTGAATATACTCAGTGAGCTGTGATGAGAGTAACCTTGAAAGTGGATCCACACTGCGTATCAGACGAGTGACAAGGTTCAACTCAAAAAATTTCGAATTGCCTTTTTTTTGAAATACGGTCAAACCTAGGATTAATGCCATTGATTTTTGTAGGGTGTTTGCGGTTTTTTTTTCACTGGAGTCGAGTGGATTTCAAAGATGTTACGAGAAGAGAGGCGCTGTGTGAATAAAGAGATCTAGGGTTAAGTCCGGTTCCGATTTCCGTAGCGATGGGGATCGGACCGGACTTAATCCAATCTCTAATCGAACGTTTCGCTCATAAAGGATTCTTTATAGGGTGTTGCGTGTGTCAGCATCGGCGAAGGTCGCAAAAGTCACTTTGCTTCGAGGCATCTAACCACTCAACCATGCAGACGATCGAAAAGGCCCTCCACCAACCTATGCCATTTACTACCGGCGGCCAAACGATCACCGATCGTTTAACGGCTGCGAAGCATTCACTAGCTGGCAGTCAGCTTGGTAAAACAATTTGCAAGGCGACCACCGAGGAGCTTATGGCTCCCAAAAAGAAGCACCTCGATTGTAAGCATTTTCCCTCGTTCCTCGGTTGATCACTACACTATGCTATGATGTTGATTGACAGCAGCGATATATGTGCAGGGATGAAGAATTTGTGGTAGAGGGTGTCCGATCCCTTTAGTCCTAGTTCATTACACACGCATGAGTTTTGTAATTATTAACTTATCATACAATACTGTCATTTTCTACTTATTTTCATTCATATTTCTTCATTTCTCGCTGTCTGCATCGTTCTCCGTCAGTCTTACTTCCATGCGTTGTTTCAAAATATAGATCCCCCGAATATTGCAGTTTTTTTTAATATTTGATAACTTTACAGTGCCATAGCACTTCCGGTTTTCCTTCTCATTTGTCCTTCATGCTTTTTTCCGTTTAACGTGTTCGAAACTTTGAAGTCATTACGCTACGTCAGGTGAGATAATGGGAGAAAAGGAAACAGAAAACAAGAAATGATTTTGATTAGTTTTGAAAATAGTCTCAAAAAGTTTAACACGAAATCAACATGCGTATATCCGCTGTGTGAGCAGATATCCGCTCATATTGATCTATTGATATCGTTGTTGGTGTTTGATATACTGTAATCTATGAGTATAAAAGATTAATTACACTCTGATCTTTTCAAGTATATTTTTTATTGTTTATATTTTTCATTCGAGTTTAGGTGTGTGGTACTATGAGCATCTTTGGTACTAACATTAGTCTGCGACAAATTGACCTTTTGATATGCGGCGAAAAATTTCTCTTAGACTCGTGGCGATTACATCGATGGTTATTTCAACTAAGTTTGCGGCCGTTTGTTATTGTTCTCTTTGGTGTGCGCAATTTACAGTCGTTTTTGAGTTTATTCACCGTGTATGATGCACTTCAATTGGCATAGTGAAGCATTTCAATGCAAATGCACATAGATTTTGTTTTTTGCATTGAAAAGATCAATTGTTTTTTTTTTTATTGAGCATTATTTATTTCTTCCTTCGAGAATGTGAAATATATCAAGAAAGTGGCATTTTTATGTGCTATTATTGACGAAGATTTTATAATATAGTAGCGGGATGTTGAATTGACCCTAGGGGAAGGTTTCGTCCGAGATTATAGAATCCATTCCTGCCAAAGGCAGCATGCAACCGTTGAAGAATTCAAAGGAGCAGCTGTCACGAAAACTGATGGTTGCTACTTGCATCAATGAAGACCACAAAGTAATTTTCGTTTTGTTGATACTATGCGGCTTGACTTTTTTTTTTGCTAATTGCAGAAAAGCTCGTTCTTTCATTTGCTGTTCAAGGTGTAAATTTTGCTGATATATTTATAGACTTGCTTCACTGCACCAACGAACCGAACGTCTCGATTCCGTCAATGGCTAATCTGCTCATCGAACGCACCCAGAATCCGAATTGGACGGTCGTTTATAAAGCGCTTATAACAATTCACAACATCATGTGTTATGGAAATGAGGTTTGATTTATCAGTGACTTTCTTCCGATGAGATAGGATCAGCAATGTTAGTGAATGGTACTCGTTGAAATAGCGGCTGTTCTTGGACGCAATCCCTTCTTGAGCTATTAAATGCTGGAGGTATTTCGCGAGTTGAACGGCGCTGGGCAACTGTTTTTCTCTTGATCTTCGGCGCTTGAGTGGATTGCCGTTTCGCATCAGTCGAACGAGCTGTGCCCACTCAGCATTGTTGAATCTAACTAATCGAAATCCCCTTCATGTACAAATCGTCATGGTAATCGTAAAGGTATGCTTCTCATACCGACGTTCCCATTTATAGGCCTTTGAGCAGGTTCTCTTCTGCTTTTGATGTTTTATATGAAAATTGCACGGCGACCAAGAACACGATGTTCTGCGATAAGACGAACAGGGGGCATAGAACAGCATTATTTCTATGTTGGAATGTGAACTGTGCAACGTCATTTTCTTACGAAACAAAATGAGCATATGCTGATAGCTTCTTTAACTATGAATGAGAGCTGGTGCGCGACCGCCATAGTTATGTTGTCAAAGCCTGACCTTCCTCAGCAGATAAATAGATGGCTAACTTGGATATGAAAACTATGAAAACTTAGCAGCAATTCACAAAAAGAGATGCATTTTAAAGGTTGTCTTTAAAGATCTTAAAAGAGATGCACCGCTCACCTAATCAGGTGTGCACTCTAGACCATCTCGTTAGAATATGAATGTGAATGTAGAGTAGTTGTTTCAGCTCGTACCTCAGGTCATTCAAAAAAACCTCAGGCCTTTTCGGTATTATGGAAAAGAAAATTTTTTTCTCTCTTTTTTCAGTGCGAGTAAAAATCGATTATTAGTTTATGCATTTGCCGCGTTCATAAAACAGTTCATTAAATCTACGCCATATGATGCGGTCTGATGTGGCTGAATCTTCGTTATAAAAAGTTGATGTATACATCCGCGTCTGATCGATCGTCACTGCGGCTCATGCTTGAAGCGGTCGGACGTATACGTTGCGCTCTTCATTGATTAGCCAGCATCATTATGCAGTAGTTTCTCTCATCTATGATCAGATAAATTGCTTTATGCATTTTCTTCTCTTCTTTGTAGTTGGTATTGTCATCTGTATGCTTATGTTGGCCAGTTTTTTTGCAGAGGTTTTCACAGTATCTTGCGTCATGTAATACGACGTTCAATCTTGGCAGCTTTCTCGACAAAGGATCCACACAAGGTGAGACATTTATCGCATGTATACTAGTTAGAATTACTAAGTATATGTTGTGTCGTTGTCATAAATTTATTGAAATCTTCTGATGTTGGCTGTTTTACTGTTAACGTCATATGGAGTGTTTATCGACGCTCGTAGCACATAACTGTAGAGCTCGTCTATATATTAGTGTGATTAGTGCTAGTCAGTGAGTGCTGTAAATTGGCCAGTATGAAATTGCTTTCTTGAATAGCGACATCAAACATCGGCTACGATGTGGGTGGTACTGCCGCGTAACTTCTTACAGAAATAAGCCCTTAAGATGTGCCTTGTGTTCTGGACTTGCTGATCGAGAGTTGCAGCTAGTTTAGTGATGCTCTGCTTATCTGAGTACATGCATAGCTGTTGGCAGCTTCAACATTCTTTTCCTTACTACCTTTTGTTACTTTCTTTATTAAAAAAAATATTTCCACTGCGAATGCTGGTAGAGTTACACGCTTTAGCACCTTAGAAATGAGCACTTTCAGGTGTTCATTTCATTTAAAAGAGCTTATCTCTGCAGTCCATGCTGCATGTCATGACTTCCTGTTTTTCAAAGCTTTGCTTGAACTCCAAAAGGTAGTGCAATGTGATGTACACATACGCAAATATTTAAGTTTTATAGACGTCTAAGCGGCTTGCTGCTTAAGCCTATCAGACGGAGACAGCAGTTAAGATGATCTGGCATTATTAGGGGAGGGATGGTTGGCGCTTTCTAGATAAGAGCCAAATTGCTGGCGTGACATTTCCGATAGTATTTGACAGGTTGTAGTTTTTATAACATTTCGAACACAACAGGTATCGAATTAAAGAACAGTAGAAATGTGCAAACAACATGAACAATTTTAGTGAAAAAGGCGTAGAAGTAACTGATGCCAAAGTTAATAAGCATATCGAAATTTAACTTTATAGGTTATGATGTCTTGAGGGGATCGCTTTATGCGGTTTCTTTTAGAATTGTATCAGATTTCTTTAACGTTTTCAACACTTCGTACGCGGTTTGTTGAGTAATTATGACGCTGTTGGTTTATATAATAAAAATTGGTTTATAAAGTATTTACATAACGCAATTCTTACATTCTATAATTGCTGCCACTAGATTTACGCGCAAAATGAGACCTTTAGCGTCCATGAATATCTCACGCAAATGAAATTTTCATGAAGTTGAATGATAAGGTTGGTTTGCATTGGATAGCTTATCGGTGCCAATGACTGCCGTATGGACAACGTAGTAAGCACGGTTGTCCATTGGCTTATATATATCGCTAACAGTTATTTTTTAAAACTTTTCACTTGATTGAAGTATGCTTATGATAACTTCGTTTCACTGTAATTCCCTTAATATTATATAACGGGTAAGAGGATACGGGAATATTTGGTGTAGATGGGTATCTCTGTAATATGTTCGCATCAGCAGTTCCACTTTCTGAGTGATCTTTCCTAATTGCACATCAACAGTCTTTTGTAAAAATAGTATTTTAGAAAATGCTAATAGTACAGCAATTTTCATATGATTGCAACAGTGTGGTGCAACGATATGCAAATTTTGTGTTGTGTGCATGCCATTCAACTAAATAGTTGTGTTGTATACGATGCTGTACAGGTGCTTCTATGGAACTTGCATATTCGACGTCGCGCCGGTGGGCATCCCTCGATACAGTTGTCGTTGGTAAATGAAACTCTGCAGCTTTTGCACCTAACCATTCTGTCCCGTTGTCTTAACACCCACCAGTCTATCGCTTTGCAGATTTTTTTTAAATGGAACTCAGTGTCACTCATGCAGTGCTTTCCATAATTAGATGTTTTTTATTCGATGTTTAAATGTGAGCACAGATTGCATGAATTGCAAATGCAGTATCACGCATAAGCCGAGGTAAAAGTTATTTCCTGTGTGGCAAAAATATTCTCTCCAACACATTTTGCGCCGAGGGTACTGGAAATTTCTTCCATGTTATCGCAAGATTCTTTCGTGATCACCTCCGTACTCTCTCAGTCACATCCATTGTCTCACCACTTCCTCCCATCTTTCCCCGTTTCCCATCCGCCTTCCTGTCTTTGCTAGCTTTTGCTATCTCAGATAACAGTTGCCGAAACGGTGATTTATGGGAAGATTTAGTTGTGCTTTGCTTTCTACGTTTATTGCTTTGCATGTTACATTTGATGACTTAATGGTGGAAATGTTTTTTAATCGCTTAGCAAGGTTGACTTTATTTCCCGTCGGAGTTTTCACAGTGCTTTTTATAACACTAAATGTACTCTATGGCTTCACAATTGAAGCTTCAACGGCAATCCACATGTAGTTTTTGGAGATGCTGGCCGCCTTTGCGTTGCATCGAAATTGAGAGCTGTTGGAGGAGGGGCTACATTGAGATTTGAAAGCGTTGCCTGAGGCGAGTGTATGCAAATTTTATCGGTAATCAGTGCAGTTCTGTACGGTGAATAATTCCGATGGCTTAATCGATCTGTTTTAGCTGATAGTTCTTTGAATTGTTTTTCCTGTGTCTTTAGAGTTTTTTCATATCGTCGTAGACTTTTTTTTTAATTCACGTAAAACTTAATGAGCTTTTTTTTCCCGTTTTCAGAGGAACTTTATTCATCAAAGAATGATACCAAAAAATTTTTGCTGTTTTCTAGGTGATAATTAATTCTGTTACAACACCAAACTATTTGATTATGCAAGCATTTATGATTCGATTGCGCAGTCATAATTGAATTGCAAAAGGAGGGAGGGGGATAGGGGGAGAGGAATTGAAGTTGAAAGTTAAGTATCGTATGACTACAGGCTACGATATGTCACAACATGTGCGACGATATGGCAAATACATCAGCGAAAAAATTTACACATATCGCTTATGTGCGTACGATTTTTGCAAGGTGAAACGAGGTCGTGAAGACGGTCTTCTACGTACAATGAATACCGATAAGGTATCGTTTTTCTGGGGATTCTTTTTCCATTCTTGAATCATTCGCAATAATATAGACGATTGATCATCAGGTGATCAGGAAAATTGGGGGGGGGGGGGGTCACGCAATGGAATAGAATGCTCACTAAGTTTACACTATACTGATTTCATTCCAGCAGTTGCATCTTTTCATCAGAACAGTATGCTGTGTGCATTATATGAGGCAAATGTTCTCTATCACTGGTAGAAAACAGCATGTTTTGTCTTGTGAGCCATCGTTTCCGCTTTTCATCTCTATAGTCGGAATTCCATTTTGACTACCCTTCTTCGGTCTTGATTTCTTTTTTTTTTGTAATGATTGTTTTGTTTCTTTAACTTCCGAATATCTGCATTATTTACCTTACCTTATGTGCACTAACAATCGCTTTTCAGTTGCTGAAAACGTTGCCGATCTTGCAAAATCAAATCGATGCGCTTTTGGAGTTTCAGGTGAGTCATTTTCTTTGCAGCTCATAGATGAATTGCACCTGTAATAAGAGCGAGCCTAGAATGAGAGGTGTTTTTGATATCATTTATCGAAGCAATCAGCTTATCTGTTTGCGTGTATAGTATTGATCTGATATGTAAATTCACGCTCTGAAGATGGTGAAATAAGCGATCGCGTGTCTCGTCCATTTTTCGTGTGCTTCATCAAATTTATACTATCCAATGGCTACCTTCTTTATGCTGCGTTCGTTTTCATGACGTTCATTGAAATTTAGGAAATTTTCCCACTTTTTCTCAAGTTTTCTTGGAAAATATTTTGCAACAAGCTTTTTTTTTGGATCGATAGAGCCAATTCGAGCTAGTTCACTTCATAAATTTTCGCTGAGGTTTACATCGTTTGAGCGTTAGAGCTATAAGTCTCGTCTCGCAAAAAAGCAACTGTTTATTCACAAGAGGTATGAACTTTGAAAACTTTTAGTTATATGGGACAGTTATTATGGCCAATTAGACCTCAACTAACATAGATGAATTTTTGTTCTTGAATATTCATTTACTTGTGATTTTCTTCAGGCTAACAAAAAATGAAGCAAAAGCGTAGATATTTGATTGTAGTTGTGATCAGCAAATTCATCTAGCTTCTTTTTTTGGAATCAAACTGCAATTAAAAGAGGCGGAAAGACTGTAGATTTCTGTATCTTTGGCTACAAGTTCGTATGCATAAACTTGGAGCCCTTAGGAAACGATAACGATGCTGCCCCTGAAGGTTTTCAAAGTTTGTTTGTTCTTTTAATCATCCACTTCCTCATTCTCTTCATAGTTTTTATTTTAGGTTTGCAGGTCAAACTTAGATTGTAACGTAGACTTTCCACAAATGTTTTCGATTTTATAAAATCGGTGAACGGAATAGAAAGTTTTTTTAAAAGACTGTATTTCGTTTTGAAATGCTTCCGTTGTGAATCTCTAACATAATGGCCGGATATTACTGTCCGAATAAAACACAACACTTTGTGAAATCGTAAAATGCATTTAGAACGAGTGTTCGAAGTGTGGAGTGTTTTTTTGACTTTGTTGCTAAAGCTGCGCTGAATTTTTATTGCTTCTTCGATCAGATTTCTTAGTGGGGCTAAAGCAGCGAATTTCTTCAAACGTAATATTTTATTGGGACGTCACATAGAGTTCGTGATAAACGGAGGAAAATAAAAGGCAATCACAATTGCATGAACTTGTGCCTCAATCCGACAACGCTTATTCGAAGTGAACTTATAAATGGCGATTTGCATATAGGAGAGTGTCTAGTGCTTAAAGTTAGTTACTTAAGACCTGAAATCAGTGCTTTTTAATAAATTGGAATCAACTATTCAGCGAGATGAAGCGTATGATTTATTGCAAAGTGTTTATAGTGTGTGTGTCAGCAATATATCTTCAGTTTAAAAGTTAAGTATTTTCAATTAACGTAAGTTCATTAATAACGAGATAAGGCTGCTATAAAATTACGTTTTTTCGACTCCTAAGTGTTGTAGTCGATGTGTTAACGAGTGAAGTTTTAATGCGATAAATGTGCTATATTGTGCGCTTCCTTTATAAATAACAGAGTTGTGTTTTAGGTAACATCAGGCGAGCTCAACAACGGTGTTATAAATTGCTCGTTTATTCTTCTCTTTCGTGATCTCATCCGTCTTTTTGCATGCTATAATGATGGCGTTATAAATTTGCTCGAGAAATACTTCGATATGAATAAGAAGCAGTGCCGAGAGGCGTTGGATATGTACAAGTCTTTTTTGGTTGGTTGTTCGTTTTGATTTGCATTTTTTCATTCATCCACAAATTGTCGACTAGAAATTGCAGTTGGGAGAATGGAAGACCGAATATAACAATATTGGCTAGTACAGTCGAGCACTTTTAACTACTTTTACAACTATATTTGGATAAGATGTGGTAATGAAGAAAGAGAAAGAAATAGAGGCCAGATGGGGTTTACTAATACGTGATGAGATTGACATCTCTGAGCATCGTTTCACAGTCCTGAAATATTATCGTACGATGAGCAACTAAAACCACTAATTTACAGTTACGATTGGATAAGGTGGCAGAATTCCTGAAGGTGGCCGAAACGGTTGGCATCGATCGCGGTGAAATTCCGGATTTAACGCGTGCGCCTGCTTCGTTGCTTGAAGCGCTCGAAGCGCATCTTGTGCATCTCGAAGGCGGCAAGATGCCTGCTAGCACTAATCATGTTAGACGTTTTGGTTTTTGTCTAGCGTATATTTCGGCGATTTTTTGAAATTCGATTTTAGCAGTTCTTGAATAAATATGTTTCATGCCAGAGCATCTAATGACGATGGTAACTTTTCCACTCAACGCAATAGTCGAGATAGGTTTTTAAATTCCATCAGCCTTCTAATCTTTTTTTAAGTTTACAAACTACAATTTTTCCTCTTGTGGAGATGACATTCACAAAGTGGAGACATCCATTTTGAGGTTACACTTTACATTGTGTAAGTTGCACCATGCTAAGCATAAAATATTCACTTGCGTAGTGATTTATGCAAATATGTAAATTTTTGAAGCTAATTTGGATAGAATTACTCTTTAGAGTGAGCAGTTTGCGGCTGCAATGGGACAGACGTCATCGCTGTTCTCTTCCGATCGGCAGACGACTGCTATCGAGGACGCAGCCAAACAGAAATATTTGGAGGAGGAAAAGGAGCGCTTAAGAGCGTTTGAGGTTTACACTTTTTATTCGTTTCTTTGTAATTGTGGTGGGATTATAATGATTATGATTGTAGGTGGTGATTGGCGTTCAACATTATAAGGTCTTTGATTAGATAAAAATGAACCACAGTTTTGTTGTACTTAAAAGTTGACATAAGTTGGGTCCGCAACTACGATCCTTGAAGTTTTACCTAATAATGCTATCATTCATTACTCACCTACAATTGATTTGAGATATATTTTCCGCTCTTATTTCGTTTTTTTCTGAGTGATTCCGCGTACTGCTGAGGATTTTTAAGGGGCTTGGGCAAAATTCCGCGTAATGGGCAAAGGTACTCTCGCATTTTTACGATTCGGAATTTATGCTTAGAAATATGACAACTTTTTATTGCAAACGATTGAAAAAATCCACTTAAGATCACAGCCAAATATTGCCTCGAAATGAAAGTGATATTATTTATAATAGAAGTTTGAAAGGTGATCGCCATGGAGAACTTAATATATTTTTTCGCTTAGAAAATTTTTTGGGATTTTTTAAAATGAATTTTAGATATGGACTTTCGACTTTTTTCAACACGAAAACTTACATGTGGATTTTTGACTAAACTAATGTCTCTCCTATATGACAGTGACACCGATTTAATATCAGCAGCACTAATGAAACGTTTTTTGACGGCGTGTCAACAGGACAGGTAGAATATAGTGATGGGTATTTAGAGCTGCTTCGATTTCCATTTTACGTCGTGAAGTATCTGGAGCGGTAGAATTTCAGGAACAGAGAAAGAAACAGGCGATGGGTAACACCAGAGGTGACGCGAACCATGCTTTGAATCCGTTCGCAAATATTACTGACAGACCAGCCGCCGAATCACAACAGCAACCTGTATCGAAACCGAGTGACGACTTGCTGTCGCTTTTCGATCCGGTGCCAAGTGCTGCAACTGCGAGCAGCACACAACCGGCGCCTTCGATGTCCCTCGATCCGACAAACCCATTCGCGCAGAACATCTTTCAACAACCTTCTCCTATTATCAGCGCACCATCCGTTAGTGCTGGTACGTTCGTGTTCTTTACTTTTTTGCAGTTTCCGGTTTTGAAGAAACTTGCCGCTTGCTTTTGCACTTTTTTTTTGCATTTTCGCTCTAAACTTAATATAAGAGCAAGGTGATTTATGTAAATTTCAGTACACTGCATCAGAATGTAGCTGATGATTCCGTGCCATTTTAGAGAATTTTTTGAAGTCGAAATTCTTTTCATTCATATTTCATCGAAATGTTGATGCAGCATATTGATAAGTAGTAGTTTTAAGAAATGCATGAAATGGTATTGCAGCTTGTAAAATGCTGAAAATCAGTCTTTAGAGCTGTTTAAGTTGTTAATAATGAGCTGATTTCGCGTTAAAATACTCTCATTTCAGGAAGTGATATTCTGATTTCAAGGAGCATAATTCATCGTGTTTGCAGACAGTTTAGGCTTTTTATATAATTTTAATGGGAGGAAAGTAGTAGGCATATCGTTATTTATGATATAGAGTGGAGCAAATGTTCAAGAATGTCTTCTCTCAGTTCTCTAACTATCACAAAAACGCGAGATGGTTTAAATGGCTTTGTTAACGGTTCAAAGGTGATCGTTGTAATTGTTGCAGTTGCTCTATTCTCTCCTTGATGATACAAAAAAATAAACATCATAGCAGAGACTTTCTAAGTTTGAAGTTTATTAGTTATTAGGTATGAGAATTTCCACTCGTGTGCGATCGTTTCATAGGAGGTTTCCAGACTACAACTGTGGTAAAAAAGTTTATTTCGTTTATCGTTGATTTGTTAGTTTTTGTGCTATGGTGGCGCGCTTTCTCTTCCTAGATAGAAATGTTCAATTTTTGAACGCTTCTGTGATTTTGACGTTGATTTTTTTTTCCTTAATCAGGCTGCTATTAGTGTCAACAAATGCGGTTGTTTATTACAGCGAGTCGGTTTAGTGTTGGCAATTTTAGATGCATGTATTATTTTTATGTTGCGATACCTTGTCGATATTTCCAAACTGGAATGCATCACAAGTAGTTTCGATCCTTTCAGCATATACAGCTTTTCCTCATGCTTCAAATTCGACCACGTTTGGAGCGGATTTTTCGAGAGCGTTCGCTAGCGTTCCGAATGCAACAACTGCTAACCATGGACCTTATGGTGCGTCTTTGTTTCTTTTCTTTTTCTTTATTCTTTAAAATGATTGCCAATTGCTTTATCAGATTTATTCTTCCATTCCACTGGTAATACATAAGCATTCGACACACCTGCAAGTTTTATCTATTTTTTAAAACTCTCTTTTTTTGTTTGTTTTTTTTTTTTCAAATATTACTTCCGCGATCACTCGATGTTGTCTTGTCAGTGAGCATTATCACGCTTATTTTATCTATATATCTATATTTAAATGTTGTGTTGTGTTGTGTCGTATGATATTGTCATCGTGCTTGTACTTGTGTTACTGAAGTAGATTATTGTTGTGCTGTGATGGGATGTGTTTGATTTTTTAATTGTTTGTGGCACATCACGGTTTCAATCTGGCTCGAACACCGATCTGTGTGATATTGCTTCAGTGGCAGTTGCGTCGTAGATTTTCAGCGACGTATAGCAAGCCATATTTTTTTTTCAATCATGTTTCTTTTCGTTTTTGCTTTGCAATTATTCTGCAGAATTTTTGCACTTTGAGGTGAAGAATCAATTTTTAATGGAATTGAACACCTTCAGACATTTTTTTTTTTTTTTTTTGATGTGGATGTGCGAATTTTTGCACGCAAATGATTCAAGCGAACATATTCAGCGCCAAAAATTTGACAGATCAGAGAAGTTGAAATTTTTCTTATACGCGACATATTATCACTCGATTTTTATTAGCGAGATCGTTTCCTGTTTAGAAACGATTCAGCTAATAAGTATTAGCTGAATGTTTGGAGATGATTACAGATGAGCTTAAAAGGCTGCTTATACTCTTCTTAAAACAGATCCATGGAACTTCACCGTACAAATTGTCGAAGTCCATTGTAAAGAGCGCATTTCAGGCACTCAGTTGTTGCGTTTTTTTAAACTCTGATTTATTTTTTTAGAAGATTTGAATGTTGTTTATAGTGTAAACATTTTCATAAGAATTATTTGCATGTGAACGTATGAGTCGCGCTCTGAAAGAAGTACTTTTGGCTAAGTAATACTGTAAGAATTTTGTATGGACCATCCGCACTGACTACCGCTGGAAAGTAATTTTTTTTTGTCGCTTAGAGGGGAATTTTACTTGATAGCTGTACACGTCGAAGCTACTACTGCAGTTGTAACATTCGAGACAAATGTATTTTTTGTTGTTTTGTTATTCGTCAAAAGTGACTCTTCGACGGAATTCGTTGGAATTATAGTGTATAACACCTTTTGACTGCAAGACTTGGTGGACAGAATGGATTATTGCATGATGTTGTGAAAAAGAAATGAAGATGTGGAGTTAAGGAAGCAGCTAGAACGAAAAAATAAATGAGTGTGTGGCAACAGATAGGAGGAGGTTTAGTCGTCGATGTAGTAGTAAGGCGTCAATCCAGCAGTGGGGACTGTCGAGAGCACGAACCCGTTCGTGACGGGAACGACCGATACACAATGGACTGCCGAAGCACATGAACCACAGCCATGGGCACCGCTCAGCGAGGCGCAGCATGACTGGAGCAAAGCGGCACCAGCAGCGGCAGATTCGAGCTCGAGTGGAGATGAAGCGGCTCCGCCAAGTGAAACCGTCAGCTCCGCTTTACGCAATCCATTTGGAGCCATGCAACATAACGCTCAAGGTCAGTCTTTTATTCTTATTGATGTATACACTCAGGCTTACCAACCACCTTATCCACATCCGTAGATCCCTTAGTGAAGAGTTGAGGTTCTCGATCACGTTCCACAAATGATCATTCCAAATTCTCCATGATTGGTCATTAAATTTGAGTGGAATTGCATCGGTCGTATTTGTCGATCTTTGTTGGTCTGTCTTTTTTTCGATTATGTTATGAGTGGATAATTTCTGTTGGTAGAATATGTGTGTTCCTGATAACAATTCAATGATATCAGCGGTCTCTTATTGCATTTTATGTGATTGATGTAATTTTTTTCGTCTAAGTGTTATTCCTACAGCGTTTATGGGAGTGGCATTGTTGTGCTATTGAATGTTTCGTGTTCTAGACTTTAAAGTACAAATACATACAGAGTGTATATGGCGCAATTCGCCCTCGAAAGAAAAATAACGAAACGGAAAGGTGCAACATTAAATTAAGACTGCGTAAAATTAAGTGGGGTGCGAATTGCACTACTGTGTTATTTCGCAGTAAAGTCCTAAAGCTATTGCGATGGCAATTCGCTTTTTGCGAATGTCCAATTAAAAGCTGTGAATTTGCATATTGCGATTTTAAAAAAAAGCGTTACTTTTTGCGAGTATCCACTTTCACGTTTTTGAGCATTTTCTCGTTGTGTTTAGCGCAACACAATAAGTAGGTTTTACTTATAACGTTCAAAGCTAGGTCACACATCGAAGGTTTATTATTACAAATTCATTTTGTGGAGCGGTAAAAGTTATCGAAGAATCTCCAATTGGGCGGTAGGATCCATAGAGGCGTTAACGTTTATCTTGTTCAAGAATCAGCTATAGATAAAAACGAGATCTAATATAGGAATATTTTGAAGAATTATATCGTAAACTATGTTCAAATTGAGTTTCAGCACTACACACGGCGGGCGTAAGCGCGACGGTAACCACACCAATGCAGCCCGAAATTCCATCATTTTGCGCACCAGCGTCGAATAATTCATCAGGTTGTTTTCAGCAACTATAGATTTGCTGCTTTTACTTTTTGTTTAGTTGCAGTTATGCTGGACGAGTGAATTTTTCAAATGATTGAAGTGAATTTATTATGGAAAGGAATTGCTCCTCTATGGGCAACAAAATACCCCTCAAAAAATGCCGTAAACTAATGCAGTTAAAATGCCTACAAGATGTTATTGTTCATTGTATTGATGGAAAAACTCTAATTCCAATTTTGTTCCCTCACCGAATGTCAATGCTGTCGCAATGTTGTTTTATGTGCAAAAATTCTCACTTTAATTACTTCCCGTCGTCATATGCTTACGCCTAGAAAACGCAACTGTTTATGTGGTTGAGGTCGATGCATAAACATTTCCACATTCTCAATTTCGCTGAGTTCTTCTATATTCTTAACTGGGTAGTTTGCAGCGAATCCATCGCCAGTTCCATTCTCTGCGCAGAGCGCTGCGCAGTCGGTCCCTCAACCTCAGCAGGGACAAAGACTCGGAATCTACGATCAGACACCATTTTGTAGGTTGTTTAACCGACTCAACGCATATTTGATTTTTCCTATGTATTCTTTCGATATAATATTCTACTGATTCCAATTATCAGTAGTTTTTATCGACGAATTTATCTGTATAAACTTTCTACAGTCATTTTTATTTGTCCGCGAAGCTATCTTTTCCACATATGTTAGGTTTCCTTCATCGTTGTTGGCTATTCTATGAGGATTTTTGCGTTATTTTGTATGAGATAAACATCACATCATTTAGCAACCGTTGAAGATTTGATCTCATTTGAAGGTTGATTTCAAGAGCGTGGAATAAACGCTTGACTTTTTCACTGCTGGTGATCGATTCAACACGGAAGTGACGTGGAAATCCGTGTGAGAGGGAAAAGTGTGTCGTAGTAAGCTCATCGCAGTTGAGTCGCTAAGAAAAAAGCACTGCATCCTGTCTGCAAAAAAAGAATATTGAATCACCACTGACCACCGTGATGTGTCGTCGCTGAAAGATGTTGTGATTTTGCAGCACATATGGATGGAAGTTATACGTCATCACCGGTTCTTCCTCAGCATATGCAAATGCAGTCAGTTGGTGCACCGCCGCATAGTTAGTTTGATGATGTCATTTTTAGTAGCACGTTCTTCGCATATTGCCTCAAATTTTGCATATGCGGCAATCGCTGATGTTTGCAGTTTTTTTTGGAAATGTGAGCAGGCTTAGGTCAGTTGAAATTTTCCAAGGCGGGGAATCATGATGAGAGTGCATATTTCAACTTTGACAAGCTGCCTAAAATTTAATGAGTTACACTATATTCTTTTGTTATAATATGATCCTTCGCGTGATTAGAGTGTACGAAATTCAGTAACACCCCATCTATCCGTTACAGCAATTTCTTGCCGAAAATTAAGAAGAAATCATGTTAATAGGGACCAGGCTAATAGGGAAATACGTGGAAAAGCGGTGAACACTGTTTCAAAATTATTTGTGCAGGTTATTTTTCTACGATCACACAGTGCTCTTTTAAACGTTAAAAGTGGCTTTCCTTGTAGGCGGAAGTGCAGTATTCGTTTAGCCGACTTAAAGCTTTTGTATTAATTGAATTTTTTTAAGGTGTGTCTAATATCCCTGGAGGTAAGTCTTCGGAAGTGCGATCGATGTGCGTTGATCTGTTTTGTCCTTTTTTTTTCTTTGAATGGCTTTTGTTAAAGTGTTTTGTGGTCGTGTATTGGGTGGTGTTACGTTATACAATTGTATTGTTGGCGATATCGAAGTGAAGGAATGTTCATTGTAATGTTGAACCAATTTTTTCCCTTCTTTTTTTCTCCCCGTCCCTCTTTCTATCTCTTCCCGACTGTCATTTCTCTCTCTTTTCCTTCCTCTCTTTCACATTTTGCTCCACTTGATGACTGCATTGTAGTAACAATGCAAACGATGCGTGATTCGTTGTTCTTGTTATGATTTTGCTTGTAATCTGATATTGTACGATAGTGATGCTTTGTGCACACGTTGTCTTTCGGTGTTCATCGTGAAATTTTAATTAAAATTCCACAGGTGAAGTTTTTTATGAAAAAGTTTGTGAGGATTCGTGCATATCGACATTTTGGATAGCATTACACTCGTATGATGGATCGTATAGAAGAAATTAATGCACTTATTTGGTATTCAGGTGGCACATCTTTGGACGCTTATGGTCAACAGTCAGCCGCATCTGCTTCGACGGCTACTTCGCAGACGGGCAAATTCGGCGGAGGTGATCTTGACAGCGCATTGTCGTCACTCGCTGACAACCTGTCAATTGGAGGGAAGGCAGCAGCTGCTAGTCAAGGGTGAGTATGTTTCGTTTAAAAAATAATTACGGTTTCGTGGGATACTGATAGGGGAATATCTCAATCAGTACTTAATCGGGAAGGGAAGCGAAATGTACTGCTTGATCTTAGTGCTGTTGCTTTAGCGGGAAAACACCACTAGTAAAGCTCGCCTAATGACATTTGTTTGCTTTATGAAGGGTCTTTTTTCTTACGTAGATCATCATAGTTGATCTATTTGATTTTTGAGTGAAATAAAATGGTTTTTTTAAAAGTAAACCTTCTGGTAATTTTGTAAAACATTTTGGTAGTTTTGTAAAACTTTCTGGTAATTTGGTGAAACTTTTTGGTTATTTTGTAAAACTCTTCATTCGAAAATATGAATGGTTTTTTAAAGCAAAGCTTTTTGGTAATTTTACCTCTGTCGCAACGTCAAATTTTTTAAAGCTGATACCGTATATATGAAAGTTGTTTGATAGTACATAGAGTTTTCCAATTATTTCTCAAGCGTGCGCTTTTTATATTTGCTTTGCGAAAGCGCATTATGATGATGTCAGGTCGATGCTCCTATTTATATGTATTTCTGTCTATTTGGTATTTTAACTCAGGAAGCTCCGAAGTTAGAGTCATAACGCTTAGTGCTTATGATGGACAACGTAGGATGACATCCAGCGCTTTAAGTCAGATTGCTCCATCAGCATTGAAAGAAAGTGGAAAAAAAAACGTACATTTCACCCTCTTGGAGTTACAAAAAAAAATGAATCTTTTGTGGATTTCTGTTTTCGGTTTGTGCCATGTCGTCTTATTTGTTGACAACTTACGGAGGTGGTTATTGAGGTATATTTCGTGCTAGCTTCTCTAAAACGTTGCCTCGTTTACTGATTTTTTTTCAGCATATTTTTTTTTTACGAAATAGATTCATTTTGCAGGAAACCAGTGCAATGGAATAACCAAGGTGGTGTGCGCCCAGCAGTGGTACCACATCAAATACCGCAAATGCCGTTTGCTCAAATTGCTCCACAGCAATGGCCGCCAATGGGTGCATACCCCCTCAGCCGGGTACTTCTATTGTCTTTTATCTTCTCTTTATCTAACTGAAGCATCAAAGGACACCGGGGGGGGGGGGGGGGGAGGGAGAGAGAAGAGATGTAAAGAATGATCATCTCTGAGTCACTGCCGCTTCGAGACTTCTATTAAATATGACGGGAGTTTATTATTTTTGCTCGTAGTCGGTACACAAGAGTGATTTAACTCAATAACCTGGGTTTGCTAAGAACGAGCTAAACATTTCGTCCTGGTCTTTGATTAAAAGTTTTAATGTAAATACTCTGTTCTGGGAGTAGATAACGTCCACCCTTCCGGATAGGATTGGTCGTAGAATACCAACACACTGCCCTACTTATATGAATAGGTTGTACTCCCTGATCCTAAAATATTGTCCTAAAAATGAAAGAATGGAATTTGATCTCAATTTTTTTGCGTGAAGGTTGCAAGTGATGGGAAAATTTCCAATAGATGGAGGCGGTATTTTCAGGCATGTATAGTCAGCAACCGATGATGGGGGTGTACGGTCAAACAGGCTATGGACAGGTGCCAGCCGCAGTTTACGGAGTCGCGCCGACGGCGCAGTCAACACAGACGACTGCACCCACACAGCCACCTAGTCAACATCCCTTCTTGTGATTGCGATTTCGCTGTTTTATGGATGTTTAATAGAGCCCGGTTCTGCAAACGTTTTTTTCAGCACAAAGGCTCCGCCGTATTTCGTGACTCCGGAACTTCATTAGGTGAATGGCTCTGGTAGCTAAGGGAATGAGTGGTATGTGATTGGTATTCGTATATGATGTTGAAGTTTGATCTCGGGATGTCCCTCACTTGGTGATGCTTTTGCGTCATGTTTCCTATCTCCATCATTTAGATATATCCGCTTGCCTCTAGCTAGCTAGCACATCGCTCCTCCCACTATTATGATTGATGCGCGCTTATCTGCGTCCTAAAGTGTATTGTTTGTGCTGCACTTCGATTGCCCTCTCAAATATTTCAGATATGATCGTTTGACCACAGATTTTTTTTTTTTTTTTTTTGGCTTTCTGGTCATGCACTGCACATTACAAATATATTCGCTTGACATTATGCAAATTTTGTAGACATTCTCAGTTGCTAACCTAATTTTAATAGGCTTTTTTTTCATGCGGTAGTACTTATCAATTTCCCTCCTTTAAAAAAAAAAGAAAAGAAATCTACTTCAATCGATAATCGGCTTCTTTATTTTAAAATTCACGCTATTATGCACATAGTTTCTTTTGAGATATCTTTTCGATGCGATATTATCGTTTCTTAGCTTTTATCCACCCGCATCAGTGATGTTTTAGTGAGTTCTTTTTCACCGGATTTCGTTTTAAAATTCCTCGATGTTGCGTTAATAAATTATTTATTAAAGGTGTTTGAGTGTACTTATTCAAGCAATGGTTCCCTCACATTAATGTTTATCTACTGATTCACTGATGCAATTTGACGATTTTTCCTAATTGAAGAAATAACGGATTAGAAGCTGAAAACAAGGATTTCACACTGATATATTTTATAGTGATCCGAATTGACCGCTTTGGTTGATAGACATTTTTTTTTTCTCATACAGTGAAATTGTTAAATGATACGTTAATTTGTTCGGATTTGTAAAACTCATACAAGACAGTTAAATGATTTTATTATGCGGAAGCAGTTCAACCGGAAACATTTAGTGAAGAAATCCGATCTTATCGACTGCCTCAAAGGTTTTGTTGTTACTCGACTTTTTCGTAAGCTTGTAAGATATTTCGAAATATCGATCGCAATTCTAGAAGCAACGTGAGGTTGTCTCGGGTCGAATTTTTACTGAACGAAGGTGTTGATGTTGGTGTTACATTTGCTAAATTGATGCTAGTAGATGTTCTCATAAGTAGTTTTGATCACTGGGAGCAAACCTTGCTTCCAAAACGGCAAGAGAGCACTGACTTGCGAAGTTCAGTACATTTTCGTCTTAATAGAGAGCGTGACGGCAAAGCCATTTCCATCGAAGAAAATTTTAGTGATGCATGTCGTGATGAGACGACTGCTGATAATGTACTGTTCATTGGCAGTACTAGTAGTGACTGATGCGTACCAAATGGTGGTCACCACATGGTCAGCGGAAAGCTTCCAACTTGCAACTGAACGAGGTTTGCTTCCCATACGTTTCCTTATCTGTTAACACATTGAAATGTTTTCCTAAATGGGGGTCACATCGACCGGCTGTCAATATCATTTGAAGGAGGGACGCAGTTGGATATCTATTCGAATCTGCTATTTTTCTGGGTAAAATTCAGGAAAGTTTTAAAGTTTTTCACGGTTCTTAGGACTTACAGGATCTAATCAAAGCAAATTCTTACTAGGTCAGGGAAAAGAGTTGCTGCTTGACGGCAACTGCCTAAGATTATTGTTATTCGGTTGCGCTCACGAATATTGCTGCAGCTGAAGTTCGCGCCGCGTCATGCATGGTCATTTATGTGTGGACGTTTTCACTTGTGTATTTATGGATTTTTGCAACAGTTTTTATTCAGTAGAAGTTACTATCATAATATTTCTTAATTTTCAATCGTAGATCACTTGGGACATATCATCGGGTTGAAAGTTTAACTTTGCGCTGATTTGCATATAAAAATTACAAGCAACTTCCTTATCACCTGATTGTTTCCACATCTGATATGATTGTCCATCTGGATGTTCGCCATCACCATAAGCATATTATCTAGCCGCATTGCATTCATTCACCATATCAGCTGAGGTGGTACGCTAGTTGAATCACGAGTGTAGAATATGGAAAGTGCATTTATGTAGCGTGGACAACATTGCGGGATAGCGACGATCGAATCGAATCGCTGCTGGATGGGCTAAGTGAGTGCGAGCGATTGCAATGTGATGGCACGGTCGGATTTGGTGGCTCACCTGACGAATCCGGCGAGACTCGTCTTGATGCACTCATTTTTGATGGGTACTACTTATAGCACCTCTGTGAAACTACTATAGGTAGGACCTTTAGATTACTTTAGACTTGCACTGACCACTTACCTTGATTGTTATTCCGGTTTGGAAACCATCATGAAAAAGCATAGCAGCGGTTTACGTTGAAGGAGCACTTATAGTTCAACGTCATCCTGCGTTTATTATAGAGGCGTTTGCACAAAATAGTACTGAAGGGGTCGCGACGAAAACGTCGTCTGCAAAACTTAAAACTCTGAAGACTTGAGAATATGAAAACTTTCAGCACACTATGCAAAAAGCGGAGGTCTTTGATAAAAAGCAAAATGTGATCCGATTGTTTCACGTTCTGCGGTCACAGACATAAATAAATCAACCTTTGCAGGCCTGGGCATAAAATGGGAGCAGTTGGATCGTTGCGAAGAGTAAAGTCAGCTGCGCGAGTAGCGCACGCGGTCATGAAATATACAAAGCATTCATTTTTGGTTGGAGAAGCGGGTTCGTTCATATATTTTACACTCATTGGTGTATTCGGTTCATCCATTGGTTTTCAGCATATCGAAGTGCAACAGAGGGGGAGGAAAGAGGGTTGCTGGAGGAGAGAAGGGAGGGATGGAGAGGTAAAACAATGAAAGAGGAAGGAGGGGTGGTAGTTAAATCATGTGCGAGATCATCACATGGGCGTACAATCCTCTCAGGACATTGCAAAGAGCATTTTGAGTGCTAGGAATTTTCGAATTGATTCATTCAGTCGAGGGCGGTTAAGATGCCCATCGGTGGCTGTCAGCAAAGGGGTGGCTCTTCCTTCTCCAGTGAATTTGCTGAGATAGCCTTAAAATTTCTCGCTGTCGACGTACGATGGCGTTATGACTCGATACGTTGCAAAAGAGTACCGATGTATTACACTACTAAAAGACAGTATAAGAGGCAGGAAACAATACGTAGGTGGTAGTCACGGAAGAGGAAAATATATTATCATGTGGAAATTGGATGACATCATTGTCAAATGGCGGATAGCGACAAAAAGATCCGATCGACGCCGATTAGATCTATTTTTTAAACTTTTTTGACCACATGAGAATCACTTTAGGAAATTATCTCTTCAAAAAATACACTATTTCACACTATCGACTGCTCACTTTTTTTTCCTTTCTAGCATCCATCCACAAGTTTTCCTAGCCCCTTAGACCTAGTTGAGTTGCATAGTCTTGAAGTAAAGATCGACATTGGGCTAACCGCACCTTTCATGAGAGTTTATTGCGATAGATTTTGCACTGTTGTGTGGGCATTTTTCAAACAGTTGATTTTCTTTTGTTCTTAAATGTAAATGAATCGCCGCATTTTAAGGTTCATCAAATTTTAGCTTTTGATAGGTGGAAAGCACTGATGTGATATCTGAGATTATAAGCCTCACAGGCGTACGGCTAACATTTGCCGGGTGCGCATAGTGGTTTTGTTGTCTGTAATACCTGAACAGGTTTATTACAGTTTATTACATTGCTGTATTATGCTCCATGTTGCATTATTTGAATTGTTGACGTTGAGAGCAATTGAAGCGACAAAATTCGCTATTGAAATGGGATTCAAAGAAGAGTCTCTATCGACGAATCATTCGCGTCGACTATTTGAGGATTGGTCAGCAAATAAATGCCAACCGAATTTCCGGAAAGTCAGTTTTCTCTCTTCATTTATATCACTTCCTAAAGTTTGCAATTTAACTCCTTTCAAAAGATGTGCTTTCTCGTTTTTTTTTTTGCTCTTATTGTTCTTCCTAATTCTTACATTTTTCGATTATATTTTATGTTTTCCTGCGTATCTGTTCTAAATCCTATTTATAATTTTCTTGAAGCATGAAACGATTTGGCAATTAGATGAAAAAGCGATCGTTTAGACTTTCTACATGAGGATCGCCATTTCACCATAATTCTCTCATTTTAACGTTTACATTTTCTCGTAATGTTTTCAAAAATGGAAAGATTATTCTCTAATATTCGTTTATTTGTCGGCGTCAATCCTTTGTCGCAGTCTTTTATGCTTTCATTAAGGTCAAATTATTCGTAGATCATTACTGCAATTAAGGTTTCTATTTATTTCATATTCTAAAACATAGACATAGAAATCTGTAGAACAAAACAATCATTTTATAAAAGATATATTACTATTATAGTGAACAATAGAAGTAAAGTTTTTTGAGCATAATAGCAATTTTTTATACTGTTAAGGCATAAGCAATAAGAAGGTAATAGACTATTATCGAGGAAAAAAAAATCAGTTAAAATTTATTGAACAATATCATCAATTTTTTTGATCGCTAAATGATTTCTCAAATCCTTTTGTTTACTGCGCCTCAAACTTATTGAAAAATTCGGTCTTTTGTGTATTACAGAAAGTTCAGTTTTTTCTTTTTTCTTAGTATAATGAAGCAAAAATAGGAAAAATTGCATTTATTTACCCATAAATTGGGAGATTTTCAAAACGTTGACATCAGTGGGGCTGTAGATAATTTCAGAGAAAAAGGGAGGGGGGGGGGGGGGGAATTGAAAAATTTGCGAGTTAGAAAAGTAAAAACAGCTGAAAATTTCGAATGCTTTCCGAAACAAATTAGACAAAGGTGGAAAATTTTTTTCACGGAACCAGCCGCACACAAAAACCAATCATTCAAATTTCGATTCAATCCAGTCAAAAAGTGTTCTCTAATAGATTGGATGATTGCAAATAATGAGGGGTAGAAATTTTCAAAAACTTAACAATACATTCATGTGTGGTCTATTTTTATTTAAAATTCAGTTGATTTTATTTCTGTTTGAAATAAATGAAATAATAGGCGAACACCGCAGAAAAGTTAAGTACTACACATTGCAATTATTTTTTAAAATATTTTCCGTTATTAAAACTGCTACTGATTTATAGAACTGGAAGTTTAAGTCGTTTCAAAATATCGAAGTTTCTTATCACCTTCAATTGAAACGTTTTCGATGGAGGGTGATTAATGCGAATAGTGGGCTAAATAAAGATGAAAGTTATGCAAATATGGCCATTAAAAAAAACCGCATAAAAAGGCCATAAAGGCTAAAAATCATTGCCGTAATAGTAAGTGTAGAAGTTGCATAGGGCGTCATATGGAAGCAAGATGTGTTGAGCTTAAAGCAGAGCAATGCTGTCACCTAGGTGGTCTGCTAACGCGTCTAATTACACCACAGAAAACGCATTTTATCTCGTTTTGCATTTTCTATTGATATTCCTTCATTCGGCAGTTACGTTTTTACTTGCGTTCACATTTATATGGATATATGTTGTTTTACTTAAGTGAATGATAACGCAATTTTTTTTTTATTGATATTGCAATGCAATTATTGCAATCAAGCATACTCTCATTAATTCTCGTTGTTTAGATGAGAATTCATCGAAATTCAACTGTTTCTGCTTAGAGTTTGCAAATTTAACTAAGTATATGCCATCGCTGTTAGTTAATTGCATG
This sequence comes from Ascaris suum, assembly GCA_013433145.1. Taxonomy (NCBI): domain Eukaryota; kingdom Metazoa; phylum Nematoda; class Chromadorea; order Rhabditida; family Ascarididae; genus Ascaris; species Ascaris suum. Next base: position 5,639,556 of record CM024191.1, on the reverse strand, counting down.
CAGTAGCCTTAATTATTGTCGTCGATGTACAGCCATGCGAGTTCTTATGAAAGTTTTTTTTTAATTTATGGGAACCCTTGAACTTTCAGCTAAAAACTTGTTTTTTATTTTCTGTAGATTCTCGCATGTGCAAGAGTTTTAATTCTATAATGTTTGTGAAGTATTTGAGAGCGTTGTGCCAGATCCTCGCTCACATTGTGGACCATATAAGCCTGCAGAACTCGAGCAACAGTGCCCAGAAGGCGCCGAAGCTTGTTCCAAGGTAAGCCGACATTTGATTTTGCATGCTGTCAGGCTTGCAACCGGACTCGAGAGGAGGACCGAATCCTCATTGAAACGGCAGAAACAGTCTTTCGAAATTGGGATTTTGTTGTGACTTTTTCGAGGACACTGTGTTCATTCCGTTTGGCTTGCTCTAAAGCATCCAGCAATGTTTTTCTTGAGTATCTTTTTGCAAGTCTTTGTATATATATATATATATATATATATATATATATATATATATATATATATATATATATATATATATATATATATATATATATATATATATATATATATATATATATATATAGGAGCCTGCGATTGCGCGTTGTGCATATACACATTCATAAATGCAAATAAGCTATAACCAAAGAGCATCACTAAGAAGGTTTTTGGAATAGGTATGCTCTTGGGAGAGTTGCAAATGAGGCGCAATTATTAGTGTCTGAGAGAAATGTTGCTCTCTGGTAAGGTGCCTACGACACTATGCAAATACATGGCAATATTTATGCAAATGAGCGAGTACTAATTCAAGAAATCACCTAAGAACAAGTTTTATTGTTGCAGAGAAGGTTTATGAAATATTTTGAAATTCAGCTTGAACGTCTAAGTCACGACACCATCGGTATGATTACTGTCGATAGCAATGGAAATATGGCTGTTGGCACATCAACGAATGGTGCAACACATAAAGTTCCTGGGTTAGCCCACTTTGCTCATATTTGCTGCATCTACTCGCTAAGCGGGATTTACAAGGATAACAAATAATTCGGAATGCATATTTACGAATATTAAAGGAAGATGCCAAATCGCGCAGATTATATTTCAGAAGAGACTTCTGCAGAGACGGAATATAAATCAACTGAAGATGTAAAGAAGCTACAGAGAAATGGACTAAATGAAATTTAACTTAAACGTTGACTAAAGCAATCAAAAACGAAAATTACTATATAGAGGATTATTGGTTGCGTATTTTTCATGCGCTAATTGTTACCGTATTTTTCAATCGTATTTTCGCTTTCTTTTTGAGAAGTTTGAAGAATTGCAATAAATTGTTTGTTTTGAGTTTTTCTAGACACGATTTAGTTTCTTTTATTACAAAAATTTCAACGAAAGTGACAAATAGACAAGAGTTTCTTACTTCAATTTTCCGTATCAAATGAGAATTACATATTTATATCTATCAGAAGAGATAAAAGGATTACGCAACTAGGAAAATGATTGATGTAGGAGTGAGTAGACTCGAAGATTAATGCGCTGTTTAAAAAGACAACTGGCTTTCTATAAAAGAGGAAATGGAGAAAAATTTTATAGGTGAAGAAACGTATACAATTTTGTGTAAACGCAATAATTTGTAACGGTCAACCTACATAAACGGTATATTTATTGGGCGTGGTTCACTTGATTCAGCTTGACTGGAGTCGTTGAGCGGTAATTGTTCAGCAAATTCAAGCTGAAGTTCGTGATCAACTAACGAGTTTGCAAAGAACTCATGTTTATGAGTGATCAAATCGCTAGTTTCAACTGATTCACTTAAAAGACAATGAGATCGATTGGTTCGTAGATGAACGTTCAGGAAGTTTAGATTGTCAAGGTGCAGAAATACAAGTGCAATACGCTCCACACAAATCCCAGTAAGTTAATAAAGTCATTGCTTGAACGAACTTTCATGCGAAAGTTCAATTGCATCGTACCGTCCCTTCTCAATGTAAACGTTTCCATGCATTCATGACCGAGCCTTCAGATTCATCGAGGTGAATTTCAGGCGCATAGGCGACTCACCAATTCCAGGTGCGGGCGCTTACGTAGACAATGAAATCGGAGCTGCGGCTGCTACGGGTGACGGCGATATTATAATGCGTTTTCTGCCATCGTTCGTACCTTTTGGTTATATCGTTCTTGCTTGAAGTTTCTTCCTATGTTTCGGCTATTATAGGATTTTGCCTTACCTCCGAAATGCTCTTACTGAGTTTCTTACGGTGATTCTGAATTAAAGGGTGGTCACTTCATAATCACAAGGTTTGGCTTGTAGTCGTCATTCTAGTTCTACTTAGTATTATTCTATCAAGTCGTTTTTCATCTCTTTCAATAATGGTTGGACCATTTTTCGATATTTGCTTTTAATTCCAGAACCATATGTGTTATTTTCGATTTTTTATTGTGTTGGTAATTCGCAATCAGGCAATTTTCGTTTGTGTTTCGCCTCTACGCAACATCACGACCTTTACGCCACTTGTAGTATTATTGAAAAAAACTCGAGTGTTATTAATGGATGTAATAGAGAGTGCAAAATCTCAAAATTCCCCGAACTATTTTACAATCATAGGTTTTTATTGCAGCTATCAAGCTGTGGAAGGTATGCGATCTGGAGAGACGGTACAAAAAGCTACCGAAATAGCGATCTTACGTATCGCTAAACTATATCCAAATTTTTCGGGTGCACTCATCGCAGTGAATAAAAATGGCGAATATGCAGCTGCATGTCATGGAATGACATCGTTCGGATATTCGTTTTGCGATTCATATTCAAAAGGCGTTCGCGTTATCGTCGTTAAATGCCTCTAATTGAGCAATTAAACTGTATTATGTTATAAGTGAATAAATTAAATAATAAATCTATGCAATCTTTTCTATTGTGACTATTATTGAAAACGTAACATAATATCGTATCAATAGTTTTTTTTTTTTTTTTTAATGCTTCTGAATATGTTTTAACCAAGGAGACCTAAATTTTATAAGGAAAAAGAAATTGGATGTTTTTATCTTCGTTTTCGTTTTCGTTTTTGTCTTTTCGTTTTTTTTTTTTTTTTTTTTTTTTTTTTTTTTTTAGTGGTACCAGTCTCGTTCGCTTCGTTAGATGAATTCCGCAAAGGTTTTGGTGAATATACCTTTATGATGCGTCTCTAAGTGGTCTTCCAATATATAGTTCTCATCGTTACTCTTCAAACTTGTTACATTTTCCCCTGCCCTTTTGCTTACTTCTTTCTCTCCCAGAAAGGAAAGAACACTGCTAAATCATTGCAGTTCATCATTGAGCTGCAACATTGAAAAGTTCTTCTCAAAACGAATTCTCTACTACGATCAAATTTAAACGCGCGCCCTCTCGTTGAATAACGTTGGTCGGGTATTCAGAGTTATTGTATACTCGTTGTCAGTTTGTTAAAGGTTGGTACTAATTCGTTTCTGTGTGTACTTGTATTTGTTTATTTATTTATTTGTTTGCGCGTAAGTTGTATAATAATGGATTGTTCTAGTTATCGTGCTATCAGCTTACCTTGCAGGTTTTCTTCCGGAATGCATGAGCAGGAATGACCAGCCGGGAAAGGCTTTCTCCTCTTCAGTAATTTGCAGAATAGGTAAGTGGTTGTTGATTCGCGCAATTTTAAAGAGCAGGTAGTTGGAACTCGTATGATTATTCACTTCCTGTCCAGCTAATAATCTCGTAAGATCAGTACAAACTCTTTCATAACCTGTTTTGGCTATACATCCGGAAATGAAGCAATCTGATCTAGACTTCCTGCCCCAAAACTTAGTTCCAGTTTTTCAAGAATTATTAGTTTCTGCTCCTGTATTTCAACAGCAAACGGAGTTTCAGGGAAAACAGGTATACTTCTGTGGATGGATTAGACTTCGAATCTCTTGTGATCATCATTGAAGGTGAATTTCTTGCTCCTCCTTCATACTGTTTTGGTGTATGGTAATATTCGATTGGGTAATATTGGTGTGCTAGTATTATTTCAGCGTATTCAACCAAAATTTACTTCATTGAACGGAACAACTCTATAGGACCATGATCATTAAAAGTGCATCCTAGACTTGTTCAAGAATGGAATAAGAGGCTATACTGACTCTGAGTATTTACATTGAAATTACATTATGTTTATTATCAGTTTAAAATTCTCAATTGCAAAAAAAAAATCTGCAGAAAGCCATACAGCCAAAACTATTTCATTTAGGGCTTGTCATCAAATAAACAATTGCCAAACAAATCGACCAACGGAAGGCAAGCTAATCGTAAGGCATTTACAACTAATCATTAATCATGGTAGCACAGCTTAACAGCTTTCCTGTTGCAGTGAGCTGAGCGATCCCCTCAGAGGTTAGATAAAAGGTCTTGGCTGAACGCTTGTGGGGTTTATTTGATGCGGGCTTTTCCTAAACTCTAACAGATGAGTATGGTATGCATGAGTTTCTTGCAGTACGATTTTAAGATTTTTGAAGAGCGCATAGAAGCAAAATCGAAGTGCGGTAACAGTGCTAACGGCAGCAGAATTTGATGTTGTAATGGTTTTGTTTTCAGATCGGACAATCGTTGATTCAAATAGGGCTTTCAATGCTCTTTGAAGTACGCCTAGCTTTGGCTTTTAAATTTTGTTTCGTTCCAATAGAAATATTCTCTCTGTCTTCGTTTTGCACACGCGCTTGTAGCTCAGTGTGCCGACCCCACAGTAATTTTAAAAAAAACTTTTTTTTATTCCGGCATAGTTTCATGGTTGAAAAAAATCGGAGGAATTAGTTTTTAGTTCTTTATAGCTTCTGTTTCGGAGTTATTACTCCAAAAATAAATGCACTCAAAAACATCGTTAACGCTCACAGCATATCAGCATTCACAGCCCGCCTGAAATCATTAAATTAAATTTGAGAAATCTTATCCACTTGATTTTTGCAGTATTTATTCTTTTCTATCATATGGAGTATATTTGGTCTTTTTTTAGAGACTTTCCTCATTTCCTTCTAGCATACCCATATGTGTGTAATCAAACATGCTCCTTCCTATACTTTTTCTTACTACATTTATTTTTATTTGCTAAAATAATGCAAATTAGATACAGTTGACAATTTTTTTCCATCCACTTAACCCCTTATAAATGTTCACTTTATTTCTTCCATCTCACGGCTTTTTACCAGACGTGCGTGTTTTCATTACCAATATATATATGTCTTTGTTTGTTTGTTGAATAGAGGTTTTTAGAAACAATATGCATATCTAAGAGAAATTTTGGAATAGCTGTTGTGATTTATGCTTTTTTTTAGCCAGATGGCTACGAGCAGTAGGATTGGTGCAAGAGACCTAGGTCAAGAGCGGATACCGCTACCTACGGAAGGCGATCTGAAGAGACCAATTATTGTTGACGCATTGAATGTAATGCACGAGGGAACATATTTGGGAAGTGACGAGCATGAGTAAGCATTCTACGATCTTTTTTATGAATTCTTTTTACGTTATTTTCCGTCAAATGTGACTGAAAGCATACTGTCGAGATGTTTTCTAGTGGGTAAAAATCGAAATATGTCGAGTTCGCTTTACATTAAAAACACTTTTAAGAGGTTATCGAAGATTTCGGGGGTGAACATGGATTGTCTGAAGCATCGTTTATTTATGAGAGATTCATACGTTGCTTGCCATACGTGGCAATATTAGGGTCGCTCGAATGTAGACCTTTAAAATCAACGGCTTCGACTGGCAATGAATTTACTTAAGTAGTCTGTTACTTTCTACCATAAACTCTAAATTGTAATACCATATGGACCATCATAACTGATGCATTAATGTTTTGCACCATAGCAAATTACTACCAGTTAATTGGGTTGGCGTTTAGAAAAACATTGGATTGTCTAACGATCTTACCAGTTATGCGATATTTCGTGAGGCGTGGTCATGCCGTTCAAATAGTAATCCCGAGCTTTTGTCTCGACGACCACAATAGCAGCCGTTTTTCCAACAATAGGTTTTTGCGGGTGCGTTAATCTTTTTAATTCGCTCGTTTTTCACTTTTCGAAACGAAAAGTTTCGTTTTATGCAGTGAAAGGAAAAATATGTTGCAATAAGATTTCCACATGCGCGCATACGTTATTAAAAGTTGGGAAGCTTGTGAAAACGAATTTGGTTGATAGTGGATGTTTTTTGAGCAATGCGTTGACTGTATTTATTTATTTGTTACTATTTCAGTTATTCTACACACAGACTTCAGCTGTTGTAACAACAGAGTAGAATACATACGTATGTGATTAAATATGAATTTTTTAATTGGGTTTCGCACATTCGTGTTCTTTTTTCTTTATATCGGGAATATTGCGCAGAGTATATTTGGAATACGATTATGATTTGAATTAATAGAAAACAGATATTTTGTTTCAGGAATTGGAGAAACATGTGGGTTATGTAACCAGAGTGAAGAATAAATCTGATGATGATCTCATCGCGCTGGTGATCGCCAGAGACACTTTCGGTTCGGTAGTTTCGAAGGTAATTTGATAGGTTATTTATTCGGTTGAACTGATGAGGAAACTACGTGTCATTATTAATGAGGATTATTTCCAATTGTGTATTCGCGTCTTTTTATGCAACAGCCTTCAGCATGTTATTGTAGTGATGAGAAGTCTTCGACCGTCAAATTCTCTTTTCAAGTTAAGCGAGCATATCTTATGCGTAATTGATTATTACTTCATTGGCTATTCTCTGTGTTTTAAGTTAATGATCACATATATTTTCATATGGCTTTTTTGTGAAGGATCGTGTCGATCAGATTTTCTTAGCACAGAGTTATTGCGTACTTGTAAGCTTCAGATATTTAGGACTCCCAGATCTCCTGAAAACTTTCCTGAACGTTTATGGTGTATTCTTTGTCGTAAATTTTATCGTTTTTTGTGATGCCCAACGCGGAAGTTTTCAGTTCTTCTAATGCATCTCACAATGAGGTTAACGAATAGTGGCCTTCGAATTCAGCGGTTAGCAACTGTTGTATCGCATTTCATGACAGAGTAATTGATTTCTGTAATTTTGCTGTGCTTTTTTTTTTCAAAAATATTTAAGGGTTCAGTATCCTGTAGATGGAGGAATTCTAATAGTCAAGTACGATGAGGCTCACGAAAAAGTTCATTTTCAGTGCTTTTCAGGATAAGTTCCGTGATCACCGAAGTCTTTTTCCACTTTTGTCGGAAGTATCTGCAAGGAATATCTTCATCACTTATGTCACCGGTAATGGATCGAAATATTCGGAATATGACGGAGACAAGTTCTATTTGTCGCCTTTTAAGGTGAAGAACCTTCGAAAAGGTTGGAATTAGAATGTTGGCGAAGTTCACTTGTGCATTGATGTTAACGACGGTCAAAATCTGCGCCATTCCTACGAATTATTCGATTGCTGAAAATGAAATATGCTATTTGTCGAGTGGATCAGCAATAGTTTCGCCTTAATATCAAAGCGTAATTGTGATGCGGAAAATTGTACCGAGTGAAGCGGTGACAGTGGAACATAACTGAATTTAAAAAGACTTAATAGACCTCAGGTCACGTTAGAGGAATTGAAAATTAATTGCCCTTGAAAATCTCTGTTATGTGAATCGCGTTTGAGATCAGTTGTATTGCTCGTGTGGTACTACCGGGTACGCGGCCGTAAAATGGGAACAGTTGAGGGATGAGGAAGTGAAACGGATCGTTCAAAAGATCGACGTCCTTTTGGCTATAGCAGAAGCATACGACGCGATTTATAGCGGTGGGTTTTACTGATTTGTTTCTTTCAAGTAGTTTTTTATTCTTAAATTGCATCATTTTTTTTTCTTTTACCTCATTACTGTCATAATATTTTTTATAGCGGAATTATTTTTGAAATATTTTGTTGAAGTTTTTGCCATCTTTATTGTTTCAAGTTCTCATTTGAGTTCATCTAGATCGCTGCAGTTTTAGAGGTTTTCCTCTCGGTTTCGCTACAACTTTACATCATGTCATATTTGCCTACTGTTCAGAATTCACCGTCGTCTCTCATCCCTATTGGGGCAGCGGTGAGGTTATCCGTCGCGAGGGCCATCGCAGACTAAACATTCCTCGCTTCCACGGAGGGATTTTCTGAATCCAAGCTCCGCACAGGGTGGAACCAGGTTTCCTTGTCTTCGTGAGGGGTGTTAGGAATGCGGATTTTGCCTTAGCTAGCTGAAAAAAGAAATTCTGTATAGAGTAATAGGAGCGTATAAAACTGTATGAGGCAATATGTTCGAACAAGGCACGGTGCGGGAAAATGCGGCAGTCAGAAAGCACAACAGGAACCAAGACACATTGGAGCTGGATGAGCTTTATAATGGGATTTGCCCATATGCAATCAAATGGAATACTAGATTGTGATGGAATTACCAGTAAAATGTTAAAGTCGGGAATATAACGAAGCCTGCCAGAACTGCACTCTCCGTTTGTGTTCGCGGACAACTTTACATCGCGTTGAAGTGAATTTTGCAAGCGGATAATGTCGTTCAACCGTGTATCAAGAAGGCTTACAACACCGTCAAGCCAAAAATACTCCTTTGACAAATGGAAGTCATAAGTCGTATGAACAGAAACATTTCCAGCTTGTTGAGGTGTCTGGCAATGCGTAGAATGGAAACCTGTTTGAGCCGTAGTATTTTAATGGAAAGCCATCGCCATATCGCGGCCACGCAAGATGCACCACCTCCCCTACCCCACCCCCACCGAGTGTTCGAAGCAACAACGGAGACAAAGGTTGAACACCGTTAAGGAAAAAGCAACTAACAAAGACTTTGCGAACCAGCGCAAGCAGTTGTAAGATATTATGTCATGTTTTGCTGCTTCCAAATTTTCGAGAACTATATTTTGTTGTACTTCACGTACCAAAAATTTTTAAAGCTTTGTCTATACTAAAAAACAGCAAAATCTCCTATGTTACACAATGGTATACTTCATTATACCGGAAACGCCGTTTCCTTTATCATCACAATATACCTACCGACAGAAAGATATCTTGAAGTTTGTTGTATTATATTCTATTACCGCGAAAAATCGATAAGTGGTACTCGCCTTCATCGCGGTGGAGTATAGGTAAAGCTTTCAGCATTGCTGTAAAGAGCAGCAGTTAGCAGAATTCCGTTCGTTGGCATCGGAATAGTGGAAGGGACGAATTGGATTTGCTATGACGGCAAATTCTGCCGCGTTAACATTCTCATTCTTTTCGCTTAAAGCAATGCTTGAGAATAAGCAATGAGGTGTTTATAAATGAGATGCAGCGCAGTAACGTAAATTGTAAAGATGCTCTTATAATAAAGCGAAGCATTTCCCAAACCATGTGGCTCCCGCGGAGAAAGGCCGCTCTTTGAATATTCCTCGCCCTCCGCGAAGGACATTCGAAACGGCTGTAAACCTGTAAAACTTCTGAAAGGCCGCAAAACCTCCCACATCTGTAGAAAACTTCCTCGCCCCGGCGGAGGATATGATTCATCGCATCACACAACAGAGAACCCGCTGAAAAGGGTGTCACGGAGGTTGCTTTCCACATACTTTACTTGGCGCAAATTTTAGCAGCACATATTCTTGCTTCCATACTACGATGATAAGTGATTGACCATATTTCTCCTTGTGATCGTTGTTCTGGCTGCCTATGATCTCAGCTGCAATATGAGAGCAGAGTAACTTCTTTGAGGATTTATTTAGCAGATGAGGTTTTCAAAGACATCTCACTTTAGGAAGTTTTGTTGATTTAATTCATCTTTCTGTTTCAGGTGGTATTCTACCCAAGGAGCATATGTTCGCTAAGTGGAATTGTTTGCCACGAACACTTGACGATTATGACCGCCTAAGCATTGAGATGGCATATTCTCGTTCGGTTAGTAATGAATATTTGTATGTACTAATGCCGCAGGTAGAGAAAGCATTCCAGCGGCAATAGGAATGATGGTTTGCAAGGCATTCGATGAGCACAGGAAAGGATTATTTGCCGATCGTCTATTGAAAATTTCACGGGAAGTGGATGCCAACTTGCAGCTACAGCAGTTGCATCGCGTAGTGCACAACATCGGATCTATAGTGTAACTGGAATGTTCAATTTTGCTTTTTATATCATTGCGTCACAGAACTCTCAAGTTTCTGTTTTCACTCTGGAAGGTTACAAGGATTAGCTTTTAAGTAATGATCATATTCCTGACCTGAGAAATTGATGGCCCTCACCCTGGGCATGTTAGACATGGATAGCCCACATATTTTAATAGTAGTATTATTTGTATAGTTCCAGGAATTTTACTGTAACTGTTCAGGTGCAACTTCCAGATCTACTGGAAGGACCGTTTATGTCAAACGAAGAGGCACGACGGATAATCGAGGAAAGGAAGAAGGCGGCATCACGAAGTCGATCAACAGGGAATTATTGAAGCTCAACGACACGTTTTTTCTCTTTTGGCGAAATCAATGGAACATTTTCTTTGGAGTGATATGATTATGCAGTATTTGATATAATCGTTTTTTTGTGAATCATTTCTTCGCCGATTTTGTAGAGTCTGTTGTTGAAGTTCCGCAACTCCTATTTTCATTTCGCGCAGTTTTTTTCCATCTTTGCATCATTCCTTATTGATTTTTTCGTCCTTTCTTCTTTCATTAATGCAGTTTCTCTCCGTCATTTCTTTTTCCAAAATATTTTACCACCTGATATATGCTTATTTTTAATTGAACAGACGTCAACTTTCACTAGTCATTCACGCATCTCTTGAGTTCTTTTTGTGTAGTAGAAATTTCATCGACTGTTCTTATATGATGGAAACTTTGTTATCCCTTCCTATCCTGAAGGATTGCAAATTCTCAGTTTGGATCATCGCCGAATTGAATTTCATCTTCATTTGTGCTTTAAGATAGTGAAAGGCTGCTGCTGCAATCCCATTCGACAGCATCTTTGCGTATATTCCGTTTATCACACCCGATTTCGTCGTTTTCAGTTACAACGCAGGTTGCCGACAAAAATGAGTATATCACATTTATTTTCCTTCCGAGTCATTCCGGTATGGAATCAACTAGCAGCTGACATTGTGGAAGCTGGAAACCTCAATGTTTTTAAAGCGAAATTATACCAATTTGATTTATCGGCATTGAGAGGAGTCGATGGCCAGCCATATGTTATTAGTGTGTGTTTCATCTTGCTTTTGCTTTTTTTTAATCAGTGTTGCCTCATTCTTGATACTTGAGTGCTTTCATTTTTGAACTTCCCATGTTTCTTCACATAATAGTGTGTGTTTCTCTATTCTTGAATGAAGCCATTTCATCTCATCTCATTTCATGATGGATCACTTCTAGTTTTATATTCTCTGTTTTTCTTTATTTTTATTATAACTTCTCGTTTTATACTCCTCTATTTTTTATAACTTCTCGTTTAATATTGCTATGTCTTTCCGGTTTATATGCTCTTCAAGTGCTGAAACTGATAGGGACGACTTCGTTCGACTGAAAGACACAACATCCTTCGGTCATTGCTCTGACAAAGTAGTCCCGTGAAGGATGTAATGCTACATCCTGTTTGCCTTTCAACAAATAAAAGTGAAAGCACAAAGTCTGGCACAGTAGATGGGATACGCATGAAACACCTTAATGAACCGTTTAAGGAAGGTCTGGCCATTTGGAAGCGGCGCATATATAGAAATGGACGTTTGAATCTCGAAGCTTTATTAAATCGGCCATTCGGGAGTCACGACGATTCATGAAGATTATGGATGAATTGAGATTTCCGTCAAACATTTTGGGCACCCTGTTATGTTTTTGTGTCGTCGGCGCGGTCCAAAATTTAGTGTGAACTTCTTTGATAATACTCTCGTCGAGTGAGAGTGAGGTGTTTGGGATTGTGCAAAGTTAGTTTTGCATCCTTGACTGATCCGTAACTGTGATCCGAGGCACTTTGAAACATGACTTGTAAATTTCTAAGTCCATCTTCATAATGCGGAAGAATCGTCAGGTGAGCGTCAACCAACCAAGTTGTAGATTTGATGAATTCCGGAAAGGTTTTGGTGAATATACCTTTAAAATGCGTCTCTAAGTGGTTTTCCAATGTATAGTTCTTATCGGTTACTCTTCAGACATGTTACCTTTTCAATGGCTTTTGTCGTTCATGAGTCCTGGTTTCATCTTGCTCAGTTTTTTTTTCGTAGGAATGGACACTGTTGGAGGGTTTTGATTGGTGCATAATTGAGCTGCAATAGGGGAATTTTTGGTCTTAAAATGAGCCTTTTGAGACGGTCGCTCTTATGAATTAGCTTTCTATCTGCGCATTTAACGTTCTGAGTGCAGGAAATATAACGAGGAGTAGTTTTTTAGGCGTGGAACAGGGGACAGGTTCTAGCGTTTCTTAGGCTCATGTTAATGTGTGTTATGCACTCGAAGAAAGATGAGAAGGATGACGATAGAGCGTTCTTCTCGAAGCAATCTTCCCAGTATGTTCCAACGAGGTGAGGTCATACTTCAAGAAAAACATTTTCCGTCTTCAGTGATCAGATGCTACTACTAAAAGCTGGCGCCACAAGGCGATTGATTAGTTGCTGTTGTGTGTCGATCATGCATTGCTGAGAGCTTGTTGGGTGTGCGCGAAGCATTTAGCTGCCGGCGCAATACAAAGAACTTGTGTGTGCACAGTGCAGTCATTTTGTCGATGACGGTGCGCTAATGTACGGTCGAATTCGAGGGTGACCGGTTGGACTGAAGCGAGCGGTAAGTGCTACCCGATCTAGACGTATTGCATTCATAGGTTTATAAGCATTAGTTGAAGTATGAGGTCGTTTACAATACTTTTAAAGGATCGTTAACTTATATGTTTTATAGTTATTCTCATATTGTACGTAATTCATTCGACTGCGTTGCTTTCGGAAGTAATATCGGGTCGAGTCGTTACGAGACCGAAAGCCGGTGCTATATGTATCGGTTTTTAAAACCTATAATTGCGAATAGTTACTAAAAAGTTTCTTCAATTGCAATTGAAGGATTGAAGCTCACGGGTGCTTCGTTGCGCGGAGAAAATATGCAGTGTCTTATTACTTTGTTGGGAAGGTATTTTTGTGGGCTTGTTGATCGCCCGCTAAGATCCGCTGAGAGACTGTGGGGGGGGGGGGGGGAGGGGGGGAGGAGAACGGGGTTAACGTTGTTAAGATCGGGCTCATATTTTGTCGGAAATTTTCGAGGGGATCCGATAGCGGTACGAATGAATGGCATACATTCATGAAACGAATAATTTGTGCTTTGTAGCGACATTGAGCGGTTGCTGCTTGCGGAGCCCTAGGCTTTCTGGTCGGAGCCAAAAATGCTGAAATCGCGAGGTGGCTTGGCTCGTCTGACACATCCACCGCTAAGGAGAATATCGAATGGTGTACCACTCCAAGCGAATGTTGCTGAGACAGCTCGTCCTTTGATAAGGTATAGCAGTTTTTTTAATGGCGAAGAGTGTAGGCGTTCTCCATGTTTTTTGCGAATTATTAAAGGTTTATTATCGTTCTTTTAGAATAATTGTTATTGAGCACTTTCACTCGGTTGCAATGAGCGGCATTTAAGACACCGAGAATTCAAAGCGCAAATAGTATAGTTCTTTGTCGTTTAGAAGACGTTTATTTTCTTTACAGTATTGAGGGTTCTTGTCGTGAATAGCCTCCTAGTCTTTCACCATGGGGGTAATATCTTCACCGTTTGAAAGGACATGCGAAATTGATCTAACATCACTTAATTAAAGCCTGCAAGGGAACCAAGAATTTGAGATCAGTAGACCGTGAAGCGATAGGGTCTTTGGAGGGATGAATTTAATACTGCGGTGATCCGCAAATCATAAAGATACGTTCAGAGGGAGAGAGATATTGCCATGTTGACACCAGAGAGAGTCGCTGAAACGTGATGAGAATGTGTGTGAAATTGTCGATCAAGAGATAAGAGGCGCACACTCGTAACTTTCATTTTTAGATGCATTTGTGCACACATTCATTGCTATAATATTGTAGCACAAGGGATGTTACATCTGTTAGCGCGCTTTAATCGACCATTTGCTACCTGTGATTTGTGTACTTTTCCTCTGTTTTATATGAGCGCAAATGTCGGTGGATTATTGAAGTACATAGATTGTTTATCATTAATTCAGATTGTTCTTCAAATTAACGTCTCAGTTTTGTTTTCTTTCTTGAATTAATTTCAATAAAGTTCAATTTTAAATAAATGTTTGAAAAACGTCAAAAAAATAAAATGTTTTTTTTTTAATTCAATTTAAATTAGTGGTATTTCACCGGTTTGATTGCATTATTTTTAAGCCTACGCGTGAGTGTGATGTTAAAAAAGAGCGAACTTATGAATACACAAGGGCAAACCTTTCTCCTCGCCAAAAAAAAAAAAATTTGGCCGCCAATCTGTATTGCCGAAAATTTGAGAAATCCGCAAACTGTGGCTTAAAATTTCAGAAAAGAATAAAAATAACTTTAGCATTCTAGCGCCAATCGATATATCAGAAATCAAAATTTATTTCCTGCAGGTTCAGTTTTTTTTTTCTTCACCGAAAAGATTTTCTGATGCAAAGAGATTTTTAATCGGATGCTTATTAAGTGGCTTTTAATCCAAGATTTTCTGCATCGTGATTTTGAAGAGGTTGAATATCTCCTTTCGTTGATTAAGCCATATTGATTAGAGGTTACTGCAGGAACTATGCTGCTTTAAAGTAGAAATGCATTGATGAGATACAAACAAGAACAGGTGAGTAATACAGTCTTTATCAATAGAGGAACATCTAAAGGAAGGGCGTAATTGGGTAGCGTAGTGTGTCTCTTTCTTGCATTCCTTCATGTCCTATACTCTTTACTTTACTTTTTGATGCAACTCTGCGACGTTCTAATTTGCAGCATCATCGACGGTTTTCACTGCATCCCATAGGCGCCTCCAAATGTGTTCCCTCAGAACAGCGTCACCAATTTTTATTTGCCAAGATAGCCTATAATTGAATTCTTTGAGCAGTGGTGAGTGGATTACGTTCGAATCGCACGATTCGTGTTATTCGAGCTGTTCAGAAGAATCACACAGTTCACTGTCTCGTGAACCATCCGACACGCTGGCTAACGATAGCACTCAGCTCGCATTTTCCGACGATCGGCTTGTCGAATTCGCAACAAAACTCGGATATACCGAAGAACAGCTGCAAATCGTCCTCGAAAAACTTGGACCCAATGCTGGACAGGTGAGGTTTTATTCGGGTTTTACGATTTCTGTTTTCTTTCCCACCTCCCCTCCCCATCCCCCCTCTTTGGCCATATGATCAAAAAAGTGTCCAGCATAACAAAGGAAGTATAAGCAACAACAGCGTAGAATTGGTCGTGCTGTGGACATTCATTGCAATGGCAGACCGAAGACGGAAGATAGAGAAGAGGGATGGAATTGCTTGTGGTGTACATTTTACAGAGACCAGTTGATGGCTTAACTAGAAGTCTTTGCATGTTCTTTGAGCAAAACACGCAAAGGCAAACCATCTCACTGACCCATTGAGGAGACAGTAAAGAACTATTGTGGCGTGTGCGAACCGGTCTGTCTGGTGAACAATTTCAACTCAATTTATGAGAATTGTATTTGCGATAGTTGCTTATCAACATATATTAGCTGGACGGATATTAAAGTTAATTAGCGCTTGCGCATTAAGTGCATAATATTTCAGGACGAGGTTCTCAGTGAGCTGATTAAATTGGGGCGAAAGTATTCCGAGAGTAGCAGCAAGTCGAACATGGTACACACATCAACAATCACACCAGGACTGAGGAGCATTGTCATCGATGGCTCGAATATCGCGATGACGTAAGCGTTATTTTCTTTTTGTTTTTGTTTTTTTTTTTCTTTTTAATTTGAAGTTTGGTCCGTTGTGCTCCAAGTGAAACGTGTTTGATCGCATTCACGTTCGTCGCCCATTTAATTTGCAACTTTTGTGATAATTACCGCTTCATAGTGATTATCCAGCTTGATTAATGCTTTCAGGTCTGTCTTGCTACTAAGTGTCGTGGGAAGAGGTATTGCTGCTAAATTCACCATATTTTCACGCATTTTGTTTGACTATAAGATCTGTTTTCATGGTTTTAGCGAGTTCATTTGAATAGAGCCCTTAGCTTTGCGTTTTTAAAATTTTTTGTTGGTTATCACAGCGGCCGCATTTCACTCAGGTTCTGAGCTTCGATTTTTTATGCATCGATTAAATTACTGCAAAGTATAAGGAAGAAAGGAACATTTTAAAGATTCTCACATGTTCTCGTTTAGGTTCTTTGGTAGGAGAGATCGACAAGCTTTTTCACTCATTTCTTTTTAGCACAGCGATCGTGCAACTAAGTACAATACTGTATGGTCTTTATGCAATGCATTAAGCTCTTCGTTCAGGATGAATGTGGATTTTTCAGTCATGGTCGTAAGGAAGTGTTCTCATGTCGGGGCATTCGGGAGTGCGTGCAGTTCTTTAGAGATCGTGGACACACCGATATTCTCGTGTTTGTGCCTCAATTTCGTCGTGAGGCTGCTCGCTCTGACTGTCCAATCACAGATCAGCACATTCTGCTTGAGCTTGAAGACGAGAATGTTCTTGTAAGTTGAATGCCATAAACGCAAATGTTTTTTAAAAGTGTAACAGCAGTTGTAAATTCATCATTGTTTTTCCTCCTAAAATGTTGTCCTCGCATAGTTTTATAATAGTGGGCTCAGGTTATTGCCACCTTTGCGCTCAAAGCTCTTCTCAATTGGAAGTGCTGTTTTAGGACTTTTTAAAGGGGCATTTATGAAGAGAATTGACAGAGCCGAAATGGAGTGAGGACGCTTTAGGTGTGGACACCATCTCGACGAATTGGTGGGCGTCGCATAGTTTGCCACGACGATCGTTACATTCTGAAAACTGCTGAGGAGAAGGATGCTGTCATTGTGAGTAACGACGAGTATCGTGACCTTGTCAAAGAGAATCCCCAATACCGGAAGCTCGTCGAACAGAGGCTGCTAATGTACTCGTTTGTAGATGGAAAGTTCGTACCTTTTTCTTGTTTCTTTTTTGCGCTCTTCGTTTTCGCTTAGTACCATTCAATTAGAAAGGGGCATTGTTTGCAACTGAAACTCTAAGACAGCGTCAATCCTTTTTTAAAATTTTGTTGTCTGACTAGAAGCTAGAATCTTTTTTTTTTGGGGGGGGGGGGGGTAAAAGCTTCACTATTTATAGCTTAACTTCGTGGCTTCACGTGTTAGCGTTGTTGATGACTGCTGTCTTGGAGAGTGGATGACCAATCTTGTTCCTCTCTATTCGACTACAAATAGGCATCCCACAGGTTCATGCCTCCGGATGACCCTCTTGGACGACACGGGCCGAAGCTGGCCAGTTTCTTTCGAAAGGAAATCCGGCTCCATCGGCTCAGCTGTGCCCGTACGCGCGCAAATGCACCTACGGCAACAAGTGCAAGTAACTGATCCATATTTCATTTGGTCATTGTTTTATGACTTTCTTTATTGCCGTCATTGTTTTTTCAAAGTCAGCTCGATGTGATTGCTCTGATGTTCTGTTATCCCTCTTTTAAGACTTGCTCATTGGTCACTTCTGATAGGCTAACCTATATTCGAAGCAAGGATTTTGAGACCCTCGCGCACGTTTATGCAAAAAACTAGGTTTGTTTACTGAGGGTTCTCTTGAGTGGCAGCAAACATAAGTTGTATGATGTATGCGACTGCTAGAGGGTGTGCAAATGATGCGTGCAGCTCGCTATTTTCCCTCAAGTCGGGAATATGCAGAGTTATTAAGTGGCAGTTGCCTATGTTCCAGTTCATAGAGCGCTGCTGGGGAAGTCTTGATTTTCGAGGTGGCGTAGTTTAATGTCTTGACCATATGCACGACATGACGTGAACTGGCTGAACGTTTGTTTACATATTCACGCTATAGAAAGGGATTACTTCAAACGCTTGTAATACGGTAAAGGAAGTAACAAATATTACTGACGCTGGTAAGCAGTGCGCAAGGTGGACGAAGAAAAGCGTATTTCGGCGTCTAGAATCATTGCATTTAATTTAAGGTATTTTCACCCAGAGCGACCTAACGGTGTACATGTCAGTGTGACGGAACGTCTTTTGAAAGGCAAGCAACAACGCAAGCACTGTCTCTCTGCTCGTGAGTCTTCTTGCCTCTTTTGATAGGAAAGACTTTATTATATATTGATCGTAATGTTGAATCCAGGTTGGCGTGTAGTACTTGTGAAATGAAAGTTCTTGTTGGATTCATTGCTCGCTATTTTTGAAGCATCCTTTTATAAGAAAGGACCTGAAGTGATTCGCTTTCAAACTCCTTTCTTAGAAGTTGTTGGCGTAGAAGAGAGCAGTCGCCACGAATGAATGCTTTTGGTGGTTGTGCTTGTTTTGCTAACAAAAGTTCGGTTCAGTCGACTGTGGAAGTGATGTGGACTTGAATTCCTCTCGCTTTGCGAAAATATCCTTACTTAAAGGATAGAGAATAGAAAGAAAGAATCAAACAGAATAAAATGGTAAGTGAAAGATTATAGTAGAACGATGCATAATTCATAAATATGCATAAAAGAATGGGATATAATTGGCAAGCAAAATCGTAAATGGCCTCGCAGTTGATGTTTGAAATTCGGTAATTAAAGGCAGAAACGTTTTAGCGAAATATTTTCATTTAGTAGTTAATGGCAAGCATGATATACTATACGGTGTATCAGACAGGCTTTGCTAAATTGAAATAGAGCTGTTTATGGCTCACTTGATAACCATGTGTAAATGAAGCTGGCGAACGTCTAGTGGTAACGAAAATAGAGAATACATCAAAGAGGTTATCGCACAATCTGATAACGGAGAGATAAATCGAGCTCTGCATAGCTGTACTACAAGGAATATAAGCAGGAGACTAGCATCCTGTAAATTTTTTCCTGAATGCAGTTCTTGTGAAGTATTTCTGAACTTGTCGAACGATCTCTTGATGCAACTTCAAATACGGCGATCAGATTTGTTTATCGTATTCGAGAGTTGACTCGATCAATGTCATAAACGATTGCTTAGTAGTTTTATGTTAGAGGTACGCAAAACATTTTCAAGTCTTTCTCAGATATGCAACGACAATGAGTTTACAATATCGAACCAAACTCAGCGAGTACACCTAAATAACGAGCAGTCGAGGAAGATCAGAGGAGAACACAGTTGAGACGTTCCTCGATTCATTTTCCTAGTGGGAGGAAGCAGTTTTATTCATTCTCTTATCGAAATGCTCCTTAATCTTCATTTCCTCCCTGCTTTTTTTCCTCTCGCAATAGACTGAAATATTTCCCATTGCGATTTTTACTTGTTTTTCGAAGAAAGAATAATTTGTGCCCTTCAACACATGATGAAGCGAATGCCATTTTGGAAATGGGAAGCAGTTTGTTGGAACCGTCTCTTGCAGAAATCCGTTTCCCCGATATGTTCATTGTTCGGCCGAGCAACCCGCTTACTGTTTGCAATCGTTTTGAATAGCAGCCAGGGAAATTTGCGTCTATACTATCTGTGTTTGTGAAATTCGACCTTTGCGAGGCAAACCGGGCTGTGATCTTAACTGTAAATTAAGGAAGGCATATCGCCTGATGTTAGGAGTTCTGTGGTTTTGTGCGAACTCCCAATTTTGCTCCACGAGACACACCTACGCATTTCCTAACTTTTAGCGGTAGAGGCTAAGCAAGTTCAGATTGTTTTGTTAGAATTTGTAGTTTAAAAATATCTGGCCACTAGATATTTGGCGATTTTTTTTCGTTTCGTGTAGCAGCTAGAAAATGGGACTGTGCTAACCCCTTTCTCTCATTCTTTTAAACGGTGCAAATCAGAGTTCGTTTCTTCTTTCCCTTAGAATATGTGCCCGAGATCGGGTACATGGATTTCACTAGAGGTGGAGGTGTTCATTACGATCCTGTTAACAATCAACTGCAAAAATGCGTTAGAGTATTAGGAGAAAACTGGGAACAATACAACACCAGAGGTAAATCATACGACCGTGAAGTGTTCTGTGCATCCTCACGTATCGTAGACGTGAACGCATTAAGTTTCTTGACTGATATCGTTCTTCTGCTTGAGGTCCTTCATTGCCGTGCGATAGTGTTAGCCAGGAAACGAGTGGGCATTCGGCGGTCGCTCGAACGAAAAGTCTCAACGTCTCGATGCCGGATGGAGCTCATTCGCATAAGAATCTCACCGAAATTGTGGTAAATTTTATGATGCATGTATATGGCACTTCGTCCTAGTAATGACCGCACAGAAATAGTATCGTTTAGTTTTTGTCGTTCATCTTTCTCTCTTCTTTGTTAGGTTTTACTGGTGAATAGTGATGTAATTTCTTTAACTAAGCAGAATTTTTCTCTCGCTGATATTGCTTCTCCAGCACGAGGCTGCAAACATGACGATGCTGATAGCGTCCTCCTTAATGGGTTGTCAAAATGGGACGTGCAACAGTGAGTGATAGGTGCTCTGGCTCCATCTATCAGAGAAAGCCAGTTGAGTTTTAACCATTCTTCTTCGATTGTCCAGGAAATTTAATTTTGAATACATTCCACTTAGATGCCTCTCATTAAATTTTTTTTCTTCGCATAACCTTATTGTTTAGTGCATAAAGATTTTGCATTTTATGACTTGTTATTGCAGTTGCTGTGGTTGATATTCTTGTTTCTGGGTGTCTGTTTATGTATTATATAGGCAACCGGTGCAACGAACTGTATGGGCATTAGCGGAGGACATCGAACGGAGGAACGCGTAGTTAGGCCACAGATTTCATTTGGATGGGCAGCGCATTGTTCTCTCAGTCGAAATCTCTCAGCACCGGTGCGTCAGCAGTCACCGCTGGTAGCACCATCGTGCCCTGATGGTAGTGTGCAGTCATGCGATCGTAGCAGTTCGGTGTGTAGCCTCGTCAACGATTGTTTTGCGCGCCGGCCTCTCGCGCCTTCCGTTTTTGTACCGCTCCCCGACTCTTCAGTTACAGGTTGTTTTGCTAACCCAGTGTCTTAATTCTTGTGGCTAAGATAAGTTTTACTCTAGTAAAGGTTGTTTGTAGTGGCTGGTTGCTGAATTGGGGTTCTGCTAGCAGGTCACTGAAGTTTTTCTTGTTGTGGACATTCTTTGACAGATATTAGTTGGTTGAGATGACGAGGATCTATTACTGTTAACAAAAAGGAGGTCGACGGCGGTCGCATGTACTCAATAATCAATAAGTACAGGTATGTAAGTCCGTTTCCAAAGTTTTTAGCGGAAAAAAGTCTCAAAAGGATAAGCAAAACTTTGCTGAGTTTTCTTTCGCCTTGCATTCCTTAAGTTGAAGAGGAAGTTTGCGATTCCATTTCGGTTTGCTGTGTGTAGAGCAATATGCGAATAGTTTTACAAAAACCGAATGCATCTTTGCAGGCGTTGAGCTCTCATCGAACAGTTCGCATCTATTCGCTCCATCGACGGCTGTATGGGGAGAATCGGAGCTGAGTGTTGGTCCGTTGACCCGGTGAGCACTTCATTTTCACTTCATTGCTACTAACGTCTTGTGTTTTGAGGCGAAAATCTATTACTGTTTTGCTTGTTTTTCGATATGAAATGAACAAGACTAATTGCAAGTCTGAATGCGATCGGTGCTAATTGGTATCGAGACGTCGTCACATTCAAACACTATAGGGGAGGTTGTATGTATGTGGGATGCGTAGATTGGCTGCGTTTGATGTTGTTTTACGATGAGATGGGGGAATGTTTATTTTGTTTGACTCTGTGAAAACCATAAAAGGCTTGAGTAGTTGACTAGTGATAAGATGAACAGCATCTGCGATTACTTCTTTCAGATGCCGTGCCGAACCGATGAATCGTTGTACAGACGATCGTGCTCGCCTGCAGGGTCTTCTTTGTCAACTTTTTCCCGAGGCAGTGGTAATTGCGGTCATGGAGGCACATCCCAACGAGAATGACCCGCAGAAACTGTGTGCGCGTATCATTGAGCTGCAGAAAGGTTTCGACTCGTAGCGACGCTTCTATTTGGTCGATCGTTGATTGCATCGGATCAGCTTATCAACGCGTTTGCTGCGTGACCACTGAACGCGTACGCCATCTGTGGGCAGTATTTGGAGAGAAGTAAACCCGAGTAACCAAAGTGACTAGCATGCTTGATGCGATTGCGCATGGCGATCTTTACATCATATTTGGAGACAGCTCTGAGACACGCAGGTGCAAAGGCAGCACTTTTGTTCGATGAGGAGCAGGGAGGAGTTGGAGAAGGGTTGAAGGTGTAATATTTCAGCGATCATGACATTGACTATGAACAAAGAACTAATAAATGCAATTTCAGTGCTTAACGGCCATTTGAAAAAAATAAATCCACGACCTTCTGAATCGTAACTATTTTTAATTTTGGGTTTTATGGCACTTTTGGGTAGCGGATCCTCTCCTTTCGTGCGCCTTGCTTCTGATCTATCATTGGGTATTCATTCATTGCTTTGTTGAGGTTTTTCTTTGCAAACGAGTTTATTTTGCTTCCTATCACTACGTTTGTAAACACAAGCATTGTATATTTGTGATACGGAAAAATAAAATTTAGGTGGTAGGTGAGAGGGTGATTGGGCATTTAATTCGTCGGATGGGCTGGACATCAGTCAGTATCAATCACCAATTTTGTTGCGCCAATATGTCGACTAGATAGGGATGATAAAACTTTACGAGCTTAGCCAGTCGTTGAAGTTCTCATGGAATATAGCGCATTTTAAAGAACTTTTTATTGATGAAGTTATAGCGCAAAAACGCTCATCGTTCCTAGAAAAAAAAAAAAGAATTAAAAAAAAAAACGAGTATTATGTTTTACAACGATTTTATGAATGTATTTTTATAGAATGTATTTAATGATAGAATGTATTATTTTAAAAAGTTATTAATTATGATGAAATAATGATAGAATATGTTATAGGTAACGTTACGTTCTTTTTTCTTTTTTAACAGATTTTTACGCATCATTTATATGAGATCATTATTATTTTTTAATCATTTCTATTGTGGTTACGTTTCTAAGTCACAATATTTTTGACGGGATAATGTTTTGTATATATATATAGTAGATGAAGCAAAATGCATTAATGCAGAAAAAAAAATTTTTTTTTTATTAAGAGTATCGATTTTTTTTTTCTTTTGTGGGATACGATTTTCTTTATGTAAGTGAGAAATTACTTATAGAATAATGGCATGTAGTTTTTTTTTTGTCGCTACAGTTGGAACAGTGTTCCATTTTTTTTGGCAAAGTTCCAGGTTTTTTTTTCCAGAAATTGCGTTCGTGAATTCAGCGGAAATGAACTGAATTCGATTTTTGAGGGTCGACTTCAAATTTTTCCTTTATAATATGGCGAGTTTGCAATTTCATCAGAGACCACTGATCGTTTCTTTCTTTTTTTTTCCCCGCCAAAACATGTGAACGAGTACGTTGATGTAACTCTGTACTTCCTAGTCAACACATTTAAGGAACCAAGCGCATAAGACGCCAATTCCTCTCAGTGTTTGCTTAGGGATGAAGCATATGGAGGTTATACTAGTTGGCTGCTACAACAATAAGTGTTGCTGCACGGAGCGCTTTTGAAGCATCCCTTTAACTGTGCTTCGTTGACTCCACGTAGTTGACTATGGCCACCACTAAAAATTGCTTACGGGGATCGTTCTTCATTCTGGTTCAGAATTCATTTTCGTGCAGGTGATATTTATTAGGTTCGTTGTGATATGCAGGTGATATTGAGGGAGATCCCATCTCTTCATCCTGCCCGGTCCCGATTAATTTGTGGTCTTCTCTAACGGCGTCTTGATTGGGAGATTCGCTTTTATTAGAGAATCCATCACTTCAGTAAAATTCCTCATTTTGGTACAATCGCAGCCCATAAAGATGAGGGGAGGGGATGGGATAAAACTTCAAGAAGTGTATTTTGCTTCATAAGCCAATAATGATGAGATTGTAGTACGTGATTTTTTTTTTGTTCAGTGCACATTATTACGTATCATTGTCCACCGATTTGGTGTACCCGTGTATGGTCAATTTTTTGACTATGGAAGTGTTGTATTCAAACATTTTGAGTGTTGTTGATGGGTTTTTTTAATGCGCACACTTTTATGATACAATTATTTCATATCTTTTTTTAGCGTTCATAATTGAACGCTTCCGGTGCTCCTTTGTGAAATATGCACATATTTCTTTGGATTCGCTGATGTTTTCTGTTGAAGTAGATAAATAAACTATGTGTGTATGTGTCTTCAGCGATGTGTATTGCTAGTTGCTAGGTCGATAGTTCACATATCATCGAACCTTTATTGAAACGTCGACGTCGCATTCCTTTTACAGCAGCTTGCTGCTTGCAGCATGTAATCGTATTCTTTGAAGAAAACGTTTATTGAAATTTCCTCATCTTCAATGAATAAAAAATGACTTGAAGTTGAACTTTCGTCTCAATATTTTACCGTCATGTGTGTCTGCTTTAGCTGAGCACCTCCATTAGTATCTATGGTAACTTCTAGGTGCAAGAGGAGGAAAATTGTTGAACATGCTAGATTTCAGTCGAATATCCTGTCGTTGTACACATCCTCAAGGAGTGACCACAATTCCCAGAACGGGACGGAGTGCAAAAACCCAATAAGACTCTAAAATATTCCTAGTTTACTGACTAGAAGGTAGTTAATAAGCTCAGGTTAGTGGAATGAGGTGAAAATCCTTTTAAAGAAACATCGCTTCACTTTTCTAAATTCACTAACTAAGAGTGACGGAACAAGCTAATTTTTCCATCTTTTTTTTGAAACGTTCGATTGCTCGTCAAAATGAGTGATTGGCGACTATCTGGGAAGTAATTTCGTAAAGTGAAGTGCAATAATTTTATACTGTTTTCATTGTGTGAGAAAGAAGATAATTCCTTATTTGTATTACTCTTTCCACTTTCGTCTACTCTTTATGGTACTCTTTTACTCTTGTTTTACCATTATTTTACATTTGCAGAGTTTATCTAAAATAACATCTCAAAATAGGAATAATATGAGTGGGGGAGAGGGATGAAGGTTGATTTCTGCCACAACGGTTAAGTCTTGGCCTTTTTTTTGGCCATCAAATTCTGTAACGTTTCTCTGGTTGCAATGTTTTCGTTCTATACGCATTATTAATGCAACGCCTATGTTGTATTTCCTCATTTGTATAATCTCGGGACTTATGGTTTCGAAGACTCTCAAAATCGACCTAGCTTATGGTTACACTCTTCGTAGAAGGGCACTCATGATCTCAGAGAAATTTCGAAATAGATTTAGCACTGTGTGATTTAAAATATGATGCTCGGAATATTATTTTGCATTTATATGCAAATTTTTTAAAAAAATTCAAACATTTTAATTTCCCAATAGAAGCAAAGCCTGAATTTGTGTAGCTGCAAGGTTTATAGTTACATCGTCCATTCACCGTTGACGTCGATTCACTGCTAGTATCTTCAAACGTCGCCTTACTTCTGTGAGAGCACGTTTGCGGAATGACTTAATCGAACACCGTTTGGATATGTTCTTGCACGCCCACAACTATGTTCACAATAATGCGCTTCCTCGTCCACTCTCGGGGATTAGAGTCATCGTGGAGTGGCGGCGCAAGCAGTTTATATCCGAGACGAGAGTTGTGAGAGGGCAAAGGGGTTTATAAATGATAGAACATAGTATTCTGGTCGTTCATGATTGTAGCATTGAAAAGGAAATGATCTGCTTTGGCGCATTTGTCGTGAAGAGGATGCCGAGATGGACGGGACGATAGCATGTCGTTTTCTGTGAACTATTTTTACCGCCTGTTTCCTCATCTGAAAGGTTTAGTGTTTGGAGCAAGCTTAGCTACACAATAACGCATCACAGATAGCGAAGGCAGAAACATGTGAATTATTAATAAGGTGTTTTTTGATCTCTATAGATTATATCACATCCATCCGGCTATGGTTTATTATGATTTGAATATCTTATTGTTGTTAGAAAGTTCAATTATGAAGCAAAAGTAAACCTATGTTGGAAGCATAAGAAGGGAAGAGATTGAAACTTCAGTAGTTCTGACCTTTATAAGAGTTACGAAACCTACAAGTGACCTTCAGAAGTCTTCATCTTAACAGCACCTCGAATACCTGTAGGTAATAAACGGTCAAGGCTTACAGTACAAATAATTTAGGCTCACCCTCCTCTATGAGTTAGTAATTACTATTTCTTTTATTATTTATATGATGGTACTGTCAAATCTTCGTTATAACGCATGCAGGATTGACGCTGTTGTACGTTTTTTCTTTTCTAAGCGCGAAATGAACTTCTCGTTCAGTCCTCATCGAAGATGCCAAACTTTAGTTCGCGTCGTGTTCTTTGCATCGGCATTCCCCCTTCTCTCATCCCTCCCCGCTCTCCCTCATCTGTCTACACTCATCCCACCTATCAGCTTCACCATCCTTTTCCTCTAACCCCACAACCGTTGGATGCAGTTTGAGTCTTGGCTTGCAACCAGAGATCTTGCAACCATACACATCCCACTTTTTTGGGGTCGGTACTTCACCTCGTCACCAAGTTCTATTTGTTTAGTTTAATATACAAATTATGAGGCGCAGATGCATATGGCTATGGCCTGAAGTGAACGGCGGATATAGCAGTACTCTTTTGTGTCGTTAGTACTTTTCCTCCGATGGGTTTTAATGTTTTCCATTTGAAAGACACTCGAAACTGTTACACAAAACGCAATTTGGGCTTATTGAACGTCAGTCGGATGCTCTTGATGCAAACATTTGGCATTCTTGCGAGCACGTCGACGATGATATAAACTCGTTTCAATATTTGCTCGTTGTTCAACTCCAATACAACCCTTCTTAATATGCGATATGTACTTATTATGAATGAACGAGATATGCAAATTATTTGAGCCTTTCACACTTGATCATATCAGGTGACAAGTGTTGTGTTATGCATGTGAAGTCCAGTACTTCAAGATCGGTTTACACGACCTTACAGAAAGCTGTCGATAACGTTCTAAATGCTTTTTAGAATATAACACTGCAGTACGTTAAAGGAAACGTGCGATAATGCTTTTTGAGAAATGCTTTAAGTAGTGCTGCTGTAGTAATTGAACGTGGTCGTTGTTTTTTTTTTTTCGTTTAAGATAAGAATTTTCCATTCCTCAAACATTCTAGTCCAATATGTTGCACTGACCATCGCGGAACTGACCATAGCTTACTAAAAATATCCGCGGCGGAAATGGCCTCTCGCTAATTTCTTTAGCAAAATTCTGTTGTCTGTTATATCTTCTACTGTTCCATCAAATACATTTTCTTTTGCATGTATTTTTTTCCCAGTATAAGCCCCTCTTGCAACTTTAGAGTCTTTGACGCGGAAAAAATCTTCCATCAAAATCAGCGAAATCTTATCAGTAAAGTCGTGCGCTATGCAGTCCCACCTCCCTTACCTTTTATCGGCGGAAGTTTCGATGCGCGAACAGCAAAGCCTGTGCTGCACAATCGTTAGTTTGCCCACGTTAAAATGTGGTTAATGCGCCACCACCAAGTATTTTTAATTGTCGGACGATGTTTGCGGACGTACCTGTATGTATGTGGGCATGTTGGTATGTACAATAGCGCATATTCATATGGACGGATGTGTGGATATTGAAGGAATGCCGATGTTGGCATGTCAAGTTGCGACACCCGCAGAGCGTGAGCAACTTCGGCGACTCGTCGAACAATGGAATGAAAATCGTCTCGATCTCTTTAGTCTCAGCTATCCCAGCGAGGTTTGTCATATTTTCGAGGTTTTAACGCTTTGCATCTTTTCGCCTCTTTCAATGACTTTTATATCTCTTCGGATTTATTGCAATAGGGCTATTTTAACATAAAAGGCAAGAAATTGTTTGTTTTCGTTTTTCTGAAGGGAAATCAATGGAATATTACTGACAAGAATTTAGGATTGTTCTAATGTGACTAACGCTGCTTCGGATGGTTCAAGGAGAGGAGACATTTGCTCAGGAGCTGTTGAAGCAACTTTAATTGTTTTTGGCTTGATGATTGCCTCCCTATTTGAGGAGAATTTCTTGAGGAGAAATTGCGGTATTGATGTGCGATTTTGTAGTTTTCGCCTAGAACTTCATTAATTTGAAACGGAATACGAAAGAAAGAGAAAATTTCAGTTGGATGACTTCAATGAAAAATTTGATGATTTATTCTTTTGTAAAAACTGTTTGCTGAGAGAAGACGAGGGAGGTGCTCCTTTATGACCTAGGGCTACGCTTGCACAACTGTCATCCCCCTCACATGTTAGAAATATGGCGCAGAAAATTTTGTTCTGCTTTGTACTATTTATTACTGCTCATGTTACGTTATTACTGCTACAGAAAAAACTTTGGTGTTCTTTGTACTACTTGAAGTATCTTAGTTTATAAGCGTATAAAATATTTCTTAACGTCGCGTGCATTTCGTTTTTTTACCTGTGCGTCGCTGTTAAGGTGGAGAATGGGCTAAAGGTAATTCGGGGGGCATAACATCAGCTTACCTGCAGCTTATCTCATGTCGTGCGACTTATTTGGAAAAAAGAAGCCTTGTGAAGTAAGGACATAGTATTTTGGGCTGTGCGCGTTTTCCTTCCCGAAATGTTGCGTTGCATAGATGTGGGCACAAAACGAACAGGAGTCTGATACTTCTAGGAAGAGGATTGTTTTTTGAAAGCTGAGACATTTATGGACGTCACGTCATCGAGTGACCGCACAACAACAGTTGGCTTCATTAATTTTTGCTTAGAAGAAAAACACCAATCCGTTGATGCCTCATCGGCCCCCTTGAATGTGAAAAGAAATTCATACAAAGTAATTATCGCGTCAGTGCCTCATATATGTTTACCTGTCTGCATCTGCCCAAATTACAGGTAGATTTGCCGGCAATTGAAGCGGCGTTTTCATTGCTTACAGAGATTGCTTCAACACAACAAACGTTCGTCGATTTCGATGCATATATTTGAGCACACTATATAGAAGTGCACATATGTGCTCAAATTTACGAACTATTGAAATGTTGGACAATATAGAATGAGCTTAAGAGGTATATTTGAGACATGGACCTAACGAATGTTGTTTGAAGGATCTCGAAATCCATGGTGTAATGCGATTCTATTTCCAAGAATCGGCCGACAAGGTCACCACCAAATGTATTCGTGTTTCGAGCACGGCGACAACACGCGCCGTCATCGACGTACTCGTTGATAAATTTCATCCCGATTTGAAAATGTTCGTTTTTGATTGTTTCCTGTATTGACATCTTTGCGGTGTTTCGTTTATCATCTCTTTAGCGAACACAGAAACCGGATAAGTCACTTTCAGTTTCTGACTTAAAAAGAACAATGTGGAACCAATTCGTATTGCATTTTCAGAGTAGTTTAGCTAATTATTTGCTTTTTACAGTGTTTCGCGTTTACGCTTGTTCACTTTTGCTTTTTTCTTAGTAATCTTTTCTGCAATATGCATCGATGAGGCGCATGCGAGTCCTTCTAACCTTTCGGGATAGATGGTCGATCGAGAAACTCTCGTTGAGATATTTTATTTGCAACTACGGCAAATATCAAACTGATCTAATTGCCATATATGACATTAAGCTAACTACCGATTGGTTAGAAAGAAAATGTTGAATTCGTTGAAAACATTGTTGTCCACCATAGGTGTTGTGCGGGAAATGTATGCTGTGAGTTGTTTTTATTATCTATGGTGGGTCTCTGTAAGGTTTAATCTGCGCATTTGCGCTCACACTATGTAAAGTGTCGTTGCCTGCTAGTAGTAGATAATCCTTGGCCATCGTGATAATATGAAGCATTCTGTGACCACCGTAGAGATACGTATGATGACCAGTTAATATTTTTACTCAATTACTTTTTAGGTTATCAAATCCAGAATATTCCTTGTGGGAGGTGCACGAAAATGGTGAGGAACGATGTTTAGCACCTGAGGAAAAGCCGCTACTAGTGCAGTTAAACTGGCACAAGGACGATCGAGAAGGACGGTTTTTGCTCAGAAGGCACGATAGAACATTGCCCACTTCGGTAAAGCATTTCTTCCTGCTTCTTTCAAATTATTCATCGAAACACTTGGTTTTGGAGGGGATATTCTAGCCCTGAGGCATTACATGCCTCATCTCATATTGTTGATTTCATAAACTGAGATGTAATCATTTTTGCGCAAGTGTCTCATTTGTGAGTTTTCTGTGGAATCACTTCGAACTCCGGCCTAGGAATTTTGTCCACTCCTCATCCAAGCATCCACATTTACCTGTGTAATCCAGTAACCTCGATTCAGGGCTTGTGTGTGGCTGCATCGAGGAGTCACTCTTGCGTTTTTTTTTTTCAGAGTAGACGATTCCACGATGAAAATGAAGACAATTTGAAACGGAGTCAGAAACGTTTTTCAAAAAGAGAGAAGAAGGAGCTGAAAAAGAAGCATCAACGAGGTGCGCACTTGTCAATTTTCTTTTATGCAAATTTCGTATCTCTTTTTATTATTTAGACGTGCTCTCTTCCCTATCTCCCTTGATCTTTCTCCAAATCGAAGAAACATGAAAGAATTACGAATCCACAATGCGATAAAGGATGACAGCTAACGTTGGCATTCGGTACATCCCTCCAGAATTTCGAAGAGCCAATAACTCGGTAGCTGTTGTATACAGATGAGTGTTTATTATGAAATTTGCTGAACGACTTGGACTACTTGCGGCGTAAATACTTTCAACTGAGGTGGTTATGTAGTAGCTTTATCTTTCCCACTACTTACTGCATAAATTTGAAGACCGGTTATTAGCATCTCACGATAGACTCTATGTGGAGAATGGGTTGGCTTTTTTCTTAGGCATTGAGAACCCACAGTAGCCAACGGAATAATTCACCAATAATACTGCAGCCATTTGCATTCCTCTCTCTTTATGAGATATTAAAGGACGTCAATGTGGATTTCACTGTTGACCTCTCCAATCTTTTCATTCCACTGAAGTTTTTTCTCTGCATCTGGGTCGCCGAAATGATTTAGCAATTTTGGGCTTCATTTAAATGATAAATCGAATTTAAGTATGCGAGTTGCTGAGTGCACAGTGCTAATCTCCATTACGATTTGTAATGAAGCAATTGAATTGCACAATTATTTGCCACTTATTTTTATTTATTTATCGGATTTTTTTTCTAACTAAGCCGCAGGTCAACGTACAACACAAGTGACACGTACGAAAGGGGATGGGGTGTTTTACGTGTGATGTGATCAAATAATAATATTTCTTAGTGATGAGAAGATGGAGGAGAAGGTGGGGCCGGGGGGGGGGGGGGGTGGTGAGGTGTGTTGAAATTTTCCAATATCGTTATATATATGTGATGTCTTTAAACAGTAATGATTTGGTTAATGTGATAATCAATGATTTGTATCTTCAGCGGTTGCACAAGAAAAGGAAGAGTTAGCCGCACAACTATATAAAGCTGTCCCTCCGACAACATTTACACGAACAATTTCAAATCCAGAAATCGTAATGAAGAAACGTCGTGAGAGAAAACTTGAAGCGAAATTAAAAGAAATGGGACATGGTGAGTTTGCATGTTTTATTCTTTCATGATTTAATTTAATCATTTGTTTGTAACAAAATACTTATCAGTAATCGAGGTGATCAGTTTCTAGTAGAGAGTTTATGAAAGATGATGAAGAGGAATTATTGCAGAAATAATTTCCCTATTAATTGCAGTGAATATTGAAAAATTATTAGCGTATAATGATTGATGAGCAATAAGAAAGAGGGAAATTTATTTTGCTTAGAAAAAGCCGAAGTCGATAAAAAATTGTTATAAAGTAGAATTTAGGTTTCCATGTAAAATAGAAGAGGAGGTGGGAGCGTTTTTTAAAAAAATAATCTCAACATTGGGCATCGTAAAGTGACAATTTCATTTCCTACTGTAACTTAACAGAATAGATTTTGCACCAGTACTTTTCACCTCGATTAATTTGGAGCGCAAATGTCCACAGATACTGGGCGACATGGAGCACAAGCTTATAAAATCGCACTGAAGTTGGTAATTAGGTCATTAAAAATTCATTTAGTTGTTTCTTGACGAACATATTAGAGCCTGTTCGTTTTGTTCTTGGAGCACAAGATATATTCCATTTAAGGCGGCAGTTTGAAAGTTTATGGATATGAACTGCTACCAAGTCGTCCGTACGTAACACTGTTGGTGTCGATACGAGATCAGGCGAGCAAAATCATACGGGAGACACTTGATAAATATGGACTTGATAAAGAGAACGCTAATGACTACGCACTTGTCCAAGTAAGTGATGCTTCGTTTCCATTTTTCTTTCAGCACGGGGGGGGGGGGGGGGAATTCTTCATAATTCCCAGGGGTGATGCGTGTATGTAGCCACCGACCTGGCCTCAGCTGATGGCCCGATTCAAACGAGTACGAGTGCTTGATTCTGTCTTTGACCGAAAAAGTATGATATCATATTTTTGTCTCGTTAACTTGAAACATTCTAAAAGGTTTAGGTAAACCTGTCTGTGCTAGAAAAGATAGCGTTCATATGTGAGCAGCTGTTGCAGATAGAGGATACGTTCCTTAGAGCGTTTTACTCAATGCCTCAGTTGACTGTGATCTATATAAATAGCGGTTTTGATCATTCAGTGCCTCAGTTGACACGTAATTCTTGGTGATCATCTTGTCTCACGTGAATATCTGACGGTTCTGAACAGAGTACGTGCGGTCGGGAGGCTGTGTGCATATTGGCACGCCTAAGGAACTAAGAAATGCTGCTTTGGAGTGTGCTTATTGAATGAAGGAACAGATGTAGATGTGGGGTTGGCCGATTTTCTATAGCAATGTGTGAGCATAGTTTATACTTCCTTCATCACGTAAGGGGTTGTTACACCATTTCTACTACCACGTGACTGAAAATGCTGAAATAATTTTCTAGAAAATTCTACAATTGATATTAAATCCTGTGAAGTTGAATTTAGGGTGAAATCATTAGGATGCATGTCTTTTTAGTACTACATGTAAAGTGAATGGTTTTTGCAAAGAAAAAAAAAACGCTCGATTAAGGATGGCTGCGGCATTTAGCTCATACATTATTGTGTTGCGCATCACCTGGTTGTGGAAAGATGCTAGTAAATCCTTCTAAAGCTCTCGCTAAAACCCCTCGAACAGTTCAGAGTGGATTTTTTTTTCTTCGAGATGCCATGGAACGAGAGATTTAACTGAATATAAAGCATTGTTGGACTCGCTCATCGACACTATTCATTATCTCTTCGTCTTCTGCATCTTTGATAACCGGCAATTCAATAGTTTTAGGCTGTTGAGGAAGAGTGACAATTTATGCTTATTTCTGATGTCCACCGACCTTTCCATGATTTCATCCTTATCGTATGAGTGAAACTTAGGGATGTGGGTATTATAACTCCAAATCAGAAGCCCTCTACTTAATTTTTGTGATGAGTTTGACTCGCAATGGCAAGCAGCGGTAGGCGCTCTATCAGTGTGGAAAATCGTACTCTTGTGATACTTAAGCGTTACAATAAATTTCACTCAGACGTTCTAAAAAATTTCAAACCGTTGTTGTCAGAAGATGGAAAAAATCTCCGCATCTCGATAAATTCGAAGCTAGAAAGAGTGTCTTTGATATGCATAATTGTGTAATCGTCTGCATTATTTTTGCTATTCAAATTGCTTACGATATTTTCCTTTTGCCGCTCTAAGTACTGAGCGTCGAGAAGAACGATACTCGCTATCCTATATATGATGTAGTATTTCATCACGGATAAGGAGAGCTGCTTTCATATTCATTGTCGTATTAACGGATCGACCAATGAATCATAGACAATAAGATCTAATGGTTGGCATTGCAATCAGATGTTATAAGCGGGACAGGTAGAAGAAAACTCCATTGCAGGTGAAATTGCCGAGCTCATGTAAAATCTCTCGCTCATTGAGCGATCTTCGTACGCTGGAGGATGGTGGCTGTGAGCACTATGTGGATGATAACGAGTACCCACTATTGAATCTTGGGCCGGATGTAATTTTCTTGGTGCGACCACGACGGCATCACAGCTTAATCCCTCCAACTCCGATGCACAATGCATCCACATCTGCTTATGCGAATCTTATTCCATTGCCACAACATGGAATTGCTCAATCGTCGCAATATACTCTTCATCCTTGCCTCCTGTCACTTAGATCAGGTTAAAACCTTGATTTTCAAAACTCTATTTATTCACGAAAGCAGTCCACCTAGATTTTTCATGAAGCTTTCGCGAATTGTTTGTGAACGACCGCTCCGCCGATTAATTATCGTTCAATTTTTAAAGTCTGTGAATAACTCATCAGAAAATATGTTGTCTTCATCGATTTCTATATGTGATCGTTGACAAGCGTCTATTAATGATGTTTAGAAAGAGCGCTTAGTGTTTTTTTTTTGTTTCTTTTTCTTGTGGCGAACTAGTTTGTTGTGTTTGTGCACACTTTTGGCTTATCCTTGTGTAATGAAGCAAGAGTTCTGTTGTGGCAGCAATAAGTTTTTGGCCAAATGAACTCTCCATCGCTGCTACTTGTGAAGCCGGTTTTATTCTTTAATGATCCATTTAAGATTGCCGACAACCTGTTCACAGGTGCTGTCGTTTCTTTGTCTCGTAAATAATTGTTGCTAGACTTACATTTAGTAATAAATATGTCCCAAATTTTCTCGATATGATGCTCTATAGTTTACAACTTTTATCTATTATAGGATGTCAGTTGAAGTGGCACTTTTGAAATGCAATTTTTCTTTCTCATAATTGCAGTTAGTTGTATTCCATACCTGCATGCAGTATTTGTCACTTTAACTTCCTTTTTATGTTCGTTCGTTTCTTGATTTCTTCTCTACCTGACATTCAGAATGGTCTTTTTGGGTTATCCTTTTTTTAGAGCTTCTTTTTGCTTTAGTTGTTCTGAAGGCAACGAAATACAGGTGTCTTACACTTTTATAGAAGTGATCTGTACTCGGATAAGTTTTTCATTCCATACAGAAATGAATCTTGCAGAGGGAGGCAGAACTGCTGAAAGGAATGCAGTAATGCTTCAAAACGGTGTAACGGAGGTTGGAAGCGCGCAGTCTGTGGATATTCTCCTAGGCGGTGAGTTGGTTTGGCCACGCCATGCTGCCATAACGTTTTCGTCAGGAGTCGTCACAATAACGCCTTCGGTGCCCAACGCGCTTATTGAGGTATCGACTTGCTGTTATTGCTCTGCGTAACGGAAGCAAAGATGAACATTAAACGTTTAGTTGCCCCATAGTTTGGTAATTCTTGCTGGTAGTGCAATGTTGAGAAATTCTTTTTTGTTTCTGTGTGATGATAGGACGTTAACATGCGGTGACAATCGCTAAGGTGTTACTTGAGGATCCTGTCTATTTATTGATTTAAGTCAACCTCAGCGAATTTTTCGAAAGCGGAGGTAGATGGAGAGAAATTTGAGAATGGGGTAAGAGGAAAGGAAGGAGTGGCGTCAGTTGCAGTTTTATAGAAAGCGGAAGATAAAAGTGCTCCTCAAGGGAAAATCTCAGCCTTTGCCAACAGTAACATGCAATTTTTCTCAAAAAAAAGAAGAAAAAATTTAAGAAAAGATTTCACGGGAAATAAGCAGAAGCAGTGAAGATTTCCGAGAACGGTGCAGTTTTCAAAGATACGACGTCAAAGATATCGGTGGTGAATTGCGCAGTCGCAATCGTCCCACCTTTTACCATTCGTGCGCTTATGCCAGTTGCAGTTAGGTAGTGGAGAGCGCATTGACAGAGAACTTTCTATTGATAGAAGGGCTCTCTGCGTTTTCGCTAACCCGATTTGGACTATATATGGGGTGACTGTCAAACCAAAACCGTGGATATTTGATGGAAGAAAGCGAATAATTTGGTGGTTGCACTTAGATTGAAATCTGAAACGTTAGTCTGCGAAAATAAAAAGTATTCGATCGAATCTTCCGCCACAAGACGTGATCTCTTTAGTAGTCCGCTAGATTTGATCGCCTACTTAAGAAATCGTTCTCGTTGTTGCTGATAAGCAAGAAGTGAATCAAAAAAAGATGTTATAAATTTTCCCGTAGGGGATAAGTGGCAAATTCTTTGCACTGATTTCTAGATGAAATTTTTAGCACCTTAGGCCATATCATTGAGAGATATAAGTATAGGGAGTTTGAAAGCCATCGAAATTGATTATTTCCGGACGACGAAACTGATTATTTATATCGTCGAGAATTTTTCCTGCGTCCACTTTTTTTGCAGTTGTTCATTTTCAAGTTGTTAATATGATCAAACTGAAACCTCTGTTTATCGTATCGCTTACCAAGAAATTCCAAATCCGGCCTCAAATCATATCTTTATGTGTTAGGACGTGGTAGATATGTGCTGGTCATACAAGTCTAAATTTTGTACATTGAGTCGTGAAATTTACTACGGATTAGAATGGGAACTTCAATAGCTGGTGAACGGAAATGGGTTTTGGTTTTTCTGAGATTGCTCTCTATTGTTTTGCTGAGATAATTTCTAAAGTTGAAAGGCTGAAAGACATTAAGAACTCTTTGCCACTTAAGTGAATAATGAAGGTACAATTTTAAGGTAGATTAGACGGCAACATCTGAAGAAAAATATGAGCAGTAATATAGTTTTCTTTTTCAGGTAAATGGCGAGATGATTCATGAGACAGTAATGTTGAAAAATGGTGATACTATAACTATTGGACGCATCCATACGTTCCAATATTTCGATCAGGTACGTTGCAAAGGATTACGTTTACAGGTGAATTGCATTGGAAAGATTTGATTGACTGAAAGCTGAAAAGCTAGAAGAGTCGGTCATTGGTATATTATGTAAGCTGCTTTTTTTAACATTTGCTGAAGGCATTATATCCTTGTTGTCGACCGAAATTATGAGCTGTTTCGCTGCTTGATGTATTCAGTTTATTATACCCGATTAAGATTATCCTACTTGGCTTTTTAGCGCATTGTTTTTGGGAATAACGAGAAGTTATAGGTTTGGTACTTGGAAGGGCATTTTAAAGGTTCATTAAGCATACACTTCATATAATTTTTGAGGAAAGAAGTTATTGTTTATTGGCGTTAAATAAGATTCTGTTGTAGCAAGGAGTGGGAACTTGTTGAATGTTTGAATTTTGCGTTAAATTTGTAAAACACTATGCGAAAGTTTCCGATTTTGATGGGTTCTGTTTAGATGATGCACTGGTGTGTTTACAGATGCCTAAAATGTGCTCAGTGGATGGTGTTCGCCGTGAAACGAATTTGACGAGCCTCGGTAATTTTACGAACGAGCCCGGGTAATTTCTTCTTTCATTTTAGTAAAAAAAAACTTCGTTCACCCGTTTTCTCGTTTGTATCTCCAATAAGTCATCACAATTTCATCAAAAAGGAGAACTGATGAGGTGAGTTACTGAGGCCCATAAAGAGTTGGTCCACCAAATTCCGATTATCTTTACAATAAAGAAAACACGTCGGACCACTCAGTTAGTAAAACGTGAGGTAAGAAATTATTCACGATAACTCAAACGAAAAAATATATATAGAAATTGCGCCGATGAAATCTGTTTGATTCAGAAAGCATCTTTCATTTTTGCATTGCTTCTTTGTCGTAGGTAGTCACTGCTGCACTGATAAGGGTTTATGCTGTTTTTTTCTCTCTGTTGTATTATCAAAGCATATTGCTCGTTATCAGACTTTGATGTCTTATTACCTGTCGGAGGTGTACATCTCTCTTAGTAATGTTCCGTTTGCTCACCAATGGCACTGCCGATAAATGTTCGTTATGAACACTAGCCTGCTATATCGCTGTTGTCTGTTGTTTTTCCTTCTCATTTTTTGTTTGCTTGCATGCTTATTTATATTTGCAACTATAAAGCAAAGTATTTATATGAGCGCTTCTCATGACTGATTCTCTCCATATGTTTGCTTCTATTAATTATTGTATCACATCTTTTATTGTCTTGTTTTTATGTGTTTTTATTGGTGCGATTTTCTTTCGATTCGCTTACAGTGTTGTCAAGTATCGATATACAACGTCATCTGTACGCTGACAGATTATTGTTGAAAATGGAACGAATTTTATTTCATATTTGATATAATTCACATAAAAGTGTAGTACTTGCATTGTTCCCCCTGCCTCCCCTCCCCTCTCCCCTTATTCTCCCCCTCCGCGCCCGCTCCGCCGGATAACCTTATTATAGCATAATGCGTCAGGTGCGTCAGGATCATAATGTCTACGTCAGGATTTGCGTTCTGCTATCGCTTCATAGCCGTTGCATACTAATTGATTGATGAAAGTGGTTTAATCAAGAACGAAAAACACCAGATTTATGAGTATTTCAGCAGCTTCAATATAAGAACAGTGATGCCTTGGCGTTGAGTATGCTTATGTTTGAAGCGAGCATACAGGAATTATCAAATTTTACGCTAAGGTCATCAGGTGATAAGGGCAAATATGTGTATCGTGACGGTAATGGTTAAGTTGGGTATGTATGCAGTGTGTGATCGGAATGGCGTTTTAGTATTGTGCTTGTGTGTCACTATGTTGACAAAACGAGACGCTTGGAGGCGGCACGCTTCTCGCGTGAATCAGCCTCATCTCCTCCACCCAGCACCTCCTTGTGCACATTTCATTTTGTTGTACTGAATGATGCATGCGCTCTTCTATTTCCTGCTTCTCTTTGCTTATCAAATTTTTCCGACCCGTTTGTGCTTAGTCGAGATGCATGATAACCTCGGTATTACTAAATATTAATGTTTTATTTATTGCTTAGTTATATGAATGCTTTAAATTGTCGCATTTAAAGGACAGCATTACTGACATAATGTTTCACAGCATTTTTGTAATTTTGCGTTTTAGCGTTATAAATAAATTAAAAAGTAATTCTAGCTTTATACACGATTAACAGTTATGACAGCAATTAGTAGTTATAATAGCATTTTGTTACCTTCCAAATGAAATGAGGAGTATATGAAAACACTGAAATGAATTTCATGGATTACGCAGCGTTTCATCATATTCTTTGGACAGTTTTATATTGCCTCCCTGAGCTTAATCGGAAGTGCTTTAACTTTGATAAGGCGTTTATCTTCTCTCACATATTTCGGTTCTTTTAGCTTTTTTTTTTCCGTTCAGGATATTTAAATTGTTTCATATATTGAGCTATCGTTATGTTAGCTTATGAGAAAGAAGCCGAGAGAGGAGGGGGAAGGAGCTGTTTATAAGGTAAATTTTTATAATGCAGCAATTTTTATAACCTATAATACTCTGTGCACTTGTGAGGATAATCTCTTCTCTTATAAATTTTTAGCATTCTTTGAATAAAAAGTGAATATTGATAACAATTGAATGAATTAAAGTGCAGTTTTCAATTTAATTTGCCTTATTTTAGAAAATAATTGCGATAAATTCTGTTAATTTTCGACTAGAAAAACGTATAAATTGCGTTATTGTTATGAAATTGTCAACTGCTTCTTGATTGTAATACATCATATGGTGATATCATTCAAATTCTCAAATTTTATCTGGCTAAATTATTTAACTAAGTGAAGTTTTATCGAATTCTACTCGATGATTCGTTGTTTTCACATTTTCCTCAATTGATTTATATTGTGTTCGAAGTGTTATCGAACGTTTAGGCATTCATAACATTGATCTTATTTTATTGCGCTCATTTTCTCGTAGTGCAAATTAGAAGATAACCGCATACAAAAATATAAGTTCGTGGTTGAATGTATTTCAACTGTGAACGCTATGAGGCGTTTATTAAAGCAGATTAGTGTTGAGTGGCGTTTCGATGGAGACAACATTCGGTGTTGATGGTAGCGTTCGAGCGTTATCGGCATTGCCACGATCATTGCGGCAATCGAGCATCTCACGTTCAACAGTCGATTTACGCCGGCTTGGTGCAGCTAAACAGTATGAACCACTGCATGGGTCAATGTGCGATTTACGCGGTACATCACAAAGAGTCACATCTGCTTACCTCAGCAATATGTGAGCTAACATTGTTGCATTTTGTCTCCATATCCACTTGCTGTCTTTTTGTTTGGTGTGTTGCTTAACATCTTATTGGTTCAGTTCTTCATACAACCATCATTTCGCGTTGCTTTAACCAAATATCTTCAATTTGAAATGAGACATAAGCTCGGAACGGTCAAAATATGAAATTAACGAGGTGCGATAATAATAAGCGATTGCCACTTCGCCTTCACCGTGTTTTTCTTAAAAATTATTACGGAAGTGCGTCGCAACGTAAAAAAAGACTACTCATTGCAGAATTTTGCTTACATGTGTTTTTTCGTATCTGTGGAACTTTGTTGAATTCGCAATCTTGTAGATTATCGGTTCTCATTTCTGTAGCTGTTCTTTCTATTATTCGAAATATTTGGATATTTATGCTTTTAATCATTTTCTTATTTTCTTCCGCTTAGAATAATTTCCACCCACCAAATGTTTTTTCTTCGTTTTTATTTGGTTTCCATATTTTTGCAGTTGATAAAACAACAGAATGGTAGAGTGGTATTATAATTGAAATGGTTTTTGGTAATGATTCTAGCGCTCACTTTCATTGTCTATCGCAGTGAATTTATTAATGAGTGAAATCAGATTTTTTTTTTTTAATAAAAATAAGAATGAAGAGTAATGAGGAAAAGTATTCTGCGGGTTTGAGTGGATTAACTCAGAATCTCGATTTATACTCTCATTTAATGTAGTTGTTTCGTGAAGCTGACTTGTTTTAAATGAGCCATATGTTGAATGACGTTAGAAATGGTCAGTCACACTTTTTCCGCGTTTTTCAATCACTGTGTTGATATTTTTTAAAATCTGTTTTGTGTAATTTTCATTTGCATGCCACTTCTGTTGATTCGTTACGAATCTACTCGCTTGTTGGTGCTTTTTTTTTTGCGCAGATATTAGATAGCTTTCGCGCTACCTTAACAACACTATTTCACTATTCGGTGACTGTTCCCATCGAGTTCTTATTTCCGGTTTATTTTGCATCTTTAAAGTTAGTTTTTTTTTTTTTTAAATGTGGTTTGCAGCGCAATCACTGCGAAAGTTTCTATAATTTAGCCACAACTTGTTTTTGTTTTTTAATTGCAAATTGTTTCTTTTATCATTTGGTTATTGCTGAAAACGCACCAATTTAGAAGGCAAAATTGAATTATCATGAAGAAATCACGTGGGCTAATATTTTCGCGAGTTTAGAGCATTTTATTGTTAATTTACGATATCGCTTTCTGCTCCGTTTTTTCGAAACTGTCGTTTAAAGAAAAGTTTTTTGTAGAAATTTCAAGGTAGGCGCTTAAAGCTTGAGAGGGAACGGATAAAATGCGACGACGAAGTTTTTCGTGGAGTTTATCTCCGTTCTTTTTAATTTTATTATTAATGAAGATGTATTTAGGTGTTCGAAATATTATGAGAAAAGAGGGATTTGATGTTCGTTGGGTGATTTTTTTTAGTACCTAGAATAATATTGCACGTTATTGATCTATTTGCTGACCAAATTTTACAAGCCATAAACGAAATCAAAAGCAATGCAATGTTTCCTTTATTTCTGCACAGAAGGAAGCCAGTGTTGCAGTCTCGCAAACTTTATAAAGCGTTTACTTCTGATGTGATGAAGAGCGGAAGAGAATTCGTAATCATAATCGGTCAGTGCATTTGATAGGTGTTCTTTGTGTAGTTTTAGTTGCACGAACCTGAGTAGGCTAGCTACCACGAAATGGCTAGTAAAATTTTTCTCAGAGTCGAAATGAAGGGAAGCAATTAAACTGATCTAGGATTCTATCGCTGACTGTTCCAACTGCAGTGCCATTTTGTTAGCCAAAACCAAAGAAGCAAACAACGTCCAATTATGAAACACTTGTTGAGATGACAGCTGTTCTTGCTATGCACTTGAAAGTAGAGGGACTTTTGTTTTTCTACATGGGTGGTCTGCAACTTCGCAATGTTTGCATAATTGTTGACGAGCTGCAACTGCAGCGTGCGACGGAACTTGCATGGCATTGCATCTTTTGGTGATATGTCAGAAATTTTAATGCTGCCTGTTTTCTTTTTAAACCGTTTGTTCCACTTAATTTCTTTTTCAGGTTATCATCGCTCAAAGGCCACAATTTTGAAAGCACACCCGATTTTTCGACATCTCAGCGAAGAACTGATGTGCAGGCTTCAAGCTCCTCCGAAGAAATTCCGGCCTTCTTAAGGTTCCGGAAGATGGTGAATTTTTGGTTTCTTTGGTTCCAGATCTCAATATATATGACATACATATGCGTGTATATAAATATATATACCTGCATATACGCACATGTTTATATATATATATATATATATATATATATATATATATATATATATATATATATATATATATATATATATATATATATATATATATAGTGTACTTCCATGCAACTGCTTTTGTCGTGTTTTCTACATAAGAGATGGGCAAGTTGCATGGAAAACACGAGCAAAAGCAGTTGCATGGAAGTACAGTGTTAGAAGCATGCTAAAATACGAGCTGCTATTAATGAAGTTAAGGTCACCATATAGCAATATTCGCAAGAATGTTTTGATGAAATCCGCATATATATGTACTTGCAAGCTTAAAGAACGAGCTTCCATCTCTTATGTAAATAAGACACTACATCAATGACATCGGCTTCAGCCAGCAACTATAGCTGCAAAGCTTTTCAGCAAAAACACTGATTGACGAAATGCATTTCATATACATAATTGAAGTAGGCGAGAAAGCTTTCATCACTGTGTATGAAAAACGCTCGAGAAAAAAAAAGATTTAAGGCCGAAATGAGACCAAACACTCATCTCCGGCATGACTCAGGTTTCAGAAGACGAACTGTTCTCAAAAAATCGACCAAGTGGAGGGAGTGGCTATATTTAAGTTTTGTGCATCTAGGCTGATAGTGTCCAGAAGATATCTGCTTTGATTTTTAATTTTTTGCGGAAACTTTTTGATTCTCTTCTTTTATTTTGCTTTGCAGCGGAGGACGAGCTTCTTTCACATGTATTAAGTGATTATGCGGGAACACTTCAATTCAAGTTGGCACCAGCGTTTATCGTATATATGGTTGTTCGGCATAGACTAGTCGCAGGCGAGCGTCTCTCAAGGGAGCAGTGTGCGCAATCCGTACGCATGTTTGTGGCAAAGATCGCCCAACGGATCCGTGCGTTGCATACGGTGAGTTCGTTTCTTTCGTGATCTTAATTCTACAACCTTTGTGGTGTTATGCTCATTGTTGTGATTTTCATAAGTTTTCTCAGACATTTGAGTTGTTGGTTATTTCATATAGATATCACATTGCTAGTTTTAAGAGGTTTGTCGAATACTCAAAGTAGGTAACGCTCGACTTCTTTTGCTTCTTATGGTCTTTACTTAAAAAATTTTGAAAAAATGAACCTTAAATATGGACGTAAACCTTAAAAATCTTAAGTTAAATAAACCTTAGACTTTTACATGAACTTTAAAAAATGCTATCATTCATTTGCTGTGCAGT
Source organism: Ascaris suum (assembly GCA_013433145.1). Lineage (NCBI taxonomy): Eukaryota > Metazoa > Nematoda > Chromadorea > Rhabditida > Ascarididae > Ascaris > Ascaris suum. The sequence continues at coordinate 5,595,989 of CM024191.1, read as the reverse complement.
AGGAGAGAGCTAACGATATCAGTGATCGATTCTTTACAAAATGACGCCCGATTGAAATATGTTTTGTTTAAAAAGTGTTATATGTTTTTTCGATTCTCGAAAAGCTCTATTTTTTAAGCCAAAATAACTATTTTATTTTCTATATTCATTCCATTGCTCACTTTGCGTAATCTTTACAATTGGGACCTGCCTTATTTTACAAAAAAGTAAGGTTCTGATATGGCAATCTAGCATACGACTAACGCTATGTTAGTGATTATATAGATAAATTATATATCTACGCGAAAAATGCATATTAATTTCTAATGTAAATTTTTGTTGTTTATAAGTGATTTTAGGAGCGAAGCCTAAGAAAAGAGCTCTACGCATTTTGGATGGCGAACTCAAGCGAGATGTTGAATTTTTTAAAGCAGGTTAGCTGCTTATCAATCTTTTCATTGCTTTCGCTGTGTCTAATATCAATTTCCTTGAGCGTTGCTGACAGCTGCTAAAGCACCTCTTTTTTCAGATTATTTTATAATATCAGATATATTATCATTCTACGCACCTTCGCATGAGATAAGCGTCTGTTGACTTACTGCATATAGAAATGAAGTGGATGCTGGGTCAGTGGAACAAATGTGATTATAATAGTTCATTTGAGCTCATTAAAGAGGTGAGGTATGAAAAACTGAAAAAATCTGTTCATATACACCATCAACATCGTCATTAGAATTAGTATAACTGGTTTGGTTGTTTAATGAAATTTTTCTGGATGGATTTGCATGAAACGCCCGTCTCGGGTATACTGGATTTGTTTTCGTAATGTGTCGATGCAGTGCATTTTCAACTATTTATTCCATGTGAATAAGATAAATGAATTAGAAGGGTCGTCTTAAGGATGTGGATTTACAAACAATAACCGAAGGTTCTCCACAGCAATTACTCGTTGAATGTGTGGAGAGTTCATTCAACTTATTGAGTAGATCATTCAAGGATGACCTACGTCGGTCCATCGGATCACTTATTGACTGTCGTCTTGATGACAATTCCGCTTGTAGTATGTTGCTTTTCATTGGTTGAATTCTTTTCGTGATAGCTTTGTACAGGTGGCATGATTTTCCGCTATGTTTCTTCCACCGAGTGTAAAAGCATTTTTTTTAAATCTTTCGATTATGATTATGAGATTAGGTTTCGATCGCTGTCGATATTTGAGTCGAAAATTATGCCGAAAGATTTATTACAAAGTTTTTTTTCTTCAAAATTTAGGACGATTTTCTTCCATCGTCACTGTTTCAGTAATCATTACCTACCCGGAGGGGAGATGATTCAGTAGCGTTTATCGTTGTTGATATTGCTTGTTCGTATATAAGGTTTTGTTTACTGCCTTAAGCGGGAAAAAGTTTTGATATTTCTTACCGAAAAGAGTAACGCTATTGAGCATCAGCCAACGATCATATTGAATTTGCTATAAAAGTCTGAAATAATTTCAGTGGAAATTGCCTTAAGAGTATCTGTAAAGAGTTTTGATTCAATCGGCGATTAATTCCATATTGAATGCGTTTGCTGTAATTGTATTCGCTGATTATTAGATATTCCATTATAGGATTATTAAGCAAATATTGTTTTAGATGAGACAATAATGTTCTTGTCGGAAGCAGTTCATGTTCTACGCAAACATCGAGTCAATGCGGCGCTCACTATTCAATTATTCTCACAGCTCTTTTTCTATATTAGTGCTGAGGTGTTCAACTGGCTTGTCTCGCCAGCTGGCGCCCCATATTGCAGCACTGCTTTTGGAGTGAGGTATAATTTTGGAATATTTGGTATTTACTTTGATATAAAGTTGGGGAAAGATTTATTCCTGAAAGTCTGTACTAATGAGCACTTGATCGTCTTTTTAGTACCCATCCAAGCCAATATTTTATAAAACGTTCCCAGCTACTCTCATACTTTCTTTAAGCTTAGCTGCGAATATTAGCTTCAGTTAGAAATAATGCAGGCTATCAACGCGACTGGCCAATTTACATAGTTGGGCGAAGCAGCAAGGGATGGAACTACCTGCGATATGTCATATGGATAAATTCAACAAGCAGTCAACCTGCTTACGACACCCAAAACTGTTGATGATGTGACAACATTGGGCGCCACATGTTACAAATTGAACAGCGTTCAGGTGGGTTTAGGCTTTTTCCTGTAGCATTTTTTGTTAGCTTCGCCTTCTTGTGCTGTTTTATTCTAAGCTTGTTTTCTGAACTTTTTTGTGCACTGTAGGCGATTTAATGGTCGTCTAATTTTTTTAATTTTATTTTTTTTCCAACGTCGTGAGGCGCGACAACATAAAAAGAAGTATGTGAGCATGACCAGCAAGAAGGAGCAAAGCGTTCAGGTAGCTAGAGTTTAGGCGAATAAAAATTAAATACATGAAAGCAGCAATGTTGTGTAGATTGAAGCGACTCAACCGCAATTTAAAAGCTGAACGAGTAGACGCATCAATGATATCGATCAGAAGCAGGGTCATGTAACGTGAAACTAAAAGCCATGCAGAAATTCATTTATGCGCAGCATTTTTTGCCAAGCTGAATTGCAAAAAGGTGCGAATTGAAATATTTGTGAAAGTGGTGCGTCAGAAAAGCGGATTGCAATTTTATAACGAAGCATCGAATTAGACTGGATCCTACGATATTACAGTGATTCCAAGTTGAAAATTTTTAATGTAACAGTGTAATTGGGCTGGTATGGACCACAGTAAACTTCGCGAAAAGCAGTATAGGTAAAATGTTTCTGGACGTTCTCTAACAACCCATTATCAGGAACTAAACAAGGAAAACAATCAAGAATGTGCTGTGATGTGTGCATGTTCAGGTGAGGTTTCTGCTTGAGCATATAGTTGTCGACGTGGGAGAGGAACCAATTAGCAAGGAACTTATTGAAAGTGTAGTTCGGCTTGCGGAAACACAAGCCGATCGCATGGCTATAGAGGATGGAACTGGAGTACAACTCGAGGAAAACTCTTTGCTACAGTTGCCTTTCCTCTTACCCGAAGATGGATACTGTTCCAGTTAGTTATTGTTGATTCTTGAGGTTCTTTTGTCGATTTGAAATGATTTTATGCTGACTGTTTTTTATTTGTGACTAAAGGATAAGGTTGAAATATACACGAAACTTTTCCAGTAGGATTGCATAGTAAAACCAAGCATTAAAAAAATAGTTTTTCATTCAGAAGAAAGGTATTTGAGTGGGCGATATTCCCAAATTCTTTCGAGTTGTTTTCCAGCTCTTATGTGCGCCATTCCCGCGTGATATTAAGTAGTGATTATGAGTTCGTTATACTACTAGTGTCTCTGAGGTCGTCCATCTACGAGATTAGCAGCACCAAACTGGCTGAGATAGGATCCCCTTCATCAGGGTGGTTGGATCTTGTGCATTGCATTGCTGGTCTGTTTTATTCGTCACAACCAATCTTGTGCAGAGCTCTCGGAGAGGGGGAAGGAGGATGTATGGCGATTCACTTGAGCTTACTAGCGGAAGACTTTGCTATGCTAGTGGATCTGATTTGAGCAGGTTGGCATGCTGGTTGGCATAGATTGGTCATATTTCTTTGACGGAAGGCACAGCATCTCGTCCAATGTAAAGGCCGAGTGGAATTCATCATTGGGAATCTGTCGGACGAAGCGATTTTGCACGAATTGCGTACATAAACAAGCGTCAAGGATGCGTAAAAGAATTATTTAGGTTACACTTCACCAAATGATGCAAGCTGATTTGCATTCGAATACCAAATTGTGTTTGAAACCACTCTCTCTGATAGTGAGGAGGTCTGTAAATTGTGGACCAGTGGTCGGAAAAAGTTGCATATGGATTGAATGTTGGTTTATTTGCATGATAACGGATTTGACGGACTTTTGAAAAGTTGACCACAATTTCATTTCCAACTGGTACTGGTTCTAACGTTTGATCTTAAGGGCAACTATCAAAGGTAGATTTTTTTTTATCCTTACCGCTTTTTTTTGTTTGATCAGGAACATGTTTTTTTGATGGTTTATTGTAAATGTCGGTTCTTTTTTAAAAGAGGATTGGAAAGAACGAGAGAGGAAGAGATTTAATATTGCTTAAAAGTATGATGGGGCTTAAAGTGATATGGCAAATGAAAGTAAAATTTCGCCATTTTCAGGTGTTTTGTACTCGGTTCCACCATCGGTGACAAGTTTTATTGGTACATTGCAACAACAAGGTTTAATGTTTCTTCTTTAAAATATATCTTTGAATCTTTTTGATATCGGTGAATTTTCATTTTATTGTTTTATGGTATTTTTGAGCTTCGTCTTGAGCAATAAATTACTAAAATTATTGCCTAAAATATTTGAATGCATTAATTCGGAAGTTTTTCCGGCGTTCACTTTTCATTCCAGAAAAATAGTCTTTTAGCTCACTCTTCAGTGCTCTTTTTAAATTGCATTGGTGATATTATTACTGCAGCTGATAATTGTTTAATTGTTTCCACTTGTTAATCCTTATTTCGGAAGCCCTCTTAAAGTAGAAAACTATCAGAAATTTTTTGGAAAGAAATGCATCCTTTAAGTTATAGTAGATATGTTTCCTTTGGTGGTAGAGGTTGTTGATTTACACATGGACTTTGATTTATTCGCTATTTTTTACGCATCTTTTGATTTATTCGTTTTATTGTAAAGAAAGGTCATTTTTTCACGATCGGAGGCGAAAAATGAAATACATGTGGAACTTGCATATCTGTAGAGTGGCGATGTTTTGTTTTCCCAGTTGAGGGTGTAGTAATATTAAGAAATTACGCTTATATGTTTTAGATGTCGCATTTTTATAGGATTATGTTGTTTGCTACCTCAAATTAATTCAACAACTGGAAGCTGGACAGTGCATTTCTGTGATAATGGGGCACGCGGTGCACCCACATCTGCTCCACAAGTGCCTCTTCATTCGATGCAGGTTTATCTCTTGCATTTTCAAATTGTGGGATTGAGCAAGATTTTTATGTGCTTATGAGCAAGGGATTGTGCTGTAATGTGAGATGTAGTCTAAGTAATTGGCAGAAACAGAATATGATACGTTCCTTTACCGAAGAGTTGGCCTCGCGTATATGTGTAGAATGTGAAGTGCAAAGTTGTGGTTCCACTTTAGATCTCGAACTAGGGGAATTCGGAGTCCGCCGTCCTGCATTACTTCTTTTATGGACTATTGTTAAATACGATTAGTATTTTTGCATAGCCATTACCGTTCACCAGTCTATTTTGGATTATTTTGTCCGCAGGCTCTCTGAGTCACTTAGAAATTACATCAGCTAACGCAGTTGTGAGCAGGGAGCTCGTTTTTTTAATTTGTGGAAGAAATCTTTAAGCGATTGCGTGTAAAGAAGTGATTGTTGTTCTTGTCGTCAGTTTAGCGCTTTGCCTCAGTTTGAATTCGATGATTTTTCCCCTGCAGGTACATGGCTCAACGTCACGTATAATTAATGCACACGGAATTTCATCCAATGACATCTATGGAAGGACATCGTCGTTGAGCGGTTGTTCGTCCATGCAGTCACTCAATAGGTCACGTAATGATGGCTATACATCCAACACCGCGCAATCGCTTTCCCAGCAGGTAATATCTGTGGGAGGCAGTTCATCTTGAGGATATCCACAAACACTAGACACAATGTTAGAATTCATCAGCACAATCGGATTGCGTGGTAAAATATCGGCTTAGAAATTTTTGACGAGGATTATTACATATTATCGATATTTTAGTCTTATAATATGACACCTTTCCTTACTTTTACAGCGTTTGTGTTTAGAATGTTGTGATAATGTTATTGAGTTTATTATATTACAGGAACGTGTTCCAAAAATTGTGCAGATCTCATTCTCTCGTGGTACAGGTGGAATCGGGTTAAGTATTGTTGCGGCACAGGTATGTATTGAGCTTTGATGCTTTAGATGATTTGATGTGGAAAGAATTATAACGCTAAATTGAAAACGAAAGTGGTAGATGAAAGCGAGCTTTGAGGGATCACGTTCTATTATTTTAGTGCATATGTGGATAATGGTGTTGTTTGCTATTCTGTCAGTTAAAAGTGCTTATCGTGTTTTGGTTAATTTTTAAAGGAACTATTAACGAGTCACCTTTATCCGACAATCTCTTCGATCGTTGATAATTTTATCCTTTCATTACTATTATTTGTTGTCGAAGGCGATTTGATTATAGCATACTTCAAGTTAGCACACTCAAGTAGGCATATTTGCTTGAAAAATATTGCACGTATTTCATCACCAAGACACGTTTTAAAAATGATGCGATTGAGTGATCATTTTGGTATAGTTAGCGATGAGTGCGGCGTTTTTTTTTTGAATAATATTTGTTTTCGTCGGGACATTGTGAAGGTGTTTCGATATAGGTGTGCAGTGTTCCAATTTGGGCGATTTGTAGTGCTGCAGATAAGATCTGTGCGTGAGTCGTGTTTTCGTGTTTGTGTTGAGTGTGAATGTCTGATTTGCCGCGTTGATAGGGAACATCGTCGAATGCGTCGCACAATTTGTGCAACTCCATTTCGATTCGTCGCATGGTTACGTGACGGTGACCGTGTTTTTTTTTTGTGTGTGACAAAAAAAGGCACCTATTTCGAACGTATATTACCCTTAGTTGTATGCGCCACTTCCATTACGCATTGGGGAGCGCACATTTGCTCGAAACGAACTTCATAATTGCAAGCAACTATCACCGCTGCTTGATTAGTGCGTTGGTGGGATCAGTTACAGCATCCGACACTGTAAAAAAAACTCGGGAACCATGATGTTCTGCTTGGTTCAGGGAATCGGTGAGCGTTCCGTCGGCATTTATGTCAAGAAGGTCGTCGATGGCAGCGCCGCGCATCAGGTAAGGAACTTCTAGTTTTTTCCCATCAACCGTTTAAGTTTTTTAGGTCTTATTTGCATATTTCAAGCATTTTAATCGTACTAGGGAACATATCCTTTCGCTTTATGGATTTGTAGTATTTCGGTGTTCCTCTTGTTGGGATCTCGAAGGGTTTTTGCACTGAAACTACTTAATTCATTCTTCCTACAAATATTTCGGTAACTGGATATATAATAGGATGTGGTAATAGTGGATTTGGTTTTTCTGCTTTGAACACAGTCTCTTTTGAAAGGAATTTATTTTGCTTTTGAGTGGATTTGCTTCTATTACTACTTTTGAATGTTTCTTGCTGTTGCATAGCAGATCTGCTTTTGTGATTGAATATCTATTATTGTCAAGGGAGCGAAAATATAGAAATAGTATGCTTTTTTTGGAAATTATTGCAACAAAAGAAAGGAAAATATTAAATTTTGGCTTGTAACGACCTGTTTCCCTCAGAGAAGTGGCTATATTAGTAGATTTAAGAACAACGCGACAGAATAGTAATACTAGTAATGATAGCAACAATGTTGTTAATATCAATGAGTGCAGCAGTGATGAGTTATTGATGGCAACAGCGATAATAATAGTAATAATATCGAAGTTTAGGATGGCCGCCTGGAACCTGGAGATCAGCTCCTTTCTGTTAATGGACAATCGCTGGTTGGGATCACTCAGGGCGAGTACGTTTTTTATTTTGTTTTCATTTTTTTTTCTGTTGGAACAAAAAATTGTAAGGGATGTGATTGCTTGAATGTGTCTTTAGTTGGCGTAGTACAATCATGTCGTATTGTCTTTTCACATTTTATACTTCATAAAGTATTCAATAAATATTGAATTTTATTATGAGACTTTTTTCTCAAGTGAGCAAAAACCTTGTGCATGGATGTTTCTGGATTTCCGGATACGTCCTGTGGAATTCCGGAAATTTTTCCGGAAATAAATGTAACATAGCCTAAACAGCCAAAGTTTTTTTCTTTTTTTAATGCCCCTAATTTTTAATTTGATCTATCCTATCTCGGAACGATAAGCTGACATTGTTTCGTTTTTCATATTTTAGCTGTCGCCTATCACATTTATATTTCAATTTTATTCTCATATTTCTGTACTAATCTTCGGGACCTGTTATCAGTTGGCACTTGGTGAGCTACGGATATTGCTAAGTTCAGCTTTACTTGTCTGTCAGCATCGCTTTTCCTTAAAGTTGAGGTTTTGCGCATCTGCATTTACGAATGTAACGACGAACCATAGATACCTTAATAGTATTCAACGGCGATGACATTATCCATTTCTGGTTGAACCGTGTTATATATGCTGAGAACTACTATCGAAGGGCAGTCGGTATTTAATTTTATAAATTTTTGCTTTATGTAGAGCGGCTGAAATGATGTCACGTAGCGGACCAGTGGTTTCTTTCGAAGTCAGTAAACAGGCAGCACACTACAACGGTCTTGAGGGATGGCTCAGCAATCCGCCTTCAGTGCCTTCCGTTCAAGTTAGTTTTTTTTTAAAGTTAGATTTCTGTTGTATATTTGTTTTGATCATATTAACAAATAATTGCGCTTATTAGTTTTCTGTTAGATGCTTGCTGTAATCATCCAGACTTCACTGGTCGAGGAGATGAGTCATTACGCTACAATAGGGCAACTGGGTGATTTGCTTAACTCACATGCGAAATGCGTAACAGGGTTAAGGTGAGCAACAGTTACATAATATTGATTCCTTCATAGAGATGATTTGTGCAGGATTCTTTAAAATTTCATGCCGATGGTCATTGCCCTTTGTTTTGGCGGCCTATTGTTTTGATATGCCAGAACGTTACCTAGAATGGTCCACAGCTCCTATTAACGCATGTAGCAACGAACAGCTAAACTAGAATCTATTGGTTCACTGCTGTAGATGTGTATGTACGCAGAGCTCTTGTGTTGTGTTCGTAAAAATGTTCGAAGAATTATTTGCAGGCGCAACCGATACCTCGAGCTCAACATCCAGAAAGTATCTCTTCATCGGTGCCAGACTATACGAACCAACCTTATGGTATTCCATATTGCATTCATCACGAGTGTGTTGATGATTATCGTCGTCAACATAAGTTGCCTGAGTTTCATATTAAAGAAATATTGGTCCATATTGGTACTTGATAGATTTGCCTGCGGAGCTGATTTTCGTTGAAAGTTTAGTTAGATAATTTCTCGTGAAAAGCATTCCTTTGTTCACTTTTTCACCGATTTTATTCCGTCTTCATTTAACATGCTCACTAAAGAAAAGAATACACAGGCTGGGAAAGACGACGCCTCTTTGGAAAAAAAAATAGATGACCTGGTTTGTAGACAAAGCCTTCTGAGGAAAGATCGGACGTTCCGTTTTAGTAAGTTGTTAGCTATTTCTCCAATTTGGATTACTAACTGGGTGACGGTTTTCTTTCATTCATATGCAGAAGTGGTCGTTGTTTTCAGAAAGATATCAGCGTACTGGAAATGCATCTCGTTATGGCCGACAGAACTCCACGTCGTCTACGTCAACTTCGTTGTATTCCAACTCGGCCGGTTATGAGGTGAATACGTTCTTCATCTCGTCTCACAGAAAAGAAATAGTAGAATGTTTATGAGGAAATGCACGTATGTGCTATGCTGTTGCAGAATTGTTTTTAATGTTTTTTTCTATAAGGTGGCTAAAAGATTATGTTAAACTGAGTATTTTATTTTTACATAAAACTTAGAAATACACCAACGATCCAGTGGTCCAGTTTACTTACACGATCCAGTTTACTTACATTCCAAGAAGTTTTACTTAGAAGTTCTAATGGTTAGTGTTGAAGATTTGCAAGACAAAGAAATGAATCGCTTCAATTGTTTTTTGTTTATTAATTGCAGTTATTTGCAAACGATTGTCGAAATTGATAAGTTTCTTCTCGTCTCAGATGCAGTTTGAGAAAAAAAGCTCAGAGAGTTGTGCTTTTAGCGGAATTTAAATAATAACATGAACGGGCCGGGAGCGCTGTATCAGAGTGGAGCAGGGCAGTTGCCGTTTCATTATGCTCAATCGATGCCCGATTCTCAATTACGTGCCACTCGTTCAGTGTCGGCATCGGAGCTCTATCATGGGCAGGTAAATTTATTGGCCTTGTAGATTCCTGGCCAATGCTTTCTTAGATTCATAGCTAGCGTTCGATATATCAGAGACTGTAAGTTCCAGTAATCATTTCTCCTGTTTTCTTCGGAAAAAAAATTCTCATAGAATTTTTCATCCTTCTTTACCTTTCAAAGTATCTACCTTTGATTGTAATAAGGAGCTCGTTTCTCGCTGCGTCATTTCCAACTCTTTCAGCGCTTACCAAAATCGCAAACAATTAAGAGCCATGATGCTAGTAAATCTGTCCAGAAATTTCGAAACTTTTTTTTGAGTTGCAGAAACAATCATTGATGCTTTTTTATTGTGTGATAGGGAAATACCAAGATTTATTTATTTTCAGGTGGATTCAACAACACCAACTTCGATACCATTGCAGAAGCAGCGTGTATTGCCGTCGCACTATCGTGCAGCAAGGCCAGTGGTGATCCAACCTTCTCGGCCTTCACCCTCACCTACCACTTTGCGACGTGCGGGCGCCGCTTCACCAAGTCATCTTCATCCTTACACGCCATCCACATCCGCTCAGCCGGTTATTTCAATTTTTACGGCATTTTTTTCCTCTTTTCATCCTTTCATTTTATGGCAATTCATATTTATCGTTCTCGTAAAAATTTGCTATCTTTCTGCTGTTCCGCGCAGAGTCATTTTCTTTGTATTATTTGGCCTTTCCTTGCTATTTGAATTAGTTCCAGTCATTATATTACCCCTGTGTTGAATTCGACTATTTGTGAATACTTTGTCTTTGCGTTAAGGAAACAGTTCGAGGGATCGGATCGCGTTCACAGACGCCAACAGTGGATGAGTGGCGCTCTATGCAACGCCAGCCAAGTCCTTCATCACACTCATTCGCAGCCAACTCATTGCAGCAGAGTACAGATTATCCACGCACCGGCGTCGCCTCCATGCCTAATCTTTCTGTAAGATTCCTCTTCCTTGTTAGACTAATATTCTCTCCTTCATTGCTTTTGCTTATCAGTGGATCTCATTTGGACATACCTTATAAAAATTTGGCATCGTTGTCGACGCTTAATCTGATGCGCAAAGTTTTTCACTAGCATAACCTGAGTGAGCCCTTGTTGAAGGTGAAATTTTATCAAAGCATGCCATGTTTATCCGATGTTTGCTTTGTTTAATAATTATGGAAAGTGCGAAGTTGTGTGGGATTACTCAGCAGTTTATCTGATCCCTGTGATAAGGTATTTTCATTCGCGGAAGCACACACTAAAATTGTTTAATAACTCTTTTCTTCTGCAGTTTAGAAAGCTTGATAAGAAGAATTTTGAATTTGGTTGGATATCGTTTAGAAATGATATATAATCTGATTCTGTTTATGATTTTCAATCATAGCGCTTTTAGAAAAGGAAACTAAAATACAGATGCAGAGTTTGCAGAAAAGAGAAGAACTGAATGCACGATTGGATAAGCTGGAGGCGAAAGGCACAGCGATGAACGAATTCGAGCGACGCATATATAGAAATCTTGTCGATGAGCTTTCGAGGGCACCCGCACAACGTCAGTTGCAGCGTCCGCGTCATTTACCTCCTCCACAGCCGATCAAACCTCGTTAGTTTTTTAAGCAACATCCATGAGTTAGGGTTAGAACCAGGTCGCAATCGATGATGACCAGGTTAGGCCCCTTTTTGATGTACTGAGATTTTTATGACATTCATTTATTTCGTGCAAGAGTTTCATTTCAAATTAATTTTGTCGAGTGTCTCCCACCATATTTCTATATTGTTGCTGATATTGCTTTCTGAGGTATAATTCATACCATGCAGGCGCATTTTTTCGTCTTCTTTTATGCGAACTTGTCGATGCTTTTTGTTGAAGTTGTTTTCACATATTCATATTTAATTGAGAATTTTATTAAAAAGATTCATTCAGAGGTTGTAAACAGCGTTCATGAGGAGAGCCCAGGTGGCAAACAGTTGGACAAGTTGCTTGAAGACGTACAGCAACAGATACACCAAATCGATCTGGAGAGTCCAAAATCGAAAGCGTCAATAGCTCCGGCAGCTCCACCACCGCAGTAGTTTTTTTTAATTTTTCTAGATATGTTATTGTCATTTACTATAATGAATGGGTGGATATGCACTTTAATTTTTATATTGAGGCTGTTTTATGAATAACATGATTCATACTATGTTACTTCTCCAGAAATCCTCTCAGTTATCGCTTCCCTTGGTTATTCTATGCTCATTTTGAAGGCGGTCTCTAGGTATTATTTTTTTCTTCAAAATTTTGCACTTATGATGAATTCGAGCAAAATGGAGCGACAATTATTTTCGAGTTTTCCAGTTTTTCTATTTTTGTTTAGAGCACGTTGACCCCGCATTTAATTTTGTAAAGGCTACACAATCATTTCTTTGCTTTGATTTACTTTTGTCAAGCATCGTTCCGCGTACCATATGAAAGAATCTATGAGGGATGGATTATAAGCGTTATTTCGTGACTGGTGAAAAGTTTCTCTGCAGACGGGGACGAACCCGCTACCGCTCAAAATTCATTTTCTTGCAAGTCCGTTCCCATCTACGAGGGATGCTTTCAGTAATCACTAAACTTCTGTTATCATCTATGTCTGAGTCAGTTTAAATATTTATCTGTCACATATGCTGTTAGCCGTAAAATTCGTTGTTCTTTTAGCACTGCCACGTGACGCCGTTTGTGCTCTTAGGGAGAACCATTCAAAAGCTAGGTGCTAAATAAAACAATTTTTTTCATGTTTTGTTTATGATAGAGAGAAAATAAAGCGGAATGGGTCAGTTGGTCTGTTGGTCAGTTGGTCATTTCACTAAAACTGCACGTTGAGATGTGTAGCAGGTTTTTTTTTTGCAGAGTCGATAACGAAGAGAACATCAAAAAGAAGAAGGGAGTTCAATGGAATGATGAACGAACCGCTGAAGAACATCGCGGAGACGGCGACGCAATGTTACTCTTCAATGATGACGAAGTCCCTGAGCCAAGAGTGCAAGTAATTTTTTAAAAAATTTCTTGTAAATTGAAGTAATTTGTTTTCTAAGTTTTTAAAAATAAATTTCGGCTCTTCTTGAGAGCATCTCGATGGTTTGTAGTTCTAGTGATTTCTAATTGTAGTGCTCAGTGATTTCTGTTGTAGCATTTAGCTATTTTTCTGTTTTATGTTGGCTAAAGTCGTATAAAACAGTTACCCTATAATTTGCCTATGAAAGGAGAGGAGGGAGAGGGGAATCGATAGCTACTAGGTCGTTGCATCGTTAAACCTATCATTTATTCCACTGTGTTGAGTACTGCTGGTCAGGCGACGTTGACAGCATCTGATTTGTAGGTACTAGGAGCACAAGAAGTTTATCGTGATCCACGCCAACGCAGGTTGAATGAAATACAAGCAAAGCAAAATGCGTCGCATCCACACGTATGCATTTCCGCTTTTTTTCCTGTTTGTCGTTCCTTAGTGCTTCCATTCAGTAGCTTTCGGCGTCTTTCAGCTGCTGTATTTTTCCTCCACGCTGAGGATTTTATAAGGAATATTGTTTCGCCTTAGTTTTTAAAAGTTTCTTTTCGAATAATATTTTCTCCAACTAAAACAAATCGATCCCTTGCAGTTTTTACTTTTTAAATTCTATATATTTGTTGGTTTCTTATCTTGCATACAAAGACGATTCAATTTATTTCGCATAGAGCGTTTTGCTTCTGCAGCGTTTTCTTTGAAGCATTGATATTTGCGTTGAATAGAAGTTTATTAACTTATAGATTGATGGGGCGAACCTTGGTTTTCGCGATAAGATGAAACTATTCGCCGAGCAACTTGGCGAAAAGACGCCGAAATCGCGCTACAAATCATCATCGGCACAGCGCGAAATCGAGCACTCAATCGAATCCTCTTAACGGAATTCCTAGCCTCCCCGCTGTCTCACCAAGCCATAAGTTGTCTCATTCGACAGCTTCTTTTTTGGCTCCTCATCTTTCCTTTATTTATTTTTTCTGTGTGGATGATGAAGCATGGAGACTTTCTTTCCTTTCAAGGAATCGGATTGGAGACAGGGAAGGGAATATGGAGCCAGGGCTCTCGTAAACAAATTATGCAAATCTAAGGCACCAACCGTTGGAATCGAAAAGCCGAAGCGGCTGGAAGCTGTACTGCCTGCACACATGTGCTGGATGTAGTCCTGAAATGAACGGCTTGTCTTTTTAATCATATGAAATGTTCTTTTCACCGTGATTCACGATCCTTATGTATATGTGGGGATATATTTGAATAAAACAAACTCATCATTCTTTTTCAATAAACTTTAATCATTTTATTCCTAGGAGCGGTAACGGTAGATTCTAAGAAATCATATTTCATAAGAGGGTAGTTTTCTCAACGAAACGAAGCACAATTTATGAATGTTGTTAGCGGTACGGTTTTCTTAATTTCACGCCTTATTTAATTCTTCTTTTTGTAACTTCCATTTAATATAATTTTCTCTGTTTTTCTATATCTCTCCTTTCTTTACGGGCTTGATCACTTCTGCTGTCTTATTTTCCCATTGATCCTTGTTGCATTTTATTTATTTCCGTCAAGTTTGTTCAGTGTTCTTTGCTCATCGGCTATGTGCTTTTGTGTTCTATGTCAGCTATGCAGTTTCTTGACAGCATCTTTCATTTAAAAGGTACGTAAATGATTGAAGAGTTAAGCTCATGTAGACATCGCTGGAAATGTTTCTTTGTTGTCATCCACAATTTCCACCGGTAAAAGGTTCTATCCGCGTTGGTAAAGTTCTGCGGTTATTTGTTTGGTAGCATATCGAAGTTCGCGACAGTTTTCTTGAACATGCAATGATTAGATAGTCCAATGAATTGCTTTATCTTTAAATGAGTTTTTTTTTTTTTTTTTTGGGTTACCACTGCGACAATTCCTCTTTGTTGATTGCTGCTTTGGTTTATTACGATTCCTAGGGCTGCTTGTAAAGCCGATATCCATCCACCCTGGTTTATTATTCATTTTCTTTAATAGTTGAACAAGTTTTTTGAACGTTGCATTGACTTATCTTTTCTTTTCCCTTTTAAAAAGCTGGAATGTTTTCGTGATTACCTCCCGAATGGTTTTTTTTTCTTTTTGCTGATTTTTCCTATATTGCTGCGTGTTTATATATCGCCGTTTTCTTCTATCTGTGTGTTGCTTTGCGTTTGTGTGTGTTGTTGCTTTTAGTGTCCTTAATTGAAGTGCCTTTTCCCCGTTGTATTGGCATTACGCAAAAAATATTTTCATCTCACGTCATGGAGATTTCGCTTATCGACGCGTATTTCACATTGCTTCATATCAATTGATGAGGCATTTCCCCGAATGTGCTTCCTTCTACTTCTTTTTTCGTACAACGGATATTTTCAACTTTATGTTAGCGATGGTTGGGACTCTATTGTTTTCCCTGTTAACTTTATCAATGAAGGTTAAAGTGTGTGTTGGTGTTTGGACGATATGAGGTAAATATATGTGGCTTGGAAATGCCTTATTACGTGCTTTATATATTGCTCTTTATATTTATGCCTTAACGCTTAGCGTCCCATTTGTTTGTGTGGGACGCCGCTAATGTTTTTATTTGAATATATCCTAGCTGTCCATCTCGTATTTCAATTAGTTTACCTGTGGCGAAATTCCGCCGTCACGTTTTAAAAAGTTGATTGTATGAATTGCGTGTTCATGAAAATAAACCTGTCGGTGCTGGTCGTGTCAAGCAGTCTACCTTGATTTCCGCTCAATGTGGCATTTCTATTATATCCATTCAGAAAAAGATGGGATTATATTTATATGAGTTGTCATACGCATTCACCTTAGCGATGCGAAGCATTATTAGGCGGTGAGGTAGTATTGTCATATCTACTGTAAACAAAAGTTCTTTAAGATGGTTGGCAAAAATTTCCGTTGCACGACAAATACATCTGTGATGTTTTATTCCATTTAAAACTCTCATAGCAATAAACTTATAAAAACAACAACCACAATAGTTTATGCATATATACATACAGTGAATTAGGAAAACGATTAAAATGGCTTTTATGAGGAATTTTAGGTCAGTATTTTTATCGAATTTTTTAAAATTCCTAAAGAAATCTCTCTATTCATTTAAAGAATTTCTTGATGAATATAAAATAAAAATCTCTAGCGAACAGTGAATCGTTAAAAATACATTCTTTTATGAGCCATTCGAACCGTTGAAAAATACAAATGCTTTCTCTGTGGAAAAAAAAAAAGAGAAACGCGGCATTACCTATATGCAATCGGTCTCAACGACCAAGTGAGTAGAATTCTCAAACGAAATTCCATGCACTATATAGGATTTGATGTGATATTTCAAAAATGATACAAGTGAGATAAGTTTTAGGCTTGACGAATATTTTTAGTACGTAAATTATCGTCGAGTTTCTATATCACTTTTGAAGTGATTGATTGCATAGAGTTTTAAAGATCACAGGTTGAGAGCGAAAGAGAGACGAAAGAACGCTCGAAAATAGGAAGAAAGAAAGAAAATATTAGGGCAGCAATATCTATAAATTTAAATGGCACAACGTTAATAACGCTTATGTTTTATGAGAATAATCGATTTCAAATAAAAGGACCGATTGAAATTTAGCGGTATAAAATTCGCAAATAAAATTTTGAAATGAAATTTTAAACGAGACGAATGCAAAGAGTAATATTCGATGAATGTTCGAGCTAAATTTTAGTTGAGTGATGTGTTGCTTGCTCGAAATTTGCATATTCAAAATTT
Source organism: Ascaris suum (assembly GCA_013433145.1). NCBI lineage: Eukaryota > Metazoa > Nematoda > Chromadorea > Rhabditida > Ascarididae > Ascaris > Ascaris suum. The sequence continues at coordinate 5,579,241 of CM024191.1, read as the reverse complement.
ACCTGAGAGATGTGAAATAATTGTTTAATTTAAATAAATTTCGAGTTCAATCACCGATTTGAATTAATTGGGAAAAAGAGTGAAAGAAAAAAAAAAGACCAAAACTAAGCCGTGATCAGTCTGACGATGAGTACATTGAAATGCGTATGGGATGAACGACGACCATAAGCCACGCACCGAATGAATTCATGAGTACAACGAGCACCTTGGCTAGCTCGTAAAGTCCCATTATTCAATCCGATTTAAGACGTTTATTTAATTTCTTTTTTTTTTTTCAATTCCCGCCTTGTTGTTTTCATCGAACATAAAGGCGCCCTTTGAACTCTTATGATAGAGCAAAAATCCATAGAAGTGCCGGATGTCGCTGATTTCAAAACAACATTTTTCCTGAGATGACTTTGGTCTTTCATAATAAAGCTAACCAAAAAAATAAAAAATAAAAAGGTTTTTTTTCCCGACAACTAGCAATGATAAATAGTCGTTTTCGAGATTTAAATCTACTAGTCGAATTCCGCATCAAGCTGACTCTTAGTTGTTAATTTCTAGTCTCAAAGAAGAAAGAATAACAGCTACAAAAAAGTTGAACGAGGTGGAAACATTGTCACCACGCTGATAGTTGGCGACAAACCAAAAGCACCTATAGATACATTTGTTTAACCCGATAATCTTTTGGCAGCGTTGAGGTGCCCCATGCAACACGACTTTGAGGTGTTCCCATCTCTTCCACCTGAAAGTATTGTAGATGATCATTGAAATCAACATATGCAATCATCTTCCATATTTTTGCACTTCACTAATTATTTGCTCACTTAACGATTATACAGCACTGAAAAAGATGTATAATAGTATTCTCGTCCCATATAATTTATCTATTTATTTATTTATTTGTTATTTATTTACTTATTTACTTATTTTTCCAACGACCGGAGTAAGCAGATTTGTTTCTTCTTTTCTAAGACTAGCACAATTCCTACGAGGTTCCGCGTGTTACACTTTTCCACAACAGACTCTCGCCTTCGGCGCTCGGAAAGACACAAGACGAGGAAATGGATAAAAGATCACGCCTTCGCCGCGATAACGCGAACGAAAGGGTAAAATAGCTTAAGATCTTCTGTCTGTATTAAATAGATCCCTGTTACCTTTCTAAACGTTTATAATAAAGTTAACATCATTCGAAGAAGAAATGATGCACAAGGGGGCTGCCGCCTCCCTTGAACCCCCTGCGTTTTTGCAAGTGGAGTTGGGGTTATAGGAAGAGAGTAAAATCGTTTCTGTGAGACTCTCACATTTGTTTCTGTTTAGTGGCGCAATGCTATTTCCTAAAGTTACCGAAAAACTGGTCCCCACAAGTTATGGATCCTTCCAAAGGATTTGCCCGGCGCGTCGAATGGCACAATGGCACAGTGTATGCATGAGGAGGCAAACACTACCCTAAGAAAGAGAGACAAAAAGAACACCTATAAATTAGTTAGTAAAAGAAGGGTGAATAGAAAACTAGAAAAAATTTGCGCAGAAGTGCAGAGCATATTTCACGGTGCTTTCATCGGGGTACGGCTGTTGTTATGGAAAAAAGTAATTCTCCATAATATTAAACTAACAATTTTAATTGCAATTTTTTCTAAATACCCCTCTTTACATCTAGGACCTGTGTTCTCAGCTCGCCGATGAAAATGCTGAGAAAAACAATTTTGAATGAAAAAACTGCGCCACTGAAACCATGGGCGCAAAAGCACCACAGCCGCCCTTCGTAACCATCTCAATAACCATCCAGCTAACTCGCTGCATTTACCCCTGACCTCTCACTGCTGGTGACATACTTAAGCGAGTGTCTGTCTCTCTCTCAGTTACGAACTATTTCCGTGGGAAGAAAATTTAGCACTCTATATTTCCAGAAAATCATAAAGAACGCAGCAAAGATGCATATATCCGTAATCAGCTCATCGAGTTCTATCGTTTAATACCAAAATTATGGAAATTCGGGACAAAAGTTATTTTTTCAAATTTTCCCCTTACAATTGAAAAATTGCGGGTTTCAAAATTTTTTTCTCGGCCCCTATTGAACCTGTGGGTGTACTATATATGTCATTGGAGAGATCTCGGCGAGCACATCACAAATCAACAGACCGTTTACAGCAACATCGAATACCGCTCGAGAACGAAAACCTCGAAAATCGCAAAATCGGAATTTCAGAAATCGTGGCCGGTGGAATCGGTTTTCAATGTTTGTTCCCAATTGAAATAGTTTATTTACCATTTGATAGAGCTTTTAAAATGAAACCACAACTCCCTAGGCCTATCCGTTGGCGAGATAAAAATGCGGAATTATCTATTAGAGTACACTTTTATAGAAAATTCATGTGGATTAATTTTTATAATGAACAAACTCGATGTCAAACAATCCAAATGATACATATTATTAAAGAACGGTGTATACAGTGGTGAAAATTAGAAGATTCGAGAAGAAGAGATAAATCGAAACTATGTTGATCGCAGGTAGAACTGAGTATACGAACCCACTAACTATATATTTCTTATTTCAGTGCTAATATCAAGGTCAGGGGTAAAGGGGCTGAGACCCCTTGACCCCCCTTTCATCGGGGGTGTAGTTGTTGCTATGAAAAAAACAACTTTGTAGATGAAAGTAATGAAAAAAGGTTGCGAACAAGGAAGACGACCAACGCCCGGTACTGAACTTCTATTGCACTTCACCATCTTCCCACGCACCAACCACTCTGTCATACATACACTCCGCTACCACACTCTCACTGCGAGCGACACCTCAAGCGAGGTCAATTTTGTAGGTGTAGCAATGACAGCAATTAAATCATCGTTACCCGAAATCACTGTTTTTAGCTTCCCTTCTCCGGTATTCAGCGCAACGTTCTACCATTTTCGGTAGATAAGTGAATGTTGATGGCAATAAAAAAACCGCCATCCACATACGTTCGGAACTGGAGCAGTTATGAAGGCATAATGCGATTTGTCTGTCTCTCTCACCTTTGCATACTATTTCGCTATCAGGTGCAAATTTCAGGATTTGCGCCAGAGATAGTCAAGCACATTATAGACTTTTGGAAAGGGAATTGCATGGGGCGTCGAACGGCGCGGTGCGCGCACGCCTCCGATTATGTGGAGAAAAGTTATGACCGAAAATATAAAGAGCCCAGAATATCCTGAAAATGCAGGATCGGAGTAGAACGGAACATTTTTTTTCTGCAATACTCTTGAGGAGATGTGGAAAAATATAGTTGATGAGGAAACGGTGGGACGAAGGAGAAAAAGTTGCAAAAAATGAAGTTGGCCAAATTTTTTCATCGGATCAAGAAACTTTTCCGGGAATCCACTACCCCACCGGAGGCCATCCATAGCAGAAAAAGTTCCAGCTCAACTCACCCAACGGGAGCGGAGATGTGGAGAAGAAACCATTTTCAGGATCCCCAATGGATATCTCACCAGGATCACTAAACATCCACAAGTTTTCTTCACCGGCATCCACGGTCCCTCATTCCCAGGAGGTCCTAAAGAAATCGCACAAAAAATTCAAAATCCACAAAGACATAAACGTTTCCGGATTGACTTCCATGCGTTTTCAATATTTTCCGGAAAAATTGTCATATTCAGGATTTTTTTCGTCACTTCACATATCGTCGACAACATGCGCCATATGACTGCACATGTAATGCAAAAAACATGAACACATTGCGACAAACACATAAAAAGATATCGGTAAAAATGCTTTACTGTGGAAAATCCACATTGTCCGGAATACCTCGATCCAGAAGCGCAATACGTCCACCAAAAACAATAGTCCCGTAAGCATGGAATTTCCAACATTTTAAAGAAAAAGCGACTCGAATCGAGCGAAGCGTTCTTGAGATAACGTGAAGGAAAGAGTAAAATAGCTTACAATCTTCTGTATTATATATAATATAGAATGCTATTCTCTTCGTAAATGCGACCTGTTGCAAATGCGACCTTCTAGCTAAACCGGAAACAATGACCACACCTATTTAAAAATGAGCATTAAGGACGTGACGATCTCACAGTGTCGTATCTGTATTCTACAACTGCGATAAAACGACCATCTCAAACGGCAAAGAGTGCAGTTGGTGCGCAAAGATAACCTGTAGTGAGATGGGTGATTGTGGACGTGGTACGAACGTGCTGAACTTAGACGTCGACTCATATGCGTTGATGAGACCACTCGGCATTGCACACGGTCGTACTAGCGGCGTACCATTATAGACGGGTTGCGGCGTCGGCGAAGACAACGATCGGGCGCTACCTTTACTCTTTAGCGAGGGAACACATCGGGAATAGAATGAACCGGCGAAGAAACCGATTAGTATACTCAGAATACCGATCGTAGTACATACAACGATCACAGAAGCTTGCTCGCTGAGTGTCGATACAGTCGATTCTGGAAATTAAATTTCATATGCGTTTTTATTTGTCACAAACGTTGAAAAAATATAGTCGGAAAATGAACAAAAAAAAAATTTTTTTTTTTGATAGGAATATCTCTCTTTTTATAGACTGCAAACGACGAAAATACAATTTAAATAAAGAGCGGTTGACTTCATCAATTGTTTTTCTCCATTTTTTTAAACCTCTAATACTGCAATAACGCCAAAAAAAACAAAAAAAAAAAAAAAAAATCAAAAACCAAGAAATCAAAAGCTAGCTCAATTTTTGTAAAAACAAATGCGCATAGTTGTTAGGCAAGAGTGAAAATTAACAAATGAGATGCTCCTAATATGTGGATGTACAAATTTTTAACAACATTCAAATAGCCAATATTGCTGCTTACGAACAGAATTTCCCAGAATTTTTATGGAAAGGACGATTAATTTTGTACGTATCGTTCCCGAGAATATAATTTTGTATATTTAATTAAACACATACTCGCAATAATAATTTTCTATCTATCTTCGAGAAGTGCTATTTCAAAATCGTGATGGTTATTTTCATAAAATTTTGACATTTAAAAATGGTGCCAGTGGAAAATAAAATAAAATTCATTCTCGATCCATGAAACTTATCGCTTATTTCTATCTTTAATTTAAAATGTCCTTATCGATAAAGGTGACAACGTTTTTTTCTAAGAACGATTAATTTCCAAAAAATGAGTTCTAATTTCTGATGATCTCTAGAATCGCAAAACACTGATTTAAAAATGCCACCACTTAAAAAAGTCAAAGAATGATTAGGCGTTGATGAGATCCATTTCTAAAATATTATCACTATTGTATGTGAACTCTTCTCAAATAGAACGTTTCTGTCACGTGCACTTGTGTCTTCTCTTACGTTCAATTCGTTACCCTCATTTCCAAAAAAAAAAAGTTTAGCGTTTTTTCGTCGTGATGATTTCGTATAGCAGAACCGAAAGTGCCACAAAGAGTTCGAAATTGCAATGCACGGCGCAAAAATTAGTGTAAGATTGGAGCGTAAAACGTAAAGTTGCGCCCAATCGTTTTAAACAAGCTCAACACAAATCCGCCACTAAATGGACGCTTAATTTTAGCCGATTGGCGGATGTGGCACTTAACATTGCTACAAAGAGTGATAAAGAGATGAACTGACCTGAAGAGATCTCAGAGGAAGAAGAACCACCCGATGCGCACATCTCAACCGATTTCTCAGCGCAACTGCAGTTGTTTGTTTTCGAAGTTAGCGATAACGTCAACGGAGCATCTAAAAACAAAACATTTTTCAAATCTGGCATCAAACTTTCTATATTATTCTATCAGCGAAACCATTTGACTAATTAGAAGTAAACAATAGCGAAATCTTCTCCTATAGAGCTTTATTAGTGAATTTACATTTGAACGCAAAAAAAAATTTCATCTTAACCTGCTTTATATTGATAAATTTCTCGTTCTATAATGTAGCATATTTGTAATGAATAGGTTACATGAGCAACATAGATTTTTATGCGTATTTTGTTTCCTTATACGCATTTCTTCATTCATTTATAATTGAATAAGAACTTCAGTGACAATAAAACAACATTAAAATAACATATAACTGCATTAAAATAAACGTAAATTGCTCAACTTTTAGCTTCTCTTAACCGTTTGGTGCTAGCAATATGGTATTACTCGTACACATCGCTAGTTAAATACTAGTTAGCCTTCAACCAAGGCACACAGTAAAGTCATGGTCAACGATTGTTGAAAAATGGGCGCACAATTTACAAAGAATTCATGCACTTTGCCTTAGAATCATTTTTGAGGTTTAAGTTGAATGTGGAATTGCAACATCTCTTTATTCATTTGAGAATTTATGCATAATCTTTGACTGCAATAACTTAAGATCCATCATCTCTTATTGGACGCGAAGTCCAGCACAAAACGTTGGCAAGCTTCTTTTCTCCTCTGAAATGCAGTGTTTTTTCTTTCGGCGTTCAGCATTTCATTATGACGTTGAGAATTTCTTGAGAATTACCTAAGTAAAACCTCGCCGTGAAAGGCTTTTTTTTAAAACGTGAAGCAAAAAAGTCAACTCATATAAAGCACATTTTCCTTAAGGCCTTTTCGAAATGAATTTCACTGATTGCTGTCGCTAGTTCTCACCGTTCATAGTACACCAATTTATGCCACTAACTTTTTTTTTTACCAGCTGTGATAAAAATATGCGAATTTTGAAAATCAATAGATTATTTTTACGAATAACCTGAATTTATGGTCAATTTCACCCGTTTAGCAATAACATATTGGCTCTGAAGTTGTGGAAACGCCCAAAAATTCTAGCAAAGTGCAAAAATCCATTCTTCAACTTTTCAAAATCGGCATTTTTCCACTCTTATTAAGAATAAATAAATAAATAAATAAATAAATAAATAAATAAATAAATAAAAATAAAATGGGGAAAAAATGGCGCCCTTAAAAAGTTCGAAATGGTAAAGCGATTGCCAAAATTCACCTCGAAAGTATCTTTAAGGCCCATTTGGAGTGTAAATGCTGAAGAATGGAGTCACGTTGATAGGTATCCATAAATGGCAATTCGCAACGGTTACCTTATACTATGAACGTATTTCTTCTTTTAGGTATGATATGATTTTCAGCTAATGCTGAAATTCATGTTCATAGCAATAAATGAGAATTTCAAAGGAAGGTAAACGATGGTACTCTTAAAAGAGTAGTCAAGTTCTGAGCGTATGAACCAGAAACGCGCATTAGGCGCATGTTTAGGCAAGACATCTATCACCTTGCTACAAGAGTTTATCGTCGTTGAATTTGATGCAGAAAATGATTACCTTGATGTGAGAAACGTGGCTGATCAGCAATTGGTATCTCGCCTAGAGAATTTCCGAAGCGAAGATGATCGGCACAAAGTTGTGTGCCACGTCCTTCGACGATATCTTGCTCGAAATGACTATAAAATATGAGAACACATTTAACATATTGTCATTTTATGTCACTATTATTTGAAGCAAAACAATAAAAACGATTAAATAAACACAAGGGATTTTATTTTTAGATAACAGGTGCAGAAAGAATCTCTGGTTTTTGTGTTAACAGAAGTAGTTAGAAAAGAAATATTTTCGCATATATGATCTTATAAACTATCTGTTTATAATTTAACTAATAAATGATTACAGCATAGATTAAGCACCAATCGTTTAAGGATGTACTTTTCTTTGATAACATCAATAATACAAAGTATTTTCAAAAGGAATGGTCATTGATGCGGATATCTCAATTTTGTTATTAGTAATGAGCAATTCTGGAACGTATTAATGGGATCAAGCAATTCAAAACCGCCTATGAGTTGAGGGGTCTGTATATGATGTCAAAATCCCTATACACTGGTGCCTACGTTTTTTCTTCGTTGAAATTGCGAAGGCGAAAGAATGTGGTCCTTTTTGTTGCGTATAACACAGCTATTTAACTGAATAACTAATATCGGCAATAATAAATAGAAGATAGCATGGTATTTAATACGCATAGGGTGGGGTGAAAGAGATAGAAAGAGGAAGAGGAAGTGACACAACGCAAAATGTACCCAGGTTGTTGGTCGATGTTTGTGCATTTGCCCCTTTCGATATCCCATGCACAATGCGGATCTCTTAGTGAAACACATTGTACACAAGATGCGAAAATAGAGCACTTAGATGCAGGTATGCGCACAACACTTCTGTCGCTAACAACTATCAAGTAGTTTTGCGATGCACCACTATACAGTGATCCTCTCGGTTTACCTTCGTAGAGCATCATATTTCGAATCGGCTCCTTAAACGGTATAAACCACTCAAACATCAGTTAAAGAATTCAACTAAAATAGATCAGGTATGAATTTATTATGCGTCTTTGCAAATTCGACGCATTTCTCTCTGCCCGTTTATACGGGTCAATGCTACGATTATAAAATTTAATCGGCAGATTCGACGCTATCGGACGATCGATCCCTTTCATCAACTCAGTTTGTTCCATCAACCTTTAAACGATTTATGTATGCTTAAGTGTGCTTAAAAATTTACATAGGGAGCGATAAATTTCATTAGAATATGAATGCCTTAATGCTCCTATTTTATTGTTTATTAGCAATTGAAGAAATCGATTGATCCGATCCAATGAGCGTAGTCTAAGAGTGCATACCGTGACATTTCCACTAGCAAGCTTTCCCTCTCAATTTTGGCCTTCTTTTTCATCGATAGATAACAATCTTAGCAAGGTTAACGTCCCAGACAAGTGCAGCTTATGCAAACAACGTATATCAGATTTAGTTGAATGCAAAAAACTAAACCTTCGATAGAATTCATGAGACAGCACGCCAATCAACAATATAAAATTCAATAATTAATAAAAGGTGCACTGACTTCTTATTAATAAACCACTAAATGAAACAATGACGAACATTTGTAACGCGTAATGTGTAGATATGATATGAGGGATTTCCAGTTTTGGCTGCCGCACCAGCGAGATTCACCAATTTGAATACATTACCTCCATTGGTACCAACGAATACCACATCATAGTAGCGACCATCCAATGCTTTCACCTGTCAATGAAATGTTTTCTTTTTCTTTTAGATAAAGGGGAATAAGTTTTTTTTTTTTCATTTCGATATCCAACGTATCGATTGTTATATACTACGCTACTTTTCACGTATATAAATGTTATCCATTCATTAATTTCGAGAATTTAGAGATTTAAATATAATTATTATCGAAGCTATTTCTTCTTTATTTAGAAGTTTTTCTCTATTTTTATCTGGAACATTTGAATGAAATAACAGATTTAAGATTAAAAAAAAGACAACAAGAAATAATAAACTATAGAAATATGTTTTAAAAAGAAATTTTTTGCATTTTAATAAATGTAATGTTATTATAGGAAAGAGAGCTCTAAAGCGAGTCCTATATTTGTTACAAACTTATAGAACGTGAGCTTTACCAATGACCAATTGTTCGTGATGACCAATGACCGGCTTATTGACCGGTAAAACTTTTCTTCGAAAAAAAAATGATGCAAGTCCGAAATCATTAACTCCACTAATTACTAATAAAAAAGACATTTTGTTGGTGTTCTTATAGCTCATAGCAACTCTCAAATGGTCCATTATTAATCATCTCCAACTTCGGACATTCTCTTCGTATGTAACAGAGGAAGATAGCTATTAAGTAACCAGAGAAGAGGAAACTAGATATGTGCTGAGAAAAGGTAAAGAAAGAAAGTTACCTGTGCATCTACAGCTATTTGTGTGAAATGATCACTGCCCGAGTGAATTGATAGCGGTGCACCAAAGTAATTATGAACGGCATCATCGGCAAGCGGACTTGAACGGACAAATGCGACTGCTTCTTCACTTAAACTACGTGAATCCTTCACACACGTTCCTAAAGAAAGAAAACACACCTTTACTTTTCTATACTTCAACATCATTTTGAAATCAACGCTAGTCAAAAAGTACTGCACCATGAATCTAATAATGCCTCAAAACCCCGCAGTTCATTTCTTCTGAATATTCCGCAATTTTTAAAACCTTAAAGCCAATATGCAAAATGTGGACTATATATTTCGCATTGTGGAAAACATGAATCTCTATTGTCGTTTCTTAGTTGCATAAAAATGCGCAGATGTGGAGCCGATTGTACGCATGAGACTACTACCGTTTTGTGCGTTTAGCATTGCATTTGGATGGATGAAGCAAGCAGCGATTTTATTTCATCGACAGAGATTTTAACACTGCTTCCGATTTCGCCAAAAATTACTAATGGAATTCGCGAACTCGTGATACTTACGTATTTCTGATCACAATTTTTTGAAGGGAATCAAACCTGCTAAATTTAAAAGGATAATGGGCAGAGATGCCCGAATGACCTGCTTCAGCGTACCTGGCCTGTGTTTGGACAATATATCATCATGAGAGGGTGTCCACGGAGAGCGTGAATTAGCCTGACTACGATAAGAAGATTTCGAGAACACCTTCGTGATTTGCGTCAGATCAAAAGCGCATATCGCCGAAGCAGATACACCAGCAAGTGGACTTCGGAAGACCGCATAAACAAGACGGGCGTTCTCGTCTTTCGCTGAATAGCGGCCCGAAACGGGTGGCGCTATAGCCTCGATCTAATTGATTTCAATGCTTTATGTAATGCTGCACATAAAGTTTAAATTCCAATGACTCATGCACTGACTCTTAAGAGTAGCATCAGAGTGGCTTATTCCGAGAAGATGATGATAGCCGTTATATTTAAGTGCATATTCTCTTCGATTAATAGAGCAATAAATTCATAATCGTTCACTATCAATAATATTTTACCAGACAAATTATTCTTAATAACAATGAAGCATTTACGAGATAATTCAGAGGGAGTAGACGTAGAAATCTGAGAAAATGACGACAAAACAATATTTCAAATGTTAAGAAATTTTGTTTCATTTATATATTTTATATATATATATATATATATATATATATATATATATATATATATATATATATATATATATATATATATATATATATATATATATATATATATATATATATATATATATATATATATATATATATATATATATATATATATATATTTGTTTCATCTAATATCTTTTTTCGTCATAATTCGGCCTTTTCACAAACGTTGACATTTGCTTTTTAATGAAAGAACATGATATACATAGCAGTAAGAAGAGGCTCTTGTAGGAAATGCAATTGTATATGCACTAAATGTAAACGCCCAAATAAACAAGAAATTCTAAAATCCAAATTCATTTAGAAAAAACGATATGGTTACATTTAGCAATAAGTATAGCTTAACTGGGCATGTAGGATATTGCCATTTAACATATTTTAAACGATCTACTCGAACATACTTGGTCGAAATAGAAAGGATAATCGCCGGGAACGGAACAATTGAGGCGTGCCTTCACAAATGAGGTCCACTCATTCGAATATGGTCTCGGGCCACCCATATCCGAACGACAAAGTCTTGCAACCCGTGAATAGATCGCTCGACTGCAACTCTCCAACTCGGCAGCTTGCTCCCGGAACCAAAGATAAACATACTGAAATGATATTAATATTTGTGATTCATGGATCACTGAAAAATTTGAAAATATTGTCAGCATGCTGATGTGAATATTTGAATTGATATGCGACAAAGAAGAAATGGCCCACATAGTAAACTGAGTTGTCTTTAAGAACTGAGAATTAAGAGTGAAATGGAGAGCATTTAAGTTTGGGAAGCCAGTTGGACATATTTAAATCGGAATGGAATAAATGACATAAGAGGAAAAAAAGTGAATGTTTGTCGGGTGGTGAAACATTCAATTTTATCAATGTGCTCTAATTGGCTGTTTTAGTTCAGTGTGTCATAGTCGCTTGGAAGGAACGTAAAAATTGTTCATTAACTAAAATTTTCTTATTGAAATTCGAAGAATTTTTTTTTGTGTTAATTAGTGTTCATAAGAATGATCTCATATATTAAACTGACAACAAACTAAGTGACTTTTATTTAATAGACCCCAACATGAGAGTATAAAAAAAGACATCATTTGGTCACCTTTTACACAACTTATACTTATTTTGGTCACTCTTTGGTCACTTTCTACACAACTCACACTTATCCTGGCTCACTCTTTGATCACTTTTTACGCAAACTTGTACGACTGCAAGCAACAGTGTCATTCAACGTTTCACTCGCTACTCTCTCCTTCTTCCATTAGGACAATAAAACTATCAGAAACTATCAATTACCCGAATCAGGTTTTTATTTTCTCATGTAAATTTCCTCTTCTAAAATTGTTGTTAACTTCATAACACATTAACTTGTTAACTTCATCAGATCATAACAACCCATATAGCTATATCGCCGAATAATATTGTGTACTATCGATGTATTCTCATTGAGCGCTAAAATTTCGATTTAATTTGGTCAGAAGAAATAGCAGACTAAACGAGAAGTACGTCTCCATAGTTTCTTAGGACTCCTGAATACGTCTCCAATTTCATAAGACGTTAAAGAATAGTCTAAAAATTTTTTGATAGGCTTTCAATAATTTCTTCTCATATATTTTCTCGAAGATATTACAGATATAAATGAATATAAATATTAATTATTAGACAACAGGTTCCACCAACTTTTGTAAGAGAGAATTTAAAAGACGTAGTAAAAAGTAATAGATTATTAAAAAAAGGAATCACACCGATTAGCAGGCATAAATTCGACTCAAATCAGTGAAAGGCCTATAAAGATAAAAAGAAAAGCAAAGAAAATTTGCAAATTTTTTTTACTCTCCCTCCCTTCTTTTCGCTATGCGCATTTAGAGATCAGGATGAAGAAGTTGCATCGCCGTGAAAGAAAATGAGCATCAAAACGCGCTCAATGAAACCGGCTTTCAAGTAGCGATTTAGAGTGTGTAGCTTTTAAACAGCGCAATGATCAATCACGAAATACTCCACCACTACGGCGATCAACCACTCAAATCCGCTCAGCACAAATCTTCAACAAACTTGTCTTAATTCGACCTTGAAAACATTACAATTGAATGATGATGTCATTTTAATAAACCAATTAAAATGATGCTAGGTGGAAATATTTGTCGGTCGAGTATTTGCGAAATTACTCGCAAAGAAAATGTAATAAATTTTAGAGCGATCAAGCTTTAAAAGAATATAAGGCATTTTCTACCAAAAAAAAAGAAAAAGGATTAATCGCTATTTCCTGCAGTAGAATATCCGATCCTTCGATTATCATCATAAAGCAATCAAAATTGCATTCAACAACACTGCTGAAATGTAGTGACTAGATGTATCTAATCTGATTTATGTCTCTCCAATGCTGAATTTTCACCACAGTCAAAAAACTGTTGCTTATTTAGCTATTCGCTCAATAACCCTTTTCAATATTAGATATCACTGATATCATTGATAAGGACGTCTCAATTAAGCATTCAATAACAAAGCAACGAATCTATCTTAGAGATTTTATTTATAAGCACAAAAAAAAAACTTAAAACAACGATGTAGGCGAATTTGCATTTCTAGTGCAAAAATTTGATTTTTCATATGAATTTCAAGCATTAGTGGTCATCTTTATTACCAACTTTGACGAAATCAGGCACTTCAAACACTCTAAAAAGTCGCTTAAAATCTCAGTGGTCAAATACCAATACTTAAAGAAATTTTAAAATCAAATCTAAACAGAAAACATTACAAATCGGAAACCTTTTCATCTTTGAACGAGCCAGCAAATTGTGGCTCATTAAGGAATTTCACATCATTGCGTTCAGTTCGAATGCCCAATTCGAGTAATTTGCTCACATTGCGCCGATGAATGAGAGGATCCGCACCAGAAAAATCGGAAACTGCAATTTTGCCGAATGAATTTTGTCATTGACTTAGAAGCATAAAACATAATGCATATCTGTATTCGCCACTGATCACATCTATCGCTTCTTTCTTTAAAAAAAGCAAAATTTTCAAATAAAAATCACACATTGCTGCAACGCTTCGCAATCAGAAAATTTTGCCGCTGACGGACTATTTTCTGGTCAAAATGCACAACTTCAATGCTTTTAGCAAAATGTGCCGAATACCTCTTTCATATGGTGAAGTTAAGGTTTGAGCGGCAAAATTGCTTCGAATGAGTGGTATATTTCAGTAACACACAAATGATGAACGTCTAGGACTTGGCTAATTTGATTCAAAGAGAAATCAAAGACACAAAATTGTGGATTTTTTTGAATGCTTTACTGTTAAAACCTCCAAAGTCATCACCCTCAAAATCTTCAATGCATTCTTCCCGGCTCACTTCTAGTTTCTTATTAGGAGATGATTGAAGAGGGTTGCCATGCTTAACGAGGAAGGCCTTTTGCCCACGTACGCTTAAATAATCTACAGGGAGAATGCTTCAAGAACTTAAAACTATTGAAGAAGCGCACTAAGATTGCAAATAATCAACTGCTCTCGCTTTCCATACAGGAAACATAGCCAAGAAGAGAGAGACCTTATTAGTCGACAAAATATAGTGAATGCTTTGTATTGCTCAAAAAGCGATCTAAAAGACGCTTGGATGCGTGCTGTCTTTGTGTCTTTGATGGTTAGAATTTCATCTGTTTTATAATCATCTTCGTTCGTCTATTTCCGTCCTTCTTGTAGGTGGTGCTAGAATCAAGAGAATGAGATAGGTTATGCCGTGAAAAATGAATGGTTTAATGAATGTGATCCGATACAATTTCCGTTTCTGTCTAATTCTCCATAAATGTCCAGCATTTCTGCTGTCATATGATAAAATTGTTGCAAACGTTTATGAATAAAATGTTACTCATAAGGGCAATAAAACCCTCAGAGAAAACTATTAACTCTTGAAGATTTTTTCAAAACAGCCTACAGCGAGGGAAATAGATCTGCATGACTGAATGGTTTTCTTCTTCACGGTGTCACTTTTTTTTTTGCTTTTTGCTTTTTCCCTATTGCCGACGACTTCCGCTGTGGATTTTTTTGAAATTGAAAGCGTAAAAAATTGTTGCAAATTTTGCATAAACTTCACAGCATCCGAAGAGAACTCGACAATGAAAGCAGTAATTTATCGCCGTGATGCGTACGTGAACATCAACGGCTGGCGCAATGTTGTCACGCTGATATATCGCCGTTGTCGTCGTCATTGATGATGGCCTTCACAACGCAACTAATGAATGCACGTCGAAAGAAAAAAAAAACCTCTTCTGGCGTACGTACGCAACATGCCTTATAAATCCGCCTTAATACGTCCTATTCGTGATGCGATGCATGAACGCTCAACGCGATAATGGCAAACAAAAATTTAATTCCATTGCCAAAAGAAACCCATTATTTCTCCTTTACTTTTTGTTTCGTTTCTCGGGATCCGCTCTTCAATTCCACTCATCAAGGCATAACAGTATTTTTTTTTTTTTAAACACGCGCAGACCTTTCTGATAATTTCCCACACAGTAATGTGTTTTCAAATGTGCCAACAGTAATCAATTTTTGGCGGCCATGAATAAATGAATCCACAAAGTACTTTCGAGTCACCGGTTTTTAGTTTGGGTAAACTGAATTCCACTATACTCATATTTACACAAAATTTGTGAATCGTTTCGGCATCTCAAAGCTCATCCCAATAGCACTTCCTGCTTTTAGCATTTCTTGGTTAGTATCTTAAGCAAGATGCTCGAGAAGAGTAGATCTATTGAACGCAAAAGTTATTTCACTGAGCATGGAAAAAGATGGAAATTGAAAAATTCGACCGATGAGATCAAAATCACTTCTTTTCCTTCCGTGAATGGATTGGATGTGTATAGCGTTTTCAGATGCCTCAGTGCAAGTTAAAAATTAAAAATTGATAAGTCGTTAAACTAACGGAACCATTCTCATATTGAGGGGTTTTTTTTTTCGACGATAATAAACGGTTGCTCTTTTGTGAACGAGGCGACTATAATTGGATAGCATTCAACATTAATCCCCCTCCTCCTCCTCGAAATGGCCAAAATCAACGAACTCATTAATTGTTGATTTATTACTTTGATGAGGCTCTATGATATAGCTTTATTTAGTAATTCTATACTTGAAAAAAATTTCGACATAAAAAATCCTAGTTTAAAATCGATGAATAACCAAGATAGATTATGCAAAATGGCAGATTTTGTCAAATTGTGACAAATCAATTGTGGCAAATTTCGGGGATGCAAAATGGAAATTTCAGCGAATAGTTTATGTTCGAAATTTCAAGACTTTCTAGCTAGTTACTCACCGCCCATAGCTCTAGAGTGTGGAATTTGAGCGATTTGAATGTAAAAGATATAAGCGCATATTTGAATGATTTAAAAGAGTCATAAAAGGAAACAAATATGCATCGTTGTGTAAATACACCTGTGCCCGCGTATAGAAGATCGCCATCCCTCAGAAAGGTAGAATTATGACTCGGATCGTATGGTGAAATGCCAAGACCGGAAAATTCAAGAATTTGTCGATATTCGCCATATTTTTCACGATCATATTGACGACACATCGGTTGGAAGGCATTCGTACCGCAAACGAGCACTCCCGATGCTGCGTCCTTGGCTAATACACGAACGAAGTTGTGACATGCATCCTTGAAGCATATTTAAAATCGTACAATATCAACATTTTCCACGTCTAGATCACCTATTAGCTGCTTTCAGGATTTCGCTTCTTCCTATCCCCGATTAATGCTTTCAATACTACGAAGGCTATCAAGGAAGTTTACTGCTGCAATAGTTTTCGCCTATTGGAAATCGTCTCCAATTCGTATTGTAATAGTTAAGCATATCAATTGGAAGATCATAGAGTTAGTTTGTTATTCGTTCGACAATCTCGAGCCAACACAACTCAACGTTCGATGAAGAAAATTTTCGGACGTGAAAGGCAGATTGCGTCGAACAATACAATTTTTTTTTTTCAGCAATTTAGAATCGTTTAGAATTTCATTATTTTGAATTATATCTAATTTGGAATTTTCTGGAAAATAAATATTACACAAAATACAAGAATTGGATGGAGAGAACTATAAGAATTATCGCGAAAATACTTCAATAGCTTATTGATAAAAATTGAGTGACTCACAAAAACAACAATTCCAGCAGTCATAATTCAACCTTCTGTAAGTCATTTAAAAATTTCGGCATTTATGAAAAAAAAAAAATTCCCCCAAGAAAACTCTTCTGATATTGTGGCATTGCTTTATGCCTTCATTCCTCTTCTTTAAAAAAAAAAAAAAACCCTTCCAGTAGCAAACCTGAATGTTTTCTTATCTCTAACGTGTCTTAGGAAAAAAAAAAGTGTTCTTGATCGCTCGATTTGAAAAAATGCCGGCTTCACTTTTCAACGTTTCGACAACACCCTCATATAGTCGGTCTACTTTTTAAGGCAAATTTGGCGTGTTTTTAGGGCGACCGAAGAGTAGAAATTGCGCCTCGTTGTTGAGCAGACTAACATCGGTCAAGGAAATACTACACTCGTATAGTTGTATCATCAAGGAACTAAAATTTACCCATCGAGCTATGAAAATAACAAATTTTTTGCAAAATTTCTAAGCACGAAACTTGTTTGCTTTTCTTAGCGGTTTGTTAAAAACTTACTTTCTTGATTTTTTTTTTTCAGTAGACAAGTAGAAAGCGATATTGACTTATAAGTTGGCCACTATTAACCCCTTAGTACTTATCGAAGGATATTAGTAACGGTGATGAGGAATGGCAAGTTGCCAGCCATTAGATGGCGAAATGTGAACTAATTGGAAGCATAGTGCAATAGTTAACGTTGAATGCATTTTGGGATTGGTATTGCCAGATGGGTGCCCGAATGCCAGCTGTGGGTGGTACGCTGCAAATGCTCAACAAATTGAGTAATCACCTTCGGCTTGCCTTTCATTAGGCATTCATTGACAACACTCTGCTTCGATGGCCATTTGATCGATTGAATTTCCGCAAATGTTCCAATGCTGATATTATAGACGACATCCCTGAATTGCATCCAATTATTGAGCAATATAGCGTTGCTTCCTTTTCTAATTTGAATTATTTTTGCAGCTTAATTATGCAATTCCTCGTTCGTCTAACATATGTCGTTTAAATTAAAATCTTATTTTCATCTATTGAGTACCTTTCTCGATCGTACGGATGTGCCAAAAAATCAACCCTTCATTGCAAATCAATAACACCTAAACAAGGTCTTTTTTTTGGATATACATTCAAAACTGCCGAATGAGGCTTAGTATTTTGCGTAAAGCTGTCGAAAAAACCGACAACAATTTATTTAATATATATTGAAGAGACTCGTTTGAAAGGGGAAACAACAATAGGATCTATTCGGAAGGCTCCCATCAAAAGGATTCAATAAAGAAGAAAGAATCACATGCAAAAAATTTGTGGATATTTCAACGACATGCAAATATGATTGAATGAATTGCCGCATATGAGAGATACGTTGAGAAATTTGTTAGTGCCACTTTGTAAGGAAACGCTCATAAGATGTTGAAGAGTGTATTTACAAATGGTGAGCGGTTTTGTTTCGTTTGAAATACAAACTCGATTGCACAAAACGTGCTAAACATGTTTTCTGTGTTATGAGGTCAAACGGAACGTCAAGTGACAATACAAATATATGCGTGTGCTGTGATTGGCACACGTTTACTCGCACTTGAAGTGTAATGTGACGTCCACCGCTTTACGCAACAACGAAACATAAATAAATCGTTACGATAATATTGACACTGAAGTGCACACACAAATGAGCCTCATAAGAAGAATAAGATGCCTATGGCGACGTGATGAAACGTAAACTTTTACATGGTCACGCAACCGATGCACGCTAACGGCATTCGTGCGTGACGTTCTTTGATGCATTCTGTAGTATATTATGCGACACCTCACAACAAATTACACAATACTTTCAGATCAAGCAAATAAATCTGGAAATCGAATCAATTCTCAGTGCTGTTCTTCCAATAAGCTCTAAATTCCCACTGGCGAAAATCATCCGACAATTTTGGCGACGTATGAAATAACACAGTCATAATTTCAAATACTAGAACTTCAAAAAAAAGCTTAAAATGAGATAATTTAAAGCAGAAAAATGCTGCAATTCTATTAGGCTGCTTAAACAAAGCAAAAAAGCAACACAAACCGTGCTCCTATTAGGAGATATTCACCGTCCAAATCGAGTAGCCTGAAATAGTCGGCCGTCGTCTGATTCCCAAAACGTAAAACGGACGCATCTGAAATTGTTCATTCTTGCATTTTTCTCAAATTTCCGTTTGCAAATGGGGAATAAGGCAATGTTGGATTTGTGCGCAGGTAAATACCTATATCTATTTATACGTCTATTCGGTAGTTTCAGCTCGAGAAGCACTGAAGCTAAAACCACGAAATTTCTTTGATGTAACCATACTATCATATTGAGTTTATGTATGGTTGAGTAGTTGGCGTACGTCGACGTTTGGTATGGCGTACTACACCATATCATGCTGAATTTCATGGTGTAAAATCTTTTATACCAATATCAAGGTTCATCTAACAATTCCGGAATGAACTGCGGACAAATTTAAACACTCAAAAAATCGGCACACTTTCAACCGTTCAATTTTTACGCAAAAATAGCATTCAAATATGCAACGCCATCGACTGTTTTCTCTCTATGATTCTATTGAGAAAGGTAATATCGATCGCTATGAAATCCCCTATGAATGGACTGATTTCTTTGAGGTGTAATTTTAACATCTGATACTGTCTGCAATAGTCCATACTATTTAGTTCATCGTTGACACACAGGCAGAGACATACGATACAACAGAGAGAGATATGATAATGCTTGCATCATGAATAGGTTTATAGATGCATTTTCATATCCGTTTTTATCGAAGAGCTCTTTCAATCCTGCTTTAAATTCTAATTTTCTCAAGTTGTACATGAATTAACATTATTTTACAGACCTTTTTCATCAGATCCTAGTAAATAGCACCGAAGGTTACATAAACATATCCATAACTCGAATGATTTATCAAATTCAGCCCACTATGACTGATATAGAAGATAATAAAAAACGATTCGAAAATTCCGCATAAATCTCGTTTCTCAAAATTTTTGCTTACGAGTTTCGGTGTCCAATTAATGTGCTATATTTTACCCATTACTAGTTAAATCTAATATAGTATAAAGAAAACGAATAAAAACGCAACTATTTATTGTTTGTTAGGTTGACCTTGCTCACAGTTGTGCTAATATAAGATAACAACTCGTTGCTCCCTCCCACCCCACTTTGATCGCCTCACAAAGTGAGGACAGATACAATGCACATTCACCGTCACCGACCTTGCTAATCGCGTACATCGAAGACATTTACGTATCTCTCACATCAACACATGGATGATATGCAACAACTCTGGAACGATCCACAAGAATCGTATTCGCTTAGCAGATATTACCATTATTCATTTGGTTTTCAATTAAAATTCCATTCCTTTCTGGTGAGATCCCTATGAAGGAAAAATGTAAATCCAGTAGAGGGAATCCCTACGAAGGAAAAAATAAAACCCGGTAAAGGGAAATAGTACCCTCCAAAAAGTTGTTTTATTTTAGATTCGCAAGTTGACGTAGCATAGAATGTTGATGTTTCTCCACAAAACACTTCAAGAACAACAAGTTAGGCCATTTCCCACATGCAATTTTCTAAGGAAATTGAATTACGTATCGCATTTCGGTTGATCGTAATCGTTTAATATTTTAAAATTCACTGAATAATTATGTAAATGTAGGCTTCTTTAAAAAGAACATCAGCAAAAGCTTCAGCTAGCGGTGTGTAGTGGAACGACATGTGTCTTTCTCTCTTTTCTGTTACTGTTGTATTTCGTTGTTGCTCCTGTCACCATTGCCATACTTTCTATGTTCGTATTTCCTCTTCATCCGGTGTTAGAGCTTCTTTTATGTGTTGAAATGCCGAGGAAATGCAATTCTAAGAAATGAAAGTTTTGTGAGAAGCGATTAATAATAAACGATGATTCTATAAAAAGGGTTCTCATAAAAGGGCGTCGTTAAGCTGTAACTGTTACGGAGGAAAGCAATGGAAAAGAAAAATACTTTCGCTAAGTTGGCTAGCAGTTTTTCCACCAATCCTTATCTCACCAACTATAGTTTCAGCAATCGCTCGCACGAGCATAAAAAGTTTCCAATAGGAGTGAATAAATGAGGAAGCGAGCTCAAGAAGGCTTCATAGTTAATAGCTAAACAACCATTTTTTTTCGCTCGCATGCATGGAGATATTTCTGCTCACTAGCTTAGTTTAAGTTAGCTGGGCTTAATAGCTAAATTGGCTTTAGTTAATAGCTAAACTGGCTTTATCGAATCCAGAAAGTTCGTTGTCTTCGGATTAAAATTACGCTCTATGCAGCTATCTTGTCCTTAAAGTTGATGATAGTCCGTGCTTCTATAAATTCCTGCACGTCGAACAAAGCCCATCAGATTATAAGACTTCGAAGATTTTCAAGAGCCCATTTATTGAGGATGGCTGTTTTATGAAGGTTGGGGTTATATTACCTCCTAAAGTTTAGAGGGTGGTTCAATAGAAGAAAGGAGGAGATATTCAGGAAAAGAGGATTATTTGACGTTTTCAGAGCATAAACCATCTAACATGACAGGTCGTCGGGAAAATGACCAGTCGAGTGGACGTTTCAATGAGGGAGGAAGGATAGAGAGTGGGTCCATCCTGGGCCATATATCACATCTTTTGCAGTCGCCATGACTCCTTTGACTGCTTATCATTTGATTATCGATGAAATAGACACGTACAACAAAATAAATGCATAACGATTTGAAAGTGACTAATGAACCGACTTGTAAAACAATCGATAAAATACCGATCATTGCATGAGGTGGTCAATTCTTGAAAAGGACACTTGGTGGTCAAAAGTGGTCAGTTAAAAATCAAAAGCAGCAGGTGGTCAATTCTTGAAAGGTGCATTTCGCTATCGAATAAGAACGAATCTATCCCACATAAAAATAGACGATGCAAGAAGTATCACCACATTGTTTGGGCAATTAAGCTATTATAACTGTCAAAAACTTATTCAAACAAATCCTTATGAGCGGAACGTTGAATGCTAATTCATCATGTACATTTGAAAGGTGCTTTAGTGGAAACATTTTGTTGTTTGCGTATAGGTGTGGGTGTAAGTGATTTGTAGTAGTATGTGTGGAAGTTTCTTGCTATCGCATGGTCGCCACGTCATAAGATCGTGTAGAGATAAAAACTTGACGGGGAAAATAGAAGGAAACGCAACGAATCGGAGTAGTATTGCATCCTCTTTTAGGGGCCATTTTATAAACTCAGTGAAAGAGTCGCCCGCTTAATTTCGTTTGCATAGCGAAATACATTTATTGTTGTGTGATGTAAAAGCAAATTATTCGTATGCGTGGTGTTGATCTCATTTCGTTATGCACAACAAATGAATCGGTGAAGTGCACTTAGCATAAACGAAAATAAAACAACCGCTCGTTGATTGTCAGTTAAGATTTTAATAAATGGCACATGGACAAGCAAGCAATGAATGATTTTTTTCTTCTGAACGCTTATATGGACAACAAAATTAGCTTCACTGAAAAAAATTGCCGAAATGCTCAAAAATCAAAGCGCTATCAACGTTTTATTATGAAATAAATATTTCTTTTCAAAAACCTATTAAAGAGGTGATTATTTATTAAATTGCAGCAATAGATACCTGTTGAAAATCTCGTTCTCTTTTTCTTAGCCCCGAAGGTGATTTGCAAAACAGCTTACCATTCCACATCATGAAGCAACGCTACGATTGACTTGAATTGCAGCAATAAATAATACAACTAGAAAAAGAGAGACAAAGGTGAAAGGAAGAGGATGAGAGCAAAATTTTTTTTAAACAATATTTTTGACGAACATTTTCCATATTGCAGAATAAAGACTTCTTTTCTTAAGCGTTGTTTTCAAGTATTGTTTTTAAATTTGCGAATCTTGCTTACTATTCTTTCAAGTTTTTTTTTAAAAACTCAGTTATATAATATATTCAACAGATTTTTGAACTTTCAAAGTCAAATCTACAATCGGGCAATATTTAGTCAAATATTTTCGAATATGAGAGAGTTTTTGAGTGAAGTTAAAAAAAAAATGATTAGAGCTGAAGATGCCTCAAAGAAAAGTTTGGAAGAATAAACTCTTGATCAAAATGAAAAATTCAGTTGATATCTTCAATACGGTTCCACACTTGCACAAGCGATCATCGCAATGATAGATTAATTTGAATGCGATCGAATTATGGTGGCGATAAAAACAAAGCAACAAACAAACCATCCACGACGGAAATGACGGTTCTATTTGCGTCGCTATCGCCTTGGATGAACATTGCAGAGATTCGGACAACGTAGGCCAAGATAAACAATATCTGCATTGCTCAGCGCATCTTCCTTCTGTAAATAACTTACATAAAGCGTTTATTTGCGAAGCCACTTCAGCGCATTCGCATTTGATTATGTCGTTGTTTAGGAGCGGAAGGGGAGGGGAAAACTGAGCAAGAAGAGCCGCATAGGGAAAAAAATACACCAAACAAAATAAACATCATATAGCATAACAATAATTCAAGCTAATCCAAAAATGGGAGAATTGTTCCCCCCCCCCCCCCCCCTGTTATCTTACATCATGAAATTTTCAAAAATTGTACTTGACAGCTGAATTTGTGCTGCGATGTCAACGGTTTGGTCCAGTCTTGAATAAAATAGAGATGACTATCAGCGGTTTATACTCCTTCGCTATAGCGATGCTTCCAACCTACTTCAAATATGGAGAAGAGTCATAGTCAATGTTCTAAAATTATACGCAGAAACTCGATGAATGAGTAATAATGACTCATTTATGTCCTAGAGGAAATGATAAAGCAATCTACAAAAGTAGATAGCGACATGCGAACCCACCTAGTGCTTTATATTTATGGTATAAATATACATAGAGGTGATGATATATGCAACAAAAAGAACATAGCAGCAAACAAAAATTTCTTGTTTCGGATACCTTAAACGTGGTAAAGATAATAAGTGATAGCCGAATTTGGAATCCCTAACCGATGACAAACAACAAGTGTCACTGTCGATGAAATAATCCAAGGTAAGAAAGAAAGCTACCCGTTCAAGGTGCTTCTATTTATCCAAAAGCCGCCCATCTCATTCGTTCATTTATTTGCAATAGGAATTATGGATAGCATTTGTACGAGTATTTGGGTGTTCGTTTGTTCGTTAACTTGCTTAACGAACAAGTTTTCAATCGGTGGAATCGTTTCCATCTAGCTAACCTTAGCATGCCTGAGGATTCAGATTAGCAAGAACTATCCTACCGTTAGCAACTTGATCACCCGAATTGCCTGACAATGCCAATGCAGTGATTGCTTTTTTTTTTAATGCGCCTCTTTCATTTTTTTTTTGACATTTTTAAACGCTTTCTATAGACTTTTCTTTTTATAATGGATTATTTCATTTACATAAAACAACTGCACATAGACATATACGCTAGCAAACCGAACAAATCAAAAATGAGACATTTATTTCCTTCAATAATATTGGAAAGAAAACGAAACAACTTGACAACGTGAAGTCTACGCTTTAATTTTGAAAATTCCTTCAGAAGTGTGAGATGAATTGAAAAACAACTCTATCCAGGCTATGATTTATATAAGCGAAAATACAGTCAAAGTAAGCTGCAATGGTTGGCTTTTTCAAAAGCTTATGCAGCAATAAACTACTACGCCAAATGTATGAACGCAATCAAAGTAACGCAATATGCCTACATAGACTACAGTCATGCAATGACGTATATGAAATTCAAGAGATCACAGTTCATCCAGAAGACCAGTGAATCATTGAGACTGTAAGTTTAGAAGCTTTCTGGATAGTTAGTCAAAAACGTCATACTAACATAAAATTACAAGTGAACAAGCTTGATAATAAGACAAAGAGAAAAGCAATAGTTCATGCTTGATTTTTCAAGAGCATTCTTGAAAATTTCCAGCTTAAGTTGAGAAAGTTAAAGGTGCACGAGTGGAAATAAATAGTTGACCTATGGTATTGTTGAGGAATATGAACGAAGAATGCTGCAAAATTCGCAACTTAACAGCATAAACACATTAAAACAACCACCAAAAATAAAGAGCTCTGTTAACGTTGCTCAAATGCTAAAAAGAAGTGCACTAACGAGTTTATTGTTTGCAAAAATGGTTCTAAAGCAGAAGAAGAGCCTAATTTTCTTGTTCAGTTTAGTGCATGTTCGATGATCTTGAACAAAAATATAATTCAAATAATACTCGCTAATCATTAAAACCAACCATCAAATAATATCCTTTAAATTACATCTTGAGATGATATAGAGATTCGTTCAAAAACTGAAACACCCTTTCATAATGCATTCTTTTATACAAACATCGGTGTCAGTGGCCATGTTTCTATTCAATCATGTGGATTTCTCAACAAGATCGTAGCAGTAAAAGAGGAATAATAGAATTGTCGAAACCTTTTTGAAGAAACCATTGAAGCAACATAATTATATAATACATTGAACAGCATCGAAGTATTCGACGACTTTGTTAAACCATTTCAACGGAGATGGGCGCAGAAGTGACTTTAATTCGATGAAGCTAAACGAAACATAAACAGTTACATATTCGAAAAAGCTTAGAGGGAAATTATAGATAATTTCATTTTTTGACTTCTTACCTGTTTGTAATTGCTATTCTGAAGCGGTGGAAGGGAAAATTCGGAAAGCGGAAATGAAGGAACATAATTTATGGTTGGAACTAATCAAAAGTCGAATAAAATTTAGGACCAAATCTATGTTCGTTCTAACCCTCATCGCATCTAATTCATCGTGTTCTCCTGAGCATTCGATGCGTTATTAAAATCCTTCTCTTCTTTGAAATTAAAGCTATTCTCCTTCTTTTTTTGCAGAGCTCTTTCCTTAGCGAAGAAGATGAAATTTCTCAAAAGCTCCGTTTTTTTTTTTTAATAAATAATTGAAAAAAAAAGCATCACTTCCAGCCTCAACTTTCTGCAATGCGTAACAACTTTTGAACTGAAAAGAAAAAGTTGTAGATTCAAAAAGGTACGCATTAAAAGTCCATAATTGTTCAACGGCAAATTTCAACGGAGGATCGCACAATTTGCACACCAATTAGGACACATAGAAAAGATGCAGTTAGAGCCGCAGAAGTGAAATTCAACGAAATCGTAAAAAACGAATACGAAATGCTCACAACATCCGCACACAATAATATCATATACGGAAATCATCTTACATTAATAAATCTTATATGATAATTTTCATCGATATTTTCTCAGAAATTCCTCCACTAAACTAAAGAATACCGTTAGAAAAGAGACGATTGAATGACGCTAAACAACGATAATAAAAATTCGACAATTTTATTCGTTGCAATTTTTATCGATTTCTGATGGTGTAATTCAGATTTCTTGTTGTTTCCTTTTAAATGCACTTTTTTTTGGGAGGATAGCCGGAAAGGGGGAGCAAATATCCTTTAACGAAGATTTTTGTTCACATGCAAAGTGAAAGCTTCCAAAATTTTAAAGCAATTTTCTTTGCAAGATCCCTAATGGGCATACTAGATTCATTTGGAATTTCGAAGATGAAAAGTTGAGATTTGATGCTACGAAATCGTTGAAAAACGGTTTATCAGCTTTGAACAAACTTCATATAGTGTTGAAGTACTGGATGGAAAATCCAATCGATAATTATCAAAAGAAAACCCCTTCGAATTTAACAATTAATGGTAACTAGTTAGTATCTACCAAGAAAATCAATCAATGTAATCAATAAATTAAAAGTTCAATCAATTCGGCGAAATTTTTCGTTGAAGAGATTTATCTTCATAGTGCGTCAATGAGAAAATATGTTGTTCTCAATTTCCGCCTTCTATATCTAAAATAATAAAATGAATAAAATTGAATTAAATTTTAAAAAATTCAAAAAAATGGTCGAAAGATATCGATAAGTGAAAATTTCTAAAAATGCAATTTCACGAATAAATGCCCCAATCGTCGATATTGAAAAAATTTCAAACCAATGGCCTTAAATTCAACGAGGAAATTTCAGTTTTACATATGAAGATTGAATGAATGAAGCGATGAAAAGATTCACTTTTTTTTCTATGCAAACGAATGATATGGAAAAATTGTTTGGAAATTGCATCACTGCCATCTCGTTAAGGATAGAGGAAATGATGCGCGAAGTGAATCATTTATCGTTTGGAAAGGAAAAAAAAAACCATCTCGACGAGACAGCGTGACTCGGCCCCAGATTATATATGCCTCGTGATGCATGCACCACTATCAATCGAGACAACAACACTCATAACGAGAGAGAAAACGCT
Organism: Ascaris suum; assembly: GCA_013433145.1. Lineage (NCBI taxonomy): Eukaryota > Metazoa > Nematoda > Chromadorea > Rhabditida > Ascarididae > Ascaris > Ascaris suum. Next base: position 5,551,865 of record CM024191.1, on the reverse strand, counting down.
GTTAAAAGCAAAAAAAAAAAAAGCTCTGATAAAAGAGTCATTGTGAAGCATAACAGTTAACAATGACGCAACAATAAAGCTCTGATCAAAAGTGCTTCTCGCCTTTTTCCTGCCCCCTCTCCCTCCTTTCATTACAATTATCCCTTTTCCCATCAATTATACTTTTTTCCTATAAAGATCGTATGTTTCCCATAAAACGTTGGGAACTGTCATATACTCTCTCTCTATTATAACTACCGCTTCATATCCCTCCATTGTAATGGACCAAGACACTTGAAAATGTGGGCTACCATTCTTCGTTGAATTTTATGTGCTAAGTACTACTCATCTAATAAACATAAAGCCTCGGCTTTTAACGACTGTAAAATTTCGACTTTGGGAGACTAATGAGTCAAACGACTTGATAGAAAGATTTTAAGGTGGGTTATCAGTTGCTGCCAAAACTTCGCGAAATGATTTCAATGCTAACACACCTAAGAAATATAAATATACGCAATGGTGCATAACATCAAATACGCTTTTCAAAATGCTCAAATAGCTCAGTAAACATGTCCATAAAATATTACAGCCATTAATAATGATGCCAACTTAGCTTTTTTTTCTTGTCAGTTAGAGAATTTCTAAGCAAGTATTCACTGTTCAATTACTAATAGAGTTATTTTGCATCGAAAGATATACTAATTGTAAGACCGCACTATTACTAAGTAATACAAATATTAGTGGAATATAATGTGAAATTATTTCATGTAAACTCATGTTTGTTTGTTTTTTTTTTTGGTGGAGGCCGCTGAAGCAGTAAGTGAGAAGGAATTAGGTTTGAGTGCAAGATTCGTTTACGGCTCATGAATAGGCCTGGGGATTATTGACGCAACTGCTTTCGTCTAAGTTGATTTTTTTAAACATACAAGAGGAACTTCGAAGATAAAAATATCATAAACAATATCGGTGAACACAAAGACGTACTTGCACTTTGTGGCCAACGTTTACCTCTTCATAGAGATGTGCTCTCAGCAACAATTAAGCGTTATAGTAGGCTATGGTATTAAAGCGTTATTGCTATGAAGTGACAGCTGATACAATCGCTGGAACCTATATTTGTTTACATTCGGCTTTAGGAAATAATCGTTTTTAGATGCCAATGATAAAACATTCATCTCGATAGATTTCTCTCATGTGATATTCGTTATTAAAATGCAAAACTTCAACCATAGAGGAAAGAAATCCTACTCAGTGATACAGTTCAATCTTTTTGTCACCAAAAAGGTAAAGAAGCGCATACCTGTATTAACCTACCTGAAACTTTTGAAACACTGAAAATGAAGCTTTTCCAATAAAGTAACGATTCAAGAGAAGTGGAAACAAAAAGAACAGATATTAGATAAGACATAAAAAGCAATATATTGTGATTTGTGCCAACTAAAGGAATTATCGACGATTGGACGATCGTTTGAATCTATGTGAAGGTGTCAACGATAAAGTTATGAAAAACTCAAAATTTTCAGGGAAAATTTATATATATATTTTTAAAGCACTGAGCTTCTTCTATTAGCTTTACGGAACCTATGACAAATATAAGCAATATCATCGAACGGAAAAGACAACAGCTGAGGAAAAATATCGAAAAAGTTAATGCATAATCCAAACTTATGCGTTCACTTTAATTAAAATATGCAACGTTTAGTATCTAAGAAGACGATAAAGCGATATGGGCACATAACGCATTCATAAATTGCTTAGTTCTAATCTCTTATTAGCGAAGTAACACTCGGGCTGCCTGCAACACGGCTATTTTACAACTGCAAATCAGGCAGCTAGCCTGATTGCAGTTTCTTACGAATGTTTACAGTCATAGAGAAGTATTGCATATGGACTAGTAAATAACACTTATTTCCTAATCAATAACTAAACAGTAATGAAAAGAGGAATTAAATGAAGAATGAAGAAAGCAATTTTTAAAAAAATATGCAAAATAAACACGCTAACGGGGTATACTGCATGAGGAAATAACAAAGTAACAATTTAAGGCAATTCCTTCTAAAAGCGAAAAATAAAATCAATAAGAAATTGATAGGAAACGATAAATTAACGTCTAGGTATGATGGTCTAGTTCCTTACAAGTCGAGTATAAATCCTACAAAATTTATAAAACTTTAATTTTGGCAAATTTTCACAGATAAATGAAATGTTTTTGATGAAGGAAGAGCAAGAAAGATAGATTTATAAATGAAAGTAAGCAAATATGACAAACAAAGTAGAACGATATGTTTTCGAAGAAACAAAGACGGCAGTAATCGGTCATAGGAGCACGTTCATCAAGCACTTTCGAAAGCAACTGATGCGGAATAGCGGCGACCAAAGCAAGATAAGAAATGTGGATTGAAAAACCCCACAGAAATGTTGAAGACTCAACCGTAACGACAAGCAGATTGGTAAAGATGCGTCGTCATCGTGCTGATAAAATAGTGGCTCGTAGCATATGTTAAGCATAATAGAATGTGTTTCTATAACATAAATCGCTCCTTTGCTATCTAACACTCGGGCGATTGGCAAATATCAAAGAAATGCATAACTATAAAATATTGCTTTGCTATACATTATAATTGCTATCAATGCTAATGAAATAGAAGCAACTAAAGTGAAATATGTATAATTTAAGGACTAAACCGAAACGTTCATATCCTCACTGTATGGAGCACACCATATCACCGCATCGTATCAATGTGCAAAGATCACTTGTGATGGCCATAGACGAAAACTTTGAAAATTTTCCACTTAATGAGGACTTAGGCTGTATTTTGTGTTAAATAATTCGAGATGAGGAACACAATAGAATAAACAGTTCGTCATTTGCCAATGAGTTGAGGTCATTCAGTGCCTGATACTAATATTGGTACGGTTAAGGCGCTAGCCTACAATATAAAGGAGGATGACGCCTCAAAAAATAAAATTTCATGAAAATTTGTGAGTATAGAGATTTTTTGCTTCGCAGTGAAAAAAAAAGAAGCAACAGGAGAACCGGAAAGGAACATCAAAATTTTAAGCATATTTTTCGCGGGTAATGACCGAAAGGTGAGGACAGGATAGGTGTGACGGGCGGATTTGTGATACGATCGAAAGCCCTCTCTCGGCTATTTTGTGAGTAAGTAAACGTATCCAGCAGAACAAGAAAGTTTAAAAAAAAATGATCGGAGGGTCACATTTTTTATAGTCAAGCAGTCAAGCTTTGCAGACATCAGGTCACGCAACTCCGCGCCTACATCAAACATGCATCATATTAACGCGACAATTAATGTAAATGTTTGTCTCATGCATAATACGTGAGACACAACTGCCAAAAAAATTTATAGAGGATGTGATTTAAAAAAAAAAAGAGGTAAGAAGAGGAAGAAAGAGTGGGAAGGAGAGAGAGAGGGAGAGAGCGATGAAAGTGAGAGATGCCTCGAATAGCACAATCAAAGTACAATGTTCACTGATGGAAAGCATAGATGCGAAGCACTAAAAGAAGTTCAGTTGAGGAACGGTGTGCGGTACGCTTGCAATAGATGCGGTACGCTTTTTCGCCGACAGAACAAGACGACATCATGAGCGGGCACTTTTTTTCGTCCGTTTTTTTTTCTCTTTAGCAACAAAAACAGCGCAGGTACTCATGTAGGCATCGCATTAGTTCTCACTCAGTATCCTCAAATTAAGTTGATGCATTTATTGATTGTCGAGAGCGCGAAAAAACACTATAAGCTGGAAACCTTTTAGAGTAATAGCAATTATGTAATACTGTTTAGGGTACTCATAATACAAATTTTGAGCAACCAACAACCTCGAAAGGTTACAGGTAAGGTTTGCTGCGGTGTAATCGAAATGCGGCAGAGGAAGCTTGAGAATTAGGGACAACTTTTGCAGCGGGATTGCTAAGGCGAACACGTTATCAGAACGCACAACAAAGACTGACTTGAATGAAGGGGAACAGAAGACAGTATAAAAGCAACATAGTCTTATCAAGGTGGTAGTGCATATGCGTGGACTATTGATACTCAACCACTGGAGAGATCGAAGAGCTCAGTGGAGGCGTTTGAACGTTGACAGTAAAATGGCACCCGCATCATAAAAGCACAAAAAATCGGCTGATTGATCTAACGGTGCAACAAAAGGCAAAAACGTTTGTGCGGATGAAATAGTGGGCCAAGCCAAAAAGAGAGGACCGCAACGACGAGCGCATTTTCGAGGGTACACGGATGCGGTAGCGACGACGTGCACCCGGCGGATTGACGCACACAGCGAAACGATACTCGAGGTGCGAGTTCGGTCAGCGAGCAATCGGCCCGCGAGCCGATGGTCTTCTCCGGGCGTACAAATGCTGCGTTGGGCGGGGCGGAGCATATGAAAACATTGGAAATATTGCACTGGTATCGCAAAAAAAAAAAGAAAGAGAATTAAACAATAAAACAATACACGAAAATATCGTGGATAAAATTTCTTATGCGAAAAGATTACACAAAAATAGATAGATTCATTAATTCTCACAAAGTGATTTTGTGTTTCTGCAATGCCCTATATCGTAAAGACTTGGATTGCTATTCATATATTCAGTTGCATATATTTTTTAAATTGTTTTTTTTCCCATGCATTTAAAACATTTGCATTTCACATGATTTGTTGATTAGTTATTTTATTGACTGATCGCTTAACTAATTAACAATCTGCTAATCATGACAACATTTATCAACGGAAATCACTAGCAAAAATGTCATATGTAATGGCTAATGAAATACTTCATAACAATATTATTTAACAAATCAATAATTAATAAGACATAATCGAGATCAATGCAGCGTTATATTTCACTTTATTAGAAAATTTCAAAAAGAAATGTGCTAAATTTCTCACTTAAAAATGATGAAAATCAACGCCATACACTAGAAATTAAAATTAACGAATTTTAATGGAGCTATTTTCTAATCAAAAAAAAAAAAAGATTTACGTTGAGATGTTCCCAATTATTTTCCAACATTTCTAGTGATGACCTCATTATTTTGCATTCTCAATCAACGACAACATGCAATGTATACATTTCCTCGTGGCACGACGCCAAAGTGGACAAATACACACAGATCAACGATTTAAAAAAAAAAAAAATGGAATTTATCCATGAAATGCCTTACAAATGGTTCCACTATAAAATGGCATATAAATTTATCCATGAAATGGATCCACTTAGAAGAGACACAAGGATGGAAAATTTTTTTAGTGAAATATTGAAAGGATATAAATATTGAAATAATTATCTAAAATTGAAAAAATTTCTTTCAGCGTATTTTTTTTTTAGCAAAGATGGGAATCTCAAAATATTTGCCGATGTTGTTTACAATAAAATCGTACTTTACTACTATTTAGCAGCAAAGAGTGAATGTATCACTTATAATTTATTCGATAAATGCAGGGTACGAACCACATATTACATAAAAGATAGAAAATATTGCAAACGAAAATCACTATTTGAAAAATATGACACATATGAGTTGTAGTTTAGTTGCAATTATAAAGTCTATTAATTCTAGCTTTATGTTTTAGGCTTCTGATATTATCATCTCCCTTTGTGAAACCATAAAGAAACATTATAAAAAAACAATCACAATACATGAAACAACATCGAGAAATATATGAATCGATTACAAAAATAAATTTTAGTTCTACTACTAACCGTCTGCATTGATATCGTCAATTTGTGAAAGAATCTTCAGTTTTTTCGAGCTGAAAATTTTTTTAAAACTTTTTTTTTTCAACAAGAATTGGCAAAGAAAATTCAAGAGAAGCTATTTAAAAAATCCAGATGGAAAATTCTTAGCATTTATCGCCTAAAATTAGTTATGAAATTTTCTTGGCAATTAAAAATTCGCTATCACATTATCTCAAAAAAAAAAAAAATTGATTATTCCGTGAAAAATTTTAGCTTGAAACTTGCATCCACTACTTCCAATGATAAAGCAGACTATAAGCGCATCTAATTCTAGAGAGAGAAACCAAAAAAAAAAAAAAAATTTAACACTTTGATTGTGATAAATATTTTTGACCGTTGCAATAAACGAGATCCACATTCACTGTTATTTTTGAAATATTTGTTAACGTTTCCTTTATAAATAAGTCGAAAAAAAAAATGAAGCTAATAGTCGTTAGGATTGCAATAGTATCGCTTTTCAGCAATAGCACTATCATTTGCTTACAGTATATATTTTAATTAACCATATCAAATTATTTGCAGTGATCGAAGCAATTTGCATATATTAGCAACGAATAGAGTTCATAATGCATTTTTCCTATATCAAATTACTCAGCAATTTTTCAAACGCGATTTTTGATATATCAGTTAAGCATATCGCCGAATTTCACTACTTTTCAGCTTGCCCCCTTAAGAAAAATTTTTCTTAATGTACTAAACGGAGAAACTGCATGAAATATGTGAATTCATCAACATGTAACCTCATATAACTTCTAAAACCTTCCAAGCAATCCCAAGTTAGATCGATTTAGGCGTGTCAAGTAGACAAATGACACAGTGGTAATATTCAGGTGATATAGTGGTACAATATCGGTAAAATCTGCCAATATTCGAGATATGCTTTACCTGCTGACGTGAAGAAAAACCACCGGTAGAGCGGTAAAGCTTGTGAGATTGCTATATCTATCACAATTTGTTGGCGCCAGTTAATTGGGCTCTAATAATCTAAATAATTCATTTTCAGTACCGCGACTTATATATATATATATATATATATATATATATATATATATATATATATATATATATATATATATATATATATATATATATATATATATATATATATATATATATATATATATATATAAAGTAATTTAGGTTGATAACTACTGAGAAATATGCTTATAGCGAAATCACTCGTGAATTCAGATCTCTTAGCAGGTTTCCTAATAGCAGAGCAGGAGAGTAGATCTCGAACCCACGAAATGGTCGTGAGATCAGACACGACTAATTGATGAACTCTGAGGTTCGACTGGAAAGAACGAGCTGAAGGAGCTACTTGATAAATGAAAAGACGTCCATATGGCGATCGGCACTAAACTTCCCAAATGGTCCAATACAAAAAGACGACACTCTGCTATCGAAGCAACGATTTGTCCAGGTTTTTTTTCACGATGACTGCATTCAGCTGGCGATCCGCATAATTTATGAGTGTTCAGAGGCTCAATTCAGGTGAGCCAACTCGTATCTTCCGATGATTGCTTCAGCTGCAGCTATCGCTCATATGATTCGCTCAAATGTTACTGAACTTAAAATTTCATCAAAGAAGCAGTGAATGGGATAACGTTACCGAAAAAAATTTTTCAAATCATAAAGACCTCCTGCAGTAAAAAATCCGCCATTATAAGTTTGAGACAGATGCTTAGCTGCATTATTGTCCTTAACCTAAGCTGCATATGAATAAAACAGCTGCATAGTTTTTCGAATTTCTTCAGCGGAAATTAAGACAAAATTATAAGCAGTAAATTGTGCTATAAAGGACAAAAGACAGAGGTGGTGAGCATATATTATCTAAAATTCTGCTTATAATCGACCAACCGGTTTAATAAATGCTTCGAAAATGAGACATATTGGCGGGTTTATTTTTTCATCATAATTAATGACTGTATAAATACAGCAAAAATATTGCACGAAACGATAAATTTTGCAGCATATATTAGATTAGCCAAATCCCATAGCAATCATTCCAAAGACTTGATTTTACAAAATCTCAAGTTTATGGCTGAAAAAGTATCGTGTAAATGAAGATGAAAGTCTTCATAGTCGTCCGTATATGATAGCTTATTATGAATATAATATTTAATTCGATTGTGAATTATGCCTTAATAAATTTCTTAGAGGTAGTTATTCCGCATCTTGAATTGAAATTAGGTAAATTAATACGAACAGATGCACAAATTCATGGACACAGGTGAACACATATAACTTCTACTATGGTACTACCATTAGCTGTTGTAGGCCGCTCCTTCAAAAGGATGTAGTTTATGAATCCGGATTCATTAAATTATCGTTTTCTTTTTCTTCTTCTTCTTTTAACGCTTGCGTAGAACCATCTTCCCATAACATGCTTTCTTTTCAAAAAGGCTTTTACCGCCTTTCTTAATAGCTCTTTATATGCTTTTTTTTCGATCTAGATTTTGCATTATCATATCACTGAATAGATTCATTCAATGCAATATTCGAGTAAATCACCACTTGAATATACCGTCGTTCAATGCCGTAAACGCTGAAAACACGAAGATTATACTACTAAGCATATATAAAATTTTCTTTAACGAGTTGTAAGTAACATTTTCAAAAGCTTTCAGAAATTATTGAGGAGATATGTCAACGTAATTGATCAAAATTACCAATTATAAAAGAGTTCAAACGCCGAAAGAATTTCGCCACTGCTCATAAGCATAAATAACAAGAAGCCTAAAGAAAATAGAAGTATGAACTAGATGTTATTTTTTTGTAGGAAATAAAGCAAGTTTTCAGCGAAATGAACTCGTCCCGAATGCATCGAATTCGATAAATACAAAACGATCTAAAATACGCATAATAAGCTAAGTGAAATTATCGGTGCGTAAAATTAAACCGTATTTCTTAAGACGAAAAATTACGAAGAATTAAATTCCATCGTGAATAGAGCAGTTGATTTTGTGTTTTATGTAAGGTGCTAATTTGTCATAGGTGGTACGATATCGTGCGATGAAGATGTAACAAAGAGTACAAGAGTTGTTTTACACCAGTCAGGATGAAACTACTTAACTACATTCACGGTTACCGACTAGATCGTGCTGAAGCAAGCTTTCGCGTTGTTTAGAGTAATAGTGAATACGAAAACGGAGCGAAAGAAAGAGGGAGAAATAGTTGGCTTGAGTAAACGAGCGAAAAGATTATCTAGAAAGTAACAACATGAATGAAGGCGATTTTCTCTGTGATCTGTTGGCTCGAACGTCGAGATTTATCGCTCAATGTGACAACGTAAAGAAATACCAACGTTACATTCTCAATGCAAACAAACATCACATTATTGTGTCTTCTCAATTTGTTGATGCGCATCACGAGTGAAATACTAAGCAACCATAAAAGAAGCACTATCTGAAGAATAAAAACGATGAAAGGTGAAAATTTAACGAAAATGAATTGAAAAATAAAATAAATCGTAAAGCAACTAACTACGTCAACGTCGAGAATTGTCGTGCCAACAAAATTCGAGAAAATATTCTTACACTAGTGAATTGAGAGGATTACATTTCAGATCAAAGAAAAAAAAACGTGGGGCAAATGCTCATATTTCTTCTCAAATGTTTTCTAGTTTTTATCTTCGGATAGCATCAAAGCTTTAGACCGATAGATGACGCACCTAATAATGTCGAGAAATGACGGAAGCAAAATAGTAAGCATAACCTGTAATATCTCCGACACAACCTTGTGCAATTTTCGGCGACCCATTTAAAGATATTTGATTTGCTGGATCACCTCAGGTAATCACATCAGGTGAATTTTATTTTCTTGAATATATATCTCTATTTGCTGGCGCATTATCACAAGAAAATCATGAACCATTTGAAGTGCAATATTTGAAATGTTGATATAGTGAATTTCTATACGTCCTCATGACAATCCACTTTCTAATAGATGATTTTCAGCACGAAAAAAAGCGTCTCATATTGAGAGGTGAAACGATTAAACAAGTAGTACTAGACGATAATTTTAAACCACTTTTCCGTGCATCTTAAAGTGAAAAAAAGGAGGCACTAAACATTTCGTTAAGGAAACAAGTTCCACTGGTTGAGGTGAGCAAATGCAACGTCGCTTAATGTCTAATTGAAAAGGACTCGTATAATTGTTGCAAATCAACGATCGCCGAAATTTCCTTTCTATAAACCATTCATATGTACGCGGACGTTTTGCAAGAAAATAAAACCACATCATCTAGGAAACACATTAGACACAATAGGGGTAATGCGACAACTGAGTGACTTGTTTGCACCACTAATTCGTCGGATTTGCACTTCATATAAAATGGCGGAAAATTATTCCACTCTCTTGCTTTCACTCATCTCGACTGAAGTTTATTTCCAGGAAATAATAATTTTGGAACTCGTTTAAAATTTTAAATGTATATGCAAGCGCTCATACCCGCAATATAAATCGCAACCGGAAAATATTGCGGACCACCAAATGAAGGCATATAACCACCACATTATACATATACACATATATATATATATATATATATATATATATATATATATATATATATATATATATATATATATATATATATATATATATATATATATATATATATATATATATATATATATATATATATATATATATATATATATATATATATATATATATATATATATATATATATATATATATATATATATATATATGCGCTAAGTGAACTGAACTCAGCGTTGCGTTCATGTGATCGACATTCATTCAACCGAGCTGTTGCTTCACCGTTCGAGACTTCAAGCTGTGCACTCTTTTCATCATTTCTGCTCATCCCAATGCGTCCATTGTTGACCATCGGATTAACAAAAACAAGCCAACTTTGATGCCACAACACGTTGGTGTTTTACCGATGTGTACCTACCATTCGATGGCGCAAAGTACAGTCATAAATGCAGCCCATTTTCACACTCAGAAAAAATGCTTTGATCAAATAGATGCTTTAATAGACCTCGATATTGGAAAGTGTTAGCGGTGGAATTTTTGGACAGGAAAACGCCCTGTATACATGTAGGTGGGAGAAAGGAGGTCGGAACAATAGTGAGTAGAATTTCCGGCGGAAAGGAAAGGCTTTCAAATAAAATTATATCTTCCGAATAAAATACCGCAAAGAGATTTAAACTACATTTAAGCATTTCAGTTTAAATTTTTTTACCTATAATGCTTAAAAATGAGTGATTAAATGAAAAGAAATAGATTTTAAAGTCGATCTAGTTTTCATCGCTGCACCCCTTCTATATCTACCAAAAAGATGCCTCCAAAATGCGCTGCGCAACCTGAATAAAGGACGATACGAGTAAGCGAAAAATGTATGCAGTTCTATCTGCTATGAGTAGTAAACAGTAAGAAAGCAGAAAGAGCAACCCACCGTATACCAACGAAGCAGAAACGACAACGACAGAAAAAAAAAGGAAGAAACGTTGTGTCGACCCACGTGAAATCAACAACAATCGAAGAAAGCTGTCACTATTCTTTCTATTTTTTTTTTTCCTCAGAGCTTAGATTGTCATCTCATAATTCTGCTGCCGTCGCAGGAAAAAAATGGACCAGTATGAAATGTAATGCACGATGAAAACAAATCTTGCAATGCAAAACTCATCAAAACATTTTTCTTTACAATGCAAAATGCGATACAATGCAAAATGCAATACAATGCAAAACATAGATGAAATTTGCCCTGGGCAAAACATCGATTCTGCCCACAGCAATAATCACAAATGAAAATCAAAATAAGTTCTCGACAAACTTCCAGATAAGTTCCAAAATAAATCGCTAAAAAATGATGAAAGCAAGAAACAATTCACTGATGACGTAGCCAAAGACAAACTTGTTACCTTTACCTGCTCAATGGGTAAATAAGTGAGCCAAAACGCATTTGACTTGATCCATTAAAGATGACGTTTAGCTCTTGCATATGCTCTTCAACTATTTTTTTCCTGTATTTTTTTTTTTTAGAATCGATAGATTTTTTTTAGTTAACAAAAATGTAGGCACACTTCCACTTGCCTCGGGAAGAAAAAACTTCCTGCAAAAAGTGAGAATTCCCAAATAAAATGAAAAAAAAACATTAAATTTTTTTATTTCGAAATTGCATCCCAACGATATTGAAAAGTTTCATTTGCCATATAAATCTGCAAAAAAGAGACTAATTGCAAACCAATACGAACTCATTTTGCATAACTGTATGAAGAATTAAGCTCACAAAAATCAGTGCAACATAATTGCATGGGTGCACCTTCCCTTTCGCTGTTTATGTCAGTGAACTAGAATTTAGATATATCTCCAACGATTTTTTTTAAAATTCATTAAAAAGAATGAAACTTTTTTCGATGTTATGTTTTGGCATAAGTGCTTTATAGTTGATAGTGTGAAGCAAATCAATGATAATTAAAAGACTTTTATTCAAAATCATTTGTTAAAACTGCACAGAAAGCGAAACAATCTCGTCTATCGAATTCTAGTGAACGATTTCGAGTATGAAAATTTTCCACAAGATTAATGAAAATAAAAATGAGATTAAAAAAAAAGCGTAGATGACTTTTTATGAGAAATGAAAATCTTAATCAAATAATAAAAAGAGCGCTAATAAATGATTTAAAATGTAACCTTAACGAAGCCAGGATATGTGCGCAAAATTTTTCTAGTGGGATGAAGAGTTATTTCTGAAAACAAAAAAAAAAGAAAAAATTCAATTTTTCAGCATAAACTCGATCGAATGAACGAAATTAGGCTTATGATTTCGAAGGTTAACAAATTTACGGTTTAAGCATACTGCATTTATACTATATAGGATACTCATATTTTTTAAAATTTGCCACTATTTTCTCGATCCCTTATCAATAGGCAACTTGGTAGCCTTGCTCATTGTTGAGAAGAGTGAAGTGGAATCATCTTCCCCTGCCCCCTTCTCTCAGCACCGATCTGACGGAAGAAAGCTTCGTAAATATTTGTTACCTATCATTCCCATCAGAAACAAGCAGAACTTGATTCGCTTTTTTTTTCTTTCCAAATATCAAATGCTTACCGTTTCACAACAAACTTTTGACTCCAATGAGCAACATTATTAACCGCGTGATAGATCTTTGGTATCCCACATTGCTGATAAAAAGCAATACTCAATCACTGCTTATGGCTTTTTTGACTACTCTTCTATTTCACGCCTTACGGCAACACCTTCCACATAGCCACGTCGAATTTACTTTCTATGCAGAGTAATGAAAGCTGACTACAACATTCAAATTCATAGGCGAATAACATTTGCGAAGAAAAATCGACAAAATGTACAAAGGTGTGCTCCACTAAGAGACATAAAACGACATAATGTAGCAAAGAGAAGAACATAGTTATATTAAAGTGCAAATTTTCTAAAGACGTTTCCCGACCGTTCCATTAATATACCACTTTCAAAATCAACTTGTAGAGCTTGGTGCCGGTTTAACCGCCAATAAGAGAAATGAAGATCACTTGACAGCAACGTTTTCAAAGTGCCTACGAGGAATTTTCTTTCTTTTATTTTCATTTGAAAAAAAAAAATGAGAACTCTCAACAATTTTTATGAAGGAGACAAAATTGTTGTGAAAAAAAGAAGTGAAATTTGAACGGAGCTAATAAAGACGAACCGGTTCATGCTTATATATATGCGTAAATAGTCAAATCAATCTATTCGTTACGAGCAATGAGCAAACCTGTCGATAAATGATCAACTTTTTTCTTGCAAAATAGTTACATGTGAAATCACTTAACTAGTTAATTACGCCCCTTCTCCTTCTCTATTAGCATTCACTGCGGGGTTGCTCTGAAGCCTTGTTCCCTCTCGTCTATTTTTTCAGCTTTGAAAACAAGGAAACGCAGACACCGCCACTTTTGTATCCAATACGCTGGTTTCTGGCAATCCCCTCATCAAAAAGTTTACCTTAGAGCCTTAATTAAAAATTATCCTCCACTCCGTTTCCACATTGTACACGTATTATTGGCGGAAACGAATCCTTCATATAGAAATGTGAAGTTAACTCATAAAACTTAACCTCATGCAAAGAAAACTTTCTCAAACACTTTTTACAGCAGACAGATAGATAGAGAGATATATGTATCGAGAGAGAGTGAGGGAGAGAGAGAAAGCTAATCGACTAAAAAGCCGCTAAAATGATGCATAAGGATGTCGGCCACACGTAAACGCATACCACATTATCGCCGATAGATAAGTGTTCGACGAGATGAGATATACGTGAGCGTTGTTCAGTAAATATACAATCGAGTACTGGTCGCATCGTATCACTTGACTAGACCGTGTCATCTGAAAATAGTATTGGTTAAGCGATCCTATTTGGCCAAATGGGTAGGATCTGTATACAGGCGAAAAAAAAAACGTCTCCGCTTCGGACCCATTTCTGTTTCGACGTACCACAACTACAGACGATTCTAGCATAGCAGTAGACCTGCACTAGCAAGGGATACTTTACTAGTGAATTAAAGTTTACTAGTATCGATGAAAGAATGATAACGTGTTGATAACATCACATTGTTATTACACATTAACTAAAAGAATACTTGATATAATACGTTTGAAAAATTTTGATATTCAGTGATAAACGTCATCCGTTTTATGTCTTTCTGAGTAAGCGTCGTCCACCACCAATATGAGCAAATGTCTAGAAGTTTCACTTACGATATGCTTCAGCATTAGTTTCCCGTGATCAAACGTAGATTACAAAAGAGGAATATTAAGGCACAAAAAGGTAATGGTACTCCTACAATGAGGCACGAACGCTTTGAAATCTTAAACCCCCTGAACGGCCTTTATCTTCCCCGAACAGGCTGCACAGACAGTCCCTATATGAAAGATAGAGTCTTTGCTTTTGGCATCAGAATCATGAAGATCAACAGATATCACATCGTTATCAATTCGAGAATAAGTTAAAAACATTAAAGTGCGGCTCGAAAGTTAGAAAATAATTGACATTGGTAGGTTTGGCTTAAAAAAAAAAAGAAATAACTGATCTGTATAAGGTGAAAAAGTCACCATGAAACCACCAGCGAGTTTTGTTGGGATTTTTGCTGCAGGTACGGATGTAGGTAGCGTTGTCTGGAGGGCGCTTCTTCTCCTTGCATGAGGACAACATCGACAGCACCGAGAGACATACCGCCTGTACGGACAACGCCGGTGTCCAGTCGTCACTTAGAATCGATAGACAAATATGCCCATTGGAATAAACATGTGGATGCACTGGGATATTATCACCGATGAATACTACCTCCGGCGACGAGAATGGATAGTGTTCATTGAAGCGAAACTGCAAATATTTTTGATCGTTTTATTGATTGCAATTTGAAATTCGTGCAAAATAAAGATTGTGGTATTATAATTAAAACAACAACTTTATATACCTAACTGCTAGATTACAACACTGATCCACTCTTTAAATCGAAGTGATTCCCGCAGTTTTCATATTTTAACTAGTAGTTTGCATATATATATATATATATATATATATATATATATATATATATATATATATATATATAATGTTGTTGGTCTCCATCTCTGTTATTGAGCATTTCTGCATATCACGTACGGTCAATAGTAGGTAGCCCTACTGAGTAAAATATTTTTGAAGACTGAAACAACTAAAAGCCGTTGCTTAAAAGTAGAAGTTGTCTGCTGGAAATTACCTGTAAAGTGAACTTTTCGCCTGCATACAACGTATTTGGGGCACCATCGACTGTGACGGTCCAGGTACGAAGATCGCACAAGTCATCGGCGCCACTAGTGACTACACGAACGCCCGCTGGCGGTTCCAAAGATAGCTGCTGAAGTTCCTTTGCAAGTCGCTTCTGACATGAATCCATCAGCAACCGACACAAAACCTATAAAAGACAAATGCATTAATTTGCATCTGTAGTGGATGTACCGTAACTAAATCTCAAACTTTGCATTGGAAATATGCGTTAACGAATGGTACATATACCAAGGCGATAGCACTAGAAATATCGGATATACCAAAAGCTATATATATACCAAAAGCTCCGATGTTCTCGGAGCTTGAAGCTCCGAGAACATCGGAGCTTCAATAAGTTTATGCTCCAATTACCTGCATCCCCCTTTGATTTCATCATCCTCACGGCATAACGGTCGCAGTTGTTTGGCTCATTTCCGCTTACAACAAAGAAAGGAAACTTGAAATATCAAAAGCTTCCCTTCAGCGCAGAACGTCGACGATATTCAGTAGTGCCAGCCCAGCCGACGCCAATTACAATGGTCAACAACAACAACTCTAAATTTCGAGTTTTTTTTTACCAGACATTGAAATTACTTCAACTAATATCCCGATGTTCTTAAAGTTTTCCAAATGCTTTTTAACCACATCGATGATCTCGAATCAATATTCGATGATCCAGCACCAAGCACTGCCACTGCGGTATCCCCAAAAACACCTACAAAAAGCTGAAAAAAAAAACAGCTAAGACTTTCGAAGATTATCAAGAGGCAAATCGAAGAAGACAGAAAATTATGAGACTTTTTACCTAATTCCAATGTTCCTTAATAAATGCCACCCTTTTTCCAGTTAAAAAAAACCTTGCTAGTCGTAGCGCATTTCAAAATTTTCACGTTTTAAGAATATTTGGTTATAGGAGCATTGAAACAAGGCAACACTTTCAATTCAATAGCCGACCTAAAGCTTTTTTTTTTTTGGAAATTCGACCATGAAATACAAATAATTCAAATTCTGTCTATAAAACAAATCTTCTGTGATGTTCCTCTTTTTTTTTTCATAGTAGTGTTCAGAAATAATTAGAATCCTCATCTACTAAAACAACAATTTTTGTTCTTCGAAATTTCGCAAAGTATCCGAAAGCTTTTGAAATGCTTATAATTTTGTCGATTAGAGTATAATGCAAATATCTTCTAATTTATCAAAATAGAGCAGAATTTGAATGAGAAATATGAAAGAAAAAACTTAATGATCGATAACCAATTAGCATTTCATCAGTCAGTTTTAAAAACTATCGCACGACAAAAGCGCCACCAACGTAGAGGAAATTTATTGTGGCGTCATCGCACTAGTCACCTTTAAGGGCATGCAATTAAAAAAAAAAAAGAAATCCATCGAAAGAAAGTAGCAGTGGAATAAAACGATCGGACTGCTGCAGGTGAAATGATTTTATCTCGGCTTCGATTACGCAAAAAGTGATTAAATATAAATGTCCATCGTTGAATTTCACAAGAGCAAAAATCTCAGCTATTGCATAATGCATAACGAGCTATCCACTTCCTACAACTTAGTCGATGTATTCGTTGAGAATTAACAGACCACTGCATTTACTCAAGGTAGATGCAACGAAACGTTCGACAATACTTATTTCAATATGTGACTATAGCACAATCTTGCTCTTCTATGCTGAGGTATATATAGGGTGATATCGTCATTGACTACGATCAGAGTCGCTATGGCCCCTTGGTGTATACTCAGCAGGTAGCGTTACGATCAATGAAGCAGACGATGACAAGGTGTCCACTCTACAAGGTTGTGAAATTATCAAAATCTCTACAAATTCTATACTCACTACTTTGGCTCAAGAATATAGCGTCGAAAAACTTCAATTGGGCCTAGTGTTAGATGGAAAATGAACAAAATTTCGAGCTGATCAGCATAACGTAATTTGAACGGTAGTGCGCCAAGTTGAAAATCTCGTAATTCTTTCAGGTAACAGGCTACGCCTCTTCAAACTTGTATAATTGGGCATCTTCTGCTCTTAGAACTCATCAGTTCGTCATTGATATTTCTTTGCACAAATTAAGCAGCATTCCTTTCGAACTCGTTCTTGATTCCTTCCTCTCGAAGACGTGTATATATTCCATCCCATAAGGTAAATAAAGATAAGACTGATCGATCTTTCTTATTCATTTTGTAATGTTTGACTGTAAAGCCTAACTGAAAACTTTGTATGAGAGAATATCATCGAAAATATTAGCGAGAGGAACATCGACAACCTCAACGAAGCAAACGAATGCAACGAGCATGAAAGATGATTTGAACGTTATCGCTTGCGTTATGAAGATATAATACGCCAAAAAAAAAGCCTACGTATTGCATATTATAGTCAAGCTATAGCGAATATAACGCCAAAGATAAGCGAGAAAAAAAAGAAGAAGCGATATTCGATATATTCAATCCAACGACTATATAAATTCCCATTTCGTATAATCAATTGCATCTTGTACGATGAAAATAAAATTGAAAAATCAAATTTTTTCAAGAATTGGCATATTTCCAAATATTGCTACGATAGTGCAATAAATCGGCACATTTTCACAAACATATTTACCACTGCATCATATAGCACAATTTTCGAATAAAAAGAAATTTTTTTTAAATGAAATTTTCGCTTATTATACGAATCATTTTAACGCATATTATTGGCAACAAGAATAAAATCGATGATTTTGAAATTGAAAAAAAAAATCTGTGAAGTACAAAATTTTTTATTGATAATCAATATGTCTATGAAAATTATTACTCTTTGAAGATAAGAAAACATTATAATTGCATTAAACATTAAAAAAAAAAAAGTGTCAGTAGAGGAAAATGAGATTTTCTTTATTATTTTATGAGTAGTATAGAAACGAGTGGTTCTAGTGGAATGAATGAACGATAATCGATTTTTAAAAGTGCCCAATTCCGGTCCATAACTTTACGATCTTTTTCTTTTTTTTTGATAGGAGAGTACTTGAATTTGTTCTGTTGGCATCTGCTTACGGCAAGTCAATGACCATTAGTAGAGTAAGTACAATCTACGGCGCTGTTGCACGAAAAAAAATTGGCGAAGGCGAGGCCGACTTGTTTGGCGGTCAATTTGTTTACGTGCAGTATGTTGTACCCTATGCAGATTTATGCTTGCAAGCGATCAGAAAAGAAAATCACAAATCCAGTTGTTCATAGAACCGATAAACCAGTATCACTTCAATTTTAAAACCAACTTGGAAAATAAGATAGATCGAACGTTTTTCTTAAGTTAAATTTGACGCAGTCTACATATTTGCCACTATCGCTATGTGACAACCAACTAACAAAATCGTCGTTGATCTTCTACTAAGGATCACATATTTGATATGAGGAAAAGAGGCGATTGTCGTTGAAGTCTTTTCTCGAACGGTTAACGAATAGCCTTTCAAATATCTTGAAAATAGCACAAATCAAAGATATAGAGCTGTAGTTTTGTTGGTTAAATTTGGAGCCGTCTTTGAGAATTGGTCGAATAACAACCATTTTCCATAACAGTGCCTGTGACAAGTGATCGAAAATATATATGGCACAATCGAATGGCGATAGATTTAGTGATGTTCCTAAAAATATTACATACATGGAATGCTATCAGGCGAAGTGCTAATTTTGGATGGCAATAAACTTGTTTAATTCGAAAATATTGGCTGCCATAATATCAACATATTCTAGGAGGACCGATTCGAGAAAAGCAGAACGCTTTTGCTACGATGTGAGACAATTCCTCTTCATAAAATTGAAAAGAGAAATTCGAACTGCTAAAGCTGAAGATCGAAAATTTGATTAGAATTTCCAATGAGTGGTCTTATATTGTCAACGAGATTTAATTTTCCATTCGCATTGGGGAAAAAAATTAGTCGATTGTTAGAATTCTTAGATAATTATGGGTCTATATGAGCATTATTGCAAAATAAGGCCTTTCATAGCATCCAAATATATTTATTAAATGGCTCTCTACTTATGAGATTTTTTTTTGTCACCAAAATCGCTTTTTTTTCTGCTTTTAAAAATTTTCCAAATTTTATGGGATATTTTTGTATGAATAAATTCTAAGAAATCATTTTAGAGAATAGGTAGAGGATAATATCAACGAAAGCGTTATGGCATTCATAAAGGTCGAGAATAAATAACATCAATCTAGAGATATAATACATAATTAGATGATCATATATTTAGCCTGGAGATAATTGCCCCTAACAAATTGAAGATATAGGTGATCATATAATTAGCCTGGAGATAATTGCCCCCTAACAAATTGAAGAAAATTTTTAATAATTGACCTCTTACGCTTAAGGGGCAATAAAAAATTTGAAATGCACTATGCAATGATTGGATACTGCAAATGGTTTTTCAAAATTGCACTTAGCACAAAAGACTGATTACTTCTCAAAATCAAGCCTGAAGTTGACCTCTCTTATGAAGTAATCATGTTTGGTGCTAATATCAATTTATAATTTATTTCTGAACACCAAATCAATCATGCGATAGGTTGTCTCAATCACTATGCGCACCCCTGTGATTAACAACAATTGCTACTTCATCGTATCTGCCTAGAATTTGATCTCAAGAGGCAATCGGCTATCAATTTTTTATCTCAGAGATGAGAGAAGCTACACATGTAAGGACGAACTTACTGTGATCATGAAAGAATTAAGTAATTGTGACGATTTGAGAATAAATCGACAACAATAACAAGTGAAGATGATATGATTGTCGCGCAATCAGTACAGCTGCAGCATACGCATATATTCTCGATATTCGATTTAAGCGATTAGACAGAGAGGATCTACCCAATGTCTGTTCAACGGGAAAATTTTTTCCACTGTAGGAAAAGTGAGTTCTTCTAATAGGAAGATGTCATAATTGAAAGTGAAATTGTGCATTTTGTCGCAGAATCAGCCAGAAAATATTGCGCCTTTCTGCCATTCACCCGTTCAGGCGAACGACTAGAAAAAAAAAGGGCACTAATTGCAGTTGGTTATTCATTTTGAGAAGAATGCCTTAATAATGGGCTCGGCTGCTTTTACTTTGCAGCCACGCAGAATTGCTTATTTCACAGTAACTAAGTAATAAGTGGAAGTCTTCGATAGAGTGGCCTTTAAGCGCATGTGCATGGTGGGGTCAATGTTCTTTAGCAAAGGTTAAATAGTAGAACATGCATCTCAAATTCAACCATTGATGTAATCACATGACATAGTACTTTGCATCATTGAAGAACAAAACATCATTTTCTAAACTTGCATCTTAAATGACATTATCAAATTTTACAATAGGTGTACCTTCATGTTATTTAGCCTATATTTATTAAATTAATAAACAATAATTAAAGCATACTCGTTTTAGAACGACAAGTATAGAAATTTGGCAACAGTCCGAAATATTGAAATTCTTCTATATATATATATATATATATATATATATATATATATATATATATATATATATATATATATATATATATATATATATATATATATATATATATATATATATATATATATATATATATATATATATATATATATATATATATATATATATATATATGAAAATTTAGTAATATAATTGAATATTTTATTTGCGCTCAAGATCGAATAAACAATGTTCTAATAAAATTTTGTGATATTGATACTGTTTGAAGAGGTGCACTTCATTTATGTTCAAGCAGATAGACAACGATAAAAACGTATGCAAAATTTATGGGCAGAATGTGGTTCATCACGAAAATTTTTAAAATTTCTCAAAAAAAGCGGGACACGGCTAATATGCCTAAAACGATGAAACGAGACTAACACGGAACAAGGCTTACATCGATAATATCGCTGTTTATCATTCAAGCATAACAATAAATATAATTTAGTACATTTAAATACAACATTTATCGTTTCTATTACATGGTATGTTTGTAATCCATTGTAGTAATTGTAACTATAATAAAATATAACAGGTAATATACAAATGAGAGAAAGCATCATAAAATATTCAATGTAATTCATTTAGAGAGTTTCCGCTTTGTTACTATGGTTAAATAGCATTAATTTATGCATTACATTGTGAAAAGAAAATGCCTTCTGAAAATGAGCAGCAAATAATTCTGCAGATATATTGAGCGACGCTTTGCATAGAATGTCTTAAAATATATACGATTAATAGTGCGTAGGCATCTTACAAAGACGATGGTGTTCTGAGCAATAAAGATAAATATGTCGAATCAGATGTCACTAGACATCCTTCACGAGTAAATACTAATATAATTGAATAAACGTCTTCCAGGACATAGTTGGCGACTTTCAGTTCGAAGTGCTAACGTTTAGGTTACTATTCTACTGCTGCAACACTCGAAGTGTGCCTTTCAGCACTTTCCTTTCGTCAGTTTTACTTCATTGAACAGTTCTACTCCTGCTTCCCCTTCTCCTTCCCTCCTCCCTTACCATTTCCCCTTTTGCCATTCATGTTTCCTTTCAGAAAACAAGAACGTTGAGGTTGAATACGATTTCAGACTTTGCTATAGACGAGAGTGGCAAATACCCATCGAGCAAGAAGAAAAAATCGAGAAACGGCAACGTTCCAATTCACCTCTAGCGAATAAAGCCGATACAATTATGCGATAAAAACTGCATGCGCAAGTGGGGTAAAAAAATATATGAACACAACGACTGTTTATAGGTTAAGTAATGATGCACTTTTCGAGCTAACAGTTATGGGAAATTAAAGACCTAACAAACACAACGCTGTGAAACTAATTGAAAGCTGCCCTCACGAATTCTTTTCATATCAATCGACTCATTGGGATGGCCATATGAATCACCTCAATAAGTAATTACCATCGATAATCTTACCTTTTCTCACCTTTACAATGTTTCTTCTACAAAGCGTCTTCCCATTCAATCGAAATACTAAAGAGATAAGCTAACTTCATCCGATACGCACCGCATGGCAATCGTTTTGATGCATTGTTATAGTAAAGAATTATTTCATCAATTGAGGAAATGTTGCTTTAAGTTACATTCTTCTCTCTAACGA
This sequence comes from Ascaris suum, assembly GCA_013433145.1. Classification (NCBI taxonomy): domain Eukaryota; kingdom Metazoa; phylum Nematoda; class Chromadorea; order Rhabditida; family Ascarididae; genus Ascaris; species Ascaris suum. The sequence continues at coordinate 5,529,272 of CM024191.1, read as the reverse complement.
AATGTGATGCTCTAAGATGCTTAGATTACGTTTGTTGTTTATAGCAAGTCGATGCGGCAATACGTCATTTCAACGATATCGCAACGAATAATTTTTTTAGTCGGCTTTATCGTAATATTTTCAATATTGCTGCATAATTTTGATGCTTTTCTTTTGCCTATCTATTTTACAATCTATACACTTCAAAACGAGTGCCGAAAATGGCTTCTTTTTTTTTTATTCAAAAGATATTTTGAATTATCTTTTGTGACGCGTTTGCTTTTTGGCTTAGGCAAGCTGCTGTCGTTTGGCTATATTTTTTAAGTAATCGAAAATTCGCTTCTTTGTTGAAATGCTCAAAAAAAATGTTCCTTTGAAAATGTGGATTTATTTCTAGGCATTTCTGGTGATAAAATTGATCGATCTTTTGATATATAATTTATCTTTTTAGTACAGTAAAGTTTGAAGATCTATAAAAGATGCATTCACCTTTTATTGACCTGAATTAATTATGAAATCTACAATAATAAAATATATGATGATATTCGACAATCGAAAAAAAAAAAAATACAAAGACGAAAATTATAAATGTTGGTCAAAATATGAGAGGTAAAAACTGTAAAAATTAGAAGGACGAAAAGAGAAAAAAAAAGGTATAAAAGACCGTATAAAAAGAAATTAATTAGTAAAGAGGGGATGAAATTTAGGAGAGTAGAAAAGTAATATTATCCGTTGCGTGTCACTTTTTACAGCATAGGAGAATATAGAGAATATAGATTTGAGAGTTTATTTGTTTGCTCTCTTTGCTTTACGCGCTTATAGTTGATTATTTCCACAAATGTTTCATTGACTATGTTTAAGAGTTGTTATTGAGCAGTTAGTTCATTACAACAATCTAAAAGCTTTACCACTATATTTGCTTCAGAAATATTCCTTGCACTTTCAACATGATTGTTTCCTTTAGAATATTATAAGGTAATACGTTATAAAACTGATGTTTATATAACGTTAAAACAGATGTATATTTTTTTGAAAGCAGAGTGAATTAATGATATTACCTAGAGAAAATGTCAACAAGCCGAAAAGCGTATCGTATGACTTTTTATAAAAATACGCATCAGAGCTACATCGTACAGCTGTTCTATCAAAAGAGACAGTTGTGGCGACATTTTCTGACGCTATATAATTACTCTACGCTCAAAAATTTATGCATGAAGATATGTGCACCAATATGTCGAGTTGTTTCGATCGACATTTTCGTCTCATGCTTGATTGTGTCTATAATTTGTAAACGTAAACGATGCTCATATAACGAACGAACATTTTTATAATCATTGAAATTATGATTTTTAAACTCTTCGCATTTTATCAGAATTAGATAGATTTATTGACGATAGAAGAAAAAAATGTAAAATACGTTATAAATAGAATGGAATAGTATAGTATAGTACAGTATAGTATAGTATAGTATAGTATAGTATAGTATAGTATAGTATAGTATAGTATAGTATAGTATAGTATAGTATAGTATAGTATAGTATAGTATAGTATAGTATAGTATAGTATAGTATAGTATAGTACAGTATAGTACAGTATAGTATAGTATAGCATAGCAGTCGTTTATTCCATAGGAATAACTAACTTCACATGTAGCAATGATGCGATTATCATTCATACATTCATTTTATTGATGATTGAGAAAACTAATGATGAATCGTTTGAAAATTTTTCACTAAATTTATTTCTTACAATTTCGCAGAAATATAGACCTTTACCTATTCTATAGCGCACAAATGTTTTGCTTCCTAAATCGTTGATTTCTATGAGAATAAATTTTAATAATAATCGAAAATTTATTTCCTATATACTATATATATATATATATATATATATATATATATATATATATATATATATATATATATATATATATATATATATATATATATATATATATATATATATATATATATATATATATATATATATATATATATATTATATTCTATTTTATTCATTTTAATGCAAAAGCTCAGAAATATTTTCAAAAATTCGTTCGATTTCAAAAAGAAGCATTACACATTAGCACAAAACGATTTGTTATTAATTGATCATAGAAATATTGATGCAAATATTATTGGCGATCATTGCAAATAAAATGCGTTTGCAATATAAAGAGATATGTGTGCAAAATACGCATAGTGTTTACGTTTGCTCGCATTCCGCTTATTTCATCGACATCGAAAATACGATAAACGAACAACATTGATCGCATAATATTTGTACTACTTAGAAGATACATCATTTTTATGTATCCCACTCTAATGTTATAACTCAGTGCATCATCATTAACACTTAAACGATGCGGTACATCGATTGTGCGATTTATGCATGCTAATAAATTCTTTATTTTAAATGATATATTGTTTAGAATATGTTTTATTAGATGGCACTGTTTCGACATTTGGATCGACGTTTTCTATCTTCACTTTATTTTATGCAATGCAATAAAAAAAACATACTTCCATTTAGATAAAATGAATGAGGAATATGCAATAATCGCAAAATTCATATTCACTTCTATAGGTTTTTTTTTCTTGAATTTTGCATATATGTATTTAGAATTTTATGAGCTGCTTTAAGTTGAACGCAATCTGATGCTTAAAACAATCAAAATATATTCCAAAATAAAGGTATTGAACTAGAAAAAAAAGCAGAACAGCTTGTTAGAGAAACAAAATGCGCTTTTAAAAGTTCGCTGATTAGAACACTACTTCCATAAATTGCCAGCAAATAATAAAAGGTGAACATCAACACATTTGTGTTTTAAATTAACCGATCTTTTTTCAAAATGTTTTACTAAGGATGCGTTTCCCATCTAGATTGGTTGTGAAATTCGAATTTGTTTATTCTTGAGCACAAATCGGCCGGCTGCAAAATGCACCTAACATTTTATTCTACCTAACTACTATATGTAAATAAATAAACAAGGAAGTAAACAAATTAATTAACAAATAATTATATATATATATATATATATATATATATATATATATATATATATATATATATATATATATATATATATATATATATATATATATATATATATATATATATATATATATATATATATATATATATATATATATATATATATATATATATATATATATATATATATATATATATATATATATATATATATATATATATATAAAAGAAGCATTTGAAATCTGCAAATTGGCATTCTATTATAAAAGCTTTATGACACCGAGAAATTGAAATTTAGGAGGGTTTTTTCAAGAAAGACTCTATTCTGATGCGAACTTGAAGACGTTTTTGGGTACGAAATTGGTTATGCGATGTTTTCATCTTGCATGCATATTGATGGCGTCCAAGATGCACCTTTTAGATTCGATTTCCAGGTCGTATCTCTCGGTGGATTGATAAGAGAGGAAACTGGCACGCTCACCGATCTCACAATATATGGAAAGCGGTCAGTGCAAATATTCTTTATTTTCTTGTAAGCATTGCTTTTTGAGGCGTTTGCAGTAATAGTGTTCGTACTTTTTATCTTGGCACGAATGTGTGGATTGCATTCCAGAGCATAACTGAATGTCTAATATGCTCCATTATCATTCATAAGGTTCAAACTTTATTTCTCCACCCTCTCTTTCTCTCTCAATGAGTCGATGAGAAGGAACCAATAATACGTAGTGCTCATGTGAACCTACGCCCATAAACATAGATGATGCATTTAGTTGATATATTTATAGTGTTGTTGAGATGTTTATTGCACGACTATCGCTAATCATATTGGCTGGATCCATATAAAGATGATTCTAATTTATATTTATAATTAAAATCAATTATGCTATTTTGTTAAAAAGTGTGAAAAATTTATTAATCGATTACCTATAAAGCAAAATGATCGTTCAATGAGAATGTCGCATTATATCAATGCCAATGCTATGATTATGCATTATGCGAATATCGTTATCGGTTTTTATTTTTATTATTTATGTTCCAAGAGTATTTTGAATTTTTCTGAATAAATTTAACATTCATTTATATTCTTTTAAAATATCGATGAGCAATAAAATGTGCAATTGCTTATATTTTAGAATTTTTTTGTTTTGCCGAGTATACTTTAAAATTTAGGCATTAGATGATCAACGTAGACGATGTTGTACTTTTTAATCAGATGATTAACTTCATGTTTGTTTTACAGCTTAAAAATACTTATACTTATAGAGAGACCGGATTGATATTCGCAAAGGTTGTGATTTGCTTTTGATACATTCCTTACAATCGCCCGCCACCATTCTGCTCTCCACTCTTGGCGATTAGTTTTTAGCAATGCAATTAATACGCGTTTGGTTTAGAAATTACCTACAAACTTTCCGGATCTTAATATTTCCTGTCGTTTAAGTGAACTCACTTTCCGGATTTTAATATTTCCTGTCGTTTAAGTGAACTCATTTTCCGGATTTCAATGTCTCATGATATTTCAGTAAATTCAGCATAGACTATGATATACAATCTGTTCTAATCTTAAGTATCTCGCCTAATATATGCTATCGATCATCCCATCTATATATTTCATAAATTGCATTCGAGAGAAAAAATTATATAACAAAGAGAAAGGAAAATATAGCTTTTTTCATTTTTCCGTCTCCTAATCTTTGAAATATTCGGATCGTTACACAACTTCGTGGAGTGGGAAATTGGGATTTTCGAGCATGGAAATGATGAAATAAAGAGTTTGAAGAATTGTTTTTTTTGACACCATATGCAGAATTAACATATTTATTCCTTCAGAGGTGCTCCCAGGCGCTAATTTTAATACGTATTCAATCGCTGTGCAGAAAAACAAATATTTTGCTTCTCTTGATTGCTTTGATATGAGATCCTTAATTTTTTATGGTTAGCTTCTGAACTTCTGAGTTTGTAAATGCGTAAATCAAACAGTTTCGTTTTTTTTTTAAAATTTCTAGTCACTTTTATCTTCTTCTTTGATTATGAGATAAAGTACTGCTAAAAAAAAATGTAATTTCATTACACTCAAAATTTAGCACTAGAATTTCGCTTTAATTTCCCGCATTGTTTTGAACGCTCGCTCAAATGTCCTATATAATGACATATGTTGTCGTTGGAGCATTTTGTTGTTCACTTGGCTACTGATTGAAATATGTGCAAAAGTATACTTGTATGTTACTATATTAGTATATTAGAATAGGTCTATGCATTTACCAACGAGTGGTCTTTTCGCTCCGAAATGACTTTACTGTCGTCAATAAAATCCAACTTTTTTATTAAAATAAGGTAAAATGAAATTTATCTGATCATAGCATGTTATATTGTCATCTTTCTTTACTCTTATAAGAGATTAACGAGAGCTTTTTCCTCTTATTCGAATGTGCGATGCTCTATCTTCTGGAGTTTGTTGCGTTTATTGCGTTTTAAGAGACTCAACCGGCATAACATTTGAAATGTTTATTTTGAGTGTTATATTGCATGTTGGCATAATTCTGAATCACAATTGGCGCTAGGTGATTGCAAGATGATCGGAATTACTGTGCTGTCAGAAAAAAGCCAGTGGTTTATACAGTAACAGTTGCATTTCATACTATCATTTCCTGAATAAATATTCGGCATTTAAAAGGTGAATATTTGTCGCTGAGAATATCATTTGCAATGGAATTGTTTAGATGGTCAGATGGTCAAGTGGTCAATATATTTCATTATTTGCATAAGTTTGCTGTTTTTTTTTTCTTTCACCAACTAGAGACCAACACAAAGCTTAAATACACAGTTTAGAAGTCTTTTTTTTTCGTTCAGTTAACTTTGGTGTCTAAATATTGTTCATATTCATTTCTGTGTTAGAAATAATTGAGCATTCATGATGACGCATGGTTCAATTAGCATAACAACATTTTCCCTTGAAAATTGCTTGTTTAACGACATCGCCCGCAGATCATCGAAGATGTTCTTTTTAAGGAAATTTGAAATTCTAACGAAATATGGTGAAAAATTTCATCATTTTAGGTGAGAAAAACAAATTCATAGATTTTATCCATTCAAAAAAAAAAAAAAAAAACTAGGGTATCTTTCAATGAATTTATTACAAATATTAAAAAAATTATGCGATGATGCTTAGTGGTGAAAAAAAAAAAATTCCGATCTTCAATCAAGCATATTCTCTTTTTAATTCTCTAATTGCCTTTATTTGTAGCTTTAACAGATTGACATTGCATAATAAATCTAGATAATTTACAAACTTATACGCATAGATTTCAATTTTAATCTATTTTGTTGGGTTAAAGCGCATAAAGAATGCACACATATGCGTCTGAGATTCGGTAGTGCTATTGAAATAGAGAATGAGAGAGACGAGAGTGTGAATGTTAAGTTTGGTATGTGGAAAGTGCAGATGGTTGGATAGTGGACGTTGTGAAGTGAACAAAACGGAAGCATTAGAAGAGTATAGCAAAGAGCGAACTATCAAAAAGGTGTTTAAAAGAAAGAATTTCATTTGAAAGCATAACACGTTTCAGTTTGAGGGGTGGAGGAGAGGGGAAGGGAAAGGAATTGCTGCAGCCAACTAGCTAACTAGCTAACGAGAAGAAATGACGACGAAAAAAAAAAAACGAACGCCATTGCGTTATTAGCAACAATGAGTTAAGGACTGTTTCGCATTGTGCAAACAAATGTCGCTTTCATTTTTTTTTTCACCTTTCGAAAAAATTTTTTTAAATTCTTTCTTTTATTTATTTTGGTTTCTTTTTTTTTTCGTATATCTGCATTTTATTAGCTTCACTAATTAGTCGTCATCTTTCCTTAATGGGCAACGCCTTTGTTGCAGTCGACTATCAGTACTGACATTACTACTGCATTCAGCATTTGTTTGCATTGTTGTAATATTTAAGATGTAAGATCTTTATAAGTTGTCTTGCTATCGTAAACGGCTTCAAGTTGTTGTTTTTGCGAAATGCCTTTCTTCCTTCAAATGTGTCGTTTAAATTCGTCGTGGTTATGAAATTCGCAATATTAGTGAAGGACATATTGAGACATGGAAGTTGCTTTGCGTGTGTTCAAAGCTCTTTTGCTGTTTGATCTGGCTGGAAATAAAGTTTTTCAAGTTTGGTTTTTTGAGCCTTTTTTTTTGGTCGAGAAGGTTCAAGAATAGCTTCCATTGTTTTATTTGCAAATTTCATCTTTTTTTTTTTTGCTCACTTAAAATCGTTATGCCTTCCATTTGGCAGTGACCACCCAGTTGACTAACAAACCCCAATACGAAATCCTATTTCGTGCATACAACAGCGATGGTGAAAATTTTAAGTTCCTGCAGCTGCCACTAAAAATAATGGCATTCGATTTTTACTTCTCGTGAGTCGCTAGATTGTTCGGAGCTACAAAATATTGAACTATAAAAGAGTGAATATTTTTTCGCGATTTGCTCGTAACTTAATGCCATAATTTTTTATGATCAATCCGCTTTCATATCATATGTGCTTTTTTTTTTTTTTGAATTTAGTGCATCTTCGGAAGAATTTGCGTCAGAGGCGATTTTCTTCAGCGTTTTTTTTTCTCTGCTCTTAAGCGTCTTCGACCACCTTTCTAGGAATTCAGTCATTGTGATCTATGTAAATTTGTAGAAAACTCTACTTCGCTGAGATATCAAGAGAATTGTTCTTGAAATGGGTTTTTATCTAGCCATCGAGAAGCTTCGCTCTTTTCGCTGTCTTTCCACTCATCCTCGAATAAGGACCCTAAATAAAGATATAAAATTACAATAGCGGGAAGGAACAAAATTGCTTGTGACAATTCTGTTCTCAATAAGGTGTAAGGAGGATTATAAATTAGAATTATACATTTTCTCCTATATTAGGATAGTCGACGGTTTGAAAAGAAAATAACCTATTGCTATAAGGGCAATAGTTTATTTTTTCTTTGATTGCTAAGCGATATACAAGACTTGCCAGACTCAAATTTCCATAATGAGGCATTAAGCAACTGATGAAAAGCTTCAAAAAAAAACACAACACAAACCTAAGATTTCCACTCGTAACTGAAATTCCTAATCACAATATTAGATAATAAAGTTAAGATTATTGAAATAAAACTAACAGCTTTTTTTTGCCGGCATTTATTTCCTAATCAAGAAGAAATACGCTAAGAATTTATCTCAAAATTGAAAATGCAACTCAAAAATACAACATTTATTGTTGGTCGACATCTACAATAGTACATCCTACGAATTTCTTTATTACCTTATCAAAAAATTATTACCTGTCAATTATGATCGTAAATCGTTTTCTACACCAACATGCTAGGCATTCTACACATCACAAATGTTTATGCGTCACATTATTTCTCCTTTCACTAAATTATCAACAAAGAGAGTTGTAAGCGTTTCAAAAAAAAAAGAAGAGAGAGAGAAGAGACTATGATTGATTATGTAAGCAAATTTAATCACCGAAAATAACACTTTTATATTATCGCTTTTTTTTAAAAAATAAATAAACGTTTGATAATTGCATAATATTTTAAGTCAATTTGAAATTTTACGCTTTGATTTGTTCCATAACAATGCTTCAGTTTTTTTTTTTAACGCAAATGAAGAATGTTTGTTCGTAAGAGGCGTTGATATTTGCGTTATTTATGCGATATTATTTCAACGCTTGATAATAAGATATTTGCGCAATTATTATTGTGCCATACAAAGTTGTTATAATGTATGTAGAATTTCGATTAAATCGTATAGTTACCTGCTTTGTACACCTTTATAGCTAAACTTGTACATCTTAGGATGTATTTCAGTATAGGTTATCGGTCAAAACATACACATATTAAGTGACAAAATCAATGCTCAAAAAATATGCGATTAGGCTGAATATTACGATTTTTTTTTGAGTGATTTTTTCACTCGTTGTAGCTTGAAGGTACAGAGAGGCCAAATGAATGCATTTACTATGGAAGCCTGAAAATATTGTTAGTAATGAGGCTGTCATTTTTTTTTCGAAAATATTGTTAGTAGTGTGGCTCTCATTTTAACAAAATAAACAAGTGAAAAGCGCACAACAGTTCTATACAGAACACAAATATAAGCTTTATTAGAACATAAGAAAAGGAAATTATATATAACACGTGCAAAAGAAACGAACATATAAATGAACGTGTACTACGCATGAGAAATATAGGCTTAAAAACTTCACAAAGTTTGCAATATCATAATCAATAAGAAGTCACAACGCAAACTCAGTTAAATCATTTAATGATGAAAAAAAAAATCAAGCAATATTGCACGGGCAACGGGGCGCGTAGGGATGACATTTGAGGGTATTGATGAAACGGTTGGCAAAGGACTCTTTTGCGGTTTTATCCATATGTGCTTTGCGTAAATGAAAGTTTTTTTTTTTCTTTTTGGGAAATGTTAGTGGAGCATTATAGATAATACCACGTGAAAAATATGCCAATGCTTAAGCTCTTTCATCCCGAAAAAACCGCCTATACCTCAATACAATTCACTCACGCCTCGAATCATCTCCTCCGAGCTTCCGGGAGAAAAGCGACCCTTCTCCATCAGCCTTCCTACTCTTCCCCCCCCCCCCCCCCCCCCCCCCTTCAACTTTCCTCGCTCACTTTTATAATTACGTTTTTCTCGTGAAACTCGAAAATTACTTGTCATAGTCGAAAGGATTGCATACGATTTTTGCAGTTCGGCAAAATTTACAAACAAATACTTCCCATTGTAAATTTTTCTTCACTAATATTTTCTTTTCTCAGAATCTTAGGGAATTAATAGATATTGAGTGGTGCTTTATTTGTAATATTACAATTCATTTATTTATTACAATATAATATGTTGAAATGATCTTTTTTTTAAACATATTTTCACTTATTCGTGCATCTTTAACTAATAATAATAAACTATCGACAAATATAGAATTGTTTATTTTATATAATTCGAGAAAAAATTTGTCACGTGTGCTGATATAGTGATTGCTCTCGCTTAACAAAGAATGCCCTTCACACCCTAATCTTCATTGATAAGCTTTCATATGTAAATAGTTTACAATTATCTATTATCATTGTGAGATGTTTTAATGCGTATAAACGTTTAGACTATTCAATAAATTAGCTAAAATATTTTCATTGCTTATAGGTTTATGGGAATATTTTTGATTTATTTTCGATGTGTAATTTATTAAGTTATTTATTATTTTCTTAAGAATATTTTCACCTCTTTATAATGCATTTCATTCGTAAATCATTTCATATTATGTTATCTAATCTTCGATTTTATATTTACGACTCAATTCGCGTCTTATAACGCTTATTGCATTTATCATTTATGTGCATTTTTTTTTCAACTTTACTAAAAATTACCTTTTGATAATTGGTGGGCACTTTCAAAATTCTCTAAATGATATTCATTTGAAAATTTGAATTTTTATGAGCATTACTATCTTACGTTTTAGTATTTAGCTTAGTTGTTGTTCTGAAAGTTTAGTTTTTTTTCTTTTTTTTTCATTCTTTTCCATTACTTTATAACGGTACCTTTTTCCTAAATAATTTGCATTTCATATATGCTGATTAGATCTTGGCTGAATCCGATTCTGCTCTGCGACGAGTAAAAAAAAGTCTATCGGCCAACCGTGATCGGCGTCAAGAGCCAATTATCCCAAACTTTTTTGATAATCTTTTAATAAGAAGAAAACTATTTCAACGCTTATCAGATCTCTCATTTTATCATTGAATTTTTTATCCTATTCTATGGCTTTCCCCCATGCTCTCATTTTGTTGCTTAAGACGTGAACGCATTTTTAAGCATCAAGATTGAAAAGATTGTTTTTTGCAGGCTAATGCAAAAAAAAGCTCTTTGCAAACAAATTCGTCCAGGTGTGTTTTGCAAACGCTTTGCATTCAGGTGAGCAGTGAGCTAGCTAGCATACTGTGGTGAGGCGATTTCTTCTTCGATCACCGTATCAAATCACTTCTCGTCTGATCGCCAAATCTACATTGCCGTCTTGTTGCACTCCGTCCATCCAGTCACTTCAACACTCTCTTGAAAACAAGTAGCAAGAACTGCAAATATTTCATTGAATAATAACCCTATTTATTCCACTAAATCAGAATGTAACTTAGTTTATAACATCACAAAAATATACGCATATTTCATTCCCACCCATCTCTTACAATGGCCTTCTTTATCACTCTTCTTCTCCCTCTCTTCCAGCTCCCCTCGCCACCTGTCATACCATCCTCCGAACAAAGCTTTATATTACGCTTCACTGTCTTTCTTATTGGTAGAGACAATTTGAGGCAGGAAAAGTGAGGTGAAAAAAAATGAAAGAAGTCGATTTTCTCGTCCGAAAAAGATTTTTCCTACCTCTTCCTCCCTGAATATTTCAGACCTATTGATTTATTCCATTATATAGAATGCGGAATCTCCACAAAACTTTGCAATTTTTATATATTTATTTCACGATTCATAAAGTTGGCCAGTAGATCGAATAGAAAGATGGATATAAAAGAAGCGATTAAGAGTTATACTCATAATTTCCTGTTTAAGAAAATTAAAACCTGGAATTGATCTATATTGATTAGTTTGTTGGATGTATTTGAGGAATCGATTAGCAATTGCAACCATTTGTTATGCGATCAGTAGGCGTACTGTTAGGCTGTTGAACAGCCGCCTCATTTTTTTCATCTTTTTTTCTCTATGGCTGTTGGGAATAGCAAAATTTTCGCTAATCTAAAGCTCTTCTTTTAAAAGATTTTCCACAATGCGGTTGAAGTTTATTTCTCTTTTTAAGCGCAAAGAAAAAATTCATTTATATGCGATCAATTTTTATCTTTATTCTTTCAAATATAAAGTACATTGTGATAGAAGAGAACATTTGATAGAGATTATTATTAATTAATCGTCGAAGAAATAACTATTAATAGTGTTTTTACTGTTTTTGTTGTGAAATCTAAACAACAAGATCGTGATCTCGTTGATTTTTGTGCAATAGTGATTTGCGCTAAGCAATTAACAAATATACCGAATGAATCCAGAAAATTTCTCTAGTACGTCGTAAATTAGTCAATATATGAGGTGGAATAGGATCAAATTGAAATATGCAATTCTGTATGTGTAATATTTTTAGTGCAAGAACACCATAAGTTAAATAATTAAAAAAAAAACGTATATTGTCGATTATAGGTTGCATCATTTGCGTTGAATATGATGAGATTGTAGTGCATCTTTATTGCAAATAAATTTGTTTTTTTTGATTTTTCTTTTTAAATTTTAAAAGGGATGGGGGGGGGGGGGAAAAACGAAAATTCTCTTGCTGAATATTTAATAAATTATTTGTGAGACTCCATCTCACTGCTAAACGCATATTTCGATGCCTTCTCTCGTTTGTTTTAGACTTATGAGCACAGTTTGAGCAGCATTAAGTTGCACTATCGTCATTTGTTGGCTCATTTAGCTAAGAATATCACTTTTATAAAAATTGAAATCAATGCTGTCTGTCTTTTGAGGAATATTTTGACAAATATTCTGAGGAAATAGGCTGGCATTAAGTTTGAGCTGAATTTGCTGCTATTAACTTCATCTACAAAATACTCGATAGTTGGTTTTTTGAGCGGTACGAACGTTTGATTTGACCACTGTATGATGTCTGCGATCGCCATTGTTAGTAATGTCCGCAATGTTTCGTGCAACAAGATTGCTATTTGATGAGCACTTCAAGTATCAAGAAATAATGCAACGAGGAGGGAAATCATGGCTGGAAACCTCATAAAACGATTTTTGGCTTTTTTGTGATAAGTGATTTATCATGCTGAACTTTGATGGTCAAATGTTTTCAGCAGAGAATATGGGAATTTGAGAGAGAGAGATAAAGAGAAAGAGAAAGAGAAAGAGAGAGAGGAAAACCTTGAATAAGAAGGTGAAGGGAGCGGTATTTCTTGGATACGAAGAAGTGAAGGAGGAATTATTTGGAAACGCGTACGTAAGTAAGAGAACCCTCGGATGCGAAAAAATGAGGAGCACAACTGTCGGAAACTGAGAGATGAAGCACGACGAATCCATAAATGTGAAATAATGAGAAAGAGAGGATTTTTATATGAGAAATCTGGAGCAAATTTTTTGATCATAAAATATATTTTTAAATATTCAAAAATTAACTATAAGCCCTTTTTGGATGAAAAATTTGTGGAAAATTTGAGGTCAATTTGTTGAATTGATGTGTGCGTATCGCGCTTTCGAGTATTGAGATAAAGAAAAATGTCTGCCGAGAAGCTAGCGCTTAGGAACGGCTATCGCTTCTCGCTGCTTCATCGTTTCATTTGCGTTGCGTTTCTATAACTTTATTAGCGGCGCTTTTCTTACTTGCTAATCCTATACACTTTCCTCTTTTCCTTCTCTTCTTTGTCCGGTCTTGCCTATTCCTCCGCCAATTTTCCGACTATTTCATTTTCAAAAACCTGTAGAAACCCGTTTTGATTGATTCTATTGGCCACTTCAATATTTTTTTTTTTGTTACCCCTTTTCGGCTTTTTAAGATCCTTTATGATTACTCTCACAGACTAGCTAAAATTGATTCATTTAACTCTAAAACGAGATCAATTTAACGCAGGTAAATGCATATTTGCTTGTAATGTTTTCGCCAAGAAATTTATGTAAACATATTTGCACGTATTGTTTAATAGTCTATTGCGTGCATTTGCCTGTTTAATCATTGCATATATGTTCGACTCATTTGGGCATATAATAGGCTTCCTCTCTATTCGTTTTTTGTTTTCTTTTCAGCTGATAAGTTTTTTTTTTAGGAGTTTATGTTTGACTAGAGATTTACTTCTGCAAAAAGATTTAAAAGATGATGTTAGCGAAGGATGATCTTAACGTATACTATACAAACAACAAGGTAGACATACGTGAAATTTTACTCTGAAACGATCGTGGGTGGCCACTTATTGAGTAGTACATATGCGCTAAGAAGTAAGCTTATCTCGTATCAGCGATCTTAGAGCTTTATTTTTTTTTTTTTTTGTTGCTTTATGCTTCATTGATGCGATTCGTATTCACTTCTCGAGGCTAACCTCAACAGCTAGCAATCGCATCATTTATCCACTTTTTTTTTTAAAGCTTCAATAGATGAAATAATCATATGAGCGTCTAGTTGTTTTTTGAAAAACGCATTGAAAATTGACTGAACAGGTTTAGCGAAAATCCGAAATCACCTAATTAAATTTGCAAACTTATATTCACACAATAATCAAACATTTTTCACGTTTATTTTTAACAGCTTAGAACGAATATCGTCCTAAAATAAAGAAAAAAAAAACAATAGTTGATTCAATGTAAAAATTAAGTTTTAAAGAATCTTAAAAAAAAAGAAATAAAAGACTGAAACAAAATAGCCGATTCAGATTGGGTAGAATTACACAAAAATCTCTTCGTTTGCAAATGCGAATTGTCCATTATAAATAGGTGTCTTTCCTAATAATGTGCACTTTTTGTGGGATATTCCATTTTCTAGCGAATTTTTTTCATGAGTTTCATGTAAAATTACTTTTATTGTTTGCAACTGTCAATAATAATGTAAAATGGCGTTTCCTTGGAGTAAAAATGAAGTGTTAATTAGAATGTTAGCTTGCAATATTTTTTTTCAGTTGAGGGAAATGGAGTTTAGCTGGTTGGAGCTTTGCACTGCCGATCAATTGGTGCCTCTCTGTCATTTTAAGTCCAATTTTTTGTCGCATCAAGTTTACATTTGTTATCGGCAGACGGCGCGTGTCCGTGTATCTAATAAGCACGCGAATGCACACTTCTTGCGATGCTTCAATTAAAGAGCCAATCCTTCATGGGTTCAACGCCTCGTTCGAGTGGTGAATTTGCCATTCCATCATTAAGTTTACGGCATTACGTATGCATCGCCACCAACAATACAATCCTCTTCCGCAATCAAACACATCTGCGTTGCTTACAAACCCTATGCGTTTGTGCGTCATTGTTTATGTGCTTATGTGTACGTATGAGTATGTGCGTGTGTTTATTTTTGTGTATATGTGCCTTTCTGTGTTGGTGAGCACGCGTGTGTATCTGTGTGTCCGTGCGTACGCACCCTGGTTTGAGTATGTGTGCCTGCGTTTGTATGGGCCTGCGCGTTCGCGTGTAATTGTATGTGTGAGTGCACGAGTGTATGTGTTTGCGTATGTGTAAGTGTGGGTTTGCGTGTGCGTGCGTGCCTTTTTACGTGTAGCTGTGTACGTGTACATGTGCGTGTGTTTGTATATAGATAGAAACACGTATGTGTTTGTAGATGTGCGCACATTTTTTGTGTGTATGTGTATGTGCGTACGTGCGTATGCTTATATGTGTGTTTACGTGTGAGTCTGCGCGCTTGCACCTGTTTACGTGCGCACTCTGGTGGTGTATGTGTGTGTGCGTGCGCGCATGCATGTGTCCGTTTTGTGTTCCACGAGTTTTTGAACATAGATTTAGCTCATGATTTGAAAATTTCGAATAACAGGCTAACATACTTTCGAGGAACACACCTATAGAGGTTCGAAATGCATTTTGCCACCGACTCCAAGGCATTGGCTGATAATAGATTTTTTTTTTTCAAGCTCTTGCAACGAATAGCAGTTGACTTAATTGAATTGGTGCTACTTGTTTATACAACGATTTCATCTTTGTCACCACTTTTTTGAATAGCAGAAGTGGGAATTTCCAAAAATAAAAAATTTGAAAAACAGCACACGATAATGAATGTGCAACCAGACTTGTTGTTGGTGATGTCGATGATAGCAATGAAATATCTTTGAAGAAAAAAAAAATGAAATCACGAAAGTTTTTATTGAAAAGCGTTGATGATCGCAATTAAGTAACTATTCCACCAAAATTTTTGCTCTATCCCACTAATGTGTACTTCATTGGGTATTGATAGTGCGATTTCACTATATATCGGTGAACTTCACTAGCAACAGTTTTGTGTTACTTAGTTATGCGATGCATTTACACTATTGAAATGTTGATAAAATAATCGTCGATATATGAATTTATTTCTACTCGTTGACGGAAGAATTTTTAGGCGATCTATATTTACCTTTCTGGACAAGAAGATTAATCAACGTCCTTAGAAGATTCGCCAACTTTTTTTTTCTCAGGTTTGCTTGAAAGTTGAATACCTCTTAGTAAAAAACAAATCCCTTTAAAGTTTGAATGATTTATATTTTCGTTTTTTTTTTTAAAGCAAATTTTAAATGATTATTTCTTGAATATTAGATTTTCTCATCTGCTGAAATTCGGAGAACAACATGAAACATTTTTGAAAATTGCAACAACAGTGCGAGAATTTCGCTCATTTGAGAAGAAAAAAATTCAAAAGTTATTAGTTTCGCTATTCCAGATAGAGTTTTTGATGCCAAATATCTCTATTAAAATGTGTCGGCTTAATAGATTTTACGGTTTTTTTTTTGTTTCATCAGTAAAAATCTAATCATTCCAACATATTTTATATTTTCTTTAAAATTGAGAATCTAATCCACTCAATTAACCAAATATTTACTTTGGAAATATCTTCATAATTCGAGATGTTTTGCTAGTTGGTTCAGTTTCATTCGAAAATATTTGGCGAAAAAAAAAACCCCGTAACTACTGATCACCGATGACAACAGTTTTGAAAAAAAAAATTTTTTTTTTTTCTTAAAGGCTTTTCTCAATGTGGTCATAAATTGCCTTCGGGAAATTTCACTTATAGGCGAAAATATTCGTGCATAATTTGAGCGATGCATATTCTCGCCATATATAAATTTAGAATAGTTATTCAATTTTTGCAGTCAAAGAAAAAAAACCCCTTGTCTAAGCTCTGTATGGCGAGTAGAAAATTGCAGAATTTTTCCACTTGTTTTTTTTTTTCCTATTCGATTCCTAATCATTTTTTTTCTCATCAACATATTTGCATTCACTTGTTTTGTTTCAAATGCCATTTTTTTTCTCATATATAGTATAATTTTGCGAAAAGAACATTGAATAAAGTATGCTGTTATTGTAGAGATTTTCTTTTTTTTTTTTTTTTTTTTTTTTGTTTTTTTTTCTCCAAAAAATCGCTCTTTTCATTTTCATGAACGTGGTTTTTTATCGGAGAGTTTTCGAAAGGGGAAGGATTTTGAAAAATTAGCTAAGTTTTACTGCTTTCTTCTCCGAAAGCACCATTTTTCATCAGTACCTTTTTTCTTAGCATCGGCAGCTCATCGTATAGGTGTGCGCAGCATTTATGAATGCTACTAGGGTTTCTTGATGTGGCTTCTTGTAAACAATAGAAATTGTGGAAGTCCTTTAGCCTACGCTAACTTTTCTCGGGTACCTTCTGCGTTTAATCAGCAGCTTTTTCTCTCGAAGTTGTTGTGAACATTGAGGGGAAGGGGGGGGGGGTCGAAAGGTGGGAATAGCGAAAAAAGAGTGTTGGAAAATTATTTTTAATCAATTTTGCGATCGCAGCAGTGATGTACGATGAGCGCCTAAAGGAATTGTTGTCGTATTTTTTGCGTTTAATTCTGATTGAGAATCGCTTCTCTGATATTTTTTAGTTGTACAGTTGATAGTCGTTTTTTAAAGGAAATCAATGAGTTTAAAAATAAAGCCTCAATCAAATTTTCAGCGAAAAAAAAAAGAGAGCTGAAATACTCATACCAAAATTAACAAAATAAAAAGGGAAAATCTAGCCACCTTTTTTCTGCACAATTCAAACGTGTGCAACATTTTGATATTTGATATGATTAGTTATATCAACTGACCTTCACAACTATCGTACATTAGAGTGCGGATAATTTTTAGTGGTTACTTATTTGATGATGTACAGTAATATGTATTTTTTAATGATGCGATCGTATTTCTATGATATGCTGAACCCACTCTTCTCTATATAACAAGAGGGCAACTAGCCATTTATGGTCACTCAACGGGAAGCGCTTTGCGCTTCAAGTCATCGCATCACTTAGTGATCCATTCCAAACGTATTAAAAGTTATAGGAATTCGTTTTATCAAACTGTCGGTTATATTGCAAAAAAATCTTTCACCTTTAATCGAGCTGTTTCAGCAATTTAAAAATATTATGAGATAATACAGCGAATCTTCACCGAATTATTCAGACAGCGTTGCTTGAAAGTGTGGTGCATTTGTTGGTTCGGCGCTTCCCGGGAGTCAGTGAGTCTGCACCGCGTACGAGCGATTTAAGTGTGGTAAGCGGCAATGAATGTATAAGTGACTAGTGGCCTCGCATCCGGAAAAGTACCTTGAGTATTCGAATGGTCATCTGAAAGATGAAACTAACAAAGACTCTGTGCCAAGGAGGCGGAGGCAAGGCGTATGAATGAGTGTGCACGATTACTGTAATAAAAGTAAGTATGTGAGGGGATTAGCGAGAGGAGGGCTCACTAAGGGTGGCTAGGGCGTTACGCAGCAGTTAGCCGTTGTGTGGATGCGCGGCGGCGAGACGAGCGTTGGGGCTATTGATTGCTGTCCAGCACAAGCAGCTAACGTGTGTATACAGCAATGAGTGAGCTGGGTGGCCCCCCTGTCGAGGAGAGTAGCCCACAATCCTCTCATACTTGTACACTTCCAGAGGGACATCGTGAAAACATTTGGATGTCTATGGGCATCCATATGTCCGATGAAGAAGCACGAAGACGCAGAATGAGTCGACGACGTGAGAGCGTCGAACAAGCTGAGAAGCTCGCCACGCTTGGTCAGTTTTCTTCTTGCTGTTATTCCTCGTCGCGTTTCATTGTCATATTTTCGTCTGCCGTCTCGTCAAATCTTCCTTGCCTGAATAGCCGCAATTAGGATATTAGTTCGTTTTTGTTAATTGTCGGCCAATGGACGTTTTCCAATAACACTTTTCACCGAAATTGCGTGTCTATTGCGTTTCAAGATGCTCAACATTGGTTTATGTTCGTCATTCGTAAATTACACCTCCTCCCTCTAATATCTTTTCTTCTTTTTTCCTAGCAAGAAGATTTTCAGATACGTTTTTCTTCTAAGCGTTTGATCGTAACGGTGGTGTAGCCAATTATAACCGATGAGAAACTAGAGAATTTGATATGGCAAATTAATATTATATGTGCATCTATAGCCTCACTTCATCAGAAACTTTTTTACTCGATTTGGACACTGATCACATCTTAAACTTATCGGCTTATCGGTTTTGAAATCATTTCGAACTCCTCTTGAAGCATAATTAGGCATTCTTCGTAAGATCTTTCATTTTGGCTCGATTTATTCTCAGCAGTGCGCATTCATCATCGAAGACAACTCTTCTTTATTAAATAGACCTTATTGGATTAATATCACCGTTATTTTTTTTTCACCTGGTTTGTTGTAAAAATCTCAAAAATGCCCCGCAAAATTTATCGACGCATTTAGCGTAAAGATACTCATTTTAGTGTATAAAGAAAAATTTTTGCTTTTGTTAACGCGATTAATTTTTTATTTCATTTCATGTGTATAGCAAATGTGAATATATTTTCAATACGGTTTCATAGTAACCATCTAGTTATCTTTATTAGAATGATCAAAGTTGATTGCAATAAATATTTGCGATGAAAATTTTTCTAGCTTTTTTTTTCTCTATTTTTTTTTCTTTTAGCAATGAAGAAATTGAAAATTGATACTAAGTGAAAGTTAAAATAATGCTGTGTTTCTTAAAGAAGTGTAGTGAATTGTGCTATCATTTTTTTTTTCTGCATAAGGTGATTTATCAACATTATGGAGCTCGTCCTTATGATTTCATGACCATGATTGATTTAATGTGCTAAAAGAACGATGACAAGTTTTATTGAAATATTAGTAATGATATATGAGGAAATAAGCGGAAATGTCGCGTTTCCTTTTTTTTTCCTGAAATTTCGAAATTGTTTGAAAATATATTAAGCTTCAGCTTTCCGGAATTTTTTTAGTCTCCTAAAATGACATATTTTATTTCGTACGATATTAAAGGTAAGTATGAATATCTAAACGATAAGTGTATAAACATGAGAGCATTATATAATCACAAAAAGATTTATTCCGTTTCAAGAACTATGAAAATCGATCAGAAAGAAAATCCCCAATTGTGGTGAATAAATTCATCCTCTTCACTGAAAAAAAAAATCCCAAAAAAAGATTTTTTTTCTTTTTGAAAGGATATTATTTGGCTATTCTTCACAGTTAAATTCGTATCTAAACTATCGTCCTTTGCTTGAACCGTTGTTTTTTTTTTTTCAAAAAAAAAATGCAAGACACATTTTTAAAGGAATTTTTTTACGCATTTCCACAAAAAGTTCATCGAGAATTTGTGCCTCTATGTGCGGAAAAAGAAGCCATGCTTGATATGTCAAACGAATTCGTTTGCGCGGTACGATTAACTCGCTCGTAAGAGCATTGCCGAAACTCAAATTGGTTTTCAGTCATGTAGTCAACAAGCGTTTACTTGATATCATCTTCATTTTTTTTTTCTTTCCCTAATGCAAATATTTCACTTTTTAGAGGGCAGTTGTTTTATATTTTCCAAATTTTGCTCGCTTCGGAAAGATTTTTTCGGGAAATATTCCTAAAGCACTTTTTCTTCCAAGACATTAACTTCTTTAAATACACGCTTCCAACTTGTCTCAGAAATCATATTCCAGTTTCCCTCGAATTGATTGCTAAAGATGTCTGTAATGTTTAGCGAATTCATTGAGTAACACATTAGGTGATGGAAAATTGTTGCTCAGGATTCACTGTTAAGTGCGCTGTAGTGTAAGAATGTGTGTTTCAGCACCGGGCACTCGCGTTATGTTCCTACTGAAGGAGAAGAACGAGATGCCCGCACTTTTCACCGAAATGGGCGAGCTGTGCCGCTCAGGAGCGGTGGAGGAGTGGCGAGAGACGGCGCGTTGGGTAAAGTTCGAGGAGGATGTGGAGGAGGGTGGTAACAGGTGGTCGAAACCTCATGTTGCCACCCTTTCTCTTCATTCCCTCTTTCAACTTCGTTCGTGCCTTCTTAATGGCGTCGTGATTATCGATTCAAAGGCGACAAATCTTGCTGAACTCATCGGTCACAACATTTCCTTATATCTTTACCGCTTTACAAAATACTTCTTAGCAGTTTTATCGATCTGACCTCGAGCTAGATTCAGAGCAAGTTTCATTCGTTTTAATCGGTGCCGTAAACAGATAAGCTTGCCAGTTGAATTCAACGTGCTTATCAAACGCTCGCCGTGCTATTTCGTTAGCAAAGGGGAAGAATCGCTTGTGCTGAATCGTCATCATTGATTGTTAGCTAGAATCTGATTCGTCCTTTCTCCAGGAAGCACATAATTTGGTGTGCTGGTTAATATATTCAATACATTTCGCATGGCACAATGCCGCTACATAATTGGCTGTATCCATTTTAATGAATCTAAAGTCGAACCGACAATGAAGACCGATTAATGCTATTTTCAAGTTGTATCACTGAAAAATACAAACGTAAACAAAGGTTTTCAGAAGAGCTTTTGGAAAAGCTTGTGGCAGAAGGTCAGCTGGAAGAATCGGAACGAGATCAAGTACGTCATGTCCTGTCAAGAAGGCATACACATCAGTACGAGCAGGTTCGTTTCGCCGTACTTCCTCTTAAAGTCAGTTTTTTTTTTTTTTTTTTTGAAGCTTCAATGATTCTCTTGTGCCTAACGTTCAGCGAATTGTTGTTTCGAACCGTAAGCGCTTCGAATTTCCGCTATTAAGAGGTAATGCCAAGTAAGAGGAAGCGAATAGACGATATTAGAATTGAATTACAACTAACGTAAATGTCTATGTTCTTATTTTTGCATAGCATTATGTAAGGAATAATTTGTACGGCTGTACCTAATGTGTTATATAAGGGAGCAGTTGTAAAACCAAAATCGAAGCGATTGTGGGAAGGAGGAGGGAGAGGGGGTGGAAGGAGTCGCTTATAAGACATTCAGAAGAGACGTGGCCAAATGCACATTGCCATATAGGAAAAAAAAGCGCTTTAAGGCAAGAGGAACGGGCAATGGAAACGGTGGTGCGCAAGGAGGATTCCTCAACGCAGTCCGATCGATCTCTGATATTGGCAAGACATTCTCGCATGGACGCAATTTGGCCAAGGCCGACGAGGGTGTATCAGAAGCGACGGCTGCAGCGACATGCACGCCAACTTCGACAGCCAGCCCAGCACAGAAAAGTCCCACGCTGCAACTGCCTAAGGTTGGTGGCAAATGTATACGTGGATCGCTGTTCGCTGTATAGCCCCGGCTAGATGAGACGATGTTGGAGATAATTCTTTCGATTAACGAGAGGGTTTCCATTCACATGGCGCTTCTTTATGTTGATCATTGCGCTTTCATGCCGAAGGCAGCATTTGTGCGCACTCGGTTGCCTCACTTTTTTTGCACCTGACGTTTTGGCAATGCGCCATTCCGCCAATGCAACCTCACCAGCAATTTCACAGCGGCGTCGCTTCGTCACAGGCGGGGAGAGCCACAGTTAGCGAGCGTGAACAGCACAGAGATCAGTCGGCAAGGTGTAGCATTGGTATTCTCGTTTCGCTGACAGTCTCCGTCTTCTATGGTCAACAGTTTATCGAGCATACACATATGATGTTTATGTGTGAAATAGGCAAAATTGCATGATAAATCGCATCCATTTCAGGTGAAATGCCACCTTATCGACGATAATTTATTATCGTTGAAATAGGCCACTGGCATATGAAGTGTCGCATAGTCGTATGCAAGCAACAAGCCACATTTCATACTGAGTAACCACTGCGGATTTATATTAGCTAAATAAGCAATGGATTGCTTGAAATTTACACACCTACATATCTTAGTTCATGCAGCGTATAGTTGCAAGCTTGCCATTAGTGTATGCTCACATTCAGCTTGCAGAAATGTGCTTCTTTGTAAAACATCTCTAAAATCTTCCCGTGTGTTTCTAGTAATTTGGCAGCGCAATTTCGGATTAATAGGGGAATGGAAAACTCTAACGATAACATTTCAAGAATGAAACATCTTATCAAATAATCATATTTTTGTGCTGTTCAACGCGAGTTGATACAGAAAAAAAAAATTGTTTTTCACATTAGCAAATCGATCAGATGTTGATCAAAAGTTGATCAAATGAACGCCATATCGATGATCAAAAATTGGGTTTTTTTTTTTTTTTTGGATGTGCTGCAGTCGGACATAGCTCTATAGGCTTTTCTGAGAGGATTCGGTCCTTTTTTTTTTCACCTGTTAATTCAGTCCTTTTTTCACCTGTTTCACCTGTTTTCCGCTCACCTTGCTCCTCATCCAGAATTATCGCTTTTTAGCAGAGTTTTATGCGATTGTATTTGAGTATCAATTATATTGTTTAGTTAGTAAAACTAATTTTTACAATATCTTAGAAAAATTCCATTTGAATCCATAAATTGCATTTGAACTATTCGAATTCATCAGTTGCACTATCTGATGGATTTTATAGTATAATTAGGTTTCGAAATGAATCCATTTCAACACATTTTTTAAAAAAGTAATTTAGTTTTTTTTTTTTTTGTTTTTTTTGTTTTTTTTTGTTTTTTTTGTTTTTTGCAGATTATATCCAACAAAATGCATTCGAAATGATTCCAATATTTTCAATTAACGTAATTGTCATTTTAATTAACTACAAGTACGACGTTACGTTAAAGGTGTATCACCTATCACCTTTAACGTCTATCGAATGCACCTGGTTTTGATGTTAGTAATTACATGCGAAATGCTGGTGTAATGAGAACGAGAATTTGCTAGTGGGTCTTAGTGCTTGAAACGGAATATATGACTTCCATGTTTTAGAACGTCGCATACATTTTACGCTTTAAACCTATTAAAACTTGATTTGGAATAGAATTTGACATGCAAATGAGCGCATAGATTTATTGTGCAATTGCAGGTCGGCTCAGTGCCGAAGGACATTTCACGTGAAGGTTCACACGTCGACGTCAAAGGCAACACACATTTCATGAAGAAGCTGCCCATGGGCGCAGAAGCATCGAATGTACTTGTCGGTGAAGTTGACTTCCTTTCACATCACATCACTGCCCTCGTTCGTTTAAAAACCGCCGCAATACTTGGCGATCTCACTGAGGTTTGTTCTTCAACTCGTACGTGAATTATTCAGCAAGAGTCATTGCATTTGTATCCCAATATCTGGGTGATATTCCTCTCTCCCCCCACATCACCATTCCATTTGTACAAAATGGCCATTTGCTCATTAATTTTCAGTAGTGAAGTTGACCTGAAATAAAGACAAAACTGAAGTTAGAAGCCAGGTGGCTACTCGCCCGTAAGGTATCCGAGTTGACAGCTGTGTTCGAGAGCTGCACGCACCAGCCCAATGCACTCGGAACGAGCTTTGTGCGGGTCGGCGCACTGCCAGCCATTCGCACGTTAGCGGTCAACACGCATCGATCAACTTCCCTCGATGTGCTTGCCGGATGCTTTTGAGGGATCGCATCATACGCAGCCAAGAAGGCGCATTCTTTAAAGTGTTTTGTTTCAGAATTCAGATCAATGGCATCTGTAAACTCGTTTTAAATACAACGGCTGGAAATGTTACCATAGAGAAGTGCAATAGACTTACTTATTAACCTGCGCATAATGTGGCAATCGGATTGTTTCCTCAAAAATTTTCAAATGAAACAAAACGTCGAGGCCATCAATATTGGCACTTGTCTTTTCTATAATTCATCATTTTCTTTTCGAAAATTTGCTGCGAAATTGGCGCTATTCAGCGTTCTATGGCGATTTTTCATCGATTTTCATTGGTTAAATAAAAATGTCATACGATAACTCTTGTTTGAAAAATTGTTCATAATTTTCTTCTATAGAATATTCATAGTAAATATTTATCCACATCCTTTTCGAATATTTTTTAAAACTTTAGACTTATAGTTTTGAAAGGTTTGTCATTTCTTGTTAATGAACTTAGAAAAAATATTTTTCAGGTTCCTGTACCAACTCGATTCTTTTTCACTTTGTTGGGACCATCTGGACATGCGGCTCAATATCGTGAAATTGGAAGGGCTATTGCAACTCTTATGTCTGATGAGGTGAGCATGAAATGCTTATCTCATGTTACTTTCATTTACTCGGGATATGAGCTAAACAAAGATCCTCGCATAATGATTATATCATTTTCAGGTCTTAACACATCAATTCTGGAAACCTCTTTTTTTTGGCGAAAATAGCGAAACAACTCTATTTGAGAAATGCTCGATCTATTAATATAAATTTATGGAGCAGTCGCAACGAAATAAGGAAAAATATTTACAACATTAGAAATTATTAAATATACTCAAAGATTGAAGTCCGTTTGAAAAAAAAAACAACTCAGTTAGAGCAGATTTGAAAATAGAGAGAGAATCTTTGAAATGCGATATGGGCATTTCATTAAACAAACAGTAAACACTCTCAATTTTCTACAAATAGTGTGTGCTTTTAAAAAAAAAACCTTGGAAATAAATTGGGAACTTCGGCATCGAAAGATTTATGAGTTTCTTCTTTGTATCGATTCTGGATATTGGATATTCTGGATGTTGGATGTTCTGGATGTTTTTTGTATCGATTCTGCGTGCGAACAACGTAATTTCTCTATTACTATACATAAAAATTCAGATGCGAGATTTCATGGACGGATTTTTTTTGAACCTATGATAAAAAATTTGTGCACAAAATGGATGAAGAAGATTCTAAAAAATTGACGTGGAGTAAGAGGATAGCCAAAGTGACTAATAAAAATCGATGAATTTCCCGCGTCCAACGTAAATGCGAAAATCTAGGGGAATTTCAACTCACTGAAAGCGTATAAAGCTATTCATTATCTATATGTTCATCTTATGGGATTTCATCTATCTTTTCTCATTTCTCAAATCCTTAGTACGTTCAATTAAAGTCATTTTTAAAGCGCTCTCATTTGTGGCAATCGTTTTCTTCTTTTCAAATGTAGACACATTACATTCAATTTGCTATTGCAACACTTAAGAAGCGTGCGTTTCTTTAGTTATTTCCTGACAACCTCATTTGTTAAAAAGATCTTTAATGAAATCTATATTTTTTTTCTTTCTGAAAGTTTTGCCAATTAATTAATTTTTTTTTTTTCTAAACTGCAGATTTTTCACGATGTCGCATATAAGGCACGTAATCGTGGCGATCTTCTCGATGGTGTCGACGAGTTTTTAGATCAAGTTTGTATTTATTTGTATGATTTTTTCACGTATGTGTGTTTGTCTGTGTCTATGTCTATGTATTTGTACCTGTGTTGTGCACATATATTGCACCTTCTTTAACGTTTAATCGATACACCACTTAAATCGATTTTGTAATCACTCGTAATGCAATTTATCTTTCAACCAATGAAGTGATCCTTCAATTCATCGTAACTGAACTGATTGATGAGGATATACCCGTGCATTCATTTGTGCAACATAGTGCTTTCATAAAAGAACAAATTCGAAAACTGAAGATGATTTCAATCACCTTCTAATTGATTTGGCGTTGATATTATGCTTTCATAAAAAAAATTCAGTGAGCTACTATTTTTGTATGCTACAATATCGCATTCCATAACATAGTCACCTTGGTTGCGCTTTGTAGGTTACCGTATTACCGCCCGGCGAATGGGATCCGAATATCAGGATCGAGCCTCCGAATACTATCCCTTCACAAGATAAAAGGAAGCAAGTTGGATCAGAACTCTTGCTCACCGAATCACCTCCTCCTAAGAAGGTTTGTCAATGAGTCAATGAGTCCGTCTTTCCGGAGAATGTGTAGAGTCTGTTTTATCTACTAAACATTTCCCCTCATTTCCGTTAAGCACGTTATTCGAAGTTTCGCTCGTTCAGTTGCTCCTTTTTTTAAATTGAACTATCGCTTAGCTAAGTTGAACCTGCAAGTATATATATATATATATATATATATATATATATATATATATATATATATATATATATATATATATATATATATATATATATATATATATATATATATATATTCACCCTTAATAACTGTCCTGTTCAACCGCTTCTTACCAGGCATTTTCCCATAAAAACAGGTTTAATATTTCTAAGCCTTTCAGTTACGCAGAGAAAATTTCAAGTGAAGGAATCTGCGTAATGCATATGAGAAAATGAAAAAGATCTAGCGAGAAATTCTCATTTCTGGAAAAATTTTTTTGCAGTGTTGTTTACAGTTTGAGGCAGCATCGATGAGCGAATTTCGATTATCCGTTGTGCACACATCACTTTAATCCGGGACTGTCAATAATCTTGCATTTTATTTGCCGGGAACATTATATAGTGGTAACTTGTTGGCAAGCATTCTTTTTTTGCAAGTGCTCCTATTTTTGCTCAGAAATGAGTTTCTGCTGATGTAAGCTTACCGTCGAGGCATATATTTTGAAATGATGATGAAAGGATTCAGGGAGAGGATTTCGAGGAGGATGCCCACGGTAATGATCCGGCGTTGAAACGAACCGGCAAATTGTTCGGTGGTCTAATTGCTGACATAAAACGCAAAGCACCGTGGTACTGGTCAGACTTCAAAGACTCATTGAATCTGCAGTGCATTGCGACGTTTTGTTTCATGTATTTTGCGCTGCTTGCACCCATCGTCACATTTGGTGGTCTACTCGAGGAAGCAACCCACCAACGCATGGTCCTTTTTCACTCTCACTAAGTTCACTAGGAAGTTTTTGTCATGGTATACCCACCGATGGCATTTCGATTAGTAATTAGAAAAAAAATTCCATAGTGAAAGTATTCGATTAGAAAATAATAACTAATAGAAAGAAATCACATATCTCATTTATTCGTTGGACACAAATAAACGCGTTTATTGCTTGTGTTCTTTAAGAAAGCAAATCTTTTGAGTCTCTAAAAGGTCAAGCAGGGAGATCTAATAGGTCTTAGTGGTTATTACAACGAAGCTTTCATATGTATTGAGTTTTGTCAATATCTCATTAATGTTATCCATCCATTTTTCAATTTGCATTTCATTTTCACTCTTCGAGAAATGCAAATCCTTGCAGAAATACTCCACAAATACTTATATTCTTCGTTGTTTAGCGAAGAATGCATCCCAAAACATCATTTTATTTGCCCTATGATATCTTATTTGAAGTTCTTTATGTCTAAAAAGTAATATTTTTGTCTAAGAATATCAGAGTATCGTAAAAATCTGAGTATTTTTTTTCCTCTACAGAATAATGAGAAAAAAGAAATTTATTCATTGATTTTAGAATTTTATTTGATCTTAG
This sequence comes from Ascaris suum, assembly GCA_013433145.1. NCBI lineage: Eukaryota > Metazoa > Nematoda > Chromadorea > Rhabditida > Ascarididae > Ascaris > Ascaris suum. The sequence goes on along the minus strand of CM024191.1, from coordinate 5,500,992 downwards.
GAATAGTTCACACAAATTGAGCAATTAAAACGAAGAATTAGGAGAATTTATGGGTGTAAGTGATTTCGTGCACTTCAGAAAATATTGATGAATTTTGCAGGCTGCTATGGAGAATCTATTTGGTGGAGCGATTTGTGGTGTCATATACCACTTATTCAGTGGGCAACCGCTCACAATAATTGGCTCAACAGGGCCGGTACTCGTCTTTGAGACAATAGTTTTTGAAATGTGTGGATCATTGAACCTTGACTACCTCTCATTTCGATTCTGGGTTCATGTCTGGACTGCCCTAATTCTTTTCGTTATGGTCATCACAGATGCTAGCTCACTGGTGAGATATTATACCATTCTTACGTCGTTCCTTTAAAATTTTCTAAAAATAAAAGTTGCTTCTTCACCGTTGTTTTAATGGCAGTCTTTTAGGAACTCTCTGCCTTGTTTTCTTTGAGAAAATGAATTATAATATTCTTCTCATAAAGTCACATCTCGTCGTTTTTGAGCAAATAGTCGCTGATTTGAAAACAATAAAACATAACTGTTGTTGCTACATTTTCGAAAAGCTGACTGTTTATGAGCTAATTTTATGGCTATTTGAATTCAGCAATTACTGCTGAATACATTTTAATGAAAAAATAAAACTCTGCATGTGAGTGATTCAATTAATACATATCATCCTCTGTATTTTGATTTATGATCGCAAGGTTTTATTGGTGTAATAAGAAAAAAGGTGTTTGCATTTGTTTTGAATGACGGTTATATTTTTTAATCGCTCTTTTAGGTATCGTACATAACTCGTTTCACTGAAGAATCATTTGCAACACTAATCGCCGTTATATTCATTTATGAAGCAATCATGAAACTCGCTAAGATCAAAGACCAACTTGACGTCATTCTGTACAGTAGAACGGTATGTCTTCATTTGCTAATTTCGATGTTTGCCCATGACATATTTTTCTCAATTGATTTTACGATAAAACTGAACTGAAATTACGCATCTGTTTTCCACTTCCAAAATGTTTTTTAAATTTATCCATTTTTTCTCGCATTTTCTCTCGCTCGTTCTGCCTTTTTTTCTTCTACTTTTGCATTGTTTTTGAGCATTTTGCTTTCGATAGTCAACCTCATCTTTTATTTCACCTTACTATATAGTAAAAGTAAATCGTGTGAAATTGTAAATCTATAAAGTACAACTTCATTATCACTCATTAATGTTCACTTCATTGTGATGCTTTAAAAGCAGCTGTTGATAATATCTGGCAAGCAGGGTTCTAATATTGACAATCGGCCAAAAAGTGGCGCTCTGAAGTTAGCATTTCATTCGATAGCCAGTGAAACGTTAGCATAATGTAACGCTTACTGTGACGTTCCGATTACGTTAATACTTCCATTCAAAAAACGCGGTCTGTAGCAGTAATTTTTTTTTTTTACCACGTTTGCCTTTTTTTTAATCGGAAGTTTTTCGACATCGTGATCGAAGTTGTTCATTTTCGAAAAATATTACTGTAATAGCGAATTCTTTTCGTCGCATATCACATTAATTGAAAAGTTTCGGGAAATATTTTACCCGCTCCAGTAGTCATGCTTTTTTCATTACTCTTTTTTTTTGTTGGACTCTCGCTCTTTCAGCTTTTATATAAAATTCCACTTTGAAATAGCTCTAAAAAAGTTGTAAAAGTTATTTATTGTTATTGTACTATTATCAGGACCAAGATGGGTATTATTGTCTTAAAAATTCAGATTCTTTATGTGATACAACTAATGAGCGGTGAAAGACCGGTCTTTGAATTATTTAACACAAATGGCGAACACATTTACAGAGAATCAAAAAAAACGGCCGCTTATTTCGAATGGGAAATGAAATGCGGCCGTTTTGGTTGACTAAGTCAAAATGACGCGGCCCATAATAAGACTTCAGGATCCTATGACTAAGCTTACTTCTTAACAAGGAAATGGAAGTTGATTTCGGTAGAGTTTTATGGATACTGTTAGGCCCATTAATCACCTTTCTCATAGTGATACAATAAACGATAGTAATGATCCACACCGAAACATTTTGCTTATCAGCCTACGTAAAAATAACCTTTTCTTTGGGTGAACTTATTTAAGTACCATTTTGCAGCAAAATCGGACAGTGTCATTCAAATGGTTGGCCCAGTAGGACGTCTTAAGCAACATACGTTACATACATATTTTTCAGCATACACATATACATGCACCTATGCATAATGTTTCTTTATGGTTTTACAAAGAAAGACGATAGTATCAGAAGCCTAAAATATAAAGATAGCATTAATAGACCGATGTTAAAAGATAAAATGTTAACAAAGTAGGTGTTAGACATGAATGAAATAGATATGCAAATAAAATGAAATAGGCATACCTGCACATGCCTACCACTTACACATCCACACGCCGATGTACATCTATGCACGCACGTGCACATACACTCATACGCAGCTCATGAACACTCATATGCATGCACGCATTTTCGCGCGAATCTACGTGAAGAATATTCTAGTATGCGCTTCTTGACGTAAATTGTTACAACCAGTGTTGCGTTGCACCGTTCCTTGTTTTATTGCATTCAACAGCTGTGGTGGTAAGCAAAGCAAGCGCTAATAAGATTGCTCGAGGTTGTCATGATGCTATCATTAAGGCAACTTTCGCGTATATCATCAACTCGGTTGTACATTGCTTTGAGATCGTTTATTTGCAGATTATATGCTGCTTAAAGATTTGAAATGACTGTGGTTTCCGAATTCTCCACCAAACTTTTTTCCGTTCAATTCATTTACGTTACGTTTCTCAGCATCTCGCAAAAAATTCAAGCAAGATTAAACCAGATACGGTGGAGGAAAAATCATCCACCGCTTTCCATATACCAATCTCAATATACACCTACGTACGCAGAGGATAGGGGAGTATTGAATTTATGCAAAAAATGGACAAAGTTCGTTAGCCTTTTTCTTATATCATAGATTCCCATTACGATACCTTGTGATTCACATAGAACTCATCTATCATATAAACATCGTAAGCATCGAAATTCATGTATAATATAAAGGTTTCGTTCACATATTGCAAAGATGCCTAACGAGACTTCTTTCTCTTAAAACGTTTATCAGATTTTCGTCGGAAGTTTATTATATGGAAAGTATACTTTCATATGATCGTCAGATTTTTTTTTCCTCCAGTATAAATGGCGTTTTTTTTTTAGCGAAAGGTGAAAATAGATTCACAGAATTTTGAGGTAATTTATTGGCATTTATTCTAAGCGTTTGATTTTCTAAAGTATAAAAATGATTATGAGAATAATTTTTTGTATGTAATGTTTGCTGTCCCCGCACTAACTACGTCAAGCATACAAAGGTGCATATCGCTAAGTTTTTCTCTTTTTTTTTTTGTTGCGTAAATTGAGGAAGCTGGAAATGAAACGACTAACGAGAAATTAAGCACGATGCTATTTTTATAATCAATCTATGGCCTGTGTAGCAACAACGTTTTTTTTTTTGTCATCATTGCGCATCATGTCAATTTTCGCGCAGATCACTAGTGCAATAGCAAATGAAATGTTGGTAATTGATGTTGGAAAAGAAGATCTTAGAAAAGCACTAGTTAAGGAGATAGCCATAATGAAAAGAGATATTTCCTCCTTATTTATTGGAGGCACCGACTGCAAGCAATCTATAAGCATCGTTTGCCAATCCGCTTTTTTAGCTGGAAATTTACATAAAACACACTCATCTGCAATGGAAATTTTCTCTTCAATTAAAAAAAAAAAAAAGATTCCTTTTGAAAAGCAGACAAGGTCCAATAGGTGTGCAATCTTTTGAATATATACGTGAAAAGTTATCTTAAGCTGTAATATCAAAAATCATACTTTTCTTTCAACAACTTAGACCTTTCGATGTAATTTGTTTTACCTACTACCGATTACCTGTTTACCTGTTATCTATTTTACTTATTAAAGCTACCATTCGTATCTCATGGAAAATACAATTGATTCATGGGAAATATGGTATCATTATTATTTCTGGAAGTGATCTTAAAAAAAAAGGATTTTTGCTGCGATTTATAAATGGAATTTTTTTCACACTTATTACCGCCAACGCAATGGATTTTTTCTAAAAAGTGAATTGAGGATCATTGAAGATTTGATTCTATATTTGAAACCTACATACTTCTGTGGGCATTTCGAAATGAGCGTTATTTATGAATGAAGAAAGCCAGAAAAGAGCCGAAAAGTATCCTAATGTTAGCACTAGTATATTTGTTGCCAATATTTGAACGCTGTCTCATCAATTCTGATCATGGAGCGGATGTTTGCTCTTCCACTATGGTTTCTGCTCAATCTAAAAATATTGAAATTCACCACTAAATGAAAATAATATTTCTATATGAAGCCGGCAAAATTTGAAAATCAGTTCATGAATTTTTGTATTTTGTTCTTTCACGTAAAATGTCTTCTTTATTTCTTTTTTAAGGCGGGAGAAAGAGAGAAAGAGAAGGAAAATTGCTTCAAATTGGAAGGGTAATTTTTGAGGGAGCTATAGCTGAAGTTCCCGATGGAAATGTGCATTACTTCGGTGATAATGAACACGATACTGACATTTTTCCGAAAAGCTAAAACGACCATAATGAGATTCGAATGAAACGAGTGATGAGGATATGAAATGAGTTCTCAAGAGCAGTTTGAATAATTGAAGCTTGCTTCCTTCACACTAAAAATCCATATCGACGATTCGAATAATTCAATACTCCTAACTAAGAAAGCATTAATTTGACGGGTGATCATTATTACCTTTTGCAACCTACAAAGCGATATACTCATTCGTACCTGCAAGGTGATATTCATAATGCTCTATTATTTTATGCGTAGAAATTGCACATTAATGAAAGTATTTTAGATAGTCGATGGAACATGCCAATGTGTAAGCAGTGGTGCTCCTATTGAAAAAGTTCTCTTGGCGGCACATAGAAACGGATGGGAGATACTTAATAACGATACATATGTCGACTATTCCCAAGTCAGCGTTCTTTTCTTTCCTGATTTAAAAAAAAAAAAAATTTTTTTTTAAATATTCAGTTGTTTAGTTTCAATCTTTTTCAAATTTATATTTAGTTTCTAAACGATGTTAATATTATTGCCTTATTTAAAACGTTTTAAATATTTTACATTATTGTCTAAGAAAAATTTAATGATTTATTGATTTTTCCACTGTTGTCTATGAGTGCAAATGTTTTCAGAGCGTTTTCTTTTCGAGAAGAAGAAAATGATATAGCACATTTAATTTTAGTTATAAAGGAGAATGGATTTTTTTTTTTCTCCACTCTTGTGCGTCATTTATGCCATTTGAAAAGGCTGTAGTGCATGCCATTCACGATAAACTTTCCGATATTAGTTCTTGTCTTCCTAGTCTTGTAAAACTCTCATCTTTTATCTCTAATTTTTTTAATGCTAATTTCCTTATGATTTCCTTTCTATATTGGAAGTTTATTTATGATCTGATTTCCTTTCTATATTGGAAGTAGAGTGTATAAAAGCTTCGATACTTTTCGAAAAAAAAAAGTTGACATCTAAAGTAAAAGTTGTTTATTACAGATTCATCTAGACGATATAATAGATTTCCGGATGATGTTTCGTTGTGTTTTTGCATACTCAAAAAAACTTATCCGTTCAAAAAGAGTCGATTACTAGTAGAAGTTCTAAATTTTCCAGTATTAAATTTGTGGGAATTTTCATTTGCGTAAAAAAAGTGTAAATCGCTAAAGGCGAAAATTAAAAACTTTAATTAGAAATATGATCGTATGACGAATTGTATGGCGTTAATTTTGTTTAATGCTGATATTAGCTAGTTGTAACAGTTGTTTATTGAGCGTCATTTTGTATATTCAAATGAAATTGTACTCAATAAAATTTATAATTTGTTCACTTAAAAATTAAGATGCATTACTTTTCATCTAATTTTTTGAGTGAAGAGAAGTACAAATTGCATTTCAGGTGAGTCTTGATCGATGCAAAATTTTACTTGGCAAACTAGATGGCAACTCGTGCTATGTACTTTATGACAAACTGCTCATGTCCCTTGTTCTCATGTTGGGAACATTCTTTCTCGCCATTACGTTCAAGGTGAGCGCTAGCTTTCTGGCTGCTCATCCACTATTGCCGCACCCGACTGTTCAGCCATAGCGCTTAGCGGTACAGCTGAAGAGGAGGGAGAAGAATCAGTGAGGGGATCTATCATACAAATGCAATTTATCTGTTGCAGTCGGAGAATATGTCAGGTAGAGAGTATGTGTCAATGCGCCTGGCTCTAAAATGGAGTATTAGGGTCTGATTTCCTGTTCTATTGCTTGTCGTCTTGTCTTACCGTGCCGTTTTTTCTCACCAAAAAGATTTCCGTCGAAAGTGCAGTTGATGAGCAGCAGGTGTATCTGTCGAAATTTGATTAGTGATTGAGATTCTAATGTAATCTCGGGCAAAACAATAAAAAGATATTAGGGAGCTTTGATTTTTCTTCATGATGATCGTCTAAGTACGGTTTAATTTCATGCGCGGGTTCGTTTTTTTTTTTTGTTTGCTAATCTAATCGATAAGCATTTTACTTGATATCAACAGCTCCTACTCACATTATTTTCATATTTTAGATTATTTGTGTGTTGTGGTGTTCGTTGAAGTAAATTGTTTTTTGAAAGATGACCACTTGAAAGAACGAGTCTAGGAAGTATTTGTTGAACTTAGTTTTTCTCGATTCATTGGCTTCGCAGATCTCTCCTTTGTCTGATTGTGGGTTAACTTATTTGACGGCTACCTTCAGGTTAAACGTAAAATTTGCAGCTAAGATGAAAAATTTAAGTTTGCCTGGATTTGTCAACATATTAGAGTTGATGGTTTCAACGTCATAAAAACGATTTCAGAAGATGCGCAACAGTTGCTATTTTCCATCAAGAGTACGTCAGATTTTTAGCGATTTTGCCGTAATGATCTCCATTGTTATAATGACGTCAATCGATATGTATGTTGGAATTAACACACCCAAACTCAACGTCCCATCAACGTTTAGAGTTAGTTAATGAACTTTTTAACTCAATTTCCTCTTGAATAATATTGTATAGTGTTTTGAACAGTTTCTTTATATATATATATATATATATATATATATATATATATATATATATATATATATATATATATATATATATATATATATATATATATATATATATATATATATATATATATATATATATATATATATAACTACGGCAATAACCGCCATTGAAAAACGAAATATGTAAAACCTCTTCCCCTCCCCCCCCCCCCCCCCCTCCCATTATTTATCCCCTTCATTTCTCCAGCTGCCTTAAATTGTGTCAACATCGATAGCCTCACATACAATATTTCACTGTTCTTGAAAAGGAAAGAGTCTATTAACCTGTGAGTTTACACCTTGTTTTGCCTTATTGATTGAATGTTTTTATATTCCACTGTATTCCTCATCATTCGATTCATTCTATTCCCATTCGTTCCACTTCACTTTTGTAACTGATCATCGATTATCATAAAATCGATCCAGTCTAATTGGACCAGTTAGTCAGTATGGAAATACCTAAAAGCATCTTTTTTAAGCCGACATGGGAAGGACGTGGTTGGTTTATTCCTCCATTCAATGGAAATCCAGTGTGGACTGCACCAGCCGCTTTTGTGCCAGCATTGTTGGCCTGTATTCTCATCTTTATGGATCAGCAGATCACCACCGTGATCGTGAACCGTAAGGAGAATAAACTGAAGAAGGTATAATCCATATGCTTTCTGTATTTCCACTATTCAGTAAATTTTTTCATTTTACTACAAGGTAACATGATACGTTACAAATGTTCTGATCAACCTTAGATGGTGGTTTAAAACCGCATTTTTACTTATCTAGGAAAGAAAAGCAGAAAGCTATCCATTCACTTATTCACCCTCATCCTCATTGCAATACGATAGATGTTCGGTTAAGGGAAAATTGAAATTCATTTAGGGATGCGGCTATCATCTCGATCTTTTTGTGCTCTCATGTCTCATCTTCATTGTTGGTTGTATGGGTTTACCAATATACGTGGCCGCCACAGTGCTTTCGATTAACCACGTCAATTCGCTCCGAGTGGAATCCGAGTCTCGCGCTCCTGGAGAAGTTGCTCAATTCGTCGGTGTGAGGTATAGTGCTAATTTTCCGAGAAAAAAAAAACAGCTGTTGTTTACCGAAAGTATAGTGCACAGTCATCAGAATAGGGGAACGAAATTAGGGTCGAAGGTTGGAGGGCAGAGGACGACTAGCCGAAAAATATCGTTGATGAAGTCTGCAACATTTCTAGGAAGAGCATTTGTTAGAAATGATAAGACATATCTTCCTCAGATCCGATGATATCATAAACGTTCTTTATTCAAAGGATAAATTTCCTTTCTCGAAACGAATTCCTCATTTCGTTGCAAATAAATAACTTTCTAATTTTTGTATTAATTTTTGAATGTACACTTCCAAACAACGTATTAAACATCATTAAAATGAATCCTCCTCATTATCTGTTTAATATACTTAAAAATGAAAAAAAAATTTTTTTTAAATATTCGAAATAATAGGATATTTGTCATTTATAATGCTTTAAGCATTAGTGATATATTGTAATAGTATATAGTAATAAAATTTTCGAGTATTTAAGTATTTGAGTACTTAAACTGTTTCAAATAAACACATTTTAAATATGTAATATATATTTTTACACTTTAAAATATATGTGCTAATTTTCGGTGGCCATTGCGTACCTTAGAATGCAAGTAATGCAAGTGCTTTGCTATTTCACTTAGTTAGTCGATTATTAGCCTATTATAGATGGATGAGTATATAGTGAAACGGATCGAAAAATAAGACAAGTGTGGTTTACAGAGAACAACGTGTGACCGGTATCATAACTTTCGTGCTTATCGGGTTGTCTGTGCTAATGACGCGGGTGCTCAGCCATATTCCAATGCCGGTCCTATACGGTGTTTTCCTCTACATGGGTATCGCAGCTCTTGGCGGTATACAACTATTCGATAGAATTCTCTTACTTCTTATGCCAATGAAGTAAGTTGCACTTGAATTGTATCAAAATATTCCCATAAACATACTACTGCCCAATTAAGATAGGTAGGGGAATGCTGGGGAGGGGAAATGCTATTAGGATTTTGGAGTAGTTAGCAGATGAGAAGAACTAGTTACCGTCTGACTTTGAAGAGTAGCTTTGAGGCGAGAATGTTTTTTTTTGTGTGTGTGTGTGTTAGCTCTTCACTAATCGATGGAGATATTTCTTACCATTACCGTCTTGTATTAAATGGAGGTTGAAGTTTTTGTCTAGCTAAGTGCATGCCTATTGCAGCTGAAAATTCATAAATCTAGCAGCTCAAATATATAAAAAAAAAGAAGCATTATTCGTATTCAGTCAAGTGCACCTTTTGTCACATATTAAGCTATCATCCAAATTACGTCGTCATTATTAAGTGCCATAATAGTTGCAAATAATAATCGATTATTTCGCACCATATAATCTGATGAAATGGCTGCCGAGTTATTGGCATTTCTTGCTTCTTATCCGAAGGTGGAGAGAGCTTTCTTTCACTTTGAGGCGTTCAATAATAGCAAGCCTTTATTTGGTGCTTTCGTGGTACATTATGTTATGCAAAAGATAACGAATATTCAAGCATCAAAATCGGAATCAGAAATCGCATGAGGATGCATTGTTTCAATGTGACATTTATGCACGAACAGGTGTATATTTGAGGGATGCGATATTAGAGTGACATTTTTAAGGTATCAACCAGATACGATCTATATTCGTCACGTGCCAATTTCTGTTATCCATAAATTCACCTTTTGCCAATTTGCTTGTCTCGCCGTACTATGGACAGTGAAATCGATCAAGCAGACCTCTATTGCTTTCCCAGTAATGGTAATTATAATAATGAGATTATCAATTCTTAAATGATCTATATTCGTTGCATTTGAAAAAAAATAATGTAAGATATTTTTGTGATACTTTTCATTGGTATATATCGTATTTGATATATATCGACGTTTAAAAGATAATATTTTCTTTTATAATTTCTAATCTATTCTTTTATCTTAAAGTGTTGCATATTTCATTTTGAGCTATACTTTTAGCATTATAACTGTTTCAACAATGGCGATATTATTATGTGTTTAGTTGGTTGTTATGGTGGCTACACGAAAGGTAATGGAGAAGTTCTTCTCCGAGAGAGATCTTAGGTATCTCGACGATAAAATGCCGGATTTCCATCTAAGAAAGAAAGAGGATCTGAAAAGAAAGGAAAGCGAAGGGGTACGTTTCAAAATTTTAAGTCTTATCTCATTTTTATTAAATGATTCTGGCATATTACTATAGCAAATATGAATAACGAAACAATTTGTCAATCAACGAAACAATAGCAATTGCAAAAAATAAAATTATTTTTTATGCGCATCGTTTGTACTATGAGAATTTTGCTTCACTTATTAAGTTCATCTCAATTTTATAGCGTTTTGTGGGTTGTTCTACGAGGAACGCATAAATGAGAGCCTCATGGGTGGTACGCGTTGAACATCGATCATCTAGTAAAATCCTTTATTTTCTTAGGCTACAATTTTTGCGATTTTCTTCAGCGGTTTAAATACCGATTAGCTGACTTTTCCTCGCTCTAAGCTTTTTGTTGTCTAGAAAACTTGCTCATGTTTGTGAGTTTTTTACTTGTTGCAATTTGTTACTTTTGTTCACCACATAGTTTTTCGATAGAATTATAATCTTCATAATAGAATATTCTGGAAATTTCCTTTCTTTACCTACACGCACCTTGCTTTCCGTCAATCGGCTGCCTCCAATTTCTACCTGCTGCTCGTGGTATTATCATTATTGAAACTTTCTGACGCCATCCGTGGCATTTGAGGGAATATTACTGAAAGAGTCTTGATTCGAGGCATTCACGAATAGACCATTCGCTATAGAGCAGACTTCAAGTCATCAGACATTGTTGCTTTTAACGGTTTTTTTTTGTTTCGGAAAGGTGCGTCAGGTGACTAAATTACGCCTTTCTGTAAAATTATTGATTATCGCACTCATTCCTCTTGATTTATAAAAAATTTTGTTTGTTTTTTTTTTCTTGAAGCAAAAATCGAATCGTTTTATATTGATAGTGAAAAATGAGGAATACAGGAAGGAATCGATATCGACCTCGAAGAGAATCAAGGCACAATTCATGCTGTGAAAACTGAGGCGCATTTACACATACCAATGGCAAGCGGCAACGTGATAAAAATCCCATTAGCGGCAATACAAGAACCATCGCACAATATTAATATCTCTAACGAGGTGAACAAGAGTGGAATGTGGAAACATATTGCATCCGAATCACATACATCACTACAGAAGATCAACGGCGAGAAGTATGTTCACTTTTTCTTTTGTGAATTTTTCTTAACTTAGGAAAACAAAAATATTTTTTATTAGTTAATTGATTAATCGACGTATTGGTTATTCGTATTTCGAATGCATTCAAGTTTATTAGAAATATCAATGATATGCGTATTTTCTTTTATTATGACGATATTATGATGTTGAATATGGAAATTTTTAGTAATCGTTTATTTTTGATATTGGTTGTTTATTGTTGTGATGTGAATAGCGATCATTATTGTAGAGATGCATCAACAACAAGGGCACAGCTAGCAGAACGTGACGAAGAGGATACACTAGAAGATGAGGAGGCAATAATGATTAAAGTTATAAAGCCATCACCTCATGGCTCAAGCACACAACTCAACAATGAGGAGACGCCATTACTCGATAAAACTAAAGCCGATACGGCTGTCTAGTGGCCTCATTTAGCGTTTTTTTTTTAAAATCATTAAATGAATCAATCATATTGTTATCTTTGTTGATTAGTGTGCAAATGCTATATGGCTGATATCTCATCTTAAAAAAATTGACTTGTTCAATTCAATTCATCATTGCAAATATTGCATTGCAGTATTGCAAATATATATAACAATACGAAGAATAACGCATAAAGCGTATTTAATTTTCACATAATGAACCTCTTTTGCGTTATCTATGCAAAAAAAAAGTCTACATCATTGAAAGTTGCAATTCAATCAGATTGCTTTAATTTGGCATAGTTGTCGTAATACAAATTTGTGCACTACTATACGAGCGATTCGCACAATTCTCATTAGTGGTATCGTTGATCATTTTCTGTATTCATATAATAATAAAATGAGAAAAAAAAAATGTTTGCAAGCAGTATCGTTTTTTTTTTTGTTTTTTTTTTAAATGTTCAGTTGTGTATTCTTTAAAAAGAAACAACTCCTATAAAAGATAAATAATTAATCACTTCATTATAAGTCTTAAAGTTTATAAATATTATGTGTGTTTAAGAAATCGAGGAAATAAAAGTTTGGTTCTCATTTATATTGAATTTAATTTGAATAATCACATCAAAATTACGTTTAAAATTCTTGCGTGATTTTCAATGATTTTACCACAATCATCAACATTGTTAGTCGTCTATAGTTTTTAATCGCTATAAAAGAAACCCTCTCTTTAAACTCATTGTGCACTTCGGTTCCGCTATTGATTTCATTCTACTGTATTGACTTTCACTTCGTACGCATTCCACAAATATGTGGGATGTTGCCATAGGATAAGCTACATTACTAGAATTATCGATTAGGGGAGAATATTAGACAATAAGTTATAAACGAGGAACGATAACAATTGTTGGTGACAAGGTTTGTTGAAATGATCGTTACTGTCATCATGATGTGATTTCAAATTTTCTCCCTTTAAAACCTTAGTTGTGGAAGCACAATACGGTAGTACTATTTGATACGGCGATCGGGCGTTTAAAAGTAGCACAAAAAAGCGTGCATATTAGATTGACCAACATAATGTACCTAAAGAAGTTGCATTAAAGAAGTCGTTTCACTGTGATAATTATACGATCTCTATTTTTTTTTTTCAATAGTTGAAAGTAGAACGAAAGAGTATTCAATTTTCGGAAGCATCAATTGCAGATCGCACTTCCGTTCATTTGTTGAAGTAGAGCGGCGTAGCGCCTAACGTTTTAAAGAGCATTCTCGCACAATATTGGCTCGATATTCTCTGTTGAAACAGCTGTTAATGCAAAGAGCTACAAGTGTAAATGCACATGATTGTTGCAGTTCCTGCCAATGGAGAAAAACAAGGGACCGGGAAATCGTATATCGAGAAAATGCGAACTAATAATAAAGTCTTATCACTCCTGCTTCGTTATCATTAATCTTTTCATCATAACATCTCGTTTAAACTCACCAAATTTCAAAAAAAAAAAAAAAAAAAAAACGACATGACAATAGAAAAACGTTTGAGAATTATTGAAAGTAAAGTGCACCATCAAAGGCGCAAATTCTGCAAAAATTTAATTATGTGAAGTGGAAAACCTCGGTGAGTTACATCTTTATATGGATAACAGCGAACAATGAAGTAATACAGCCAACTCAAAGAAGTCGCATGGAAATGATAAACTGTAATGCAACGCATTTATTTCGACATTTTTTTGGCAGATTCATTATTTATTTACTTCCTCTCATTATTGAGAAAATCTCCTTCGAAGATACTTTTGTATGAGTTTCTGGAATCCTATCTGCTTTTGTTCATTCTGATCGGAACGGCTGAAGATGCCCCCGAAATGATGGGAATTTAAATTATCATGCAACGACTTATGCCACATCTCCATTCGACTTTTTTTGAGCTCTAGAGCTTCCCGTTCCGTCGTTTCGTCTCCTTTTTTTTTTCAGCCATTAGCCATTCTCGTTTCAAAAACTACACATTAAGGAATTACTAGCGCTATTGTTATACTTTATCCTGAAAATGACCAAAGTTATGAATTGCATAGAGGACGAAACATTAAGTGAAAACATAAACGCATAATTAAAGATTGAAAAGAAAGTATTCAGAGAGGGAGAGAGAGAGAGAGAGAAAGAGAAAAAAAAAGAAGACATTATAGAAGTCAGATTTTTCTTTTTGGAAATTTCTACGAAAATTATTTTATAATTAATTTCCACGTTTAAAAAAAAATTTTTTTTTTGTTCTTATAAGTGTTGTACTACAATTAAAATGACTATCGCATATAATTACTCAATTGAAATAATTTCTTACGGTTTTATTTTCGATGAGTTGAGAGCGAAATAGAAGCCTAAATCAGGCATCATTAAATTTTCCGAATATTATCGGTTGCGAAAAACGTATTCAGCAAAGTTTGCATTAAAGAGAAGAAAGGAATTGCGTGAAATTCATAGTAATATCAAAAATATTCGTTTATTTGTATGTTGAAAGTGAAAGATTGCAAAAGAGCGGAAAAAAAAACCGATGCAAAAATGAATGAATATACTTTTTCTTAAGTATTTATTGCGAAAAATAAGAAAAAAAATATACGATTTTCTCATGTGAAAAATTGAAACGATTATAGAACTCACTACCGTGCATTGTAATTTGCCATGCAATATTGTTTATTAATAGAAATGAAGTCTACAGAAGGGAGATATTAAAGCATTCCACTTGGAGTAATAGTCATTCCCAGCCGCCGATTTCTCTATATTATAGGAAGAACTGTGATCGCAGATTTATAAGCGATTCAATAGAGAGGCGTATTACTGCACGCATATCTCATAAATTCCTTAGATATTGCCGTCGCTTTGCGAGGAATGCGAGAAGAATGAAGCGAGCGTTTTCCTAGTCTTTAATCTGAAAGTAACATCATTGATCTAAAAGTGAAAGTAATAATATCCTTACTCATGAAATGAATAGAAATTCGAGTTCGACATCTAGAAGTTGGAAAATTTTCAATTCACCCTCTTCTTTCATCATTTTCGTTTGAGTTTCATGAAATTCATATTGTTCGCGTCTTTACATTTACTTGATTTGCTCAATTTTTCCACTGTTAGAAATGATTCGCTCTATTTCAGACCTCAACATTGAAGTTTTTTTTTTTCAAAGGCTAACCTTACTTAAACATAGGTATGCTTCTCGCTCGGCAGCACGATCTTTGGGCGGCCGTATGAAGCTTACCCGTCAATGCAAAACAAATTTGTATTCGATAACTCCCCAGCGGATAATCCTCCGCGTTTGAATCTATATCAAGATGATGTCGATCTGCTCTTGTTTTCCACTGACCGTTGGGCTTTAAACGGAGCAAATAATTTATTCATCAGCTGCTGAATTTTCAGACGCTGCGCACTGGAGTGTTTCACGAAATGCATATGCGATTGATTGGCTAATATGCATTCGTTTCGAAGTGAATTTACAAATGTGAATGGATTGTGTCGATCAGAGATTGTCCAAGAATTGTAGCTTGCATGAAGCGATATGATAATGCCTTGTTGAATCTCTTGTTACACACCTCCAATTGTTGAAGGTTAGTCGATACGGTCATAGTCTGCATACGGCTTCATATCTTATTCGTGGACAGTGCATTAGATTTAATTTTTTTTTTTTTTTTTTTTTTTTTGCAGATTGCTTTTTCATGCAGAGTTGCATCACTGCGCAATCTAAATAAAACTAGTAGTCGAAGTGTAAGTGCTCATTCTCAATCCTTAGAAATTCTCTCGTTTAGATGATGCATACGCCATTCGTTAACTGTTTTCACTCTTATTTTCAAAAGTTTATCCGTTAAGTGTCGAATGATTTTTTTTGATCTTACAGCATGCGATAAACACTTACTTTCTTTCTCTTTTCTCTCTTCAGTGCACTTTTTCACTTTCGAGGAGTTTGTTACTATTCATAGACGGAGTACTTTACTTCCTTCACGTGAGGTGCGGTGCTAAAATAACATTCAAGAAGTTTGTTAGTTTTGACGAAAGGCACTTGACAGTTATGCCCACCTGTAGACGAAGGAAGGTTTCAAAACTATCAAGTACCGATATTAGCCAGCATAGGGGTAATCTTCTCAAAGCTCAAACAACAAAAATCTCTTCCTCTTTCATTCCCAAGAGAAAAAGATAAACTCATTGCAGTAACTTTCACTGATATGAATATATTTCCATCTATAAAATATATATGATAGCATAAAAAGTATGTCATTGAATTTTTAAGCACAACCAGTGATGCAGAACGTAAGCAAGCTGTTATGGTCGAGTAATCATTTTATTCGCCTACTTAAATATCGAGTAGCCGAAAACGTTTGGTTTAGTAAACAAGCTGAGTAGATGACTATGTCTACGAATTTCTTTCGGATTAGTCTACGCCTCCACTGAGGATTGTTTCATTGATTGAAAGCTTGCTGTTGACAGCCGTCGAGTGCTTTATCCGCTTTTGACTACATCGGATACTACTCTTTCGGCAATTCACTAATTGTAGATTCAAACACAACATCCTTTTAATAAAAAAAAAAGTCAAAAAAAAAAATAAACGAATTGCAAGTTGGTGTGTCGATGTGTTGTTTGCACTCATTGAATACAAAACAAAATTTCGACAAGACATTCCCACGAGAAGCAGCTGTTCTGATTGCATCGTTGCTATGGTAAAGCAATTTAGTGTACACCTAATTCGAGTTCATACATCGTTACCTCAATCGAAAACAATTCTAAATCATTTACGAGCATAGCGAAATGTTCATCAAAAAATTGTGTTCCTTAACACATAAGCATCGTAAAAAAAGAGTCGATTGACACATATTTTATCACAATAAAAGGGATTTTATTTTTTATTTTCTATTTTTTTTAAAATAAGAGCACTAATAATGACATACACCTTTCAATATGGATAAAGATAATCCTTAGCTAGAGAGACTTATATAAAGTGAAATGCATGTTTGAAGTTTTGTAAATATTTTAGTAGTATATTACTCAACTTTTTTTTTTTTTTGCGAATACAAAGGCTAATGCATGAATCACAAAAATTTTAGTTTGTGATCGATTTCTTTTGAGTTCTTTTTTTTTCCCCGACGATCGTTTCTTAACCCAAAAATTTCTTTTATTATCCAAGAGGTATGCGAAATGCATTTTTCATAAATTTCCACGTCCGCTTCAAAATACACAAAAAAACAAGTGAAAACTATGGTGTCATTAGAAAATGGGATATAAATGAGAGCACACAAAACAGTTTAAACATAAACAGTATAAACGATGCGTATGTTGTTCAGAGAACGAAATTGCTCTTATCTCGTATATATTCCTTAATTAAAAAATCGATTAGACGTCAGGTGAATGGTAAATTACCGGATAGGTTGTGAATGAAAATCGAACGTCCTCGGGAATTGAAGCGAAATAACGATAACTTTGACTGTTTAAGGAGAAATTTTCTGTTTTTCTTCAAATTTCTCTCGCATACAAATATCTGTAGGGTTTGCTTATGTTTCTGAATTGCTTATCACGACGCTTCACCAGTTTTTCTCTTTTATCGTCAACCATGTCGGATGTATATTCATTCTGCACTGATATCCATTTCGTATTGATAGCTGCACAGTATTTTGGACTGCTAAAAAGCACGACTAATTGTGATGCTTATCCCTGATGGCTCTATTTATGCAGTTTCAATGTGAACGCAACAAATTATTCGATAATGTTAGCAAATGAGAAAACTTATTGCATATGTTGTTCATTGCTGTTTGCTAGAACGAGCCACTTCATCCAATTATAGCCCCCATAAATGCGATTCACAACAATCGCTCAAACTTTATTTGATAGGAGGAAGTATGAGCTTACATATAGAAAGGCAAGAAAAGCGATTCGAGTAGGGTGTTACGTGATCATGTAGTGATTCACAAAAACAGTAAATCCCTATTTCTACATAACATGAGTTTGAACAGCTCGAATTCTAATCGAACAGTCGTCGTTATGTGTTCGCTATAATTATTACTAACGCATAAAGCCATTGTAGTTAGGCAATATATTATTGAAAAATGCATTGCGTGATATTTGTCGATTGCTCAATAATTGTTGCTATGACAAGGATAATAATTAAACAATCGAATTACTAAAGGCAGAGTGAAATTTGCAACGATTGCCAATAATGTTTGCACTAAAATTTCGAAAGAATTACGATAAAATCATAAGTTATAAGTCATTTTCAATAAAACTAGTGCTATATATGTAGGAGTTGCATCCCTTTTGTAAAGGCGTTTTTTTTTTTTTTGCATCTGCAAATAGTGAATCTTTAGAGCATTTATACTTCATCAAAAAATTTTATACAACGGCAGAACTTAGAACAAAAATGCTTAAAATGTCTTCTATTATCTGAATTTTACTCTCGAGATCCTCAGCTTACACGGAGCCCTATATCAACTCAACTTTGAAAAGAAAAGCTGATGTTCGGGTATGTTAATCTTTGTTTTTGTACAGTCGGGACCTATCTGTAATAAAGCTTATGCGGCCCAAGTTTTTCTTATTAATCTGCACGAATCTGAGCTCGTATACTCGTTGCCTGAAAATGTAAAGAAATAGGCTTCTACTGTCATATGAAATCATCGCACTGTTAGTAATTTTCGTGTAAATTTTCTGTTCAAGTTCATTAAAGAAATTCACTCAACGTTCTCCTTTGAAGGAGAGCTTAATTGGAAGAGACTGCTACACGTTTGTCTATCGTGAGCACTATGGATGTGATGCAACTATGGTTGGATGACCTCAGAAATCCTCTGCTAAGAGGATAGAGATCAGTTAAATGAACACTCTAATTGCACTCGAGTTCGTTATTGGAATTTCCTATGAAACTGCGTTGAAATGTCGGTAGAGAATACATAAGTAATCATGCGTAAGTGTACACTATAATTAAATTATTAGCTTTAGAAGGGAAGGGAAAGATGGATAGCTAAGAGGAATAGAGTGAGAGAGGTTGGAGAAGAAATAGGAAGAAGCTGCTCTGATCGTTTAACAATTTCCCCATTTCTTAAACTACCTTTGCGATGAAAATTTCATTTGTGATTTTCGGGAAATACGGAAATACGACAATACCTGCGAAAATATGCAGCAAGTAAGAATATGGCTGAAAAAAAATGTATAACTACCTGCGATGACCACCTCTAAAAAAGCATATATAATTGACGCTATGACCAAACAGCCCCGACACGAGGAGTAGAACACTCAAGCATACTGTGGTGCATTCGAGAACTTCATGCAACGCTTTAACTTCAACATCGCTTTCTTTCATATGATCAGTCTCGTAAAAAACTACTGAAAATATGACGTGCAAAAAAGAAATGCGATATGAATGACATCAAAACAAGGGGAATTGCAATCATCAATTAGCAAATCAAATCTGAAACATTGGCAAGTTTCACATATGTATGACACTGCAAGACAAGAAATGCAAATATATCTTGAGGGAGTGAAACGAGCGCTAACTGAATAAATATCCTGATGACTCTGAAATTCAAAGTATTTGAGGCAATAAAATTATTGAGATCTTGCTAAAATTCGTTCATTATAGAGAATTTTTTATCTTATTTTTTTTTTGCAGAATTTTCTGAGTCGGATTAAATCTGCAAAGCTTAGTGGAGATTTAATTTTTGTGGAAATGGTTAAATTCCTTAGAAAACACATTCTCTATGTGAATATGCTAAGGGGCGCTCATATAAAATCGGATCCTTTCAAAGTCCTCGCAGCTGAAACTGATTAAATATTTAGTAATTCCCGCAAATTGATACATTATTTGAAATGAAGATTCTATGCGTTTATAAGGGTTTCATTTCGTGGTGAGTTCATTGCGATAGTAGAACGCAATTAGTATTTTATTTCAGCATTTTAGAATCGATGCATTAGCAAGCTTATTTAAATGTTTTCAGTGGGAAGGACTGTATCTACGTAAAATTTCTCATAAGTTTTTATGCAATTTTTTTCTTTCGTCATAACTGCCCATCGGGAAATGAGCAAAAAATTTTACAAGCCATTTTTTAAATACGTTATTTTAAATGTTATGCAGAACAACAACAAAAAAATTGCAAGCATTAAGTCCTGCCGAAAATCATTTGCTAGGCAGTTTTTGCAAGTATAAAGTGAGAGGTTAGTACAAAAGAAAAGCGGATCATAGGGCATCATGCGGATTTGTTGCTATCTGCTTTTAAGCACCCATCGCTAGACGCTGAAACGATTGACGGATTGAATTCCTTGGAAATTGGCCATAGGTTAACGAATGAAAATTAGCGCAAGAATAAGTGCAACTTATTGGTAAATATTATCCTAGCGAATATCTTAACAAATATATCTTGGCAAATATATCATGGCAAATATAGATAACCTCACATTCACAGATTAGTGAAACCGTTGCGGTATCTTGTAGCTGAGTATCTTGCTATCTCGCAGGCCTTTTTAGGCGGTTATTACGTGGGAAGATCTCACCATCGTGCAGCGTTACATTCAAAATTACAAAACTGAATGCTAAACATTCTTCTAATATAGGTTAGTCACCCCCTTAACCTGGCACACCCAATGACCGGTATGGCTGGGATAATGAGCCGCTATTTCTCTTTGCACTGTTCTATGATCTTTGATTATGCTGTCAGCAGACTTCAATTACTCGTTAGCTGTGTCTTGAGTATGACTTCTGGTTGAGGGTTCGTGGCACATGATCAGAGATCAATGACAGGTTGCATGTTTCGCTTATAATTGCCCGTAACGCAACTAGATATTTCTCATAGAAACGCAATTTTCAATTTTTTTTTCTTATCATTCTTTCATATATACAGAGAACATCTTATGTGGTATATAAACTTATTGCATCAACTTGAATGTCATGCATAGTGTGAATTATTTATTTTCATAGCCGACTGTTATAAATAAAGAAGTGTATGCATATGAATGACTTTTGATTATGTAGAAAATATGCTCGAATTACGTAGAAAAAAAAATTCGAATTTTTCGAAGTTCCTAACACGATAATGGCGGCACTCATTTATAAGCTTTGCTCTTCCGCTTTTTGAGCCGCAAAAAAAAAAGAACTGTTAATGTGTCACTGATTGTTTGCTAGCTTAGTGCAGACATAGAGGCTGTCAATAGGGATATGTTTTGCATGAGAAGTGAACGATAGAAAATTGCGCTCATTTGAATGATGCGTGAAATGGGAAGTTCGTTAGGCGGCGTTCGCTTAGTGTGCAGCAGTAACGTTGTCCATCCGGTGAATGACTCAAAAGGGGGCGAAGCTGAGCATATTTCTAAGCGCGGCCTATAAACGTCCGTTTGAGCCCACGAATGGGCTTTATCAGCCAGCTTCTGTTGCTGCTTATTCTGAGTGAATAATTTGCTTTAGATCATGTTTATTCGTAAGCAATTTTTACATATTGCTCGATAGACAGCTAAGCTTTTAGCAATGCCTTTTCGGTTCATATTCCCCTAATACTCAAATTTCAATGTAAGCAAAAGCATTATATACCGCATCCTAAACTCTCCAGAACGTTGATGTTTGTGAAATTACCACTTTCAATTTTTTCATAGTATAGGTAACGATTAACTAAACGATTTAGGCAATAAATTATGAATTATAAAAGCGAAATGATAATTAAAGTAATGTGAAGTTTTGTAGTTCGAGAAGAGGATTGAGTTAGCACGATATGCGAGATCTTCGAGAAGCAATTATTAAAGCGTCAATGAAATGTCATATAATCATATATGATCGTCGATCTCTTGCATTGATTTTCGTTGTACTGCTCGTAGACTCATATGCTAATGAAGTACACCCTGTCGATGTTCACAAAAAGTCATACTCATTAAGTAATGACGGTTGATAATAATTTCCATTAAAATTGTTGATGCAAAAGACGTAAAATTAATTTCATTTTATGAACTACTGAGCGGTTGGTTTTCCTTCCTAACGGCGTTGTGACTTCAGTCGCCTTATATTAAAGCGAATTAATTGATACAATGTATACAATATATGTAATATCTATAAATGTTGTTTTATTATGAAAAATGTGCAAACGATCGATATTTCGACTTCAAACTTATTGGCTGTCTATAAGAATGCTGTTGTGTTTTGTGAAGTTATTATAATCTTGCAATCTCTAAACAGATGGAATTGTCTGTTTGATTGTATCTGATAAGCTGGGCCAACTTTTCGTTTATATCGCCTCCCTTCCTCGTTGTTATGCGTATTCTGTTTATGAGTTAACATTCATAATATCCATCAGGTGATGGGGAGTGATTACTCTGCTGCTGCATGGGGATCAGAATTCTCTATTAAAACACTAATATCAGTTGCTATAATCATCTTGATCGTTAACCTACGAAATCAGATCCACATTGTGCGAATGCTAGATGTAGTCGGATAGCCTTCGAATTCAGTGACGAAGAAACCTTATCGAGAATCAATCAACGAGCCGAACACAAACAAATGCTGTCCACCCATCGGCAACGTCCATCCGAAGTGCGCCATTGTGCGCAATCGTGCTGTCGTCCCAATAATAGTATAATAGCTTTTTCGCCACTAAACTCCGTTTTATGGGATTTCCCATTTCTGCGAGCAAACTGCATCTTGCCATACATCGACCTTCTTACAATTACCTTAATGCAGCATTACGCTATCGCAACGCTTTCGCATGCTCATTTCACCGAACAAGGTTGGCATCATATCGAACATTCGTAAGACGAACAAGTGCTGGATTATAACTGTTTTGTCGCATAATGATCACTTTGCTGCGTTATGACCGCTTTGTTGCCTTAAAACTGAGTTATTGCGTTATCGCAGCTATATGGTACAGCTTTTGATGAGTTTTGCATTTCAGAAAACATTGCTATAAACTCTATAAATTTGTCGCCACAATTCCTCTAATTCCACTCAGCATGAATTTAGTCCACTGTTATATTGAGAATGTTTGTCACTATATTTAAATTCCTACTCTTGAGTTTTTCCAGCGAAAATGTGACACACCTGTACCCTTGCGAACATTCGGTTTAATAGCATTTCAAAAAAAGAGTATGCTCCAATAATTTCATACCTCTAAGGCACGTACTGTGACACACCTGTATGTATATATTGTTCATTCAACTCACCTTTAGAATTAGTTTCCCCACCTATGCAACATTACCAGCAGATATAGTACCAGAAAATAAGCAGAACACTACACTCAGTAAGCACTTTTATAGGGGTCCCCCGACTCTGGAGGAAAAACATATGGATCATCTGTTGGATGTCCCATCAGATGATTGGTGAGCATGAAATTGTAAATCAGCCAGCGTTTTAATGAAACTAATCTATTATTTCTGGTTGTTTGTGCTGAATGGGATGCTTGAGGTACTTAGGCAGGATTACATTATTTGTTTACTTATTTGCGATGAGCAGTCCGCTAGTGCATTAGGTGTGTTGGATGCGCAATTGATGCGAATAATGATTATATGTGACAATCGAAAGCTTTGATGGTCAAGTAAACGAACATCGCCCGCTCGGAGCAAATATCGCCTCCTCCTTCAACTTCTGCCCATCAAAAGTTGCAGAAATAGAATATGTGATTGACCACAGAGGTTAGTCGAAGTGCATATGGAAGAACAAAGGCAGCCACAAGTTGCGATATATTGTGAGATGGAGATGAGATTCGTTGCACAGAGTAAGGGACTTTTCAAAAATGCTTAAATACTGTATTGTGAGCATAAGCACAAAAGGTTCAGGAAAAACAACAGTCAATCCGGAGTTGGTAATGAGCAGTTTGAAATGTGTCTTCACATGAACCTTCGCAAACGAGATGGAAACTCCGAGTGATCGAACCTAAATTCAGAAACAATGAAACTAGTGCTCTGCGCCATGCGTCTTGATAAGCTGTTTTATTGCTTATTCCCTTGTGGTTCCATACGATGTAAAGACGAAAGAGCTGAAACTGAGTGCGAAAGCTATGAGTGAACAACTGCAAAGAAATTAAACGGAAGGTGTGCGGTGTTGGTTCGTCGGCGATGCTCTTTTTGTAATCGAAAAATAACAACTTTTTAATGAACTTCTTGGATGGTGTCTTCCTTATCACCACTTTGCTTTCGCCCAGCCTTCTCCCCCAACTACAATGATTAAACCAAGTTCGCTGTGGAATGCTACGAGCTTATAGGATATCTCAAATTTCTTCGAATTAAAAGACATTTTGGACAAGATTGTAGACTTTTTTGAAATATGTGAAACCTGAATTCACATTAACCCGCTATTTCTCCTAACAGAAACAGACGAGTGCCACTTACTCTGAAAACCTGGGGTTAGGAGAATTGACGAAGCCCGGACATGCGTCAGAAAACGTTCAAAGGAAAATATGATTACATCCGCATCTTCTATCTATAAACAACAACGTGTAGACGTAGAATAGCTATAACGCTTAAATTAAAATTTTATCTATTGTTGTATGCTGTTTCATTTCTATTGCGATAAATTTATGGGTAAACGTATGTGCATTTTTGCGAAAAACGATGTTCGTGTTTATCAATAAAATATGCAATGAATTTTAGGAAAAGCCGCTAAAAGAATTTTTTTTTTGAATTGAAATATCAGAATTGAAGAGTGTTTGCCACTTAAATATTTCTTAGGATTAAAGTAACAAAATTAAAGTATATTAAAATTTTAAAAAAATTTTTACGAAATCGGAAATTATAAATGCGATCGATGAAATTTTCGTTTGCTTAACGTTTGCATAATGTCCGACTTTCAGTTAACTAGCAATAATTTCTGCTTAATTATAGTAGTTACTTGTAAAATTCGTTAAGGTTTTTAATTTTCACCATGAGATTTTTCTCATCGTTGATTTTCCAATAACTATGTGATCGTCGACATTCTTAGTGATTTGAAATTTAAAGAAAATGCGAAATTCTTATTTCATTTGTTGGGTTGTGTTCATGATCTCATTTGAGATGATGGAATTTGACCACACTGATATATTTACAACGATTTTTTAAAGCATCTTTGACATTTGTGCGTCAATTGATGCATCAAGAAGCATCTCAAGACTCAATTTATTACCACTATTGATGCTCTGCTGAAATAAACATATTAGATGCCATCTAAACGATTTATTCTTTAAACGAAGATCTCTTTCATTAACACCATGATTTATAACGTTAAATTTCGAAAATACGCTAAAAATTTTTGATCGTTGCAAAAAAAATTTTTTCAGTATGGTATCAATTCAAAATCTCTATGAAAAACGCTTAATTAACAATTAGATAGTTGCTGAAGAGAGGAAACCAATAAGCTTCCGGCTTTTAGCAGCAAACAACTACTTTACAAAAATGAGAAGCTGCCACACTCTAAGCAACTGTCATTGCCCCGCAAATATTCTAAAACGTTTGAATCTCTACTTCAGAAATTAATTTATGAGGATATTCTTTGTGTTTTAAGTTTATCCTCACAAAAAAATTTTTATAGACTGAATCAATGAAGCACCACAGTGTTGGAACTTCTCAAACATCTATTTCCTCATCACTTTATTGAGATTGTTGAATGTTGGAAAAATCGCATAGGCGGACCTATGAGTGGACACTGTCCACTAGGGTTGAGAGGATATAAAATTGATAACGATCTACAGAAAACAGAGGCGATAGGATCGACCTTTCAAATTATTACTCTCATAACAGCAACCTCAAAGCTGCTTAAAAAACTATTACGGTTCCAAATTTACGATCCTGTAGAACCTTCTCTACTGCACCAGCATCGCCTCTTCAGAAAGTACAACTCAGCATTAACTACCCATAACCAAGTTAACAAAGCGCAATTACGAAAATATTCATCTCATAAACTTCATGTTGCATCTTAAAGTTAGATAAGCATACGGCAATGGAAATGCTCGTTTATTTCTTCACTAGATGTGTTTTTAAAATTGCGGTTCATACCGAGCCAATTCAGTCAAAAATTCCTCGTTAGCCAAGAAAGTGAAAACCTAGCGCGTTTGTTCCGTTATTTTTCCTTCGTTTTTTATGTTCTGTGACCTGCTTTTTTTCCAATAGAACTCTCTGCATTCCACAATGATGTTCACTTAGTACATTCTGTTTTATCTCTAGGTATTGCCATTATGCTTCGCTATATCCACAGAATCCACATGGGTTTAATCATAAGCAAAACGACTATTTCGAGGTATGGCTGAGTATGCCAAACGCACAAGTCATTTCCGCTTCCAAACCATTGAAAGAAACCAATCAGCCAGGTCAGTTGCATTTGAAGATCACAATCTAGGATTACTTTCCGAACCATACCGTTTTAGATCGTATCTTATATTTTCTAGTCGAAAGCATGTTCTATAGCGCTAGACCATATTAGTTTAAGGCCTGACTGTCTCGAGATTACGAATATTTTTGTATAATGTAATATCTGCTAATCGAAAGTATGCCGAGATTCAGGAAACAACTAACCATTCTATTCGCATATTGTTTAAAAGAAGAAAATATCATGACATTAGTGAAAGTGCGCGTCACGTGAATTGGGCTAAGGACTTAGAGTTAGCCAACGTTGAGTTCAAGGAAGCAGTCCATAACGGCGCTTTGAAACAGTTTAGTAAAATACTCAACAATTTGCTGCAGCCAACTGGTTATAGCAGATCTAGGCACAGATTGTATGCGCTCAGACATCATCGAACTAATTTCGATCTAATGTCACTGAATTAGCTCACATCACTTACAGAACTTGATGCATTTTATGAAATAAAATAGAAAAGCAATACTTTATGGTGGAAGCTCCAGCGTTAATTACGATCGAATTTGAATAACGTTTTGAATATTTTTGGCTAGCAATTGCAAAAAGTTAGATGCAGGATTGATTCAAATATGCGGATGAAGGAATGATCGAAATAGCCGAGTGCAGAATTGGTTCAACTCATACAACTCCATCACCCGCTCATTTATTGAACATGCAAACCTAAAATTTTCTTGCTCTGAAGTAAATCTTCAAAACAGTATAAAAATATGTAACGCAGATTTTGCGTTATGTCGAGACATTTTTTTGCTCATCTATTTGTTTAAAAATTCCTCATCAACATGAGCGCTCATTTGTTCTCTCATTGCATCTCATAAAAATAAACGCCAAATTGCTAATGTTTGAACGTCACTTAAGCAGGACAAGCGCACCCCACTTTAGAGTTGAGCAAGGAAGGGTAACCAAATCACGAAAATCTAATGAATTTAATTATTTGTAGAAGGCAGATTGGGAGAGCTGAACACAATGTAGCTGAGTTTCAAAATTGTCAGCATTCGCTTGCGCAAAAAATGGGAATCGGTTGAAACAACGTACATTGACGCTAATATTATGGACGACTCGGTAGTTGTATTTTTAATATATTTTAAGAGAAATTGCTGTATATGCATAAAACGTGCCATAATTCTTTATAATTTCTGAATAAGGCTTATGATCGAGCATTTTGCTTATTTTCTGTATGTATGAAATTTGTTCTTTAATGTCCAACCGTTTTACTACTTGCATTTTTTGCCACTGTGAACTCAGAGAACATTTTCCTAGCATTGTATTTCTTCTTCTATTTTTATTTGTCCTCTCATCTCCCTCCTCCCCCTCACTAAAAAAAGATCACTCGTTGCAATATAATCGATAGTTGTCGCCATTTTATTTAAATATTAGGAGGTACTATTTTCGAGACTAAATAGTTCTATGGTTTCTTTATTGATACGGTAGAGAAATGCATGAAAAATGTAAGCGTTGCATTCAACTGCTTGGCGGCTCGTTACTACAAGTATCTCAAGTTGTACTCTGTGAATAGGCAAATGGCTTTTTGATCAGCTATTCGGCTGTCGACAACTATTAACTGCAACCAATTACGAACTGCCGAAGATCGAATTGTGTTTGCGGACAAAGTTTTCGTTCACGCCTATCCACGACTTCGAAATATTTCTTTTTTTTTGGCTGCCATAAACATGAAATCCACTTGCATAGAAAACGAATGCAATAAGGAATCCAAATATCACCAAGAAACCCGAACTTCCACTTCGCAGAATCGCAAGCGTTTCGAAGCATAAAATTTATGCGCAAATGAGTTCGATGTGAATGAGTTTGTTGATTTTGCTTCAACTGCTTGAATCTCATAGTGACGCAAACAACAACGAAAGCAAGCGCGAACAGATGTCGCGACAAGCTCGGCATCAACGTGTTTTCGAAACGGCGATGCAGTAGCGTTTATGGTGAACGCAGTAGTCGCAGAGCGCGTCACTCTGGGTCAATACTTCTTCCCGAATCAGACGGCGACACGGTGAAGAGTGTTGGTGTGCGTGAAACTGCTCGTTTCGAGATGTGCCACACAAGTGAATCTCCATCTTGCTTACTCTATAGGTGTTGCTTCTTTTTGCTGACATACGCTTCTTGCGGTGCATGACCTCCATGCTGTGCATCGTTGGTCACATTCGTTTCTCTCATCGCTTGCCCTTCTATTCGCCTCTCTAATCACTTTATTCGGCAGCTAATGAGAGCAAATCATGGTACTGATTGACGAATGTCAATATAAAAGTGCACAACCTTTGCCCATGCCATTCACATATGCACAAGACGAGAGCTTTTGCGTTCTACTAGTTAAATTCCGGCACATCTATTCGCGTCTTTTAAATATGCATGATGGAGTGTTTCATTCGGGAAACGAGTGCAAATACGCTCGACAAATTGTTTCGTATGCATTCTTTGCAATTACGGCAAGGAAAAAAACAGGTTAGGAGAAGAAATATTCATCGTATTGCTTATTCAAGAGATTTGATCTGTGCATATGCAAGCACCCAATTTATGTTTGCAATTGATTGCACTTTTGAAGTTTAATATGATAAGGGCATTAAATGTGCTATGCAGTGAGGCCACACAAGGTATTTGGATAATGGATAATTTATAGAAGAAATGGAGGGTATGTTGATTGATTGGAGGCGAGTATTAATGAGTAAGTTACTGTTTACTTATTGAATAATATTACTGTAAAATGTCACCATCACGCATAAATATTACTAGTAATATCAGTGAGATGATTTGCCTTAGCCTTGAGGAAAATAGGTGAATGGTTGAATAAACCGTCGGCTAATGCCTTAACGTAAAGACTCACAGTGAAGGGTTTGCCTTAATATGGCAATACTTCTAGAAATTATGATGTTCCTTTCGGAATTTACATAGCGCAAATGACATCTCACTCTTCAGTAAAGGAAATATGCGATGAGATGAAGCTAGAACACACGTTGGCAATAGTTCTTAATATGGCACTACCTCACATAAAAGAGGCTAGTTCTTTTCAACGGTCATTACAAGTTTCATCTATGAAACTATCTCTTTATTTTCACTAATTTTACTGGTTTACCTTTAATGTTGTACGTAATAAAAATAAACTGCGGCCCGAAAGAATGTGCAAATAAAGCGATGATTGTCTTTGGAACCTACTTTTACTCCAATATTGCTTGATTCCGTTCTAAAAATACGGGACTTTTTCAAACATTTCAATTCTGGCAAATTATTAGATCTATGCTGAAAGTGGGGAAAAAAAAAGGGCAACAAGAAAAATTCAATAATAAATCCTAAATAAATTTACAATTTTTTGGACTTTTCAAATACAATAATATTTTTATTTGCTGAAAAGAAATAATTTTCATTGCATTTGGGATATTTTTCATTTTTATTCATTCGTTAGCAAATCGCACAAAATAATTTTCTTCCAAATTTTTAGCCACAAATCATTTCAATTTTTGAATTTCTATTAATTTGAGCTTAAAATGATAAAGAAGAGCCGATTTTCTTAGAAACACAATATATCGCTTCTAGAATTGCGTTGTTTCGTCTCTCTATAACAATTTCGGTTGCCCGCCCACCGCATTTCATATTTTCCTAGCGCAAGCAGGTGAACCATAAATCTATGGCTTCCGCTTTCCTCAAGCGTCATTTGTTATTGCGTATCGCTAAGGGTGAATTAATGCGAAAAAAAAATGCATTCTTCACTTTTTCTAACTGAAATAAGTGAATAGTGTTCATAAATTGTCAAGAAAATTCATAGCTTATACTCTATGAGTAGTGTTCGTATCAGTGATGTATACTAAATCATATAATTCATCACTGCTAAATAGGAATGTAGTCGCATCATTTAGTTATTTATTTATTTGTCTATATATATATATATATATATATATATATATATATATATATATATATATATATATATATATATATATATATATATATATATATATATTATTTATTTTATTTATTTATTTTATTTTTATTTATTTATTCCATTTACTTTATTTATTTATCTTATTTATAGGTTTTTTCACTGATGTTATTAGACTAGTAAATTATGAGCGTTTTTCCATGAGCTTCTTTCAGGCGCTACGATCATCTACTATCCCTCATTGTCGCAATAATACACTTTGATAGATTCATTGGTTATAAATATAGAAACTTTGTTTTAATTAAAAAACAACGAAAGAATGATAAAGCGATTTCATTGCTGATGAATCTCAATCGCTTAATCTACTTTCACGATTATTCCTCGTCTATCGTCATTCTTCATTGATAAAAACCACATTTACTATCCCGTTTCTAATACGCGTAATGCGATAAATAAATCAAACGTTTTTTGATTAAAATTATAGAATATATATATATGAGTAATAAGTTCATTTTTTTCCTCATCAATACTATACAACACAGATGTCAGATGCGTATTTCTAATCAACGCTTCAAGTCAGAAAATTTCGGTAATAATAGTAATTAAATTCGTATGAGGATCATCACAAATAGTACTTAATAACTTGAAACGTCATTGGTGAAAACTTCCGTCATCATCACTTTCTACCATCGACGCAAAAATTTGGCAGCAATACTTCACTTCAAATCACGAATTATTTCCAATTCTATAGTCATCACGTTCTATGCTATATATTGTGTTATAATACATCATATTTTATGTTGTATCTTTTGCTATTTTCACCAGAGACCATTAAGAAAAATGTTATTTCAAGTGTTGTCGATGAAAAATTTCAATCAGTAAATCGATAAATGCTATGGTTTGGGCGCTTACCCGAAGGGATTACTTCTGCGCGGTTCTTGGTGTCGATCGGACGCCAGCCGAGTATTGCTTTTTGCGCTCGTATAAACTAGATCTTATGGAATACTTTCAAGAACGCTGGAATAAACTGACCTGTTGTAGATTCCCATGAATTCATTTTCTTTACTTTTGCAGTTTTATGCTGCATAAGGGAACTTAGGCTATTACTGGATAACTTTTTTAAACGGCCACATTTAGAGTAATTAAGTCCAGCAGCAACTTCTACGCATTAATATAAAAGAACTACATCAGAATTTTGTGTTCAGCAATATTATCTGCGCCGAATCAATTATTCAAATTTCAAATTTTCGCACTCCAGTATAGAATTTTCAAAACAAAACAAAAAAAAAAAAACTCTCAAGAGGTTTGAATAGAATATGCAAACGCTCAACATAGACTAATGTGGAATCATTAGCCTAAACTGAGGGCTTGAAAAATCAACAAATGTCGACTCAAAGATTTTTGCAAAACAAACGATTCTATTTTTGAAGATTTTTCGCCGAGAAAAATAATTTCGCTACGTAAATCTTTTATAGCAAAAAAAAAAGAGTTGCAAAGTTGCATCGTGAAATAATTCTCAAAGGGGAATATCTTTCTTCAATGCGCACGACTATGTACTTGGGCGCTGAATGATGAAATTGATGAATGTTGTTAAAAAGGCATTTTTCTTTAAAAAAAAACTCAAAGATTAGATGTGTTATGCAAATTTTTCAACAAGTTTTACTTTAGCACAATACGTTATGTTATCCCATTGTATCTTACTACAAGTAAATATGGTAGATCACGTTGGCGTCATATTTCTTTCCCACTGCAAAAGGTGATATTGCGATCGACTGCCGTTTGCTTAATGCTGTAGAGCGGCGATTACTGCTCGTTAATACATATTTTTCATATTATTTCAGCTACGATTTGTCATTACGTTTGGATTAATGCCAGCATACCTTGATGTTTTTTCGACTATTTCATGCGTATTTTCATTTTTCAAATCGTCGCTGAATTGTTTTGATCTCCCAGTATTGTCGCTTTTGTGTGTGTGTGCATGTGTGTGTGTGTGTGCGTGTGTGTGTGTGTGTGTGTGTGTGCGTGTGTATGTGTGTGCGTGCGTGTGTGTTGTGTGTGTGTGTGTGTGTGTGTGTGTGTGCGTACGGCATTGTTTTCGATAACGCCTTTAATTTGTTGCGAATGTTTCGTTTTCTATTGCAAAAAAGTGTTTTTTTAAAAATTTTATTCCTATTCTCATGCAAAAATCCTTTATTTGACTCTGGCTAAAATTCTTATTAACAAAGAAAGGTCGTCCCACGTTTGGCCGATAAAAGTCGTCTTAGATAAGTTCTTCATAAGTGAAAATATAAAGATGAACGCGAATATAAAGAAAGGATATATATATATATATATATATATATATATATATATATATATATATATATATATATATATATATATATATATATATATATATATATATATATATATATATATATATATATATATATATATATATATATATATAGTATGAGGTTGTTTGTCGGATTAATGTATATAATATGGAAACAGGATTATAATGAAATGTGTCGCTAGGAACATGTGGTGGGGTTCGCAATGTGGGAGGGGGTGAAGTGCTGCAAATATTGTTGGTGGAATTGCAGTGTGAATGGAGTTCCTGGGACAGCTAACTGCAAATGTGCAAGCACAACTGAATTCAGTAAAACCACAACTGAACTCGGTTATTCAAACTGCAACACGTGCTCGTGATAATCTTGCGCCGATTCTGAGTCGAGCATCCGCACAGTTGGACACTATCGGCAAAATGCTACAGGTACGCTGTATTCTTTTGTGAAATGCTTCTCTCTTTTGACTTTGTTGATAATATATATTGCTAATGAAATAGCTCAATATTTTAGATAAATCAAACCGTCAGTCAGCTTATTTCACTTTCGGCTCTTATTGTCCTTTTTTTCCTTCGAAATGCTTTTAATGCGTATATCTGCTATTGTTTTCAGAAACTTCAGCGGCAAGGCTTAACATATAAGCCTATGTATCGCTGTTGATAATAGCATTTTGGCCGTCAGTGTTCGGCCTCCTCCATGGCATTTGGTTCGGCAACATTTGCTTGAGCACATTTTTTACGACGTGGTTGCTAAAAACACGAGCTAAATTTGCAAATTTCCTCGAATATTTGCTTAACATACAAAGATCGAAATCGCCATCTCATTAACTTGCATGTTATGATGGCGAAAAGTTCAAAACATAATCTTGGGGCCGCATGACCAACTTAATCTACAGTGCCATAGTAAGGCGTGCGCCACTATTGTTCCACCTAATAGAACTCCTCGGCAGCGGTAAGACGAGCTTTAAAAAGACCGCACCAACGCTATATATATAGCTGAACTGGGTTGATTACTGCAAGCGTTCGATGCACATACAATTAGGACTAGTTCCGAAATGTGGAGAGGTTTCTTTGAATGTTGAAATGTGATGCGGTGAGATTTTGAAAAATTTCCAGCTAACATATGAGCACAACGAAATACGCTCACAATGTTTCGAATTTCGAGAGTTTTGCCGATATTCTTACAGCGATATCGTTTCAAATTCAAATCGAATCGAATCCGTTATCAATTTTCGCTAATACTGCAATAATGATTTCTTATCGTTCTATGCTCATTGATGTTGTTCCCTCTTCTTTTTTTTTAAATCAACAAATAGCCTCTTCAAGAGGTTTTCATTTATATGCTTCCATTCTTGCATCAATAGGATGCTATTGAAGGCTAATACGCTAGTTGTTGGCAAATACTCATTATATGCTCTAAAAAATTATAGTGCCATTGGTTTGTTTTGGATTCCCCCCCCCCCCCAAAAAAAAAACACGAAATGTTTTCCGCATGTTCGTAATCATTCAGACGAAATAATGCATGATAAATTTTTCTTTTAATTTTACGTCTTCTGGATCAGATCATATGATAAAACAAAAGTTGTCTCAGATGTACAACAAGTATATGCACATGTTTCGCTTATTAAGCATTCTTTTAGAGCAGACAAATTGTTGATCACCAACGGAATTTACTAGATCTTTCTTCCAGCACTCTCCTCTTCTCGATTCGTCTCCAGTTACATTGCTCGCCTTTACCGAAATATCTCTTTGCATACTAATTTTGAAAAGTGACGAACCCGTCACAAGTACTTTCCCTTCTAGCCACCGTTGCATTTTATTACGCTGCTCGTTCACACTAGTGGACACAATCGAATGATCGCTTAAGAAACACAATGAGAGTTAAAAATGGCCCATATGCCGGCTTGCTGTCCAAACCAACTGCACTTGCACGCTACGCGTTGCCGATTTTTCAGTATAAATTAAAGCTAGCAGCTCCCCTCTAAACCTGATAAAATAACCGTTCAAAGAGTATAGGTCGAATAACGATTATAAGTGCCTATATATGTTGCCAACGTCATCATCGCAAATATCACTTCATTCACCGACAATTCGAAACGCTTTCATGAATTCCGAATGCATCAGATATTCTCTTTAGGTAGCTGCCGATAGAAAACAATCGCCAATCGATATTCTACCATCGATAACTGCTTTCGACTCGAGTCTCGAAGATGCCACTTTCAAGTAAATGAATTATTTTATTTCGTTTTCGGAGAATTGTTGAGCGTTATTATTTGCGCATTTCTGCGTCGTTCATTGATGCGCCTTCCATTTTTGCACAAATTATCCCTCTCACTATTAGCCTTCCAACTTCTAGATTCAACTTTAACGAATCGAGAGTGATGTCATGCAGTAAAAAACCATCATCTGACTTAATAGGCATTGGCGAACGGTCATCATTATCAACATCATCATTCCCTCACTTAGGTTGGACCAGGTCCTAAGGTCCTACTACAATAAGGGTCAAACATTGGGGAACGGTCATGAGAGTCATTTTTTTTCGCTTCGTAATCCATTCTCAATTCGCTTCGTTTCTCAACGCACAAAAATAGGTTCCTTTTTTTTTCCTAGTAATTATCATTCATTTATTTATTCTCTTATTCAATTGCGTCTCCTTTTTCTTTTTCCTCCTCCGTACCCTTTTCAATTCTTCAGCCTAATAAAATCATTCATAATCTCAATTTAATAGATTATAAACGAAAAATTATTAAAATTTCGAATAATACTGAGTTCTTCTCTATGAAAAATTGCTCAACTGTCGATCAGCTAACTGATCGTTGATATAACAACTTCGTTCCATTTTATAAATGAAATTTTTGTCATTCAACTATCTTCAATTTTTTAAAAATATTCAAACACAATCAATAAAGAATTGAATGATTTGATTATAAAGATTCACTCTAGAGGGTCGAATAAAGTCTCATTTCTTTTATTCTCGAAATTAATGCATAATTTGTTGATTAATAGGAAAGCAGCAACGAATTTGTTCCTTTATTTGCTCTCAATAAAATTGCATTTTCGAAAATATTTGCCATAAAGTTTTCGGACTATCTAAATAATACGTCGAATTTTACTCTAGCTTAAATATTGCTATGACGCAATATTTGCTGCTAAATCGAGTAGTCGATTACTATTTTATCGGCTATTTCTAATGAGCGTTTATCATATATCCTGTTATATGTACTGGTATTGTGCTCATAACAGCACTCTTGCATGATTGATTTATTTGAAGTCAGCTCCAGCTGAGATAAGAACAATCACCTCTATCATAAAGTTGCAAATAGCTGAACGCAACTCCTTCAACTAGGTCAAGTATTATTGTTATTTATGTTTTCCACACTATCTAAGCCCATAGGTATGCTTTCCATGCACCACTTCAGCTAGTTAGTAAATAAAATTAATCCGTAAAGTCTTGCTTCATAATTTTTTGAGATGCATAACCGATGTTTTTGATGGAATGAACTAATCGTATGCGTAAAGTGTTATGAGAGCATCATTTGATTAGTGCAATCTTCCACATTTAAGAAGTGAGTTGATTTATTTGATTTGCGTTTTTTTTTTGGCGTCTCTTAGTTCAAGGAATGAGCTTAAGTCATGTTTTGCAAGTGCTTTTGCGCGCAATTTTTAGCACGTAAATATATACATTTTAATAAAATTGGATCATTTTGAAAGGTGAGTATACTGATAAATTATATAAATTGAGCGCCTTTCCTATAGTTGTTGATGAAGCAGATCCTAGAAAGCACATTGAGATAATATTTATTGAAGTATAACAGTGGTTTCTTCGATAAGAGGGTCCATTTGATCGACTCGCACTATTGCTTATATCTCCGACGTTTACACTTGCTTATATGCGGGTTAACTCTGAGGGAAATATTTCATACACATTTCTTCTCAGTAAAGAAATGTGGTCAGTTGTGTTTAATTAACGAGGTTGTCAGTTTATTGCTGCACTTTCTTAATATGTGCCACTTGTTCATAATTGGAAAGAATAGGAAGATCTGCCAAAGTAGCTGATATGATACGCACATTAGCATTTCACCTATCAAACTGATCAATTCCTTATGTTAACAACAATTAATAAATATGCAAAGCTATAGCCTCATATATTAATCAGCCAGATCGCTGGGCATCAACTTTTCGCGAAAGATTTGATATAAAATGAATATAAATAATCCAATCAACTGCTATAAAATTTTAAAAAAAAATCAATGAATATAAAAGTGCATAGAATATATTCCAACGCTGAAATATCTATAACTCCTCTCAAATTTACTAAATTGGCATGAGAAATGATGTAAGGATAACGCTATAGTATCCATTATATCCATGAAATCTGGTAGCGCTGATTTGATGGTTTTCGAATTAGAACCGCATTAAATGTTTGTGCACAGGTATGATATTGCAATTATTACCTATATGTGCATAGATATGGCGACGCAATTATACTCTTTCATCAGTAAATCTACGAAAACGTATAAAAGATTCAATTCATTTAAAATGATTTGCACGTTCGACTAAATTAGAAAAAAAAAAACATCTAACGCATATCGGAGAAATAATTTTTCAAATATGCATCTGAATATGTTGTTGTTGCGAAATTTGCGAAATTTGAGCCTAGTTAATAAATTAGCTGTCTAGAGATCGCTGAATTTTTGATTACATATGGAAAAATAATAAATGAATAATATGGATTTTTTTTTTTTTTTGATGAATGAAAGCTATAATGTGACTGTCTGATGGATGGCTATTTTTTTTTGCTGTTGAAAGAACGTTTTTTTTTTTCGATGTAGATTGTGTTCATATGAGGCAACTCAATATATCAAGCGGGAAATTTATGGAATAGGATCCACGAATTTGACACCACTTCAGACGAGTTGCATCCTCTCCGATGTCTCCTTTCTTTAATTGAATCAAACAAATATTGTTTACAAACGCTCATTTTGCATTTTAAGGGAACGAAATTTCGACAAAGTATCATTGATTATTCCGTATTACTGATTATTTACCCTCTGCTTAGTAAGTAGCTCTAATTATATCAGTGATTACTTTAGTAAAGTGTTTTTGTTGAAAATTAGATATGAGAAATGGGCACTGTTGTATTATATGATAGTGATACACCTTCTAGGTAATAAATAATATAAAAATGAAGAGGTAATGCTGCGTTTTTACTTAAAAAAAAAAACAACAACAACGACAACAATTAGCCATTTTCTAAGTGTAAAATTCGATTCCATCGTTTTATTTCATATGAATAGCGTAAATTCTAACTTTATAAATATCTTATAATTTAATTTTGAAATTAGAACGCTAAAATGAAATCGTATTGAAATCATAAAAATTACCAATGTGCAAAGAAAATTGATTCATTGGATTTGATCGCCAATTTTCAAACGAATTCCATTGCATTTTTTTTTTTTTTTTGAAATTATCATTTTGAGCTAATCAATATGAATGTAAACCTATATTTCTGATATTAATATATTTTCAAAAATTGGCACTTTTCCAAATCCAATTATGCGAAATTTTTCACCGCAAAAGAAATTCTGACAGATATTTACATTCATATAGGAAGCAGTTATATAGCAAGTTTTTTTTTAAAACCTATCATTGTTTATATTTTCTATTTGTGGTAAATGCGCAAATGAAGTGACATTCGAAAATATTATAGTATAATAACGATAAACTAAGATAAATTAATAAATATTTCCTCTACTTTAGGTTTCGTAGAGAATATTTGTTGATTAATTTTACGCTAAAATTTATTCAATATTTTTTGATGCTTATTTCTCATATAAAATTTCTCTTCCCAAATTTTCCACATCTATTTCCCATATTAGAGATTTCCTCATACTAAAACAGTCAACAAAACGATGACGACCTATGAAACCTACGAATATATGATTTTCTCTTAGAAGTTATGCCTCTAAATGCCATTAATATAAATGTCTTCATGCTTACATCATCTAATCCTTAGGAACCATTTAGTGCATTAAATGTTTAAACGGAAAAGTGGGCAAACATTTAGGCCAAATGAGCCGTTTTTTTTTTGGAGTATATTGTTTAGCTTAGGGATCTGAAAATAATATATGCGCCCACTTTACAATTTCATCACTTACACTTTAGCATTTTTTGCAACAAAAAATTAGAATGCATTATATAATATTAGAATATAATAAGCAATATCATTCGCGTTTTGCAATTATCTCAAAGATTAGAAGCGTAATTGATATAAAAGTTGCTTCATGGATTTGTTTTTTTTTTTTTATTTCGTCGATCACTGTCCACATCAATTTCGATAACTTAATAGGGATTTCTCACATAAAAAGAAATTAAACAAGCTCGAAATCTTGTACTTGGCAAAAAAAAACTGATAGTGCAATATTTTTTCTCTCTTGGAATTTCTCGAACGTGGAATCCTTAGAGAAGCTGACGATGTTCAACAATCAAAAATCAAAATTCTTAAATCTCTACGAAAAAGCAATAGTACGCAATTCTTTTGTTTGTTTTCTTTGTCTCCTTTTTTTTCCACCACAGATTACCCGAGGAGCGTACCGACTGAGATCAACTAGATGAAACCTTCTAAACGAAAAAGTCATGAATATTTCAAAAGCAAGGGCGCTTTCTAGATCTGCGCATTCACTTAATGAATAGAATACCCTATTAAAAATAAAAACTGAAAGCAGGTGACAAAGTACGCCATAAACGATGCTGTGCTCTTTGAAATTGCTATATAATATATATATATTATATATATATATATATATATATATATATATATATATATATATATATATATATATATATATATATATATATATATATATATATATATATATATATATATATATATATATATATATATATATATATATATATATATATATATATATATATATATATATATATATATATATATATATATATATATATGTGCAAACAATCATACGATCATATGCATTTGTATTATATTCGGCAGAGGCACAGTGTTGCTCAACTTTTACGAGCACGTTGATGATCTACCGAAGGAATCGAAGCTATTTCACGATTGACGTTGACTATTTCACGCTATTACACGATTGACGAATTCTTCTGAAATATTGAAATTTTTGAAATGAAATAGATATTAGCAAATATTGCAGAGCATGATACTACCACGTTGTTTTATCATTCATCAAATTTAGCATTGATTTCGAAGAAAGAAAAATTGAATTAAAAAAAAAAACTGAAGAAATATAACACCGCCGTATAGATTTAGCTATTCATAAATTCATTAATTTTGAAATTCATTACCTTAGAGGTTAACAAATTTCACCATTACAGCATTCCAAAATAAGCTTTAAAAAAGTCAGAAATAGCGAAAAAGAGAAAAAACAAGCATATTTGATTATCTACACAAAGATATGAGAACTCCAGAATGCGGCTATTGCAAATGTACCTTAGCCAAGTGTTTAGTAAAGAAATGCTCGTTTTAACTAGTCACGTATATTGTTCACTATGTTAGATGCCTATGAACTGTATATGATATTTTAAATATAGTAATAATATGAAGAGATATTATTTAGCTTCAAATATCCAGCAAGTGGACAATTCAAATTGGTGAACGCTGGTGAGAGTTTACAATTGCATTTGGGTCCCGATCTATCGGGCGAATTCACAGCCAGTTTCATCAAAGACCAGAGGTTCGCGCTCGAGCTCGTGCTAATACATTGGGGCACCGAACCAATGAACGGAAGTGAACATACTGTGGGTGGTGTCGGATATGCGGGTGAAGTACATTTCATTCACAGAAATATGCATTACGCAAACATCGATCATGCCTACAAAGAACCTAACGGCGTACTCGCAGTTGCAATTCTTCTAAATGTTAGTTGCTCGAGTTGGAGATTTTTAATGTGCCCTATCTCATCAATGACTATATTTAACCAGGTGTTATTCATAAAAAACACCTTTCAATTAAAAGAGAATTTGTTTTAAATTGATAATGATGGCATACCTTTCTAATTTTTTTTTCTCTCCAATTTGAAATTTTCACTCCAAATTATTTTCTTTCATTGAGAGCTATGGGACGGAAATTCAATAGCGGAAAACCATATGCGATTTTAGTTCGCATTTCACTCGGCTAAATGGAATTGATTCACACAAAAATCCACAATAGAATGTTATATGAAATTCTCATCTGAAGAAATTGCCATTGAAATCACTATCGTAAATGAAACATATCTTTGAGGAATAACAAGAGGTTTATACTATGTCAAGAAATTAACGAGCATTTGTGTTTGATTGAATTTTTATCTGTTTTTTTTTTCTCGCTAATAAACATCATAGTGTTGTGATAATAGTGATGAATGTGGGCGTTCTACTCAAAATTTTATTCAATCATTTTCCAATTCTATTGTTTTGTTGCTCTAATATCTTCAACGGTTATGAAAAGAAAACAACAATCGCCATATTCAATTCTCTATTCTGTTTTTTTTTTTTTTTTTTTCATTCACTATGAAATATCCACTTTTATTTTTCTCGATTACTATTTACAAAGTTTCTATTGGATCACTTTAAGCGCTATTCCCGAATGTTATCTGTTTAGGTTCGTCTCTGATTGTTTCTTTCAATTTTATACACTAAACTTGATTTCATTATTTTTTTTTTTCTTTTTTCTTTTTTTTTTTTTTTAATAGAAGAGCAAGAACGAAAATAAAATGACGAGAAAGATTTGAGCTAAATACTCAAAAGAAACGATTTTCAAAAAAAGATAGCCTTATCAGAGATAGTTGCTTATTTAAGACTATGCATCCATCTTTATGGCATCAAGACAGATTGCATTATGATGATATGAGAAGAGATATTTCAGGAGTCACACGATGATAATCCAACTTTCGCACCAATTGTTGATGGTATAACACAGATCGTATATAAGGGCAGTGAATGTGCCGTTCAGCGAATTGATCTACGTCAACTTCTTCCTCCACCAGGTGATAGATACGTTTAGAATATTTTATTAGTTTTTTTTTTTCTGGAATATGCATTGATCTGCATGAATCCAACGTTTAAGTGGACTAAATAGAGAATAGTTGCGAATATTTGCGTTATTTTCCGTTATTTTTTTTTTTTAATATGAAATATTATTCTCCATAATGCATTTAGTTTCTCTTCATATGGCAGCCGAATTAAATTGTATAAAAATCTACTCACTGTTCCGAAAAAAGAATGGCAATAAAATAAAGTTGAAATCTAAAAAGTATGAGTTTGCTATGGATTTCTGTTAAAAAATCCATTAAAAAAAAATTACCTAGGTCATTTTCATAATAATATTAAAAGAACTGTTTTCATTATTTCTTATTGAATAATTTTAATTCAATTCTATGAAATTTCAACTTTATTCGCCTTTAAAATTCCGCATGTTCCACAATCATGTCAAAGATATCTTTTGCATATTTTTCCATGTTGTTTCAATTTGTCTACTTTTTTTTTTTTGGTGTTTTATTATTTATTGATATCTCGATATTTGAGCATTAATTAAATATGTAACGTCGATATATTTGTAGAAAAGATGAGAGAGTTTTGGGTATATGATGGATCAGAGACAATTGCGCCATTTCGAGAGAATGTCCAGTGGATTATTTATAGATCAACGGTCTCCATATCTTCCCATCAGGTTTCTATAAGTGTCAATTATGCAATTCGAAGCTTGCTTTATGATAACTTCCTATATGCTGTTGTTATTACGGGAATAAGTGTGACCACATCCCACAAGTGACCATAAGTATGACCATGTCTCACAAACTTAAATAAATAACAGAAGGTTCCGATAATCTAGCAAATCAACGAGCCAAAAAATGTTGATACCTCACATATCACAAATTGAATACAACTATATGCGCAAATTTCTCCTTCACATGACCCTAGAATTAATTCTTTCGAAGCGAAAATAGAAGCGATACAAAGAGGCATTTATTAACAATGAATAGCTTGTTTATTTAAGTGCAATAAAATAAAGTATATATATGCATAAAAATTTTTACATTTGAAGTGATATAAAAGATGAAATTGCAGATGCAATGATTGAATATCATATCGTACTATCACTACAGCGATAAAGAAACCCTCTTTCTATCCAGCACAGTTTTAAGTAGAAGAAAAATGAATTAAAATATTTTTAAGTATACGATTTCATGTTTGCATTAATTTTGGCGCATGATGCGAATCAAGATCAATTTGCACTGTAACACATTCCAAATAAGATGCTTCTTGGTATTATTCCGTCGTTAACTCAGCGACGTTACGGAGAAATACAAAGGAGTTATGGCTACTCATAAAGTTCGAAAATATTTGATACTTTCTTGCTATCCAAGCAAAAAGATGTTGGCACCTTCTGAGCCCTAGAATGCGACCAATTCTTAGTAACAACTGAGAAAAAGCTCGAACAAATTCTTCTGGCAATGAGTTTCACTTATTGCCGTTCGAGGCATTAAGCCCTTAAGTGGTTTGAATTTAAAATGCTGAACAAAGCAATAAAATTTTTCGATTTTTCTCCCCCCAGTGTATAAATTCGACCATAACTCGTAAATTACGTCTAAGTTACGGACAGTCAGTGTGTTCAGGCTGAAGCTCAAGCGTATTTTGGACCTGAGGTGTGGTGTTGAAGCTCTCTTTCCGGTGTATTGCAAAAAAAAAAAAAACATGATGCTGCATTAAATACTTCAAAGAAAAAAGCGTGAATTTGCAGTTGGACAAGTTAAGAACGCTACGGAAAGAAGGTTATGAAAGTGAGGTGGAACATGGAATGCTACCAATTCGACCCGTGCAACC
Organism: Ascaris suum; assembly: GCA_013433145.1. Lineage (NCBI taxonomy): Eukaryota > Metazoa > Nematoda > Chromadorea > Rhabditida > Ascarididae > Ascaris > Ascaris suum. The sequence continues at coordinate 5,457,757 of CM024191.1, read as the reverse complement.
ACTCAACGGAAGAATTGTACGGTCATCGTTTCGAGCAGCAGCACAGGCACCACCCATCGAACACTCGTAATCACTCGAGTCCCGTAATGAATTGATATCCATGAGAGTCTTCTTTCTTTTTTTTTCATAACATTGTTCTTCTCTCCTTTTTCGTTCATAAATTTCCCGAAATTTTATATAAATTCAGCCGAATATATATTTTTTTTCACTATAATATACATCTCATAAAGTGTTTAATAACACTAAACAAATGATATTCGATAGTGTTTCTTTATTATTATCTTTTGAATTGCTAAACGCTTACGTGTGGCCATTCTCTCTGAGCATTAATTATGTGCAGTTGTGAATTTTGAAAAATGTGGATTTTTTTTTCCAGAAGATCACTCCTTTTTTTCCGTTTTACATAGCACAATCTTTAGAAGTATCATCATCGAGCTCCATTTTGATGCATCTATTTCATGGAAGAATTCTAAGACCCGATTCCCTCTCTCTCATCCTTAGCATAAAGACTTTACTTTTTTAATTTTTACTCGTATTTATTCTGAGGCAATCAGAGAAAAGGCAATAGGGCACGATTAATTTATACAACAGCGATGGTAGCATTCTCTCAACAACGCCTTTTTTTTAGTTTATAAAATGTCTCGAAAAATAAATGACGCTAATTTAAAAGGTGGAGAGCTATGTCACTCATCGAGTTTTTGCAAATTTCTTCATCGATACACCTGGCTATTTCCAGTGATTTCTTCCTTTATAAAAATAGATCAATTATAGCGCGATGCTCGAGAACAGCTTAATTAGAATGTAGTATCAAACAGTGGCTATTATGTGCGATCATTTATGCATTCATTTTTCGCTCATATAGACAAATCCGATTATAAAAATGTCACAAAAAAAAATAACGTCGAAATGCTTGATTAGCTCTTTACCTCGATTTGCATCTAATATTGCATTATACTTTCCAGTGCGCTTATTTAATCGTCATTTCTTATCTCCGCCTAGGGATATTTTCTCCCCCATATATTCATATATTTCACTAAAAATATTGATGTATTTTAGAGATGAGCTACCGCTATCCTCTATTATCAGCGTTATTTTGATCGTATTTAGTCTTCTTGAGGAAAAATATTCCATTAGTTAAGCTATAAAACAATAATAAATATCTAGCTATCTTTAATTATTTGAGATGAAATTATACAAAACACGGTTTCGTATTGTTCGTCACTGATGTAGAAATAGTTAAAGAATCCACAAAAAAAAAAAAAAAAACGGCATCGTTGAGCTAAGATGCGTTAAATTATGAGAAGTTTATAAGTGCCGCAATTCCTCGGTTAATAGTTTTGCTTCAAATTTCCATAGACAATTTCCCTTAATTGCTGAATAATTGAGTAATAAATTTAATTACAAATTTTAACCGTTCACAAAACGATAATATAAAAATTTGCTGAAGAAATATTGAAGAAAAAAAAAAAAGAAAGAAAGAAATTCTATTAACGATGGGCGCAAAATATTTGAAAAAATTTTCCCACATAAATCATCTCAAAAGAATATCAAAAAAATATTTTCAAGGAAAATTATTTTTAAAACAAACTAATTTTGGCAAAAAAAAAAATTAGCGCATTTTTCTCTTCGAAATTGAATTAACGATTTTTGTATAAAAATGGTTGAATTGGCAATGCGCCATCACTGCTGACATTTTTTTGAAATTTTTGAAAATTTTAACTGATAATATTTGGAATTATGAAGCATTTATTAAAAAGAGATGTTTTACTAAAGCAATTATAAAGCATCGCTTTTCCACTTTAAGAGATGAGAGCTGAAAAAAAAATGTTGCACATAATTATGTTCATTTTCAGAAACCCCTTGCATCATGTAGTTATCAATCGGATTAGCAGTTCATCGAAATCCATATATATATATATATATATATATATATATATATATATATATATATATATATATATATATATATATATATATATATATATATATATATATATATATATATATATATATATATATATATATATATATGAAGTAAGGAAAATACGACGTAGAGAATAAAAAAACATGATTTGCGCTAGAATAAATGAAGTATGAACTAGAGACCTCGTCGCTGAAGACGTAGTCTCGGCAAATCGCCAATATGCATTAAAAACGTTTTAGTAAAGAAGTTTTTAGGAGAAAAGTTCCCCTTAGGAATGCCTACAAAAATTATCGAACCTTTCAATTTCGCTCGAAAGAATGTTCCACTGAAAAAATTTCTTCTAAGATGAGAAGCGAGATCTTACAATCCTATGAGTGCTTGAAATAAGAAGTTTTTTCTTTTTAAAGCAAATACGAACCAAATTTATTTCATTTTTACATTTCTCTTGCAAATTTCATCGCTAACAAACTGCAACTAATCAACGTCTAAATCAAACAGCACAATCATAAATCAATAATAGTTTCACCAATTGTGAAAAAAAGAAGAAAAAAAAACGAGTTCAACAAGTTCTATTTGCTTATCGAAATGAAAAAAAAAACCATTGATTTCAGTCTAACTACATTTCTTTAATGCTCTTTTCATCATATAATTTAAACCTCTTGATCATTAAAATTTTTGAAAATTCTATGAAATTTTTAGAATTCTTGAAAGTTCTACGAAAAAAAAATTTTTTTTTCATCCTTTATTATAGTTCATAGCAATATTATCAATGCTATTGTATTTGTTGAAAAATAAATTATCTAATCGCATATTGTCATTCGAAATGATATATATTTGGAAATAAGTTGATAGTAATGTTATTTATTTATGAAATGTTTACGTTCATATTGTATTTTCTTTAAATATTTATTGATTCTAATGTAAAACTATATTTTAATTAATCCTCAAAAAAAATGTCATGCTTTTTATTTGCTTTTTTTTTCGCTTATATCTAGGCTAACCTCTTAGAATAAACATAATTCGGCTGTGAAGTTTAAGCACGCAAAGCAGAAATTTTTATCAATAGGAGTTTTTTTAAGCAAAAAAATATTCTTGAATGCTAAACAATTCGCTAAGACTTGCAGAATATTTGTGGTGCAGTTGAAATACGCATAAACTAAGAATTGTCTATTCTAATATCTGAATGGAAGGCGAAGATATTTCAGTGAAGCAATCCGATCTCATTAATGAATGAAAGACACCAAAACCCTATAGTGTCTAGTGTTCACTTTGTCTATTTACATAAAGTGTTCCGTGACAGGTATTTTTAACTAATAGCCACTCACAGACATATTCCGATATTTGCTTCGACACCACTTCCAATGATTTTTTCATACACCTTTCTCTTTAAATTGGCATCTTCAATGTTTCCCATATCGCCTGAAATGCGAGGGGAGGGGGAGGGGGTAAGGGAAGGAGGTACCATGTCATTTCCGTCATGAGTTTCGCGCGCCGATAACCACTTCCTCGCGTAAATCAGTCCTGTCTTTAATGCCGATGCATTGAGAAAGCTTCACGTTAGCAAGATGTAAAGTCACATCTGCTCACGACGGTGAGAGGTGATGAAGCAGAGGGTTCCATCAATGATGCATTAAATGGAATCGTCTCCTTTTCTCTTACAACAATGTTTTTGTTAGCAATTAAAGTTCGCCACTTGAAAATAACTTGCCTAAACGTAACGATACACAATTTCCGTTCTTTTATTCTACACAAATATTCGATCTTCATTCTTTCATTTGTAGGCGAATTACGACATTCGACTACTGTCGTCGTCGCCACTAAAAAAAACACAAATCCTTATTAAATATCAAATAATTTCAGGAATAAATCCATAAGTTTAACAAATCATTTATTGATCGTTAATCGATTGATGCAAACATTAGGAATTAATAAATTTTAATTAACAGTATAACAACACCGAATAATTTCTTACACTCAATATGATATACGTGAACGAAGCATATGGAAGCTCAATAATATGATGATTATACGATCCAACAATAAAAATGAATATTATAGAAAGGAAATAAGTCATGAAAAAAAAGAGATGAATATGTCGTAGCATAATAAAAATATAAAATGTTGAAAAAGTACAATGCAAAATTATGATGAACAAAAATCACCATTCTTATTGGGCTTCCTAAATAGTCATTTCTAGTTAAGTAAGACGTTTCTTCTTTTTTTTTTCTTTCTTTTCCTTTTTTTTTTTTTTGAAAACGTCAAAAACAAACTAATGATCGCAAATTTTTGAGAGCACGTTTTCGGTTTTAAAAACTATTCAAAAAAGAAGGTTATTAGATATAGTAGACGATGAATGCAATAGATAATTGGAAGTTATAGGTAAATGAAGGTAAAAATGCAACATCGGTTCATAAAAAAGTATGAAAATATAACGCAACATGAGTGACCATTGAGATGGTCAACATCGTCACGAATTTAGCAAAGAGAGCAAAATTTCAAAAGATTCTAATGAAATGTGTTTAAAAGACGAGAATTTCATTCAACATATCTGCTTGCATACATCATGAAAACAATTTTCCTTCCAAATAGAAGGGATTTATAAGTCTTTGAATAGCACTCAATAAAGTATGAGCAGTAAATATACAACGTTTATGAGTAAGGAGGAGGAGGTAATTTGCGGTGACTAAACGTCCATTTGAAAATCTGTGCAGTCTTTAAATTGAAAAGAAATTACTATAACTTGTACGAGAGGCTTTATGCAGATACATGCCGTACTCCAAAGCCTATATTTACCGGAAACCTCATTAATACCTTTTCCAGAGCATTTAAAAAAAATGCTAAAATAAGCTGACGCCATATACACTACAGTTCACACCCCCCTTCGGTCGCATTGCGAGAGTGGACAGTTTACCAGCGATCGAACGTATATTTAGCAATCACAGTGGATGAGGATGAAATCAATTGCACCTTGATAATACGTAAAGCGGAAATATCATCCAGAGTAGAAAAAACAATTGCCTGAGACCAATATGTTTGAAAAAAAAAACGATCGTCAGAGACTTGCTTGAGTCCATCAGAGACCCAAAAGAGACCTCAACTGTAACAAAAGACCGACAACTTTATGCTATACAAAGACCAATGACAGAATCATTATAATTCGTTGAATAGGAAATATATCAGTAAATTATGTGCTAAATGCGAAGTTTCCATCAAAGAGATCGCGTTGAATGAGTGCGAAAATATGGGGAAAGCGGATATTGAACCTGTAGAAATAAAACTCGCTTTTCAAATTATAATCAGCTAGACAATTCGAAATCATGAACCGTTGATAAGTTACTCAATAATTCCTGCGAATAACAATATTTCCTCCAACGAGAAATCCATAATGAAACCAGATATGACAGACGAGATGAAACCTGGTATGTTTCGTGTGGCAATCAATCACAACCCGCCTACATTACGGACACCTTCAACAACGAAACAATTAAGACGAGTTTACACTGTCTGACATCGCAGAGAAGGCACCTGGAGAGAAAACAGCACAATATACGATATTAAGTTAAAAAATCAACACAAAAAGGCAGCATTACCTGGCAGACAAATGACAAATAAGTGAGTCATAGTCAACCGCACGAAATACAACGTTATGCCGCTTTGAAGCAACAGCTCTTGTCTGCCTGAATGGCCCAACGCTTAATAATAATTTTAGAAAAAGGATGCAACGCTAAACGAAACGACTGGAATGTGGAGTTGGATCTTTCGTTAGCCTTTATTCAGGCCGAGTTCATATAAAGCATTGAAGCTATATGTTGCAGCATTTAATAGATCTGTGTTCCCTGTTGGGCATGGTTTGCTCGTCGATAAGTGGATAGGAAGGAAGTGAAGTGCTTTCAAGTTCCACAAGGCGTTGAGCTAACGCATACATCGCCCTCTGAATATTTGCACCACTCAACGCTGAAGTCTCAAAAAACAGAGCACCTTTCTGTAATGCAAATGCTTCACCTTCAGCAAACGAGACGGCACGAGCCGATTTCAAATCGTTCTTGTTGCCCACAATCATCAACAACAATGGACTCGTCGAACCACGCTCCAACTCTTCAAAAATAAACAATTACGCTTTATTCCGTCTTCACTCAATGTATTGGGAAAACGTTGATGATATCAGAGAAAGGAGAGACAGCTAAAACAAAAACAGCGACCAAATGTACCGTTACTGCTCCGGCATCTATTCCTATTGAAAAGTGAAACCCAGTAACTGAACAAATGACTGCTATATTCGACTCAAGCGCACTTGGGTGCCGTATAAGAGAAATAACTAAAACTGCGCAGATGGTTGTTTCAAATGATAGGGGATCGCGAAGTTGTTACTATTATGAAGTCGCGAAAAGTTTGTTCCACCGTTGATCTGAACAAGAAGAAGGAGAGAGGTAAGACAGGGGTTGAGAAAAACTCTTATCACACAAAAAGGAACAAAGAGGAGAGGGAGAACTATTTCCTTAGTTCCATCTTCTCGTTATACCTTCCTTGGATATGGGGCAATTCACCATAGTTAACGCCAAAATCATATGGAGAATTTTTTACGAAATCGCAAACGAGTAAGTTATTGTGTATTTCTAAAAGATATTACTGAAGCAAAAAAAAAGTTTGAAAAAAAAGACGGCGCTTTTCAAAACTCTCTTTTCTTCCAGATGTACCCATCAAGACGAGGAAATAACCGGCAGCCTACTTAAATATGAACATTTTTTGCGAAAAGCTAATAAAAAACAAAACAAAACAAAAAAAACACTCAAAAAACAACTAAAAGTACGCATATGAAATTACTGGAGTAAACAAATCCTTAAATATTGAAGCATAATTGATTCTAAATGTCGATCGAAAAAAAAAAAAAGAAAATTCCCTCCCACAAACGTTGGAAATTTCCAATCATAATTTTTTCTGACTTCATTATTTCGTAACTTCATCAAATTCAACGAAGATTCGCATAATCATTTTCCGGGATTATACTATAATGATATAAGATCGTTTAGCATTACACCTCTTAAAATCGACGAATAAACACTATTGCAATAGGCAACATTGTAAAATTATTATTTTACTTTCAAAACTGCCTTCAATTTTCAATAATATTTCACACTCGGTACAGCATTCCGATCCATGCTTCTATTTTTAAAAAAATGAACGCAATCCACTGACATAAATAGTAATATGAGTGATTGCAATCTCATTTCAAAAACTCAAAAAAAAAAGTCGAGCAAATATGATAACACCTACTTGTATATGTAAGGAAAAAAAATGAAAAGAAACAAATACGATAGTGCAATATAACGACTAACCGGCGATCCATTTATTCAAATCATTAAATGTTTGCTTCATCGATACATCGTAAACGACTAATGCCGCAACCGCATTTCTTACGTACATTGGAACCTGAAGCATATAACGTTTATGAGGTGCAACTATTTCGAAAATTATTTTAATTTTTGTCGATTAATAAAAATCAGATTAATAATGAAGCCATCAAATGAAGAAATTAACATTAAATCACCACTCGATGAAAATCCAACAAATTTTCTCCCTACTGAAAAATAAGTTCATGATGTTTCTTTGAAATCAGATGTATCGATTAACGTTCATTTTGGCGACTAGAAACGAAAATTTTCGTATAGTTTGCGGAACGCTATGTGAAATTGATTATTCAAATAGAACAAGAGAAGAATTGCAAGAAGCAGATTGCAGTATTAGACGCATTTTCAGCTCCTTTTATTCAACCAACCAATACTTCACTACTCAATATCAAATAAGCAAGCATAATGCTGTGCGCTCATTTTCATCAAAGTGATCGTTTCTGCTAATTTTCTATAGAATGTCTGCTTTCATGTGTTTTACAATTTGACTGATGTAAAAATAAAGTTCAAAGAAAAAGATTCTTTAAATGTAACCCGGTCGGTCGATTGCAGAATGCACGAAAATTCTATGCACAATTAGGCATATATAACTTCTTCAGAAGTTAATGAATCACCTTTAGAGTCATCAGACCAAATCAATACAAAATTCATAATTCTAGCTGCTGTGGTTGCGAGTTATAACTACCGGAAATAGAGGCAGAAAAAATGTTTAGCTAAGCATAGGCATAACATCCACATAATAAGCTATGCAAATGCAAATCACCAAACGCATATAAAAGAACGGGTGATTAGAAATGAATCTGGAGCAGGTAACAAACAAATAAAGCAGACGTCAGTAATACATCTATAATCGATACTCAGTAAGATAACTCTAACTGATACCCAATAATTTACCTATAATCAATAATCAGTAATTCACCACTAGTCGATAAATCAATAAACGATAATCGATAATTGTAAACGATAATCGATAACTGATCTCCGATCAATACTCAGTAATTCATCTCTAAGCGATACTCATAAAACTACTCTAGCAGACACTTGATAACTCATTTATAATCTATATTTAGCGATTTATCTCTAATCGATAACCGGCATAAAAATATTCTTAACTTTTGCGGATCTTCATCGATTACTGAAAAACCGGAAATTTGTAGGTCTGAAATTAAAGCGGTGAGCCTGTTTATTTCATCGACTTTGATTGCGAACCCTAGAAGCGTTCAGAGCACAACATAAAAGAACTTTACGGTTAACAAACTCACCATAGACATATATCGTTCTTGGCCTGCAGTATCCCATATCTGTAGCTCGATTCGTCTTCCGCTCACCAAGCTATAATCAACTGGCATAGAGCGAAGCCAATAAAATACAGGCAACTACTATCGTAATTACTATCTGCTGGATGAGAAAAGGTGAACTTTTGTTTGCTGTTTAAATTGCTAGATTCTCGAATCAGATGCTGATCGATTCTTGTTATTGCGAATCGTGCACCTCTATTTCTATCCGAAAATACTTCAGTCATTTAGATAAAAATGACGGAAATAAACCTCAATTTATGCAGAAAGTCCAACAAAAGTTTGAGCTAAGAAGAGGCTTTTGATTAAGTTAGAGCGCCTTCGCAAGTGAAGAAAATTTAAGGGCGAATTCTTTAACCACTCTCGACTGCAAGAGGCAAATTTAGTTATGAGGAGCGTCACTTGGCGTCTACTGTACAAGCGGTGCTTGAAAATTACATGGCACCATTTAGCTGTAGGAGTTGAATGCTTGGAAATTATATTTATGGCTCGAATCGGTAGGTCAAAAGATTAGAACTATTGTGAATGACTTGACGTCACTCTAGGCTAGACGTGCTGATGCAAGATTTTGCTCACAAATTCTAACTTAAACTTTATAAACTGTTCAAGTAAGTGCTCAGATGTTTAGATATGGGGAAGTGAAAAAAAAAAGTCTGGGATGAGAAAACGATAAGCAACGATTAAATGCTGATGGCACTCTCCGCAACGACGATAATCCAGATTAAAAGAGTTGGTCAACTTTAATAAGGATTACATCTTATAAGGATTAGATGAAGCGGGGAAAGCGGGAAGCAATGGAATAGGATGGCGGAGGAGGAATTTCATTATATGTATCATTCGAAGAAACGGTGCAATCATTTCTCACATTTACCCACAAATCAATGAATCAAATTTTTTTAGACTCATGATTACTGTATTCAACTCGGCTTATCAGTGATGCACTTGATTTCCTTCATGAGAGTCATTTTTGCATTTTTATGGCGAACAGTGGATACCTCCCTTTGCCACAACCAAAAAAAAAAAATGTCGTGCAAATGCCTTCGAGGCTAATCCAAAAGATGAAGTACACACAGATGCACCACATGTGTGGTCTCAAATGTCTCATAGATACGAACGAACATATATCAACACGAATTTTAACTGCATGTTTTCTATTTTTAAGAATCATCTTGTATTTTTCTATTTGATCAAGTCTCGTCAACCTAACTGATTCAAAATGAGCTTTTCTTATCAACTGTCATCACTTATTAAGTAAACTCGTATATTCAACACTAAACTAGAAAAACCTAGAAATGAAACGATTAAAATGACTTCGAGATTATGTTCAGCAACGTCTACATTTGAGCACAAGATGCAGTAGTTTGAGTGGTGATAATACGTTCCGTTAAAGGAAGTTGATATTGCAAAGAAATGAACAACGAAGCAAGCTGCTTTCTATTTTGAGTTTTGGGTCGCTCTCATTTAGTTGATTATCACAAAAACCAACAAAAAGAAAACAACATTTGAGGAATGCTCGTCGTTCATAATTAAGGAAATAATTTATGAATGAATAGTTTAGAAATGATAACATTGACGCCGCTGAACCCTACAGCCTCGTAGATTTGCTATATATATATATATATATATATATATATATATATATATATATATATATATATATATATATATATAAAATATTATATATATATATATATATATATATATATATATATATATATATATATATATATATATATATATATATATATATATATATATACAGGACGACTTAATAAGCATAAAATATGAATGAACACTTACAAAGAAGATACAATGAAACTCGCACCAAGCGTAGAGCTGACCTTACTTGAGAAGCCCTGCCCATCGAGCCGCATAACGATGCTCGTTTTCCCAACTCCTGCAGCAAATCTAATCGTGCATTAACTCGTTACTCTTATCTAAAACCACTTTCCTGAAATCAACGTATATGAAGCAGGGATAACGCTGTAATCTTCTAGCACTACCCATATAAACAAAAAAAAAATTTTCTTTTTTAGTTATTCAACTAACGCAAACAACAACTATATTAGCGTTGAGAAATTTGCACAGAAGGAAGACCTAACCTTACACTGTCTACATAAAATCCCATACCATTTGACCACGAGAAAAGTAGAATCATGTCAGAACGGATGAAACCACTAAGTATGAACGTAAAAAAACACAGCATCCATTCTTCCTTCTCCCCCCCCCCCCTCCCCAATATACACGAGTCGTCTTTGCAGTGCATATTTATCACCCACCCGCAAGCACCTGTACGATTTATAATACTCCATCCGTGCTACCTAACAATTCACGTCTTTCACCTCTAGCGAACAATGCTCTCTAAGAAGACTTAAACATATTGAAACGAAAAAATGGAAAACTGATCTAGCATTGTTCGGCTGGAATAAGACGCTTTAGCCATTCGGTTACACATCTCTTCAAACAGTAACTGGATGCATTTTTACAGAAATTTTCAAGAAACAGTGATTCGAAAAGAGTTTTCCAATGACAACAGATAACTATGTTGATAATAATGAAACGTACCAGTGCTTCCAACGACGACAACTTTCACCTTTAAAGGCGCTTTCCCTATCGAATCCATTCGTGTCGATTTCGTAATACACCAAGCAGCGTTGTCGGATAGCACTAAAAAAAACACCAAATCACCTAGTAGAATAACTGATTCCTTTTACAACATTGTAAATTCTCAACGCAGAGCAAGAGTATCCGACCGCTGAAGGTATCTCTTCAAGAGAAAATCCCTCTTGAAATTTAAAGAGAAATAGCGGAAATGGAACGTTATGCATTTCGCATTTACTAGCAGCTACTCAAGAAAGCAAAATACGAACAATTTCTAACGAAATCCAACGAAAGTATGACTATAAAAAACACAACGAACAGAAACATTCATCACTTGAGCAGTATAAATAGAGATGGTGACTAGTGGAAAGAGAGGACTAATTAACAACGAAAGATAGCCAACCACTGCGCCTATTTTGAATTTCTTGAGCTTATAAAGTGAAACATAAGATTCTCTTCGACATTTAGCTGCATTCTTCGTACATAAGAATATTGCCATTGTGCAGTTAGCACATTGCACAGAGCTAAACATTTCATCTACGATTAAATGCGCTACATGCTAGCCGAATGTATTTTCTCGAATGCTAATAGGAGGAGTTTAATTTTGTGCTTCTTTCATTGTCGAGGGAGCGCTTCGATGAAGGGTTTTGAAATGAAAACAAATTCGTTGAGGGAACGACAAAGAAAATCAGGAGAAGAGAAAGATTTATGTGGAAGCTACGATATAATGCGCATGCATTAAGCGAAAAGCATCAGTATTTGCAAGCAGCGCGCGTTAATTAACCCAACGGAAGCAATAGTGCTCTCTCTCTATACACCAAATGATAATCGAACGTCGAGGTTTGCTTTTTAACGAGTCATCACAATGATTCATCATCCCTATCATTCACTATCAGCTTATCACTGAAGCCGGAAATATTTTACTGCCTAATTGAGAATCTGATTTCATCATTAGAATGTTTTTTGAACGCTTACATTCGTGTAATGTAATCATCATCACCTTTGTTTATTAGCTATGAGATTTTATATTCGAAGCGTCTCGCTTTAATGATCTGTTGCTAAGTATGCAAAATGTTAGCAATTAAATTAACCGTTAATAGTAAACTGAGCATTGCAATAAACAATTTCATAATTCATCAAGAATCTCTCAAAGAAGAGCGGATATGTGCTGAAATTTTAGAAAGGTTTTATGCCTAAGTGCTAAGCCGGTTGGTGAATCATCGATTTTCCCTCCCCACTCATACTGTTTGCTTCAACTTGATGAGAAAATTATGAGTGAAAGTTAAATGCGCTGACTTTGAGATGAACGATCGCATCGATAAAGAACACATTATGACTTTGAAGCAACATCAAGCAACATCGTTCTGTGCACTAGAATTCACAACGCAGTCTGATGTCATCCGAACACACACACCCCCTCCCCCCCTCCCACCAAAAACGGTCAATTATCATCTGAGCGGCACCCAAATGTTCGGTGACTGTTAAACCATGACTTCGACTGTTAGAGTGAGACTTCTTTCTTTGTGGTTGCATCTCGCCGTCTACGGGTTGACAGTGTATCATCAGCGTAGATTTTGTGTTCGATAATAAAAGCCTAGCGTAACGTCGTTTTAGCTGCTGATGTTGAAGTTGTCTTTGTGCGAGAGTTGTGTCACATATAAAGTAGATTCTTTTTTTGTCGTGAACCTTTTTAGGCGTCAATGTTTGCTGTTGTATATATGCGATGACTTTCTCGTTGGCACTATATGCTAATGTTGGTCGTCTTGTTTGTGATGATGTGCGCCTTCGCTGCTGGGGTGAGCTGATGTTCGTGCGTTTGTTATGTATGCGTTCGCTGTCGTTTTTAATGTCTAAATATTATAATAAAGGTTCAATTACCCAAGTTTGAGACGTAATTCATAAGGCAGTGCGAAGGCGCAAAGAATTCCGTGCATGGCGGAATATGGTTGGTGCTGGACGACAAGTCGCCTCAAGATTATACCGTGTTGGGTAACTGGCAGAGGCGAAAAGTGGTCGTTGGTGCACGAAAGGCGTCATCATGGGAGTCCAGTGGACGTGACCGTCGGTTGCAGCCGTGGTCCTGGATTGGTCAGCGCCCATAGACGGTGGAGACAGGCGATGGTGAATCGGAAGCACGGCAAATCAGCTCAGATGCGACTGTGACACATAGCGAAGGAAAAACGACAGCACGGTCAACATTGAGCAACAGTGATCAGCTCTTGTTTTCAAAAGAATTTTGGCTTGTTTAGTTCATCCTAACTTACTCGCAAACTAAAACAATACCAACACAGACTTTTTTGTTGGTCTTCCTAATGGGAGGCGAATATCTATGAAACTAGTTTATCATCAATGATCAGCTTCAATGAACTAAGAAATGTGAGCAGTTAGCAATAAGCATGTGCTTTCGCCTATCAATAAACCCTCAGTACCTTGCATACCACATGGGCAAAGAAAAAATCGTTGAAAAAGTCTTGCCCGCAACAAAAATCTTCAAACTTGTGAACTTCCAGACTTGCTTTTTTCCTGACGAACTGCAAAAACGGTTCTATTTTAACTTCATTGGCAGAATATAAGTAATGCCATCTCATCACCGCGGATATTTTCCAAACACCTTTCGATTTGTTTATGCGATCAGGTAATACCACACCCCTTCTTCTCCCCTCTTCCCCCTCCCTCACCTCGATTTCGCACAACAGACGACTTTTGAATGCAATACCTCCGGAAGTTTCGGCATGAAGTGATTACTGCACTGCAAAATTTCATGCTGTTTTATTATCATCCTCAGGGGTTCATAATTCAGTCGCTCAATCGATGTAACGATAAAATGTCTTAGTATCGGATTATAGAATTGCTTATTGCATGTTGTCCATATTAACTACGCATTTTACTGTAAAATTTTGTAAGCTTCGACGTGTGCTTCAACAAATACCTCACATATGACAGCTCATCAATCGGGTAAAACCTCCTCAATACTCGTTTATATTGACTAATCAAATGATCACCTCGTTATTTACATCTCGATTTTGTTGCATGCATTAATCCGCTTACATCCACTTTCCACCCTTGTTTCAAGTTCTGCATCAGTGACATACCACTAAACCATGATTTCAGTAGCAACTCCCGAGGCTGCAGTATTTCAGCTTCACAGGTCGGGTGGAGGGGGGGGGGGATGGGTGAGAGGAAACGGGAGTAGCTTCGACAGCAAATCTGAATTTGAGAGGCGTCGGGCGACCTGTGGAGGGTGCCGTCTCAATAAAGAGGGCAAGCCTTATCCGCAAGGTGTCGGATGTTAGAAGTTATACAAGAGGGCGCTTCCAAGGCAGGACTGTATCCGAGCGAAGTTAAATTTTAGGCGAAGTGATGGCCATTTCCCCGATGAATAGCAATAAGCTTGAAAAGGAAGGGTTCACACTCAGATTGAGCCATACCGTATGCTTCCATCTCTAGACGCATCTGCATTCGAATTTCTCGCATATAAATAATAAGTGATATCTTTGGCTATCATTCAAGTGTAGTCAATAAACTAAAGTGTAGCAATCAGTACCAAGTTTTTCCGACCTAAATATATGTGCATTTCGCGTAGAATGAATCTCGAACGTTCAGAGATTTAAACCAGACCTCTTAATTAGGTAAAAAACCAATAGCCCCAACATAAAATAAGTACTCTACTGGAATTGGAGGAGTCGAGATGACCACCCAAATCCACCAGGTGAAGTGTTCATTACGAAAAAGAACCAATATTATAGATAACTTGACATATGCGATATACATATTAACGCTTATATCGTAAATAAGAGGCGTATATTATTAAGCGTAGTTTTATTGACAATAAAATCAAACATATCTTACATGTTTCGTAGGAATAATTCCTTCCACAATCACCATTAATTAAATCACAATATTCTTCTAAATGTATATTGCAACAATGAATATAAATCAAATAAAATTTAAAAATGCCGAAAATTTTCAACGATCTCGACAATAGCGCAATACTTTTATTTATTGCACACCTCATTCTTAAATATATATTTTTTTTAGTTTATTACTCTCAATTTCAGTAATAATTTTCGAGTATTTTCGACAACTTTTAAGTAAGAGTAACGATAAAAAAATTGCAACTATTGAACCGGTAACGTATGTCTCTCATATATAAATCATCTTTTCATTAAATGTAAAGTGATTTATAAATAGCGAAATTAAGAAAAGACGAAATAAAAGCAAAAATACAAATGAAATAGAACGCAAGGGACGAATATCTCCTTAGCTAGCGAAAATTTTCGTGAATATGATGGAGGTGCCGGGAAAAAAAAAGCAAAACCATCACCCCCCGTTACGAAAAAAAAAAACAAACAAACATGGCAATGAAATTTAGAGCTTGCGCGGATGGAAAATTCAGAAATCCTTTCATATCGAACATAAGCCTCCTCCCCGCCCCCCCCCCCCCCCACATTTCTACGATGGCTAGCAACCAATGATAAAATATGCGAAAAATAGAAGCGTATATATCAACTTGAAAAAAAAACCTGACGGAAATCTTCCACATTTTCTCAGCAAATATGTTTCGGCGCATTAACTTTAGCACACTAGAATATCGACATAGCAATGAAGAGAAACACTGAATTCTAAGGAGAATGGAAATTTTTAAAATTCATCTCTCAAAGAAAAAGAGAATATAGAAAAATTCTATCCCCTCTATGAAAGATTCTATTCTATAGGGTGGTTGATGTAAACGTTTTTTTTTTAATACATAGAAGCTATAAGATTCAAAGCTAAAAGAAAAAAAAGCATAGATGTTCGACGTTCAAGTTTTAATTAGTTGCTAAGCAACACAAGATGAAAAAATAAAAAGAAAAAGAAATGCAAGTTTTTTTTGAGAGAGAGAGAGAGAGAGAGAGAGAGAGAGAGAGAGAGAGAGGGAGAGAGAGAGAGATCTGCCTTCTATTCTACCTTTTAAGAGTAAACAGTTTTATTCTGTGCAAGAAAAAAACTTGAAAAAAAAACCTGTTTAAATATCTATTTAAATGGAACTTGGTACGATATAATAATCTCAAAAATTCTACTCAACAATAAAATTCAATACATTTCTCGAATTGCCAAAGTTATTTTTTGCCACAAATAAATAAACAACACTTTAATTATTGGAACTAGTAAATCAATCAAAAATTATATTCGTATTCGATCGACGAGGTGGAATAAATCGATTTGCTTCTTTTAATTTCTTTACAGCGGAAATATTGCCTTAAATCATCTTATGACACCAAATAGAGTAACGAAAAGAAAGAAAAATCGGCAAAATCCTGATGTACTAAAAAGAAAAAAAAAAGAGCATTTTCCAGCTTAGAGGTTCTCGAGTTGTCGATGAGACAATTCAAGGTATTTGGGAAAAAAATAGAAAAAAAAAATCACAAGCAATTTGCAAAAGAAAGAATAAAGGATCATTGCATACAAAATACACAAAAATAATCTCATCGATAGGCAATGAGAATTTTGAAGCTCCCTTTTTTGATTAAAAGTAAAGAAATTTAAGTGAAACTCTATTTAAAAAATTACTTCAACTTAGAAAATAAATCTGCAGGTTTCCTCCTCCTCTCCTCCTCTCCCCTCCCGCCTCATCTCCAAAAAAAAAAAAAATCGAAATGATGCATAAAGAAACACGATTTTCATTAACTCAATAAACTCGATATGATTAACTCATTTTACTACTACATGACGTCATCATTCGGTTAAAAAATTTTTCAACGGAATTTTCAAATTTCCACAAAAATCTTTAAATTTAAAAGTATTTTAAATGGTGATTGATTCCAAAAGGTTTTTTTTTTCAGTGAATCAACAAATTAATCGATGAATAATATACAATTGAACAATCATAACAAATATCAATAATATAGAGCCATAAAGTTGACTACAATAAAGTAAGGCCTCTTGAAAAAACAAACAAACAAACAAACAAACAAAAAAGTTGTCGTTGAAATTGTCTCTCATTTCCAGTTCCCGAAACTTTAGCATCTATTATTGAATGATCAACTCAGCATACCTATTTGATTCCAACTTAAAACCACTATCCATAGCACCACAATACGCACCAAAAAAAATCCATTCAATAAAAAAAAAATGTGTTGCTATTCTTCATATGAAAGAAAAAAAAAACGAATTAATAACCATAATATGCAAATTAATTCAGCTCAATATTTGAGAAAAAAAAAATAAATGAAAATATTATATATACAATAATAGGAAATATTTCGAGACAAGTATGCCCAAGAGTCACAATGAAGTGAACGGCACTAAACGTTCCACTAATGCAATAAAAAAAAAATGCTTTCGTTATGAGCGAATATCACCCATTAGAAAAAAATAAGACATTCATAAAAAATATAACAAATAGTTTCGTTAGGCAGATTCTTTCCTTTCGTTTTCCCTATTCTCAGTGATACGTGAATCTGGTGATTGTGGATGACGATAAGGTGTCTCGTAGTTTGCTGAAAATAAAGTTATATTTACCTCCGTTCATAATCAATTAAATTAAGTAAAAAAAATTCGATCAAATATAAACACTTCTTATATTATATATTATATGCAAATCTCCTCTCTGAGAATAGAGTTATGGAAATGAAGAAATCACAATTCACAATGAAAAATCAATAATGGTAAGGCTAAAAATCGACACAAGAAAACTATCATTTCAGATCGATATTTACCTATTTCACACCTGAGTTTTTTTTTTCTTCAATTAATGCTCTACACTTTACATAATAGAATGACTTTCAAAAATCCCTCATATAACTCTTCTATAGTCGATATCTTCAGTAAATAATCAACAAAAGAATTCGCAAATCACCGTCTTTAC
Source organism: Ascaris suum (assembly GCA_013433145.1). Lineage (NCBI taxonomy): Eukaryota > Metazoa > Nematoda > Chromadorea > Rhabditida > Ascarididae > Ascaris > Ascaris suum. The sequence goes on along the minus strand of CM024191.1, from coordinate 5,439,685 downwards.
TGAGAAGATAATCGCTAATAGAGAACGAGTAAACACATTACGCCGTTTAGAGCACTTTATAAACAAAAAAAAAAATCTTTTTTTTTTCCAACAACGCTCTCATTAATGCTATATGCAAATAAACACGGAAATTCCGACAAACTTAATTATATGTATGGTAAAAATGCATGGACTAGGTGATAAAAGTTCTCTGTATTTTGTAACCAAAGGCAAAATGAACCTAAAACGCTCCCATCGTTGTCTCTTTGTAACAGAAACTGTTCATTGCTGTATTACGCCTCCTCTATGAATAGCTCAGCTTGACAAAACCTTGAGAGGTTAAATTAGCCTATTTCAATTCATAACGAAAGAAAAGACAATCCAGGTAGTTACTAGGAATCAACGAATTGTCTCATTGAAGAAGCAATGATCAGAAACCAATTAGCTATATACAGCGCCTTTGTGGGTGTACGCTTATTTTATCCTCTTATATCAGAACACCAAAAAAAAAAAACACTTAACAATTTTAGTAAAATTGTTGCGCTTGAATTTTATATTTCAAGTGCTATTTAAAAAAAAAAAAAAATTATTCCCACATCGAAAATAAGGACACAATTGCTGAAACGACATAACCCATCACCAGTGATTGCAAAAAAAAAAGCGCAGCATTGTGATGCATTGTGATAGACAATTACATCTAAAGCATTGAAGGTAGATTTGAAAATTGCGTCATCAATTAATCAAATTGAATCAATTAAATGATAAAAACTAAACTGGAAATAACTGAGTATTTTAAAAAAATATAAAAGTGAGAAATTCTGAAGCATTTTTGTCGAATTTTTCTCAAAACCTATGGGATAAGGACGTAAATTGGAGCATATCAGAGAGGAGCTCATATTGAGGGTGAGTGCATAGTTGTAAATGAATTGCAAAGAGCCATAATCGAGTGAAACATTGATCTTCAGTGCTGACATGCAAAAAAAAAAAAAAAACAGTTTCAGCTAGGTGTGCAAATGAACTAAAAGCGAGAGTATTAGTATTTGGTGTAGAGAGGTGGGAGGGAGAGGGGGATGAAATGAAGGGACAGGTGAGATATGACAAGGTTAATAGCGCATGCAACAAACTTTGCGGGCGCAATAAAGGTACCCTACTCGAGGGACCGGCGAAACTCGATGAAACCTCATCCAATGTCGCATATTCATCTAAAATAAAATAAATTTTTTAAAGCAACAAAATTATAAGAATGATCAAAGTGCAAATCTTAACACGATAATATAAAATACGATTATAAATACAAATATGAAAGTAAAGTATAAAGTACAAAATGCGAAAAAAAATCAATTATGCATAACGTTTTATATAAATAAAAAAAAAAAACACCTTAAAAATAGACATTAAATGCGTAAAATAAAATCGTCGAATTTATTGCAGAAAACGATTTCTATTATTTAAGAAAACTAGTCGATGTCAAAAACACGGATATTACTATCCACTTCAAGTGGCGGTGAGAAATCAACCAAAAATGGAATCCGATAGTTGAGGTTACTAAGAAAAAAAAAGGTAATATAACCATTAGAAATTTACCAGAACCAAATATGAGTTTTTCAACAGTCCATTATTTACTGCGTATAAATGCAATAATAATTTCATATATGTAGACTCGGCATTAGGCCAATAAAATGATTACATATACACGTATCACTCACACTAACGATTCGACAGAGCAAAAACTTACTGGTGGATGAATCGACAGTTGGTGATTGGAGTTTATTACGAGCTGCAATTTCTTCTTCATCGGTTAGCTTCGATGGAGGTTCGGCTGTCGATTGCCGATAGAGTGGATTGTTGAATTCACGTGCTTCGATTTCAGATGGCGGTAAGAATTCTTTCACATGTGGATGGTATCTTTAATGTAACAGCAATTTTGTTCAATCTCTAAACGTTTAATATTTATTACTTAAGGCGATTGCTTCTACTGACTTCCGGTCATAAAATATTCACACACTTCATTATGTGTCGATTGGCTTCCTCTATGACGACAAAACAAAGCTTTGCCGCTTAGGTTAATCAAACTTTAATGCAACCTAAATAAGGCGGGCAATTCAAAGCGACTCAACACCTGACGAAACATGATGATTAAATGAATGTATAAAACAAAACGGCTATTAAATTTATTCGTTTTACATCGCTCATATTATACAATAAGTGTTTATTTATTCACTTAAATGGGAGGAACCGATGAAAATGAGATGAAAAAAAAAAAAAGAAACTTTCAATTTCATCACGATTTGAAGCGAATTGTTTTTATATGAAATTCATAAAATAAAATCCTCTAGAAAAAAAAAATTTTTTTTTAAGATAAGCGTATAATACAATTTTTTAATAAGCGCATAGGGTATTTTTAATATAATTCGTTTTTTTTTTGAAAAACTGATAAATAACGAAGAATCTGATATTTATCTGATATAAATGATTTCATATGGTGATAAAAGATGGCAAGAATTTAATTTAATGCAAATACAAATAAGTTCGACCACTATGATTTTATTATATCTCACCTTAAAAACTTCAAGCGAATAGTAATAAATATACGAATTGAATGGAAAATCTTACTACTTCAAATTACATAAAATTTCATGACGAATCTATAAATCAATTTAAATTCAGCACAAAAAAAAATGCCGAAATGAGTGAATTATTTAATAGGTGAATGTTTGATCAGCAAAGAAACATACGTTAGCGTAGGAAGTTCGGGATCCTTCTCTTTCATGTATTTTTTACGATAGAACACCGTGCCGAAGAGAAGAAGGACCACTGCGCTAAGCGCAACAGCAAGCATACCAATAAACCAACCTCTATCCGATGTTGGCTCCTTGAGGAATTCCGTCCCTGAAAAGAAGTAAATCTTAAAAAATGCATATACAGGAAAATGCATCATAGCAATACATCTCCTTCTTCATTCAGTTATTTTCTTAATGCTTAATAATAAGCCATTAACTAACCCATTCAAAAAAGTATTGAATATCTGCGGACAATAGTGAATGACGAAAAATTAAATAACTTAGAAAATCTGTGATCCTTTTATAAATCATTTCCATTCATTTCAAATGTTGGATAAGCTTTTATTGAAAAAAAAAAATTCATCATAGGCAAACAATTAAACCTTAAGCTTATAGCTTTTATAATTTCATCAAAAATGATGAAAATTTTCCCAATTTAACTTATCAAGCTTCGCAACTCGAGCTTGAATGGCTATTTGAAACTACTGGATGGACAGATAGACGCAAGTAGACATACACATAGACATGATATAGTATTGTGCAGGCATATTTGTAAATGCGCATAAATGAACGTGCAATACACACCCTCTCAGTCTAACTAAACCGGCAACGATTTTATTGCAAATTAACGATCGTTGCATCGTTTTTGTATATTTGGCGAATTCATCTCAACAGTAGAATGTGCCAACGGAGACACTTACGTGCTAATCCACACTGATTGGAATTTGGATCACAACATCCGACTGCATTGTCGCAAATCTCTGCACTCGTACAATTCGTGCACTTTAGCGTGCAGTTCATCCCATAAAATCCTTCCGGGCATACTAAAATTCTTTATCAAATTTATGCTGAAAATTCCGTACGGAGATTTTTGCTAAATGGTCGATTATATTTTTTTTTAGCATGGAAAAAATGTTTTACGTCAATTTTCTTCATTTTTAATGCGTATATTAACATTCATTCATATTCATATTTGAGTATAGCACGATATTTGCCTCTCAAATTCAAAAAAAAAAAAAAAAAAAACTGCGGAGATGAAAAGTATAGCACGATCAATAAGTAAACATTCATATTTGAGTATAGCACGATCAATTCGCCTCTCAAATTCAAAAAAAAAAAAAAAAAACTACGGAAGATTACTCTCATGAAAAGTTTTTATCAATCACATATCATACCAGGTAACTAATTGCATCTCGTGGTTACATTTGTTTAAAATAATGTTGTTTTTTTTTTTTTGAAATCGATAAGTCCTAAAAAAAATTCTCCACGTTTTGTAATTAGAAAATCCAATTTTATTCTTCAATTTCATAACTCATTCTCGATTTCGAACTTTCTGCTGAAAACTTTTGCTTTATAGTCAAACTCTTTTCAACGTTGATTTCATCAATTCAGAAGATCGGAATTTCGTTCCTCATATAATAAACTCTAGCGTATTTCAAAAGCTTGCAAATTAAAGCCATATTGACGCAAAAACTTCGTATAAATCGTTAATTAAAATATATGCCAAAAACAAATTTATCCTTTGATTTGGAATAGAAATGGCTTGTATAGGTGAAAATCCTCTCTTTATATGATTTCAGTTGATTATCGTCTCAACAAAAAAGTAAATATCATTCAGTCATTAATTCAATAAAACACAGTTGTTAAATAAAAAGAATTTACTTACTTTCACATGTTCCCTCTTCTGTTTGAAAATATCCAAGGCAACATTTCAAGACGATATTTTTGACTTTATTAGGAATACCTCGATAGGAAATCTTCGTACCATTACTGAAAATAAAACCGGTTGACAAGTGAAAAAAAAAACCCAACTATGACTTACCACATTGTCGATGATATCAGCCTAACTAAAATTATCAAATATTAAATAAATAAGAGATGAAAATATGCGTTAATCTATAAATAGACTATTAAATAAAAACCACAGAAAATAAATAGCTGTAATTCTCTTCAAAAAAAAGAATTTAAAAGAGCTTTCGATTGAAACAAGACCGTTAGGGATTTTTTTCGACGATCAAACCTATTACAATTTACAAAATGTAAAAAAAAAAATGCTCGCGGTTCAGATTGGCAAGATATTTCCACAAGGGAAAAGGAACATAGTCGAAATATGAATATAAGATTTTTGATTCTATTCTTAACTGCTATTATTATTATTACCATTTTTTTTTAATATTGATGTACATAACCGCAGCAAATTTATTCGGCAGATTCTAAAATATGGCCAATGCGAACAACTAATTTTTGTCCATTTTTGGCCATTTAAACCAATTTGTCCATTTAAACCTCTTTTATGCTTCCAATATTTCTCTAGGCGGATGTATTTGTGTAAGTATAAGCGGTCCACTGATCAAATCAAGCGATGGAAGGAAATTAGAACGTTTGCAATAGCCGCATTTTATAGTGTGCTGATATTTTCATCATCAGAGACCTTCCCCCCTATAGTTGTCAGTTTTTTTTTCACCAATAAGCAATAAAATACCTCTGAGGTTATAAATCAATTCCCAACAAAACGCAATCTACGAAAAATTTATTTGCAGCATTCAACATTCGCCTTTGCTTATGTCCACTTATAATTATTCTCATTTCATTCCGGAATTTTCATATATTACATTCCGGTAGAAAAATAAATTCCGGTTACATTTCCATCGAAGACAAAACTGAATGGGAAAATTAAAACCATCGAAGATGGGCGATAGAAAACGCTTATGTTCCATATTTCATTCACCTAGAATGTGGGTAGGCAAGCTGCTGACCTCAAATGAAATCCTTTTCACCAAGCAAAACAAACGGAATATTTGAAGATAGCGTTTTCTACTAAAATGCGAACAATTCATGTTGTATTCACTCGCAGGAACGAATCAAAAACAATGCGGAAGAAAGTGGCAAGTGGGAAAGCACGCCAGAACAGCTGGTGGCACGATATGCGCTATAGTAATCCCATTCATGTGCGACCACCCACTATATTCCACTTTCAACAAAAACAAAATATTCGTAATAATGCACTCATAATTTATTGAAACCATTCGGTCGCGATAATTTTCCAACAAAGATTCATTTTCAAATTCTAGTCAGCGGCTCATAACATATAAGCAAACTTTGCGTACCCTGCACTGTCAACAGCTCTTTTTCAAGCCGATCGGTCAACTTGCGGTTCGGCATAACAGGATCGCCGACTGCAATACACTATAGCCATCAAATTTCGCAGCTCTAGCCTCCACGGCAACTATCGGACGGAGCGGCAGACAGGCAGACAAACATATATATATATATATATATATATATATATATATATATATATATATATATATATATATATATATATATATATATATATATATATATATATATATATATATGAGGATCCTACTTCATGTAAAGCCTACTAACAACATTTATAATCGTGTGTTGCACAAACCGCCTTCACCTTTCCCAGAAAGATGCATTACAAGCCAATGATGATGTTCTCTGTAAGCCTATAATTTACTCATTTTGATCATAAAAACACGAGGTGATGACGACAAATGACGTCAACAAGCTCAAATGCATGAGACAATGAGCTCATGTAAGCCTTATTTAATAAAAAGATTAACAAATATTAATGAATAAAAAATGACGGAATTAAATGAAGAAAAGGTGTTTAAAAATAAATAAATAAATAAAGAGAAAGAGAGAGAGATACTTTTTAACTTTGCATCTGAAGCCTTGCGTGATGTCAAGACAAGCTTCGGTAGTATGAAGCACCACCGTTTGCTCGTGCTTCTGAAGCATGAGTTCCTCTTTCCTGAAAACATCACACTTACCTCCAATATCATATCTTTCATCCTCTATTTTGTCATGTGAATTAGCGCATTCTGTGATCAAAGCTGTTGATGAAAAAAACATTACATAGCACTGTATCCAGATTTACTGCAAACCTGAATCCCGCACTCTGATCTCCCTCCTTCTATCTCTTGATAAATATAAATGCATATATATATATATATATATATATATATATATATATATATATATATATATATATATATATATATATATATATTATATTTTATATTTATTTATTTTATTTGTTTATATGCATAGCATATGGCATCCTAGAGCACATAATGGGCCCTGCAATCTTAAGAACTTTTAAGGAACTACTATCTAGGTGCAACAAGCCAAAAGATCTTTACTTCCCGAATATCAGCAATAAGAAAACAGTGCTGAATATGATCACAAATAATTAGTAGAAGTTAGTGGTACTTGAGGCATTGAATAAAACTTCATAATAACCCTGAGCTCTATCTCTAATACGGTGTGAGATTTCAGCACTTTCTTTACTAGTAATGAGGGAACCTAAATTTTCCTAGAAAGGAGGAAGTTTCACTTTAATCGAAAATAATTTCAGGTCAGAAATGACAGTTTTTTGCTTGAGATGAATCGAATGTATTTTTATTTGTTTTAATATGTCAGAAAGTAAGATCCGAGTAATTGTTAAACACACATGCATCTATGAACACTGTACGCAGACGATTTACCTACTTAATACTCTTTCATTACATGTGAAGGAATGTGACATCACCTTCTATTATGCGTTTTTCTTCGTAGGAATGTGCCTCTTCACAAACGGACTTTAAAAAGTCGTCACATTCGATAAGCACTTTCTACTTAGGAAGGAAAAGTTGAGAGATCTCGAATCGTTAAGTGCCACTAAAACGTATTATAATGAAAAAGTGCTTACTCTTCTTCAACTGGACATATATTGTCACCATGAAGTTCAATACTGTCGACTAAAAGTGACAATTCGACGATGAGAACGATGCATATCGTCCTTTGCATAACGCTTTCAAAATCGCTATACGAATGCAAACACAAGTCGACACCGATCAAATAGCTAACAGATCGTAGTGATAGCAAGAGAAATTTTATTTGAGAGTTTTATCGTTCGTCGATTTATCTTATTTTCGATTCACCGCTGAAATCTTTTTTTTTTCAATCATCGGAAAAATCAACACATATATCTAGTGTTCTCGCAATTGAATAAAATAGCAACAAATTTCTAATCAACTTTTATTCCATATAATAGTAAGCAAAACCTTAAACGATATAATTTCGAATCGAAAGTGAAATGACGTAAACGTGAAGCCAGAGAAGAAAAAGTGAAAAAAGATTTGACCAATGACAAAAATTTTGACCAATTTCGACCACTGACGCATAATATGATAGTGTAATCGAAAATCCTATCTATAAGTTACTTTAGGGGAATTGCATCTATAAAAATGGTACTCTCTACCATCAATCTATCAGAAACCTCCTATAATTGAAGCCCAATGTGCGTAGGTAGGTCTAATGAACCCTAAGTGTAATTAAAAAATCCCCCTATATGCATTGGTCATTGAAAAATTAATAAATAGTGAAAAATCATTTAAATATGAATATTCACTTAATGAAAAATTTTATTGCATATATCGAATAACAATCAAATAGTCATAGATATAAGATTTAATTAGTTATTAACTGGTTATAAGATTTAACTAGTTATTAACTAGTTATAAGATTTAACTAGTTATTAACTAGTTATAAAATTTAACTAGTTATATTATTCAGTAACAAAAATAATTTACCTCAGAAGATGTACTATACTATTTCAGAAGTTAGAAGTAAAAATCACTTAGAATATTCATCACAAATAAGACAACGAAATACTCATTTGATTGATTTATGCTCGAAATTAATTTTTAAATTTAAAAAAAAAGAATTTTTTTAACGAGAAAAAAAAATTCAAAAATTCTTTCGTTAATATTCTATTTCTTTCGTTTCGAATATTCCTCGGTGATATGGCACAATTGTGAATATTTCGATTGCTATTGTAGTCGAATAAGGAAAAATCAATAATAGCTAAAAACCAATCGATAATGTTAGCAATTTATGACTATTGTAATCGTTTAATTTAGATCGTGCAATGAAATCACTCCTCATAAGGAATTTTCCTCAATAAATCATCATTTTAATTGACAGCCACATTGTGATTTGTTTACGTTTGAAAGAGGAAATAAACAAATGATAAGTGTAAACATTTCATAGGATGCAAATAAACATTTCTATACTATAATGCAATAAATATACCTATCTTATTTTATTAAAAAAAAAATCAATTTAACACTGACAATGTTTCTCTTTAGTGCTGTCATTTACTATCAAAGTTTGGAAGGTGCAAACGACCTTTCCGCGGATGACGTGTTTGCAGGTAGGCAATAAAGTGCTCAGTAATGTCGGCACTTGCTAAATAAATACTAGCTAGAGTCGATCATCACAACGAATTGCTTTCTTAATGAGCGAATTGATGAGACTGAGGAATGAAGCGGAATTGAAGAATCGACTCATCGGAAGCGAGTGCCACGCCTCTGATACAATGCATTTAGCACCCGTAAAGCGGGATTTAGTGATACAAGGAAGGCGATCGAGAAAAGAGACTTTTTAACGACATGATGTTGAGGAAAAACTTTGCCGCAAACTAACTTCAACAATTTCCTGTCCACTTCCTATCATATGCAAGAAAATGTTTTCATGCAAAATTTTGGGGTGAAAAATTTTTCATTTTTAAATTCCATATTACAAGTATAACTACAAGTTCTATTAACTAAAGCAAAAAAAAAAAGAGCTAAGAATCAAATTTTTATAGAAGTCAATTTTTGTATTTTTCTACAAATACTCTCAATAAAAAAAAAAAAAAAAAGTCGCATAACGATGATAGAAGTTAGTTTGTAATTCAAATTGCACTTCGAATGAAATCATCGAAAAATTCAACAAATATTTATATGTTTGATACAAAAAAATTTAGCAATGAGATAGTTCCGATAGGTATTTATTATTTATTTATTTTTGTTTGACTTCTCTCATACTTTAAAAAAAAAACTTTAAAAAAGTTCAGCAAACTTGAAAATACACATAGAAAAATTCAATTAACTATGACAGCAACAAACGTCTACGTATGATACTGATATCGATAAAATCACTCTTCCTAATCACATCGTTCAATAACAAAATTTCATGCTTTCTTTTTTGTATAAATAAAAATTTATTATTATTATTACTATTATTATTATTATTACTATTACTATTACTATTACTATCACTATTACTATTACTATTACCATTACTATTGCTATTGATATTAATATTATTATTGTAGTTGTTACTATTACTATTATCATTATTATCATTAATTATTGTTATTATTTAATTTGGGTATTTCAAACTCTTCCAGGAATCTCAATGAAATCATTCGATTAAGTAACACTAGTGGCATTAATTTTCTAATCTGCCATACTCTGCACTCACAGCACATACTAAAATCATCTTCTAGTGGAAAAGCATTTTCAAATAAAGGTGATAAGACAAGCAATAAAGAAAGGTTTGAACATCGGAACGGAACAGCTTTAGTGTCACTTCCAAAGTAAATTAATAGCAATCCATACGACCATGCTGATGAACGAAGCTAGTCAATCAGTATTGGTGAAGGAATCATCGTCCTCTAAGCGACACACAGGTTGACAGACAGGGTCGGCTGATAGGTCGGCAATATTGGTTGGTGTGCGGTGTGTGTGTGTGTGTATGTGTGTGTGTGTGAGTGCGACAACTAGAAGCGAGTGTGCGAGTTGAATGATGCATCGAATAGAGAGCATATAAAATGAGGAGAGTGCACACATTTGAGCACACATCATCACCTATGAGTCAGTGATGTTTTTCGGGAAAAAGTGGCCCCATTTTTTCCCCCCGAAATCGTTTCCACGTTATTTCATTTCTGGATTATTAGACTTTCAAGCATGGAGATAAATGACTCTTGATAATTTTATGCATAACACATAAGGAACGAACATCTCAAGTAACGTTATTCGAGATGATGTAGATCAACGTATGGTGAAGTAATTTTTACCCACTTAATTTTTACAATGCATGTAATATTTCAATTAAAACGAACACCTTTTTTTTCGGATAGGTCATTTCATAAATGGTAAGTAAGAAATGAAGTAAGACTTAGGCGAACTAACGCTGTACGTTGCAACACGATTTATGCGCCAAGCACTAACCCACTAATCTATCAAACCTTGTTAATAAGTTTCGGCAGTTAAAGAATTCCCAAAATTTTTGGACGCATATATAAGGCAAGGACGTAGGAACCGATAGTCGAGGGAGACTAATGACTCTCCCAGGTTTTTGAAGATTTACAAATGAGAGGCAATTTTTAAGTTCACGAATGTAAACTTCCAGAACTCTGAAAAATAATGCTGCACGAAGGTATACGTATATTGTAGAAATATATCACGAAGCTTTTTGCTCCATTTGAAGATCGAGAGCGATCCTATCATCGAGGAACAACTTGGAACAATTCTTCCTAATAAAAAAAAAAAAAAAAAAGAAATTTATACGCAAGGGCTCATGTTGGTACGAATTCATAATCGAGACTTTCAACTACATATATCGTATTTTTTCGTATATTCGCCAAGATTTTCAACGAAATTGATGCAATCTCAAAACAGCAATAAATTGCAAAATAGCGCCTCTATAAGCTCTCTAATTATATGTATTGCATGTTCAAAAAAATTTGGGGAATTTCATAAATTTTTAATCGACTAATTACAGCTCTTTCTTGATTAAACATCCCACTTATTCAACTAAGATCGAAAAAAACTATCGCTCCCTCTTTCATATACCTAGGCTATATTATCTCCCTCGCCTCGTCTCGATTTCAATGGAGAATTTTTGCACCTTTTTTCCCTCCCTCCAGTTCTATTAAAACAACATGCTACATTTGATAAATTCATAAATTTTTGGGAGCTTTTCAATTTTTAATTGTTAAGAGTTCCTTTGACTTAGAATACTATAACACTTACAAGAAATGATTGAAAAATAAAGCTGTTATTTAACATCACCGTAAATGCTTAAAGAAGAGCACACGTCTAAATAATCTCAGACAATCACACACACATATCTGCAGTATTTTTGCAATTTATGCGTTAGGCCACATGAGTAGCTCAACGAAGGGATATAACTATTGCTTCTATGTTTATTCGTTTTGGCAGAGTAACTAGACAACATATCCGCATGAAAGGTGGAAAAGTTGCTCCACTACGGTTGCCAACTTCTTTAGATAGACACAGGATTCATTCCCTCCTAATCACTCATCGCAGGAAGAAATCATCTTGGAAGCCGATAGTCCAGTAATCGAATTTACTCGTTACCTCCAACGACCATAAATATTCACTATAATTGTTGAACTCATAATTCCGCCGCTATATTACTGTAGTACAGCGCTAATCCTCTAAAAGTGCAACTGTACATACCAATATTATTTTATTTTTCTGAAATTGGTAGTACTGTATTTGTGCTGTCAAAGTGCTGTATTCGCACCTAAAGTGCACTTAAGACATCTCATCACGCAAAACCATAGGCGATAAAGTAATGATTATTTACCTCTTTAAACAAAGGTCTTCCTATCTCTGAGAGAGAGAGAGAGAAAAGTATATATTGGAAAAACAAAATGATTCATACGGTTGCACTTGATCGTCATGAGATCAATGAGCAATCGTTGAAGTAGAATGAATAAAATTTCGCTCATAATTAGACTTATATTTGACGTTTTTACAACAGAAATTTATTGCCAGACAAAATTCACTAATGATATAGGATAGCTTTAAAAAATTATAGCATAGATGGGCGATTATTTCGATCGTATATTATAAATTCCGATCATAAACGCCCATTGAAAATTTACTGGATTATCGTATTTATTATCAATTGAAATTTACAATCTTGGGGATTTGCATATTCATATTGCTAAGCAATCCATTAAAACCTCTAAAATGATAGATTATCAATGAAAAATTTTCTAATTTTCTAAATCATCGTAATGTTTGATAAAAATAAAATATTGATGATAATTCAAATTCCACATTCTTCCATCTATTATTTTCGCTAATATATCCCAGCAGAAATCGTAATTTGCTCTCTTCTAAGCGCTATTACTTCTTTGAATACTAAGTAAACGAAAAATTTTTTTTTTTTGGTAGTGTTTCTTCTCTCAAATTTAAATTTAAAAAAAAAAAAATCAACTATATAATTATAAGATAGACGATCATAACCAAATAATCGGCATTTCGAATAAATTTCTCCAAATTTAATACCGTTCAGTGGATTTTAACTAATAATTGCAGTGATAATTATAGTAAACTTATATGTTTGCAAAATTTTCCACACAATGCTATATCCTTTTCGACTCCCGAAAGACTGCTCATTGGTCACTTATGAACTCCACCACCGAACTAGCCAATAGTGCGTTCTTCATTTTTTTTTTCAGAAAGTGGGCCAATTACTGCATTTAAATTCTCCTAGATTATAACTCAAGTCGATTTCGCTCGTTATCCATCTATTTCAATGAATTTCAAAATTTGCGACTGTTTAGTAGCCGATGACCAATAGACACCATAATCGGATGAAGATATTTGCAATGTGCCGTACAAATCAACAATGAAACACTCGGCTATCGAATTTATTTCCAACCATTCTATTATTGAAAAATAATCGAATTAAGAAAAATAAAATAAAAGATTTTTACTATATCGCAAATAAAAATGATCGCTCAATATTAAATTTAAAAAAAAAGAAAAAAGACGAGCGAAAGACACCTTGAATAATATTGTGCGATTGCTAAGCAATTGTTGCCGCACAAATATGAGTTAAAAAGCCGCAAAACAATACCGCGAAAAAAAAATCAAACAAAAACCCCACCATAATATCAATAATGCTTTCATAAAGCACATCCCACACTCATATATTACTTTCAATTGAAATAGGCACATTATAAAATATGTTGATTGATGCGAAAACGTTATCACAAACTAAGCAGCACACCCTCTCAGCATAGTATATCCGCTTAACGATAATTATTTACATCGTAAGAGGTTTGCAATAGGCTACTCCATATTACTGACAGAAGTTCATTCATCTGCTCCCCTCCTCCACCCCCCTCCCCCACCCCTTCGCATAACAATCGCTGGTTTAGAGGGTGTACCGAATGTAGCACGATTCGTTCCTTTTCAGGCAGCTAGAAATTGCAAACAACAAACGAAAGCACAAACTTTCAGAAATAAACAAAAAAAAGAACGATTTGAAACGATGCAAATTATTTTTAAAAATTTCTCAGCTTTTGCTGAAACGCTAATGATGGCACGGTGAGCAAGGCTTTACAGGTAAGCGTTTCTCTTTAGTTGACTAACCAAACACCCGATAATACTTTCAAGTAGATCACATAAACCTCACAAGATTTGGAATGCACCCTGACTCAAAATCACATTTCACACACACAAACTTATCTTCATATGGGAGTTGTTACGGGCGCTTTTTATTTTTTGAATTATTTTCATCGCAACTATTCGATCCTCACCTCCTCTCCTATCGTTCAATAGGACCTTCGCCAGAAAAGATCGACAATATAAGAACTGAAGGTTAAATTAGTTGAAGTGATGCCCACGACGTTGATGTTGCAACGCCACGGACAACAACTACTTATTAGCGCATGTTGAAGCCGTAACAACTCTACAGACAGTATCGAAACAACACAAAATGATACAGTCGAAAATAATCAAATATTAAAAAAAAAAACAGATATGAAGGAAGACGGATGGAATAAATCACATAATAAACAGGTAAATGAATGAGATAAAATCAAGAACAAATTTTTCGGGGCGAAATGACCAGATCAGAACTCACAATGGGATATTTTGAAAAAAAAAAAAACAATCAGCTGACTATTTAATAGCACCTTTGAAAGAAATATAGCGCCTCCATGAGAATTGAAAGAAAAAGGGACCCTCTCTGCAGAGTAAATAAAATGAGCAAAATGAGAGAGGACCATTTAAAGCAATTGAATCAACAAACCAAAAAAAAAAAAAAAGAAACTTATCACTTGCGAAATATATTCTTTGAATGCAACAAAAAATAAAAAATAATAATAATAAAAGAATCCCTTATGGATGGATCCTAAAAATGAGGTCTAAATACATGATTTGAAACAATGGAATGATTCAAAAATGAGATGTGACATTTGGTGCACTAATAGCAACCAATTAGCGTTTGATGTGGAATGATGAATTAAAGCATGAGATGCTTGCCCACAAAAAACTAATGGCAATTATTTATCAATAATTGCCCCATGAATTGTGAACTAAACTCAACATTCCTTTCCAATGTTATGCATAAAATTCAAGTTAATATCACAATAGTCATCATTTGGTCGCAAAAACGAATCCCTAAATGCTATGAGTACCTTTTAGAAATACTTTTGAACACAATAAAAGCCAATATTTCAGAGAGAGAGAGAGAAAAAAAAAGGAGAGTGAAATTTGAAGCTCAAATTATTATCACCGTTGAAAGACCGCATTCACCGATAAGGCCAATTCATCGGGAAGAAAAAAAAAAAGTTTCGAGATCATGGATTATTTAGGAAAGTATTTAAGAAACCGCATATTACTATTGCTTATTTCCCATGAAAAATTTTATATATTATCTCAAAATATGGAAGAAAAAAAAACAACTGAAATTAATTGCAAATGAAAGGGGGGATAATTTTATGCGGAAGCTAAATGAAAATAATGGGATAAAAATTTTTGAAGAGAAAAACTTATCGAGTAAAATCTCAATAATCGAGGCACTTCT
Organism: Ascaris suum; assembly: GCA_013433145.1. Taxonomy (NCBI): domain Eukaryota; kingdom Metazoa; phylum Nematoda; class Chromadorea; order Rhabditida; family Ascarididae; genus Ascaris; species Ascaris suum. Next base: position 5,424,230 of record CM024191.1, on the reverse strand, counting down.
CATAAAAAGTGAGTTCATTTATTATGAAAGCTCATAAGAAATACTTCAAAAGATGTTCACTATTTTGATATCAAAAAACAAAATAAATAAAATTATTACCAAAATTATACAAATAAAACAATTTCGCTACGATAGATTTTTTTAATGAGGTGGTTTGCATAGAATATCGCCTTACTACTTAAAAACTTGAATTGATTGAAAGTTTCAATAAAAACGAATTTCAATTCGATGAACTTAATGCAGAGATTTTAAATCATCCCGATAAGGACGATTAAAGGGGAATTGTGCTATTTAAAACTGATTTACTCCTTTTGTTTGTTGATCAATCGCACATCGCCGCATTACTTTTAGAGCTACTTTCGTTGTATTTATATTTTTTTAAAAATACCTTTAATGTATATAAGTGAAAATATTTTTGAGGGTAACCTTTGTCCTTTGGCATCAAGAGACTTCAACCACAACAATACTCTCGATTTTAAATAGTAGGCGAATAAAATTTACTCAACTATAAGAGGCAAAATTAGATAAGCACCTGAAGGAGTTGAGGAGCACTTATCACCTTAAAGGTATATTTCTTTAGCCCTCTTACTTCCCCCCATTATGCTTAACGTTTGACTGGTAGGGGAAAGCAAGATCAGCATGCAATAAGGAAAGAGAGACTGGTTGCATAATTGCACACTGGAACATCGCGGAATGCTTGACGCTGATCACAGTTCTACCATCGATTCCTCAACCTGCACCACAGCACCACCAAGAATACGAGCCATCTTCGTAATCTCTATTTTTTTAGCACCTTAAAAATGTCAGCAATAACGAAAATCAAAACCAAATAGGAGCGGCATAATGCGACAACCTAACTTTATGAGAAAGACGAAGTAACATCTACGGTCAACGAACTAGATGTTACGATTGGCGTACTCGTCGTCGAAAGATTTGTGCCTCTCATCAGTGTTGTCGCCTGAGATGGCTGGTTGGCTGGTGGGAGGCTTTGGAGACGTGGTGGTAGCATAGAGATGGTGCTCGCGGATGTATTCCAGAACGCTGTCTTCAATGCAATATTTGACGGATTTACCGCATCGAATAGCGTTACGAACTCTCGTTGAGCTCACCTCGTTCGGCATCACGTCATCGTCGAATACGTAAACATTTGAACGAAATCCGTCCAGAAACGGTAGGGTTTGGAGAGTTTCCATTGGCTTTGAGTTATGACGTGACAGCACTACCAAACCTAAACCACCGTTCAGCATTTCAATAAGTCAAATCGTATACACAACAAATTCTTCAAAATTTCACTTATCTTTCCCACTGACATATGCGTTCTACGATCTTACCAGAAATACCAGAAAATACCAGAAAATACAAAATACCAGAAAACCCTTGCTCCTCTCAGTAGCCGTAAATGAAAGAGATCACCATATTATATTATAATAAGCAAATTTTTGCCTCTTAAAATAACATCATACCAGTTGTTGGAATGGAAAACTTTCCACCGTACCACTAATGCCTAAAATCCTCACTAATGAATTCGGTACGTTTCTGTAGTATCACAATGAATTTTAATAGGAAAATGGCTTATGTACGATCAAGCTTTACAAAGAGCTTAAATGTACTTATTTTTCGAAGTTAGCAACTTTTCTGAAGTCACTATGGCCAACAAAAATAAGCACCTGAATTTGAAATCATCAACAGTGCAGTTCTATACTTTTATTTTTCTGTTAATAGCTTGTGCAAATACCACCTGTAAAATGTTCAATTCACCTGCACCAGGTATGATGTACCATCCACCAACTCTATCTCGGTAGTGTGCACCTTTCGCACAAAACCTTCCCTTATTTATTTTCGCAGAAGAAACACATGGAAATCAGCTCAGTCGCCTAATCAAGCAGATGCACCACTTGTAATATGACTGATACTATGGACACGAGCCCTTCAATCCTCGGGATATATCGTCATGGTCCTCGAAAGTGCTTTGTTTTGAAAAACGTTCATTACTATAGGGATTGAGTAGGAACGATTTTGTGGTGCAAATAAATATCCCCGGGCAAAAAATCGCGGAGTATCACAGTTTCTCATGCTCCCGCTTGATCGCATGCCTGATAAAATTTCTCGCTCGCAATTTCTAGCGGCTCCACTTCCGCTCGACAATACATTCATCGTTGGCGCCGCTTGATTTAAACAAAGATAAGATCGTAGTGTTCATCTTGCTTTGAATGCGATTGCACTTTTCAATTTGAAACGAGATGCACAACGATCCTAGCATTACAAAATCACTCGTCGAAAAGTTCATAGGAAGTTAACTTACAGCGTTGCTCACCGAGCACGATTTTATTAAAGGAGAGTTTCTAGTACATTCAAGAGGACGTGTACTGTTCAAAGCGGTTTCCCTCATTACAGTACTTTTTTGTTACATACTTCAGAGGTATTCATAACTCTTACTGGGAGACAGACAAACGAGAATGATGTCACATATTAGTGTTTGAAGTGAGGAAGCCTTTTAGGGTGGGTATCTGGAAGGGCTGTTGAATAAAAACTTTCGTCAAGGAGTACTTATATACAACAAAGTACCTGCATCTCAGATGGACCCCAATGAATTTTCGCTCAAATGAAGCCCCTACTCAACAACTGCGATTAACGGAAGCTTTCTTCGAGTAGAGGCTTACTTCGATATAAGCCTCCACAACAACGGCTTCCGATCAACTGTTCTATATGGCACACGCTCAGAATCGTCAAAATGCTGGAAAGTGAATTGCGGTACCAATTGCCTTTGGTTCATCAGACGTACATGTAATATACACATCCTATCTGAATAGGTGAAATGAGCTAAAAATGTGAAAACGTGACAACTAAGAGCACTTAACCTGCACAGAATACATATGAGCATCTACCCTACACGACATAATTTTTGAATCTCCTGAAGCATTAAGGCCGGTCGAATTTCTAGGGTAGTAAAAAGCGCTGCGCTTACAAAAACCTCGTTGTAGGCAGCTAGCTTGTTTCAATAAGCCCTCATCAGAAGAGCGAAGGTGGCTGGCTGTTCAATTGAATATACCTTAGAAGGTCCACTAAGGTTGAAGAGGCAGATAATTAATGCGCCAATCAGGCGCGATGGGTGGCCTATTGCATAGTTAATCTCTGTTTATAGGAAGAGAATCAGACACACCTCTCAGCACAGGAAGCAGAAGAAAGATTACCAAAATCGCGAACAATTTCAAGCAGGTCGGCGGGATCCCATAGTTTGGTCCCTTTCGGCGTAATTACCGAAAATGTGTCGACGACATCGCCGCCACAAAGCAGCATCAACCTGACGCGAGCGCCAATGTCGAATTTCTTATCGAGCACATCCTTGAAGTGCTTCAAGACACAGATCGTTCGGGTCCACTGCTTCTGCGAACACTCCCAACTGTCCGCGTGAATCCACGTCGAACTCTTCACTGCAAGCTCGGCCATCTGCATCCTGCAAGACAATCTCTCTGTTAGAAACACGTGCTCAATTTCCTTGGCTACGTACGCATCAGGTGCAATCAGCAGCAACTTTCAGCAGAAGATTACGCAACGACTCCTCTTAAACATCACTGTCCGCGTTTTCAGACTTCTACACGCTCCGTCCAACACTAAACACCTGATAATCTATCAAATTCAGACGTATTATAATAATACGTGAATTTCTGAATTTTTACAAACGGGCATAGATTTGCAAAATTTGGCACCTTCGCATACTGCATGCATCTATAGAAATGGCAAAAGCAAGGCATTGGTGCATATTAACAGATTCAAATTCAACCACGACCAAAATTCCGAGCAAGTCTCTAGTATGAAATTGCATTGTTTAACTTCCTAAAATGAATCCCTAAATGAAAAAAAAAATCACCGTGCACGTTACTCATAATGAAAGTTGATATTCTTAGTAAGTATTAAAGAGTAATAAATTTACCGGGTGAAAAAATATCGACGCTTAAAATGTAACAACGAAATTATTTACGATCAAATTAAAAGTAGACCGACCACTCAAGAGCATTTACTGACGAGAAAATGAGAACTAATGCTAAAAGATAGAAAAATAATCTAATCAAAAAAAGTAGTGAAATACACGAACGGATTGTTCGAAAATATTCGCATTTGCAACTTAAAAACTCGAATTGAATTTAGAAACAAATTCTATCCTTTCTGAGTTCATTGTTAATGAAGAAATGTCACCAATGAATTCATGAATGATTGCATTCATCTTTGAGATCTTTGTGGAAAATTTCAACGAATCTATAGCTCGCTAAAGAAAGATCATTAAAGGTCATCAAATACGTTTTATCCATAGTTTAAAAACTAAATATCCTCCTCAATATTTTGCCAACTAATATTATCAACAAATCTTTCGCTTATTGGCAATTTTCTTCCGCTTTTTTTAATCAAAAACTTGAAAACGAGAAAAAATAAATAAAAAAGCCAAAAATTGACTTTTAATCTCAAAAGAGGAGAAAAACCTAATCGTTGTTTAATATATAAAACAACTAATGACAACAATAGAAGCATACAAACAACGAGAAACGCTTACAACACAAATACATGAGTCATGGCCATCCAACAATTAAAATCCACTAATTTCATCGATCAAAAATCTACAGTAGCTATTGCACTAATGCAACTTGCCGATACCTTTGTCTATGCGTCTCACATCCGATAATTATCCAATACCTGCACAGGTATTGAGCATCCATCAGGTACTCAATAACCCGGTTCTGTAGTAACAACAACTTCTATGTAATGCATAGTGATACGTCCCGTTCCATTCTCGAAGATGTCAATCTCGAGAATTGTTCAGTGTGCCAACAAATAGCACAATTCTGAATTTGCATTGAAATCTTCACAAGTGCAAAATGCAATAATCCAAAAAACAACGACAAAACGACAATGAAGGGAATCAATAAATACGATGGCGGCACTTTCCGCATCATCGCTCAGAGAACAGGAAGAGAATGAATGGATGCAAAAAAAAAAAAAAAAAACAGGAACCGAAGTTTTCTTCCTTAGAGGTTTTTAATTCCTTTAGCGATTCATCTTTAAACGACACAGAAAAATATGATAAGAATAAGCCATAAAGATAAGGGAGCATATTTCTTATATGCTGAAATAAGCCTAATCGAATGAGAGGATGATCAATCCAATGTTATGTGGAAAAAATCATCCAGACATTCTCTACTAGAAAACCTGAATATCTTTTTGAAAATTCCCGAGGAATATTTTAGGACACTCAATCAAGGATAAATAATAAGAAAGAGAAAATAGAATACAACAACGATATCACACAAAAAAAAAAAACTAAATGGGATGGGAAAATTCCTAAACAACAATAATTTCGGTGCCAAAGATAGCGGAAGCAAAAAAAAAGTGCACTGAAAATTTTAAAAAATTAGTAACTGATCAATATTGATCGAAGTATTTAAAATCTATCTATTTTATTGCAGAATATCGCTGAGCGCAACTAAAATGCAACGCGGCAAGACATAAGTAGATCATTATCTCCTACATAAGCAAAAGTTTCCAGCTTTCCATAAAGGCTGTCACTCTACCACTCCTAGATTTCATGTAACTCGGAGTCAACTAGATAGCTTCCAAAGTTGATCTCTCAATGGAGTCAAAAAGCACGCTCTTATCAATTTGTCCTTCACAGCGGGATGTTTGTTATCATTAGGCTCAATAGCCCTATTCATGAAAGTCGTTACCAATGGGAGCGTTAGAGGATCAAAAACAACCTCCCCCTTCCTCCCCCCCCCCCAACATCTATTTTATAAAAACATCTTTTTCGAAATCCCCATCCTCGCAACGCTCAGCTGTGAATCTTCCTGGTCATTCAGTAAACACTTCTTATACCGATATTGTGATAAGGTGAAAAAGCGTCCATCTCTTTGGTTTGGGTGTGCCGACTCCCCAAACACGCTCAGAAGGCACTAATCCATGCTTTTGTATACTGAAGCCATTAGTATATAGAATAACAACAACCGATAATATAACTCTAATAGCAGCACTTCAATTACAGAAAAACTTCCGACGATTATCTAACGTCGGACAAAATATTTTCAGAAATGATCCCTAAATAAGCTTGAGTAATCACCTGGTAAAATGTCGATATGATGGTGAGACAGAAACATATAAACAGAGTGCCAAATAAAGTAAAGAAATAGACAAAGACTCGATTATGTTATTGATACGTGATCGTGTGCAATATTGTCGTGTAGATGCTTATAAACTGTTGAAATAAACCATAAAATGCGGAATACCCTCCTATTCCTTCACATACAATTTTCTTTTATGAGAATATTGCGGGTAAAATCTCTAAAATGCTTTAAGATTAATGAATATTTTAGTGTTATTAGGTGAAATACCTATACAGGTAGCCCAAAATCATTGAGTAAAAGCGCTTCAAACTAAAGAAATTACAAGAAGCAATGCTGTTAAGCAAGGAATATGTAGAGAAAAGTTGAGAGGGAGAGAAAGGGAAAAACAAGGTGGGAAAAGAGGGAAAAATAAAAAGGAAGAGAGAGAAAAAGTGAGAAGGGAAAGAGGAGTGGAAATAGGGAGGGAGAAAGAGGGAAAAATAAGGAGGGAAAAGAAAAGAGCACATGATGAGCTTAACGTGAACGAAAAATGAAAAAGTACGTCGGGTACTAATTCGAAAAACAAATATGGTTCAAAACAATTACGCTGATATTTCCTTATAGATTATAGGCACCTTAAAGTATCGAATTCACTTTTCACGCAAAGACAGCGATTAAAATGCGTCAATTATATTCAATAAATAAATAAATAAATAAATAAATAAATAAATAAATAAATAAATAAATAAATAAATAAATAAATAAACACTAATTTAATTAAAAAATTTTACTATGTTACTATACAAAAAAATGCCAAACCTATCAAAAAAATGGGTATTCTATATTCTAAATCTGATCAGTAAATTTAAATCTGAATGAAAATTATTTTGATTTAAAAGATTCCAAAAATTTTTTGCTCATTTATATTATAAGAGAGGAGAAAATGAAATATTAATAAACAGTAAAAATCAAATCATGAAAATTATAAATTTCCTTTATAGTAACCAGCTAATGAATTATATCATTTTATTCCAACCTCTTATGGTTTTTTAATTCCTTTGAAATGTCTTCTATTTGTTCTTTTTCTTTAAACTCACAATTTATTATGATTCGCTTACAACGTGTTACACTTGCCTTTTGCCAGTGATTATTTCTTTTTTACAGGTACACCTATATTCCTACGGAAATAACCAATTAGAGGTATGAACTTTTTGGCACCGTATAGCTTACGCTTCGAAGAAGTGGGCGCCCTTTAGTCAGATCCGTTATATGTTTCAGACACTATTTGAAGAATACAATACAATTAGAAAAAACAATCTCGCCTCATCAAGGTGTGCAACAACTCTATGAGCACGAAATGACGGAAATAAACGTACCTGTTGCAGGCGGGAAGAAGTCCAGGCTTGGCGAAAGAGTCGGCTACCGGGCTGATGATACCTTCCACAACGTTGCAATCATATCGACTCTCCAAAAAGCTCCGCGCAGCTTCAAACATTCGTAAATGCATCACAGTTGGTGGATTGTATGAACCACATGCTAGTAATGCGACACGTGCACCTTCTAGGCTGCTCATTTTATACCCTTGAAGAGAACTGGAAAACTTTCGGTGAGAACGCATCCACATAATTGATAAATATGTAGCGGGGAATTAGCACAATTAAACACTCGCATTTAATGTACTATTAAAGGTGATCTATAATCGACAATTTAAACAATTGAACAATTAACGAAAAACTTCTCTCAACATCTCACTTCTCATTGCAATTAACGATTCAAATTAGTGCACTCACTATAAGTTTACGTGAGAAATAATCAACACCTTATTTCATCTAAATAGCACTAACTTATAAAAGTTTCTCAAACAATTGCACTAATTTCTTCGACGATAAAAAAAAAAAAAAAAATTGCACTACTTAGGGCACGATTCAGAAGTAATTCACCTTGTCGGCTAGTAATATCGGTAAATGTCACCAATCATAACTTGATATCTGCCTTAGGGAAAGATATTTGACATGAACATCGACGAATTATACGACAAATTTACCCGCTTATAAATGTAACCATCATCCACAAGTAAGTAGTAGCATTTCCAATGAGAACTGAAGATCGTTCAAGAGAAGGGGCAGGCATCTAAATTGAAAACAACGATTATGAACTCCGCCCTTCGCTTCAAGATTTTCTCCAAACGATGGAGCGAAAAAAAAAAATATCACAATTGCTTAATTATTCCATAGTATTTCAAAAACCTAATTTTATGCAATATTTAAAAAAAAAAAAAACTATTATTATTTTGTAGTGAATGCTTATATCAATAGTATATTTTATATTAGGGAATACACATTACGGGGTATTATTCTACAAATATTTTGATAATTAAGTTCTATTTCTTTCGATGAACGACATAAAAACGTGGAAGAATACTTCCGCTAATTTTGCTGTTATTATATTCTCATTAAATTGACTCTAAAATCATTCAGTTGTGAAAATTCCTTCTTGGAGAAAAAAAGCAACTAAGGAAGTACTTTTCCTGCAGATGACCTTTCAATTAGCTGCAATTATAATCGGCAAACTCTTATAAAATATACGTTTAATTCTATGAACAAAATTGGCTACTCATATGTCATTGTGTATGCTTATTTCATATTGAAGTATGAAACAAGAAATTTGTGGATCTGGTCACGGATCGTTTAGCTAAGAAAATATGGCTGCAGTGTCAATAGAACTTTGACCGAAAGATGAGGAATTATGGCAGCGCCATGACTTCTTCATTCCTATGTTTCGACCCGGCGGTATGCCGTAGCTCTGGAATTACAGTTTATATTTTTTGGCTTGACCACGGAGCCCTCCATTCTTTCTCGCCAGTGCGGCTAGCATTGTAACGACAATAAAAGGGAAGCAAAACGTCCTATCCACGCATATCCATCTCAACGGCAGTATTCTCTCCACCAATATTTCTCCAGAAGACAAAACGAAAACTGCGAGTTAATATGCACGATCGTGCGCAGATTTTCACATATGCGAACAATTGAACTATACACGATGTACTCCGATCCTATGAAACAATCAAAGAAGAGACGGTAACTTTCTATTATTTGTCTATGTTTTCATTTAAGCACTAAAATAGTAGAGAAAGAGGAAGATGATTCGAAAAAACAACAGGAAGGGAAAAACCTTCTTGCAGCAAGGAATAATGACCTAACAGGTAGAGGCGAGAACCTTCTCTCTGCTGGCTAAGATGCGAGGAATGCAAGGTGCCAGTCCCACTCGTGAAGGACCTAGGTTTTCGTACGAGAATCCTGTGCCGCGTTTTACACTATGTTTGCGCATAAAGCTCTCGTTGAGAAATTTTCACCCGTTTGATATCGCTGGCAATCTTCCATATCGTTTCTCTTTTTTTTTGAGCATTAGTTGGTTAGGATTGAAATTATTTGAAAATCATCACTTACCTATTTAATCTTGAATGGATTATGCCAACTCTCACTCAAAATCGGGAAAACCGCTATCAGTTTTTTGTGGTCACAGATATGCCGCAGTGAAAAATTTCCAAGGAATTCGCCACCTTTTTCTCTAACAACCATAAAACTTCGGCAATGAGCAGATGAGAGTACTCCTTGGAGTGTTTTCCGGATTCTTTGTTTTAGTAGACCCGTTGCGGAATACAACTAGAGAGGGGGATGGGTCTTTTGTGTGGGATGGGAGGATGCTTCCCGGAATGTGGCTTTGTGGTTATGGAACAAGAAATCCAGAAATTATGCTGTTGAAGTAGAGAAATTTTAGAAGCACTCTAGCGTTGCAACTACATCCCCAAAAGATCATGTTCGCATAACTATACGCTTAAATCTGGTCGTGGTCTTGAAAAAGACATGAAGTGGGACCAGGTTCGACCCGAACTCAATGAGGACTACACAATGTGTTTCACAGTATCTGATATTTTTTCTTCATTTTAGCTACGCAAATTCTATAGGGTTTCCGAGCTCTTCAAATATAGACCTGGTTGTTGTTTTTTGTGAAGTACCACTGATCGCTAACTTTACAGTGAATTGCAATTACATTGAAAGGATGTCGGACGTTCCAAGCGATGCGAACGAAAATTGTCCCGGAACGAGCAGTGAACAGGCTGGAAAGGTATATCTTTTGCATTCGCTGTCCACTAGCCGAGAAATGTCTCCATGTGGGCAAACCCACCGCATACCTTTCCTATACCTCTCCAACTTTATTTTGAACCTTCCAGCTGTGGAATACGACATAGCCGATGGCGGCACTCACCCCACGCTTCCTGCCACCCCCTCCCCCTCTCCCGCCCAACCCCCACCACTGCCTGCAATTGGGGCTACTTAGCATTTGCGATATTGTAGCCATACTAAGTTACAGCATGCATTAAAGTCGATTTGCCTTTAAAATCGGTGTGTTTAGAATTTTAATGCAATAGTAAGGCAGTACTTCCTTCATTCACGGTCTTGCTTGATTACGCATGCTCACTGCTGTGCTATGAGAGGACGAGTGCCTAGAATCCTTACCTCACTCCCTTCTCCTCCCCAAACGGAGGAACGGGGGAGGGGATGTGTGCTTGTGGACGGGAGGTAGGGAGGAAGGGGGGGGGGGAGGTGGGGATTGGAATGCACACAAAAATCCCTTAAAACATTCAAATTACAATTTCTAATTATGAGCACCTGATTCTTCAATAATAATCGATTGAAAAATCATCTTCACTTCTCCCCATTCCCCCCCCCCCCTTCCTAGTTACGTTCTTTTACCGAGAAATCTATGGTTCGGATGGATCAGATATGCAGAGTTAAGGACTTTTATGTTTGTTTCGCTTAGAATATAAAAGAAAGTAATCTCAATCGGACATATAAGTGGTAGTTTTTCTCGTTAAAAGTTGAATAACGAAACGAAAACTTGCCTTGCGTCCCTTCCGTTAGCCGTTGCATTTTGTCCGTCGATAGTTGTAAGTTTTCCAGCGTTAGTTATTTGTGAACGTGCAACGTTATAAAGTTACCTGGCAGGTGTATTGCGCCACAACTATGCACAGTTTGATCTCGTTTTGCTGAATAATTTCAACAGTTAGCATGCAGGGATGTGGAACAAATCAAATAATTTTATGCTTTCATTGAAAATAAACTCGATCATTTTGTCTGAAAAAAAAATTTCGTTGATGCCGGAGATTTTCAAACTTTCTAAATGTCCCATGGGGTACTATTGGAATATTACGGTAGAGGTTTTTTTTCCCGATATATCGAACTAATTGCTGCAAGAGTACTTCGTTGCACAGATGCATTTTTGCAGCAAATTATATTAGTAGAATACATAGAACAATTTAATATTTCCTTAATTCTTACATTCCTGGATTATGAAGTCATTTCTCTTCTCCGTCCCCACTTCCTTCTTCCGCTCCCTTCCTTCTCAGATGTTTTTCTCATTGATAGCTTAAATCGGAGTTTGCGGCTATTCTAATTCGAAGTCATTTTCATGTTTCATCGTGTGCCGGATGTCCAAATCAAGCAGTCTGCGCATCCGGAGAGCTGAGAAAACCGGATGAAGATTTAGCTTTTATCAGTGACCGCTTGAAGAACGTCAAACATAAAGTGCTGATTCTCTCTGGCAAAGGTGGCGTTGGTAAGAGTACGGTGACCGCTAATCTCGCCCGCGCGATCGCCACTGATCCCAACAAACAGGTTATTTTTTTGCGGTGTTTCAATCTTTTTTTCCTTTCTTTGCATAGCAAAAGGCGCAACCTGTTTACGCCTTGAAATATTCAAGTAGCCAATGTTAAGCTTTTGTGCATTGGAATGTGATAGACAATGTCGGGGAATGGCAATAATGCTTCTAAAATTAAGCGTAGACCATTTTCTAGGAATCTGGAAACTCTTCAAGCGATCTTGTGAAGTCAGCGATTTTTTTTTCCAAAAAGGGCTACTTCCGGCTCCGCTACACCGAACTTCATTTTTAATTTGTTAACGAGTGAAAATTATGTCTAAAGGTTGCCGTATTAGTTGTTGTGGATATATTAAGCAGCTGCTGATATATGTGATAATGTATTCGATCGTTTGCAAAACTCCTATAAATATTGGGCAATTACGTTGATAAACGCAACGTTACCTTAACGAGATCACATCACCTTGACTGTCAAGGTAGAGTGAGCACTGTTTTGATCGCGTCAAAAAAAATTTTTTTTTGAAAGAATCGCCAGATTAATCGACTTTCAATTTTCGAAACAAATTTCACTAATGGCAATAAAAGCAAGGATTTTATGTCATGTGATTTGCTCCCTCCCCACCCCTCCCCCCCTCTACCACATTTTCTTTCACCACCTTCAATCTAGCCCCTCAGATATGAGACAGTTCCTGCCATCCCCCCACCCCCCCTCCGCCCCCTTCAACCCGTTGAAAGTAATAGACTTGCGGCTTTCCTAATTGTAATTGAAAAAGTAAAAAGCTTGGTAGTGTAGGCTTATTGCAGGTCGCCATACTCGATGTGGATATTTGCGGTCCATCGCAAGCACGAATGATGGGGGTCGAAGGGGAAAGTGTTCACGAAAGCGCAGATGGATGGAGTCCAATTTTCATAACGGACAATCTCACCATTATGAGTATCGCTTTCCTCATACAGAATAGAAATGAGGCGGTGATTTGGCGTGGCGCTCGAAAAAATGCCCTCATCAAACAATTTTTGAAGGTGATAAAAATAAGGTTTTATATAAGCTTGCTTTGTTCTTTACACAACAATTGAAGCGAAAAGCGAATTTGGCGCAAAAAATGAATTCGCTCTTCATTTGAACTTTGTTGGAATAAGCGAAATAGTAGTTAAAGTACCATCGGTTCTTGAAGTTTGCTTTCTCGAAGAGAAATTTAAGATTGAAATATGCGGTGAATATTGCTTTTTTTTTGGGGGGGGGGGTTCTTTTTGCTTTCTTTAAAGTATGGCTTGATAACAATTGTGATTAGCTGAGAGTAGAACGGAAAAATTTTACTGCCAAACCAAAGAAAGAAATATCAACGATGCAGCGATTAACGTTTCTATTTTTGCACCAAAGACTAATAAGAGCACTTATATCGGGTTGAATGGCAACGACAAATCACTGCAGAGCTGCTTAATTATATAGAGCATATTTTGTGGCAAAAAATTAAGGTGAATTTTATTTGCTCTAAACGCTTACTTAGAAAGATGTTTAAACCTTGCTTTTATCGGTTTTTTTGTAAGCGGTGTGAAATGTTAGATTTGCTGATAAGACCCGGTTGCCTAAGTTAATGTCGCCATTGGCAAACTACGAGGGAATCTGTATTGTTTATTAATAAGGGGGCAATTATTAAGGATGTCGATTGGGGTACTATAGATTATCTTCTGATCGACACACCGCCCGGAACGTCGGATGAGCACATATCAGTGGTGCAGTATCTGCTGCAGACGAGTTCGCTTGATGGAGCCATTCTAGTGACCACTCCACAAGAGGTCGCACTTCTCGACGTTCGCAAGGAGGTTTATTATATTTTCCTGCTAAACTTCGCAGTGTTCTTAGGTAAATGTACAAGCCAACCGGCATAGGTGTGGACCAAATACAATTGCACTCACTATCGGCCAATATAGCACCTCTTATCGAAGTGTTTCTCGCAAGGTGTTAAAGGTGTGGACCGGTCCCATAAATTTCTATGACGGATTTGACCGTATTCCTCGTCAGTTTTATCTCACGAGCTGATACAGTTTTCGAGCTAAAATAAGTTATCACATCTCTTCAGCAGTGCTGCTGAAACATCTGTTGGCCTGCTTCAAGAGGGTACACGCGTATGCATTGTTTCAAGAAGATTTCCACGTAAACGGTTTTTTAATTTCGTTCAGTCGTCTCTGAGGAAGTGGACTCATGCACATTTTGTCATTGCAATCGTTATTCTCAGCTGCGTTATTATCACAACTAGCACTTGGATTTTTTTTTCCGAAGCGTCCCACGTTGTTGCACTCTTTCGTTGATTTATTTCTTTCAGTGGGCATCGGTTACTCCTGATCGTCTGATAGTTAACAGTATTTCCTCTTTAGTGGACCATAAGGCATTAGTCTTATCCTCGTAATAAGTGTTTTTATAGTTTCGAGCCATAATATTTTGGGTCTCGATTGAATATGATCCCAGTTCCATTCTTGGTCGTGACCGCAGTCGAACCGGTGTTCGGTCCGCACCTTGATGTGTCACGTTCCTGTTTTTCCTTCGAGCTTCTTGTTTAAGCACGCTAATTTCTTGTAACTGCTCGTGCTTGACTTGTGCTGATCTACGATTTGATTTTACATGTTCTCGGATCATAAAGAAATACACTTTTCTTATTTTGTGGTGTTTGGGAGCGACAGTTGCCGTCTTTTTTTTTTTTTTTTTTGATGAACAAATATGAATAGCTCTATGTTCCCTATACATTTTTTTCCTGGGTTTCAGGCCAACTTTTGTCGGAAAACGAACGTGGCCATTCTGGGAGTATTGGAGAACATGAGTTCATTCGTTTGTCCATGCTGCGCGAAGGTGTCTCCAATCTTTCCTGACACAACGGGTGGAGCAAAAGGAATGTGCGAAGAAATGTCTCTTCGACTGTTGGGTTCATTACCTTTCGATCCGCACATGGCCGAATGCAGTGATCGGGGTGAAGACTTCTTCGAGAAGTATCCCGATTCGCCATTAGCGAAGGTTTTCATCGACGTCGCGCTCCTCATCACTGGTGACAGCTCTTAAGTTGCTTCTTCGTTAAGTATGCTTCACTTTCGATTACATTCAAAAGTCTTGTCTTTTTGCGCTTTTTTAAATATTTCTCTTGGAAGGCTCGCGACCAGTAAAATACTCCGCCTCTCCTAACCTGTCCTATAGGCAGGCTGAGAAGACTCGTCTATCTGCCTACGTATAAGTCGAAATTTTCCTTTTAGACCTTAAATGTTCTTGTCCTTATTAAATATTGTTCTGCTGACATGTTACCTGTACCCGTGCATCATTTGAGCACCTGCTGCATTCGTGCTGAAGATTACGTATTTCAGTGTTTTAATTGTTCTCTTTACTATCAATATTTCCTCTCTTTTTTCTACACGCTAACATTCGCAACGTCGAAATTTTATATGGCAAAAGGAGAGCAAGAAGGATTTGCACTCTATTTGAGGGTACAATTACCTTTGCATTCAGTTCTCCGGGCATTGCATCTTTGCTCTCGGCACGATTTAGTCCGCATTATTGTTCTTTCGAGTTACGTTTGAAGCCATTTCTGTGGAGCATTTTTATAGGAGTGGGGCCTTGGCCAATGATTTAAGTTCTGGCGTAATGGTTTTTATTCGCTCGAATTGTTCAAGTTTTTATATCCTCTGCTTTTAGAGTATTGAACTTATGAATTTGTACTTTATCGCGTTTTTTAAAGTTTGATGTGGCCCAAAGGAGCATATCTCTTCGGATAGTTCATTTTCTGTTGTTTTTTCCTTTATGGGGGGGGGGGGGGGGGGGGGGAGAGGGAGAAAGGAAGGGAGAATGTTTCCTCGCATGAGCAAAACCAGAAAAAGTCAGAGCTATCGGCAGAAACTTTTTCATAGGGGTTGTTGATACTGACGAGGCTGAAGAATTAATATCAGAATATACCTGAACAACTTTTTCGTGCCGGTTTTTATACGGTGAAGGTTGGGGGGAGGTGGGGGGGGGGGGGGAGAAACAGGGATGGGGAGATTTAGGGCGACAAGAAATTTGTTGAAGTTTTCGCCTCTGGTGACCTCTTTTTCTTATTATCTTAAATTTTGACCAATATGGAGGCGGCGGAATACATCATTGTATGGTGTATGATTTTCTGCATCAAATTTCTTTCTCGTTTATGTTTTATCTATTTCTAAAATGTGTTGGAACTCAAACTATTTTTCTAAGCATATTGTTTTGAAATTATACGATTGTCACATATTAAACCATCGGATATTTGTTAGAATACTTGATTCTCTCATTTGTTGAATTTTGAGGAATTTATAATTGCTCGTTGAGAATGAGTTGACGTTAATTTTGCTGAGGAATTTGTATGTTTTAATTGGTTTTTTTTTTGAGTGTATGCTTATGTGTTTTTTTTTTGTGTTTTTATTTCTACTTTGGCATTATTTGAGAAAGAGCGCATAGTCTTTCCATCGATTGAATATATATCTCGAAATTAGCCTGTATTTCGCCAATATTTGGACCATTTCACGATTCTATAACGTTATTAAACGATCATTCGATTCATTTTGAACTCATCTCATTTGTATTGTGCTCGTAAATTTTCTCCACAACTTTATACCAAAAATTCACAGACGATTGTCAATAACAAATCAATGCTGTTATTTTACAGCATATTCTAGACAGATGAGACAATGAAGTTTTTCTCGGAGTATTGCCAATTGTTTTATCTTGACGATCGTTTTTAGTATGCTTTGTTTTATGAGCTGTTGAGATAAATCGCTCTGAAATGATGTGAATGGAATTAATGTTTGGTTTCATCCATCATCCAATGTTGTTACTCATCACAGCTAATAGAGTTTTCATCATTGAAGATTAAATAATTCCCTTATATAATTTATAACTTTTATAAATTCGCTATAGCATAGATTTTCTTCGAAATATTCGTCATGCGATTCGCCATATGAATTCTTGATCATAGTTTTAGGTTAGCCAACTGGTATTCGACATCACATTGTGGTGAGCGTATTTTGTTGAAGAATTTCGACTCTAGAGACGAGACGATGAATCGAGTTGTAATAACCGGTATTGGTGTTTTGAGTCCATTTGGTGTTGGTAAAAATATTCTCTTCGAAAGCCTAATTACCGGTAAAGTGGGGTTGCATTATAAAGAATCGCTGAAGGCGATTGTTGGATGTATTCCGGAGGGAACTGCGCCTGATCAACTTGATTTAAGTGGATGGTCGAAAGGTGAACGTCGACAAATGAGTAGAGGTTTGTCATTATCGATATTTTTGCGGCGTTTTTCTCCGTCTCCGTTGTTTATCTTTTAATGAGTCAATACAATGAAGCTGTAGATATTGAAAAGGTGGAAATACTTTCGTCCACCGTTGATGTTGTCGTTCGATCATACAGATTGTCATTGGAATCTCAATAGAGCAATTTATTAAAAGTGATCAAAAATGACACACAACGTTTGCATAATTACAGGTGAACCTGTTGTAATTTGCATTTATACTTTGTGGGTATTTGTTCATTGACAGATTATGTTTAGGAACGAATCACAAGTTTCTATTCATCAAAATTTCTTAGACGGTGAAAAATTTCACTTAGAATTATGTAGGTGATTGAACGATTGCGTTAATCTCATAAATTTATGCACCTTCCTATTGTTTACTTCATACTTATTATTATTTTATCATTATTGTTCATCCGCTTTAGTAATATCTTTATTTGTATGAGCCGTTCTTTATAAACGTCAAAGAGATATTAAAACGTTGCACATTCGTTCGAATGAGTAATAAAGTTTATGTCTAAATGCAGTGCTTGTTTTAATAGTTTCAATAATCGTTTCGCGGCATTTAAAATTTCAAATTATGGATTGATCGGAGAAATTATTATCAAATGGGGAATAATTTCATCGTTTTGATAGGTGGAAAATATGATAAATTGGCTTATTGAGGTAGTTTATTGGCACTGATTGCGGCAGAGGAGGCGATAAAAGATTCTGGATTGGACGAGAAATATATGGAGGAGACAGGTGTCGATATTGGTATGGGTATTGCGGATTTAGAGTTGATTGCCGAGAGTGCAAATTTCATTCGAGATGGCAAATCACACAAAGTGACACCTTATTTTGTTCCTCGCATCCTAACGAATATGCCTGCTGGACATGTAAGCATACGGTATTCCTTTTTATCCTTCTTTTATTTTTTGCTTATGCAAGTAGATGGAATAAAGTCGAAATAGGTTTATGGAGAATCTATTGAGGTGATCAGAAGGGAAAATTGATTTGAAGGGCTTGTATAATGATTGCAATTTCGAGTTTCTTAAAGGTTTCTATGAAGGCACTATGCTCAATTTACTGAGATGCATTCGATAAGGTATAGGTTCCTTTCAAGAGCTGATAGTAATTCCAAGTTTCAATTTATTGCTTTATTTCACCCTTCTCGATGCTAAGTGCACTTTTCTATTGGTGTTCTCAGCGAATGCAGCTTCGATTGGTTTCAAAAAAAAAGCATTCGCGTGAAACTGACCGAATTTCAAAGAATCTCGATTGGTTAACGATCGAAAGCATCCGGTAGAAACCGAAATCTAGTTGCAGTGGATTTAAAATTTCACAAGCACTGGTTGCTTGTTTATCATGAACATTCCGGTTTAAACCAGACTTCTTCCGGAAAGGGAGTGGTGAATCGTTCGCTTTTGTTCTAGCTAAAAGTAGACGAGAACAACGAATGAGCAATTGCGTATTTCCCGGAATCGACTGTTTGCTTCGTTTGAGAATACTTCTGCTAAGATTTTGGACGTGAAATCTTTTTAATATAAATTTTGAATGGCATGATCGATATGTGGTGTGTTTTTAAACTGCCGCACTCTTTTCTATCTTTGCTATTGACGGTAACCGAGCGAAGTTTAGCTATTCGAGGACCGCTTTCGGTAGGGAAGCGACTAACTTTTTGAAGTTTAGTTGGTTGCAACCGAAATTCGGTTTCAGCCGGACTCTTTCGGTCGACAGGCAACTAGAATTTTTGAAACTTGATCATTTTCAGCTGGCTGGTTGCTGACCGAACGAAATTTGATCAGTGACAGTCGCTACCTTTGCCTTCAATTCCCAATTGCCCTTCTAAAGGAACGATGATTGATTGATTATTAGTACCAAAAATAACAGGACAAATGTTCTGAGGTATGGTATGCGAGGCGCAAACCTAAGCTCATGCACTGCATGTGCGACCGGCTTACATGCGGTGGGTGATGCGGCAACTTTCATCGCGATGGGACGAGCCAAGAAAATGCTAGCTGGTGCGGTCGAAGGTTGTGTCAATCCGATCGCCCTCACTGGCTTCCAGAGACTCAGGTTGCGGTTTACAGTGCACTCATTTAAAAACAATCTACCCACCACTTTCCTCTTGGCTAATCAAAGTGTAGAAGGAAGGAAATAACGAAACACGCTAAGCAACGTATATCGTCTTTTGTTGTATTTTTCAATAATGAGAGACCGGCTGGTTGTTTAATTGCTCTAAATACAGCAGCGTTTAGTTAAGGCCTACATATGCAGGAGCGTATGTTTTATGAATAAGAAGGAGTCACTTGTAAGTTTATGCTACCATTAAAAACTGAAAATGGCGGAACGATAGCACATTTCTGAATGGGTGGAGCAGCCGTTCTTGATGTGCTATTGAGATTATCGTTTAGGCAAACATTATATCCCAAAAAGCCTGATAAATATGTGATTTTTTTTTGAAGTGACGACAACCAATGTCTTCCATTTTATGTAATAAAAGGCGTTAAAAAAAGCCTAGGAAAAAATTTGCATATTTGTTCATCACCAGGGAGTTCAAGCAATAAAAATTTGCTATAAAATTGTATAGAGAAAAGAAAGGAGTGATCTAGTCACTCAGTTAAGTATTCCGTTCATTCTTTCATTCGTTTCCCCATCATCCCTTCCTGATCCGCTTTATCAGTCGTACTGGTCATCAATGCCTTTTATCGACAAAGTTCCACATGTTCGGCATAGTCCAGCTATTAGGTGCTTATATATTTGTTCCTTTTCCTGAAATCATATGAAGCGTTGATTAAAGTCGTCGACTTAGGCCTGGTAAATTTTCGACGTTTCAGAGCTTTATCGTCATCAGGCTCCAGGCCTTTCGATCGTACTCGTGACGGGTTTATTTTGAGCGAAGGAGCCGCACTATTGCTTCTTGAAAAATTAGAGGATGCCCAGAAAAGGAATGCACACATTTATGCGGAAATTACAGGTTATGGTGAGTGACAACTTTCTTCTTATTGCCTTCATTTTATTGTTGTCGGGACAGAAACACAGAAAAATTTCTGATAACAAATTTTTCAGTTTTATTGTCGCCGTTTGGAGCTCCTTTCTTTTTCTTCCTCTCCTGCTTTCCCTCTTTTCTTCCTTCTTTCGTTTCCCACACAAAAAATACTTGGAGATGCGCTCGATTCGTCATGATTTAAAGATGCACAAATCGCATTGTTGTTTTCTTTTTTCAGAGATTTTTCTGTCCTTTCTGGAAGTTCTTACTTTGGCATTAGAAGCTTTTAAATATCTCCGAAGTGCTACTTTCGTGTCTTTTTATTGAAGGGTATATTTATTGTCCATCGATAATAAATCACTCTTACTGTTCGATGTGTTTTTATTTGCAAAAAAAAAAAACGTATTTCGAGCGTTCTGAACGTTGATCGTTGAATATTTGCCCAGAGTGGATGTCGAAAGGAGAAAAATTGAATTTCTTAGGGAGAAATTTTTGTTGTTGAATTTTGTTGGCGCTACGTCCACTGTCGTAGCAAAAAGATTGCAATATCGTTGCAAAATATGATCGCCGCAGACACTTTTTGAGGCGACTGTTTGGTTGAAAGAGATGCCTGAAGCAGAAGTTTCAGGTGTCGCTGGTGATGCATTCCATTTGACACAGCCGGCTGAGGATGGAATCGGTGGCTTATTGAGTATGCAGCGTTGTCTAATTGATGCACACGTGAATGCGTCAGAGGTGACTTACGTTAATGCGCATGCAACATCGACACCGGCAGGTGATCGAGCGGAAGCACGTGCTATTGCGAAACTCATTCCTGGAGTTGCCGTCTCCTCTATTAAAGGTTCCATGATCTATCTTTCAATTACTAGTGTGTAGAATTCCTCCCTCTATGATTAGGCTTTTATTCTTATCATTCGTAATATAAGCGACAGCTGTTGATTATACGTTTTGACTTTATTTGCTGTAATCATGATTTAAATGTTGATGAATAGGTAATATAAATCAGGACACATTGGGCATACGTTGGGCGCAGCAGGTGCAATCGAAGTTGCGGCGACTGCAATGTGTATAGACAGGCGAATTATCGTGGGCAATGCGAACCTCAATGAAACGGATATCGTCGAGAACATTAATATATTGAAGGCATCGGTGGATTGGAAAGGCCGCCGTATTGCATTGGTCAACTCGTTTGGATTTGGTGGTCCTCATGCAACTCTTTGCCTTTCTGAGTTTAACGCTTCATAATTTTTTACTTGATAAGGTGGTAATATAAGGTTTTAAAATGGCATCTAATCGTAATTTCTAGTAAGCATTACTTATGTCACATTGGAATCAACGCTGTCATTCAGTTTTGTTTTGCATTATTGCACTATTTAAAGAATGAGTTTTTGAGAATACACCTTCAAAGAGTTTTTACTCGATGTGAGGAATTAGAAGAATTTTCTGGTTGATTTAAGTAGAAAAAAAAACTACTTTCTTAGTTATTTTAAAAGTCTATTGCTTAATTCTTCGTAATAGAGTGTGTGAGTTTCGAGCAAGTGTTGAGATGATGTTCATAGTTATTTATATTTTTATAAAGTATGTGTCTTGGATAGGCTTATTTGAAGGTTTCAGTGAGTGTTCATCGATCTTGTTGTTTCGATTGGTCAAGCCTATATCATTTGTAATTGTTTAACGGAAGCTTATTTAAAAATAATCTTTAATATTTTATCGTTGTTTTATTTATCTGTGCATAGTTGTTTCAGTTTCAGCGCTTCGAGTATGATTGATTTGATACTATTGAAATGACGCTTTGAATTGTGTAAGTTATTTGCATATCGTAAATCTTCAAAGTTCCTCGAAACAGATTCGTTCTTTTATTTTATGAATTTCGCAGAAATATGCATAAAGCGAAATGAATTCTGCTGATGAGTGTTAAAATAATCTCATCATAGCAATTGATGAAATAATATTATGAGGGAAGTTATTCTCCGAGGAAAAAATCTCGAAATGGCTCTTTGATGAGTGGGTCGATATTGTGTGTTGTGCTATTCTAATGTCGATCATTTAAAAGTTGACGCCTTCCGTTTTCTTTATGTTTTATTATTGAATCAAAGTCGAATGCCCTTAATTGTCATATCGGTGTTCATTGATAATTATCGCTGAGTCTTGAATTAATTCGCATTTTACGCTTCCAACAATATTACCGGTAATACTATGTTGCATAAGCGGTAAGCTAACAATTGGTTTAGTGCGCAAATTTATACTATTTACTTATAGTCTAAATAGTTATTTTCTTTTATTTAAAAGAGGAATTTTTTTTCTTTTTGTTGCAAATTGAATAATATTTTTTTAAAAAAAGTGTTATGACATTTTAGTCGCATCATATACGAATGATTGTTCTTGCAATAATTTACATAATAAGAAGAATATCTCAAATGAAATTTTCACATTTGATTTTCTTTTTTAAATAATTTTTTCATGCATAGTATATCAAAAAAAAAAAACGACAATAGAAATTAGAATATTTCAATATCATACAGCTAACAAATAGTGGAAAAATATTTTGAAATATTTGGAATCGTTCCAACGTTTCACTACTCATCATTTTCATATTAGTCTATAATAAAGAGCTATCATTCAATTTCCTTGTATCTATTTTTAAAATTTCCATACAAATATTTTGATTTTATAATAGTTTTTTATACGTGAATTATATCGTTACATTTATTGCCCTATAATGGAAAAAATAATAAATATCGGTATGAAAGCGTTGTGCATCGATGAGGTAGCCAGCCATTCGATCGGCCACTGGCCGATATTAATTCATTTCGATCTGCAAATTGGTTGATATTCATCGTGGGATTCAATCTTGGCACGGTGCTTAGTGACTCGTCGTGCACGTTTAACAGGCGCTTCGATAGTTGCAAGTCGTGGATGCAGATAACGATCGTTGAATAATACAAAAGCCCTGAAAATTTCAAAATTATTACTCAGAAGGTCTATTTCTATAGGTTAAATTTCCTTGACAATTTTTTATGTAAGTTAGGACGGAGAAGGAGAAAAGTGAAGAAAATTCCTATGAGTGTCGGCTTTCATCATTATGTAATTCGAAAAGTCGTGATTTATATTAAGCTAACGAAGTGTACCTGTATGTTTGTAGAGCGATAATTAGCGCATTTTTGCATGTGAAGAAGATCATCGTATAGGTGACAAGACCGCGATCAAACATCAGGAAAAGGCGCACCGAGAGAAATGGAAAATCTTGAAGCGAATTCGCTAATATTATTGCCCACATATCGACATCGTACAGTACCTGAAAGTGTTGAACGATTGCGATCGAAATTCGGCCGACATAGGTTTGGTTGTGCCCGTTACAAAACTAGTGCGCGGCTGTTTAAAATTCCTTAAGTAGTCTCATCATTTCCCCCACCCCTCTCCCTCCCCCGTCCTCCCTCCACGCCCTTTCATTCCTCGCAGAAGGCAATATCCAGATGATGTATTACGCAGCGGTACAGCTTTATATGAAAATCTTCTGTAAGGATCCTCAAAGCCTCATCGCTTCGTGATTAATCCGACTTCGCTTCTGGCTGTGTCACTTGCTTTGTTTGTCAGTCAGGTGTATCCTAATTTACCTTCTCAACCGTGGGCATTCAATTGCCTTGACTTAGATCCTTAAACGTAGCATTTAATTACACTGATTTACCTTTTTGACTGTGGGTAGTCAATTACCCTGACTTATCTTCTTGACCGTGGATATTCGGTCCTAGACTCTTGAATTCTTTATCCATTGTTAATTTCTTACTTCGACCGATGAGGCAAATTGAAATGGCGAAACGATGGAGAGCTTCCAGCTTCCAACTAATCAACGTTTGTTGAACTCATCGCAGCGGAGAATATTCGCAATGATTGATCAACGAGCACATCTCATAGTCATTCGATTGCTCTAATAAATGCTTTTATTTTATTGATAGACATACGTTGCATGGATTGGGCCTTCTGTTCCCGACGATAAGTTCCTCGAAATTTTTCGTAATTGCGACGCGCATTTTACGTGCTCGACTTACCGTTAAAACGAACGGAAATTGTAGAAGACTTAACTGAAAATAATCGAAACTCTTTTTTTTTTGTTCGCATCTATTTTAATTTCTTTTATTAGTTCGGTAGATCAGAAAATTTTTAATAAACAAATATATATACAAATAAATACTCTCACTTAATAAGTGCAAATATTACTGGATTTTTTTTTTTTGAAATTTATGTGTTTTTTTTTTTCACCTCTGAAAGTTGATAGAAAAATCAATGAGCTATAGACGAGAGGGAATTATTTTTAAGGTAACAGTTTAAAACGTTATTAACGGTGTTCTTTGCTAGAAGCATTTATCGCGATGATCGATCCTACGAGTTATTTATTTGTTTGCGCACATCAACTTGTATATGGCGAATAATAGTGGAAATATTCTCTTCGTAAATTCGTTTCTTTCAAAACTTCAACAAGAAACTAAAGATACTCTTAGATGATTTTTTTTTTCCCCATTTTGTAAATAATCGTGAAAAATTTTGATGTTTGTAATATTTGATAATATTGTTGAACTAACGGTCCATGCAGCTAGAATAATATGCTGCACAAATGGATTGCTCCAGACGACTTTTTCTTTGAAGACGTCGAAAAACTCGACAATATCACTTGAAATCGCCTAAAATTACATCTGTTGCCCATAGCACTAAGAACACAATTTGAAGCCATAGTACTAATGAATAAGATACTTTAATCTTTGGACGATTTATAGGAGGTTGTTTTGTCGGCTATCAGAATGCATATTAAAAGTACTAGTTGAAATATGCTCCAAGTAATGTTTCATCTTTCATGCACTAATATCAGTCTGTGTGTACGTACACAAATAAAGCACACAGTCTTTGTTGGTCACTCGTTGGTCAACTATCTATTTCTTGGTCACTCGTTGGTCAACTATCTATTTCATAGCTATTCGAATGCATTCATCATTACCTATTTGTGCATTTCTTATTCAGTTGATTATTTCACTCCAAATTGCTCAGAAAAAAAGAAAAAAAAAATAAAAATAAAAGCAAATTGCAATAAATTTCTTAACGGTAACCCTCGTGAAGCGATTATTTTAATTGCGTTTATCACTCAAAAGTACAATAAAATAATTCTAAAAATATTTTTAAAAAAAATGAAATATATATATCGGAATGAATTTCTAAGAGGAAAAAAATTGATCTCTATCATTGAAAATTTAAAAAATTTGATCGAATATATCGACCAAATATGCGAGAAGTATTTGTGAGAGTTGTTCACGTGATATATCGCCTTTTGGTAATAGCCAACGGCCAACGATCAATACAACGAGAAGCATTTGCTCGAGAATTTGCAATTTAAATTCCTCCTCATCAAGTGCAGTTTTGTTCGCAACTCGCCACTCACAAAGTTTCCGTTCCAATAGCCAAATCGGTGGTGCTGTTGCAATCACATATAGTAATACCGATGGACAAAACCTCAAATAAATACGCTATAAACGTTAGCCGGCTTAAGCTTTAGTAATCTCAGAAATTCGACCAACTCGACTTATGCTTGAGCTTAACTTTGAATCAAGTATCAGTATTAAGCGCAGGTTTCGAAGCTTCGAATCAGTTAGTTAGCTAAATAAACTCTCTCTTCTATTAGTCAGATTTTAAAAGATTCTCAAAACATACTCAAACTTCTATTTTATTTATGACGACATTGATTCAGAATTCAACAGAATTAACCGCCTCGATCAATTCTTTAGTTATTATTGTGTTTTCATTTTAAGATTAGACCTCATAAAATTTTTCACAAAAATATATGGAAATTATCGTTCGCATAATGCGATTGATTCCACTAGTCAACTCATCAATCATGAGGAATTAATAAGAATAATTAAATAATCTATATAATATTAATGTGTAGTAATTAAATAATAACTCAAATATTAATGAGAGAGTAAAGTGGAGATTGAAAACTCGAAGAGTTCAATTAGACCGACCATCGGCGTTCATCACCAGCTCGCATAACAACCGTATGTGCACCTTCGAAGATTATTGCAATTGCGATTAGCGCGAATCCCCAAACCGAGTTCCTCTCCTCCATCTGTGAAATATGCTTATACTAGGATTTCTATTTATTATTCTCTAAATAACTAAATAAGTCATAATTTCTATGTTTTTATTAAAAATAATATGACTGCGTTTCTGAATATAATGGCTAAATGATGTATTTTGATTAGACGTTTGTAATTGCAACAATATGTTCGGCTCTAATATTCTGCTCGTTTGTGTAGTTATGAATTGTTTTATCGTTCTTCTTTTCATACTTTCAAACGATTTTACCTAGATGCAAAGCCTAAAACCCGAAATTTATAATCCGATGGTAGAAGATCATGTGTATGAGGTGTGAGCTCTCATTCCGTTAACCCTATTCATATGAGAAACTGATGCGCCTCAGAGCATATGCAAATTACAAGCGAGTGGAAAAGCAACAAATTTGTTGGCAAAAGAGGTAGATATTACTTGAACAGTTTGCCAGATAGTAGCAATTGAATGAACAATGAACAGTGTTCTCGCTAGAATTGCCCTTCCGACGTTCAGCAGCACAACTGCGCCTTCAGATGGCTCGATGAGGTGCCTGTCGATCTCGATATGCTCCTCGCGCTGATCTCGTCGTCTTGAGCGACGTCGTTCGTTCATCTCATCGATTTCTGAAACGAGCGTATCCTTTTGACTCTTTTTCATGTATTTATCTAAGGAAGTGAGAGCAATTTGCGGGAATTACCATTTGGAGAGAACTACCCTTTCATAAGGAACCTTTAAGAACCAATCTTTTAGACGGAAAGAAGGTATTCGGAAGCAGTAAATAATGAACACTAATTCATGGTTCTGACGATGTAGGAAGTGAATCGGGAGCATTCCAACTTTTCGTTAGGTTTCTTCTCGGCTGAATTTCGCAACTAGCTTTTTATTATCTGATATATCCTCTCATAAATCACTCGATATAGAGCGCGAAACTTGAGAGAAATTTTAGCGCCATAGTTAGTAATTCCTCATGCAAGTGCACTTCTCGTAAATCTCCTCTGAAAACACCCATCGATGGATGGACAAAGATGGCGACGGGGATGATTTAGATATGCTACCGTAGTAACGAATAGGATAAAACCCTCTTAGCAACAACGAAGAAACAACAGTCATAATTTCGTTTCGAATGCATAATCGATATTGATCAGAGCGATTTTTCTGCTTACTCGTCTTGTCAAAATAGTATTAATAAATAGAACTTAACTAATAAGTTCAAGTTGTAATCTTCCAATTATTTTCGGCAATGGCTTCACTTTGAAAAAAAAAGCAGAGTAAATTAATCTATGAGATCGGACGCATTCGGTTGTCTAATCATTTAATCAAATCGATTTATCGATTGTCCACCTCTGTTTCAATACGGTTCATCCACTCACACAAGACAACTCTCTCTTGTATAAATCATAAATCTCTTGAGAGAGTTCTTAGCGAAGCAAAAATAATAACGGTGCATTTGCATTTTCAAAGATAGATAGAGGACGAATGAGAAACTTTGATAGATGAGATTATCAGAATGCGCGCAGCGCGCATAAAAGCGTTTCGTCCTTCGAATTCGTAAAAATTTTCCCACTAAATTTGATACATTCTTTGAAGAAAATATATTTTTTCGTATTTAACAATTCAAAAAATTTCAATGTAACCGAAAAAAAATTTGATTTACAAAAACTTTCTGGGCAAAAAAAAATTTTTTTTTTTGAATTTACGATTATACGAATTTTTTTTCCAAAGCTTTTAATTGAGTGAGTAATAGCAATAAACGGAGCTTACTTAAATAAACGGAGCTTACTTGAATAAACGGAGCTTACTTAAATAGCGGAGCTTACTTGAATAAACGGAGCTTACTTAAACGGAGCTTACTTGAATGTGATCATTTTTGGCTTGTTTAATTAAACTGTTTTGAGTATCAAATTTATGTTTGCATCATTAATATACAATTTTAAAAAATATATATTTGGTTAATTCAGAAATGTTTTTAAAAAAAGTTTTCGTTTGCCTGAAATACCATCCGAAAATTGGAGATCCTTCTTGCTTTCGTTTTCAATTTGAATGGACTATGCAATGGAACACCTTACTTATCTCGTATTGTATTTCAAACGATAAACACTAGTGGAAATATGTTTGAGTTTTTAAGAGAGCCGCATCGATCGTTATCGGAAATGGAATTCATAATTTGTTGGAAATGAAATTCATGATTTATTAGGAATGGAATTCACATTTTAAATGATGAAAAAGTTAATACTGACCTTTTCAACACAACGAATCTTTATAGGCATTTCCACTTGAGAGGAATGAAAATGTTTATGTGATAGGCGTATGCAAAATACTGAACACAACGATAGTCGAAAAATCTTTCCGACGATCTCTGGCAGCATTATCGGTTAATGCCACCGTCGCACAAAGTTGAATAATGTCTCACATTTTCGCTTTTCGCTCGTTAATCTCACAGTACAACGTTTCCCCAAAGGGATACAATTTTCAGAGTCGAGTAAATTTGTGTAATTCAAAAAATTTGCCTCAGGTTATGTTTAGTTTATTCCAGAAAAAAAGAAAAAGAAAATTTTACAACTTATAAGCATATATAAAGTTATTAATCATCAATAATAAAATATCGATGGATATGAATACCTGAAGTATGACGAGAATGAAGAACTATAATTTTATAGTATATTTTATAGAGTTTATATTTATGACGTCGAAAACGTTGGCATCAATATTAAGATTTATATTGCAATAAATGAGCGACGATATATGAAAATATTTTTGCATTTACTCAAAGAAAAAAAAAAGTCGACAAATTTTTATTAAAAGAAAAATTTTTCCTTAAGAGGAAAGTATTTAAAGAGGGTTTCTTTTTCTTTTTCTTTTTTCTTTTTCTTTTTTTTTTTATTAGAAATGAAATAAAATTTTATGAACGTTACGATATAATGGATCATTTGAAATTAATAAACGATCAAACCTTCAAAGAGAAGCAAACTGAGCATCGTGAAAGAAGCGTACGAATATGTGAGGAATGTCGCTCGATTTACGTAGTGTGCTCTATCATTGTGGTGGCGATATGCATATTTTGTGCACTTTTAACTGACAAATTCTATGCAAAATTCCATAGAGATTTCAAAGAGATAGCGTTTCGTGAATTTTTGCCCTCATCAAATCTTTCGATCTTTTTTCTTTCATCTTTCTATTTATGCTTAAATTTCGAAAAAAAGAAAATATCACTGCAAACATTTGTCGTTTTCTTAGATTCTCTTGCAATATTTAGAGGATTATAGAAATGGTCGATTGAAAGAGGCATAATCGTATTCGAAAATTTTCTACCAGGAAATTCACATTGAAATTGAAGGTTGTTTTTTTTTAAGTTGCACTCCTCTGTAAGCGTATCTCAACAGAGATGAGCAAAGATAACCAGCTGAATGTAACTTATCGATGTGCAAACATAAGATAACGAGTACTGATAAGATGTGGATATTGGGCATTTCAAGAGCACACTCCGTGTCATCCTTCCGATTTGCAGTGCAAGTAGGATTAATGCAACCACACTTATGGTACTCCCAAGATGATTTATTTTGAACTAGGGGCTCATTCATTTATAGTGTGCTCAACTAGAGTTAGAACTACCTCAATATAACGGCTGCGATGCAATCCCCTGAGGATGAATTTCGTTGTGTGGGCATCGTTGCCTCACATCCAACACAAACACATCTCACAATATGCTTAGATTTTCGCTCAACAAGGAGCTATTCAGTGCCGTTAACGTTTCTTTCATTATAGTCCTTTATTGCTCACCGCACTAAGCATTTAATGACTATTTTGAAATGAGCACTTTTAAGTGGCAGTATAAGGGTATAATTGTACTGGCTATGTATAGTCAGACGCCTAATTACAGCATTAGGTGAAAAGAAACATATTTTGCGAATAAATGTATCAAGTGATAAGAAGATCGAGAATGAGAGTTAACACATCAAAAGCTATGAGAACATTGAAGCAACGCGTCAAAATGAGCTTGAAAACGCTTAAGTCGCCATTGGATTGACTTTGCAAACTTTTAAGTGACCACTACGCTGACTTTACAAATTTTTGAGTGACCACTACGCTGACTCTGCAAATTTTTAAATGACCACTTCTTTAACATTGCAAATTTTCAAGTGAGCATTGCTTCAGCTTTGCAAATCCCTCAGCCATACCATGCTGACAGCTATTGACCGATGCACGTGCACAGTATCGTTACGAGCAGTACTATAGACAGCACTAGATGCAGCAATAAAATCGAGAATGACAGCACCATTTGACAGATAAAATGAATGACAGCAGCGATCAGCAATAAGACCTCATAGCGCTACCTATTGTAAGAGTTACGTCATAACAAGGAAGAACCTTATTATCCAGAGAAATAATTAAAGTGTACAATGAATCAGAAGACGTCTATCTGGCTAGTAAACATATCGATTATTGAAATCTAGCGATTATTCAACTAGCAGGAAAGCCTATGAGCAAGTAGGATGCGATATGCGCTATCTAACTCACGAATATTGCGAAATTGCTAGAGAATATTGGGCAATATTAGAGGTATCTATTTTGATCAATGCTATTCTTTAAAACAATGAGAACGTTAAGTATAAAAGATCTATGCGATTCCTTCTCGAAATAGAAGATGAACGATCATATGATATTAAAAAAAAATTTGCATTTCATAAAATTTCACAAAGTTGCATACGAAAGTCAAACGATGAAATTTTGAACGAAATGTATTGCTTCCTTAGATAAGGTGATAACTGAAGTTTAAGAGGTGCATATTTACAAATGTGTAGTTGCTTTTAACTCTAAGATAATAAATATCAATTTTTTTTTTCAGCTTAAGTTGCAGAAAATGGACTTATCAATAGTAAACTTGATAAAAGTTGATAAGGATAAATTTTGCGCTAAATAATCATAATTATGCGTCAAATTTCACTACTTTAGCCTAATATTTATATGAGAACAAAAGAGGAAACCGATAAGGTCTAATAGCGTCTGCAAAGTTCGCTCTGATTCAAAGATCAAATGAGAAATTTCCATCGGGCTAAGAATTCGACAAGACCGATAGATATCTTAAGTATTGATATCAGAGCTATAAGTTATACAGTTATTAAGAATTAATAACTTTAAAGCTGATGAAGTTATAATCCCATAACATTTCAGCGAGAGATCATTCATCTGAATATTCGCGTCTTTGCACTTCCTCCGAGCCCACTTATAAAGAACTTATGGATGTGCTAATGCGAGCATCGTCTATTGAACAATTGAATCGTTGTTAAAATTTGAGACAATTGTATCAGAAGAAATCGCTCGTATACGTTTACCTTTACCAAATCGGATTCACTATGCATTAAAAATCATCAAAATTTTTTAAAATTGCGTTAAAAATTTGAGAAATTCATATTAGTAAAGTGATTACGATTACCACTAATCTTTAAAGCTATGAACCATTATAATCTGATGCGTAATGCGGCTATTTTTGATGAAAATAATATTTTAAGTTTTTTTTTAGGGGGGGGGAGGGGTGGGGGAGGAAGAAAAGATAGAATTTTCAAAAAATATTTCACTTGGGAATTTTCCAGTACTATTTTTTTTTTAATTTTATCTCTCATAATCGATATGTAAATATTTTCGATGAAAATTAAACAATCGCCTAATAATGTAGAGAGCATATAAACTCAATGAAAATTTGCAATAAATTTAGTGAACGCAGAAATATTGATGAGTTAAAGCGCAGAATTTTTCATTTCCCTCTTGGGGGTTTTTCTTTGGTGGAAATTTTACCAACATAGAGAAATAAAAATTAAAGCTTTCCTATCGAGAAATTGAATATATGCTCATCGAGAAACAATTCATTAAAAAAATCGTTTATCACTTAGAAAACCGATATGAAAAATGTCGAAAGCGTATCGCTTTAACATTCACAATGCATCGAAATGATTCTCGAAAGTATAGCAAACGATGGATATGTCGATCATCGAATCGGACATCTCGCAATCGCCACAACGCCAAAGCACCTATTTATCGCAAAAAGTTGACAGCATTCTCTAAATTTCGACATTCGTCAGCGTAAATAGCGCTCTCTATTTATACGCCTTCAATTGCTCAGCTATAATAGAGAAATAAAATGATTTCAAAATTGATGCCTTATCGGTGTTTTGAATTTTTATGAAAGACAAAAAAAAAATAGCGTTGTTTTATTCGTTCATATCATAATGATGCAACATAGACGTCCCATAAAACTCTTCTGGCTTGTAACGCAGTTATTCATTATTTCCGTGAAGTCAATAAATCCTCTTTTTTTGTTTTGAAATTGAGCACTGATGAGCAAAACATGAATAACTTCGATGTTCCATTCATGTACTATCCCATTTGTTTGATTTAAAATGCGGTAAGTGGCACCTGTAGTTTTCCACCTTTGTAGTTGAACTAGCAATCACTTCAACTGCTAAGCGCAGGTGTGCAGATACCTGCGGCACTATCGAATTTGGATAATGTTGCTTACACAAGAACGTACTCAATTACTTCCATACCTTTGAGCAAAAATTGTTGGAAATTTAGTGGCCTAGGAGTAACTGTAGACTATATGTGGCAAATATAATGTTTTGAGGCGTCATTACAGTTTGACGCTGACCCACAGAACATGGCGAGGTGAGTAATAATCCATTTAACCACAGGTTATTGCAGTGCGTCTGAACTGATTGGAATAGATGGAATATTAGTGTTTCACCGTGCATAGAACCATGTAATACACTTAAACCGATTAAAGTTGACCATAATTTTAGTGTAGGTAAAATAATGACAATGATAAACTTTCCTGAGATTTTCGAATGTTTCATGCTGTGTACCACCCAGGTGACAACCAATATGCAAATCATCTAAACAACCAATATGCAAATCATCTAAACTTCAAGTTGAACCTTCAACCACTTGGACTGAATAGCTTGAAGACGACTCTAGGCAAAAACCAAAATCTAAGACTGATTCTAAACTTCAGCTCAAGTTTGACAAACTTTAGCCAGTGGGAGCTTACAAAGTGTCATCACTTTGTGTTTTCTTTTTATAATCAATTTCTGTTTTTTTTTTTGGCAAAAACGTATTACTGGGAACTTTCCAGCTCTTTTGTTTGTCCTCCTACCTCCTTCAATCTTAAGGTTGTTTGCATCGACTGGGATGAAAATTACAAAGCGGATACTCAGAGACACTCTAGGTGGGCGTCAAACCCTTTCCTTCTATTGATCGAATTTTTTACGACCCTTGAAATCCCATCCTTTTTCTCACTCTCTTTTGAGGGATTCCGGATTCCAATTTCTCACGAAAGTTCTTTCTGCACAATATATCTGTTCGTCGTGCGAACTGAGAACCCGCCTTCTTCCGTGGGCTTTGCGTCCATGATCAACTCGACAGTGACGGTACCATGAGCGATCCCATTTTGGAGCGTTTGTTGCAGTGCGATTGTCAGGAAGCTTAGCGGAAAAATTTTCAACATCGGCGATCATCAACGAAGTTAAACAGCACAATTACTTAACGTAATGGGAGATGTAAAAACAATAGCACTCTCGAAGTACAGGAAACAACTCATCCGCTCTTCATTTTCTCATACTTTTTGTCGTCTTCAATTTTAGTGAGGTGTGCTGTAAAAAGATTTACCAAAAAAAAAAGGAGATCTTCCGATGAGCCGACCACTTCTTTCAATGATATTCGCACAATCTTTCCAAAATTTTTATCGCATTCCGCTTTACTAAGCCAGGTAAAGCGCATAATATCACCTTAACTATTTTCTTTTACCTCCATAACGGTAATGTCTCTACATTCTATAAATGTTGCATTCAATAAAATGAAGAAATAATCTCTAGTCATAATTCTTTCAGACGTGAATTTTTCAAATATGCCTCGAACAAAATTCGGAAGATATTGTCTGTACGGACGTTTAATTGTCTATGGGGATGTTTCCTAGTTTTGTCGAAATATTTGTCTGCGTTGTTTCTATAAGCACAGTTGTGTTCGAATTTTCATCGAAAGTCTAAAAAATATTCAACTTCGCAATCCTATAAGCGAAAAAAAAAATCATTTACCTATGCAACTTAAGCTTAAAGATGTGCGAGTTGATAAATGCTTCAACAAGGCAATGGATACTTCCTGGGAGAACTACAACGTTCTATGATTTTTGAATCATGCACGATCCTTGAAGAAGCACTTATATGCTTCGTTTTTTGAGAGAGAGAGAGAGAGAGAGAGAGAGAGAGAGAGAGAGAGAGAGAGAGAGAGAGAGAGAGAGAGAGAGAGAGAGAGAGAGAGAGAGAGAGAGAGAGAGTGAGTAGTGATAGCGTTAAATTTTGATAATTTCGAATTAGAGCTGCAATTAGCTGAAACCGAATTCTGAGAGGAATGTCGATGCGTAAATTTCGAACTCGAAGTAAATAGTGCAATTCTTCGGTTTCAATGATATTTCTCAGGTTTGTTAGGTGTGGAGGAGGCGGTCCTCGATTCGATGCTACTTTCGTTTATTATATTACTGCTTCATTAAAGGTGTGTCAGTTGAGCTGAAATTTTGCGTGGTTATGTTATTTGACGTTCTGAGTTCAATGGCTGCAGAAAGTTCAATGGCCGCATGTTTCTATGACAAGTTTTCGAGTTCCTCTGATGCGCCACTTGAAGATTGCAGAGAACGATGGGCCATCCAGAAATTGCTGAGAAGCGAGTCTTTTTCATGTCTGAACCCTTCTCAGGATAGACTTCTGCTCGTAGTCGGCGGTTTTAGCTTTGTGTTGCTTCTTTTCATGGTATCCTTTGGGTATGTTCAAATGTTCGAGCACCCTATAATTTTATGAGATGTGCATTCCCGCATACAACGATTTGGGTACATATTGTTCCCACATACGATGATTTGGGTGTATAGTTTAAGCAGTAGTAAGGTTGCACTGTGGACTCTGTGAAGGTATTTTACGTATTTTCCTTTGCTAGCAATTCTTCGCCACCTTCTTTCGTTTCTACTTGCAACTGGGAACTGGACTGGGCCTGATTTAACTATTCGTCTTATGAAGGTGGGTTTAACCAGCTTCCGAGTGGCATAAAAGACTCTAGTCGGGGCGAGGTTTGCCCCGT
Source organism: Ascaris suum (assembly GCA_013433145.1). NCBI lineage: Eukaryota > Metazoa > Nematoda > Chromadorea > Rhabditida > Ascarididae > Ascaris > Ascaris suum. The sequence continues at coordinate 5,389,035 of CM024191.1, read as the reverse complement.
TTCCAAGCGTAGACGGCCTAAGCTCGCTCCCCGTGTTGTTTGCGACTGTGTCCAACTCATATCCGTCTTAGTTCCCAGAATCATATGAAAATCGTTTAAAAGCTTAGACGAGTTGTTAACCGAGACCAAGCTTCTTTTTAATATTGAGATAGGTGTGTTCCCTAGCCTATGCGCAGATATAGTTAAATATTTACTCATCTCATCGAGCAATCTTTCCTTCATTTCACATAGCGCGCTGAAAAATTATTCTTGAATAAGCGCTCGCCAATTGTATTTTAGTTGTTTCGACCGTAATGATACTCATCGTTAAACTCTTACTTAGAGTATTTCTGGAAGAAATAATTTCCCAGTTATTTTTATTTCTTTTTGATCGAAGAAAATCATATTCATATTTTTAGCTTCATTTTCGAAAAAAATAAGGGTTTTTTTTTTTCTTTCGCCGGAAAACATTCTGGGCGAGTAACTTCTTCTTCTATTTTTGTTTATTCTCCTATTGGTCGGTTGAAATACATTTAATCTGTTTTTAGATCATTTTTTTGCTTTCCTGATCTCTGTGAATGACCTGTAAGAACTGTAAGAAGTAAGAAGGAGGGGGCACATGAAGTCGAGAAAGCAAAAATTCTTCCACTCCTCTCAAAATAAACGAGAAACATGAAGCGAAACTAGAGCCAATTCTATAGACACTTAAAGAGCGCAAAGAAACAAGAGGATGCCAACTTGGCGTGCTCGGCTCCGAGCAAACTAAAAGGATGGAAGTATGCTTCGTGCACATCAGCGCCACAACGAAAATTTCCTTGATGCATGAAAGAGCGCTGATAAAAGGATCACCGTAATGGTGTACTCTCAAGTCCAACATATCCTCAATCTGTAAACTCGATCTCTTTATTGTTATTGTTGTTAACAGTTACTGTTGTATTTTGTTGTGATGTTCAACTTTTCACCTTTATTCAATATTAATTACCATATATTACCATATATGTCCAATATTAATTACCATATATTGCCATATATGTCCAATATTAATTACCATATAAGCGTTTGCTGGTTTTCTACCTTCCTTTTCTTTCTTTTTTTTCCAGACAGTCGTGAAGGATCTGCTGCCTCAAGGTGCTATCAGTCCTTTACGAGGAGTAATAACGAACGACGTGCAACTTGTCGAAATATCACTGACAAGGTTGCGTTCTTCGAAGGCGTTTCTCTATTTTCCTCAGAATTGTTTGTCTTAGCGCATTCCATGCAGCCACCTTATCGAATTAGGACGAATTATCAGTTCAGGTAACCGAGGCAAGTTTGAGTGTTAATAATTATTGTGAGTTCATGTTTTCTAGGCGAAATCCACTACTATCTCTTATCAGTTTGCCTCGATTTTCGGTGTGAAGTGATGATGATTCGTTTTATTCGTTGAAATGCCTACTCTTATCAGTTCGTTATCAGTCAGTTGGAATTTAAACTGCTATAGTTATCAGTCGGTTTGGAGTTATTATTTGCTGAATTATGAGTGAATCTAAACTTTCATATAACTCGTCATTAGTGTTGTTGTTGATATTGACTGCAGAAATATGTTGTCCGTGTATTGCGTTGAATGTTGATATGATAGCTTCTGAACTTAGAGATTTTTTTTTTTAATTTGCTGTATGCGTTGTGCAGGTAGATCACCTTTTTGAGGTTTTATTATTCATTCAAAGCAGTGACGGTTTTTAGAAAATCGATCAGTTTTGAACACAGCCAAATTAATCACACTAATCTCTGAAGCTTTTTTTTTTTTATAGCCGTAGGATTGTTTATCGGCTGAATTACAAAGATCCAATGGGGGAGACCGTATGAGAATCGGCCAACGACCTGACGTTAGTATATTGAAGTCCTGAATGGAGCATTTTACAGAGGTTTATGATATCTGTTTTTCGTCCTCTCCCTTTCATCCCGGATCATATTGTGGGCTGTCTAGAAGGTTCGACGTTAACTGTATCTTTTTATCCATTTTCGGTTTTATGTATTGGTTTTGCTGTCATATGAGCAAGTTCTTGGGATTAGTTTCTTTGATGAGTGAGGAGCGCTGAGTTATTCGTTGATAAGTCAGTAAATGCTGAACTTCAGTAGTATGGAAGACGCCAGGAATCAACACCCGCTTAGCTTATAACTCTGTTAGCTGGGGGTTTTTTATGAAAAGGTATTGGAGATAAGTTGAGGAATGACTCCTGAAAGATGAATTGTTCGGTTACTCTTTTTCTATGAGCCCGAGAGTTTTTGGTTGCGTTTTTTGCACAGAACAACACCTCTGCCCCTATAAGTACGTGTCAAGTCGAATAGGTATATGGCACATCAGAAATGTGCAGTTTATTTTCATTTCAATGTTGCCAACATTGAGTGGGGAGGTAGATCGGAGGCCAAAAAATTTCGGTAATTGCTACCGTTCTTCCTCATTCCAAGAATACTTCCTCGTTTTTACCCCCGTGTTCTATGGTATTTGGTGGCGTTTGTTATTTCCAGTTGTGCAGTAAGTAAGTAAAGCATGTAGTTGATACCTTTCGATTAATTTTCTAAGTTAGAACATTCAGCTGAAAAGTGGAAAGGAGAGCGTTTATATTGTAATTTGGAATCTTATTTTTACCTATTTGAATGTGAAGGAGTGATATCTTTCTTTGTCAATGCGCCTGTATTGTTGAGCGGTGATTATGCCCCGTTATGAGATCTGAGCGCGGTAAGCGCTTTTATTTTTCCTCCGATATTTTGAATATTATCTACCTCTTCATTTGAGTTTCATGTGTTTATTCAGATTGCTGGAATGGTTATTGCTTACTGTTTGTTGTTGTTATTGGAGAGATTCTAAGCCAAATGTGTTGAAAGATTATTTTCAGGGTTGGAAAGTGAAAACGATGCCAAAACTATCCGAGGAGGAACTCGGTGAGAAATGGGATCGTTGTTTTGCCGATTCTTTGCTAAAAATTACGGGCGGTCTTGCGATCGGTATCGTCGCATCGTTGGCCTTTTTCAAAGGTCGTTCATTTCCGATCTGGTTCGGTTCGGGAATCGGTCTGGGAATGGGTTGGAGTAATTGCCGTCACGATCTACAGAGCCCATTTCTCCTTCACGGCAAGAAGGTTCGTAGCGATGAGTTGACCACATCAACGGAGAATAAATCTGAATATACGGTTGTTATGGATCCTGGTCATCATGCCAATTAAGTGCTCTCATTACTTAGATCTGCTCTATTATTTCTGTGCCCTCATTTTCCGTTTGTAAATTATGTTAGCTATGATTAAAGAAATAAAAATATTCTGTATGGTATAATATTGTGCTGCACATCGATTAATACGATCGCTTCGTTATCAAATATTTAGTTGGATTTAACAAATTTGGTCGAAACGTCTTTAATTGACGTTCAATGATTTCTTCACAAAGAAATTATAATTGTAAAAGTTGAATGCAGCGATCGTAACGAGTTGCATTCGTGTGCAAGAAGGACGTTCAGTGTTAACAAAAGATCCAACATCTAGACGCAATTAATGGAGGAAGTGAACGTCGATTGCAGTGATCTCATGGCTTTCCAGGTATGTGAATTTTGATTACTCGAAGATTTATCTGTCGAACAATTGGAGGGAATATTTTTGTGGTGTTGAATTCTAGTTGAAAGGTTAACTTCATTTAGGATCCACATTTTTCCCACTTATGCTCGTAGCATGTGTGTTTATGATCCCCAAAGTCTGCAATAATCGAAGGGTTCTAAACGTGCTGCAAATTTCATTTTCACTTCTATTCTTATCGTTGTGTTGTTTTCCGCTTTCAAAGCATGGACCATTTTGATCGGAGGGGGGGGGGGGGAGCATATATTTTGGGATTTACGATTAGTTGATGAAAAGAAATCGAAAGTTCGAGAGCTATGAGGTGCGCCACCATTTTAAAATATGCTCGGTCTTGGTTTTTTTTTTCTTTTGTTTTGGTTTTTCTGTATATTGATTTTCGGCTGCATATGGAATCGGGTTAAGACAGAGCTGTTTCTTTCTATTGTTTCAACTGTTTGCGGATTACGCGGTCTGTATATTGTCAGTTTCCGTTGCTCTTGAGGGAGGGAAAGGTGATCGAGATGGGGGAGAAGGGAGGAGGGGGGGGGGGGAAGAGAGATAATGGAGGACGGTTGTTGCTGTGTAGCTGTCATCTACCTAATAATGATACGATTCATATCAAAAATAGGTTAAAACAAATGCACCAACCTTAATGGTGCAGTTTTCCGATGATTTTCTAATGCATATATGAAAATCAACGTAGAACGCCGTCGATAACAAAAGCACCTAGAGGTCTTTTGCAAGAAGGAGTCTTTTTGGAGCAAATTTGGAGTATTATCGCCTCTAGTCTATAATAATTAAAGGATATACTTACATTAAAAGAGTTTCTGTAGTTTTCTAAGTGGTGTCGAAGTTCTTGATTCACCTGCTGTAATCATCAAAGCTCTTTAGTTCCAAACCGGTGAAGAGTTCAACACACTCACAAACGATTATGTCGACCTCAGCGGTATCTGATATCTTTATAAGAGCTCACATGGTAGTTGCTGTCTTTAATTTTCAGGATGCGTTAGGTAAAATGCGGTTGATAGATGATAAAATTCTATTCGAGTTGAATTGTGCGCTGCCGAGCAGTTCTTTCTCAGCTAATATCAACAAAGGCGAGAAATGCAAAGAAATCCATACGCAGGTAATTGAATTGGCTGTCTTATGGTCACTTCAAAAGCTTCACTAGATGAAGCAAAGTTTTTAGTATAATAGTTGAGATTGAACTGAAATTTGGTCGTTTCGCGTAGGTGGAATGCTTATTAATACGTAATAGTTTAGAGTTGTGCACCCCTAATTGTCGATTTGGTCATCACTGATTGTTGATTGTTGCCGCTATTTGGTCATCAAGATTAGAATAGGTGAAGTGGAATCATTTGTTTACGTTAAAGAGGTGTTATCTAACGTAAGAATTGAGCAGTCGATTGGTAATTAGAGCCATGCATTTTGCTTATTTGCTTTACGGTGACTTCGTTTGTCGTTGTCTGTTTTGGGTGAAGTTGTCGAGTCACATATCAGCTTCCTTTTATGATCGAAATCGAAATTGACTCTTATATAGAGGAATAGAAAATTTCTTCTCGATCAGAAATCTGAGATAATTCTTATGCGAATGGAAGAAATACGTTTTGAAAAAAAAAAAAAAAAAAAAAAAAGAAAACCCTCTCTTGAAGAGGTAAAATTCTATATATGCAAAGGGTGCACAATCAGATAAGCATAAGCATATGTTTGAAGAGTTGCAGCATTAATTATACGCAGTTTTTATGTGCTATCTGCATATTATTTTATGAATAATGTAACCTATGCATTTAGCTAGTAAAAATAAGAGCAAAACGAATGGAGTTGATACGGCGATGTGTGAATGAGAATCAAGAAAACGTTGCACATTTGCGAAAAAGTGACGCCTCTCCTGGAGATGTGCGTCTTGCACAGAACACTGTTAGTTTATTTTCTTTCCTATTTTTTTTTTCTGCAATCTATTACCCCATGCTAGTTATATTTAGATAGTATAAGCATCGCGAACATCGTGAAGTTTCTTTATTTTGCATTTTATTCGGTTAAAGAATGTTGCCATCAACGTTGTTGATGATTACATGAAATTATTTTCTATTTACTGAGCTTCGATCGCTTTTTTAATGGCACAATTAACAGACATTTTGCTGACAGAAAAAGTGCATATTTGCCAAATATTCGGACGTCGTTTGTTTCTTATCGATGTCGTTTATTTCATTTTTGTCCTTTTTGTCCTTTTTGTCCTTATTGAAATTTGGACAAATCCACATAGTCCTTTTTTTTGAGTGGAAATATGGAGAAGATTTCAGAGAAGAAATTCAGAGAAAATTTTACTTTGTTTTTTTTTTCTCACCAAGATATAGGAAACAGCGTTTATTAGTGGAAAAAGAACTTTTAATCAGCAATCAGATGACGTCATTTTGATTGTCTTTTGGGTGGGAATTTGACGAATGCTAATGCTCGTAGAAGTGATATAAATTATAACTCGTAGGCATCAAATTAGCTTGGCGGAAATTGCATATGACAACTTAACGATATGATTTTAACGATAGATAACAATTAACGCTATCGGAAATCACATTTTTCCGTCACTAAATTGGGAAAACGCATCGTCTTCAATGAAAATAGAAAATTTTTTGAAATCCCTTTATTCATACTCATTTAGAATTGAAAAGCTTTCCTAACAATGAGGTAAGAAGGAAGTAAGAAGCTTTAGATATAAGGCATTTATTAGTTAAGTAGACTCTACTATTCGAAAACTTTATAGCTGTAGTCAGCGTTAGATTTATTTAGTTAATGACGATCAAGGATTATTTTTGATTTTTAATATGAAGAGATCACAGATTGAATTGTTGGAAATTCGGCAGAAAATAGCATTCTTTTTTTACGATGGACAGATACGACTGCAATTGTTAGCAATGAATGAGATAGAAATGAAAAATCATCTATCCTTAATATGCAATAATATCTATTGTGCTATTCATTGATTTGCATATTCATCATAGTCTCTTTATGCAATAAGTGTTAAATCGATTGTGGGAATAAAGTTGTACCGTTTTTTGTTAATATGCTATTGTATAAAGTTACGATGGTGAACATACTAAAATTGAAATGCGCATCAACTCCTGACTTCGTAAGGATTCAATTTCCTGTAATGAGCGTGGGAAAAGCGATTCAAATAATTAAACTGTAAGATTCACTAATGCAGGTAAACAGTAATAATTACGCTAAAGGTGGAATCACTTAAGTTGTGCTCCTAGTTACAATTTTTCAATTTTAATAATCGCTGTAAATTTATTCATTACAATTTTAGGTGAGGCGTTTTTTTTTTATTTGCAGTTGCGACAGATCAAATCTGAAATGGATGTCGAAAGTATCGTAAACGAGAGGAGCGAGAAGGCGATTCACGATCGGTGCCGTGCGTTTCTCTAATTCGGTTCCATTTCGGCTCGCAGAAGATCATCTTTATGCTCAATTGCCACGTTGTTGATTTGAAATTATTCGCTCTTCTAGGATGCACTAATAAATTTCTTTAGCTGGTGATTTCTCGTTCATTGTTTAGTCCCATTTTATCGTGCTTTTTAAACTATATTGTTCCTTTTTTTGTAGGTTAATAGTTGAAATGAAATGCGCTCTTGCGTTTTGCTTTCTAGTGATCGACGCATATTCGAAAAGATTAATAAAAAATTTCGTAGATATTCGAATGTTAGAAATAGAACCAACGAGAGATGAGCAAATTTTGAAACAATAGATGAAGCTAGAGGACGGGTTAAATGAGCCAAATGGGCATTCCTTTAAAACCTTGAAGCAATTTTCAACTAAAATTGGCAGTGATAACTAAATTGGTGAGAGGGAATATTTGAAGTGGAAAGTTGCAAATGCTTGTTGCATAGGTAGAGAAAGGTACGATGTGGAATATTCTAAACTACCCGATCGGTAATGCAATGAAGATTTCGATATTTAGAGCACATAGAAGCATAAATTCTATTGTCGTTGTCAAAAGTGAATTGCTTCTCGACGTTTCCCTTGGAGTCGGAAGTAATGAGCTTAAGAGAGTGCAGCATTTTCGTATGGATAAATTGCTGCCGCTTAAACAATACTATACATTTGTTTTTACGTATAAGACTTAAAACGCTTTCTAGCTCTATCAAAGGAAGCGCATGGAATGCTGCAATATTAATTTAAAATCTACTGCGGATCACATAAAAGATGCTAAATATGTATTTCCTGCACTGGACGATAGATGTTTACTGCAGTTCAACCGGAAATGCAAGGGGTTCTCAGTCATATCCCCCGCAAACCGAGTTATGTTGGACAATGGTCATTTAAAGACATTAGCTCATCTAGATCGAATTAAAGAAACGCATGAAATTTTCGAGTTAATCCCAACCCGATGATCATTTCTGACGGTCATATTTATTAAGAGGAAATAGTACTACAGTGTTTATTATTTCACTCCAGATCACTTTTTTAAACCAACATTAATTGCATAAATCAAATGAAGTTTGAATGTAGCTGGTTTTTCGCATCATTTTTACCGGAAAATCACCTCATCCGGCTTCAAGCATGTACTGCCGACCGGCGGAGGTCTAGCTTAGATCCGGTCCCGCTTCTGGACGAAGTAGCCAAAACTAGGGTCAAATTTAAGGCGAATTCATCGGTAGTGACAGCATAAACATTCTCAGTTAGAGCAATAGAAGTTGCGCTTCGAATTTGTAAATAACGATGATGTCATACATAGGTAAGATCCACTGGGAGGTTAGAGAAATGAACATCTCCTAATTTTCTATCACTAATTAAAGATAGTCGGCTTCTTTATAGTTTAATTAAATTTCATTGTATTAGCTTGCTTGTAATTCCTCTTTAAAAATAAAACACACAACTACACCTATACACATTAAATTTTGAGAAGTGTCCTGAAAAAAAAAAAATCCGCCAAAAATTACATCAAATCGAAATAGTTGAAAATTAGCGGGTTTATAATAAATGGGAAATTTTCATTACATTTTTTGCAATGAAATTCTCAAATTTATGAGAAATTTTCGATGCAAATTTTCTCCTCCTTTAAAAAAAAAAAAAAATCATATTGTTGGAGAAATTTGATAAATTCGACGATGAATTTTATTGGCGTTGATGACTGATTACACAACAATATTATAATTGATATGAATGTTGTTTATTTCAACTAAAAAAAAAATGATTTTTGAGCTGTTATTTTTACTAATATTTTCGCGTTTTTCGTAACAAATTTCTCTTGGCGAATTTCCAAGCTCACGAGTTTTTTTTTATTGCTCGTTTTATGTTTGTTTACAGAGTGTACTATATGTCTAACACTTCAATGGTTTTTTTTTTCACGGATAGTTTGTTTCCGGTTATTTTACGTTTCACGTGTTGATGACGATTAAGAATAGCCATTGGAATGTAATTGACAGACAGTTTTGAATGTATAGTTGCTCGAAGGGAGGCTCCATTTCGCGATATTTCATAATAACTTCGTGGGTAGAAATTGATATCCATTGTTGTCGTTTCACTAAATGGCATCTTAATCTAATTTTGCTGTCTTATTCGTAGTAGATCTCGTATAGGATCAACTTATTCAATTATTAATATAAATATGAAACTTCGCTAAAACACATGAGCATCTCCTTTTATTTCTCTCATATTGCAATTTGTTTCGCGAAAATTAGCCAACAATCGGCGAATCGTATAAATAAAGCGGCAATGCATTGAAAAGTATTATTATGTTTAACATGCTGAGTGGATTATAGCATTTTGCTGCTACGGCAGTCTACCTTATCTGAATGTGAACATGCGGGCCACGGATTGTGCGCACACCTGAGGTGGTCTTCACGCTGAAGTTTAGTGCATTTCATGAATGCTGCTTTTGCTGTGATAGCACCACCATTTTTTTTTTCGTTTCTGCAGACAACCGTGTGAAAGTTTCCTGGATCCAAAGGATGTGGGATTTCCTGCTATTCTTTCTGGATGACAAATTCTTTCTTACAGGTGCGATCCCATAGTTGTCCTCTTTTTGTCTTTATTGGAGATCGTAGGTGGACGTGATATGAATATTCAGCAGACTTACATGACCGTTCACGTGAAAGTTGACTTTTGAGAGCATTTCTAGTGAGGATAATGCAGCAGTAACGATGCAATTCTTTTGTATATTCGTTGAAAAATTGTCGATTTATTTATTGTAATGTACTTATGTATGTCTTCATATCAAATGGAAAAAAAACTTTTTTCTTTCTTTCAGTCATTTATCAAAATAAACGATGAAATATTTGGAGAACGCTAACTTGGATAGAATCTGTTCGGTGCTTTCGAACAATGCCACCGATTGCCATCTCGACATGAGGTTAGACCCGATCTATAATTCATGCTTGTTTATTTCTTTTTCTCTTGTTTTACTTCTTTTTTTAAAAGAATATAATAGTGATTTTTTCAAGAAGTTTACAAAACCTCTTTCACCTCATACTAGAAAAGCCTCGTAGAAAGAAAAAAAGAAACTTGTAATAGCCTTCTGCCTTGTCAATTTAGCTACATTTATCTGTAGTTAACCGGTTTCACATCGTACGTAATTAATATAAAGGTACTACTACTATGGAATATAAAATATGAACTGCTTAAGTCGTCACTAAGATTGCTTCGTGTAAGCTCAGCGGATGTAAGTAGTATCATGTGGCTTTTTTAAAGCGAATATTGGGATTTTCTTTTCAAGTTTTTTAATGATTAACTCTAACTTTAATTAATGTTAATATCGGTTATGATTTTTGGGAAATGGGACCATAGAACGAGATATCACAAATTCTGTTCGAGCTTGAGGCAAAATTTTTCATTCACCGCTTCTTACAGTTATCGTTTATTATTTATAATCTCTCTTATTGATATCGCTAATTTATTCAACGTTTTCTCGATGAATGCATTTCCTCTTTACGTCGTATTTTGTTAGCTGTTGGCTTCATTGATATGTAATGATGGCTACGATAATGTATCGATAAACATTTTTAGGCTTGAAGCATACTCGTGCAAGATGGTCACATCAGAGAAGAAACAATGGAAGAAAAGCCGCATGACCCATGGGCAAGGACCGCAACCATTGTCTGCACCAGACCAACCGCCTTGGCCGATGTCGCTCTCGGTTTCACCGTTGAAGGCAGGCGCCTCTCGTTTTCGACACCTTTCCGAACCAAGTTGTTCTGGCTCCGATAATGATACCGATGAGGTCGGCTTCGCGCTTTTTTTATGGTTATTTGTTAACAGAACGTTTTTCTTGTGCAGTTTTTTTTTCTTTTCATTTAAAATTGTAATCTTTACTCAAGTACAGAATGCCATGCTTGAGACAGGTTCAATACAAAGCATGTGGAAAAGCATACCGAAAGAGGATGTATATTTTTACCTTGTGCTCAACTGACCGGGGATAGTTTTAAAATATGCCATCAAAAACACATAAATGCAAAATGATGTCTTGAATTTTTTTAACTGATTTCAACGTCCTACAAATCTACCATGAAAGGTGCATCTCTTTCTGCCACCTGACCCGTTGTAAAATCTGCACCACAAAAAGCTTCTTTTTTTTCATGTTCAAACGTCCTTATCTTTCTTCACAGTTGTTGGATCAACGTGAATTTTGGTGTAGAGAATCGCCATATGACATTACGTCCACTAGGTTCCGTAACTTTTATCTCGGTACTTGACAGGCTGAAACTGCCTAACAAACAGGTGTGCATAAACAGGCCCGAGTGGCTATAAGGCACTTTTGCAGGGCGAATTTGTAGAAGCGCACATAAACAGTTTACTACGAGCTGACACAAGAAGTGTAATTTTTTAAGCATTGTCACTCTCCGATAGAACAGTTCGGTGGATGAAGAGGAGTACAAGGGCATCAGTTATGTGCCTACTTTTTGGCGTTTTAAATATAAGCTATCTATGTCATTGATCCTTGGAGTCACACGTGATGAGAAATAATGACTCGTAGTATCATCCGACGAATTTTTTGTATTTGAGTAAGAAAGAAAGCACAGTGTTCATTAGTCGCGCGTTTCACCGGATGCTGAGTGGGAGTCTGTCTAGCTGTGGAACTGTGGTCTTGATTGATTGCGCTGTGAGGATATTTATGTGCTGCTGGTTCGTCAACACCGCGACCACTGATGGTTCCCTGTTGTTAGCTCAGCTGAAGAGAGTATAACCTGACGTAACGAAAGAGTTGTGAGAAGGGAAAGTTTTGATCGGGATGATGAGTGATTTATAGTCTAGTGAAGGGTGGATGCTGCGGGATGATGGATGGATCAGTGTCGAGTAAGATCGTTGAGGTGTGTTGCAAAGCAGCTGCTCGTAAACGTATAAAGAGTTGTTATCGAACGTATCATGTGTTGCGTGAAACGTCAGCGGTGGTTATCATACAGCGATAGTTACCTATATAACATATTTCGGTTTTTTTTTCAATTGTTTGATTTACTTTTTTTAAATCATTGAGGGGGGGGGGATTTTTTTATATTTAGCATTTTTTTGAAAATTAATACAAATGTATTCAGGCAGGTTGCGTCTATTTGCACGCAGTTACCACTCGAACGCTATTTGATTTGGTCGGTGTATTGAATACCTCTTTCCCTGATTATGATTTCTCGCATATCAAAAGCGAGTCGTTTTCTCTCATTCCAAATTTGTCGGTAATTTTTTCTCCTTATCATTTCTTGCTGTAATTTATTTTGTTAATTTATGAATGCTGATATGAAATTTTGCAAATTGATGTTCATTTTATGTTAATTATTTGAAGGATTAGTAGAATTGTGCTAAGAAAAGGAATATCTTATCGTTTTATACTTTGTCGATAGAACGCCGACTGAATAAAAGCTCAGTGTATTTATTTAGAAATAGTTCTTGGTGGTTGAGGAATTTATTTGCATATTAAGAGAGAATCGCACTGTATAAATTCTTTAGCAGTTTATGTTCGTTGTTAATTGATTGTTTGTTTTATGAGTGATTTCAGTCGTTGATTGGTTTGGTTGATTTGAAACTATCGGCGACCGTCTCAAATTATAATGAAATCAAAGAGGCACTTTGGAGAGAAATCGACGAAGTGATAAAAGTCAACGATTGCAAAATTTATAGGTATTAACTCGACGATAATTTTTACTCTTTGCTAATCATTATTCGTTTGTCGCAATCATTGTTGTAATTGCGATTAATGTCCTCTTGTGAGATATCTTAGCCTCTAGGGAACCACGCCGCATAATTATCGTGCAGGAGATGAGGGGTCGGGGAAATCCCTTTCAGTGATATGGAGGAGGGCTGGAGGGCTCCATGACGTGGTCAAAGAGGGGAAGGTAATGATTCCCCAGTAAGGCCCATCTCTTCTCGTATCACATTGGCTGTTCAGTGACAAAGTTGGCAGGAAGGGAGATCCAGCTGAAAATGATTTGGGAGAGGCGACTTTTTATCGGATCCGTCTCATCGTCCTGTTCCACAATGTTGGCCATCCTGTCCTAAATCTGATTCTCCTTATATGGAAGGAAATATCCTCGTTTAAGGAGATGCGACAGTATCGCCATATAGAGAATTTTAATGCGATAAAGCCAGCTGTTTATGAGAAATGAATGTCAAGCGCAAATCCGCACAAAAACGTTACGAAAGCGCGCAATAGCAAGACCGCAGTTTGTTTCTTTGTGAAGACAGACCTCAGATGTTTAGGCGAGGGGTTGTGATCTGCAATGTGAGGGGGATTAAGGTCAACAGAGTGAATACAAATGAGAGCGAAACAGCCAACTTACTGCACTTAACGAAGGTGAAAGAGGTTGCATGCGACTTGCTTGATCATCAGTTCATAGTAGGTTGCAGCAAATTGACGAATACGACAAGAAGATTGCTTTATAGTAAGGTATACCGCCTCTATCACTGGGCAAGGAAAAAGGTTTGATACAATATATGAGCCGAGAAAATTATGTGCGTTTCTGCTATCTTATATTTCATAGTTCTCAGGTTTTGCTGTTGTCTTTGTACGCATTGCACTTCGTGGGATATGGGGGAGGGGAGGGGTTGAAGAGGAAGAAGTAGCTGCACTTAAAGAGGCTGGTTCGTTGGTGAAAAATGTCGACAATAATTTCAGCAAACGCCTCTCTGTTTTTATCAAAAGTTGATCCTTTTTTTTTTACCATTTCGCAGCTTTGTCTCTCTATATATAATCACACGCGGAAGTGCATTTGAGGTTCAAATATACAGACATAGTTAAATATATAAATGAATAAGATTGAGAAATGTGTTCAAAAGTGCCCATCGAGTTTGCAGTTACCAAACGGAGTACAGCGGTGATCCGTTCAGTGAGGATGGAGTGATGTGGTCGTTCAGCTATTTCTTTTCGAACAAATCACTGAAGCGCATCTTGTTCATGTCGTGCCGAGCTCTGCGCTCTGACCCATCGCTCAATCTCTCCGCTGAGGAGCTATGGGGATTTGAAGCATAAATGACTTGGAATGAAGTTAACACCAACTAACTGGAAAGTTCGCTTTTTTAACTTTTATAAAAGTACTTGAAAATAACCCTCAATTGTTTATGAGGCTTGTGGAATGAGCTGTAAGTTCGCACGCCTCGTTTTATTTTGAAGACATGGTTACCTCTCATCAGTATTTGATAGTGTTTTTGTTAGCTTGTCTTTTTTCTTAATGAGACATTGTCGCTGTTGATGATTTTATAGATGACTGTACCTGAGCTCTTTGTAAACATTGAGCATCCTTTATGGCGATTACCAAGATCAAGCTTTACTTTTAGTTTTTTTTTTGGGGGGAGGGGCGGGAAATGCCATTATTTAAAGGCTTCAAAAATATTTCCCTTGTAGTCGGTTGCAATGGCGTGATAATCTGATAAGTTGTTTCATTAATTTGCCACGAAAATATCCATCGTACTAGACGCGATTCAATTAATTATGCGGCATTCTTTATAGCTTCATCTTCTTATGTTATAACTTAGATTTATTTTTAGTGGATTTTCCTTTTAGACGGTTCAATGGGCATATTTTTTGAATTTATAACGCTATCCATTATCTTTGAACATTTGTACATAAGCGTGGTGTTTCTTTTGTTGAAATGCTTGTGGAGCGACTTATATGTCTGCTCGATTATTGATTAGTTTTACGTTATGATTATAAGTAACTAAGTTTCCGTAATGTGGAAAACAGATTATAGTAAAATCAGAAAGGAAAAATACCGCTTCGATTGGACTTTTGCGCCTTTTTTTTAAATTGTAATTGTGCGAATTTGTTCGTTCTTTTTCTTCATATTTTGTTTTATTTCAATATCGAATTGTTTCCTGCTCTTGACCTCCTATATGACACATCTTCAACAACGTTTTGGTATTCAATTTTAGCTCAGAAGGTCATTTTGAAATGTTGCGAACATGAAACATTTTATTCGAAAATGGAAGTAGAAGTTAAACTGTGCTTTTTTTTTGCTCGAATATTTTATTTTTTTCAACTAATTTCAATTTGATTTTGCAGGAAGCGTTTTATGCATCTACCTTTGGAGCGTAGTGTTCTTTAAGCGTTGACTTATGGAATGTTTTTTTGGCGTTTTAATGAAGGCTGATATATTGACGATTTTTTTTTTTTTGTTCTTGTCCTTGTTCTTTATGCATTGCTAATTTGCTCTCAGCTGTCAATATTCAGAAATCATTGCTGCCCTAATTGTATATTCTTATAATGCTTCATGTGCAAATATATAAATGTAATGTAATAAGTAACTGTTTATTGTCTATAAATGTAATAGCAATGCATCACTTTCATATAGTATAATAGAATTTTGCACCGTTAGTGTTTTTTTAATCGGCTGTCAGGAAGGTACAAGTTCGTCGACTTTCATAGATATATGGCTGTAAAAAAGAACTTAATAAATAGAGTTGTTGGCTTTTGCTTTATTTCGTAGATTGCAAACGTTAACCGCACCTGTACTCAATGATGGAAATGGACTTGTTTTGTTATATTGCTGTTAATGCGGCCCCTTCGTTCGTTATTTCCATTTTGTTGATTATTTGTTTAATTCCCCCCCCCCCCCCAAAAAAAAAAACAATTTTTTAGACGAGCTTCTATTTTCGAGAAGAATTTCTTTCCTGCATTGATTATTGTAAAGCGTTTAAATGAGCGTACCATTCCAAATTTGCGTATATGTACTTTTTTTTTTAACGCAATATGTACTACTAAGTATTAATTACTGTCCAGTTTTTTTTTGTCTTTTTTTTGTAGTAATTGCAACGATTTCCATTGCTAATATCGTACAAAGTGTGTATAGTTGGTTAGAAATGTGTGCTGACCGGAAGTAGGGAGGTGAGGGGAGGTGAGGGGGGAGGGGGGGGGGGGGGAAGTTGCGGAAAACGATCTTATTAAGCGATTTCATTGCTGATTTTGCAGTAATGCCATCCATTGATGATATTTTTATGTGAGTTTAATCATTCATTAAGTCGATTTTTGAAAAGTCGCAAGCGTATATCTTTGTAACGTTGTTGTGCTGTGCATTTCTTTTTTTTTCGTAAGAAGATTTGTGTAATCTTTTAGTGGATGAGCTGGTTTCGTCCTGTTTTTTTTCTTTTCTTTCTTTCTTTCTTTAATATTCCTTTCACTAATAAACTTTAAATAAAAGGAATTTCCATCTATCGTTGAATTGTTGATTTCCACCCTATGTTGGTTATTTTCATATTGAATTTAATTGCTATTTTATATGTTAGTATAGATTTAAATCTATACATTATGCCGAAGATAATTTCAGCACCAAATTGGAATATCGAGCGGATCATTTCAAGAAATCGAAAGCGTTTATTATTGAGTAAATCGTATTGATGAACGAGAATTTAAAATTGGTTCACATGGAAAGGATTACGAGAAACTGTTTCGATGTTAATTGATGAAGGGGGATTGTTGAGCAAGTTAATTAATATAAGGATGCATCTATGCTTATTGAAGCAGTATGAAGAGGGTGCGTTCGATTCTTCTCTTGTCTCTCTATTAGTGATTAAATTTAGGGTTTCGTTGGCGCTAGCAGAATGTCTTATAGAAAGTGTTCAGCTGTTCACTTATCTCATAGTGTTGCCGCATTTGACGCATTCGTTGCATATAGGCAAACAAAAGCTTTTTACCACCTAAACACTGTGGTGGACGTGCGAAATCCGACATGGATGTAATTGGAAAGCAAGGACTCTAAAGCGAGGACATTTTGCTGTTGAAACATCTTCGAGGTAGATTGGAGAACGATGGAAGTCTAGTGAGGTGCATAGGTGCACAACCACATATTTTTATTTTGAAACTGAAAGTGATGAGCGTGGTATGAGTTCCTCTACATGTGGCGCTAACTTCTTTCTGTGATTAAGTGTGCCATCGAGAATGGAAGGCACTAAAGAGGAGTTACCTATTGCACCGATAAAGTACGAATATTTGGATCATACGGCTGACGTACAACTGCATAGTTGGGGCAATACTCTGGAGGAGGCGATCGAGCAGACCTTAATTGCGATGTACGCATATATGACCGACGCAGAAACGGTGTCGAGGGAGTACTCATTCGATTTGCATGCAGAGGGTATTGATATGGTATCATTGGTTGCGCGTCTTCTCGATGAAGCATTGTTCGCCTTCTCAACTGAACCATTTTTTATTGGTCGATGTGCTAGGGTTATTGAACTGGATCGTGAGAACTTCAAAGTGACTGTTCGTTGTTGGGGTGAATCGTTCGATTTGCAACGTCATCCACAAGGAACCGAGATCAAAGCGATTACCTATTCAAATATGCAAATCAACGAGACGCTTGAGAGGACCGATATTTATGTTATTGTGGACATATGAATACGCTGTTATTCGTGTAAATTACTTTCATTTGGGGTCTTCTCTTTAAGCATCATCGCACTTGCGGTCAAATGCGCCACATTCGTCTCCCTTCCCATCCACCACCTCATAATAAATAAATCAGCGAATTCTTATGAGGGTAAGGGAGATCTTGCCGATTTAAATCGATATGGAGATGATTCTCTGATTTTTAGCTCAATTTCGAATATAGTTTTTATTCCATTTTGTCAGCAACTAAGTTATTCATTTTTCCATTCTATTTCTTTCCCCATATTTTTGCCTTATGATCGTTTTCATTTTCCGACATGGTTTTTCTCTTAAATGCCCATATTGAAAACTTCATTTTTGGCTCGGCATTCTTTTTCCTCACAAATTATTATTTTTTCTTCAGGTATTAACTGTTATAGCTTTGTTATTATGCCAGTGGTACCTACTGCTTTAAAGAGGCAAATTTTGTAGAAATAGAGCTTGACAGCTATTGTTTACAGTAGCCGTGTTTATAAAGCCCCTATAAGTGATGTTGAAATTATGACGCGAAGTTGAACTTAAAATGGAAAGGAGAATAGTTTTGATGTGTTGAAGCAATATGACTTTTGAATTTATAATATCTTTTTATTGTACTATATATGTGCGTTATATTTGCGTTGTTGTTGTTTATGTTATTGAAGTTTGAAATAAACTTTCAGGCAACGATGGTTAATGTTGAAAAACGCGTTTTTAAGAGGAAACTAAAGAAGATGCAAGAGGCGGTACGAATAAAGAAACGCAAAGAAAGCGAAATGGAAAATGAAGTTAAAAACGAGCACGTAAGCATCTTGTTAACATTCTACATTAGCTGTACCATGAGAGGAAGGTCCGTCCGTTTCAGCACGTAATAGATGGATGGAGACTTTTTAGAGTTGGAGGGACGCGGGCGGTTCGCATTTCGCTTTTGAGCGATCTCGATCGAATGAGGAGCCGATCATTGGATTATTTAGTGGGGAGGGAGAAGGGGGAAAGGGAAGATGGATGGGGAAAATGAGGGGAACATCTAAGAAACATTTACTCTTATTTTTTAAATACATCGATGCATTATAGGAATCCGATTTCATCGATTGATTTATTTAAGTAAAACTATGAAAGATTCTTGAGTATCTTTCGCACTATGGTGCATTTGTTAGGTATTCCACAGTATATGCAGTAAATGTTTACTATAGCATTCTTCATACGTTCTCGAAAATCATTAGCAATTCAACAGTGTATAGTTTGGGTATTTCTTTTGCTTAAACACTAAAATTTTCGAGCGTTTGATGTCATCAACGAGATATTAACACTGAGATCTTTTTGTCTTAGAGGTATTATCATATTAAGGCAACTAATTAGCTAGATTTTTCATTTTTTTAAATGAATTGTTTGTTATATCGTCAATCTTTTCGCATTTCTATAAAATGATAATCATCCCCTTCCTCTTAAAGAAGTTCAGCATTTGAAATATTTCGTGAAAAGTAGACATCAAAATTGTTTCGCTTGCATTTTATATATGGTGATTTTACGTCAATGTATAGTATAGAAGCAACCCTATTACGAAAGATTGTTTATTTCATTCAATTTTTGTTTTATTCTGTGCCTCTTCGAATTGTTCCGCATTTGAATGCTTCATATGAGAAGGGTGGAAGAGAATTTTTCTCATGTTTTCATCTTTTTTTTTTCGCCGTTTATATTCCGGAAATCAAAGGGGCATTTATTGGGAGAAGAGATGGATAAAAGGACCCGTTCGTGGTTGAGTATTAGTAGTTGCAGGAGGATTCTGATGGGAACGACGTTGCAGTGCCGAGTGGTCTGGCGAGCGCGAAGAACGAAGTGTCCAATGTGAGTGAATATCTGTCGGAGTCGCGCTTCGATTCCCTCAGTGATGTGGTATCGGAGGCGACGCTTGCGGCTGTGAGAGAAATGGGCTTCACTCAGATGACCAAAATTCAGGCTAAATGTATTCGGCCTCTTCTTGAAGTGAGTTGATGTCGAATTGAATGAGAGCTTGATTTTTCAACTAGTATTGCTTTTTTAAATGCTTCTTGAATCTGAAGACTGTTCGGCACGGAGCAGTCGCCGAGAATTGTGCATGGATCGATGAGTGAATAATTCACTCAGCAAACGTAGCATAATAGATTTTTATTCAGCTGAAGCCGAGGGAGCGCTATGGATTCTGCTGCTTCCTTCTAAGAAGATTTCACGAGTCGCTAACATCTTTCATCTTGAACATAAGTGTTACATAATTCTAGTATAGTGGTTTAAAACACAAGTTCCATTTCTTTTGGCAGTGCTTATTTGTTCACTTACGCTTTCTCGAATTCTGAGATGGTAACATCCGACTAAAGTGGAAGTGAGTATAAACGATTGAAATTGTTTAATGTAAGCGGTTCCCTCCATATTGGGGTCAGAGTCAAGAATCTCTGATCATTTCTATACGGTTGTTTTAAAACACTTTTGAAATGTTGATTGAATTCTCCTATGTTAAACTGAACGAAATGTAACACATAATTATCCTCTTAAATATCGTATTGAATGTGGATGACGATTGGTGTTTCATCCTTGATTTTAGGGACGAGATATCCTAGGCGCAGCTAAGACTGGCAGTGGTAAAACTCTTGCATTCCTCATCCCCGCCGTGGAATTACTAGTTAAACTCGAATGGAAGGTACGCAATGGAACAGGCGTCATTGTTATTTCTCCCACCAGGTAAATTTTTGTTTATAATTTTGCCCTTTCCTGTTTTTTTTTTTTTAAATGAATCTAATGAAGCTGAACGTTTTTGATTAATAAGGAAATAAAGACGTACATAACGTGGTGCATGTTTCTTTTGCAGTCATCTTTGCAGTAATACTGCAATACTGATTAAGCTTTTGTACTATCGTCCCAACTTTTTGTGCAGTTGAGGTTTCCGCGGAGTTATCCATGTCGAGCTCTCGCATTATTATAAGAAGTGATTTTACTTCACTTGGGACACATACGCGAGCAAAATGTCGCGTTGAGAACGGCATGTTGTGTAAATGTTGACTAGAGGAGTAGGAATGATTCGTTGGATTTGGCAACGATGGAGAGAGCCCTCCAGGTGTGTCGTGAAGTTGAGATGGGCTGTGGAGTTCGAAGTGAAGAGCGAGCTCTCATCCGTGCCTTCTCTTTCAATCGCTCTACCTCCTGCTACCTGCCCATTGTTTCGAGCCTCACTGTTGATAAATGGAGGAAAGCGCTTTTTGAATATGCTGCAGGGAATTGTCGATGCAAACGTACGGAGTGCTTAGTGAGCTATTGGAGAAGCATCCGGCAATCACTCACGGTCTGGTAATGGGAGGAGCCAATCGGCAAGCCGAGGTGCAGAAGTTGGTGAAGGGTGTCAACTTTCTTGTGGCAACACCAGGACGTCTTCTGGACCACTTGCAGGTGTGTGGTGCAGTTTTTTGTCCGACATTTTTACAGCTGTTTCTCTCTCTGCAACACCACAGCAATTGTCTAAAGTTTCCGTTCTATCAATTCTCAGTTTCGTTGATATTTACACCTATCATTGGTATGCATCGTTGAAATAGATTGACTTAAACACTTTGTAGTGTTTCAATGTATGTATTAACTCATAGTAAACTTTGAAATCTAACTAACGTTGATTTTAGACGGTGTTACTACGATATGAAATTTTTTGAGCGGAAGAAAATGGGGACTTTAACAGAAAGTTGGCGTTGCATTTTTCGCTTTGAAGTTTACTGGTAATTGAACAATAACGGTTTCTGTTAAGTTTTTCGATGAAGGTACTGATTTTTTTTTGCATAGGGAACTGATTTAATTTTTGTGTAGGAAACTTCCGCTGAAAAAAAAATGGAGACTATACCTTGTATTTTAGAACACGGACGATTTTGTGGTGAGGAATTTGAAATGCTTAATAGTGGATGAAGCAGATCGGATATTGGATATTGGTTTCGAGATCGAAATGCAGCATATATTGCGTATTTTGCCGAAGAAACGACAGACGATGCTCTTCTCAGCGACGCAAACTGCAAAGGTGAGTCCAAAATAGCGGCACCAGAAGTGACAGACGTTTGGTAATTACTTTATGGAATTTTTATGTGTTTAATAGGCTGCCGGTCGCGTTTCTTTTCAGGACATGATTTGCTCGGAGGAAAGGGGGAAGGCGGTGGGAAAGGGGAGTATTGAACGTCACATAGCTCACAGATAGGTTTGATGAATGCTAATAAAGGTACAGCCTGAGTTATACACCGTATTCAAACCTAGAGCAGGATTACTGTTAAATGGAAAAGAGCATAGGCAGCTGAGGGGGAAAATACCATTGGGCATATTTCTGCTCAGGGGAGAAAAAAAAATTGCAATCTGTCTCTTGCGAGCAACTTTCATTCATAATGTGCGCCAAAAATTGTTTCATTTTCTTCAGCGTCAGCTTCCATTATTTTTTTCGAACTGACTGTCCTCGATTCCTCCAGATGCTTTTTCATTCATGATAAGCAATTTCAAATCCAGTCCTTCCCTTCCTTTCCTCCTTCTCATGATTTCGGCATGCCAAGGGTGTTGAAATTCATACACTTCATTGGCAGCTACAGATGGTGACTGTCCTAGGTGAGTTTTACATGAAGCTAGAGGTCTGACGTAAGTTCTAGATAAAGAAGCTTGAGTTCGAGTGCATACTATAGTTTCGCGCGCATCGTCAACCGCGGCCGCATTTCACTTCAACTCAGTACAGTCGTGCTGATTTTTGCGAGCAGGGAAAAGGCAATGTCGTTAACCATTATAAGTTTATGCTTAACACTGTTATCATGTTGTTTGATTGCTGTGTCGTGCTTTAATGTATTGTGACATTGAAGGTTAACGAGCTAATCAAAGCAGCGCTGCACTCGGACCCTCTACGTATCGGCATTGATCCAAAAGATGCGCCGGATGAAGATGGCTCAGCAACAGTATCTGGCTTGCAACAGGTTTTCTTTCCATTTAGCATTTGCTTCCTTAACCTTTTTTTTGCTAGGACGACTTATCATTTATGCGCAATTTACGATTTTCTTTTGCAGCAACCCTTGTTAAGTTTGTGTGTCCAGTTGTCTTATCTCTCATTTTATAATGGCGAAAGAACTGTTTGTTCTTGTTTTGACTTATTTTTATAAAACTCTCTCCTATGCTTCTGTTCAGTTGTTAAAATGAGACATGGTGCTGTGCACAATTTGCTGGAAAAAAGAAAGCGATTTCATTGATAATTATATATATGCCTATTTGCATATTTCCTTCATTTCATAGCACGCAGGATTCATGTGTGGTAAATCATTTTCATCTCCCAACTTTTGGTCAGATCTATAGCTGAAGCAGTTTCGTTGAGAAATTCATAGTTGAGAGATGTTCAGCTTAGCGCTGCTTATTGATGGTAGATCATGAAGATATGCAGAGTCATTTTCGACTGCTTTTGTTTACTTAATCGTAGCCAGTCGGAAATGAAATTCAGCGTTTGTTTAAGATATGACCGTGCGTGGTCTACAGCTTCCAGTTATGTCGATTATAAGCACCTATGCGTAGTGCATATGCAACTATGGTGGTTGAATTAATTATACTCTTTTTTTCAGGGCTACGTTGTTTGTCCATCAGAGAAGCGTCTTCTACTTTTGTTTACGTTCCTGAAAAAGAACCGCAACAAGAAGGTGATGGTGTTCTTCTCATCATGCAACTCTGTGAAATTTCATCACGAATTGTTCAACTACATCGATATCTCCGTACAGTGCATCCATGTTGGTTGCGTTTATTTTATTCATCGCTTTTTAGCGTTCAGTCGGGAGATTTATTATTTTTGCTTGTTCAGTTCAGTTGAGATGTGCTCAGTATTGCCTACGCGCATAAGAGAAGTGAAGATTTCATGCAGAAATAGTTCATATATATATATATATATATATATATATATATATATATATATATATATATATCGATGAATTATTTACTTAATGTCAGTGATGAAATATCGAAAGTAATTTGGTTATTAAGTAATATTCTGGTTATTAATAACTGATCCATTTTATGCGCGTTCGTGTTTGCGCAGCAGGTCATTTATTTGCTTCTTTATTAATAGGCAGTGGTCTGGATAACCCACGTGGTTGTCACACTTTAATTTAGCGTTTGTGTTAATGTGTGTGTGTGTGAATGGCTGAATCATCTAAGATCGACGTTTCCCTCACCAACGGCGAAGCGAAAGCTACTTATAGGAAAAACATTTTAAGGCTTTAGCTTCAAACAAATATTGAGGCTTTCTTTGCTTAGAAGGCGTGATATTTTGTTGCTTTTCAGGGCAAGCAGAAGCAACAAAAGCGGACGTGCACCTTTTTTTCGTTCTGTCAAGCTAAGACAGGTATTTTGTTCTGCACGGATGTAGCGGCGCGTGGCTTGGATATTCCACAAGTTGACTGGATTGTTCAATACGACCCTCCAGATGAGCCGCGTGAGTACATTCACAGGTACGTCTATAGGTTAACTGACGTGTTTTCGTCGCTTGCTTGATTGATTTCTTTGGATACAGCGGTAGGTCCCTTTTAAGTAGTCATCTGCTGCTGTGTCCAAAACAACCTGCGTAGAATTCATCAGTTCCTTAGGGTAGTTTTGCGAGGGTGATATTTTTACACGCGCAACAAGTCTTACATCAAAAAATTTCGTTCAAAGGGGGAACAACCCTCGCTTTGAGTATTTTTTTAAAGGCGAGTTTTCTAGTGGTGTTCGGATCAGAGGTTGTTGATGAAAAATACTGCATTATATTGGACGACGTATTTTCGAGAACTGCTGTGCTCGGATAGGTAGTGCAGGATTTTCGTAAACTTTTGCAATCGTTTGTCGGAAAGTTGCCATGTGATTGGTTAGTACATCCGTTAAAACGA
Source organism: Ascaris suum (assembly GCA_013433145.1). Classification (NCBI taxonomy): domain Eukaryota; kingdom Metazoa; phylum Nematoda; class Chromadorea; order Rhabditida; family Ascarididae; genus Ascaris; species Ascaris suum. Next base: position 5,364,787 of record CM024191.1, on the reverse strand, counting down.
ATTGCAGAGCGTCTTTCAATCCTTCCATCCTTGCCGGAGTCGCCCTTTTGTTAATAGTGCTTTCACATTCTGTTCAGTGGTCATATGCGCCAGGAGTTGTCGAAGAACTTGAATAGAATAAAGTTGTTAACGACTATGCGGTTATGTAAATGGGAGTGAGTCGATTATACCGAATGTTCTTATGTGAGCTGCTTATTATTGGATGACCAAGACTTGTAGGGTAGAGGCGTTGTGGGCTTCGTTTTCAGGGTGGGACGGACAGCACGAGGTGCTGAGGGTACTGGCCATGCGCTTTTGCTTCTACGGCCGGAAGAGCTTGGCTTCCTGCGTTACCTGAAGCAGGCACGAGTTGTCCTGAATGAATTCGAGTTCTCATGGAACAAGGTTGCCAATATCCAGCCACAACTCGAAAAGCTTATCGAGCAGAACTACTATTTGAATAAGTCGGCGAAGGTTGGTACTTTTTATGCTTTGGCATGCGGTTTGCGCTTTTTCTTCTCGCAAAAAAAGAGAGATATTTACAAAATCTAGCTGCTAACTTTAGTTAAAACCCTTGCTTGTCTCAAAGATTTTTCACGTTTTTGTTTACTGCTTTCATAAATTGCGTATTGCATATTACCTCATATTTCGCTATATTTTTCTTCAACAATGGCACCCGGTTGCAGTGTTTGATTAAACGTTCTGTTTTTGCGAACTGTCGTGAAGATACCTGAAATGCCTAAAATTGGTTCATATTATTTTTCGACAAATGTTCGTATGTGGGATAAAATTTATAGAAGGTATTTTGAGCGTCATGTTTTATTCGTCGCCTTTTTTCGAAGCGCTTCGTCAAGAAAAACTCATGCGATCCATATGTCTTCTCATTCTTATTGGTTCTGAGAGTAGGTGTTACTGCAGTATTCGCGAAACGTGATGTTCGATAGTCATGTGTTAGCTATGACTATTGATAGTACATCACTGTAATGCGATGGCTAACAACAGTAGTTCTTTAGTACAAAGTTTCGAGTCTCAAAGATTTGCAAGCATTTTGAATTAGGCCCTACGGCAGTCGTTGTTTTGCGTGCTGCCGGAGCTTTGAAACGTCACCGGCACGTTTCTATCTCGTTCGTGGCAAAAAGACCCACAGGGCGTTCACGGTAGGCGCCTTGATGGAACGTGTTTTTTGTTTGGGCGAACTATGTACGCACCCTAATCCTTGTCGACGAGAAAAAAGCATGCGATTCGCCCGCGATTTTACGACTTTGTTGTTTTGTCGAGGACCACACACGATGCTCGTGAACGTGGAATTGCATCAGTTCGCGCGAAATTTAATACGTGACGAACAACTTAAAGAAAGCTTTCCTGTAGTAGGAAATTTCTTAGTCTTGAGCGACCAGTTGGTGTATCCCTTTGTTTGGTAGGTCCCGGCGATCTGTGCTTTAGATCTTCGGATTTTTTTATCGATTACATCTACCTTATTTCATGCTTTATTTTTCTAACATTCCCCATGTTCGAGGTGTTAAGTACAAATTGCAGTCAACTGCGACCGCGATTCCTTCAGGCTCTTGTGGTGAGTGAACTTAGATGACTGCAGGGCAAGTTCAGTAACTGTTTGCATCTCAGGCTAATTGCCTCTTAATATTGATATGTGAAGGTTGCAGACATTTATTGTCGCCCTGAAACGTACTTCTGATCATCTGTGATGTGGGAACAGGCTAATCGTTTGGTAAAAACTCTTCAGAGCTTACGATATTTAGGATTGACTTTCCCATAGATGGATGATATGGCGTGTACACACGATGTCTCGGCAGGATAGGTGGGGAATCAAATTCTAACAAGTCGCCAAGTTCATAAAAATGGTGCTTCAATCCTGATCCCTATTTCACAGCCTCCAGCAAATTTTTTGCGTGCTGGTGCAAGTTGAGAGGGAACTTCCTGAATTCTCTGTGTTTTCCTTGCAGAAAGGGTATTCGTTCAACTCATTGCTCTATGTTTCTTCGTTTACCTTTACTGAAGACGAACCTATGCTTGACGTACATAAACAATAACGTTCGCCTCCTACATAGATGGTTCTTTGCGGAGCGGCAATTCAAAAGGAACGTATCAGTGATTGTTACTGAGGTTTTTTATCCGTGGCCGTGTATTGTAAATGTAACATCTTTGAGACACTATTGTTCCTCAAGCGTAAATTCGGATATAGATGTCGGCTTTGCAAAGATAATGGGCGACATATGTGAGGTAGCTCTTACTTGAGGTAAGAGCAAGGAGCATATGTGAAGAGATGATTGGTTGAAGAATTTCTGTGCAACCGTCAGTTGGGCGGAAGGGGGAAGAGGAAAGGGAGAAGGAGGTTGGTGATGATGAATAAGCGGATTTTGCTTAACGAAGCAGTGCGCTGTTGTCTTGAATATCAACTGCTCATTCGTTGTGGCACCCAACAATATACTTTGTAATGGAGGTAGTAGATGTGTTAGCGTTACAGAACCATATTCTTACTGTACGTATCTTATGATTCATAGCTGTGCAACATTGAACATATTGGGAGGCTTTACTACTTCGATTTTATTACACAAATTTTCGAGCAAAAGCAGGTATTAATATCTTTTCTGCTTTACAAAGTTGGTTTGAAAAATAATTCTCGTCTAATTTTGCGCAGGTTCACCGTCGTTCTATCCTGAAGAATGATGCAGCACCTATTCATGCTTTCTTTTTGTTTTTTGCAGCAGTTTTTTTTTTCATATTCAACATCCAGCATTAGCCTAATACAAAATGCGCTTGTTTATGCTTACCTTCTTGCCTGTGTTTGTGTTTGTATTCCTGGGCAATTTTAGTTTTGTGTTTTCTTTTGTTTATGTAACAGTTGTTTATTATGCCGGAGTTTCTCAGATTGCTACATCTATGCCTTCTTCTTTTTCTTCAAGTATTGCTATATTCCGCTCATGATCTGTTAAATTTCAAAATAGTTCAGCGAAAATGTTCCATTATGCGACGTTTGAGAAGTTTTTCTAGCCTTGCATAGCAAAGGTTGAAAAATTTGTTCAATTTCCAAGTTTATAGAAATTGAAAGATCCATATTTCCAGTTTCCAGGTTTTCAAGTAGAAATAAAGTTTGAGCAACAAATTTCTATCAAACAAATTTTTACATGCCTTACTCGAGGGGAATTGTCTACCGAATATTCTAGAAAATTGACTGATTTCTGCAAGTTATGCAATTCATTTGTCATTGCGTAGTGAATATTGAAGTTTTCGAAATCTGTTTTCGACCACACGCGACGCTTCTAATTTACTCTTGCTTTATTGATCATATTCGCTTATTTATTTGTCATTTCGCACAAATTTCGGCATATTTGTGATCACTTTTTCAGTGAAAAATGAACTCACATTTTTTTTGTAATGTAGTTGATAATCATTGCAGATAATGCTTATGAATTTAGAGGATTTTCTGGCAACAAAGTGCAACCGTTTTCTTCTGCAGAATATGTTTTTTTTTATTGTGGCATGCATAAACGCACATCCAGATGACTTCTTTTAAAATGGCGCTTTTCTGTCGTTGTACTGTTTCTTTTTGTCTAACGAGAATCAGGAACATTTGCACTGCGACGTTTAATAATGAGGAAAATGGAGGGGGGGTGGAGTGATTTTTTCTTTTCTTTTTTCAGAGAGGTTGTAAATTGGAGTAAAATTTTCACCGTTACAATAAATCGCTCATTAACACATTTTTCTATACGCTTTTTTTCAAATGTTTGGTCGAACTACAGGAAAAACGTTTTAATGTAAACATTTTCCTTGCAGTCATTATAAATAAGAAAATGCAATAACAACAAGCTTCTTTTGGCTCATTTTGTTTGGACGGTTGCGAAAAGAAGTTTATAATTTGGTCATCTTTTTGCGAGGACGCGTGATCGCTAAGATCAAGTTTTAGTTTGGTGGAAGTCCTCATTTTCGAAATAGACGCTCCGAGTAATCTAACATTAGATTGTGGGAGGAAGGATTGTGCTGTTGGAGGAAGAGAGAGATGGAGGATGGAGTTAATGCGGTATAATTCCACCAAAACTAAATAAATAGGCAATATAAAGGGGTGATAATCTGCCGATTTTTTGGCTCACGTGCTGCGTCATTGCGCTTTATCACAATATAACCATCGACCAGCGCGATCATTTAAAGGAATGCGTCACTGCTTAATATGTTGATTAGCTTGTGCCTTTCCTGTTGCTTGAATTAGGGAGGATTGAATCGCTTTGTAGAGATAATCCACAAGCACGATAACCTCTATTGACGTGTCAACTCTGTGGTATGTAATAATGTGCGGTGATCGAGGAAATCGAAGCATTACAGCGAAAGATCCCGAGTTCTTTTATGAAATCTCATGGGCGTTTTGTTCGTACCATTCTCATTGTCGATTTTTTCTTTAGTTTTTTTTTTATGAATACCACAGAGAGTTCGTTCCGAGCACACTGCGTTTTTTTGATCGTTGCTTGTTCGTAGCAGTAGCGGAATTTGTATGAATACTGAGTGTCATCGTCTTTGTTTCGACTTGAACAAAAGTGAGCTTACTTTTAACTAAATTTTATTATTTTATTAAAATGGATAAGTTCTCTTGAAGATGAGCATCGCTCGCTTATAAACAACATCACTACGAGTTGCATCCCGCCGTCTTGAGTGCATTCATGACTTTTTTTAATTGATACTACACTATAATGGTGGATTCTCATAAAAGTAGAGTAGCTTTGTATTGTGCAGTGATGGCGTAAGCAGTAATGCGTAATATGATCAATTCTAGGAGGCGTACAAATGCTACGTGCGCGCCTACGATTCACATTCCCTGAAGTCGATATTTGACGTATCGACGTTGGATTTGGTGGCCGTCGCGAAGTCGTTCGCCTTTTCCACGCCACCGTTCGTCGATCTGCCGATCAGTAACAAACCGAAGGTCAGTTCGTCATTTATTTCTCCTGCTCTCTCTATCTCCACTGTCTTATCTGTCGTTGTTGAACTGTTTATCCGGTTTTAGGTGGGTAGCTGCCAATGATTCTTTGAAGGATTAGGTAAAATGAGGAGAGGGTAGTCGGTAACGTGATCAGACTGCAGAGATCTGAAATACAAGGGTGACTTCTTTCATCCTATCAAACTGAAAGTAATACAGCGAAATTAGTCGTTTAAACGTTGCGTGCTCATAGTCAAAACCTCGATTCAACGCAGAGTAATCCTAATCGTAACGGTGCGTCAGTATCAGTACGTATAGTTTCTTTCTTCGTCATTTGGGCCTCCCAGCATCAGTGCTATGCCCTCAGGTATTTTATTTCAATGTTTATCCGTTCATTGGTTTCATCTTCCTCATCCTTTTTTCCTTTAGCGCAAATCCATACATTTTGTTAATTTATAGAGGGCGTTACTTTGACAGTTTTTTGCATTTGCACAGATGAAAAAAAGGAAGCCAAAATTCGAAACTTATAAGAAATATTTCTGCCATCATCCCTAAACAATCATCTCGACGTTTAATTATTAAGTTGATGTATAGAGGTTAGAGTTTTTTCATAGGGGTCATAAAACGTTTGAGATGGCGCAAGATGGTTCTATTCGTCGGTTATTGTTCATTGTTTCATGCAAAGGGCAAGCGATGTTATAGCGGACAATAATTTACGCTGCATACGGGTACATTTCTACACTTTCTTGCGGCGGTGGCTCGCCCATTTTTCACGTGACCGTCAACTTTCTCTTTTTGATTTGCGCACACAATGGCGTCGGATACGAATGACGTTCACACATGGACACAATCGCCCCCGGCTCATCTTTTTTTCCAAATCATCTTCGCCAACCTTTTTGCAGTCTAGTTAAACGTTGATGCGCTGTGGTCTTATCATTTCACCGCTGAAGGCGCTTTATGGTGTTTCTGTTGAGATGTTTAGCGAATCTGAAAATTTTGACGAAATTTTAAAAAAAAATCGCCTGTTTTTTCGGCATAGGTTATTCATTAGAGAAAAATATAACAAATTATGAAGTTTTGATTCACAGAATAAGATATTATAGCAATCTTGTGTTTAAGTTGTGCATATATTATAGCAATCTCTAGTGACTGACTTTACATTTCATAAAAGAAATATATATGATTCAGGTTGTTATGCGTTCGAAATTAAGTGGCGCTGGTTATCGGAAAAAGCCGAAGGCTTTCAAACAGTTCCATAAATGACGGATGCGAGCTGCTCGGAGGATTCGAGGGATTTGATCAGAATTCATCGTAAACAAGGATTGATGCTGCTGTTGTTGTTGTTGTTAATCCCAAACTTGGGTTGTTCCGAACACTCTGAAGAACTGCTACTTGAACTATGCGTTGTTTATTTTGGCAGTAAAAAATTTACCCTGGTGTTCATTTGTATGTTCGCATACGTCTTGCTTGCGGTCTGAAATGTTAAAATGAGAGTGGTAATTACTGAATGGAATAAGTGAAATGCCTATTGAGGTAATTTGATGGACTTATATCACCTTTTATGTGGGGTCTGCAATCGCCAATAACGTTGAAATTCTAGTAGTTGTCGCCGTTTCGAAGGTATGGATATTTGAGTGTTTTTATACGCCAATAAATTGAATACCGCTTCCAGTTTTATTTGAAGTGTTCATGACGTTTGTTCACTTCCGGCAAAACATCAGCGGAATTGGTGGCATTGATGGAGGCTAGGTGATACCAGAGTTCCTCATGGCATTTTCACCGGAGTTCCAATTTTTTCCGTGTGGACTGCTGCTTGATGACTCGGCGGGGGTGTCGAATGATTTCTTGCTAAGCACAAGGCCCTCGGAATTGCAGATGGCCCTTTTTCCTCTTGATTTCCTGTTTGCCTGATTTCCACGGTAATCTTGCACAAGGATTGCTCGCAGGCGGAGTCACCCTATCGGCTTTTCCTTCCGTTATCCCAGCATTCTTGTCAGCCATCGCATCGTTACCGACCAAGGTCATCGAAATGTTTTCTCCTCTCCCCCACTTGGTAAGGGTCCTTCCCTCGAAGTCGATCAAATACGGCTTCTCTCTACGTAAAGCCGTCTCTCCGCTGCGTGCTATGACATCTTCCCACGCAGTGCAAGCACTTTTTTTGGGGGGGGAGGGGTGGGAGCGGAGGCGTTAGGCTTTCTTTGTCCGTTTTTGTGATTAACCTTCTCACGTGGTCTGCTTAGTAATGAAAAGCCGGAAAGTGACATTGAGAGGAACTACTTAATGCACAGCTTTGTGGATGAAGACGAGATTGAAGCTTCTCATTTAGACTGCTTGGAAATATTGTTAAGGTTAGATAACTTTACAGATCAGAGATTTGTTGTTTCCGAATCATGGTGCAAGGTGTACCAGGCAGCTATAGATCAAGTGGGAATTTATTCATTCCAGCTGTTCAGTTGCTCGTAAGGCAGGGTGGACCTGCGTATGCCGGTGGGAGCACCTGAGGGGATCGGCGACGTCGCAGAGTTCGCAGGGTGTAACTAACGGAATCTTTCTAACTATCGAAGCATCCTTGTGAACGAGTCGCTACTTGTTTGTTTCCTTATTGTATAAGCATGATAAACTTCGCCCCTAGAGCCGTGTCGTCTCGCAATTTACTCGACCGCGTCTCGAAAGAGGTGCAGATCGTTAAGGAGACCTGGACGACTAGACGAGTCAAGGGGGGGGGGCTAATCCTTACAAATGGGATGGCTTCGTTAATCTTTAACTTGAAATATTTACATATACTTTAACAAATTTTCAGCTCTTTAACGGAAGTGATTTATTTTAATATGGAAAATCAAAAGTTTCTGAATTTTGAGTAATAACGAGTCACTCATTTTTTAAAAATACTTTAGCGGTAATTTTTCGCATTATTAGTATTTTTAAGTATAGTGCTATTCCGGAAGTTGTTATTAGCATATTTTATGCTTATAATAGCTTCGGTGAGTGGCCAATTTATGGTATTGCTGCATTATCTAAACTGATATTTAACGAGAAGTAACACTCGCTTAATAAAGTTGTAAAGTGAAAAAGTTAAAGCCAGTGCGTAATTCAAAAAGCTCAAGTTTATAATTCGACGAGTAGGAGAGGGATTTACTTTTGAGCGATGAGAAGGCAATATTCTACGAGATTTAGCGCTTCTAGTGTACGCCTTACTAAAGTGTTGCGCTCATTACAACGCTTCGTCGATAGTAGGTCTGAAGAAATGCTAACCATGCTTCAAAGTTGAAAATAAACGAATGAGCTTCTCCTCATGGAACGAAATGCTGTTTTCAGTTTTAAAAAAATCTGGAGTGCCACGAAAAATATGTAGCGATCGGCGCTTTTGTCGTAGCAATCTACTGCGAGCAGATGCATCGACTACAGTAACATAGCGCAGATATTTTGTTTATTAATCATGCTCAGTTGGGAAAACGAGCCGATGATAGTATGCAATAACGCTGGCATACGCTGAGGCCTGAGACGACGCGAGGATTTTAGAAAGAATTAGTGGTTTGCGGAGCATCAGTGATTTTCAAAAAGATACCGAACTTCAGCCGAATATCTTGATGTGTGTTTTGGCAATCTGAGAAGTAAGAAGAAAGTCGAGCTTTGTCCAACCCATTTGTTACCCAAATATATGGATGAAGCTTCTGCTGGGATAGCTGCTTTGGCCGCAATTGGAACTTCTAAATGTTTTGTCCTTTTGTGATGTCTTAGCAGCAACTATAAAAATCATGGGAAATTGTTTCTGTCTTCGGGTGGAGAATACTAAACAATACTCTCACTCGCTGCAAGCTGGCTGGCTACATAGCAGTTGCGCATCTATTTATATCAAAAGTGTATGAGAGAAGGCAGTGGTCATTTTTGAGTGCATTTAAATAGTGTGGCTTTTTAAGGTCTGATTATAGCGTAGCAGAGCGAAATTGAACAGAAGTTGGAAAATTGGGATAGAAAAGAAAGGATTAATTCAAGTTTACAAACTAAGACAGGAATAAGGAGAGGGATTGGGAGGGGATTCGGGTAGGACAGCTTGCTACACAAAGCGAACGAAAGGGAGTTGTAGCGTGGTTTAGGTCAATAGACCGAACGGGTTGCAGGAGGGTCCGTCGGGCGATTTCGTTTTCGCGGTCGCGCCGCACCGAAATCGAGAGTGAACGATGCCCTTCGATGCAATAGGCGCACAAAGCGTGGCGACATTTTTTGATTTAGAAAGTGAAATGCGTTCCTAACGTTCGTAGAACTCACAAATTCGACCCCAATTGTGTCATGCATGTGCCATCGAAAAAAAGCGTTTTTTTTTTCGCCTCGCCAATATGTATCTCCCTCCGAATGCGCATCTTTCGTAATTCCGCGATGTTTCTCTTTCCCTTTTTTCTCGCATTCACTCGTTAAATCATCTCTTCCCTCTCATATCCATACAGCTTTCTTGAATCAGAAAAAAAAAATTTTTTTTTGTTTTCAACCATAATTTCTTTGCGTATTCTCATTAATATACATTCCACAATTCGATGCAAAATGATTTTCTCAAAATCGAACGTTGAGCGCAATTGTCGGCCATTCTTTTAAGAAAACAATTCTTTGGTGCGAAAATTGCGCGTAATTGTTGGCAATTAAGCGTGCAAAACTTTTCATCGTCTATCAATGAGAATTCGATTTTCAATAAATACGAAATGAAATAAGGTCAATCATAATACATTGAATGAACGTCGCTCATTTATATTTGTATGCGAAAGTAGAGAATTACTATACGCTTAATAGTATATTACCATAAATGTTCTCAATAAAATACTTAAATGGGGGTAATGCGCATTAGTAACGCAATCGAAATGCATGCGAATGATGATCGAGAGCGCAGGGGTTTCCTATCAAGTCGAAGACGGTTTCGATTCTGCCGTGTACGGCCGTGATGAAAGGATAAGGCGTAGTCGAACTGTTCAGTATTTCTGTGTTATATAGGAGAGAATGTTTATTCATATAAGGACAAAGGAGCAATTGTGAGCAATGAAGAAATTAGGCCTAAGTGAGGGGAAAAAAAAAAATAAAACAGCACGTAGACGAAAGATTGAGATAAAAAAAACACAGATATGAGCGGTACCATGCGGAAATAGATCTTTAAAAGAGATATTCAATACAGTAGATCAAATATTGCGTAATAAACGAAAGTCACTAGTCCGTTTCGTAAGAAATGATTAGATTTTTCGCTTCAACTCTATACTGCGGAAGTTCATGTCTAGTTGTAGTAACAACATTGAACTGGAAAATGTGCAAAACATTGTTCACTATGCATATTATACGAGCCAATTGAAAATGTTGGATACGATGATTTCAAAGGGGATATAGCTAGTGGCTAAAGCGGGATATTGAAAAAGCCATTTATAATTTTATAGAATTAAAAGTCGAATTGTTGATTGGCGATATTTTAGAAATTACAATATTTTGAGACGAAATTCAAAGTTCAGTTTATAAAGGCTTAGAAAGTTCTGACGAAAGACTTAAAAGAATTTCTGTATGATAGAATATTTTTGAATATTTCAATAAGACTAATATCGGTATAACTCTTATTCGACTAAATTGTTATTGCAATATGTCAAAATCGGATGGTAATATACAATAAAGACTTTATGAGAATTTCCCAAATATCTATGCTAGAATTACGTATAAAATATTATTTGCTATCTTAAATGAAATTTAGTGAATTTTTGAAAGACATAAAATCTCGGAGTAAAATTTTAAATACATTCATTTGCGATTAATTAATGTAATCCAAACAATTTGACCTCATATCCGTGATGAAAATTTGCAAAAATGACATTGCATTAATCAGGTAAACTATTGAACTGTCAAGTTTTTAGTTATTTGGCCAATAATATGAGGTCAATTTTCGAAAAAAAAAACAACAACAACAACAATATCAGCAGCTATTGGTCATGATCGGATCTACATATCTTTATATCGTTTGCAAAAATAGCTTGATTTCGTTCGATAATGTTTCCGTGAAATTGCTTGTGCAAGTGAAAAATAAATGGATTGTTAGAACACTTTTCTGAGGCGCATCACTGATTGCATCACTTCTAATAGGCAAATACTCTCCCACTTTAAAAGCAAATGATCTCTTGGCTAAGATCCATTCTGATAGTAATCCCGATATATTGTACGTTATCGACGCACGAAAAAGTTTTTCTTAGCAAAAGAACATCGAAGTCTTTAGTGTAATCAATGAGTTTAAATCTTTTCGTTTATTGCCATACTCCAGTTGCACATAGATAAAAGTAATCAGCGTCCTAGCAAGAAATTTTACTAGTTTGGATTTATTGGTGTTATTAATCAATGATGAAGGATGGAATAATTAAAAGCAATCTCCATTATCTTATAAACTGATGTCAAGCTTATGGGGTGAAAATTCGGTACCGAACACAATGGACGTTTTTTAAAGAACGGAATGATTATGGAGGTTTCTGAAAGCAGTCGTAGCGAGGAACAAAAAAAAAATTTTCTGCAGAAATCACACTTCGACGGAATGAAATCGCCTCCGCAGTTGATTTACAAAATAAGACAGTAAAGCGTGTGACGTTGGTTGAAGAAATTTGATGCTTAACTTGCTAGTGTCATTCAAAAGCGAATAAATGCCTATTTTGGCTTAGTCTATGCGTTAAATCTTTCAAAAGTGAAATACGATAATAAATCATTGCTAGTGAATGCTATAAGATAGATTCACTGACAATAATTGATAAAACATCAATCTTATTTATTATCTGGATAGAAATTTGAAAGAAATTTTTCATTAAAAAAAATGATTGCATAGCAAAAAAAAAAAAAAAAAATTGCACTAAGTTGAGCAAAAATCATGTAATTAATTGATTTCTACATTGATTTTCTCCATGAAATTTGCGATACTTTCTCTTGAAGCAATGCACCAATTTTGTAAAAATTCGTAAATGGTGCAGTATTGAAAAAAAAGGCTTAGTTTTTTTTTTTGAAAAAATTCATTTGCTGCAAAATCTAATTTACTCACAACCTAATCAACTCAAAAACTCCACTCAATAAAGTTCTTAATTTTCCTTTTAGGAAAATTGTTTTATTAATGGATTTAAGTCATGTATAACGATTATTGGAACATACACACTTCAAGCAGATTGGAAATTTTTTTTTTTATTACACCAATATGGCGTATTTTATTTTGTTTCACCATTTAATTGTATGCTCATCAATTTTCCACATAAGATTTGCCGATATTGTGTGGAAAATTGATGAACATTCAATTCTACCTTCACCTTTATGTAAAATAAACTTCAAATTTTATACCTAAGCGTAATGGTAAAATTGAATGTTTATCAGTTTTCTACATAGTATAAACGAATGTTATAATGAGAATAAATGAATATATGCCTGCAATAGAAAAACTGCAAGAGTGCACTAAATAAGTAAGTAAGTGCATAACTGTTAGGATAGTGGCAAAATTTTTAGAGAGCGTTTTCGCTCTTTATTGCAAATAAATTTCGAAACGATAGGAGATTTTCTTCATTAAAAAATCGACCATAATGATTTAATTATTTTCTGTGATCGATTGCTTCGTATGAAAGCATGCAAATTGCTTTGAAAGGAAACTTTAATACTGAAATACTTATCAAACGGTCGGATATTAAAAATATTAGTCTTCTAGTCGAATTTTTAAATTTTTCCAGATCATGAAGTTTGAAATTCAACGATCTGTTGTGAAAGTGCACATATTTCTCTCCTAAACATTTACATTAGGTTCAAATCACCATAATGTGTGTACATATTTGAGATGCAAATTTATGACAAATAGAAGTATCGGATAGTTGGTACGAAATATTTCCTATTAGTAAGAACTAAAAACAAGTGCGTTAAATTTTGGATCTTATTGTTTTAGAGATTGAGCATCATAAAGAGAAGTGGTCGTCTTTTCTGCATTTTATAGTAAGCTCGTTAAAACTGACCTATCGTGCACTGCGGTGAAAATTATTCTGTAATAGATACGATATTTTGCAAAAAAATATAGATATCATTAATCAGCCATTCGAGTCCATAAGAATTCATAGAAAGCTCTAATATGATTCCGAATAGCTCCATTCCATAAAGCTCGCCGCTCAAACAAAATATTTGTATATCACGAATAGGGAAAGAAATGATAAAAGGAAACGCCCACACTCCCAAAGTTGACGTCCCAGTACTGTGCAATCGCTTAGTGGAGCAATAACTCAATGCGCGTTATTGAGCTGAATTTCGTCGAACGATATGCTCTGAGGTTAGATGGAGTTCCCGGGATGGGAGAGATTTGATGATTCAGAGTAGAACCAGAGGTTGATAGGGTTTCAAGTTGATTGTGCAATGCATTCTCTCCAAAGTCGCTCCGTTTTGTTCCTTTCGCATTCGGAAGCGCTATATTTTAAGTTGACAACGGTAATCGGTCTAATCATGCTTAAGCATTATTGCAAAAAACGTTTCGAATTGGAAAAGCTGGAGAAGAATGGGCTAATCGAAATTCCGGTTAATCATTTATGTCCGACCAGGTATTATATGAATTAAACAAATTTTTGTTCAGTGGCTTCAGAGGGAAGAACACGAGCAATCGTTTCGGCAAGGAATATGCCGATGCCTTTTGCGGTTGGGATAGCAATTACCAGTCTAGACTTAAAGTATAGTACGAGCAGCAAATATAACATGCTGGCTGGTTTAGTTTTCATTCATAGTTGGCCACTGTTTATTGCACGGCTAATCAAGTTTGGTGTCGTTTGATGATGTAAAGTGCGATACTGCCGTTTGGTGGAGGCGCTCGTTTTCTTTTTCTAGTAGATCACTTGTAGAAGACGGCCAAGTTGAAAAACAAGCGTTGCGTTTTTTTTAAGGATTGATATTTTAAAGGAAATGAGTGATTTATTTGGCATGTGTACGGGTTTGTTAACGCAATAAGTTGTAAATTTTTTGGAGGCCATCGAACGTTAGCGCGCCGAACGGCGAGAGTGGACACAAGAGAAAGCGATATGAGCAAGTGAAGATGAAGATGACATTGGAAGGGGGAATATTTTGAAAGAAATTAAAGAAGAAGATCCGGGCCAATGCCGACGTGAGAGAAGGGCTCGTGTGCGCTGCCTGCGGCAATTCGGGTTTCCGTCCTCCAACAAACGGAACATCGCCCACTACAAGAGAGCGTCGGCGATTCGAAGCACCTCAGTGGGCAGTGATGATCCAACGCGTTGTGCTCATCTTCACGCTCGTGTTCGCGCCTTCCTCTTCTATCCCGATCCCGAACTCGCAAATCGGTATTACTTCCTTCTTCCTCTTCTTCCTGCCGCTTCACCTTTTCAGCTCAATAGCGCTCATTAGCGCTCGATTTTATACTTTTTTTTTTTCAATTCATCTCAGTCGGCCCTATTTGCTCCTGCGCTACAACACCGTCGAGCCACTGCATTCGAATTTCTTATGGAACGATCATTTATGATGGCTTTCTTTGCTATTGCCTCTGCTAAGCAAGAATTCTGAATCCATCTACGGTTTGATTGTTGTTAGAGTCCTAACCGTCATATTTTTAAAGAAGCACTATACCCAGAACCACTTTGCCCAGGTTTCATGCTCGTCATTAATTCGATAGGTCTGGGTGCCTCATCTGAGTAAAATTTAATAATCATGAAGCTATACAACCTCGGCAAAGAAATGAAAAAACCCAAAAATACTGGTACCAACGCGTAGGTTAATGTGTTCAAAACGTTTTTCCGTAGTTCCGTTCCTGAATAAGTGGACGAAAATGCTTTAATGATTGTGGCAGTCGTTTGTTTGCTTATATCCCTACATTATAACTGTGTATGATAGCCAGTTTTCTAACCGACAGATATGAACGAGGAGCAAGATAGGGAGTATACCAACTAGTTGTTATATAATTTCCGAATCGTTTCGGCGTGAAGGATGCCATTTATTTTAGGATAGAATTAGAACATCTTAATCCCGTATGTATTGTATATTTTATTGATCATTCTTGTTGTGTTATTTATGAAGACCTTTCTTATTCTCAAAAAAATAACAGTAATAACCTAATAATAGCTTTAATACTGCTACTGCTACTGCTACTACTACTACTACTACTACTACTACTACTACTACTGCAACTACTACTGCTACTACTGCTATTACTACTACTATTACTACTACTACTACTACTATTACTACTATTACTACTACTACTACTAATAATAATAATAATAATAATGACAATAATAATAGCAATAAAAATATAAATAATAATAGCGTCAATAACGATAATAGTAATAACAATGATAATATGAACAGAATAAAAGGCATAATCTTTTTTATTTAGAAATATTCGCGAATAAAGGCAATTTATATATCCAGCTTTTTTTTTCGAATCGCAGCTATTTAGGAGATTATTCGCGAATAAAGTTCTTTAACCTTTAATCCATACAAAGACAAAATTTCTTCAAATTCATTGAGCACTCTACTGCAAAATTTCGCCTAATGAAAATAGCAAGAAATGCGAGCGAAAACTTTCAAAATGAACGTGGAAATTAAAGGTGCAGAAACAAATTTAGAAAGGAGGGAAAATTTATGCATAAAAAACAAAAAAATTAGACGTTAGCTAGCGATTATTGTAGACAACACGAAAAATTTTCGTTCCTGGCTCAGGAAATCCGGAATTCTTCGAGTTCCTAAATTCGGCAAACCCGAATTCCGAAGCCATCTTTCTCCTCCTTGTTCCCTCACTCCACTATAAACTTTCGAAAATAGCTCGAGACATTCGAAGTTCTTAGCTACGGATGCCAAACCACCTATGACTGCATTAATCCACATGAACGTCCTATAGAGTGGGGGAGAGGGGGGAGGGGAGCTGCGATTGCCACACACTGTCTTGAAAAAATTTATTGAATGCGTATAATGCTATGTCCATAAGAATCGCAACCGTGTACAGTGTACAGTCCACAAGAATTTTTAGAAATAGCATTATGTACAGCGCTATGTACTCAGAATTACTCATTGCAAGGTCTAAGTGTGACAGCATTTGGTTTATATATATATATATATATATATATATATATATATATATATATATATATATATATATATATATATATATATATATATATATATATATATATATATATATATATATATATATATATATATATATATATATATATATATATATATATATATATATATATATATATATATATATGCAGCAGATGATATGGTTAGTGGTTTTCTTTACTGAGGCGCATAGGTGCTTTCGTTCAGCGGGGAAATGTCGTCTCTGAACTGTTGTCGTACAAGTGAAAAACAAGAGATTAAACCTTGAATGAGTTGGAACAAATGTCATATGAATGGTTATAAACTAGGATTGTAATCAGCTAAGTTCAGGTAAGGCGGAGGTGGAATGCGGTGAGGATTCGATTGACGTCGTTTTCCTCACCGAGAGCGTTTTCCAAGGACGTGTCTACGTCGTTGGGCACTCGAACGATGAGCACTGCGTGTCACGCGATACTGGTCGCCGCACGACGTCCATCTCAGTGCGCAAAGACCAATGCGGCGTCGTCATCACCAGATCCGTACGTACACTTAGGCCTATTTAGTTGTGCCTCTCCTTAGTCCCTTTTTTGCATAACTCTAACGTCAGTTGTCAGCGTGTTTCTGAAGAGGCTCTCTAATTTATTTTGACTCGCAATCTGAAATGAACGAATATTAAATGTCGTCTGCGCTCCGAAGCGCATCCTGATAATTGTTGATTTCGCGGAGCTACTCTACGAAAATACTGCTGAGGATATTCCACAGTTGCTTTTTCTTCAATCAGTTTTTCCCTATGTAGCATCTTTTCTAGTGTTTCGATGTTGGTTCGCTGGAAAACTTCACAAAAACGTGCCATTTTTGTATGAGTAGAAGAATTTTGTTTTCTCTTCTCCCGTATTTTTAAAGAGCATCTCTATCAATACGAAGGCCATCTATTATTCCACCGATTCGAGCTAAGTTTCTTCTGTTCATTAGGAATAACTGTTCCGTTTTTTTAAAATTTGAAGAGGGAAGTTTTCTATTAGAGCAACTGCAATTTATATATATATATATATATATATATATATATATATATATATATATATATATATATATATATATATATATATATATATATATATATATATATATATATATATATATATATATATATATATATATATATATATATATATATATATATATATATATATATATATATATATATATATATATATATATATAGGGCAAAGATGCTACATTAACTTCTTCATCCTTAGCACACATGCAGTGAACTATCAGGCCTCTCCTGCCTAATGCCACACGGAATTGAAGATACGCATTAATAACGTTGATAGTTTTTAAAGCGAATGTCGAACACCGCTTTTTCTCTATTTCATCGTTTTCTGCATTCAGTTTCTCAGAAATGATAATCGAAAAATGGTACGAAAATGAGCGAATAGACATTGATACGAAATGGATTAGAAAATGTTCATTGATTGTTCCTAACATCGAGTAGCAAATTTTGCCGTCAAAAATTTGACGCTAAAAATGATGAATGGGAATTCTGCGGCGATTTTATCAACACTTTAGATTCTTTAACATCTATAGATGGAAACTAAATTTTTGACACTTGAAGAAGAATAAAAATATTGAAATATTCGATTGTTGTTCATTTGTTGGTTTTTCAACTATCTCTGCTTGTCTGCTCTAAATGCAGAATTAGTAAATAACAGAAAGTGATAAGTCAAAGAAAAATCACTAATAGAATGAATCAATTCAATAATATGTAAAATCAATAGTTTTATTATTTCAGCTATTCAGTTATTCAAATTTCTTTCAAATCGTTAATTTTCAACATTTTCTTCACCTCTCAAATGTTATTATTCACAATTTCAGCGTGTTGAATGAATTTTAAAAAATCTTCAAATGGATCACCTTTATGAGATGAGAATCAGAATGCGAAATCCACTTGAGAGAATATTTTGTTTAGTCATTTCGATAAAAACGATGAAATATTTTTCGAGTGTTAAAATCTAACTGCCTTAGGGCTCATAAGATTTTCAGCTTATAATAGCTGAATATATAGAAGTTATTAGTTCATTTGAACAGCGACGCCATTCGACGAGGAAACGTCACGATTGTCCGTATGAATTATGCAGTATTTATTTGTATGCGATAGATGTGTCGAATTATCAACATGTGCATGCAATCACTTCCTCCACGAAATGAATAGGCGATGCTTAAGCTCTGAGTATACTTCAAAATCCATATAGGCAACACAATGAGTCCAGAATTTCTGGTTAACTACATAAAAGATGTTCAATTAACATCGTATGCAGACCTTTTTTATTTCTCATATCAACCTGACTTGCTGTCAATAGTGCCATAGTTTTAAATGACACCAAGATGATATAACTAGCCGAAATTTAATAATCACAATCAATGGCGGATAGATGTAGTGAAAAAAGTTTGGCCTACGTTCGCCTTTTTCGCGCTGAGGGTAATATCCCCGTTCATGCGAAGCACTTATGCCTTTTCGTCATTCATCTATTTTCTTCGCGTTTCAGTGCGGGCACTATCGATCTTTTATATAAAGAGAATCTCAAGTGGAAGTTTTGCGCTGAGCTGATAGGTATTTTTTAGTGGGAGTGGAATTCAGCAAGCGGAAGTTCTCTGTATTTATGTCAGCCAAGTCGTTAATAGCTATAAATGCAAAAACCGTGGCGATATTTTTTGATATTATAGAAATTACATGACTATAATGTGTAAGAAATAAATCTAATAAGCGCAGAGACCAGATCTTCTTCATTTTCTTAGATATATGGAATTTGTTCTCATTAAAAAAAAAAAAAGAGAATGTCCAGCGCAATATCCACACGATTACCACTACATCTATACGCATTCCTGTGCACTAAGAACTTTTTGCACTTATACTTTTGCATAAGATATTTCCCCCAATAAGCTTTTCCTTTTTTCTCGAATTTCACCATCACTTCCAACATTAGTTCGTATAATTTCCATTAAACGTTTCACAGTAATATCAGTAAAGAAGTAATAAGTGGTAATCTTCTATGTTAAATCCTAAGATAATTCATTCATTAAAGAAAAAATCTATTAAGGAATAATAAAATATCACATAAAATCATCGTAGTGTACGTCGCATAAATGGCATCATGCCAACTGCTTTAACGTCAACTTTCAGACCAATCCTCCAGGATTGTTCGTCAACGTTAAAGTAATGATATCGTTCCACGAAGAGTTCATCACCAAAGTCGATAGGGTGAGATTTTTTCTTCCGCTGCTAATGAAATAATCTAATATCAGTTCAAATAAATGGATCGGTGAAAAAAATAATTTCCTTTGATATGAGATCAAATCGGTGATCATTTCCGCTTTAAAGTACTAATTACTTTCCTATATGAATTGAGCTTCTCTTACATAACATTCATCGAATACCAACGTCTACGAAGTCTTTCCCACCAAAAAACTGCATATACAGTATTACTTGAATGTAAGCGTATACGGTATGCTGTTGTAATGAAAGAGAATAAATGTTGGGTACGTACTGTATCTGGGAAATAACATTTATGGATTAAATGGAAATGAGTGATTAAGGGCTACGAGATCAGTTGTTTCTATATGGAAGCAGACAAAACTGTTACGTATCCGCTGACTGTGTCGATGCGTTCGTTGGAGCCTTTCACCGAATTGGCCGAAATGCCACGATGCCAATATGAGGTGGTCGATCCGCTCACAATGGAGCCGCTCTCGGTGGTATCAGTGGGCAACAAGCTGCTCCACAAATGGACATGTGACTCGACCGCACCAAGTTTGCACAACATCGATACTGCTGTTGCTGATAACGCTTTTTGCACTGCACGCCTTAAAAACAATGACCATGAACACAGCTACGTTTCAGCTAAATTGAGCATCATACATTTTCGTGTGCAACGCTGCTATGAGAACACTTTTTCGCACTCAGCGCACTAATGCGGATCGGCTCAGCGCCGACTCATTTCAGGTCTTTGGTGCATGACTGTCCACTCATGCTTCGTCGAGGATGGCTCCGGTACACAATTCGTCATTCTCGACGACAATGGGTGAGCAAACCCCCTCTGTCTGTGTCATATC
Organism: Ascaris suum; assembly: GCA_013433145.1. Taxonomy (NCBI): domain Eukaryota; kingdom Metazoa; phylum Nematoda; class Chromadorea; order Rhabditida; family Ascarididae; genus Ascaris; species Ascaris suum. The sequence continues at coordinate 5,344,716 of CM024191.1, read as the reverse complement.
TTCCTATCCTTGATGTCTTTTCCTTCCCTATATCTCCATTGCTATCTTATACACTGACCCACCCATCCAAACAAAAAAACCCATCGCAGCGAAGCACTGAAGGATGGACGAAATCACTAGGCAAGGACCATGGGCTCTTATTAAAATATGCTGAAATGTGATAAATACTTCATATACGGCTTATGTTTATATTAGACAGTTGAAATATGTTTATAGTACAAGTTAGGCTTTCATTTATGTATGTTGAATTCACTTAATCGTTGTCCAGAAAAACACTATGCGTCAAAAGTTCCATATAGTATTTAATGGCACAGTGTAATTCCGCTAAACTTTAGCATGCATATGCGCCTCGTTTCACACCAAGCAATTTAAGTTGAATAGGAAATTGAAAATTTTTTTACAACCTAACGTTAGGAAAATGTGATAATTGCTACATAGAAACATTTATCACAATTGCTACCTATTGCTGCTTACCTATCTAAGTTACCTAAGACAACTGCTACCCTAAGTGAGAAATCGCCTTTTGCAGTAGTAATGTTTCGCGGAAAAATGTAAAGCTAATAATAATGCAGTAACATATTTGAAAGTCAAATTTTTCATTTTTCATTCACTTTACATTGCAAAATTCACCTCAAATGTCTTCAATTTTTTACAAGTTGTTGCGATCGGGAAATATTCTCACTAGTGAAATGATAATGCGATAGGACGCTGCTATGGACTATTAATTTCTCAAAAAAAAAAGACGTCATCGATCCGAACGCTGCAATACGAAACTGAATTTTTATTCTTTTTTTTTGGTTTGAAAAAGGGGGGGGGGGATAATTACTATCAGTCGGTTGATCATTTTAAGAAATAGAAATTAAAACGACTGCAGAAATGACATTTCCGCCGACAAATATTCGCAGTGAAATGTATTCATTCACGTAATTTCAGCTTCCGTTGTTGACAAAATATATGCATTTCGCTAATATAGGCCACAGCAGTTTTTTTTTTTTCTTTTCAACGTGTAAGGGCATTTAAAACTTTCTTTGCCAGTGAAGGTGAAATTATTTGCATACAATGGACTCTATCCTAATGGTCTGATATATTCTCGTCGTTTTCTAGGTAAACAGAAATAAAATATCGCCACCTCTGTCCTTTCCATCTTCCAATTCGCAGAAACGCTACCCAATACCCAATTTCTAAAATGCAAGTGTGCAACGCAAAATGCAACATTATTTGGATGTAATTTAAGCACATTTCGTGAATATATATATTTCAAAATATTCTTGCTTTTCGATGTGCTGATAAAGATGGGAAATTTCATGTTGCATTTTCGTAGATCGAAACGCTAAAGAAAATGCGTGCTCGTTTCAAAACGACTCTCCTCGTTTATAATTGTCGCATAATTAATAGCCTTGAAGAGACCTTTCTTTTGTGAGAACAGGTTGAATGTATGGGGAAGAGGAGTCCTGTATAGATAGCAATTGATGAAATATAGATCAATCTAGATCATTATGAAGTGTTTTACTATTCCGAAGAAGAAATCTTCTCAATAAGATTATATATAGCATCGAGTGGTTATATTGTAGTCGCATTAAGCCTTGCGGTTTTATTTCGCAGCGAAGTTTCGTTGATTGGCCTACAACTTGTTCTTCATACGCTTCTAGAGTGCATTAAATTGTTAGTAACGGAAATAAATTAAATTTTTGGAATTAAATTGTAAATCACGAAATGGAATTAAATTGTTGAAACTCCAAGCCTCTATAATGTTGCTTTTTCGAACGATGTTGCGGAATCGTCATTAATGGCTACTACTAAAGCGAAAGTTTTTTGGGATTTTTGTGCTTTTCTGAATTTTTCCACAAGCGAATCTCACAGAAGTAAATTTATGGAATAGAACACATTTTGAAAGATCCGCTGAAGATATATTTATAGACAACGGGTGCAACCGATTAAAGTAGAGGTTATAGGTTTGCTCACCTCATAGGTAATAATATTAAGCAGTAGCAGCTAGTTGATTGTTCCGGAACTTGAAACGTCTTGCTGTTCGACGCACAACTGAATTCAAGACAACGAAATTTATTGTGAAATATCATTGTGTTGGGTTGAGCAGAGGGTTGGCGCCGTAAAAACACTCGTCTAGGAAACACAGCAGTGGAGGGGGTTTATTTCAGGTGCGCTATCGACAGATACCTTCTTGACAATCTTGAGTATGGACCCGGCGACCTGCAGGCTCAGAAGGAAGCGCATGCGTTCAAGTTTGCAGATCGTGTTGTCGTCAACTTCCAATGCTCGATCAGACTTGACATCCGCGACGGAGAATGCCCCGTACGTTTCAGAAATTTATAATTATAATTCGGCGATTTGTTATGCGTGAACGTTTGAAATAATTTTCAAACGTTTCACACATATACAAACGCCTATAATTGAAAATTATTAAAAGAATATTTTATATCATCTGATTGATGCCGATTGATGTTACTCTTTCGTATCGTATAATTTTCGACCGGATAATTGTTGTCCTATCTCTTCGCAATATCGTTTTATTATAAAGTGAAATAATATCGACGGATCATTTTTATACAAGTTTTGCAAGCAAAAACTGTTCTATTGTAAGCCGCGAAATGATAAATATGCAACGACGGAATTTCGCTAAATGAAGCAAATCTTTGGGAAACTTAACGATTTGTTATACTAAATTCATAACGATTAATATTCCGTTTATGAAATATAGACGTAATAACCTATTAGATGCAGAAAAAAGTGATATTATACTCGAATTGCTTGCAAACAATCAATTGAAACGAAAATATGCAATTTATAATTAATTTACTCTTTAGTGAATATCTATGCAGCTACTGTTTTTTGATCACTTGAGTTACAAAAATAGAAGTATCATACTTGCTCTCCTAGTGCGCTCCCAATACATGTCGAGAAGCCTGATATATAATGCGAGCCAACTTCAAAGCAACGTTTCAGTTGACTTGTCCTTGAAAGGCGAATAGATCGAACGTTCTCACTAAGCTTTCAGCTTGAGGCTATGAACGATTCTATGCATTAACCACTGAGGAGGGGGGGGGGGGGGGGTGGGGAGGAGGAGGAGCTATTCCATGATGATCGAATTTTGAGCATAATGGGCTAGATTAAAATGCAAGTGGGTGCGAAAATGTCAATTGCGCCATTTAGTTAATCTGCAATGTAAGCTTGTGCAAGACTCATTTTACTATATCTTACCGAAATTTATATGCATCTGCAACAGATAGATTTTTCTTTTTCATCCGGCAAAAATAGTTAGTATTGATAGCCTACGCACTAGTCAAATATTGCGCACCTGTGTGGGAAAAAAAATCAAACACCTCTATAAAACAAACGACATACGAAAGGATTCGATTAGCTAAGTCTTTATAAGAGCAATTCGGATAGTTGAGGCAAGGATTTTCTGCCAAGAAAAAGTTTGGATAGCAAAATTAACGAATACTAATGCCATTTTTCGTATCTCAGCCAAACTTCATCTCAGATGTATGTTGTCGACAAGTCAATGATTAAATTCAAAGATGAGAAATTGCGTCTATAGTATGCAATATGAACGTATTGATTGATCTAATTTTGAAATTGCTCTAGTTTTTGAAACTATTGTTACTGGGCAAGTAAGGATAAATATATAGCCATTAAATTATGTTGAAATTTTACTTTTTAGCGATGCAATAATATCATTGAATTATATAACGTAAAATTTCTATGAAAACATTGCAAACGCTAAAATATGAGTGTATGCTTATTTTTATGCAATATTTAGAAATGATTGATTTGTATCGAAAAATGTTTGTCTTTCACAATTGTATTCTATGTTACCATTATGCGGTTGCATTTCCTATTATACCTTTCTTTTGTGTATTTTATGGCTTTTCGGATTGCTACGATCCTTTTAGTTTTTTTTTTTTCGTAAATATTACCGCAAATATGAGACTTATTATTAACGAGTTGAAAATTCGTAATACATTGGGCAAAAAGTTTTTCAGATGAAACGATGAAATTTGTTTTTCTAATTATTCAATGGATATCTTTTAAGTGTTATTTTGAGGAGATTTTCGGGTTGAAATTAAAGGAATTCTACGTTTGAGTACGATTTAGGAAAATAATAAACGCTAATTTCTATGAATAATTTTTTATTAAAGTCTTAGCTTATATTTTATTATGATTTTAATATAAATTTTAATTTATTGATTTATGATGCGATTGATTTGATTTGATCTTTTATTTTATAAATTTCTCTTGCTTACTTTTTTTTTTTATTTGGAAAATCTTTGTGATGCATTCTCTATATGAATTTGATCTAAAGATGAGGACTCATTTTTAATATTTTCGATCCTAGATTTAGAAGAAAGAACAAAGGAAAAACGGATCGTTAAATAGAATTGGAGTCACCAAACAATACGTCGTGTTTCGTTATTCGCAAGCTTAATTTGGCTTTTCAGCGCTACAACATTTACAGGTTGAACTGTTAAAACTTGCCGTACATATGGCGATAGTTACAAGTGATTCTATTTCCGGATAACTAACTGATAGGCGTGGAGAACTTTTTGTTTACAAGACGATTATGAGATTATAAAAATTGATTCAAGATGTGCTCGTTGAAAATTTCGAAAAAATGAATCAACTTGAGCCTAACCGGAAATATTATAGCAGTCAACAAACAGCAACAGCAAAACTTTTTTTTTTGCTTATTTTCAGCGACCGAAATGCAGAGACTTAAGCACACAGAGGCGTTCATTGAAACGACGGTCATTACCGGAGATAAGTATAGAAGGAACGACTGAGGTGGATGTACGCGCCCAACAACTCGACGTGCTTGATCCGCAGATTGGTCTCTTTGCTGTTGCACTCGTTAATCAGATTGAAGATTGTGATCTTGCTAGAAATTAAGATTCATAAAAAACATACATTATAAAATCCCTTTATAAGCATGACTAAAAATTAGTCCACTTTATTTATTGCACTTTCAATAGTTGAAAGCATTCATGCAATATCTTTTAATGACTCTTAAGTTTCACTTCAAATCCTTAAGTCCCATTCCAGATTCTCAAGTTTCGCTCAAGACCGTTAAAGTTCACTTCAGATCCATAAGTTTCGTTTCAAATATTAAATCTCAATGGAGGCTTAATATACGAGGACGGGCAAAAAGTTTTTATACTCTTGTCCATGTATGCAACTCCGCTCCATTTTGTTGGCCTGGCTCTTTTTAATATGTTTACTGTGCATACCAATCACAGGGACGTATCACTGACGAAAATTATTCACTTCAAGGGAGTTATAGAACCGTTTATTGCAACATTGGAAATGCTCATGCTAAGCCGACTTTAACTTAGCGTTCAAATGAATTGCCCTAACGCAAGGCGCTTTGAATTCTCGGGGAAGTATAATCGCTGAGTGCGCGGTCGATACTGAACGCGTGATGAATCAGCTTTGCCTATTCACATTCTAGAATAGCGAGTTGACCAGCACACAACAGATCGACAGGGATATTTTCAGAATTATAGAATTCAGGTGACTTTATTATTTCTGAGTGACTATTGCCAGCTTGAGATGATTGCAAATGATAGCGTTGATACTACCCTGAAAACACCATTTCCTAGACTTAGTCATTCACCTGTCCTACAGAGATCTTCATAATCACTCTTCCAGCTTTTTTAAAATTTTCTTATTGAATCATGGATTTTGGACGGATATCTTGTGGATGGTTATCTTCGAACATTTTCTGCACACTTAGATTTTTTCTTTTTCACGCTCAGCAAACTCATGAAATGTTGTGAAATTTGCGAAGGGCAGCGAACTATTCTAAATAGCTGTCAATTATTTCGGCGAGATGAGTTTATCCAACTTTATGAAGCGGTTGAAATTTGTTTCTGACGATTTCCTAGGGAATTCTATATAAATAGCACAAATTGAGTGCAGTTGAAAAGTAAACTGCTCACTTGTGACGAATATTTCATAGTCCATTATGTATACATTATATAATATTATAGAGCATCAAGAAGTTGTGGAAGAACGTTTCAACGAGTGGATAACTCTAAAAACATAAATCATTTTGTTAGTAACGTAATGGCATAATAATACTTATATTCCTCTCTAATATTCCAACAAAAAAAAAAATTAATAATAATAATAATAATTTTTTGAATATTATTGCTAATGCTAACGGTGTTGTTCCTTTTATAGACAAAAATTCTTCAAAAATTTAAAACTTAGAACCTTTCATTGTTATTTTATCATCGAAAAGGTTTTATATTTAGTCCAAACCAATCTTTCAATTTCATAGTGTCTTTTATTTTTCTTATTTACTCCCAAAAATAAGCAGCAAAAATTTTTCTTATTTATGCTCTATTCTTTTTCATGAATAGAAATAGTGTGACTTGATTTTTGAAATGGTTTTTGAATATATTTGAAGAAAAAAAAAATTCATAGCAAAACAGATTTTTTTTTTCAGCTTGCAATTTTCTGCTCGTAAATTCCCTTTTTCGTTACCCAACAGCTTTCCTTTTTTTTTTGCTATCCGATACATCGATATCAGCAATTCTTGCGATGCTTTTTTTACAGTGTCCATTATTTAGGTACCGATATCTGAAAAACGCATTTGCAATGCGCTTTCCCAAATATTTTAATTTTTAAATGCAATTTTTAAAGTCGTTTTTTTCTCTTTAATATTTTTCTGCCACTCAGCGGCTCTTCCCTAAAATTTATTCATATTATTGTCGGGTTGATTTACGTCTAAAAAATAATTTGCGTTGAAGATATTCTTTATCTATATCAGCTGATAAATTAATTACATTTAGATTTTGGCTTATCGGGTGATGACTCACGGCTCGCTGCAGCGATCCGAAGACTGAGAAGGCCAATGGCAACGACAGATTGTGTACCAACAATAACCGTAACAGTTGGCGCATCGTTGTGCGGTACACTAATATTCTCACTAATAACTGCGATCGTCTATTTAAACAGGAGAATACCACTAAAGCACTAGGCAAGAATCGGATGCAACAACGACGCTTATAATGATACTCAAACAAAAAGAAAAAAGAAAAAAGAAAGAGAAAGAGAAAGAGAAAGAGAGAGAGAGAGAGAGAGAGAGAGAGAGAGAGAGAGAGAGAAGAGAGAGAGCGACAATTATTTGTTTTATATATCTCACAATTGTAGCTGAATGCAAGTAGACAATCATATCATTGTAATAATTTTTTGCTTTTTGCATTTCTTTTACCGCTGATTTCTTTTCGGCGTCCAAAAAAAAAAAACAATTATTTCACGGCCAAATGTTTCTTTTTTTTTTAATGAATTGTATGTTCTTTAGCGATGAAAATTTAAGCATATATTGTTGAAGTTATTGCTGGAAAAAGTATTTTCGCTAGGTAATATGCAAAATTAAAAAAAAAAAAAGTTCTTATTCTATGCTTAGATCGAAGATATTTCATTGTCTATTGTTGTATATATATATATGTATACAGAGATGTTGTTTCGAGATGATGATCAGTGCAATATGAGAGATGCATGAATATATTATTAAATAAAAATTTTATAATTGATAATTTTCTCAATTCAATTAACGAATTATTGATCCATACTATGAAATGAAAATCTCATCATGAATAAAAAAAATATAGATGAAATACTAAAGAAAATCTTTGATAAATTAGTGATAAGAATTTTTTCGAACGCTTTAAAACTAGAAAGAAAAAAAAAACATATCAGCTTCAAATAGATTAATTTGAATTGTTGAAAATTGATTAAGATAATTCATAGAATCTTTTTCGATCATATTATAACTCATATTGATCTAGTGAAAATGAATCTTTCGTCTAGTATGAGACGTTTAGAAAATCTCTTAAATAGGACAAAGTAAATATCTTCAACCGCATAATTCATCTCCATATTTATCACTAAAGTATTCATTAATATTCGAGGAAAACGCTATCGAGAGACGAAACTAATTTTGAAATTCTCTCGACTGTAATAACGTTTTATCTCGGCTTATTGTCGAAAAGATAAATTTGATCTGTGATTTTAGTGCAAATGTTTTTTTTTCTTCTAATCTTAAGGTTAAAGAAATTGATTAAATTCATATGGCTTTTTTTTAAAGGAACACAATGATTTCATATGCAACACCAAAATGATCTTTGATTTCTAAAGAATGTTGAGTGCTCACAAATGTTGAAATAGTTATAATTGTGGATATATTGAACTATACAAGTCCTCATCAATCATTCTTATCAAAGTCGTTCACAATTCAGCCTCAATCATGAGTTTAATAATGCAGATGTAGAGCCTTATGAAAGTTTTTAGAGGTTTGATAGTTCATATACATAATCTCAGAGCTCATCAATCAAAGTAACGGTTAGTGATGTATATATTAGAATTTCGCTAATTAAAAATACCGTAGAAAAATTTTTAAAAAAAAACTCAAAACATTTTTTTGAAAAATATTTTCAAGCCGTATAGATTCTTTTTGATATGAGCTATACGAATTACGATTGTATAATAATGAAAAACATTTCTAGAAGTTGAGCGCATCTACGTATTGTGGCTTTAAATGAGTTGTTAGCTTCGTCTTTTCTAGTTGAGTATTGTGTGCTAACGAGATTACTCGATGAGATGCAACATAAATTTTCAAGCAATAATTTGGCATTTATTAGTTAGTTTATATATCATAATTATCGAGAAGTTTACAAAGCGTTGAAAATGCTTCGCTATAGTAGGCTGAATGAAGGATACAGATAGATGAGCGACGTTTCGAATGTATTTAAAATGGTCGATGATTGCATGATGAAAGGGAAAACAAACTGGAGAACGTTCATTTGAGAGTCCTGTAATGAATCAAAAAAGAGCGGCTACTAATCGGATAATGTCCGATGCGAGGCGGTAATGTAATCGCCATCTCTCGCCAACTGCGATAGTCGCGTAAATTCATTAGTCGAGAATTTTCGATGACGGATCTTCGTTTTCATTTTATCAATCATTTATTTATTCTCTTCTCTATGAGAATTTCCCTAAAAAACATCGATCCTATGAACGAATCACTACTGTTCTAGCATCTGTTCGATAGAAATTCAGTGTATTTGCTTAGCTTTTTGACTACAAGGTTGAGGTGGCCGGCGAAGGGGGTGGAATAATTTCTCACTGCTAATCGCTTCAGCAGTTCGAAATTTAGGCTTCATCTGAGAACGATAATATCTTAAGCGCAAACCTTTTGAAAATTGTGGAAGATGTCTTCCCATTCAGAACAAACAACATTCCTAAATTCGTCATCACATTTCATGATATGGCCTAGTATTACAATTTGGAGATGGTATCTGTTTCTGCTGCCTCTAGCCGGAACAATCAACGCGGAACAATCAGCACAAATTAAATCCTGCCCCCAAAAGTCTTCACATACTCGTAATCGAGTAATTTCTGATGGACGCTCAAAATTCTACAACCCATGTCCTGTTACGACGGCAATCGCAATCTAGACACTTGTCGTTTATGCTCCAGTGCTGAATTGTGCCAACACTTCCCAGAATCGCATCGGATGCTTGCGATAAATTGAAATATTCTCAACGCACAGAACAGCAGTTCGTTTATCTTTAACGAGGCAAAGAAAAGAGAGAAATTTATCTGCCCATCGTGTTATACGGTAGCAGGTTCAACTGGCGATTGCAAAATCCTGTTCAGCGCAAAAAAGTTCTTTGATAGTAGAATTTGATTATTCCGTTCACGCTAATCTCATACATGGAAGAAGATGGGCACAGTGCTACCCCAATGGGAAAATGCCGTCTCTGTGAAAATAAACGAAACCCTCCCACCCCTCGCCCACTCATAAACCCTTGTAACTCTTGGAAATCACCTCCACCCATCATGCGTTGTTACACGTTCTGCCTGCCCTAGTGTGTTACGTTGGCTACCTCGGCTCGGTGCCAAAACCCTAAATCCTTCCAGGATGCGTCGCATGCACTGCGACAACATATGAGCCACCTGCTTACGGTAATTGGTGTGGCGATAACGGAGAGCTGGCTGGTTCCTCTTTGACAAGGCAGAGAAACGAAAGAAATCAATCAGCTTTAGGTGTTACGCAGTAGTCGGTTCAAGTGGCGGGTGCAAAACGCTGTTCAGCATAAAAGGTTGTCGAAACTAAACTAGTAGATCGGCGCAAGAGCACCATGACTCATTTGTCTTTGAATGCAGTCGCTGTACGAAAAAATTTCACTATTTAACCTGCAGTTTTGGAATGTTCTCTAATAGCAAGAAGGCTTTGATTCTTCTAGTCGTTATGTGCTGCGCATTTTTTTTTTCGTTCACGTTAATTCGTAATCATTTCAGTGATCGAAATCAAAGTTTACACAAGTCCAGCTCACTGTCACCGATGAATGCTAGCTGACTGTCGCTTCGATATTTATAAAACCTTTTATTAAGTGACACAGTTTCTCGCGCATTAAAATGGATTCGAGAATTCACAGCTTCACAAAATAAGTCATTAAGCGTTTGCCTCATATTTCAAATACATTTCGTTATATTTGACGAATAGACGTTGATCAAAGAATGCCAGTCGCACTTATCAGATATAAGCGTTATGATGTGAAAATTAGCCGTTTTTCCTCATTAACGTGAAATTTACTCTTACAATAGCAAACTAAATTTTATTGCAAAGATTTCTGTTGGAATCCAACCACAAACGGTAGGGTGTCGCATTTGGTTTCAACAATCATTGCCCAACGTTGGTGGAAATGTTGCCGATATTGACACAGCAACAGCGTCTCATTCTTTGATTCACTGTAGGGTTGGATTGTTTGATCCGATTACGTCCTCAACACAAAAACGAGCCTAACCTCCTGTGTTCTGTGGTTTCGACACATGTACGCGAAACCATATCTTTTCTTTGAGATTCAACGTCTCATTTTATATGTCATACTGATTTCAATTAGAATATTTCCATCCAGAAAGCCTGATATTTTTCTGATCTTTCCAGTAATATTGCATTGTATTCTTGTGGTTTCCATTAAATGCTCTAAATGAAGGTCCTTTGGTGTTTTTTTTTTCGTTCTATACTTATGTTTGAGACGTTTCTCCAAGTGTTCTGCACAAATGCAAATGCAGCAATAGTTGAACAACAAATTAAAATGCATATAAAATGATCAAAATGTCTCACTGAACTGAAAATAATTAATCACTGCTAGTTAATGGTGCAAATATGGCGACTTTTCAAAATCTTTTAAAATATATGCTTTCGAATGCGCGAAAGAAACCTGTTTATGCAAATTAAGCATCAACGTTTTCTGTGTTGTACAAATAATCGACTACTACCAGTAACTGAGCAGTATTTCGATGAGATCTACAATACAAAGATTATCATAGCTTTACATTTAGTCCGTCTCAACTCAACGTACGAAAAAGACTGTCCTTCACCTTGTATCCGCTTTATTCTCGTTTCCAATCTCGATTTAGGGCGTTCTTATACAAATGGACTTTCTTATGTAAAAGCGATACTTGTATTCGTGATCGACGATCAATACATGCATTTTTTTAAAACGAAATTTAGACGATAAAAACCATAAAGGAGCAGTTATTTAAAAGTATTCCATAATATTGCATAAATATTGTAATAGTGCTATTCATCAAATCCTGAGAAATAATTATATTTATTACGACGATAAATATCTATCAATGATAAAAGCAGTTTACTTCTTAGCAAAATCAGAATAGTGAATAAGTTACAAATTCAACTCTTCGATTGCTATTGAAATCATTGTACATAACGAAGAAGAAATATATGCAATAACAAATAGAAACGTCTCACAGTTAAAAGATTATTGCAATAGACTTCACTGCTGTTTTATGCATACAACATCCTCTATATTATAGGCTTTTTTATTTTAGGTGGAAAACTTCATAAAAGACTCTGAGAATAGATTTTTCATTACTTGTGTTTGACATAGAGTAAAGCAGCACAGTTTATTTCAATTTTTCTGAATGAAATTATCCGCCAAAAATGTATGATAAGTTTTTTTTCCTATCTTAACTGAGAATTTTTCGCCCACTGAGAAATATTTCTGTGGAGAAAAAATCTCGAGATACTTCATCAACAACTAATTAATCCATATATTTGCAAGTTATTTATGATTATAAACGTTTCTTACTATGACAGTTCATATCATATACATTAGGAGCAGTTCGTATCACAAGCGTGAATTACAATAGTTTTCATCTGATGCGTCTTCACATTCACTAATTCCATTACAAACACTCATTGCCGGAAGGCATTTGTTGTTGTCGTGACATTGGAACTGATCGCTTGAACAAATACGTTGAGCTGAAAAAAAAAAAAGTTTTTTTTTTGTGATTTCAAGCGCCTTTTTGCTTAGTGAAAAAATTTTCACATTATATTTCCATTTATAGCAGTTAGGTATTATTAACTACGCTAGTAGCACACTCTTATACCTCTATGTCTAAAATACGAAAATTTATCTTTTCGATGAATTACTAACTGAATAAATTTTTCGCTGAATCTTCTTATAGTCATATCCGTCGGTCAGTGATCACACAATCAACAGGTCTGATCTCACAATAACGAACATTAGGAATATCTGTCTCTCCTTCCCTCTCCTCTCTCTTTCCACTATCTTCCCCCCCCCCCCCCACCCCATCCTTACATCCTCTCCCCAGCAGTAAGTTTCAAGTGCTCAATCATGCTTCATGCTGAGAGTTATGTCCATGCATTTATACGAGCATTACAAACACTGAACGACACAGATATGCAATGGCTATTTTTGTCGGCGTGATCTAATTTCTCGTCAACGATAATTTATATTGCCAAATTTATGAGCTCAGCACGTTTGTTCAGCATTGAAAAACTGTTCTCGAACGGAACTCATTATATTCTACATTAAAACTTATTAACTAAAAAATTTAAACGAGAGCATTCACAAAGATTGAGAAAGAAGGAATTCTATTCATTACGATTATAAATATTTAATCAAAAAAAAAAAAATCATACGATTATCGCGCAACTGAAAAAAAAATATTCGTAGAATTAATTCCCAATCTACCGTTTATTTATAATAATTTCCAAAATCTTATTGAAAGAAGCTAAAAGAATGTGTGGTGGCATTTTCTTTTTTTTCATCGGCAAAATAAGGATTCCAGTTGGCTTTAAATGTTTCTAAATAAATGAATATTTTCACTAACGGCAGTTCATTTCATCTGTTTGATCGCTGCATTGTCGTATCCCGTCGCATAGATATATTCGACTGATGCAACTGAAAAGAAGTGAAAGTAACTTGCAACGATCCTCCTTCATTGCTATTGGAATGGAAAAAAAAATTTACTCAAATTGAGAGCAGTTCTAATATTCAGTTGGTGAGAAAAAAGAGGGAGGTAGTCCCTATTAAAATGCCCTTCACCTTTCATGAGGTAATTTTTTCGCCAGAAAAGCGCTTCACTCAATCTTAAAAGTAACCTATGAATGCCTAACCGAATATAGGTGAAAATAGCATATTGCAATCATTGCCAAAAAAAGAAGAATTACAAAAAATTAATCGCTACATGTAATCTGTCCTGCTATATAATCAGGTGATAACTTGCAATCACTCCACGATGCTACTCATTAACTCGAAAAATGGTTTTAAAATTGTCGGCAGGTGTTGTGGCCCGTTTATTAGGTACTAACAGAAGTTGAATGTTTCAGACGATGAACAGATTCACAATTGTTGTTTAAAACGAGCATGAAAAAGTACCTGGGATCAGAACCACCACAGAGAATCTGTGAGTTGGAGCAGTTTGAACGACAGGAGCGAGCATCTGCTTCCAAATAGAATCCATAAGCGCATGCACAGCGTGCACTGCCTTCAGGTGTCAGCAAACAGAGTTGTGAACAACCAGCCTTTTCACATACCCTTCCATCTGAACTTTTACCACACGTAAGTGCATCAAAAGAATGCGCAAGATAAGCGTCTATACGCAGACCTTAGGAACGAAAGGAAATTAGGTGTTGGAGCGGAAAAAAGCTCCATAAAAAGGAAAAAAAAACGGGATGAACCGGTAGGCTAAAATCATCTTTCTCTGGTTTGATAAGCAGAGTTCGATTTGAGCTTTTTTAACTTGGGGTCGACACACCAGTTTGAAAAGCTTATCAAAGTGTAGTCCACATGAAGTGAAATAACATGAAATGTTGGATACAGGTGGCAATCATTTTGACGATTAGCATTACTATCAGCTCTATTCCTTTTTACTATTACCTCCTCCTACCCGTCATTATCCATCTTCCAGGATGTTCTTGACCTTACGAAAATTGCTTCCATCCTCGACTCATTCGGAGCTCGTTCACCTATGATAGGTATCCCTTTTCACATCGTTTCCTGTTACAGTTTCGATGAGTTTCTGTTCAATTCATAAAGGGATCATGCTTTGTGCACTGATAAGCTAGGCAAGCTAACATATGGACTTTTTTCAGCTGCCAATCCAATACATTTAAATAGACCTTTATCAAAACGCCCTTTATATTGCACAAATCCCCCTTAGTTCTTGTTTGTGAAATCTCAGGAAAGCAGTGAATACGACAGAGCGTTAAAGGAAAACAAAACTTTGGAAGCGATACGGTATTTATGTTGCGGAATTATGCAGACAATATATAAGAGGAAGAGTGCAGAAATTATCCATAATTTCAAAGATGATGATAAGTGATCTTCTGTTGCATATGGAAGGAAAAGAGCAAAAGATGATGGAGCAGTAAATAGGCTGGAAAATTGATTCAAAACGTGTCGGCAACAGAGATTTTGATGGTGCTACTGAGAATCGCCAACAGTAGGTGCAACTTATCATCTTTCACGCAGACAGCTTTCTTATAAAACGCTTTCGTATTTCTAATATTTTCTTCCTACCTATTTTATGAAGCAAAGCAGAACACTATTGGCTGAACTGATAAAGAAAATGACAGATTGGAAATTGCTCTACAAGGTATGACGCAATGTTTTTTTTGTGGATTAGTTTATACATAGGAATGTCGTCAAGTGGAAACGAGAGGCAAAATTTAGGTGACACTACTGAAGTACAATCGGACCGCATGATTACTGAATACCTGCAGGCTGAAGTGACGAATGATAGGCTTTGATTGAATAAGGAAGGAGTGCAGTCTGTGCTAACACAGTGATGTTAAGCCCAGTAAGTTTATTAGCGCGTAGTATGCTACGATAACTCCAATCGGTCCAATAAATATACTCTCCAGCTACAGTAAGACCGAATGTATGTGGCACAGAACGTGAATCCGAAATCACTGTTCGACGACCTGTACCATCCAAGAACGCTGATCTGGAATAGTGATTACAGAAATCGACAGAACGCAGCAATTCAGCACAAACTGCTGCTAGACTTTCATTAAACCTTCCACTTGATTTAAATAACTCGCTGCATCTCTTTACATTTTATGGACGACAAATATTCCAAGTTTCGGTATAAGTGGACCTTAGTTAAAACCCTCCCTTCATGAAACTTGAATTGTTGACTCGTACTCGAATTCTAACATGCTTGAAACTCTATATACTGCTACTATGATTTCTGAAATTTTGATAATAAGAGTAAATTTCGCATCAATAACCCTATCAAAATTCTCCCTGAAAATCTTAGTAAATTTTATTACAAGGTGCATAATCGCTATGGTTTTGAGCGCAATTATATTGCATTTACTTACCTAAGATTATAGATGCTTGAGATATTTCCGCACTTCAATCAAATACGATTTCTACACAACGATTCATAAAAAAAGCTGGAAAACCACCGTTGGTTTCATTTCCCAAACAGCGAAGATGTTTGATTTGTTTATGGCTTATCAATTTCTGCTCATTGCAATAATTATGAAGCAATTAAGATGTATGCATCAACGAAAAGAACATCTCATAAAACACTAATTTGTAGCAAACTTTTGTGCAACATTTACGAGAGTTATTGCTGCTGTTGTATTTGGCAGCAATTATCGACGCTCTACACCTATCATCTTTAAATAAGACAATCGAACTTTTCATGAATAAGCATTCCATTTCTAGACAATTCAGTTCATTATTAAAGATAATAGGTAATTGAGCCTCTAATGAATGACCACCTTTAGAAGTCATCCGGCTAAGAAGGCAAATCATAAATATTGGATTTTACTTAGAGTGCTATGTAGTATTTTGGAATGATGTTAAGGTATATTAATGTGACGAGCATACTCGATAGTGTCGAGGAATGCATCAGCCCAAAAGATCCTTTCCGCAAAAAGATCTACAGTAAGTGCATTCGGCCATACGATTTGATCGGTGATGATCTTTTTGAAGCCGCTCCCATCCATATTGAGCCGAGCGATGAATGCCGATGAGCTCCAATCACTCGCATATAATGCTCTACAGTAATCGACGTTTTCAATAAATATCAAAGCTGGTGATCTAATTCAATATTCAACTGATCAGGAATTAAAATACTAATTTAATAAAAAATTTGAATCTTATTTTAGTCTGATAAAGGTATCAGAATCGAATTTCTATAGTAACACTAGTGAATTGCAGCAAATATTGCTCATAATATGCGTGTGGAAAATTCAAATATTATGCACTCATAGCGAAGGTGATATACACATAAATATAATTTCTTTTATTTGATAGGGAGAAACTTATAGAATGAATGTTCGATAGTGCTATGAAGAGTATAGATTCCCATGAAAAAAATTCAGATTTTTTTTCGAAAATATTTGCCAAACTGTGCACTATCGAAAATGCTAATTAGTAAATACCTAATTTGCATATGCTGTACAAGTCGGTTTCATAGTGATTTCATTTCAATAAGCTTAAGGTGTTACGAAATAAAGCAACAATTTGAATAAGGCATAAAGAAATAAACTAACCAACGAATCTTATTTATGATCCGATTCCTTCAAAAATTTTTCAACCTAATATTGTGATACCCATATGAATCCTAATTATTAGTAAACATAAAGAAGTAAACATTAGGAATCAAAAATTCCTACCCGACAAACGGTTGTACGATAAGTGCTCGAGGTAATCGAAAGACGCCACTATAAAGCGTCTTTCTATAGCGACCATTAAGCGTTTGTACGAGAACATCTGAGCGTCGTATCGAATATAAATTTCTAAAGAAATTCCATATTTTACGTTCTAAAAAATTTAAGCGCTTTCCTATTCATGATCTATTGATATTCTATCATTTGCTAATGCATCTACAAACAATAATTGCCTATATTTACCTATCATTTATCTTTATAATATTTAATTAGCATTCATATCATCTACTTGTTGTTTTCTTTTGTGTTTTCAATTAATGCTTACTATTATCTTTTTTTTTTTCATCTATTCTATATTGTGTGCAAATCCACGTACTCACTCAAAAATTTCTCCTCAATCACCTTCAAAGTTTTCGAAACTTTTTTTTTTTTAAGCTGTTATTCTCAACCGCTTCCAGATTAGCTTGCATGTAAGTGATTGTATCAGCGCATTTATTGAAATTAAATGCTCATCTATGTCCAAGTGATTCGCAGAAACCAATATGTTCTTTAGCATCCACTCCTTAAACGATGATATTTGCTATATGGGATAACAGAAATAGGAGATATTCACTTTTTCTTTTCCTCCTGAATTTTGAATAAGAAATTGATTGACAACGACATCATAATAGCAAAATTTGCCTAATGAGTAAAAATTAATTATGGAGAATATTGAATCAAAAGACCTAAAGTATCTATGAAAAAAATAGAGAAAAGAAACCTAGCGATCCAATCAACAGCGATACCCTCAACGCCATCCACTTCGAATTCTTGAATGCGTTGAATTGAATTACCATCGAGATTTATTCGCTCAATAATATTCGAACCGACATCAACATAATAGAGTCGTTTCTCCTTTAATATACACATCATTTCAAGATCGAACCATTAAATTCAAACGTAAAGGATGAGCATATTGTGAGCATTGAGCTTAAAGAAAAAAATAAATGTGCAATTATCGCGTATTTATTAGCAATGGCGCTGAGTATATCGAACTGGCTAGACAACGAAGAATTATTTCTATCCAGAATTTGCTGCGAGCATTGATTTTTGTCCACACAAAATGGCCAATTATTCAACTTGTGAGCATTTTTCGATCGGGCTGGTCACTAATATGGAAGTTTTTTTAAACCTTCAAAATAAGAGTCAAATATTGTCGATTTCGAGACAACGCAAATCTCATAATTAAAGCTGAACCGCTATTTCATGCATTAATTTATTCATTAACATTTTCATTAGGGGACGGAATATTGCATTATTTCATTTACACTAAAGTGTTTGAAAAAAGAAAACATAACGGATGCACAACAACTCTGTGCATATTTCCTAATTTATTTCCATAATAATTAACACTCTTAGTTTTCTATTAATATGAAATAGATTTATGCTTCATTCGATTGAAAAAATCGATGCAAATATTTAAAAAATGAATTGAAAACCTTATAATCGAAGTCGAGCATTGCGACTTTTTCTAAGTCAGCTCTTTGCAGCTGTAAATTTTTACCATCATCCGATATATTCCAAATACTTTGTCCATGTGCGAATAATAGCCATAACGGATCTTGAAAATACTTTTTTTCTCGTTTCACTTTAATCGGTTGTTCTCCCTCCCCCCCCCCCTCACCCGAAATTTGTTGGATTAAATTTATGAAGAAGTTTATTCTTTTTAAGTAGTTCATTTTTTCACGCGAATTCGCATTCATATATTCGTAGCATTTTTTCCATTCAAATATATCCAATGGACATTGCTATATTAGAAGAAAGTCAAACTGTCTATGAATCGCCATTGGCAATACGATAACAAATCCTACAAACAACAAGTTGACGACCGACGAAATTATCACATATGTTGCGTTCACTCAGCCTTTTTTTTTGCAAGATTAGAACACTTTCGTTAATTTTCCTTCGGACATCCTCAAAGAGAATTTCCTTGTATACAAATTGAACAAGCCTCATAAAATCATTAACAACAATGCGCTCAAAAAGGTTTTAAGGTATATGGAAGGTCCAAAAAAACCTTTAATGGAAGCTGTTGAGCCTGTAGGTGAACAATGAATCGAGTATACTTAAAATCTTGGCATAGTGTTTTATTTGGTAAATGCCTCAACATCATTTCACTCGATTCTTTTTTTTTAATGAAAAAAAAAGTGAATCTTTTAGAATATATTTCAGTAGAGAGAATTTCTCTCTCTAAAAACGGAAACTATTCAATGCAGTGTGATGACTATTTCAAGAATCGAATACAAACCTTTATTTATGGGAATACAAG
Source organism: Ascaris suum (assembly GCA_013433145.1). Lineage (NCBI taxonomy): Eukaryota > Metazoa > Nematoda > Chromadorea > Rhabditida > Ascarididae > Ascaris > Ascaris suum. The sequence goes on along the minus strand of CM024191.1, from coordinate 5,325,421 downwards.
AGAAACCATCGCCTGATAATTGGAAATATCGTTCGTCACATGCACATCTATAGCTGCTATATGTGTTGACGCATAGTTGTGAACAATTGTGCGTGACCAACGTGCATTCGTTTATATCTTTAAATTTTTTTGATTTAAATTTGCATTCGTTTGAAGAATTAAACACCTCTTTATTATTGAGTTGCTAAGCTTTTGAGGTGATAAATTGCAACTCGACAAGTTGCAACATCAATAGTCAACGTTTTATGCGTGTCGAAATAAACAAGAAAAACAAATGAAAAAAACAAACAATATTTTGTGATAAGAAGCCCAAAGACCACTTAGCTATCGAAATTGCATTGCTGCTTATATCTAGAATTTGGGAGCACAAGTGAAGCAAAGGAAAGACTGGCAAGCGTCTTCTTTTACGCTTGTTGCGCATAGGAAACGGAGAACGGATCGAAATCGGATATACGAGAGAAAAATTGATGATTTGTTCACTCAATGCAACTCTGCAAAAGCTATCGTGATGCAGAGTTCGGAAAAGATTGCTATCAGAAACGACTAGACATTCTTGTTCGTCGTCAAAGCATTTTTTCTGATGCATCGTTTTCTCGAGCAATATTGCACAGCATAGTTTTTAAATGATTCGTTCGCCCATGTTTGTTCTACGCATTTCCCCACTACAGTTCGTGGCATCGATAGGGTCTAAACGATGGACTGTTGGGGGGGGGGGGGGGGGGTGGGGGCAGGGTGCATTGGCGAAAATGTCACTGATGTAACTGTTGAGTGATATCAAGTCATCAACGGCAGCATGTGCGAACTTGACAAGCGTATGCATGCACATTGTGGTGCATATAACTGTGTGAAATATTACAATATTTTTATTCGTTGTTACTTCTCCAGCTTTAGCTATAGGTTTATTGAAGTCCTGTCTAGCCTATTCTACCATGTTCGAGTGTTGGAATTTGGCAATGCCTCTTCATTCTCAACGGTTTTGAGACTAAAGCTATAATCTATCACTTGGATTCATCTGAGATTCGCCACTAATCCTCCTATCCGTGGGGGAAAAAGAATAACTACAACAACATCGGTTAGCGTTGCGCGTAAAGAAGCATTGAGTTTTGGATAACATTTCTGAGAAGTAAATTTTAATCATTGATATTTTCAGGTGAAAAAAAAAACGATTAATTTCTTTTTGACATGCCCCATTTCAGCAGGTTATAGTAAAGGAAGAGAACACCTTAAAGAGGTTTTAATTTGTAAACGTTGAATGAATTGTACAACGAGGAAACGTATAGCCTTGAAGAAGTTCATCGAGCCGAAAATGGCGATATTTCAATATCGCAATCTTATAAAAGTGATGTGCTCAACGACCTTGGGTACTTAATTCGCATATAATTTAATATTCAATCGTATTGCTCATTAATTATGTTTCATATACTGATTATTTATTCATATGCATATGCTAATTTATTGAAATTTTGAAATTTACATTTATATGCGTTTCGCTTACTTGCTGTGAAATGAGTTGAATTCATCTATAACTCTAATTGTTATTAAAATATGTTTTCTTCGTTCTTGTTAATGATTCTCATTGATTGTGTTTTCTTTGTTGTTGTTTTTTTCCTCTGCTATTCCTCGAATCACTTGTGCGTCGAGAGGCATTTCCACTAATGCTTCCTCGTATCTTCGATATATCCCCTTAAGTCGAAAAAAGTGATAAGCGTGAAGGTAGGTGAGAGATAGGGAGAAAGCATATCTCAGAGTTTACACTTTATTTTAACTAGCGCATAGACAAAACCTCACTATTTTAGTGCGTTTAGGACAACTGCTTATCAAGTTTCAAGAGCGCTCAATTCTTGCTCAGACATCAGACGACCTTTTTGCTTTTTTTTTGTCAATTTAGTCTAGAACGATTGTTTTGTACAGTTGAAATTAATGCATGTTTTTCATTTTGAATTAATTCATTGAAGCGTGAAAGCATTTTGTGCTCTAAGCTTCTTTCTTCGATTCAAGATGATCAATGAGAGTTGAGGCTCACAGTTATTCTTTAGTTTTAACGGAATGGAGACAAAAAACGGAGAAAACTGTCAAAAATCTCCCCATATTACGCCTAATTTAGCTAACCATATCTTTCGTGACAAAAAATAACTATATACTTTTCCCTTGTGCATTCGATTACTTTAATCTGAATATACGATAAGAGTGGAAGATTGCAAAAACTGTTGTGTATATTGCGAAAAATTCAATTATACATTTTAACTTACAAAAATGAGGAAGATCATCTTTCGTAAGCTTTAAAAACGATGACTTACCTGCGCATTTTGATGATGTTTCATTGTACACAAGACCTTCTGGGCATGTACAAGTGCCAGTCCCATCACATAGCGCTTCCTCTAAAAAATCATTATGGCCGGAATACTTTATGGGATGCATCTCGAATTATACTCAAGCTGTGATGTAATATTTCTGCATCTAAATGGAGTATTTATGGGCAATATGACAACAATGCACTTATGAAAGGAAATTCCACGATTTTCTGGATGATATATTGTTGATACATTTCAAATATGATTATGGAGGATTTGTAAATGAAACTTCAAGTAGTAACCACCTCGAATGGAAATAGTCATTATTTGATGAGAAAATGATATTCGAAAAGAGTGTATAGGAAATGAAAGTTTCGAACCTTCGCTATAGTGCAAATGCAATTGAGGCCATTGTAAATCACATCCGTCTTCAGTGTCATTGAAGAGCTCTTCGAAGAAATTCATCTCGAGCTGTAATTAGCACTATATATCGTCTGTTAATGTGAACTAAAAAAAATACAATGTCCACTCAAAGTTCAATTATAATACTAACATATTTGGAGTGGACATAACATGGATGAGGAGTCAGAAGGTCGGGGAGAATGAAAAAGGGGACGAGAGGAAAAAAGTAATATTGAATAAAAACACGCAAGGTGCGCATCAAAATATAGATTAATTGAGGAAGAACTTTATAAATGCACAAATCTGTAAAGTCAGCGAATAAATAACAGTTTCTAGTAATGAATGAGCGAATCGAACAACAAAACAATAGTATAGCGATCGCAATTTGTGGCAATGCTTTTCGCTGCTGCTGATATTTCTAGCGCATGGAAGAGTACCTCTCCTTCTTTTTGAAAAAAGTGTTCCTTGAAAGTGAAAGAAAAGAATATATGAAGAAGAAATAAGGATATAATGAGAAATGCAGAAAATTAAGCCGGAGAAAATTCCGTAAGTTGTATCTGTAGATGCGTTTGAAAAATTGAAGAAGACCACACCGTTGAACGACAGTCTACGATAAAACACTTCTAATCATTAGTGGGGCGCTCTGACAAAATGATGTGACTCTAACTCAAGTTATAGTGAAACAAAAAATTCATGCTCCGAATCCCGTCTTAAACTCAGTGAAGGCAGAATTCGACTAACCCTGGCTCAGAGTAAAGAAAAAAAGAGGCAACTACCTGACTTCGACTCTTCTCCAACCAAGGATTCAACTCTGAGGCGGCTCTTTCTTATTTTCCTTCTATGGCTAACGTCGTTGTGATTGCCGTTAATATTATTTAATACAGAATACAAGAAGAAATAAAATATTTCATGAAAAACATCGAATACCGAAAAGAACTTACTCTATCTCTCTTCAATTTTTAGTCCTTCTCTTCGAAGTAGAAAAAGAGGCGAAACATGAAATAAACAGCTTAATTTTGTACGAAGAAAAAAAAACCGAAAAGCAGTATTCGGAGCTGAAGAACGAGAATTGCGAGTTCAGTAATGACGTTGTGCTTCGCATTAAAGAATTTTACACTTAAGTTAAGACAATTAACTGCTGTATTATCTGCGGGCATTGTTTTTGATTACAATATAAGATGTGCTGATATTCATAGTGCAGTTTAATCACCTGTGGGTAATAGGGAAAACAGAGCAACGCATTCATGCTTTTTGCAAATACACTTTCGTACTCGAATAATAATATATAAGAGCGAAGAAATTTTAGCATAACGATATTTAACTGCTATCACTATTTCATATACAGTTGATAATATGAAATTAACAAATCAACTCGACAAAAATATTGACGATGAGGAAATAATTTCGATTCTTTTTTTCTAAATTCCACATCATTTAGTGATATGATCGCACATCTCAGGAAAATCATTATATGCATAAAACACTGATGATAACTCAGGTGGAAAAGCGCTGATCACCTAATTTGCGCACGGAAAACCTTCTCTTATATGGCTTTGATTACTGCAGCATTTGCGTGTCTACCGTTGTGATCGTATACGTTTGTTTTGTCCCAACTTATGCAACCTGGAACACCCAATCGGAAGGGCTAGAGCACGTAGACATTTGGAGCCTCCGAGATCGTTAGGTACTCACTTCATTTTTCTGTCCCGAAGATTATGGAGGTCCTCTACAGTTTCAGATATAGTTGGCAAATAAATATTTGGTTTTTACTTACGGATGCCACTAATAAAACTGAACAAGTAAGGATCGTAAAGCAAATGGAGGATATTGGCTCATTCAAGTTAAGTGTGATCTGATCTGCGGTCTTCATATTCTAATAACATTAGGGGCTCTGTTGGCGGTAAGTGTCACTTTCCACAATGGAAAGGGATGGAGTAAGGTTGTGCAGGGAGAGATTAAAGAGTTAGAAGGCCGTTTTTTTTGTTCTCGTTGTTACGTCACACCGTAACTGAACGCTTTTTTATTGAAATAAAGACTTTTTAAAAGCAGAAAAAGTTCATGACTCCAGCTCCACTTACGGGAAAAGGGAACCCAACACTCACTAACACCGACCTCGACTCCTGAAGAAAGGAAGCCAATTCCTAGACTTTGGATCCTCCGACAGCTTGTTCAGTGAAGGAATCAACTCCTCGGAGCTAACTATCAAAATTACTCACCACTGCTCTTAAGCACAAACAGTGCAATCTCCTCCTCTTTTTTCCTTTCAAAATCTGCTGGAGTGACGTGGCGAATAATATAATCCACCCACTTTTCCTTTCGCTGAGGCAAAAACGCTTTCACCTCCATGAGAAGAGAGTGGTAGCTTAGTTAGCGATTCGTTGGAGTTGCCGAAAAAGTACTCGCAGGTACTCCAATGAGGATCGACCCTTCCTGGGCCAGTTTTTCCTGCGCAATGGGGCAAACATGACTCCGCTGATGCAGGAATTCCTCATCAGCCATACATCGCTGACCCCCAATGCAAAGCCGTGATTAACTAGCTGCAAGAACTTTCAGAATCGTTTTCTCTTCACTTACTGATAGTGGTTCTAATAAAGAGGAACATGTTGTCATTTCAGCTGCAACGAGAAGATGTGCTTAAAAAGACATTAGAAGAGAAAATATTTTTCGTGAAACCAATCGGTGCTGCACAACTAGTTACCTATAGTCGATCACTAGCTCAACATCTCATCGGAAAATGAATAAATAGTTGAATAAATAAGCAGATAAATAAATAAGTAAATAAGCAAATAAATAAATAAATAAACACATAAATATTCGCACATAAAAAATGTCTTATTCTCTGCTTTCTTCATTAGTTAATAACTACTAAAATGAAAGCTGCTTCCGCTTCAAACAAGGTTCATCCCTTCCGTTGCTCACATCCTTCTTCCGCAGTGCGATACGCCATTTACACATGGCATTGTATCGTGGGCGGCTGTCGTTAACTCTGAAGATGTAGTTCATAGTGAAGCTCATCAAAGCAACTGACCTTTATAGCATCCGCGCATTGTTCTTCATAGAAAGCCGTAAATGCACAATCAATATAGTTTTGCAAGGTAACACATCGGCTGTTTGTAAAGTTGTTGCTACTCTATAATTTAAAATAATTTTCTAGTGTCGCTTTACTTAGCACACTTGTCCCCTCTATCCCACTTAAATTATGATATTTTTTTAAATCATTTGAGATTTATTTCGAATAAACAAAACCAATATGATTGAATGTATTCAATGCATCAATTGAAAATAAATTCAATGCACTTGTAAATGAGTCATTGCAACGTATATTTAACAAGAGAGCTATAATACAAGAGATAAAATTTTGGAATTTCAGTGAATTCTCATCAGGAAACAAGTGAAATTCTCACACGTATAAAAATATTCGCAATGATTTTAAAAAGACTTTTTTTTTTCTTATTAAAAGTCACAAGTTCTTTTTCTTACTTGAAGAGGCAAAAATTTTCACACAATTTGAGATCTCGTGGGCGGATATATAAAAAAAAAAGAGCATTACGTCAAGTAAGGTAAGTTGCTCGTTGAACATAGCGCCATGGTTGCTGATACATTCGTTGATTTTCACTGAATTCGATTCGAGAGCTTTCAGGCAATGCCGCTGAGAGATGAATCTCTCTCGAAATGGTTTCTCACATACTATATTGTATATCCGTTCAGTCTGAGCCATCATTGAACGCCTGAACGCCTCTCATTCGACTATGGAAATTATCATAATAATATATCAAAGTTAACTCATAGATTAATGATAATGAAATATATGATTTATTTAGGAGTAACTAAATGAGTTTATAAAAAATGATTTCGTCCGGTTCATTCGATGATTTCCGGAAATTAATCATCGCTCTTTTTTGGGCATCGATGACGATAGTTGCCGGCCATTTATAATAGCAATAAACAGGATATTATACATCTTACTGCAGTTTTGAACACATCGAAACGAACAAATTTACAAATTAGCAAAGGTTTATGCTTCTCGACAAAATTGAAAAGTTCGAAAGGATATATATATATATATATATATATATATATATATATATATATATATATATATATATATATATATATATATATATATATATATATATATATATATATATATATATATATATATATATATATATATATATATATATACAACGACGCTTTCAAAAAGAACAATAGAACTAACCTGCATTCAGGACGAATTTTTGCTACACAACCGTTATAGGTGGAAAAACTGTTGCATAATGTTGAAATCTCGCTGAATGCAGGATGAACATTAATGTGTTCGATGTCGATTTGTTCGATGAGCGCAAAAGCGCATCTGATGACATCCGCCTCTTGTTTAAAGGTGCATTCGGAAGTACACACTAAAATCTTTTAAGCCTATGAAGAATTATTTTTCATTTTTTTATATCATTCAATAGCGAAATATTATGATGCCAATCGGCTGAAAGTATTAGTTTATGATCGCTGTCTGTCTGTGTTGTTTTAAGTTCATTTTGTGGACTATTTAAATGGGGGTATCGCTTCTTGGCATTCATCTTTAAATAGACGAAGAAATAAATTCTTGCAACTTTAGTCGGATAGGTGAGCGTGTTGTTCTATAGACTAAGAAAGATTAAGACTGCGGATTGTGCAATTTGTGCAATTTTCCTTCTGCTTTCCGGGAGTATCTAAAAATCCCAATATTTTCCCTTGCATATCTTAACGTTCGTATGCAACTGTGTTATTGAATAAATAATTCCACGAACAACCTAGATTTTTTTCCAACTTTTTGTCGTTAGCTTAAACAAAGAATTTTATTAGGATTTATATGGGGCGGTTTATAAAGAGTATGTAGGCCATAATTTTGCTTTCCATCTTCAAGTCGTGCTGAAATGCTCAAAATCATAGAGGTCTTATTTGGTGCTAAGCTTGAACTTGAAACAAGAATGATGTTTTTCTTCATTTATTTCTTTAGATTTCCAAATAAAATTCACTGACTATTTCTGACCTCATTTCAGTCCTCAGTTATGACATTAATCTCTTATAAAATGAATGACAAAAATATAATAAGTAAATCTCTAGCACGAATATTAAGCTGTACAATAAAATATTGTTCAAACAAACAAGTGCAAACCGTTCGAGATGATAGATGCAAAAATGAGAAGAGCCGAAGAGAAGGTGATCACAGTTGAGCGCATCACAACCGGATGTGATGACGAGTAAGGTTGGTTAGAAAATAGGGCATTTCTCACGCTGAACCCAACGTATCTCCCGCGTTCAAACGCAACATTTCTATGCATTCCGTTCTAGCGTTCATCTCCCGTCACCTTCACTTAGCGTTTAGTTCCCCATGTTTGCTTCCCTTATCTCAGCCTTGAATTAATTCCATCACGATACCCCATAAACCTGTAAAATATGTGCTGTCGATTGGTTAAGCAGGTTTAATAATGTGCAAATGTGCACATTTATTGGCACCCCTGTGCTTTTGAAATGGTCGACTTTTTGGTGCATCATCAATGTTTATGAAAGTATGAGCGATCAAGCTGCAATGTAAACAAACCAACGCTAAATACGCTTTATAACTCAAGGATTGAGTGACAATGAAGCCATTAAGCTTTATTTAAGAGGGCGAAATTTTATTTACGAATAATTAAGGAAACGACGGGAGTTTTTATAGGAAGCAACGCGAAATGAGCATTGAAGGTGGTCGCAGTAGGATATTGAAATGGCTGATTTTCCTGACTGCAGTGAAGGAAGGTCCGGGTCCTACCCCCCTCACAAACCCCCACTCCTTCTTCGGATTCTTGTCCAGTACATGCAAATCACCTAAGTGGTCAACAACACATTCGCTTGCTGCAGAAAAAAGCAAAAGAAGCTCGGTTGGATAAACATACTCAGTACAAGTACGTCAGTACAAGTACGTTGTTGTTAAATGGTGCAACGAACTGCACAGCTCAGAAGAATTGCAACAGCACTGTTATTTGTACTCATTACCTATCATTACTACTACCGAAAATGTGCGTGGAATAGGAAATAACTAGGACGTCGATTTGAGATGATGATCATTAATCCAATTCATGACTCCACCTATCCGATCACTGGCAAATCAGCATTTAGAAAAAACGAGCAAAGTCCACACTTGATGATATCTGTTGTTGATACTGAACTCAGCAAATTTCCATCCAACATGGTTTTAAGTAATCTTGCCACTAGACTAAGCAAACATTGCGTCCGGCTGCAGAATAGTACAACTCATCAGGAAAATCTCGCATACTATACTGTCAAAAATATAGTTAGGAATGCATAAAGAACGAAATATAGTGCTAATAAAGGATGTGTCTTTACCATCGAAACAAATACTAAATTACTCCACAAAGAACGGCTTTATATTCGAATTATTAACGATAGCAAGTACGTTTACGGTAAAGTTCGAAGCATTATACGCAACGCCTTCTTCGTAAACCGAACTATTTTTCATTTTCCAACTGCTATGTGTTTAATGAATTTTACTTTATACTAATTAGATTACTCTGTACTTGATGATTTTTAAAGTTGGATGCGGCAATTATTTTTATTTAGAAGGTAAATTAATGAATCGAAAAGGTTTTCCATATTTGCTGGTTCTTCAAAATCAGTGCAACATATATATATATATATATATATATATATATATATATATATATATATATATATATATATATATATATATATATATATATATATATATATATATATATATATATATATATATATATATATATATATATATATATATATATATATATATATATATATGTATATATTATATATATGCGCACTATGTTTATCTATTTATGTATTTTGTATTTGTATAGCAACAAATATTTACTGGTACAAATAAATATGTACACATGTATCTGTGTTTATTGATGGAGAAATTGTTTAAGAAGAGAGGAATGCACTCGCAAAGAGACGAGGATATCGTCATCGCGAGGTCAAGAGTGCAACGAAAACCGATTGCACACCTTACGAAATTCTATTCATATGGGATGCTGCAAATAAACAAGTGTGTTCCGAACATCCTATTCTCCGCATATCGATATTAGAATTTAATACTCGTATATTCTTACCTTGATGCTAATACAATATATGAATATCCGCATAAGGTGTTCAACACGATGGAATATTCATTCCACTCAAAAGAAAGATCCACAAATTGGTAAATAAGCTTATCGGATTGTCAACATGATATTTAGCACTCATAAAACCATTCAATTTAACGACATTACGAATACCGAAAGCGATTGCTACACTCTTTTGACGTTGATATTGATTATTTTTGGTTATTACCGAATCCGCTAGTGTTGCTCAACAGCGTTCGATTTCTTTTCACTTGCTATCAAAAGAGAGATAAGTTGTGATAGGTGGTAAGGTTGAATTACCGTAATCATGGAATTTCCTAAATAACCACAGTATTTGAGTTGTCCATATGCAAGCAGATCACATCACTTCATTAATCGATCTTTGCAACGAAGAAAAAAACGTTGAAAAATTTTGTGTTCATCTATTCTATTTTCAAATTTAATTCTTTAATTATGTCAGATAGTATCAACTTTTCAAAACATATACTTATACAATTGTTGTATTTCCACTCCAATGGGTAAAAATTTCCTACCAAAAATAGCACTCATTGTTTTTTTTTTTTTTTTGTTTTTTTCTCTCTCAGAAAAACTTTGGAAAGTAAATTCTCAAAAAATCATACATAAAGTGCACATTTAATTTATGCGAAAATTATCGGCTAATTGAACGAATTTTTGAGTTTTATTCACTAATATTTCAGTCAATAGGCTTTACGTTTGGTTCATTCAACGTTCAACGGATGCTTGAAATCGTTACGATAGATTTTTAAATTATTAGCGGAATTGAAGCTCGGATTGCAAACGTATGCTAAATAGCTTTGAATAGATGCACTATAGGAGTCGAAAATATCCTCATAACACCTTTTACTTAAACCATAGCAAGCGAGTTTTCTTACACAGCATATCGAAATGTGATTCTTTCCTTTCTGTCTTAGCTATACAACATCGTAGTGAATGTCCACGGATGTATGAGGGTTTTTATTGGTTCTATGGGATAAAGTGAGAAAGTTGAAATGCTGGAATTTTTCAGAATATCGCTACTATGATCTAGATAAACGACATTTCTGTTCCATTTTATTTTTTCTCTTTGTTAAGAAAAAAAAAAAATCCAAAGAAAAAAATTCTTTGCAATTTACAATCATATACGTGCAAAAAAAAAAACTTTTCTGCATCTTCTTTCGATATACTTCTCTAATTTTCACCTACGAATTAATTCCACTAAGAAATTTACAGCTATTCCTCTTCAAAACTTCTTTCCACGAAAGAAAATTTGATTATTTATAAAAATATTTCAATCGGAATAACGCTGCAAGAGATGATGCAGCTAAATTTGCGAATGATGTTCACGACCTGCTAATTACTGTAACAAAGTGTGACAACCGGTAATTGTTGTTGTACGCGATGTGTCCATTGCAATATGGTATGTGAATGGGGATGTTGTGGCTATTGGTGGATGATTTCATTCGTTTTTTTTTTTCTGCTTTGTTTAGAAATTTGACTATTTTTCAGCCAATTAAATGTCGATTCCCATCTTTGAAGAGAGAGTTTAGGGGATCGTTTAAAGCCGTTCGAAATCTTTTCAATAAAGCTCACATGAATAAGTTTTCTTGCATATTTCCTGCTGTTGTCGTCTTTGTTTGAAAGTATCACGATCAGCTGTACACGTATCTAAGACTCACCTGGCTAGGATACCTGTGGGTGAAATATTTCAATTTATATGTCGAATTGTTGTCAAATTTGCAACTCTATATAAACTTGTAAATGAAAATGGAGTATGCCAAATGCTGCAAGACTTTCGGGAAATCCATGCTCATTGCAGAATTATTAACACCCAATTGAAATTTAGTTGGAGGCGCATAGTTGAAGTGGATTTTCCCCAAAAGTTGCTAAGCCTATCTTTTCCATCTATTCAGCCCGTGCTGTGGTGAACAGGCTACAGAGGTGAGAGGTATAGGCCTACCGCGCTTTACACAAACCTCATTCGGTTGTCAAATAAAAGCGTGCAATGATTTTTTTCTTTTTCAAAGATCGGATCATTGCTGCTCGATAAGTTTTGTTTTAAACGGTGAAACTTTTCATCCGTTTGTCTTTTCTAAAACATTTTGCAAGTTTTTTTTTTTTTATAGAAGCGCATCACGGCGGCAACATCATCGATTTAAACACATATGTTTCCTATCCCCTTATTGGATTGTTCCAACGTACGAACCACACGATCTCTAGCGATGAAGTTTCGTTGATATAAGATTCACTATAAGCTCACTCATTAGGGTCGTTACAGCTCACCATTTCCGCTAGTTACAGTTCGAGTGCTTGTTATTATCTCTCGAAGAGGTCATAAAAGTTGTGGAGCAATGCTTCGAAATTCGTTAGAGGATGCATTTCTCGAATTATGCGGAAGTACTCACACCCTTATCGTTGTCGTTTAGTGATGATTCCTGTCCTGCAATCTTATTTACTACAGCGATAGTTTTTTTTTTTTGTTAGGTTTTCGACATTCGAAACGATCGAATGCGACTGATACAATAACATCAATCAACAGATTTACGAGATTTAATTTCAACGAGGATGTAGCATTCTTTTATTCAATTTCCGCCAGACCTCATCATCCGGTTTTGCATGTGTTGTTGTTAAAGCAATGGTTGAAGTTCCGGATTCAGCAACAAAGCATAATTGCCGTACTGCTTGTTATATTTGCTCGCATCGGTCATTTCGGCGACGGTCCTCACTGTGGCCGGCGGTCCTTGTGTGATGAAAATGTGGCATGTCGAGAAGCGTAATCGAATAAACTGCATAGTAAAGTGGCAGTTACACCTTTCACATTAATCCGTTAGAAGAATTGTTGCACCTTCCAGCTTGATCCGTAAAAATATTACACTTTCAAGATATCAATCCATACGTGCGAACGATAAAAATCAATGGTCTTTCTCGTATCGTGAGCCGAATGATACAGGTATCATGCACGGATGTAACACCTTGTTCTGGGACGTTTCGCGGCATTTTATGTTTCACTCTAGCACTTTTATAATTACTGAGCGCTAAAACCCAATTCGTCATTGATGAATCAAATTCAGCGGATTAAATGTCTGTTTCCTCTTTCATCTCGAAAAAAAGTGTATGCAAAATATGCCGTAAGTTTTTTTGTCATCTCGTTTACTCTAATCGTGGTTTTTTTTTGTTGGTGTTAATATTTGCTGGTATTAACATCAACGTTTTTTGTCTCTTGCTGGTATACAATCGGAGTACTGAACCGGTCAGCAATGTTATCGCTTAACCGAAATTGAAGCTTTGCGGAGTCTAATGAAACTCAGAAACCATAATGCGACCGATATACGGAGATTTGTCATGGCAGCGTGTGTACCTGCATACAGGCCCGGCAGGTAAATCTTTAGCAAAGCCTTGGTTCATTGAGTCGTCGGTTTTTGCTGATATCGCGTCCTTCTTTTTTTAACTCTTGCCTGACCGCCGCCTGAAATATTTAGTGTGCTGATGAATTTATTTGAAACGAACGGTGAATGTGTATTTGTAGCCTGCCAATATGGATTACCTAAGCAATCCCTTATATTCTTTCATAGCTTGTTTTTTTTTTTCGCGCATTTGTGGACAGGTTTACATTGGCGCTGATCCAGCTTTTGGCCTTCAGTCGTCTAATTTTTTCATTATCTGTCTTGTGAGTTATCACTAGCACAGTGCAAGTTCATTGCTCAATAGATGAGCGTCTGATTATTGATTCAGTAACGATCTGCGAATAGGATGAAATGTTAACATTCGCTGTTGTTGTTGAATGATTTCGCAAATCTTCAGAGAGCACCTGGATCGATGATATGAGCTTGATGAACTCCTTTGCGATCTGCTGCTATTCGTTTACCCGAATACGCAAATGTGTGTTGTTTCTGACTGCATAGATAGCTCTAAATGTTTTGCACCTGTGTGTATCGTTCAGGTGGATTCTGATCGCTGTTTGCAGCACCTATTGTAAGCAATGAATTGCACCTGTCTATCGGAACAGCTACGCATTCGCAAGTATCTAATGGTGCGTTGCTGCTGGTGTGCGTTTACGCACTTACGTTTGGCCATATTTAATGCATCGTTTTTTTTTTTTTTTTTTTTTTTTTTTTTTTTGCTTTTTTTTTGCTGTAGCATTTTGGTGATGACAGATGGCTGCAAAAGAAAGTGTCTGAAATTCATTCGTGCATTGTTTGGCTTAAATCCAATGCCCGTCGTGACGTGAACCGAGACTTGCGTGCGGCGACACGTAAGTTATTCAAGACATTAGCCTAAGGTCGATCGCCTATGTGGGGATCGAATTTAACCCAGATGCAGAAGTTATTATTGGGTTGCAGGTGCCACCGATTCTTTATGTCACTTAGCTTTCAGTTTAATTTGCCGAGCGTAACACAAGTTGGACAATTCTTCAGCCCCAATTGTCAAATTTATGTGTTCAGTTGGCAAGGTCTCGTATAGCAAAACATCGGCTGGAGCAGTGCTGTAGACCCATGACTTTCCTACAACTCTCAATGATAGTAATTGCTTAAAAGCTGCACGCCTGACCCATCAAAACTGTTGCACTTTTATAGGTAGATAGCTGTCATCAGGAAACTACTCAGATGACGTCATACTTTTGAGGGTTTCGCTATCCGGAACCTTCCCACCCATTGTCAAAAGGTTGTCATAAATGTGGAGGATTCAACTTTCTGTAGCTGGAGGAAATCAAGCAGTAGTTGTGAGTGTTTAGTATTAATAGCAGCCGCCATTACTCGATAAGTTTAAGGTATAGTATGCCGTATCTGAAGTGTTTGTATCCTCCCCCTCCCTTTTCCTTCAATCCTCTCTTTTCCACTCGCTCCCCCCCCCTCCTCCCCCCCCCCCCCCCAACACGGAAACATAGTGGGAAAAAATTTCCTAATATTTTCAAAGAGATGTACCACTATTCGATTGCTTGATTATTTCAAGTCGATAGTAGCTATAATTTTTTCAACTCGAAACAAAGGAGGATCCTTTGTGTATTGATTGTCTGGATTTGCAGAACTGATCTGCTCTATATGTAATATTGCACGTGCGATTGCACATCGGAAGATTGGCACTGGTGGCGGGATGGATTTCTTGATATCATCTCGCTTGGTTGTTTTTAATTATTTCACTAAAATAGGAATAATTGCTATTATTTCAATAAATTTAGCGAAAAATTTCCAGTTAAAAGGATTGTTTTCAATTTAAATGTAATAAATGCATTAAGCGAGTGCTGTTTTAAATTACATCCGAATATATCGCTGAAAATTAGAGCGCTGCAAATGTTATTATTTGTTATGCAAGGTGGAATTTCCTCTGTGGGAGCTTTGCGATACTGTTACTTGTGAGGTGGATATTTTTTTTATTGTTGAGCTCATGATTAGAGCGGATTATCTGGATTGGTTTACACATGTGGAAAGAGCGTTTACGGACAATGTTAATCTGTAATGCATTGTGATTTCTAGTATTGCACAACATGATAGTATAACATTGGTTGTTTTCAATTTTATGATTGTTGCAGACTTTCCTATTCATTTCCGTTGTCGTGCTTTTGGGCTAATAAAACGGTTAATTGCATCCTCTTCTAGCTCCAACGGTTTTGCTTGACCCGCTATTACCTCGCTATCCACTCACTGCTAACGGTAGTGGTTTTTTTTTCCAGTAGGAATTAGTTTTGCACGGAATCCATGCCGCGCGTAATGCGTCCTTCAGTGATTCATAATTAGAAGGCAGTCAGATAGCAGTGTTAGTATCGATTGATGAAAACGTTATGCAAAAAAAGGCGTTTTTTTTAGTTTCAGCATACTAACGGAAAGTCGGATTTTTTTTTCTCCTTTTTCGCCTTGCACGCATAGAAAATAACCATTTAGGTGAATGGAAAACGCGCCACCGCCACCTGTATGAAGGTAGATGCGTTCTAGCAGTATTTTGCACAAATGGCGAATTAAAAATAATAATCAAACGAAGCACTGTGAGAAATGATAGAGCATCTATATAGCTTATTTCTAGAAAGGTTCATCGTAAACATTGCAACTTGCGTATAATCGTGCGACATGTTCAACGTAACTTTCGAGCCATTGTTTTGTTTGATTTAGAAACCACAATTAAACGCCGTGTGCTGTAATAGTAGTGTGTTGAGCAATGTGGCAATGCATCCTGTTGTATCGTGTTGAATTTATGTGCCCTCTAACGTCGAATAAAGCTCTGAATTTATGTGGAAAAGTGGAAATTTCGTTCATTTCAATACGGTATTCGATGGAATAAAGAAGAAAAATGCTCGATTTTATGCGGTGTATTTCATTAATGATATTTGAGGTGAATTAATAGTCTTGCATTTTCAGTGATTGTTTTAATGGCGGCGCGGAGTACAGCACGAGCTGGCAATGGAGGCGCACCAAGTAAGACGTGCCAGTTCAAACTTGTTCTACTCGGTGAAAGTGCCGTTGGTACGCTCGTTTGTTTATTCATTTCTGTTCAAATTGTTTATTATGGAGTCATTTTTTCATCAAAACGTAACTTACGTAGCTGTAAGCGAGGAACCAATGACGCGCATGCTGCACTTCGCTTTTAGTTGTTTTCCGTTTCTTTGTTTTTGTTTTGCTTTCTGTTGATTGTTTAATAACGGTAGTGGCCATATTACGTGTGTGTTCTCATGCTTTTCGTAATTATAAAATTTCAGTCCGTTGAAATAAGAGAAATTTTTTATTGCCTGGATTTGGTGGTATCTAAAAAAAATGTCGTCTGCTGCGGTCACAGGTGGTCGTAAATCTCAAATCTTTCCGACAGGTAAATTTGAGCTTGTGGTTTAAGAAGTGCATCTTAATGTCGAATTCGCAATACGGGTTTTTCGAGTTGAAGACTCATGAAAGTAATGCTCACTTGTTGTTCGTTTGTGGCTTCACGCGCACAACGTCATCCATTCAGTCACATTTTATTGCCCAGACTGCTCACCTTTGCATTGTTTTCCTTCCTCCTTATCATCTAAACGCATGATGAAAAAATCGTCGCAAGCAAGCG
Source organism: Ascaris suum (assembly GCA_013433145.1). NCBI lineage: Eukaryota > Metazoa > Nematoda > Chromadorea > Rhabditida > Ascarididae > Ascaris > Ascaris suum. The sequence continues at coordinate 5,308,569 of CM024191.1, read as the reverse complement.
AATCAGCATTGGAGACATTATTTCGTATTTGCGTGCATTTTTTGCGCCTGTTGCGTTGTTTGGCAGACTCTGTTCACTTTCTGCACAATTCGTTTCACTGCACAAGCCAAAATGCATGAAAAATTCGGTGTACAGAATCAAAGTGTTCGTACTGCCGGCAAAGGAAAACTGTTGGGAAAGGGAGGGCTGTAGGAGAGAGCGAGACCTATCGCTGCCGCCGTTCTCAGTTAGGTGAGGAAGAGAGGGGGTGGGGGAGGGGAGGTTAATGCTAAGAAGGAAGGAGACTCTGTCTCCTTGTTGAAATCTTACTTGTCATCGCTGTTCACCTCCTTCCTACTTACCTAGCACCATTCTTCATAAGTATGAGTTCGGTAGAAGAATCTAGTTGTAGCTAGGTATGCTTGTTTTTTTTTTTTTTTTTTTTGATGAAGCTCCTAACGCTTGCAGGTAAGTCGTCTCTGGTGCTTAGATTCGTGAAGGGGCAGTTCCACGAATATCAGGAGTCAACTATCGGTGCTGCGTTTCTCACCCAAACTGTCTGCTTAGATGAAACGACGGTGAAATTCGAAATATGGGATACGGCTGGACAGGAAAGGTATACAGTTCAACAAAGCGTTAAGAATGAATGAATGGATGGATGAGTGTGGAAAACACGAGTTGGCTAAGTAACACAAAACAGAACTGTTCTTTAAGGGCGCTGACTTAAGTCTTGAGGTGATATCTGAAGGAATTACTAAACTCAGAAACTTTTGAAATTCATAAAATTTCTTCCCCCTGTAGCGAGCTATAAAATACGTTTTAAACGATCACAGCAGTTGGTTCGTCCAAAGTTGTTTCCCTCCCTCACTGCACTCCATGCGTTTTACATTCGATCCAGAAAGCCAAACTTCGTTAGATACACAGTAACATGCCTTATGGAGTCCAAAGTCTGGCGAATTGTATAGGGTACTTTATCATTGGAAAAATCTCTACGAGGGTGATGTGTTGTGTCATAATAAGCCGACAAATTCATAACTTTGCTCTCGTTCACAGTGATAAAGTACAGGTGAAATTGTGGTATATTTTATCGAGCTATCACCTTCCAGAGCTCCGCATTTACCAGTGCTCTCGGATTCATTATTGCTTTCAGTTTTTGTCGTTTTCGTGACAAAGAGGAACCTAATTAAATATCTGAAACCCTCCACATCTAATAGTAGTAGTAATAATAATGATAATAATAGTAATAATAATAATAATAATAGTAACAATAATAATAATAGTAATAATAGTAATAATAATAATAATAGTAATATTAATAATAATAATAATAATAATAATAATAATAATAATAATAATAATAATAATAATAATAATAATAATAATAATAAAGTGACAATAATATTTACTTGTACAATAAAGATTATTATCACCGTAACTTTATACAGTAAGATTACTACCTCTATTCTACATCACCTTAGCTTATTTATTTGAAACAGTGCAACATTAGCATGGTCAGCTCTTGCATCAACCATAGAGTGAACCCTATTCAGTAGTAAGCGGTATTTAAAGATAGCACAGACACACCTTTTGGACTTCAGCCGCAAATTCTATGTCGAACGAGTTGTGAATGATACTTCAGGATCGCAACAAAACTTTTTATTGGTCTTGTTGAAGTGCGTTGATCGAGATGTTATGTTTTTATTGAGCTGGTTATTTTGGCTTTGACCTCTTATCCAGATAATCAGAGTGAGCTTTTTCATTTGGTTTGGTTTTCAAAAAGAAAAAGCAATTTTTTTTTCATCGAAGTGCTGAGTAATTGCTGATAATGGAATTTAAGTTCAGCTTGTGCAATTCACAGTGGAAGCAAGAGCGTAGGATGGGCATCCGTTTATGAGGGAAGTGAATATTTCAATCTAGCTATTCATTTTTACATTCATTTTGTATCGTTTTCAGATACCACTCTTTAGCACCGATGTATTATCGAGGTGCGCAAGCGGCAATAGTCGTCTATGATATAACGAGCCAGGTTTTTTTTTTCTTGCATTGCGTATTTCTGATTGCTTTCCGGTATACATTTGTATGGTGCATCGAAAGAAATTTCACTTGTTCATTTTTGAACGATGGCGTATTTTATTCTGAGCTGCAGTTTTCGACCGCGGAGTAAAATGCGATAGGCACAGTTCGATTTCGAAGGAAAGCCGAAGTCGCCAAAAACATTTTGGGGGGGGGGGGGAGGGGAGAGAACATTGAAAGGAAATAAGTGGGGGAGAGAATTGGGAAGAAAAATGCTCATCACATTTGCAAAGGGAGAAAAACGGTAAAACTTAGATCCTTGTGCTTATAAGAAGTAAAAGGTAGCGCCTTCTCGTTCAATAAAAGAAGGATGATGCAACGTTGTTTCGTTTCAAAAGAGAACGGAAGTAGTGGACGATTTCTTGCATCATTGGATACAGAGGAGGTAGGGTGATGCGCACTATGCACTCTGAGAAGCACTCAGATGCGGGTCAAGGCAGTACAGGTGTTCGAGAGTGTGCGGGTTCAGATGATCCCAGGATTTTAGAGTATGGACACAGATGTGCGCAATGATGCATCGAAATTTAGGTCAAACTTCAAGTGTAATATCGTACCATGGGTCTTTTACTATGCGAGTGTTAATATTGTCGCTCATGGTCGCTGATGAGGGAATTTCTTTGAAAGAAAATAGTTTTGGGGAAAAGGTATGAAGAGGAGAATGTTTTGAAGCTTTGCAAATTTTGCAAAGTTTTCCGTTCTCGAGGAGGCTAACAGGAAGAAGACACCGTCGAGCAACGATCTTTTATTCTCTCAGTACAGTATGCCAGTGTATGTGATATTTGATGTTCAGCATTGCTAGGGTATGTTATTTCTTTTTACATTAGACAGTCGAAGTAATCGCTCCCTCAAGTTCATTAGTTTGCATCAGGTCATTGGTTTCTAGTTTGCAAATTCTCGAGGAGGTCCCGTTCGTTGAATCGACCCGCAATCATCTTGCTGACTAATGAACGGTAAAGAAAAAATGGGAGATTGGGTTGGATCTTCTGAGTGTGAAAATTGTTTGTGTCATCATTCTTTTGTTTTGTTTTGTTTTGTTCTTTTTTTGTATCTTAAGGCTTGCATTTTGCTTTGTCCTTACTTGCTAAAGGTCTTCAGTTCTTCTATTTGGAAACTTTTTGGAGGGAGACCTTGAGGTTTATCGTTCAGCTTACCTGTTCATATCACCTCGTTCCATTTTACTGTGTTCCCTTTCGCCGAGTGCTGGAATTTGCAGGAATCATTTGCAAAGGCTAAAAATTGGGTGAAGGAATTGCAACGACAAGCGAGCCCAAATATCGTGATTGCATTATCTGGCAATAAAGCGGACTTGGCGAATAAACGAGTCGTGGAATACGAGGTTAAACTTCTTCCTCTTCTGGAGAGTATTATTTGAAGCAATATTTCCAGACAGAATTCTTCCGTTTTTATAGCGTTATTTATAAAATTAAAAAAAAAATTCAACGCCGCGTACGCTTGGACTTTCAGTGCAGCAGCTTTGCTTGGTTAGGTACTCAGGTTTGCAGGATATAACGTTTTTCTTGTTTTCACTTTTTGTCACTTAAGAAGACACTAGTATATGGTGAACTCCCTTGGTTCCTGCTCGAGTCGATCGCAGTTTAGCGCTCTGCGATTGGCAGGACCACCCATAGACAAAGAATCAAAAGTGTTCGGAGAGAAAAGTTTGCTTCACTGGTAGTTTGTTTATCGTTATGAAAACTAGTGGCTTCCGCTTTGTTACAGCGGACGTAAGCAAAGACATTGGACATAAAAATGAATAAGCAAAAGGCAAATCAACGCGAAGAAAAAAAAAGACCAAGAGAACGTTATGATGAATCGGAAGTGCACTCATTTTTATGTGCTCAGCGGTCCGCAATAATTTGTCCACGAAGTAATCACTCTTCCCGCTTCTCCCCACCCCCTTCCCCTTCCTCTTGACAGCGTTCTCAAATCCACATTGATATTTTCTTCCTAATAGGCTCTTTTTTCATTTCCTGTTTATAATTCTCAAAACTTTGGGCAGTTGATGTACTCTTTGTATATGACCCGTATCGTTTTGCTCTTTTTATCGATAAGAGACGAGCAGGAAGGAATTGGTCGCTGTATATGATTGACGAGATTCTTGAATTGCAGGAATGAGAGAGAGGTAGGGGATATAGCCGATCGACAACGTTTCCTTAATCGACTTTTTTTTTTCAGTTTGCACTAAGAGCAAGTTAAGGCGATACGATTTAGCGTAATAGTGGCAGTTGCTAATTTGTTCCATCTTTTTTTAAATATAGAACGCAAAGGTATTATACCGTTGTTGTGCTGTCCGTTCGTGTATTGTGGATGCATTTAATATTACTTGGTAAAATAAAAGCGCAGTCATTAGAACTCCGTGGGATAATTTTCATTGCCACAGATTTCGTGACCACTAATGGCGGATGTCATGGAGGGGTTTTATGGATATCATCGGAGTTGATTCCTCGGCTGTTCAGAGTCTGATAAACGTGATAGGGGCTTTAGGCTGCATTGCTACTGCTACAGAACTAGTGTTTTTTTTTCATCGTTTCTTCCACACCTTGCTGTCTGGAACGATTAAGATTGAATGGCTGCTGTGAAATTTAGGCCTGTTAGAGTGTCATTCGTGAATTTAGCGTGAAAGTAAGCTTGCATGAGTAGTTAATGGATAAAATGTTCTTGTAGGAGGCGCAGGCATATGCTGACGATAACGCTCTTCTGTTTATGGAAACTTCGGCGAAGACGGCGATGAACGTCAATGATATCTTTTTGGCTATTGGTTCGTTTCAAGTGTTTTTTTCTTCAAGTAATTCCTTGTTTTTTACAATTTTTCTCTGTTTGTGCTCGGCTGATGTAGGGTTGGTTCCGGCGTTTAGAGTTGTCAAGGCTGTTTGCAGCAGTTCTTGGAATTCCGGGGGTTTTCTAACTAAAAAACAGTTTGGGACGGAGTGTATGTCAGGACGAGTACGTTGTTATCTTCTTTTTGATTTATTAATGAATTTGATTGCCCAAACTGACGTTAGAAAGGGATAGGGTGGAAGAAACGCAACTTCAGAAAACTCCACTTCCCAAATTGAACTTATATTTTGATGGACAGATCCATCCACAGAAGTAATCTCTAATAGTGTTTTAATTCGTTAGTACTTGTGCGCTTCAAAAGTGCGTGCTCGATGCGCATATACTTGACCGTCATGTAGCGATAAGATGCTCATGACGCTTGGAGAAGCGCACGTGCAATTGTTTTTCCTCAGCGATTGTGCTGTTCTTGCAGCAAAGAAATTGCCGAAAGGTGATGGAAGCGGCGGTGGCCCATCGGGACGTGGTCGCGAGGGTGTCGATATTGGTCAGGAGAACGCGGCGCAAGGAGCTGGCTCAGGATCGTGCTGCAAGTAGCCCTGAGGCACGCTGTCACTCATAGAATTCGACTTTCCGATTGTTCCCACTTTCAAGATGAAGGTCTTTGGGCCTGCAGCCTCCGTGAAATTTATTTCCCGTAAATTGTCTCCTAGAGGAGGGGTATACGTTTTTTTATGTGATCCTGACTTATACTGTTCCTTAAGTGGAATGCTTATGTTTATTAGAATCACGAATACGAGAGTGATACGCATTACGGGACTAGTTGCATCAACGTTTATTGTAAAAGTTTATCGGCGTGCAAATTTGATAGGTGAAAGGCTAGTGAATAAATGCGTTTTATTTGCAGCGAGAAAGTTTGCAAGTTTATCTCCCTCTTCGCTGATGGACATTTTCATTTGGCCAGTGTTGTTGAGTTGTTTCTTTGCGTAACTTTACGGATGCGACCACTTTCGGGAATTCGAAGTTCTCATTTTTTTTCATTTATTTTTTTCGCGGTTATTTCGTGTACCGCTTTTTTTTTGCAGCCATCATATTCTTGTTGGCCGTTTAGTTTGGTCCTATTCAACGCCTTCTATTTCATAAACGTTTTTAAATTATAACATTATCCGTGCTTTTTTTTTTGAAAGATGTGTTTTTTTTTTAATATGTGAAGCTTGTAAATGCTGAGATGATCCATCGCATACTGCACTCAAGAGTGTTGATTCCCGTTTATCGCGTTCTTCCTCAAAACCTATTTCAACTGTGATGTTTAGCATGTCAGACTATCGTATGGGGGGGATCGTTTCATGTGAAAGGCGTTTATTACTCTTTCAAAACTCTCAGGTGATCGTTTCGTTAATTTACCGCAAGGAGGTATGTGTGGGACTATCGTATCTGTCAAGAGGAAATACGTTCATTGTGGTACAGTGGTATTATGTTCTGTTGTGTGCTCGTTTGTCATATGGGCAGAGTGTTATTGGCTTTGGTTTGTCGGTGATCTGTGCTTTCCGCATTGAAACGTTTGATGTTGAAAGTAGAAGAGCTGTATTGGTGGTTGATGTGCTGTAATGTTGCCGTTCGCACTTTGCCCCATAGCCATCGTTTTATGGAACGTGGCGGCGTTTATCACCCGTTGCTAACCAATTTTTTTTTTCAAAAGTATCTCCCCTCTTTTCTCTTCCATATTCCTCCTCCCTTTCTGTTCACTTTACGTTCATATATGAATGCCGAATCATCCGTGACGCTGCTGATCTGCATTAAAAGCGCTGATATTGCTCGTCTTTTTTGCATACTATTGTAGACCGTTCTCGTTTCTAACCGATTTTAAGAGCGTTATCTTTTGCGCTAAAATATTTTGGATTGTGAGTGATCCGTTTCTGGTCTGTATGTTGTTCTCACTTTTTATTTCTCTTGTGATGTTGCATTAAAATGCTGTTCATAATAAAAAAAACCCATCAGTTTTTCAATTTTTTTGTTTTTTTTTCTCCGTTTTATCGGATCTACACATCATACGTACAAGTTATGAGGCTTTTCTGCTGTCATTTGCATTTCTGTAGGCTATCGCTTTTTCGAGTGTTTTTTTTCCAGTGAGTATGGAAAATAGAGCCTTAGTTGCAGCTCATCTGTGAGTACTCCCTAGTGGGGATATGTTAGAATTCTCGTGTATGTAGGTGACTTGCCCGGGCAGTGGCGTTTTCTTTGCTGCCGATGGGCACATAAAATTACCAATCCGCGTCCATTTTGTGCATTTGTTTGTTGTAGTTTCTTCTCTAACCGAAACGATAATGTGGCGGGGAGGATTGGAGTACTGGCCGAGCAGAAGTACGCAATCGTAGTTTTTACTTGCTCGTAAGTTTCTTTTAGTCTGTCGAGTTGAGGTCGAAGGTAGAAAATATAGCGTTAAAGTTTTACTCCTTTTCTGCGATGTTACCTTGCATTTGCTCGTTTAGGATTATAATTGCGGGTGTTAGATGATGTAATGGTTGCATAGGGATGTTTTGCTATGTTCTTAATAGTCTCGTTTGATTCTTTCTATAGGGTAAATGCGCGACACTTGGCCATTAGTGTTAGATAAGGTACTTGCTTTTCTTTATTCGGAGACTATAGTTTTATGCAACTTCGGTGGATTTGCATTGGCAATGATTACAGCCGCGAGATGCACCTTTTTAAAGGTGTGGCAAATTGTTGAACGCTGAGTTCCGGCAATCGGATCTGTAAGAGAGATGCAGGCGGCTCCGAGTGGTTCCGATGAGTCTGCTGTTTACAGCGGTCAGTGTGCCGGTGATGAGGCGAACGCCGGTCATTCGATCGGTGAAGTGGCGCAAGCTAGCCAGACGCCTCATGAAGCTGCTACACGCAGTTCGCCAAGAAGGGATCGCTCGCCTCTCGAGCGCACGGTTCGTTGCACGCCTTCTTCAGGGTGTTGCAAGAATGCTTCGTAGTCTGATTCTTTTCTCTTACAAGTACGTGCTTATGTTGTTGGGTTGAATCGGGGTGCGAAACCGGAGGTTGGGGGTATTAGAGAGCACCGATACGGTCAGAGCCTTCCAAATGGTAGAATTGTGCCATGGGGTCTCAGCGGCACAGTGGAGCTCGAGGCTTCTGAGCCTAGGACTGGAACCGGAATGTTTTGAGCCAAAGTGTCGTCGAAAGGTAAATTAAACTCGGAGACCACAAATTGATGAGATGTTATCGAGACTAAGAGACATCAAGGTCCAGAGACTGAAGCCAACTTCAGCACTGTATAACTCCGTATAGCACGCCCAGATGGAATACCTCGTCTCCATATACTTTTTGTGCACAGTCGAAGCTGTGCATAAGGGAATGAGAAAATTCTGCAACCACCCGTATCCCTTCTTTCTTCTCTCATTATTCTTTGTGAAGATGTCGTGGTAAACAAATCTGTGGACCCCTAGGTAAAAATGACCACTTCCCGGCACAGAGCATCTCAGCTTGAAGTGTTGCTAGCCTTTCACTTTGGGTGCTTCAGAAGATTAGGGCATTGTCTCGGCGCCTTAAAGACACTGTGTTGCGGTCTGAGCTCCGACGTTCTGATCGATCTCTGCCATGAGGTCTTCTAATGCGGCTCGGGTGCCCACTTCCTGCTATCTGGAAACCTGGAGACGAAGTTTGGATTCCGTTGCTAGCACGGGAGGGTCGACAGCTGGAAGCCATTTTGGTCTACTGCTCGTTTTAATTATTTTTTGGTGACGTGGAAGTTCATTGATGCAACGTCCAGAACTACAATAACGAGGCATGAAATACCAAAGCAATGTTCTTCTGGGGATAAATATGTGTGCCGGAAATCATCCTCCGATATTTGTTCGTACGCAGTAGAAACACGTTCAGCGTCAGGCTTCTTGCCACGTCAGGCCTAGATGCATCACTGCTGCTCCTATGCGTTTTTTTAATTCTATAATGGAACAAACGCATTAAAATTTTATGCATTAAGTTTTGCTTAGGGGGGAAAACGCGTAAATTTCGATGGAAGGAGCACAATTTTCTTTTATTGAAAATTCTCTTAGATACTTTACACCTGAAAGGAAATAAAGCTGGTGATTTTAAAATACTGTTTAATATAGGCGGCTCCGAGTGGACCATCAGATATGCCATCTAGTAGTCGAAGGAGTCAGTCGACTCGTGAGGTGACGCCGGGCGTTACACGTAATCAGCCAAAAAAAGTCTGCTCTCCCATCGAGCGCGCGGTTAGTTAGTTTTTTTTTCTATGCTCTGTGAAACGTAGAAAAAAGTCTTTTTTTTTTCATATTATTTTCTCGCTTCCTTTGGTGGTTATCTTTTATGATGACGTCACTTTTTAGCCCAAATTTATGGTGTTGTTCGGAATTAGGATGAGAGTGAGAGGCAGCAATGACGGGTGTTTATAGGTCGTTTAATTTGCAACCATTGCTTATATGTTTATGGGTTTGACGAGTTTACTGCAAATAAATGTGATATCTTCAACAAATGGAGCTTCCTTTTCGGTGCTATCATTCAGTAGCCATACTCGGGAGGAGGGGGGAGGTGTTAACTACGGTGAGATTAATTAACCGAATGATTAATGAACCAGTTTCATTTTCATTTTTGGTCTACTTAAATGAAGATAGCTTGGCGTTGAACTTCTAACTAATAGAAATAATTGTAAAAGCGCCGGTTGGTATTCTGTTCAGTTTATTTAGTCATGAAACATTGGAGTGTTATGTTCCAATGTGAGGGAAGCGTAAAGGGGAGAGGGCTTAACTATATGTGGCAGAGTACCACCCGACTTTGCTGCGTCACTTCCTTTCAGGCTTTGAAAGAGTGGAAAATTCTAAACTGCAATCCCTCTATTTCTCCCCACTCCCCCCCCCCCCCCCCATTATTCGCCACTCAACTCACATGAAAAGAAATGAGTCTGGTGAATGAGACGGAGCCAGATATTCAGTTAGGCACCTTGCCCTGTCATCCGCAAGAACGGAAGAGGAGTTGCTAGATTTTGTTGCTTTTACAATTGAAATAGCCTCTTTTTATGGGTCAAGCATGTGCACAGGTGTTTTTTTTTTCAAATTAGAGGTTTTAAGTGATGGAGAGAAATATCAGCGAGGTGTACATTCTCGGTAAACTCCTCGCCATTGCCCCTACCCCTCCTCCCCCTCACTCGCAGCTTTTCACTTCCACCTCATATATCTAACGTTCTAGTACGCCGTTATTCTCGTTTTTCATGAAGTATGGATAGACCAATGGTCTGTTTAAGCATGCGTTATCGAAATCTTGGCAGACGGCTACCGGTTGGGACCCTCGAACTCTTGGCAATTCTGGAAATGTGACAATCACAAGTACAGCGGTTGCCAGAAGATTAATCAGGGAGGTGTGTTTGTGGAATATTTATCCACTCTTTGATCATTTTTTAACGAACTGAGGAAGATGTGCCGATTCAATGAAATAACTATGCGTTTAGTTATTGCGGAGGGAAGCGGTCGTGAAATTTTCGAATCGCACTTTTGTTGTTCTTTGTTTGAGATTGTAGGTGTTGCGTTTATCTCATTCAAGGATGAGATGTTTGCTGATTCTTTCTTTTGTTTGAGTTGGTCTTTTCTTCAGAAGCTATCCCTCTTGAATAGTTTAGTTTTTAGCGTTTGAATCCATCGTGAGGGATGAAGGTACATATGGAAAGTAAATTGCAATGTGCATATTTTTTAAAAATCTGTTGTCCTTTCGCTGGTCCGGAAGCATTATTGTGGTCACAGTCAACTTGTAGTCCTTAAACGAAAGAAATTTAGATAATGCTGATGAAAGGACCCGCCACTTTTTTGCATCAGCCTTTTGCGAGAATCCTTTAATGTTTTATTTAGCTGGAGGATCTCGAACGCAACGCAATTGAGGGATGTTGGGCCAGGCCTAAAGGCGATGATCTGTTCGAATGGGTGGCTGTTATCGAAGGTCCAGAGGACACTGTCTATCGCGGTGGAACGTTTTTCCTGGAACTGTACATTCCGAAGGATTACCCATTTCATCCGCCCACGGTCCTCGTTCTCTTTCATATCCATTTCTCTTTCTTTTGCTATTTTATTTCTCATGTTTTTGTTGGAACAGAAGTGAAGTAAGCGGATGCTTATTGTGTTGTTGATATCGCCAAGCATTTTTGAGAGACTCCTTAAAAGATTAAAGCGAGAGGAAGAGGGAAGAGAATTCACTAAAATGGCCCATTATAGGATCCTGACAAGACACGTTGGCCTTCCTTCTTAAGTTGGATCTAAATTGGTACGCCTGTATTTGCAGCACCCATCGGGCTCTGTTCAAGCAATTTTGTTGTTCGAATCCTATTGTCGTTTGCAGTTGCAGGCCTAAAATTGTTGCTGTGCCGACATTCGGCTCTAGCACAGTAATTAATTCGTTCGATTCGTTTAACTTTTGGGGCTGGGAAGAGGGGGGAGGGAGGAGGGAGGGAGTATGGAAGGAGCACTGGAGAGTGACAACATGGTTATCCAATTTTGATAAGCTATAGCAATAGCTTTTTGATTAATGTCGGTAAGAAGCGTCGATGCAATTCTCCCTGCTTCGCGAAAAGAATCTTCCATAGTAATAGCTAAGGGACTGAAGTGTCAAACTAGTGGGCGGTGGACTTTCAAACGTGTCGCCCTCGCTTTTGCCATTGATTATGTTGGCTGCAAAGTGGTGTGCTTTGACACATCCGCTTACAATGAGGGGAGATTTATGGGAGGGATTGATTCATATATTTTCTGGATTATCGGAGATGCAGTTGGGCAAACGACAGCGCAGTAATTGGAGCGTGGACTTTATACGAATGGATTGCATGCGAAAATGATCAATAGCAGAAAATGCTGATAATCTGTAACTATGGAGTAATTGTTGTTGCCTTGCTTTTAGTGCTACCTCATTTAGTGCTGATTTGATAGCTAGTTCTTATGCACTTTTCGACCAATTTCAAGTTTTATTGGCCTTTGATTACGTTCAGACTGGTCAAGAGTTTAGTCAAACACTGGGAAAGACGCAAATATGTCCTCATAATTGAAGAGGTACTTTAGAGGAATTTAAAAATAATATTTCGAAGCTTTCTTTCAGGTGACCTTCTTAACGCAGATTTATCACTGCAACATAAGTCGTGGTGTAGTGTGCATTGATGTTCTGCGCCAGGGTTGGACGCCTGCAATGACAATCTCTGTTATTCTGCAGTCGATCGTCAGTCTGTTGTACGTATGCAACCCAGGTATGGAAGCACTCTGATCGGTTTACCTAACCGACTGGCATTTTCCTATTTGCGCAGCATTTTTCTCTTGTGGTTTGCGTGGTTCATTTCGATGATTCCTTATCGATGATCACTTCGATTTTCTTATCTCTACTGTCCCACTCATACAAAAAATTACAAAACGTGAAATTGCCAGATTGAGAAACATTCACTATTAAATGATGCAGTTGTATTTGTTATGAATTGTGTAAGTTAAAAAAGAGAAAGGAATTGGTCCCCACTGTGCAAAAGGACTTCTTTCGGACTAGTTTTTAACGAGTCAATTAATAATTTCTGCTCTGTTTCTTTATAAGGAAGATATCATAACAGCGGAAATATTCTTATAATAAGTTAAATCGTTTTGTTAAAAACTGAAATGCTGACGGGAACCTAGTTTCAAAAATGGCGATGAGAAAACGAATTTTTATGTAGCTTCGCGATATGCATAGGCAAAAAAGTTCCTTCATGGAAAAACTGTGTGGGTATTTGAGATCCTTTGTCTTGCATGTGGCAAAGATCATGTTGACGAATGCTGTTTCCACGACCTGTGCGGAATATCCTCAGCGCTTCAGAGTGAATTTTTTTTTTCAGTGGAACCATTGGTGAGTTCTATTGCGGAGCAGTATCTTACAAACAGAGAGAAATTTGAGAGGGTGGCGAGAGTTTGGACGGCTCGATATGCTTCGTAAGCAGTTTTGCTGACTTCATCGAAAGCTTTGGTTAATTGTCATGTGAACTTGCTGGAATATGCTAATTTCTGTGTTATTTCCTGATCGAATCATTTATTGTTTTATTGGCAGGATGTATTATTACGTGTATTGAGACATGGAGGTGCATTAGACTTCGGAATAGGATTATGAGGGAATGATGCAAAACAAAATAGAGTGATCGGCACTAATAATGAAGGGATGAATTATTATATGCTTTTGCGTATTGTGCAAAAATATTGAGCAGAACAAGCAGATAAAACAAATGGAGCTGTAAATCCGGTGACATTTTGTCTGGGCAAGGGAGAACATGGGTTGTTCGCTGGTTGTATGCCTTGGTAGTATCTGTATGCCTCATTCGTAGTAGCCGTCATATTCCGTGCGTCGTGGGTCGTGGAGTACAACGTTTGCTTGAGTAGATTTGTCAGTTTGTTCAGTATGCATGGTCGTTAAGTCGAAGCATAGGAAGTGTACAGCTCCAGAGGTACGAAGGAAGCGAATTGTTGCAGTGAAACGAGGGAAGAAAGCACAAAATATGTTTGAATAGCTCAACTGCATGCGGCAATGTCATAAAATATAGCACGGTGAGATTTTTATTTGTACTGCGGGAGTGAAAGCGAAGGAAGGGAATAAGCCCATAGTTGAAATATCCCAGAAATTTGTGGTGATAATATTGCGTATTGGTTGCTTGTATTAAATATAATAAATTCCCTGTGAATAATATCAAATATGACGTCACACATCCTGTAAAATATATTATTCCATCTTAACTGTGAAGTTGAGATGTGCGATGTGCAACAACTCTTGTGGAATCGTTAGTTGCTCACTTACCTGTGATTACAATGGTTTTTTTTTTGCCAAATATTCTCTGATCTTTCTCATATCATGTAGAAGTTGATGAAAAAAAATAAAGCTTACTTTTGTCTAAAAGCGCCCTCAAGCAATACATCCACAATTTTGAAAAAATATTGAGTGTTCCGAACGTTGATGTTTTCACAACGAAGTTTTCATGAAGCTCGTTCTCTTCAAAATGCTCATTGCAGCGATTACTCTGTACCGCATTTCAGGGCGCAAATGTAAGGGATAAATTCATCGGAATTTGTTTCGTCTCCAGGTGAGCTAAGCGTTATACGTTGGTTACCTTTGCACGCAATGTCACTTTTTTGAGAGGTACCAGAAGTGAGCACTCTGATAGCTTCGATGAACGTGTGCATGATTCACGTAAGTACTTGGAACCCATAATAAAACTGAAAGCGTCACGATGAGGTAGTGAATGCGGCTGGATGCTTGTAGTTCTCGTGATTCTGCATTCAATGCAAACACACTTTCGATACGGCAGTATGTGTTTAATTATAAGTCCCCACTTCCTCTTATATGCGATTTCATTTAAGCGTTTTGAAAAACAAGCGCTCCTTCTTGCATATGAACGTCCTTGAAGGGAGTTCGAGTCTAGGACTTTTCAATGTGCGGAGGTAAAGAAATTCAGGCCTCGCACAGTAACTTTCAGTAAATAGTTGTATTACATACGCAAGTAACGTTTAAACACGCACCTAAAAACGAAATAAAATGAGGAAAATTGATCCATGGAGCATGGAAGTCTCGTTCGAGCATAAGCATAAGGTTTATGGAATCCAGAAGGTCTCGTCACATTGCAGGCTTAGACAGCGGGATTCTTTCTTCTAACGAAAAGTGGAAATCGGGTTGAGCAACTGTCTGTTGTATCGGTGAGAGGACATTTCGTATTCCCGAGGGATCCTTTTGGAATATGCGAGAAGTCGGCGTGTCAGAGTTGTGCAGACTGTTCCTCGAATACTTTTCCGTGAATCTGCGCTGTCGACAGCAGCTGCGCGTGGAACGGAAGCGGCAATAATGCTGCGTGTTTTCGCTTCGAAAAACAGACTCATATAAATTGAAATGATTGGGAAGCTACCGGTTGCACCACTGTTTTGCAAGGTATGGAGATCGAGACATAACGGCCCAGGTTTCTTTTCGGTGCCAAGATGGGCAAGAGGTCAAACGGGTGTCTGTCTGGTGCTAAGATAGTCACGAAGGTGGAACAGGTAGTCTGGAGCGCACTGTTAGTAGGTGAAATTATTGAAGCGGACTTGAAACTCATTTGTTATTAACGACTCCGAATTTTGACACCGAAGTGCTGAGCACATTTGAATGTCATTGTTTCAATATTAGCAATTTTTGATCGTTTTTTTCTTCGATTCTCACTTCTTCGAATATACACTTTGCGGCTTTCGGCTATCAATAGCGAGTTACCTGGAAGAAATCCACTGACGGTAGCGATTAGATTTTCAATAACGTACTTCCACGGTTTCGGTAGATTTGATGTGGTGATTGCACATAGCCTCCTAATGACATCGCCATAGGACCTTGTCCTGGCTGTCTTCTACTAGAGGGTGGATAAGTACATCGCTACCATAGTGGAATATAGAAATGTACCCGTTGGCTATTGAAAAAATAGTATATGATAGGATTGTGAAGTTACCACTGAAGTTGCCTTCTTATACAGCAAATATATCCACTGTTGTAATTTTCCATATTATTTGCACGACCAGCTATTTCTCCTTGTCTTTAATATTTTTTTGCTTAATATTATTACTTTTTTTTCATCTTTTCACAGTATTTTATTTTATTTTACAACTCCTTTCATTCTTTTATTATGTATGACTTTATGCTAATAAAATACTATCATTTAAAATAACTTTGTTCTTGGCGATTTTCATTCGAAACGGTAGTTGAGCCTATCACCATCCTATTATTTCGAATACCGGTTAAATATAGGCTTATTTGTTATGGGGACGACGATGATGATGATGATGTCTTATTGATTATCGCTTAGCTAGAGTCATAGTGCAGTGTTGAATGCAACGCCATTGTGTCGCGTTGAGGTCGGATGTGTGTTGTTGTTCGTTCGAACATTTGACTCATTTCTATCTTTCCATTGCTTTTCCTTCTTTGGCGATGCATTAAATATTCCTCTTATTTAAAAAAAAAAAAGATACTATAGCATGCGCGTATTTTCTTGATCATTTATAAAATTTTTCAATAAATCTGCGATTAATTTTATAGAATATTTACTTATGAAGTAATTGCTATCCGATAGTGATGAATTACTTGACGATGTTTCCTATTGAGAACTCTCTACGTTATGCCATTGTTGAAGTTTGTTTTTATTCTACGCTTTTTCCTCGTATTTTCGATTAGCTCTTTCTAATATATGAATCATAAATTGACTCTTTAATTATAAGTTTTTTCTTTAAATAGCCTAGTATACTCTCATTGATGGTTTTTTTTTATTGGTATTGAGAATAGAGAAACCGATTATTTTCAAAATATTTTTGAAATCATTAAAACATTATTGAGTTTCTATTACACCATATTAAGCGCATCGGTCTTTCTATATGTGTTGATGCGCTAAATGTAATTCACCTGCTTCCGGTATAATGATGGTTTTTATAGTCAATGATCACTCGCTCTATTGTATGGCGAAATCAACACTTCATATAGGTGTTAGTAATTGTCGGCGGAAACTACTTTAGATTTTTAATTCAAAAAGTTCTATGTTTCGAATGAAGGAAACATCCAAGATGGAGTGATCAAATTATGATAGATATTCGTAAGGGATTGCTAAGTTCTAGTTTCCTCGTTTGCTTGCCTCGCTATCAGATACCTTTGTGGATAGGCGTAGCGTTGTATAATATCACCTAAGGAGGATCTCTTTTTTCAACATGGCTTTGTTGTTCTTCTCAACAGTACAAGACAACATAAGTAAACAATCAAGCAGTAACTTATCCATACGATACGAGAATAAAATGAAATATAAATAAAATAGATTCACAATTAAATAAATATAATAAACGTAAATTAACAGAATTGCAAATGTTTCTCATGTAAACACTTGAGGGAATCGCTTTTGCTGCGATGGATTTTTCGAAGAATTCTGATGTAAAGATTATCTAAATAAGGATGGAAAAAGGGTCTTTTAGCTAAGAAATTGATCGGTATTTAGAGTTATAATTGGATACGCTTATGATCTCATAAAGGACTAGGCTCCACAAAGCTTGCCGCCAAGTTTAGGAGGTGGGGGAGGGAGTTTAATTGGTCACTAAGAGAGGGGGAGGGGGGTTTAGCCAGAACCATTTGAAATGTTGCGCTTGGTTGTGTTGTCAGCCATTCGCCATCTCTAGCAAGCGTTGCGATTCACTTCTAATATTATGCCGTTTGTATCGTCAATGAAATAGTTATTATCTTTTTTAACAATTTCCTACTCTCTTTGTTGATTTTATGTTTTTTCATCGCTTTATTTAATGAGTCGTTTTTTTTTCGTCTCAGTTTTCCCTTAGATTTCCCCTTTTCCATATTTATTGAACTGTCAATTACTTTTATTGAACTATCAGCTTAGCTGTCAATTACTTTCATTGAACGTTAGTTTAGCTGTCATTTATTTTTGCCACAAATTAGTTGTGTTTAGATTGTATTTTATTAGAAAAGTGTCGTCTAATGTGCTAACGGTCATTAGCACCGCCAGGTGAGGAGAACGAGAGCGGAAAAGACATCACTTCATTCCACTATGAACCACCTTTTCCGTTTTAATAAAATTGCTAAATGCACATTCCGTTGCTTCAAAATTAACTCCATAGATTGGCGTTGAGCTAGGATCAACTCTAAACAAACATTGATGGTCAAAAGTGGAATGATTGAGTCGATTTTGGTTGCCTAATCTTACGAATTGCTTAATAAACGTTTAAAATAATACGTGATTGCATGCGGAAGGTTAACTGCTTTTGTGGGATGAAGCTGCTGAAATATTATAGTTGTGGATTTCGATTTAGCCTTTATCGTATTGCGTATATTATAGATGTCATTTGTATTGCAAGTAATAGTTCGATAATTGTACGTATCATTGCATAAAATGCAAATCACGTTTTATATTCCACATATTCATCAACATTTCCGTTATTTCTTTCACATAACCACATACGAGTATATTGTTCCCATTGGATATTTTTGTGCTCTCGTTTTATTGTCAATTGTTCTCCTCTTGTGCAAATGAGATAATATACGTTGATCATGACGATCACTTTAAATACTGCAATATCACACGATTTTTTCTCTATTGTGATGTATTGTTGGGCGTATATTGTTGCGGCATTTTATCTTCATGATGTTTTATACGATCAGTTTGTGTGGAACGATACCTTAGTTCTTTGCGTTATGGATTTTAGAGATGTTGACTATACTTGTAATAAAATAGCAAGCAAGAAAGGAGTATTTGTGATGAATTATTTGCTCTTGAAAGTATTTGTTAGAGAAGAGCGAAGAAATTTCGCCTTTATAGGTACCGCAAATTTTCTTCGTTTTTTTTTTTTTTGCATCGGAGAGGGCACAATTAACGACTTGAACTGGATTTTATGTAGTAATGCAATCGGCAATGACTCCAATTGCTTTTCATTTACAACCTTAATTGAGTGTTGGTTGTAGTGAAGAATCGGAGCATTTTTATGAGCTCTTTTGAGTGATTAACCGTTATGTCAGTGGTGAAAATTTTAGCGATAAAATATGCATTGTTCATAATGGCAACCTATGCATTCACTCTTCTCGAAGGTCAAAAACTTTCCACACAAACGAATAAAAAAGATTTTAAAACGAGCGATACTTTTCGTGAACTTTTTACAGCGGAAATTAATCATTTGAAGTAAATATCAGAAATGAAATTTTCAACGAGCGTTGTGCATATCTTTTAATATCTTCATAAAATGCTACACGATACGATTCGAGAAGAAAAACGACTGAGAGAAATAAATATTAATTTGAGGAAATGAATTATATAAATGCAAAAAAAAAAGAATTTTTTCTTTCATTATTTATTGCGAATCCACTTGGTTCGGACGTTCAAATTGATTAAATTTGCAGTGGATTTTATCGAAACGTTTTTTCTTTTTCATTGGATATTGCTAAAAATTTTCCCCTTTGAAAGAATCATTGAAATTTGTGTTTTTAGGATGATTCAACTCTCAAATTGGCAGTTTTCTTCTTCTTCTTCTTCTTTTTTTTCTTCGCTTAATGAAAACCGCTGAAAAGCGAATACGGCTAATAGCAATTAGCAAAAAAAAAAAATCCTTCATCTACTTTCTACTTCTCATTCATCTGTTCAAGGTGGAAGGCAGCCAAAATGCTGAGGATTTTTGGAACGTGAATCGCCGTCGGTCAATAAGCCGCTATTAGAAAAGTGTTGAAAATTTTGCGAGTTAAAAAAAAAATCATCTAGAAACATAACGTTTCTTTGTATTTCGGCACCTTTAGCAATGTGATGAACGGATCGCTGAAAGTATGAATTAAAAGTAGATTACTGCTAGCAATTTCATTGATTGCGATAGATCACATATGATCATCGGCTGGCTGCTTACTAAGTAATGACTGTAAAATTTAGCAAAAAATTGAAAATTGAATAAGATTATGCTCATAAATAATTGCATAATTTTTCGAAGGTATTTTTGTCCTTTTATTTTGTTCGCTTTTATTTTAATAGTTTTTCTTAGTATCATTAAAATAAATAAGAACGCTAAATGAATAGGACAACACTTGAAAACGTTTCCTTTAAAGGAGTTGTTGCTCTAGAATTTCTCTCTTTTTTCGCTGAGACAAGATAGAAAATACTATATTTCACTATTATTGATCGAACTTTCCCATCTTTTCACGAAAAACAAATTGCCTATATCCGCAAATCTCATCATCAGTTTATGGCAAACATTCAACGTTATAAACACGCTCCCTCTTTATGAATCGTGGAAAGTGGAAGCTCTTTCTCGAAATGTCGCGGTGAATGAGGCTAAAAGGCAATTATTTTTTCCTTTTTGGCTAGATGAATGCATTACCTTTTTACATGTTGATTACCAGTGGATTTTTTTTTATTTGCTACCTCCTAGATCGATAAATTTTAGTTGTGACCGTGCTGCTAAAACGCATAGCCTAAAAATATATTCGTCTTAACTGAGAAAGTTTATCACTTTGTCCTATTCCTCTCTCTCAAAAAAAAAAAGCCATAGTTAGTTCTTACTTTAAGAGTTTCATTTTTCATTCTCTATTAGAGGGAAATATGTGTTTTCTTTTCTTAGACTTTATTAACACATTAAATTTATTGAAAACAAAAAATTTCGCTTATTTTTTACGAGGCGATACGAAAAAAAAAGAGCATGTCTCATATTTAACAACGCATCTCTATTGCATTCTTTTCCACATTAAGTTAAATTGGAATGTGCCCTTTCACTGTAATACTGAACTCTTTCTTTGGCGGTTTCTCAAATTTCACTCATTCATTTCTTTCGTTTTATGCACTTGAAATGTGATTTTTCGAAGCATTTTTGCAACACGAAAACGCCACAACATAAGCACTATTTTGCTTCTTTATGCTGCGAAAATGGTTGAAGCGAAAACGTTTGTATAAACCATTCATAAAATTCATTCTGTCGATATCCACATGCACATATATATATATATATATATATATATATATATATATATATATATATATATATATATATATATATATATATATATATATATATATATATATATATATATATATATATATATATATATATATATATATATATATATATATATATATATATATATATATATATATATATATATATATATATACCTTTAATTTGCTATTGCGACTATAGTCGTGGAATTTCAGTATTATTTTTTAGCGTCACATTTATGCGAAAAGTTACTCGATCATGTGTACAATTGCTGAAGTCTCTGTTGAACGCTTTTGAACTGTGCAACCAGCATTGCTGTTGACAATAAGGAAGGCTTGACGAGATTATTTCGAGACACTTGCACCATTTTCACGGATGGGAACGGCTTGCGTGAAGATGGCTGTATTGTGTTATTTTTGTGCTTGTTTGTTTATGTGTTCACGTACATACGTATTTGCTTATGCTTATATGTGTTTGTGCATGAGTGTGTGTTTGTACGTACGCGTGCTCTGTGCACATTTGAGAGGACTACTGCGAAACTGAGAGTGGGGGGGGGGGGGGGTTATGTCCTGTGAATATGCGGTTTTCTTGTACATATAAGTGGTTTCACTAATCCGCTGCCTGTAATGACCCCATATTAAATTTCTCGTCTACTCGCCAGTACATTCTGAGAGTTCGCATCTTTCGTTGGACAGATTGGATATTTGTCTGATCACTCGCTCCTAGATCCATCATCCCAATGGTCTATCTTTAACGAATAGGAGTTTTTCTTCGTTGCTTTTGAGCATTTATAGAATCGGTCGATCCCTCACGAATAAAGCTTTTTCCTATCATATAGTTGATCACTTTTTAGAAACCTGTCGCTTATGGCTCTGACCAAATTGTTTGATGTGCTTTTTAATATATTATGGTGAACCTTTAAATGTTTTGATATGTAAACGTCTGTGTTTCCTGATGTCTGTCTGATGAATCACTTATCTTCGCTTTGATCAGTATTTCTGCAAATCGTCTCGCCGCAGTTGTATCTTTCGCTCTGCTGAATGCGAAGAAAAACAAATTCAGCGCCGATCAAAAGTACTGACGCGAGATGCTATAAACTTTTTGAGCGATATAAACTTATCGATAAGCGGTTAAGGGAAAGAGCTTTTCAAATGAAAGTTTTTTTCTGCTCGTTCAACTATTCTTGCATGGTTGACATCTGTATTTTCATTGGAAGCGGATTATTCATCCTTCGCTTGCCGCTGCAAACTTCAAAAGAGGCGGAGATCACAATAATTACGTGTATGGAATAAGCCAGCTGTGGGAGCCCTTTCAACCCTTATTCTCTGATGACAGCTTCAGGCACTTGGGCCCATTCGACTGCAGCACTGCCACCAATAGTCACTCAGCAATGAATACGTTCAGTATTGCTCGCTATTCTTGCTCACCTGACTGGGCGAGTTTTGGAAGAAATCGGTATCTATATATATATATATATATATATATATATATATATATATATATATATATATATATATATATATATATATATATATATATATATATATATATATATATATATATATATATGTTGCTTCCTTGCTTTCTTTAAATGTGGACTTTTGATTGGATATTGGTTGCAAGAATGAACTGGGTAGCGATCGCAGTTTCCGCCGTCAAATACTGTTTAGAGGTGGGATGTCGACGGCTCGTGCGGCCTAGCCTTCCACTTACTTAGTTAGCTTGTTTCATACGTTCGTTGCAAATTACATTGTCCCTAGCTTCGTTTATATGTATGCTGGTCCCACATCGTGGCTAATATGCAATCTTGCCCCTAACTTTCAGCCGAAATTATGCGGACTGTGGCAAACCATTGGGCTCATATTTAATATATTGTTGTCCGACTTAATAGCCAAGAACAACTAGATGTGTACATATGTTATGCAAAAATGCAAATAAAATTGACCCGACTAACGTAGCTTTCGTTTGTATTCGCCGACGAGCGAAGAAATTAAAGTGGTGCGGAGATTGGGATCGAAATGAGGTCTTGTTGCAAAAGGGAGAAAATATTGCAACAGGACTGAACGAAATGAAATTTTCTCCCGCAACAACATTGCACAAAATCGAATTTTGCACAGAATAGCATACATTCATTGCACCTGGTTCATGTAATAGCTCCTCTCTCCCTCCCCTTCCCCGCCTATTCCCTTTCTTCTCTCTCGCTCTCTTCCATTCCTCGTCTAATTTAAAGCTATGAATTTATTCGTTCTATTCGGTTTGCGTCAATTTTATTTATTCAGCATTTTTATGAAACAATAAAACAAAGTTTGCAAACGAGGCGTGCCACAGATATTATGCTCAATGAGAATGGCTATACGAGACACAAAATGAATCGAATAGAACCAGTTATGCACACAATAGAATATCATTGTGAATTCTACAGAAAAAGTGTTTTTAAAACTGAGAATATACATCTGTGGATAGTATATCGGAATAAGAGACGGATTCCCTTAGAGGGTATCTTTCATCCACTCTCTAGTTGGCCATTTCCTGTACTATTTCGTCCATGATGCACTTATTTACAATGATTTATTTTTGGCGCCTATTTCTTTCATCGTCTAATCTTTTTCTATTTCTTTTGCATTTATTTTTCTTAAACTTTCTCTCATTTTTTTTTTTTTTGTTTAATGCCAACCATCGTCATATCAACAAAGTGCAATTCAAACGATTTATGGCTTTCTATTCTCTTGTTGTAATAAACTTTCAATAATGACATTTTGAAGGTCGATTTTTAGTTTCATTAGTATTTTTCAATAGCATAAAACAATGACCTTTTTTTTTCAAACTGTAGTATTTTATGCTCTAGCACCATCAACTATTAAGTACAATTATTTGGTGATAGGCTTACTCGTTGTCTCAGAATGATGGATGCTCATTCCCGGAATAGTAACGTTGGCCTTTCTGATACACTGATGCGAGTAGGAAGGAGCAATCGGTTCGTTTAGAGTTGGATTATTGTGACTGGATTATGATGTGAGCACACAAGAGAAACTGACCGCCTATGTTATGGGATAGCGACACAGGTGCGTCGAAACCATTACGTTTCAGCCAAGATCGCCGTATCGTCTTCTAAGTCAGCATTCACTATTAATTCAGAGCTTAGAACTTTACTCTCGTGGTTACGTAACCAAATAGAAAAATGTAAGATTGTATTCCACCAGCAGAGTTTATATTGGGATATCTACGATATCCAATCTTTTAATAAATTCATCTTGTTCACGGGCGATTTTTGCATCGAATGTTCTCAAACTGATCATCGATTTGGTCTGTCGAATATGTTTGTCCCAGCATATGCCGATTGTTAGACAAATGTGTCTGTCCCATTGTTAGAGAAGCACGTAGTGTGTTTTCGACGCGTGAGACGCATTGTTTTCCAACTGTTTGAGCGCACCAATAGATACCCGTAATGGCGGATATTCCGAAGTGCCAGACGACGGCGATCTTTTGCGGCGAGTTGTGACCATGTGGGCGGTGCCTAGCAGCATGCGCCGACAAAGTGAGCCATAGTCAATCGGCCGTGAGACGAAAGCGGAACGCGGCTTGTCTTGGGTGCGGCTCACAACATGATCGCGCAGCGTTTGGCTGAACTGCAAAAAAGTGCCAATCGCTGGCAGGAAAAACGCCTCAGCCAAGCATCATTGATATCGAGTACTACTGTTTCCGAGCGCAAAAGTGCTTTCTTGCAACGAAATTCGGTAAGCGATATCTACATCACTATACCATTGATGCATTTGTATACAGGTGCAAATTGGAGGTACATCTATAGAATTTTATACCTGGGTTGGAAAGTAATAAAATAACCTTTGGGCAAGCAGAACACAAATGAGGTGACGAAGTTTCCATTAATGATGCTGGCGAGACTTTTTTTTTTGTTGCAATTAAGAGCGATAGTGAGTGGGAGTACTGATATGACTTCGTTCGTGATACGTTTCTACGACTGAAGATTAGAAACTGTGATAATTTGTCATTTAATATTTTATATTGAAACATATTGTACTCCTCTCTTTTAATAATAGAATAGAGCGGCTGTTCAAGTCATCTCGCTCTCCGGATGGCTCCTGATGGCGGATTTTTTTTTTTCCAAACTTGCATATTTCAAGCGGTTGGTTGTCCATATTTCACCGGCAGAGCTGTAGGTTGTCTAAGATAGAATTTTTCTCGCATCACATTTTTACCGTTTTTAGTCCGGTCGATCCATAATGGCTGAGATGTTTTTAAAAGCGTTGATGTCAACATGAAGCATCGAGCAAATGCCTTGAGGAAGTGCTTATTCCGATAGCGGCTTAACAAATTTCTCCACTTGCTTGCCATTTTGCTCGCTACATATTTCAGTTGTTTTCTAGCGGAAGTCATTCATTTTTTTTTGCAGTCGGCTGTCAATTGCTCTTTCTTTCTTCTTTCATAATTCACTCCGTTTGTCGCTAACATTGTGAAGCATCTAAATGCATAGAAGCTTTTAGCTTCCTTTTTGAATACAATATAAGCAATTAAATCCCAGCCAGCGTTTGTTCTATTCTCATAGTGCACTGAAATACATTTATTGATAGATACGCTACTATAGAAGTCAGCAGATGAACGAATCTATTCAATAATTTTACAGCCGCTTATTCATACAAACTCTTGTCATGCTTATTTTCCACTCACAGACTTTTTGCGATGCTTAAATAAGCGTAGTAATCGATTCTTGTCGGTGCTGATCACTTCAAACGTTTTTGCTTTCTTGACGAATCGCATTTCCCTTGAAAAGAAAGTTGTAATGTGGAATTATCTTTCTGCAAATGCGTTTATTGATTACACTCATTTAATCAACAATAAATCATTCAGAAATATTCAATTTATTTGCTTTCAGAGATCCTCATTGAAACGATTTCCTTTGAGATTTCCACTTGTGCGTGCTGAAGCTAGCTTTTCAGTGAAAAACCCTCAGTATAGAGAGTTTCTTAACCGGCGATACATCCGACAACTTCACTTAAAGCCTTTTACACGTTTTTCATATATATATATATATATATATATATATATATATATATATATATATATATATATATATATATATATATATATATATATATATATATATATATATATATATATATATATATATATATATTTATATATATATATATATATATTATATATATATATATATATAATGAAAAAGGTGTAAAAGAAATTTGCTGTTGATAAAACAATGAAAGTCTTATCGATGGAAACAAAATCTCCTATTATGAGCTATTAACCTCCTTTAATTTATTATTATAATGAGCTGTATAGTTTTAAAAAAGTCTGAAGCAACCGTATACCACTCAATTGAGTCTTTTAAATGTTCTACATTGGTGAAAGAAATGATTGTCATTCTTTTCGGCAATTTTTTCAAAGAATTAAGAAGAAATATGCTCGATATTTTGCATAATAAATATATCGGCTTATTTTATGTAAATTATTTATGATATGCAAATGTCGGATTGTGAAATTTTCCATACTGCTAATATAATTCACTGATGCAATTCATTTATTACGTTGGATTACCATTGCAAATCGATGGCAGTACAGTGGAGCATTCGACATCTATTCAGCGTTTTTATGATCGTATAATGCTTCTTTCTGCTTATTTACTCTCGAATCGGCAAAGCGATTAGAAATTAATTCTTGGAGTTCAACAATTCAACACAATTTAAAATCGAAATTAATATACTAGTTATACTATACTTAAGTCTTAGTTACTTTTATAACTAATATAGAGTAATTTAATGTTTAGAGGTAATTTTATTTATTTATTCAAGTATCATAATTATTAAAGTTGTATAGATGAGTAATTATTTAGTTAAAAAAAAATCAAAATCGAGTATTTCTAACTACAAGCGTTCTCTTAGAATCGTTTTTTTCCCCAAACGGAAGCGTACCTGTCTTCTACTACCATCATTCTTGTTTCATTGTGATCAAATTTTCACCCTTTTTAAGAGATTTTTTTTGGGGGGGGGGGGGTTGAGGGGAAGTAAATTATTACTGTTTTACTATCCTAGTTCATTGGATTACGCAAATTTTTGCTGCAAATAACTAGTAATCATTGACAACGAAAAAAAAAAATACTTCTTTGACGAAATATCACGCTTAAGCAACGGAATAATAAATGAGACATTTCGCTTATTATTAAGTGGAAAGAGAGATATCTATTTTATAAAATTGCATCCCAACTTTGTATGCTTCAAGATTGCATTTTTTTTTCTCATCCGTTCGCAAACCCAATAATGCTTTTTTTTTTCATCGAAACGGCCGTTTTTATAGCAAAAAAAAAAAACCATTGTAATTTCTCTGCTGCTGAAAATATACGCTTGTAAAATAATTATATAAAGGCGTATTTATTCAAATGTAATCGTAATATTGGTATCTATAATTTTAAAAAAAAAAAAAGAAAATTAACCATGAAAAAAATTCACACTCGAATATCACATCATTTTTACGAACACAATGGCCTATTATTAGGTTCTATTTTATTTTTTTCGTCTATTACGCTTTTGTTTGATTTTTTTATTGATGAAGCATTTCAATTTGTGACTTTTTTTTGGGGGGGGGGAGAGGG
This sequence comes from Ascaris suum, assembly GCA_013433145.1. Classification (NCBI taxonomy): domain Eukaryota; kingdom Metazoa; phylum Nematoda; class Chromadorea; order Rhabditida; family Ascarididae; genus Ascaris; species Ascaris suum. The sequence continues at coordinate 5,281,656 of CM024191.1, read as the reverse complement.
GGGGGAGGGGGGGGGGGGGGAAATTTTTTTGTGATTTCAATTGTGAAACGTTAAGTGGTCATTATGAATTACAACCCCCAATTTGTGTATTTTAAAATTTACTTTGCAACTAGTAAGTAAAATTTGTGTTGAAAACATCATGTCATCTATTAAAACCGATCGGGCGAAATTGTGTCATCGAATGTTCGACTGAGATCGAACCTGATGTCTATCTATCAAAAACAATGACTAATCATTTGGATGGCGGCTTTTGTGTTCGATTCGCCGAAAGTTTCTTTTCTTTTTTTTTTTTGAAGAAACTGAATTATCGCATTTATTCATCATTTCTTATTGCTCTAAAGAATAATGCTCAGCAACATTCTCCTCAATGTGATTCTCAAAATTGCGATAGTGACAGCCGTTTGCCAGATGTATACTTCACAGAGAGAGCTTATCAAGAGGAATAAGTATGTGCAGAATTGAATAGGTGCTGTCCTAGGATATGCTTAATGCAACATCTCCAAACAGTAAGTGAGTTGTGTTACATTTATTTCGATCAAGGTATTTTGGCATCGAGGGAGGTGCGCTGCTTTTCCTCATCTTCTCTAGATGATGAAGTTTTGAGCATACCTGCGAATGATGTATGACTATGTTGCTTGTGCATTTAGAACGACTACTGCCAACAAACAACATAATTCTTATTCATCATTACTCAAACAATCATTTCGCTTTACTTTGCCATTTATTTGTGCTTGGCTGAACGGCATGCAGCACTCTCATACGTGTAATGCACTTTATAGCCTCTTGTATAGCGAGAGGGTTTATTCATGAATGCAGGTGTATGAGTAAGCCCATCCTAACGCGCATATGCGAGTGAATAAGTGACAGGTGCTTAATCGATGCTTAAATGCCACTGAAGAGGTAAACCATAGCTATTAGACTCATCAGTACTTTCTGAGCGGATGCTGTTAGCGGTGATCATTCACAAATCTAGGTATGCTGCTTCAAGTGTTTGCTGATCGTGGCAACGATTATCGGAAGAATCTTCTTTTTTTCTGATCCAGACTTCTATATATATTAGAAAAGAAAAAGGCATCCCTTAAATTTGTTGGCATATATTCCTGATGAGTTTTAATAATAATGTGGAGGGTATATGATTGAATTTTTCTCATAACAACAATACATTCAAAGATTGTCAAACAAATCAGTCATATAATAAGCGAGTTTTTCCGCTCTAGGAGCCGAAATTGGGTACATCTTCATTGCAATTGCACCAAATATTGCATATTACCTTCTCCTTTGCCTTTTTTTAAAAGTCTGTTCAATACGTTTACGAAAATTTGATAAATTCCATGTTTTTTTTTGAAAATTTCCAAATCATATTTTTCAATTCTAAGTTTTTAAATCGTTTTTCATATTTTCATTGCGTATCGAGAGGGCTAACTGAACATTTGCCGAGTATTGGGTTTTCAGTTATTACCGACGACAGATACTGAGATTAAAATACTCCTCCAGATTTGATTTAACGAATTGCTCGGAAATATATAAATTTATTATTTACTTCAACGTGAAATATTTATATTATTGAAGGGTACTCTTCCGCACAGTATAGGTGATAAAGTTTGATTGACCGTATCGCCTATCAACAAAACCCCAATGTTACTTCATTTAAAGCGACCATATATCAGTAACAATTTCACTGAAAAATTCTTCGCTAACAATTATACATCATGAATAAGTGCTCAATTGTTGAAGAGTGCCGTCATCGTATTGTTTATTGCGGCGATCGGTTTAAGCCGCCGTATTTATATTTATGACGTCGAGCGGAAACGGAAATGTTTATTACTTATAAATTGGTATTTGTTTATTTACATAAAATTTTGCTCACAATTGATGAATGTACGATGTTCTCAACTTCCTTTGTGCAATAATTGATATGATTGAACTCATCAATGTTTACATATTAAACAAATAAATCATCTTAGCAACGCGCAACTTGTGTTTTTCTTCACGTCGATCGCTTAGATGCACTTTCGACTACTCTTATACTAGTGTACTTGCACGTGTACTATAATGTGCTACTGTACGCTACAGTAACGTATACTAGTAAACTAGTATATACTAGGTACTATTATTTACTCATCTAAGGACATTTTTTTTAAACGCAAAGTATTATATTCGCAAAAGAAAAAGTCGTCGTCAGATACATTATTTCTCTTAATGACCATGATAGCTTTTTATTAAAGAAAGCGCCAAATAGATGTAGATTATTCCATAATGCAATTATTTAATTTTTTTTATATTTTATAGTTTATATTGGATTAAAAGTTTCTATATAAATATAAGAATTATTTGCCCTTCTAAAGATATGTTCAAGAGCATAAAATTTATCCATCCTCCTCAAGCCTTTACCGGCTAATATCCTTCCTCTAGCATCTTCTGTTGAGGATATGAAAAGAAATTTCTTGAGCACAAATCAGGATAATTCAATGGTACCTTGAAGCTGAAAGACAATGCTTGTGGCTCAGTTTTTTTTTCTATTTTATATTAATTTGGCTTATGAGTGCTATCTCGTTGATGAATTATAATCCTCTGGATCACAAAAATGTGCGCTTCATTTGTGGGGTAACAATTAGCCAGCAATTAGAATCGACACAATTGCAAGAACTCATTGTATTGTCGTCGGCGACTACTAGGTAGCTATTGAAATCTTATGGACTATACAATTATGACTTATACCACTTATAATTTACAACTCTCACAGGTGGTCTATGCAAATATTTGAGCTTCTCAATTCGCATCACATAGCGGAAACATCGATGCTCATTTTTTATGTGGGAAACGTCCGCTATTTTATGGGAACGCTACTCGTGGCTTTTTATCGATTCGAAATGTTCCCACTTTTTTATTGTGTCTAAATAGCTATCAACTTTGCATTTCCTTCCTCTCCCCCTTCGCCCTCCTTCCCTTCCTCCTCTCCCTTCTCTAGCCATTCAGCTTAGCCGCATGTGATTTACAACGTTCATAATTAGGATGTCGCAAGGCGTAACTAAAGCACCTCATCCGGTATAGAGATTTTGAATCGGGTTTTGAATATCAGAAGGATATATTGGAGACGGTATTTTATGCAATCATAGTGGAGGTGGTACCATGGCTTTTTAATTGGGAGCAATGTGATGTTATCGATATTCACACAAGGAAATAGTTTTTTTTTTCTTGTATCTTTTCTAATTTGATATCGTTCCTATACTGAAACAACTTTGACGAGTCGAAAAAATTAGTACGAATGCAAAATGCATTGCTGAAATGTTAGTAAATCGAAATGTTTTGCACCATGCTGTTTTGAATTTACGTACTTTTTATTGACAACCGGTATTACGAGCGATCAATTTCTTGTTTGGCGCCAAAGCGGGAAGATTTGCAACTGAGAATCGAATTGTTGTGCGTTGTGATGTGTGGGGGGGGAGTATGTTTGCTTCATTCAATTTCTTGCTCATTTGTTTTTCTACGATTGATTGGTTGTATTATCAAGATTTTCTTCTCAGGTATCATTAGAAACGGTCACATTAACGAAGAGTTAACTATTAAATGGAGAAGGTTTCGTGGGCGCGTTTATATTCCTCTTCTCCTCAGCGATTATTTGGATGTGTTTTTTTCTCATTTTTATATAATTACTTTTTCCCCCCCCCCGCATATACGTTGAAATATTTTTTGGGGGTTAGTTTTATTTAAATTATAAATAAACGATTTCGTTTTATTTCAGCAGAGGCGAATCTTTCTTCATTGTTCAATTTTCTAATCAAATTCGTCTAATAAAATGCTTTCCAAAAAACAATTCACCTTATTTTTGTAATGTTCATTTACGTGGATTTCGTTTTGAATGATGATCACAGTAAGTCTCGTACTCTACATTTCTCACTGTATATTATTTCATTGCTATATCTCTAGTCCAATGAAACTAGCCTACTAGAATTTTTTCTTTTCTTTTCTTTTCTTTTTTTTTTTTTACAACAGTGTTTCACGTCGACCGATATAAACTAATAATAATTCGAAAATGTATGCGTCCCATTTTTGTGAATAAATAATTCAAAAAAAAAGCTCTCTAAATATTGTTTTTTTTTTTTCATTCTTCAAATTTCATTGTTAATATTTTTTTCATAAAATTTCTCTCCACTTAAAAATTCCAAAAAATTTATTGCAATTAGTTTCTCAAATATTCCATCAAAAAAAAAATTTTTTTTTTTTTGCGAAGTGGATGTTTGTATTAATTTTTCTTTGCGCTTCCTTATGTTTTGTCCGTTTCACTCATATCCTGGCATTATTGCCCCCCTTAATCTTACAATAATTTCTCGGCGTTAGACATTCTTATTTTCCACTTTAAAGTGATTTGCTTTTATGGTCGTTATTTCACATGAATATAATCGCTATAATCAAACATTATTTCGCGTATTGTGTTGACTGCAATTATTAGAGAGTTGTTTCAATTAGTGCGGAAAAAAATCTTCACCATACTATTTCCGTTGCTGTTTTGGTTTATATGGCTTGTAAACCTAACCTAGATGAGTGGTATACAGTATGTGCGATTATTTCTTCGCTTTGTACCAACCGGCGACAAGCCACCACAGCATTTTACCTGTTCACCGATAGTTGAGGTGGGAGGACTGGGGGGGGGGGGGGGGGGAGGTTGCAGAGTGTAGATGGACTGACGACAGTCGTTCAATGTCTGCATGGGTTCCTTTAGTTTCAAAAATTTTACAGATCGGCTCCGAGAATAAGCTGGTGGCACCAACTCGGCCACCTGCAACTTCACTCACTAACCAACCTTCCGTCTACAAAAAGGTTCGTTGTACTTCCGTTCATTGTTGTTCACTTCATTCAGCAACAACAATGTTACTCCTAACATGCGCCACATAAAAATACTCCAACTTTTAACTGTTTTAAGTGTATTTATGCATCTGTATACTTGTTAATGCTGTAATGGTAGCCTTGCTGAAGGCGAGACGCAATCACTTATTTCTTGATTATTCACACATTCTCACTTCTCCGCAGCAGTGAAATTGGGTACGTTATTGAAATGCGCCGAAGGTGCAAATTTTTAAATGATTTCCATAGAAACTTCGAGCTTTTTTTGGTGCAAATTTTTAAAATCTCGCGAAACGGTTCTACAGCTGAACTGATGGCGAACACGCATATCTTCTCACCTTTCCGCCATTTCATCTATATATGTTACAGGTGTATGTACTTACATCTGCATATATATATATATATATATATATATATATATATATATATATATATATATATATATATATATATATATATATATATATATATATATATATAGTCGGCAGATGTATCATTTTTTAAATTTCCGTAGGCGGCTTTAAAAATTGTTTATCAAAATCGAAAACATTTCGTCGTAGCTTTTTGACTTATGCTTCAGCTAGCAATATGTGGAGTGATGCTTAATCTCAGTAACAGTTTTTTTATTTGTTTTACTTAAGAATATTGCATTGTCCACCTAAAATTGTAATATTGCCATTGGACGGCTGTTACACGCTCATTGTTTAACGTAATAATGGAGGTTTATAGCTCATTATAGGCTTATAGCAGGCAGTCGCAATAATGTTTGAGCGTTTCCACATTGACTTTTAAAGAGAGTTTTTCTTGTTTTGTTGCTTTGACATTGGATTTGATTTCGAGTAATATTATTTATAGAAGTTTCCACTGAATCGGGTTATATATTGTGTTCGACTTTACAGTATAGCTTCAAGAGGCTCATTATCTGGACGGACGTCTGCCTTCTCAATTTATTGCCAGAGAATTTGGTGTAACTATCTCAAGGGATTACATTCTAGCAAAACAAAATATTCCCTCAATTTCGACTTTTTTTTTTGCCCACTCTTATGATGGATCGTTTTTATTTGTTGCTTTTAAACATTAAAGGCATTCTCAGCTCTCTTAGACCAGTTTCATCTAGCGCTACATATTCGTTTTATATACTGCTAATAAAATATATTTGATTGTTTGATGCAAAGGGATCACTAAATGGGCCCACCCAAGGTGTGACAGCGGCGACGTTTATGAATTCTCGTTTGCAACACTTAACCGGGGATGTGTTCTCTTTGAAAGTGTAATAATATTTCTATTTCTATTAAATCAGTGGGTTTTTTATCATTGTAAAATGCTCACATCTCACAAGTGCTTATTCGATAGAGATAATTGCATTCGCGTATTATGCGCAACAATATTGGGTATATTTTTTCTTCGAATAGAAACGTGACGATCGCTAAAGTGCTGTGTTAAAAAAACATATCGAAATGCTCTGATAAAAACGAATTCTAAACGGCGATGTTGATATACCTTATTATTAAATAGTCTTGTATTGACTATTGTTTTTTTTTTTTGTGGATATTGCCCATTAATTGTGCATATCGTCGTATAAATTGTCCATTAGGTTTTAGCATTGTGTTATTATGGTGATTATCATAGCGCAAATGAATGATTTATTTAAGTGAGAAAATAGCGAACTCGATTGTTTGATCTGCACTAATATACATAAGGAATTCATTTTCAGTGAAGTTATGCACCAATTTCGGATACGGAAACTAAAGGGTTCAGCAAGAGTTTCTGCCATATTTTTATACAATAGTTGGCAGGAAAATTTCTTCGTAAAATTCACCTAGGTTCCAGCTAATTTAGTCATTTCCACTTAGTCACATAGGTAGGTAGTGACGCGAAGGTATTTTCTTAATTTTCCTCTTGTTTGCTTCCGCGCGTATCGGTACATGCGGAAACAAACAAAATTAATTGCAAAATTGGGAATTCTGAAAGTCTATATTCACTAAGCGCATAGTGACGATGTTGTATCTGTGTGTGAATGTCTCTTTCTGTGATGGTTTCATCTTGAGAAAAATTGTCGTTTGAATTGCTAAATTTAACGGATATAATGAACACAATATGAAGGCAATATTGCTGCTTTCGATATCACCTTGTAACGTTTATCGCAAACAAACAACTATGAACGCTTAAAGATGCTTTAAATTGTTCATATGTATTTTGTATTGCATTGCACTCCGATTAGATTGCAAGAAATGAAATTTTTGCAATTGATTTATGGTGGCGATTGGATTAATTAAAATTTTTTCTATTGCTCGTATTTTATTATTGAAGTAGTTGAATTGTTGGACAACGGGAAAGTGCCTACAGTATAATTGCTATGAGACGTTTCTGCAGTTGTATTTTGAGAGGTGAATATTTTTGTTGCTCATTCAGCAGCAACATAAGGAAATTCACTAGCAGTTAGAATATTCCATTTCGAACGAATAGGCCTAAGTAAAAAGCAAGCAAATGAACGTGCTATTATTGAGGTATCGTTTCAGGAGATGGCGAGTGATAATGTCGCGGTCAAAGTTGCAAAACCGGAACTCGGGATAGGCGTATATCGAAGAGGTATCCTCGAAGAGCGCAAAAACAAACTCGTTGAGGTGCTCTTTTCTGACATTAAAAAAAAAAAAAAGAAGTTTTCAGTATTTTTTCCTAAGGTTTTCTTTTCTCAAACTTTTATATATGTATGTTTACTGTTGAGAAAATTTTTCAATGCTTCATTTTCATTCTTCTTATTGAACTATTTTTTGCTGCACAGCAGTTTATACCAATTAAGCCATTTTATTCATTGTTTATTTTTGTGGACAAATTTTTTGCTGCTCAAAAAAAACTTCTTTTTCATAGTACGATCATAATGTTGGATTTTTCTAGGCAAAATGCCAGTGTATTGTACTTTCTGCTCTAGTTTTTTTTTTTTGAATATTCTCATGTATAGTGTTTGTCACCTTCTACTAGACGATAACCAGTTTCCACCCAAATATAGTTTGCATATACTCTATCAAATGCGTATTTGATTTTCGCTTAACTGAATCACTTTAATATTGTCACCAATATTGATTTATTGATGAGTGAGCTAAATTTTCACGGCTTAATAGACAGTTTGGTGGATATTATTTTACGTTGTCTACAGCATATGCATTAGGAAATACTTAAATAAGCTATGCCCATGTTATAATTTTTAACAAATTCGGATGTGCTCATTGTTTTATTTCCTTTCGGGATTTTATTTTTCGATTCGCTTCTGTACAAGCTGGAAAGTACAATGTCCTGTAATGATGAAACAAAATTCAAGAGTAAAGCTGATGAACACTTTTCGCGTCTTTTTTTCTCCTTACTTTTTTTTTCATATACCTGCATTTTCCTTTTCATTTCCTTACGATCATTTTTTTTTTTTGTAATTTTGTGATGTTTTCTTCTTCTCTTTTTCAGTATTTCTTATGCAACCAGTTTGCCGAAATAGTGAAATTTTATTCGGTCTTTAGCCTTCAGAAATTTTATGCATCATCACGCTTAGAAACGAGTATTTTCTGTTGTGTTCACATGAATTCGTGTTGTCTAGGCTTCAAGACGTCATATAACTTTGAAGTTCTGTGACTGTCTGTAATCCGTACCAGAATCATTTTCTTCGTCACCCCATCCTTCTTCTCCCGCCCCCCCCCCTGTGCCCCGTGACATTTCCTTTCGCTTAAGAAAATGTATTTTTCGGATCATGTAATTTTTCAACGAAAAGTATGGGAGACACGCTTCTTTGCTTCAGCGAAAAAGGATTATCTACGCAATTTCAGTCATCGGAAAAATGGCGATCACGTGTGCATGCGGATCCGGAGTTGGAGAATCTGGAAGCAGTCGGCAGGATGAGGAAGGACCACAAATGCAAGGTGATGCCAACGCGAACTCCGGCCATCGACATCGGCAAGGGCCTGGATCGATTTTACTCTAGTTGTTGTAGCGTCTCACCGCCCTCTAAACTGTTGCATATCTCGGATGCTGAGTTTGACGACATCACGTCACACACACCTAAGTAATTCTGATTTACTTCTGATAAAACTGGTTCGGTGGTCATTGAAAGAAATTAAATTGCCGGAAGTATTTGAATAAATACGTCATTCACAGATTTTTAAACGTACGTATTGCTCTGTCGTTTTATATCTTTTCTTTTCTTTTTTGTATTGTTTAGAGCGTCTTCTCATTAGGTCAAACATTATACATTTGCACGTTTCGCTCTACGCAATGAGCCATCATTGATATGCGGCGACGTTTTTTTTTCGACGGGGAGCGTCTTGCAGAGATGCTAAGCTCTAGCAATATAGCATCGTGAACGGCTGATAGCTTGATTTTTGCTCGCTATTTTCCTATCAAGGGAGCTGAGCTATTTCTGCAAATTTCTGGGAATTTCTGGGAAAATTAGCATCCATAAATAGAATTCAAATGAAATAGGCAATAATTGCGAAACTGTATGCATTAGGGAATCAATTGAATCGGATAGCGTTTTGCTATTGCATCTAAGTAATGCTTCGAGGTTAAGCGATCGGAAGTTGTTTGGCAATAATCCATTTATCAATACGTAAATTTCTTTCGACAAATGAGATTTTTTTCTGTTTAATTCTGAGGTGAATATTTAGTGAAGTACGGCATATTGCACTCTTATTAGGTTGATATAACAAAGAATAGGCGAAAGTAGCGATATAAGACTAAGATAAGGATTTATATGCGTTGTTTAAACGTAGAGTGCACAATGCGTTCGCCCGCATATCTATTGAGGTCAGTCGTGTTACGGCACTTTTGAGGTCGCATATTCTCCAATTTATGCTTAACTAGTTTGCACACTGCAACTCACCTGTTGCCCCTTATCGACACATCGCGACGCATACGATGATGCACTTATGAACACTGTTTGAAACAATATACAAATTCAAGAACTCACATCTCATGTCCAAGACATCATTTCAGCTCATTTTCTTCCACTGAACTCAGCTGATAATTGCAGCCCTCGAAAGTTGATTAATGAGGGGTTGACATTACACTTTAACACCATCTTTCCTCCTTAAATTTTCGAGAACTTTGCAGGCAAAGACTTTCTACTGAGGGCTCACTTTTTTGATCCAAAGTTGAGGTGCACTAACTGGAAAGCTTCAAGAGATCACTTTTTACATGAACATGAGATTTTAGTGATCAGATTACTGGGAATAGTCTTATTTGAGTGAATCGTGAATGGTCAGTTTTTTCTTTGACCGCAAACTTTGCCAAAGGTCTTATTTTGCGATGTATTTTCCTGAGAGTTTCTGAAAATGTTGTATCTTTAGGGTGTTTATCTACGGTCTGGTTGTTTATTGCTCACCTCTCAGTGTTTCTGTTATGACTTGGTGGAGTAAAGCATGAGGGAGAGGGAGAGAAATATTTCGATTGTTAAAGAGTTGTAAGTGCGAAGTGCCACACTTCAATCCATCCGCAATCGCTGATTTGAACGGGGATCGAAAATGTTGATTGGTTAAAATGAATGCGAGTGACATTAAATTATTGAATGGATCTACAAACTGGCATAAATTAGTTGAATTACCAAAATTATAAATTAGTTACCAAAAGAATGATACAACAAAAATAAAGAAAAACTACGAGACATACCCGAAATGGCTGCGATTATTTATTTCTGTTCTCGCATAACCTTGCAATATGACATAGTTGCTATTCAGCTCTTGAAAGCTGCAGGTTATTAGTTCCGTCTCGACCATTAGCTCGACGTCGAGTTCGAAATCGTGCAACTCATCGATTACCTGAATTCTCATCGCCAATTGTTAGCAGTGCGCCTGTGACTCCGCTCGATTATCGTTTGAAAAAAGAGGAGAGCAAAGATGATGTATCAGAGACAGGCATCGCAATAAGCGCAAAAAAGGTGCTCTTATATGTTTTCCTTTGAAATATATTATTTCATTTATTAATTGCTGAATTGAAGGGCGCTCGACAAGAACGTCGCTAATCCGGTAAAGGATTTGATGGAATTTATTTCTCTTAGTTAAAAATAAAAATATTACATTGCTCAGTTTTGATAGCTATTTGTTCTACAAAGTAGCAATTTGCAGAAATTATGTTGTATGTAATTATTTGTGCTATGAATAGATTTTTTTTTTTGTGGAAACGATTTGCTCATTTTATATCTCATCAATTTTCTATTGGGTCGTTTTTCTTTTGTTGCTAATCGTTTTCAGTGATCGTTTTTCCTGAATCAAATAGGAAAATGGGAACTTTCTATGGGAAATTAGTGAAATTTTGATTTCGTTCAGCGATACGTTTTTATCGTTTTGTGACGCTCATAAAATTACTTTATACAATTTTATCAGGTTTATTATGTTGGATTTCAAGTTTATTATTGAAAGTTTTTTTTTTTAAATTTATTAGCGCAAACTTTTTCATGCATATCAAATATTAAGCATTTTAGAAATTTTATTGAAAACAATTAAGCTGATTTTTATATAAGATTTAAAATATTTTCATGCATGGAATGATTGAACTAAATTAGGAGATTTGGAAATTTAAGCTGTGATCGCTCTTTTTGCTTTTTTTTTTTTTTTTTTGCAGATCGGTGTATGTTAGATGGTGCTTCTTCACTAGTATAGACTGAATTTATTTATGGTCTTCGAGAAGAGTTGAAGAGTTTCAACTAATGTTTTATTATAGGGTTTACAATCGAAATTGGATTATTCGGCTGTGAAATTGAAGAAAGCTGAAGTGAAATCGCCGTATCCGGATTTAATGTTAATCAGAATCAAAGGTTAATGCCTTAATTCATTTTCCTCTCGTCTGAGAAATCCTCTAATACGTTGATAAGTCGTTTTTTCCTCTTCAAAGAAGTCCTAAGAATTTACGTTCTCATATTTTCCCTAATCGATGAATCTTTTACAAAGTAATTAATGAGGATGATGATTTGGCAGTTTTCACTTCACTTCCGGTGGGTTCTCATTTTTTATGAACAATTGCGATAGGAAAAAAAAAGGCTAAATATTAGAATTGCGTGGAACTTTTAGCAATTTATGAAATTTTGCACGTTTATCGAAAACATTCTGATTGTTGTATGCAACGAATTGTTTTCGTTTCGTTTTAATGCGTCATTTCATGCGTTATTATAGATGCTTCTTATAAAAGTCTATCTGATTGAACGATAGTAGATAGTAAGTAAGTAATTTTAAAAGATAGTAAGTAATTTTCATTAATGATATAAAATTTCAATTTCCATCATTTCAAAGATAATTTTTCGAATCATTATTCATGGGGATGTATTGCTTTAACGATTTATCTTCTTTATAGGTGAAAAACACGCCGATGTTCGTTTGGTGGCACCGAAATATTCCTCGATTCACGCCTATGCTGTATTTATTTTACTCACTCCAATGCGACTTTTTCTATACACCGGAAAATATGCGAATCTCATCGAGAAAACAAAAGTAATTTGTCAAGTTGTTTTCAGCTTTGAATTATGTACTTTTCCAGGTGTTTTTCGCTCTGTTTATGTTTTCTGTGCAAACGTCTGGTTGGCTCATTTTTCAGTCGTATATGGAGTTGGGATTTCAAAGCGTCGATATAAGATAGAGAATATGGAAGTTATATTTGTCGAATTATTAGTAGCGATTTTATGAACCGAAAAGGAGATTTTCTAAGTACTACTTTTATACTCCTTCGCAGGTGTAAAAAACATTTCCATTTATGATCTTAGGAGGGTGCACAAGCGATGGAACCTAATCTGCTTAACTTTCTGTTTTGCGAATAGTGTTTTTTTTTAATGAATGAAGATTTCTTGTCGAGGAATATTGAGGCTATTTTTAACTCGATTTGATCGAAAGAATTTTAAACTCTTCACAAAGTTGATTTATGATAGGTGATATGCGATGTTTGTTTGAAACGAATTGCATTTAGTATGAAGCCACCATTTAACATTCCTGTTTTCATCTCGGAGTAGCGTAGGGAGAACCTCTTTCAATGAGTGCCCGGTTGTATACTTGTTTCATCGTTGAGCTAAGAACAGCAAACACGAATAGCTGAGTTGGCAAAAGCAGTACAACTGCATACTCGATTCACCCACTTATCCCGTCTAGATGTATCCATACGGCATACCGAAAGGAATCAGCTGCATTTCTAGTGCCGACACCCGACCGTGTACTTCAATTTAGGTTGCGGAAGGATGTTGTGCTGCATACAATTCAAAATTGATGTGGTCCTCCAAGAGAACAGTTATCGCTCTCGGCGTGTACGGAAAGTGATGTTTTAGGCTCCCGATACTATCATCTTTCTTTATAAAACCATAAAGAAACATTCTAATAATTCGAATTGTAAGTGTGTAACTGCTTAGGGACTGAACACTGTTTAATCCTTGCAGGCAACACAAATCGCGACGAGTGTCTGTAGTAAGAATGGTGAGTTGGGATGTTATGCGAAGCAAGTCGAGTACGTAGGCGAGCAAGCCAGCGGCAGTGAGTTCTGGAAATTGCTCGGATGTACTGATGGTGAATCTTTTCGCGAGGACTACGTACCAGATCAACTGCTCCAGATTGTGGAGCCGTTTGAGGAGATGATCGCTGCAACGAATATCATCTTCAAAATCGCCGCCGATAATAGCGTGTTCACTTTTTCGTCCGCCGAAGTACCCAAATATTCAGTGTTTCATCCGAGTGCCGTAAGTGAATTGTTGAGTTTTTCTATTTCATTAACTAAGGAACTAAGGTTCACTTTGATGGATTAATAAGTAGTAAAGGATTTTAAAGAGCGACGGAATTGCACTAAAGAGAGCATAGACTGATTTTTAAAGAGGATGCATTTTTCAGAAAATATGAAAATGTTTCGAAGGCTATTAATTGAAAATCGAACAATCGTTGTGATAGCCGTCATCGTGAAGATACATCTAGGCTTCTAGGCTCGGCAAATAAAACGCAAAACTTATCTGATAATAACTTTTGATTAGCAAAGTTCGATACGAAAGAAAATTTCTGCTGAAAAATGCTTTAGTTTATAATTGAAAAAAAAAAAAAAACAACTCGAACTACAAAGAATTTGATTGTAGCCTAGGTGTACATAAATGTTACCTCTTTTGCAAATATTTTTAGAAACGGGGTTTTTTTTGCATTTGCGACATTGGTCTTCGTTGTAAGGAAGGTCGCTTCTGAAAAAGTAACCGATGAATTGTGCGCGAAAGTATTTTTCTTGCTCCTGAATGGGTTTACAGTATAATGTAAGTAAGTCATTGTAAGATGTGCATATAGATAGTGTTGGAAGTGTGGAAATTTTTTTAGAATCTCGTATTTGATTTTGGCTCGGAAATTTACGTCTGGGCTGGACGAAGCGCCGATCGCAACGGAACACGTCAGGCGCTAGCTTATGCGGAAGAATTGGTGCGTTTGTGTTGCTTACTCAGTAGGATGGGGTGAAAGCTTTCGGTTTTTGTTTCGTTTCAATAAGTATTCTGTTTCATTTCAATAAGTGTGCGATATTGAATTGCTGACACAATTCACACAGAATTCTCGTTGGTATTGAAACGCTCGTAGGTAATAATATTTTGTCGTTTATGCAGTAACCGTAGCAAATGAAACTCCCAACTGAACTAATAAACGTTTTCACGAAAATTAGTTATGGGTTTTATATGCTAAGAGGATGCCTTGAAGAGCCAAAACGCTAACATAATGGTCCCTTCATCTGTCACACTTTGAGGAAGTATTACTTGCAAATATCATTGGCCGCCCTTCTAAAAAAGTTTCATTCGGAGGCATCTGAAAATCGTTTGGGATCCCGAACTGCTAGCACTACATCTGACGGAAATGCACGATCATTTCTTGCGCCACACACCTGTAGAATAGCAGTGTTTTGAAAATACGCAATAATCAACGGGCCGTGAAGACGCACAGCAATAGTCTGATATATTGGTTTAGTGCAACAACATTACCTGTTCCGAATATGCGTCGGATGATGCTGATGTTCTAAGTACTGCGAGCAAAAGGCAACTAGTAGTGGTAGTAGCTTTTTTTGTTTTGTGTTGACGTTTTGATTCATAAAATTGTCATTGGCCACTGGATGAGCGCAAAATTTGCATAAAAATACCTAAGAGAGTTTTCTAGCGATCGGCATCTTGTCTCAGACACAAGGCGCACTTTCGCACCAAATCGAAAAAGCGCGCTCTCTTAGTGACCAATCGGTCACCTTTGCCCGCTCAACGGCTGCGTGGAAATGCTAACATTGCGTAGCCTTTTCGCGTTTGTGGATTCTCTCTTTTGCGTCTTCCTTCATTTTGCTATCTACATTGGTTTCTGCATCTTCTATACGTCAAATTGTTTTATGCAAATTTTTCTGCAATGAATTAAGGCATTAACGTAACAAAAGTTCTATTATGTTATTATTGTTGTCCGTTGTTTACGACACCTCAACAACGCATCATCTGACATAGAAATTCTGTTATATGTGACGGTAGTGAAACGAAATTTTAAGACAGAAATGAGCGTTCCGTAAAGCGGAGAATCACCGTGGCGCGTAATCTTGAATTCTCATTAAATGTTTTATGCTGTGGACTAATCTCCATCAACATGGATGTTTTTATCCTTTCAGCCATCACAATATTGCCTCTACGCAAATATTGCACACATTTGTGGTACTTTTATTTGCTGTTAATGTTTGATGCCAAAGCGATTGTCGCTTAAATGTTGAAATTTTCTCTGAAGAGTTTCATTTCCGTCAAACATAATTTCCGAGATATTATAGAGTGCAAATGTGTTTTCTCGCATTTCATCTCTTCAGGTGTCTTTTTCTTTCAGAGATCCCAAAGTGCGCCTCATATCAAGAATGCAGAGCTGTTGTTTGGTGACAGTTTTGACGGCGGAAGGCCATCATGGTGTGTGCTGATGAAAATGGCACAGGGATTGGGCGATGCGCTATTTCGGCATAAGTTCCATGATTGGAAAACTTCTACGGTAAGACTGTCGAATAGGTGGGAAATGCGACCACCAAAACGGGACATGTTGAACGTTATGGAGGAGGAGGCTATGGCTGTTGAACTTGGCAGGTAATAATAGTCACCTTTTTGTTAAAATATCATATCGACACTTCTTGAAACTTCATATCTTTTTGCGTTTAGTCGATTGTAAGAAGAAGCCTACATTTGAATAATTATAAGAAGGATATTGTGCAGTCAATATTCGGCTTCAGTTAATTATATTGAGACGTCATAAAATGGATTTTAGTGATCATCAGCGAGCCGTTAAAACAATCATTTCCATTATGTAAGATTAAGTTCTTAAGTTTAGTCCTTTATGTTGCCTAAATGGGACTCTTTAAGAGCGAAAGTTTTCTAATTAACGCTGCTATTCTTCTTTTTTTTATTTTGAAATATTTGTATTGCTTTTAATCGGCAATTAAAGTTGCTTTGCAAAAATAATTTACATCATGAGAACGCACCAATTCTAGGTCACTCGCAGCCAATTGCCCTAAAGAGTCGGTGCTGATTCTCGAGGAAACAGAGCTTGAACGTCGTGCTGATAATGTTTTTACGGAAGGACTGCAGTTTATGGTACTCGAAGGAGAGAACGAGCTACGTGAACTAGATGCAATGCATATGTTTGCCAGTGACGCATGTTATGTGATCAAATGGGAGTATCGTGTCGAGCGTACTGGTTCGTTCCGCTTGTTCTATATTCAACGTAATCTAATGGCCATCAATTTCACTATATTTTTACAGTGTTTAGTAATATTCTCAAAGAAATTGAAGTAAAGGCTCCAGCGTTTCTTGTTTTCTTTAAAAGTTTTTGTTTTTGTTGATGTAAGTTTGAAAGGATCTTTGCAATCTTCTTTTATATCTGTTGTAGCATCACAGAATATTAATAATGAACGTCTTATAAATGGAATATTTCGACGAATATTTCAACAAAACTTGATAGTTGATGGCATTTTGATGGGGAGGGAGGGGGGAGGAGTGGTTGCATAATAAATGTGACAGGTGATTCTTGTGTGAGCTTTTTTGAGCGCATAGGTCTCATATCTAAGCCTCCTCTTTCGTTGTCACATTCACTACGTTACGACTTACTTCGCTCGACCCAACCACCTCAGACCACATCGCAGTTCAGAGTTGAATCGAATGTTTAGGTGCACTTTGCTTACACAGCTGCTATTGTTATTGCTGCTGCATGTAGTTAGTCAGCTTGAATTTCGCTATTAAGGTATTCACAAGCTGGATGGAGGCAAACGTGAGCACGATACAGGGCGTCGTCGTATTGCCTACTTCTTCTGGTTGGGTTCAAATACAACAAAAAAGCAGCAAGGACTATGCGCTCTTGCGTTGAGGGACCTCGACCGTGATCGTCATCCACATGAACGTGTTTTGCAGGTAATGCAAGCGCATATTTACTTATTCTTTGTTATTACAGGTTACTGTTGCCATTAGCATTTCGAAAATCTTCAAATGGTTAGCGAAAGACTGATACAGGGTGATGATCGCCTCAAATGGTTATGGTGAGAAAAGGTAGTTTCTTTGAAATAATGGAGCTTCACTCATAGGGTTACTCTCGTCATTTCAGTCGTCGAAAAAATATGCATTTACAAAAAAAAAGAATTTTGACATTAAAAAAAAACTTCCCCCACCAAATCCAAAGATGGTCGTAACCTCGCAAGTGCTATCTCAACAGGCCGATACGGAATCGAGTTAAGACGTTATGCACCTAACGTTCATATGAAAAGTTTATTGGCTACAGCCGAAATGGAGCTCTGAGGAGGACGCAGAAGGGAATATTTGTAGGCATATAAAATTTCTGTATCTCCTCTATTCAGGTTATCGTTGCAGTGGTAAAGACTATTGCATCAGAATGTTGTTGCTAACAAAAAAATAGAGCAACCACTGATGTAAACTTTTCAATTATTTTTCCTTTTTTTTGCACACTGTTCCGAAAAGGCACATTGCTTCATTCGGCTAATACGTATGAGCGTTCATTTCTATAGTTCAACTGATTTGTAATATTTCTTGAGAGGAAGGCCGGAAGTTTGGAAAAAAAAGCCAAAACCAACAGCCTTACCCAAAAAGGAAGCTAGCTAATCACGACCCACTGCAACTAACAAATGCCTTATCATTACGTGTCCTTGCAAAAGAGGGCGGAACCACTAAATGACACCGTTATTGAATGCATGCATTACTTCTTTACTTACGAACGGTAGTCATTTGTCAGTCGTACCGAGTAGCCAGCAGCCACCATTCGTGGTGTTACCACCATAAAGTGTGGTCATCGGCAAACAGAGTAGCCGCCTACAGACAGTTTCGGCTTCATCGAACATTCTAAATGTAAAGCTCTAGTCGATTGTTTCGGAGTTTGGAGGTATCGGAGCGGAGCCTCTTCCATATATGTGGAGCGTTGTGCGTTACCTAATCACATGTAACATTTTTGATATGCTGCCTGTTTGATGTATATTTTTTCCGTTGTTCTTTCGCCATTAAAAAATTCGTGAGCAAGAATTTTTTTCCTCATGAGCAATTTTTACATATTAAAAGAAAGATATGCTAAATTCTGTTTCGAGTTATTTTAGGACCATAACTCTATCACCATATAAATTTATGGCGCTAGTAGCAAATCTTGTTCATGTCGTTATTTCTTGATAAGTTTATTTGTATAATAGAAAAGAAGGCTTTTCTTACATTTTCAATAAATATATCTTTGCTTATTCGCCTAAATTTTCGTTTGAAATCCGCTAAGGTTTCAGTCAGAGATTTTACAGTTATTAATTTTGGTAGTGCTTTTGAGCTCGAATCGTTAAATTTTAGAATCAGGAGCCGCCACTTTTCCTCCAGTTCTTCAACGGTTCAATGATAGTGACAGGAACTGGCACAAACGTCTTCGTCGTTTTGGGTTCTTCGTTGCCCAGTGAATATCGAATGGTGGAGCTATCCGAGCCAATAGTCTTTCGTTCTCATGGTGTCTACGTTATTGTACGCGATACAGTTACAGTGTGGTACGGTGCACGAAGCAAAGAAATTTGGCGAAATGCTGGACTTCATCTCGCAAAACACATCCTAGATGTGAGGGATGCATATTTTGAGAATCTTAACGAAAGCGATGAAGTTATTGAAGTCAGCGAAGAAGATGGCGCATTCAACATACCAGTCATTTCTGCAGATAATTGGGAACAAGTATGGCTATATTTCTATAAAGGTGTATTGTTCGTATCTATTTAAATGAGAGCATCAACGCGATGAACATTGCTACTTTTTATGCAGAGCTTAAATTTTAAGGAATTTAGTTAATTTCAATTTAATATGTTCGATTAATTTAATTTCTATTACGACGTAGAATATGACCCAATGAAATGCGTTTCGTATATCATTTAAATGTCTCTTTTTTTTTTGAAGCTGTATTCCGATGAATGTTATGTGTGAAATATGAGATCGGAATCTGATAGCAATTGAAGCTTAACAGTATAGTTTTGTTGTCTGAGATTAATTTCCCTTTTATTTGCAATTTTATTGTCTTTGAATGTGAACGACACACATCTCAAAGAATTTAAATAATATCAGTTGATATTTGAGGCACCACGATTGATTCGCTTATATGAAACAGATGGTAAAGACGTGACATGCCAACAGTGGGATACGCAACTACCGTTCTCATTCACTCAACGAGATCTAAAGTAAGTTTGAAAAAATTTTAGACATTTTCAGTTGTATTTTCGACATAGATTTGGCTAATCTCCAAGATAATTATAGAATTTGGCTAATTTCACGTTTTTTTTTGAAAAAGTAGCATTGATTGAAGTTATTTGATTATGCCATCACTATCATCAGCGACAGAGAGGCATTATTCAAGCCGTATCGTTTAGTAAATATATTCTAACTTGAACGAGCCTTTTCACTGATATATTAATAGTACATGCTGCGTAAAAAAATAAGCTGGTTAGTATATGTCAGTAAATACTTTCAAAATATTATATTTGCCTAAAATTTGACTATTGTTTAGTTAGTTTTGTGATTTTGCCTATTTTCGACTTTATCTGTCTAAAATTAACACTGGAAAAGTCGAAATTCCGATAATTTTAATCGCTATGATCGATTTCGCATAATTCATTTCTTTCGAAACTTGCAACCTTTACTATATTTGGAATACGTTAAATGTTCTAAAAATTACTTGCAAAATAAATAGATTTATTCACTTGAATTGCTTACAGTTTCTCTATCGATTCGTTTGCTGTATCAGATCGTAAACGAACTTTGAGGACTGCTAATGGGCGAATTTTTAAACGGAATGCTGAGAACGTCGAGGAATGCTTATTGAAACATTAGCTCATTTTTTGCGAGGTTATGCAAATATTGATGAGGATATTAACGATCTGATAATATAGATATTATTTTGTTTCAAGCGTCTCACATAGAAGTTTACTGGTTTAAGTTCAGTTTGTATGACATCCTCATACGTGTCGTGTAAAAGTAGATCATTTATTTTGCATTTATTGTTGCAGTCAATGTGGAAAATATACCTAATTTTTTCTTTTCACTGTTGTTAGAGAAATAGTGCTGAAAAAACAGTATGGATAAGCACTTTTAAAGGAGCTTTGGATTTGTCGATCGCTGAAAGTGTGATGTGTTTAGAGATACGATGTTAGTGGACCAGGGCACGAAACTTTGGTTATGGACAGAGGATGTCGCCAGCACATATGCCCTACGGGTCGTCAATTCCTACTGGCGGGGGCGTAACGGACCCAAATGTGTTATTTGTAAAACACGTGAACCAGATGCATTCAAAGCTCTTTTCCCTGAATGGGACAATTTCATCGATGAAGCTCCGGAGGATGAATCCGTCCAGGTGGGCTGTCGCATTCGTGTTGAGATGTGCATGTTGATCGGCATTTCCACACAGTTGGACTGATGTGAAGAGAAATTTCGAATGGAGAGAGTAGTTATATGAAGAGCACAAAATCACTGAAATTTCATCGTGGAATCGCCTGTGGTTTCTGGGTCTCCCTTTACGGAGACACCGTTTGAATTGGCGACCATTTCGGCATTGTGTTTCTTTAGGCTTTGATGGGTTGTTTTTTTATTTGAACAGAGAAGAAATAAGACGCCATGCTGTTCTATTCGTCTTGAAAGCCTTTCATAAAGCTTTCAGGAAGACACTGTTCTGTTATTTCGTCCTTTTATATGATTCGTATGTATCTATCTTAGGTGGTTCCACAAAGGTGGGACCCTTGCGACCTGGATGAGCTTCTTCGTAGCCGTACACAGTATTGGCCGCTGGAAAAGGTAGTGGCACGCGACTTGCCGAGTGGTGTCGACTTGAAGCGATTAGAGCAATATCTCAACGACAAGGACTTCGAAACCGTTTTCGAGATGGATCGACAAGCATTCTACTCACTGCCTCATTGGAAGCAGATTGAACTTAGGAAGAAGCATCAATTGTTTTAGAGGGCAGTTTGACTGCAAAATTCTATCACACCGACGTTAGAAATGTCAACTTTGAAGAGATACGATGATTTCCTTTACCTTTTTTTAGTTGTAATTGCTGTGTAAATGTTACACTTACCTGTTTTCTCGTTTCAATTCTATGTGCACTTCAAATAGGTGAAAAAAAAATCGACCGAATTTTTATTATTTTTCTGTAGCGCGAGCTTGGCTTATAAGTATTCAAATAGGGATAGGTATTCAAATAGACTATACGACTATCAGCAAACTTTTTTGTTCATTTAGTCATATAAATACTCTCGCAGTTTGTTCTTCCAGGAGGGCGCCAAGTAATTAAACATCACGCGAACATTTCTGATTCCTACTCATGCTATTGCTACTAACACTGAAATAGTTGTATGCTAAAAACCTCTAGACGATCTTCTGCCACATATTTTCCTCTACACTATAGCAAAATCGCTTCAGAAACGATGCGGCCAAAACCTTTAGGCCTCAACTTTTATGCTTTTTTGTGAGCTTGAGAATAGCTTCAAAACTTATACGTTCAGGGTGAAAAAAATCGGTACGATTGGCATTCAAGAGTGATTGTCGACTATATGCAACCACCGTTTTAGTAATTCTTACCACTCCATAAATGAGGGCATAATTATATTTGTAAGAAGAATTCCATTATCAATTTTTTTTTTTTGTAAATGTGATATTCTATCTTGATTATTATTGTTATCTTATCTTATTTAGATGTTGTGAAATTTGCATTGTAGATGCTAATTTTCATATAATTTTTTTATTCTTTATATAATTATATATAGCATTCTCTATTATCTATAGGAGGTTATCGATGTTTTTCACTAACAGTCATTCGCTTTATTAGCATCCTCTTGAATCATTATTCATATCACATCAATGTTAGACTAATATTATGCCATTATTGGCATAGTTAATTGACTGAAAATTTGAGATTTCAAAGTGTGCCGATAGACGGAAAAAAAATCAGGAATTCTTCGACTTACGCGACGATAACATTGAAATGAGATTCATCAATTAGTGAATTTTATTGAAAGGTTTATTTTTTTCAGACTCTAATTTATAGTGAATTGAAATTCTACAAGTTATTACTTTGAATTGAAATTTCGAACTCAGTTTTTAGTTTCTTATTATTTCTTTTACAGGATTAGTCATTATTGGTCTAGGTTGAAGTCTCAGTTTCGTTTCGTAGTTTCATATTCGTATTTCAGGAAACTTTATTTGTGCTGAATGTGCCATTCATGTTTCATAAAGTATCTCATTCTTTCGTTTAATCGTTGTCGATATGGTCGGTGCACAACACCACCAGCATTGAAATATTATTGAATTCGCATGAGAATTGCCTACATAAAATATGGGCATCGATGATGTGCTTCTATTCCTACATAAAAATTGTTGTTTATAGGCTTTATTGCTTATTTTAGAGGATCAAATGAACCATAAGGACTTTGCTGTTAATAACTTTTTTTGGGGTCGGTTGGGCCTAGTCGACGCGCTTTCCATTCAATGATTTGAGAGGCTCTCAAGACAGGTAGATTAGTGGCATACCTAACGGAGGGGGAGGGAGTGGGTGGATGGGGTGTCTCTTTCAAAATTTGGGCATTTAGTTACATTTCTCAGTGCTTCCCTAGTAAAGCGGAAGAAGAGTAGTTAGTGGGGCTTAACCTCTTTGGGAAATATGACGACGGCAATTGCTTCCGATATTCCATCTGATAAACGAATTTCCGGTTATAATTGAGTTGGGTGTGAAGGCTAAGAAAATAGTCTGTCTATGCGCTGTCAGATCGTTCACACTTCTTTCCGTTCAACAGCTGATCAGCTCACATCTCTACTTGCACCATGCTTGGAGAGAAAATGTGGCAAGGCCAAGCTGCAGAGAACCAAGCTCCTATTCATTTGCTTACTCCGTTGTTCTCCATTCTTACTCTGTTGTATGCTGGAAGGGGTTTTGCGAGGCGGCGTATTTGTGCCTGTAAAAATGTAACTTCACCTCTGCAAATATGAAGCACGCTTGTTTATCAGTACATGCGTTTCGAGAGGTTTTTTTTTTACTGATAACCTTAATCTAACAAAGACCTCGAGGTGGATGCTATATTTTTGGAGTTTAAACCGAAGCTTGTCTTGGTAAACTTTGTCAAACTCATCGTATCGACAGTGTAAATAACTTTTTGAATCGTTTTAAATTTTGTATTCCACGGAAGGTAATATTTGACACATTAGAGAATACTCGGGGAGAAGACGCCATATTGCACTGTATCTATAAACTCATGCGAAAGCAAGTTTTGAACTATGGCGTCTTTGGCTATGTTGACGAATGAGAGATGAAGCGTTTTTTCTATAACTTCTTACGTTATTTACAGGAAGTTTCTTAACTAGCAGTTTTAAGTGGGCCGTCTTCTACAGTGATGGTAATGCACTATAAAGAGAACTCGTTGAGAAGGTCATGGCTCAGTGGATCATAAATTTCGAGAGCGGTCTACTTTTGAAAAAAAAAAGGATGGTAATCCAACAGGAGTTAAAGAGGCATAATTTTTAAATCCTAATTAGCCTTTAAAATAGTCGCAATAATGAGAGCTACAGAAGATAAATGGACGCGACATTTGAGCGGAAATTCTAAAAGCAATCTATCTTCGTTCCCAAAAACCTGAGGAAAAGTTTAATGGGATTATCAATTGCCGTTATTCGGTTTTCTTGTTTTAACGCTCTAAGCGCCTGTCTGGTATGCAGCTTGCAGTCAATCAACATAAGTTCTTCATAAAATTGCTATTTTGGGCTCAGTGATCAGCCGATCACCTGATAAGAGCATCACTACCATCACCTGATAAGAGCATCACTACCACTAACCTTAGAACATAGCGTTCAAGAGGGTCTCATGGCTTTCTTACGAGCAACTGTCAGTGGGGTGCAACAACTCATGACGATGTCCGCATAAAACGCCATCTGTACATAAATATTGCTGTTGGTGTCTTTGCATGCAGCAAGGAATTTCGACCAATTGCACTGAAGTAGTAACACATTGGTTAGTGACAAGCTGTCGTTTCGGAAATCATAATGCTCGCAAGGTGACTATTCCAAATGTCCAATGTTGACGTCGAAAATGATAAGTGAGCAATCAGTGGTGCAGAAATTACCTCTAATTGACTTCTACGACACCGACATAATATTACTTGTTGATAGAATATTGATTGGCCTTTCATCCCAAGTAGGGCTGCAAAGTAGATTTGTAAGGCTGGAAACTGCTAGCAATGATTCGAGGTGTTCGAGGCATCAGGGCTGAACATAGGAATGCTGAGACACCTACGATCTTATGGAAGTGGTTTAAGGCCACCTTGTCTATATCCACCTTAGAAGATCTCTGTTGAAAGTTAGATAAGTGGTGTCGTCATTTAGGAGCGATATTTAGCACAAACCCTCGAACTCAGTCCCTCCTCTAAAATGCCTTTCTTGGGGTGGCATTTCACACAACCACCTTTATATTAAGTGCCACCTCGAGCTTAAGTGCATAGTAAATGGTAAATCGAAACTGAAGTCGCTTAACCTCGTTTCATTTCTAAACACTGCTGTAGACTATCATATTCTGCTTCTTCCGGCTAATACCAACACGGCAGGCGAGTTTTATTTTCACTGTGTATAGGCAAACAAGAATGTGCAGATTGAGCATATGCAAACAACAAAAAAATTTCATCGATAGAATTCAGCAAATTGAGCAGGATGGCGAATACTACCTGCCCCCTCTTTCTCCCTCAAAAATAGTCCACTTTCCCTCTTGAAGCCTGAAATGTCACAGTCCCTGGGACCCGGAATATGAATTCAAGGGTTTATCGTATTCGAGAGGACAAATTGAAAAGGAAAGAGCTTGCAAACAGAAGGATACAATAGTCAAGTTTTTCAATATTCATGTGTTCATCTCATAGTTGCATTGCCTACATAAATTTGAAAAATACTTTGTTTCGCTAGTTTCTTTCTAAATTGCTAGATGCAATATAATGTTTCGCTTTTCCTCAGTGAGGAAAAGAATAGATTTTTGGATAAATTCCCTTCGAAAATGCATTTATTTCATTAACTAGTCTTTGAGTATTTTCATTCCCCAAATTTCAATCGGCCTTAGAGGATTTCTTGAAATATTTTTCTAGTTTTATTTCTCCACAGGTAAAAAATTATTGACTTTAAAGCGTTTTCCTAATTGACGAAATTTTTGCCTAAAATCCTTTGCTAATGTTTGCGGAGATTTTTATTCTACTTTTAAGGTTATCACTCAAAAGAGCAAAAAGAAATCAACTTCTTCAGATTGCTTTCCCAGTGGGTGGGAATTAACCACTTTCTTAAGCTAACTAATCAATTTCTTAAGGTATTTGCTCTCACAAAGGTATTTTTGGACTTAATTTGTAAGGAGTGGAAGGACTTTTACTTTTGAAGTTTTCCTTCGAAAGAGTGAGTTGGAAAATTAGGTACTATTGTACTTTGAAGTACTTCAATAATCAACGTAACAAAAATCAAATTCTGGAAATGCTTGACAATTTTCGAGTATGCAAATATGAAAGAAGTTGTTTCTTAAGAATTGAAAGATTTTAGCACTTCGTTAAAATGTTAAAATATTTTTCGACATTTATGCACTCGAAATACTGTTGAAATTTCATTGCGTTTAGTGCGCGCTTGGAATTCTGTTTTTGGTCACTCAAATCATTTGCATTTTTTTTTTTGCTTATAAAACACGACACCAGAAATTATTTCTTTCTTAACCCTTTTTTTTTGTGTAAGAAGCTTTTTTCATGACTAGACGCCACCTCTGCCTTCACTTACTAGACATCACCTAGTACTCTTGTACTTGAAATGCCTTAATAACCAAGGTAATAAAAACGAAGTTTCAGAAGTAGGCAGAGGTGATTTTTGTTCAGGTGTGAAGCAAACAAAGAGAAAAGACCACGAAATGTTTATAAAGATATGCTTTACTGCAAAAACTGGCGTCGGTCGCATAATTGTTCTTCGTAAATGAACAGTAAAAATGAGCAAAAACAGATATCAACCGAAGCAATCGACAAATATCGTCCCCTAATTTTTGCATTTGTGTGATTTTGTATGCAATAACGCTTGTATTTTTCTCCTTCAAGAAGATATAGCCGTATGCACATGATGGTCACTATGTGTGATATCGTTACTGCATATTCATATATGCATAATAATGTGGACTTTAAACTTAAATGCGTCTATTGTTGATGTCTTTAGCTATAATTATAACACAGTAGCGTGTTATATTGCATAGCGTTGAGTTATAGCATCAAGAAGGAAAGGCTTATAAGCATAACTTCAGCAAATCACTCACTTAGAATGCTATTAGAATTAGTGCCGTTGTTATGGATGCGACTGATTCTCCCCAAATGCAGAGGTTTTATGATCTAAATCTTATATGCAAATGTCATAACCTCACAGACGCATCAGACAGCCTCGACATAGGTGTTTTATAGTCAAAGCTTTATGCTCTAAATTACCGTCAGGTAATCAAAAAGCGTTCCTTGCTGTATTAAGTTCAGTTAAGAGCAGCGAAGAGGTTCATGTTAATGGCTAGAGGTAATGCTTCCAAGTAGGTTTCTGCAGCATCACGCGCTTAGTCGATGCGCGTATATGAGTGATCAGCCCGACGCTGGCCTAAGGCAGATGGGATTATTTGCTGACGCGTGCGCAGTTGGATTCGCTAAGCGTATGCGTCACTACATCTAATGCAAGTCAATGAGGCAGAGTGCGCACTGCGCCGTCGACTCAACGTGTTAGGGGAGGGGTCTCATAGGTTGAGGCTTAGAACGAGTGGACATCGTGTGGCGATTGCCGTAGCTCGAACCGGCCGCTCCCCGACCACCGTTCGCCACACCCGTGTCCCCGTGCACAATCGATATTCTCGGTGCAGTGCTGGGGAGGGGCGCGTGTGCACATCGATTTGCTCTCGAGCACCGACGCGCTGAGCACAGCCCATCAGCACAAACGACCATCCGAGCAGCGTATTTTCGTAGCCCTCTGTGTGAGGGCGCTGTCTTCGTGCACCAGTCCAACCCCCGCTTTTGCCATCAACCCCGCCTCACCAACCCGTCCTTCCCCGCCTTGCTTTTGTGCGTCCGTCGCTTCTGTTCCGTGTCCATTTCTGGCTTTACTGCGCTTTTTGTTGCAGTTCTCACGAGGGGTTTCTCGGCGGTCTCGTCTCGATTTTAGTCGCCGCTGTTTGAAGTGACTTCGTTTCATCATTACAAACGCTCTCGATACTCTCGACGGACCGCTTTGGTCGTACAGTACTCTAAAAATGGTGGAACTGTGTGAGCTGAAATTAATGGACCAAGGCTTGGAGTGCCAATGGCCACCAGATATTGACCAGCACATTGCGCAGCTCGAGTTCGAGCATTCGACCGACGAGGAAGACAATAGCTTGTTCTCGAGCATGGCGCTTGATCCGTCGATTATCTCGACAGACAGTCTCGATATGGAAAAACTACACGCAAGATGCGAGGTGAGCGCTTTCGCCTTCATTTTTCGCTACCTTATTTCACTATATACCTTCTCTAACTGACAGCTTCACACTACAGGTATTCTTTTGCGTGTGTGTGTGTGTGGGGGGGGGGGGGGGGGGAGGGTGTTTCTTTGTAAATCTTCTAGGAGCTACTTTGGCGGGATCCGGTGATTTATTTATGTGCACATTTGTATGTGTGTCTGTATATCGTCCTGCGTGTCTGTCTATGCCATACTTTCAAACCGTAATTTTGAATAGCAGCAAGCGTATTGACTAGCAACAAACTTTGCATCGTTTTGTAATTTTCTCTTGAGTTTCATATAGGTGAATTAGTTTAGCGATGTAACCTATGCGCCATGATTTTGCACAATCGCAGATTGTCACACTTACGGTGGAGCAATACGTCAGCAAGAAAATTAAGACGTAGCATGAATCAACCCTTTATCGTTCTTAAAATATGCGAGAACGCACTTCGACATTGCGCCGGGAAGTGGGATAGCGGGAGTAGTCCAGCGAGGCGTTGAGTAGCAGTGATCGAATCTTTAAATCTCATTACTACGTCTAGTTACTGCTTAAATGACTATAATTTATATAAAAGATATTATACCTGTATTCCTCACAACTGCAAGTCGTTTCACTCGAGCTCAACGAAAATTTACCCCAATCATTTCCTGCGTTTGCCCGCATCTGGATTTTTTTCCCACATAACGACTTGACCACGTCTATGAACCTAGTATAAAGATTGGCGCTGTGTGGAAATTGCAATTTGCAATGGAAATAGGTAATAGTCGCCAACAAGAATTTGCAACTGAAGAGAAGAAATCGGCAAACTGGTTATAGGGGCGATGTGTGCAAAAGTAACGTTTTTTTTTTTCTTCAAATTCCACGAGTTATTTGAAACGTTGGAATTGATGAAACTATCCGGTTTCCTGTTTTTTTTTTCTTTTCTTTTGGCGACCAATGTAAATCCTTCTTTTTTATTAATTGCCATATGATATGTTCACTAAGTGCATATAGATAACCATTTCATATTTTCATAGCAATTCTTTTCAATTTTCGAATGAATTTGTTGATATGAGTTCATTGCAGTTGCGATTTGAGAATGATTCTATGTATGTGATTTCCTAACTCTTTTTTTTTTCCTACAACATTATCGGATAGAATGTTCTAGATTTACTAGTTAGACATGATTTTGCTTTATTAATCAAATTGAACGCATATTTTTGCACAAATTTAATGTGTAGCCGCATTACAAACCTTTTTATTTACGATGATAACAACGTAGTGAACAAGTATGGAATAATTCCAGGTAATTCCATTAGCAACAAGTTCTTTTATGGAAGGAGTAATTTGACTGACTGCATAGGAAGTTAATATGATTTACCGTTTGATTCGATGTGAGTGTTGGTCGACTGTAAAGAATGTGGAAACTAGTGGATGCACGCCTAAATGAGCGCGCTGAAATATTTTTCGAATTGATGTTTTTTAGTGCATTCTAGAGTGGTGAGATTTTGCGCACGCATATTGCTTTTGTTGTGCTAGTAGTTATAGACGGATTTCGGGAGCATTGTCTAATCCGTTTTGGGAGATTGGGACTGAGTGACTCATATGCGCGATCGTTGCAGCGATAACGTCATATGCTCGCTTATCCACCATGTCAGTGCGTTACGAAATTTTTTTTTTTTTTTAAATTTATTTTCCAGAATCACGAATCGTCGGAAAGTGAACTTTTTCTTATGCTTACTATGTGGTTGAAAATTTGCGTATTCGTTTAGATCCAATTCTATAGTTGCTGTAAATTATCTGAGGCACTTCCTCGAACTTGAATATCAGATCCTTTAGGATGATTTAAGAATTGCAAAGTGGTGGAAAAAGGAAAGAGCCCTGGGTTTTTTTTTTTCAATCTTGAAATAAAGAAGAGAATCCTTCAACTAAACCTAGATCTGCATTTAGATGCCAGTGCTATTTTGTTTGTATGATTTTCTTGCGTTTTATATGCCTCGATCGTCTCATAAAAACGCTCTTCTGCTCTTAGATATAGCTAAACTATAGTGATAGATTCTGTTTGCAATTGATCATAGAATTCTTTTCATTTGCAAGAGCTACGCTAACGTATTTGATGGTAAGTGATGACTGAAATCGTCTCATCAATCGCTTGCAGTGGTGCCGAAAATCAATTTCCTTTTGGTCGACATAACAATAATAATTTATGTGCTCACTTATGTGAGACACCGAATTAATTTCTTTTTTTCTCTCATCTATGCATAGAGCTACTATTTATTCCGATTAGGCGACTATATTTTGTAGCGTGAAGTTTTCGTCTTTACGGATTTCTGAATCGTATTCTTCGACTATTCATTTCATTTCTCATTGATACTTTTTGTTTGTTATGAGATGGGGTGTTACCGAATTTGTTGAATTGCTCATTCTTGTCATACTTGATTTTTTCTCTCCATAAAAATTTTCAACATTTGTTAGTTCTTCCGATACTCAAGAAAATTTTAATTGGATCAGCAAAACGACAACAATTTTTTTTGTCATTTTCAGACTTTCTAGTTTTGATGTTTAAGTAATCAGTTGATTGCTTAATTCAAAGAAAATCGCAGTATCATATTTTGCCTTCACTTGGCGTCAAATTGCCAATTACGTTAACTCTGCAAAAGCATTTGTTATCGTTGTATTGCTATTCACTGCCATAACTATTGTTAGAGTATGCTCTTTTGGTATAAAAAAATCAGATACTTGTTGTCTGTATATGAGTGAAGCCAAATTTTCAACAGAAGTTTATACATTTTAATCTATTTAAGCATGCTTAAGTTGAACAGTATGCCATTTGCGCTGTTATTTACTCATCTTGATCTGCAGCGATCGGTGATCGCCGAATTACGTTTATTTGCGTAGTCTTGGTGTTGCTGTTCGTCTTACGCAGGTGAGCCCCAAATAATCTAGCGGAAGCAAGAACAGGTGATGTCTTACTAAGTTTACGATCGCCGCCATCTTTCTCGAAGTGAGCCTCTTTTTCAGAAAAGATGTATGTTCTTAAGGGTTTAACTGGTTAAGCTCGTTCGACTAGTTCCATATTAAACATGCAGTCATTAACATAATAAGGTTTAGTATAATAAGATTTTTTGAATGCGAGGATGAGTGGGTTAGTATTTATCATACGAAACGGTAAGCACGTAATGGGAGAATCTGAAGAAATTTAAATTACAAAAGCGGAAGTTGTGCTGTCTCTTCCGAGGGTGAAAACGTTATCGCATTTATAAGCTGCATCGATCGATTGTTGTTTGCATATGGATGATAGCCATATGATGTTATTTTGAAAGGAAAAATGATTATGATAGCAGCTAGCTGATGGATTGCTTCATCGATGCGTCTTTAGCAACATTCGCTTCAATATGCCGTTGTTTTATTGAAGTGTTACGTTTGTTTGCGTATTTTCGTCGATTGTAGAATGCCCACTATTGCTGGCGTGTGAATGTCGCTTGCATGATAGTATCCAAAGTTTACGGTGGAAGAGACTTAGTTCCTTCACATCAACAAGTAATTATGTTTGCATGAGAAGAAGACTGCACTCGACAAATCTTAGAGGTGGTTATTCAATTTTAAAACATAACAAGTGATATATAGCGAAATGATTTGAGTGGGATAAAATGTCAGTTGCTAAAACACTCAGCAGGAGTCTGCGGGAACAAACATATCGAATTGAAAAATGACGCTTATTGGTATGCCATATAAACCTTTATTGCAATAAACTTGGGAAAGAATAAGGGGGAGTTTATCATCGTAGAGTAGAGAGCGCTAAGAAGAGGCGAGGGAGATTGCACCGGAAACTTTGGCCCAGTGTTTGTTGTTTAAGGCACATATTGGCACGTGGGTTTTCATAAAATGTTACAAAAACACCTGACGTAACCTGTCTGCCCCTTTCTTATGCTGTACATAAGGATGTCAGTCTGATGGTGCAGGTAGTTGGGTTATTCTTATGGACGAGTGCTGTTTTTTTGCTTTTCACACAGATATTGAGTGCTGCGTAACCGATTGCGTGAAATAAGCATCGAAGCGACGTATGTGTGCCGCTTTTGCGCGGCAACACTTTTATAACGTCGGTCTTTTGCTGGTCATTGGGTGATGAGATGCTGTGTGCATTGTGCGATGAGGAGAACAGGATGCACACGCAGCGAAGCAAGAGCAACAGCGGTCTGCACGGCTGCATCCAACCTCAGCTTTCCTCTGCAGTCGGCATTGTTCGTTGAGCGTTTCGTCGCTGTTTACAAATCGCCGATTGTTTTCCACATCCTTTGAATGTCTGGCAACTTTGCAAGACGGCTTATCTTTATTTCCAAAGTTAAGTAATAAAATATTCATCCAAAATTCTAAGTTTTTTTTCTGCTGTTTTTTGTTTGGAAGATGAGGAGTTTGTTTTTTAATGAAATAGTTCAATATGAAAATTTCATTTCCTTGGTATAACTTTCCTCTAAACTTATTTTTTTCTTCAATAAGAAAAAATAATTGGTGATTGATATCAGCCGCAGCATGTATATGAAATGAACTTGCAGATGTATGGGAAAAATATTTTACATAAGGAAAACTGAGGAGCAAGAATTTCTAGGAGGAGAAGGTCTCGTGGAACCAATTGGGCAGAGTGACAGTTTTTCATAATGGTCTTCAGACTAACACATTTATGGTTTGAGAGAAATGCTTTCTTCATTCAGTTTTATTTCGATTTCTTTATAGGTCTTTATTCTTTGCTTTGTCTACTCTTTCAGAATTACAGCACTTTTGTTTCATTTACCGATTTTTTACGCCATTTGTGTTGAAACATTTTGTTACATTATGAAAATGCGGCAGAAGTTTCCACTCCTCTTGTATTTTTTAGACCCTATTGGGTTGAATGCGTCAGTTCCTATTGATTTGAAGTGATTTTTTATTTATTTTTTTTCGGAAACGGAGCAAAGAAATTGCAAGAAAAGAGCGTCGAGATGAATCGATGGATTCCTAAATTTCACTAGGTATTTCTATAGTTGTTGATCAGAGGAGGTTTGTTCGCCGGTTTGTAACATGATATCGTAAATACGGCAACAAATTTCAATGAGTTTAACGTGGTTGGATCGTGCCAAAATGATAGTAAGAGGCCACATGCAATTATAAGGATTATTTCCCAACAGAAGCAATTGTTAAAAATACAGCTTCAAATTTTTTCGGATTCATCTCGTTATAAGTTTCTCGTTATAAACTGATCCATAGAATATATTAACGCATTTTATAAGCGTAATTCTAATGATGAGACACGCAGTGAATGATTGCACAAAGCTCGTTTCATCACAGCATTTTTTTTTTTTTGCAAGCGCTTTTTTCGTAAGAAGAAGAAAAAAAAACGTCATATTCAAATATGAGGATCTGTAAGGTAATTATCATTTTTTAAGGATGCATTTTTGCTGTTTTTTTCATTTTTCTTTTTATATTAAGGTATGCCGTAAATGGCATTATTTTTCATCAATAGTTTAGTGAAAAAAAAATCGTCACAACCGTTTTTATGCTCATTTTCTACCATCGCATTTTTTTTTTATTCATCAGCGTTTGTTTGTTTTTGGATAAATTATATTATCCTTTATATTGTCCTTTATAGTAGTTTTTTTTTCCCCCCCCCCCTCATTATTGTTGTTTTCTTCCTTTTCGTCCTTATTTATTAGCTCATAATCTTTCTTCGGACTCATAATTTATCGTAATAAATTATCTGATGTACATCTATATATTTAAAGTAGGGAAGAAATATGCAGTGTTGAAATGAGAATTATCTATTTCGATAACTATTGAAATATCCATTATTTGTTGATTAAGATGGACTCTTAGAAGATGGCTTCTTTATCTTATTCTGTATTCGTATCTGCGCACAATTTGATAGTATGTTGTTGTTTTTTAAATATATGCAGCTATCTTCTAAACTAATATGTCGAAATTGGTAGTTTCCTAGGAGTGCACCGTTTTCTTCGATGCGATTCGTTTCTTTTGCAATCGCTCTTTCGCCAAAAAATGATATTTTATCGAGTGCGTTGAATTCAAATGTAGAGGGCGAATGTGTTCGGGTGACACTCGAACAGTAAAGATTGCCTCTTTACAAAGGCGAATAAGTGGAATCTTCTGTGAAACAAGGAAATAGTGTGCGATTGAATGATACGTTCGTTGTGATGTGGTTAGTTCAATAGGCACGTATTGCGCGCTTTTGTCGATGTTTTGTCTAAGCATTGATCTTGCTGTAACGTGCATCTCTATAGTGCTCTAGTTTTGTGTCTTCCGTTTTTGAGCGCACAATGTCTCTTTTCTTTTAGCTCTGTCTGTGTATGAAACTTTTTAGCTGTAAATTTAACACAGTGAGCCTAATTATTCCGTTTAGAATATCCATTTTTGAGATTTTATGTTTTTATTTACAGCTAGATCCTTCTTAAAGGCTCTACCATGTAGTTAATAAATTTGCACAGTTTAGACTCTTCGGATGTTACATTACCTTCTTTGGAGAAGATGCATTGCAAGCGAGATGCCTGAGGGTCTTTCGAAGCGATGCTATAGCTGCATTAGATGCGAAACGCATACATGGGGCGCAAACGTTGGTGAGAGATAAGCAGTTAGGGAAGAAACGAAACGACTGACGCTGACTGCCTTTGTAAAGCAGCCCACTTTCTCAGGCTGTGTGCAGCGGTGCGCCCTAATGGCATCTCATAAATGATATGGAAGGTGGATGTGTCGCGCAGCAAGATTTCGCTAAAACCAGTCGACAGCGGCTTAATCGTGAACTGCTCTCCCTTCTTCCAGTATTTCTTAACTGACAGCAGATGTGAGATTTTTTCTGGATTCGCTGATAAAAAAGGCGCCGACATAAATTTGTGCACACCTTCGTACGCCTCTTTTTAAGCGTTAGTTTGTTTAACTGGTCTATATTTCATACGCTTTTACCGACTTTTCACACGACTTTGTCTCTGGAGACGCATACGTGATGTTCTAGTGTTTGAGGCAGTATTTGCAAACATAAATTCAGCTCACTGCAAACATAACGATTGGCAGGAATTTGTTATAAGGCAATTGGTGCAACATGTGGTTTTTGAAGTCTCTTTTTTCTTATAATACAGTAACGAAGCGCACTAATTTCAATGGGTTCTATTGACAGAAAAAGCTATCGAGGGACAAGCGAGTTGACAAAAAAGCCAAAAAAATGTGCCCGCGGTTGATTTCGTTACTAGCACTTTTAGCCTAGTGGATCTGTCGGGGGTATGCATATATATATATATATATATATATATATATATATATATATATATATATATATATATATATATATATATATATATAAAGTTTATTTTCGCTGAGCAGACGTTTGACTTTTATCATGTGGTGTTACCTGGCTTCATTTTTTTGGTTAAAAGGATGCGGACGCTCAAATGGGTGATTGCGCGTCACTGAGTCGACGAAAAACATTTTGCTGCATTTTTAGAGAGGTATTCAACATTGTGAAGACTACGAGTGGAGATTCTCGAACGTTTTCTTGACAGGCATTTTTGCTGCGCATTCTGTTCATCCTCATCATTGTCTCTCGTTTTCCTTGTTGTTTTTTCTTTCACTTTTTCGAACGCAGTTGCAGTCTTCTTCAAAAATTTTAATTTTCGGCGCATTTTTGTTGTCTGCAATTTGAAGCGTATTTTCGAGATAATATCAAAGTTTTGAGCACTTCCTTATTGACCAACGGTTATTTATAATTTATCAATCGTGCACATATGAATATCACTTCGTTTGGATAGTGTCGATAGGTGAAATCGATTTCTGCACAGAAGTTCATTTAATTCTGCTTTTCAAAAACGTTTTTAAATTTACGAATTCGCATATTTCTTTTCTAATTCGTTGTTTTTATTCTATAAATATTCTAATTTTTATTGCTACGGTCGTGTTTCTGCCGTTTCGAGGCAAGATGGGACATTCGTACTATTTCGCTTTTTTCCTCTATAAAAAAATGCTAATAAGCAGTTCTTTGAGTTGTTTTATGAATGAAATATTTTTAGATATAGTTCACTTAGAGCCTCTAGAGAAAACGCCGAGCAGCCAGTCGATGTTATGTTTCGTTTTAGTATCTACTATTTTTTCATTGTGTTGCTCAAGTCTAGCAAGTCGACTTTCTTCTTCCATAGCTGTAGCTAATATTAGTATTTCCATTAATGTGACTACTGTTGCCCAGTCAGCATCAGCCCAACACCATAATATATAAGGGCTTCTTGTTAATGTTGTTTGAGAATCTATCGCAATCATCTTTTTGCGGTAAGTACGTGTGTGGAAGGGGTCGTGGGCGGCTGTAGTTTTGCACCTGGGAAAGAGTTAGTGCTTTACTTTAAATGAATAAATTTGCCATCAGAAGTAGTGAACTTTTGAGTTTCAGGTGAACAAGAACGACTATAAACTGACGTTCGAAGAGAGCGGTCAGTGGGCAAGCGGTAACCTGACGACGTGGGGTCGTATACAAAGTGCGGAACCACTCGACGATAAGAGCAACAGTTTACCGGAGTTGAACGGCACGCCTCGGGCGACTGCAACCGAACCGCAGCGCCCTTCCAGTCTTTTGGCCACTTTCGTTGAGCGACAGCCCGATTATGAGTACTCGGAACTGTACGTGGGCAACGGACGTTATGTGGACGTGAACGACAACGAGATCGGCTTCGTACCGCAAAGCACGGCTGCGCTGCAGTCGGCAGATCGTTGGAGGGCTGCCAATCGGCTGCCCGCCCATCCACCTTCGAAACCACGACGTACGTTCGCTGACTTCCACAACACCAGAGCACCGCAACTCGACTTTATGGCCATGCAACATCAGGTCACTTTTTTCAGAGTTATCTTTTATTCGACTCTATCGTTTTATATGCGCCTTAAAATTAATGGCTCCGCCAGCTGCTTGCATCCTTTCGCTTTATCTGTCTTCACTTTTGCTCTTTCATTCATATCTTCTGAGGATTTGTTGGTGTCATCGGTCGTTATTGGCCCTTTAAAGGATTCCGTTCGTTGCTATTTCACGCTGTTTCCACTTTTCAAGGCAGTACTCTTCTGCACTGTGCCTATACTGAGTACAATAAACGAGTATGGGAATTTTGCGGAATCTATCAGAACAAATTGAACGAATGGGTGATAATATCGTTGAGAGTACTTTGAGCGGAAGGCGCATTGAGGCAACCTCATTGCTGCATAAGAGGTTTTTTATGTCATCGTTGCGCACTCAGAATGCTTCATCTAATTATCGCGCGCGCATTATAGGGCGTCAAATATTTGAAGCCTGACTAATTCTTCTAGCATTGGAACGTTATCGAATGTTTTTTTGCAGATGCCGAGCCTATGCCAGTCGTCTATCTCACTGGATGAAATAATGGTAAAAGTAAGGGAAGGTACGGTTGACGACGAAAAACTCGATTTATCACTGGTGAGCATGCTGCAGAAAGGTGGACCAGACTCGGGTTTGGGCAGTAGTGCAAGTGCAAGCAGTGGCCCTTCGCACATTGAAGACTGGCCTTCGCTTGCCATTCTTCTACCCAAGTTGGTTGTTTTCTTTATCTCTGTGGAAACTGATTTTTCCTCTGGTAAGGTGAATATGGCATATGGCATATTTGTCTCTTTGCTTTCGAGAGAAGTCTTTACTTCTTATAGTGCTGCTTCCTCCGCTCGCTGAATTGCAGGTCTGCGCTTTTCATCTTTCTGTCCAGCCCTTTTTCAGCAGTTCTCCTCGCCTAACTCTTTTCCTAACGAACGCTTTCGATTGATTGTGTGCACATTTTTCCTGCTTACTTTTCTCTCCATATATAGTAAAATAGGAAAAAATTTTCTGTCTCTACGTGATTTATATGTAGTAAAATAGATGTTCCGCCTTAGTTTTAACTCAGTCATATCTTCGAAGTGAACTCTAAACAATATGTTAAGAGCTGAAGTTTGTTAGAAATTATGAATGCATGACGTCGAAATTCCTCTTCATTTCTTTCATCTGTTGACTACCTCTGAAAGAGTCTTTGAAACTGCAGTTTTGATAGAGGCATCTTCATTCATATGCAGTCGTACTGCAAAACCACCTACACCCGATTTTATATTTTTATTACCTTCCATCCTCCCCTTTCCCTGTATAGATCCTCGATTGCACACAGCTGTGTTGGAAAGTTGCGAATTTTCCAGGCCTTCGTTTGCATGTAGGTTCACTTTGAAAATGTAAGCCGTATTAGTATGTCGGGATCGTAATTTAGAGAATTGAAAGTGATTGGTCATAATGTCCTCATTTATTAACTGATTGCATTTTTCTGATGTGAGCAGCAGCTGAATTATAAGAATGTTCTCATTTGCAGGTTTTTTTTAAAACCATAGTCCTAACAGTTACATCGCGTATTGAAAATCAATAAATCTACTGTTTCTTTTCATATCACTCATTTTGTTAAAGGCTCTCAAAAATCTTTCTTTGAAAGTTTCCGGTAGCATTCGAAGCTACTCATATAATCGGTCGCTCTGAAATGATTTTTCTCTGTCTGAGTTTTTGCGACAGTCGTTAAGAGCCAAATTAAGCCTTTACATCGTTTCCTGTCGTTCATTTCCACGTAACTTTTGCGAGGCGCCACCAATAAAACACTGTCCACAAGGACTGCTATTTATCGAATCTGTCTTTGCTGTTGTTTTTTTGTTTTTTTGAACTTTTGAAGTTTTTCTGATATTCAGCCAATAGTTATCGGTTGATATTCGCGACGTACACCTCTGTTTTATTTCCGCATCGTAACGCCTACGTTATCGAAGTAACGCATTACCGAGTGCTTGCTGTACTGCTGATTATTTGAGACCGGAAATGGCTGATTGTAGAGTGCAATTTTTTGTCGCAGACAATCAGCTTTTTCGTTTGCAGCCGATTCTTTTTTACTAGTTGCTTGGGTTTAAAAAAATGTTCGAGTACCTAATACCTGTTTAGAATCGGTTGATCTGCATT
This sequence comes from Ascaris suum, assembly GCA_013433145.1. Classification (NCBI taxonomy): domain Eukaryota; kingdom Metazoa; phylum Nematoda; class Chromadorea; order Rhabditida; family Ascarididae; genus Ascaris; species Ascaris suum. The sequence goes on along the minus strand of CM024191.1, from coordinate 5,242,899 downwards.
TTACAATGCTATGCGCTAGAAAGTGCCAATTTCTCATGACTGTGAGGATAAGTAAGGTCATATGCGATGGTGGTTGTTCCTGATATTGAATTTTTCTGAAATTGTTCTTTAGTTCCCTTCAAAAACAGGCTTATTTTATAGGTGAGGGGGAGGGGGCGTTTATTTTGATTGACCTTTCAGTGGCGATATTTAAGAAACTCGAAAGCGAATGGAACTTTTGAGTGGATCGCCATTTTTGTTGACTTTTATGCCGTGCTTAAAATAGCTGCCAACGAGAACACACCGAGTGAAAATTGCAGACATGTGGTCGAGGCGTGTTCATTCTTCAAAGCGAACAGTCGACTTTTAACTGGTTCGAATAACATTGAGCGAGCGACACCGCGCAGGAATGAGGCGTGTAGGACGTGCTTCAGCGTGAGGAAACGGCTTCATCCACCTATATGGGCACAGCCGGCCAGCACGAGACACGTCCTCTGCGACTGCGCATCGAGCGAAGTATATCTCTGCCGCATTGCGGCTTTTCTCTTATCACATCTTTAACTATATGTTAAAAGAAACACAACCGTTGAAGTCGTATTTGCTTGTGAAGATCGCTGCAATTTGCGGACGTGCCGCGCATCCATGTTTGGTGGTTTATGGTGGTAACTGAGGTGTAGACGATCGTCTGATGGTTTTGATGCTTCGTTTGAAGGACGGTTTGATGTGTAGAGTGAGTATAAAAAGATGCAATGATTTTAGGCACGGAAACTCGATCTTTGAATACACTTTCAGCGGCTAGAATTGCCGTATTTGAATTCAGCCTTTTCAGCAAATCGGTTAATGAATTTCTGCAAAATCTCGACCTCGTTTCTCTGGGATCATAAGATTTCAGCTTTTCAAAAAAGAAAGGGAATGAATTAAAAGAGAAGTGGAGAGGTTATGCGAGGTGGTATTTCAGGGAAGAAACAGGAAGCATATGGACAACTGAATTCGAAATTTTTTTGCGAATCATCTGAAATTCGACATTTCGCTAAATCCAAACCCCTCGGGCGAGCTGAAATATTAGATTGCTGGGGAACCAGTCTGGAGTTTAACAATATAGAATTAAAGTTAATAGTTGAAGATTTTTGCGAGGATGGTTTGATTTGCTGAATGGGATTTTCGCATGAATAATATAGCTAATTGTCAGTTACTTCTAGAAGAAATTGTATCTATCTTTTCCGTCTAAGCGAACGTTGAATATCTGAAGTCTCATTAGTGGCACTTCGACATTTCTGAATGCGAAGCGTGCATCGTTTCAGTTCCGGTGATGTCCGCTGCCACTAATTTCGGTTAGGAGTGCAAACATATAAAAGGAAAACGGCGAGTGCCTCCTGAAGCTTTTAAATGGTTTTCATTCACGCTTTTATGATAATAATTGCTGTTTTCGCTGAGGATGCTACCTTTTATTTCTTGTGTGCTGACAAGACTTTTATTGTTCATTCTCATTCCTGAATACGATTTCGGGCATGTGAAAAGTTGGAGTATTTATCCCATTTCTTTTAATGTTCTAGGATGCTAAGGAAGTTCTTTTAGTTCGTCTCCATTAGTAGAACATAGAAATCGATTTATCAGTATAGTCTATAGTAGAACATAGAAAACATATCAGTATAGTCTGTAGATCACATTACGATGTTATATGAGGACCCAAAAGAGACGAACTTCTCAGTGGGTTTTCTCAGTGGTGTGTGACTGATAGGTGAAGTGATTGACGAAACAAACTTGGGCTATCGGATCGTTTTATCAAGATATTGGTGCATGTATTTAACCTTTGCACGTCTGAGTGGAATTTTTTTTTTCTTTGAAGATTCTTGAGCGGAGTTATTGTTCAAGTCGCGAACGAAACTCGACCTCGAATCGACTAAAGCTTCATGCCCAGGAGCTAAGTATTGTCGGACTTCCAATTTATGACGCTAAGCGGATGTTGGTCGAGAGGGTTAGGCGTTATTTTCTTCATAATTTTATTCGTACATGCTGCCATTGTTTCCCGCAGCTTACTTGGCTAACATTTGAATGATTCTTGGCGTGGAAATTTGCACACTGTTTGCATAGTACTTTTTTTTGTTTGTTGAAAAGCGTTTTGAAAACACTGTTCCAGTTTTCTTGCATATCATCGTCACCTCTCGTTTTGATGTCGGTAATAAATCTCCTTTCCTAGTTTAGAGGAAAATTTTAGTTTTTAAGTCCTATTAGTTGTTTTATTCAAATTGTTCCAAGACAGTTCGACGAGATTTTTTTTCAGTTTTTAATAAATTATGAGTCTTCCTCCCATTTTTCCGAGTTAAGCGGTTCAACGAATGTTGAAAACTTCAAAGCCAGCCTTGAGTAAGCAGGCATAAAATGAATTTCAAGGAATTTTTGGAAATGAATGTTTCGGTGTTTGAAGAATTGTTTTTTATCTTGTAAACTGTTGGAAGGAAATTTCTCTTCAGCTATCATCCTACTAATTTTCTGGAACTTCGTATGAAATGTATTTGTTTCTGGATTGTTTTATTTGCAGGTGGTGGAAGGCGTTGCCGAAATTGCTCGAGGAAGCAGTGCGTCGAGTCTCTGCGCCGCGATGGAGACGCTCATAGCCGATGGTCTCAAAGATCAGCATCCTTGGCAAATGATCGTCACTGTCACGAAGCCAGGTGAGTGCTTGATATGTGGGATTGTTCGGTTCATTGCCAAAAGTCATTCTCGTTCTGCCTTCGTGTTTTATTCGACAGAATAGAAGAAATTTTGTATTCGAGGATTACGGTATGAAGCACAACGGCGTTATACCGTATTGACAAAGCTTGTTAGTGGCGTTTTTCTTCTCATCATTCGCTACCGCCGATTGGTGTGTCCTGCAGCATTGCAACTTACCTCTTGCTGCAAGCTGTTCCTTCCCAACCACTTCCTAGTGGCTTCCAATCGATTTTTCTCCCGTGCATCGTAACAGCCGGAAGGCGGCACTTGTCGCAGCACCGTTGAGTCGTCCCTGCTGGAAACGTCGTGTGTGGTCGGATAAGCGTTCTTATTGTTTCGCTAATTAAGACAAAAGACAATATGGGAGCGAAACACAGCTGAGGTTATTCACGTGGAGTAGTTTATCAACGATGCTCAGCTAGAGCTAAGGTGTAATGGCTTTTTGAGTCAAGTGCCAAATGAATGCATACACCAGTTTAGCGTTATGTAAAGCTGTCTTATTTATTGTTGTTTAATATATTCGGTACTTGCAGCATAAGAGAAAACTGTTGAGGCACTGCGTGCTCAGTAAAAAGATTCAAGGATAATGAATATATGTGTGCCGATTGGAAAGCATGAGGGAGGAATAGGATACTTATAATGATGAATTGATGTACATGTCGAGTTTGAGTGTCGCACAGGTCAGCACGTTTTCACTGCTAGTTTCAATAAGTTGATAAGTTGATAGTCCCATTTGTATAAGCTCTAGCATGAATTAGAAATTCTGGTTTATGGTTCAGCCTTTTATCGAATATCATGAGCGCAAATAGTGCGGGGGAAAAGATCAACGGATATGAGGTCAAGAACTTTTTCCTTGGGAAGAAAATTAATCATCAGGGAGCGGAAGAAAACGAAGAAAGCGAAATTTCCAAATTCTACATCAACATCTTTCAGAGGAAGCCTGGAACTTATGTGAAAGTTGATTGACATGTAAGCTGGGCGTTGTAATTAATTGATGAGAAAAGCACTTAAAAGAAAAGAATTTGACCTTTAGAGACGCTTAAACAGGATCACTTGCGATATGGCGGAGCGCTGCAAGCAATGGAGATGCTTGTTTACGACGAAAGTTGAAAAAAAAAAAAGATTGCTGGTTATGGAGAGTGTTGAAGAATGACAACCGAGAATGGCAAAAATGTAGAAGTGAGGGAAGGCAGGTGGTGGCAAAATGACACAGTTGAGCGAAATAAGTTCACTATTATGAGTGGCGTATGGTCTGATGCGAAAATGCAGAGAAAAGAAGCGTTGATGGCTAAGAAATTATGTTCAGACTAAATAATTGCTGTAGGTTTGAATTGATATGCTAGTTGTTTAAACAGAGCATGAGTACTATTTGTTTAATAAAGCAAGTGGAATTACTTCTTTGTAGATTTGTAAGAGTTTTTTTTTTTTTAATTTCGTAAAATCATATTTATCATCTCTTCAAACTGTTTTTAATAGGTCCCAATAATCTCCCGAAGAGTCCCAATAATCCCATTCTTTTCAGTATTCATCCGAAACCGCATATGTGCATAAAAGTTGCATGGCACATTCCATTTGATTTTTTTTTTTCGATGAGCTCCCTTTTTTCTAGAGAAGGTTGCTCAAAAACCTTGGAAAATAAATCTTCTGTATTTGATTTACCCGAATACAACAAGCTTTGATGACATTTCTTGAGTATCTTCACCCATTTACATTTTCTAATTGTACTCATTCGTTGTTTACATTCAGGTCCGGCGACGAATAATGTTTTTTCATTGGTGAAGGAATTGGACGCCAGCGAGAAGTCGTTAAATTCTCGTGTTTCAACTTTCTTCACGGAATTACTGCGGTATGCGTTAATATTTTGTAAGGGTTGTCATGTGGTGCTCCTTTTCTCGTGCCGTCTTTAGTCAAGAAGGTTGAGTAGCTAATGAGTGAAGCGGCTAAGTATGCGAATAGATTCACTGCTTTCCTGAGTGTCATTTTTGAGGGATGCGGCATTTGTACCTCAACAATTCCATCCACGTTGACCGTTTATTGTGACACCTCGCTTAGTGACGAGCAGGTGAGGCAATATAAGCCGGCCGATAATAGAAGGGGATGGTTGAAAATTCTCCATTGGGGCGAATGTAGAATGTTATCACAATTTGTTTTCATTCCTTTTTTGAAAAGATCGAAGTTCGATTACGTAGGCCCACAAAGATTGCTAATGAACACTTCATATTTCACCGAATGTTATTCTCAATGAAAGAAATCTATTCGATCGCTTTTGTTTGATGAAACATGGATTTTTTTCTTTTGAATGGACATTGTTGGCTTCGTGTCCATTTCATTTCGAGTGACGTTCTTTGCTGAATGAACACTGCTGGCTCTTTAATCTCATTCCTGCTTCATTTGGGTACACACAATGAAGTTTCACCGCATCGACAAGTTTTTTCGAAATGGTAAACTAAGAGGATATTAGTTCATTTCGTGTGAGTTGTTTTTAGATGGAGTGATTATATGATTTTATCATATATGCTTCATGGAACGTGAACTTTTGGATTGCAGTGAACTTCGTGTTAATATGAGCGTGTTTGGCGCAGCAGTTTACTTCATTTAGCTTTTTTAAGATTGGGATCTGTCGACTGTTGGGTTTGTTATGTGGTGCTAAAGGAGAATGTGTTGCGCAAGCTATACGCGGATGGTGCTTTCATGCTGCAAGCGGGCACGGCTTATCGAAGCTTACTATGGCGTTTGGTCGAGAACCTCGAGCTTCTGACCGTCATCGAGAAACGTACTAGCTTCAACGACCGCTGCCCGTCCAGGCACGCGCACATCGAGGCATCGCGTTTGCCGAGTGATTCCCGAGTGCCAAAGAGCTCTTCAGTGCCAGCGCGATTGTGCACCTCGCCAAGGCCTCACTCCTCGAATTGCATTTCACACACACGTTCGTTGCGTCGCTCCCGGATACCGCAGCTTTGTTCGCGTCCACAGCGTGCAAGGTCGAGTGGTGCGACATCAGCGTACTCAAGAACTAGCAGCTTCGCATCAGCCATCGACGACCTGGACGAACCAGGCCTGCTTCCTGTGTCGCGCGGCGAACGTCTGCGCATCATGATGTCTCGTGGTCCACTTGTGCGCTGCTGCCGCGTGCGACCACGGCATGATCGCGTCTTCCAGGGACTCATGCCCACATCAAATCTTGCAATTTACTGATCTAGTCAGCTTCTTTTTCCATACGGATGGTGTTCGGCCCTCAGACAAGTCAAATGGCCAGCAGCACATATTATCGGTTCTTTGTTCAGTGCAAAAGCGAATTGTAGTGCACGGACCTCCCACCACCTCTCCCTTTCCCTCCCTCATGTAGTTTTACCACCTGAACGATTTTTATGGAAGGACGCTAACACTTTCATTGATCGTAAGCAAAGCTTCCATTCTATGTGGATAAAACTTTGCAGGTTTGCTTTACACCTATCCGCTTTAATCGCTGCGTCTCATCCGCATGTGGAAAAGAGTAGTGAATGGACGCACACGTTGTAATGGGCGGAATTATGATTGTGCATGTATATCGGCGTTGTATTCGAACTCGTTCTCAAACCTATAATAACATTTATAAGCCAAAATATTTCCCATTGTGCATACCCTTCAACAATAAAACGCTAATGTGTTCTGGTTGTTGCACAGTGAGATGTTCTTATTACAAGATAAAATACAGGAACCGAGTAGAAGAGGAATGTGATAAACTTCGGTTGCGATAGAGTAAATAGCTTGCAGCGATGAGAAACATAGGTGTAGGTATAAAATGAAGTGTAGACAGATGGGATACGTGAGTAGGAATATAAGTATAGCTGAAAAATGCAGGTGTAGAAATGCACAACCTAGGTAATTGACAATGAAGTGAGGAGCAGCAAAGGAACAGATTGTAATTCGGTTATGGTAGATAAATCTGTATACAAATTACCATAAATTGCAAAGCAACAGTGTTCCGAGATCAGTCACGGCACAGGGGACGCATTGCTTGGGTTTCGTGCATCTGTTTTTCAGTTGCTACTCAGGCGTCAATTTATGTACAAAACAATGTGCCGGTCTTATCTGTGTGCTGGCGGACAATCTGTTCAGAAGAAGCTTCTGTGGTTTGCGAGCGACCAACTAAGGGATTCTGTGCGGTGGGAATGGATGAAGGATGTCTCACTGTTTAGACGAAACTTGTTTTTCCTTCAAGCCTCAAAAAAAAGTCGTAATTGAAAGGTTTTCCTGCGGCTAGAAAAGGTGTGTACAAAGCTGACGTTTTTTTCTCGCTCGCATTATAGTGACTCATTAACGATTTCGAAATATTATTTCCTATCGAGTTTGCGGTTGCTGATTGCATTTCCTATATGTTTCATAATGTATGCCATGTTGGTTCCGGACATGCGTGAAGGACTGCTGTTAAACCTGCTCATCAACAAGGTGGACAAGATGAAGAAGAAGAGGAAGAATCTTTATTCAAATAAGAATAAACTGAATAAAGAAAACTGCAATAAGCACTGGAGTACATACATTGCAGCGAAATCATGAAACAATGACACACGTGAATATAGCAGTAATGAATATGGGAGAGTGATTTATTTAATGGTTATGTACAGATAGGGGTAGAGGGAGCTGAATAAGTACCACAGTTGGGGGGCAGGTGTGTTATGCAGACGGTTGTCTCTGCTTTTGTGGCGGTCAGTGGACGTCATGCAGGTGCGCAACGTTCAATGCGCCGTATGGTCACATCGATCAATGAGGCGCGCCGCTGCAGATGAGTGTGCTTGAAGCCGAGTCCACAGCTAGTCAGCGAAATAATTTATCGATGCGCAGGGCAGGTCCGAATTCGAAAGAGCGTTAAAAATGTGCAGCGTGTGCGTGGACCGTTTGCATATCGAGGGAACAACAGCAGGAGAGATGCACTGAGGATGAACTTGCTCCATGCTTCGTTGAAAGCTTAAAAATGACATTCTACTTTTCTTCTAGCTTAAAATATTTTGAAAATGATTAAACAAATTAAGGATAAGACATTCGATCCACAGAACTGGAGGATGCAGCTGCAGTAGTCGTGAGGGGGGTAAGTTGTCCAAGGATGGCGCACCAGTGCCATATACAGGTGTAATGAGGCAGGCGAAGGTGATCAAGTGTGCGCTGTTGACGTTTTTATTCAAACGAGAACGCATTATGAGGAAGGAAAGGATCTGAAGCAAATCCAAGTCATACGAAAGAAGGAACTAGTAAATAAACGTCAAGCACGTTGGTAGAAATGGGCCATTGCAAATAATGAATTTGTCGAGGCTTATGTGGCGATCATCGGTCCAACAATGGCGGGATGATTTTAAATAGGCCGATTGCGATAATGCCAAAGCTGGACCAGTTCTGTGTATGAGCACGCAGAAACGATGAGTGTTTTTTTTTCCTGGAAAGAAATCCATGCTTCTGAAATCGAGATAGCAGTCAAATTTCCACTCTGGAAGGGGATGAGGGAAGAAATGATAAATAAATATGGTCTACAGAGAGTGCCGCATTGTTGACATTAGACGATGTGGGAAGCATCGTGTTTTTCCCACCATGAACATTCGAAAATGAAGCATTCTAGCGAAAGAGTTGGATGATTCCCTAGGGACGCATTTTCCAACGTGGTGATTCTATCATACTATACGAAGAAAAAACTCACTGTAGTGAGCACATCGATCATCACATTGGCGCTAAGTTATCATTATTGTTTTTTTTTAAAATTTATCTCGATGTATCGAAGTGGAAGACCGTAGAAAATGCGAGTGTTAATAATAAAGAAGTGCGGAACTTTCGTGAGACTACAGTCTGCGCGAATGGTCATTCATTACTTAGGAGCAGCAACTGTGGGAAGGTCGAAGCAAGTGAACTGCAGTTCCCAAACTGGGGAGAGCGCATTACAGCTGTGCAGAATACTGCTTGTGCTGCAAGCATTCATATCGGGAGTTGGTACCAAACGCAACATCCATCCATAGGAAACATTTAACTGTAGCAATTTCTTTCGACCTTTCGGATGCATCAAGGTCGTTCTGCAGAATATGGCAGTCATAGGCAGAACCATGCAATGAAAGATAACTTTTGAGGTAGTCAGGAAACTATTTAGTACTACTGATGATGTATCGAAAACATCTTTAATGTTTGTGATTAACAAATTAGGACCCAAAAATTTCCATATGGCACGCCGCAAGGAATTGGGTGTTGAGCGGAGAAACTATCTCCAACTCTTATTTGCAAACTTTGTCCACGTAAGAATGCTCTGGTCCACTTCAGAAAGGATCCGACGACGCCGAATTTCTCCTATTTCAGGAGCAGATTTTCGTGCAAGTTCAGACCTCTCTAAATGAGATCTTTTATCATTGATACGATGCCTCGAGTCTAGACTTACCACCTTTGGTCTAATAGTGATTCAGAATTGTTTGACTATAGAGCTGTAACATTTTCAAAGCTCCTGAAGCGAATTCCGGATTGCTATACTACGTTGCGCGTCATACACGCGTGCGATTTTTGTTTCGTATAAAAAGTTGTGGTGTCTCTATTGTGCGGTGACAAGGCGGGCAAGCTTCAAATATGAGTGACGGAGCGGAGCCGATGCTTAACGGGCGGCCATTGTCGGAGCTTAAAGTGGTCGAATTGAAAGAGGAGTTGGGCAAACGTGGTTTATCAAAAATTGGCAACAAAAATGTCCTCTACGAACGACTCAAAGAGGTTAGAAAATTTTTTTCAATATTTTAGTTGATTTTTTTTTTCAGATCTGCGGTGATAAAACTTAGATAAGTTTTCCCGCTTGGTGTGTTCACCGATAGTGGGCAATTCTAGTTCTATGGCTGAAGGATATAGATATGCGCATGGAATATCTGCTAGATGAGGCAAGACTAAAAGATAGCTTTGTGTCGATGCCTATTTTAAAAAGTTTGTGTCCAGAAAAACCCAGTGAATTATTTACGGAACCTTCAGTCTGCATCCACCTGCCTCCAGAACACTCGTTTTCTCATTGAGTAATTAGTGACCTCATGACAAAAACATAGAACGGTTTTTGCAAGTGCGTGATGTGTCTTTGTGAATCGCGCCCAACAGTCGACCGACGCTTTCTTTTTTGCACGGTAGTTGTCTTCCTCCTATCGTTCCACTCGGACCTGGGGTTGGAGGTTATTCTAAGCCGTTTTATAAATGAGGCAAGTTTTAGCGCGGAACTATCTGAAGAAGTGGATCAACCCCGGCCCCAACCCAGACCATCATTTCAGCAGGATTCAAGCCACATCATTTTCGGTGTCCCACGTACTAGCAGTAATGTCTTTGTTCATTCATACAGGAATAAAAAAGGAATTCAAAAAAGTGAAGAGATAAAATAACACGAAACAGAATAAGTCTCTCTGGAGGGTTAAGTTGCACAGGTCATCATATGAAACATTGTGAACAGCTGAGGACCGCACAGGTTTTTCATTGACCGTACCATATCGTAAAGATTGAGGTTGCTCTTACATCCTGGACATCACAAGTTAGCACGTATGTTTCAGTGTTACATTGTTGGAGATAATGGTGCTGCATTAATATCGCCATTGCTGCAATCTCACATTTCGTTGCTTATTTCCACATCCTATTTAATGCGGTTCTGAATTTTTGATAAGTTTGAGTTCCACACTTCAATTGATGAGCGAATGAAATTTACGAAACGAACCAAAACATAACATTAAAGCACCGTCAAATTGCAAAATAATATTGTTAGTCGTTAGAGAACTTTCCCAAAAATTTCAGCATATGGTTGGTACCGAGACTGCACCAGAGCGAACAGATGAAAGCGAACAAGAATCAATCATTAAATCGGCGATAGAGGAAGCGGTACGTCAGTTTTTGAGTTTGATGGAGGTGATTTCCGCCATATTACCTGCTGTCATAATGAGCGTTGTCAATAACTAAAGGTGTTCTCAGAGGTATTATTCTAAGGAGTGACCGCTAATATTTAATGAGCAGTAGTATCGGTAGTGGAAATTCCTGATTTATTCAGGTGGAGAATCTGGAAGCATTTTTCGAAGTGAGTTGGTGTTCTTTCAGTATTGCGTTGCCCGCATTTATCCAAATTTGTGAGTTCAAAAAATTCCACTCTCCTCTTCATGACGATGCTGGGGTTGACCACTAAACCATGGACATCGTCTTTCATATAGAGAATGTGGAAGCTGCAGAATCTGCAGTCTGATGTATTTGCATATTGTTGGAAAAAAGGGACTTGACAAAGGTGTTGAGATAGATGCAAGGGTTTAATCGAGCGGATGAATAACAGCTGTGAGAAGGGGAGGGGGGATTGTTTTTCAAGATGAGCGAGTACCATTTCACTTGAAGCCACTTTGGCTGCTTTTTCTCTCTGTGAGATTATGGACGCAGATCGGCGAAAAACTTCTTGTGTAGAGAGAATTCGGTGACTTGTGGTTTTAGACGTCAAACGTTTGCTTTGTAAGAGCCTCTTTGAATTTATGAGAAATACGAGTCTGCAGTGATTGCACACAGCGAGATCTACGTTATCGCAACCACACACATGCCTTCTCGTTTTCTTGCCTCATCTGATGTTGTGGATTCCATTTGCAAGCCACAGTTATTCAATTTTATGAAGATTCACCGTAGGTCGTCGATGCCTGTTGCATACACATTCGTTTAAAGAGGTCGTGATGTCTGCTGCCAAATATGGTGTGACGTTTCGTTAGGGATTATGCTATTATCTCCAGAAAACAAGCTTCATAACAGTTACTGAGAATGGGTGACCTGCATCAGTGGAGTAATGAACAAAAGTTAGGCCACGTCGTCTGAAATATGTGAATTGGTGCAAGCCGTGTAAACTTTGATGCGTGAGTAAAGTTATGTTTTTGGTTTAGATTTTATCAGTTTTTTATTTTTTCATGGAAACGGCGTAGTTTTCGTGGAATTTGGTTACAACTTTATATGCAAATCATTTGTTATATTCAGTTTAAATTGGTTGATCTCCGTGCTGCTTTGGGCTTCTCTATAGATTGCATTCGGAGAGTTCCATTCAGCAATAGCCTCCTTTCACACTTGCTTTAATTACGTATTTTTGTTCATCTTTAGTTGATCCGGCACTCATTTTAAATTGGAGATTACCGTTGGGTCGCATGCGTGATATGGGGCACTCTTATGAATCTTCTAAGAACATTTCTGAATGAAAACGGCTTCTTTAAAGTTTGCAACATCCAAAATGTCACGCTTACAACCTCCAAGGTAGTTCAGCTTGCAACCGCTAAGGAGGTTCAGAGGCATTGATCTTGAGGTTAAGAGTTAGGAATGATTTAATGGCTAATGCATTATAAAATATTGCGCTTCTTCTACACCTTTAAATATGTTATCGAAATTGATTTTAGGGATCGCCATCAGGGAACCCTCTTGTAGCCGAATATTTGGCTAAGCAGCAGGTGGCTTTGCTTGCCGCCAGGAAGGATGCTGGTGAGTTCGTTTTATTTGCTCATGGTCACCGCCTTCTACACCGTAGATTTGTCGCTTGATTTCTTCATAATTTCTATACAGCCAACTGTGCTATATGTTTCTTATTGCATATTTCAGTATATTGTTTTCACGTGATAATTTCTTGGATAGGCTGCAAATATAGCGGGCAGATTGAATGGTTTCTACAAAAGGAGCTGCAAAGAGCAAATACTAAATAAATAGAGCCAAAGCCCAAATCAATTACGAACATTCTGTTTGCAGGAAATAGACTCAACGATGCAAATTCAAGCTACAAACAAATTTTTTGAGATCGTATAGCATTACAATATCGATCATCTCTGCTCTGGAATATTTTAAATTATATACTACATGAATTTGAATTGGAAGAGTGTGCTAATAACTCAAACAAACAATAAGTTCGATTCAGAACAAAAGTGTTGTGGCAATCATTAGCTGAGCTTCGTCGCAGATCCATTATGTGGGATGGGTCTTGACCCTGCTTTCCTCTTCTCCCCACCCCCGTATCAAAACTCGGCTTCCCTTTATGGCGGAAGCGGCTTTCTCTCATTTTCAGATAATTACTTCCACCTCCCACTATCATTTTAATGCTGTATGTAAAATAACAAATATAGGCGAACAGTGAATTTGCGTTCGTAGTCAAATGTTGCTCCGTTCTTTTTTACGAGCCCTGAACGATTTTGGTAGACCTATATTCAGAGCATGCCAAAAAATTTGTGCAAAAGTTGATATGGAAGCAGTTTTCGTTTCTCCTTTGAGAGTATAATTGATGGCCAGGGAGTTGTTTTGGTTGCCCTCTCGATGGGATGAAATGCAGGAGGGAGGACATCTCTCTGTCCTGAAAAGCTTTGCCATTCACACACCCACGCTCGTCCCCTTCTTTTATAAACAGTCACTTTAGCTGTGTATCAAAAGGCCGAGGCGCACGTCGCATCACTTTTCGTCTCGTGGGGGAACGCTAACGGTTCACTGAATCGTGGGGGTGGAGGATGGCTGGTTTTCTGTGGAAGGAGCATTCCGATGTAAACAAATACTCTCACCATTACAGTATACTTTTCATCGAAATGAATTTTTTCCTTAGGATGGGACACCATTTTTTCCTACGGGTGACAACAAATGATGGTCGGTCGGATTAGGAAGAGGAAATTGACTTAGTTACGGACCGTGGTCGAGGGACCATCTCAAAGAACATGCAGGGCAAAGACTTTATTGAAAAATGTCTCCTTCATTTTGATGTCTGTTGGAGAGGATGTTTGTTGCAGAAGCTGCAAGGAGAGCAGTCTCGATCTCAGATGACCAAACCTCACCGTCACAGAATAAATCTCCGCCAGTTTCGCGTCGATCTGATTCCTCAAAACGATCGGAATGGGAGCAACAATCGAGCACTGTCGAAAAGAGGGCGACGAGACGCTCACCCCGTTTAGGTAGCCCTCAGGTAAGTGGATGACATTTTGTGATACTTGGCTAATTATGACAGGACATGCGAAAAAATTGTCGTATAAATGAAGGTTAGTTTCAAATGCAACTGAAATAAGAACTTTATTGATTAGCACCGCTGGCACCTAATGAACGCTGAGGAAACCCTGATGAATTTTTTTTCACTTGTCAACGATCTTATATCTCATTGTCTGTTGAGTAAGAAACGAGTGTTCTCAGAAGTATTTATATCCCGTTTATAGAATAATTCCAAGTGCTCAAAGATCATTTATTGATTTCCTTCCCTTTGTTTTGTTTATTTCAGTTATGCTCTTTGGATTTACTTTTGCACTTTTTGATAGTATGGAGCTGTGTCAGCATTCTTTGTAAAAGTTAGCGTTCAGTCTCTCAAATTATTTTTGTATCTTTTAGGTTTTCGTCTGTGAATTGTCGATTTTTTTTTCTAGAAAGATCGCGAAAAGACGTCTGCTGGAGAGGTGAACGGAAAAGAAGTGCCGTTGAAGGACGAAGAACGAGTTGACACAGGTGTCAAAGATAATAAAAAGGAGCCGGAGGAGAAGAAAGTCATTGTGAGCAACGAAGTGCAGAGTTTGGAATTAAAACGTTCTTCAAAAGGAGGTGATGAAAAGACGAAAAAGTGTGTAGTATTGTTGACGGTGACGTTATATCAGTAGAGAATGAAGGTCCACAGCAAAAGATTGAAAAGAAGATCCTAGAGGAACATCAAGAAGCTGGAGAGCACGTGCATAACGCTGTATCGGTGTCAAGTATGGAGGCTAAGGCAGATGCTAACGACTACATTCACGAAGGCATCGGGTAACTAAATTTTTACTTTCTGTCTGTTGACAAGAGGTACGTAGCTGTTGGCACGGATTAATATGCGTTGCGTAAGAAGGAAGTAAGGATTTGTGAGCATTATTAAGCATCGATTGCGAAATCGAGTAGGAATTGCAATAGGCCTTAGAAATCAAACTTATTTGTGCTGAACTTTCTGTCATTTTTTTTTCTCCTTCCAGTGCCTAGCTGGACTGCTATCAAATATCAGGATTGTCGGCTCGCGTCTGTTCAAGAGATGAAAGTTTTACTTACGAAACTCAACGTTTAAACGTATTTGCAGGCAATTCCCTCTGTGGCATATGTATTGCTTATGGATGTGCCCTCTTGAGAACTGCCCACTTTGTTGAAGAGATTTTGCTGCTTACAATTTTTGTCTGAGTTCTATGAACCTTCTTTCCTATGTTTGCTTCTCACCATCTTGGCCGCAACATCAGGCAGAGTTTGTTATTGTTCTGATATCGGTGGTACGCAAATGACTGCTTTCAATAAGCGAAGGACTTTTGCGAGGGAAAGTGCCAAAAATTATGCGTGTTTTAAAATGATTCGCTCTCTGGTTTCAGTAGACTTTCCGACTCCGCATAACCCACGTTCCCCACTTAAGAATTTGTAGCCCGTCTAGTGGGAATATGAAACTCGCGAAATCTACGACGCGCATGGCTAGCTCTTTCTCTACCATCTTTATCCCCTACCCCTTTCTCCCATCTTTCAGTTGAGAGGAGCTGATGCCTGTGCTTGGTGCTCATATAGTTGGAATCTGGCAAATTTTATGTTTTTTTCTAATTTTCTGACCTAAACCTTGATTAAATGTGCTGTGGTGGTCTGGATTTCATTTGCGCTTTGTTCGTTTACCTTCCGCATTGGACGTGTTAGGTATCTGAATTCACAAAAAGCATCATGCAAATTCTGGCTGTGGAGAGTTTATAAGGGATGCCTTATGCGAAAAGATGAGGTTGGGCAGGTATTGATAGGTTAGAGAATAAATGTATAGCAACTAATATGGGGCAGTGTTGATTTTGTTGTCTAGGTCGGCTGATGTGGCAAAAGAAGAACCGTTATCGGATAGTGCGCATCCAAAAGCGACCGAGACGTCGAGTTCCACATCTGCTGAGCAGTTTGCTGAGGTGTGCTTAGTTCTTTTGCAACGAATGTTTTTGAAATATTGTATTATTCATTTATAAGTTGATAGCGCATCTAATTTCATCAGTATTTTGTGTCGATTTGGGCCTGTGAAATGAGGTGAATTTGTAACGAACGGCATCCAGTCAAAGTCAAAGTCATTTTTTGGGAAGAAACAGGGAACAGAGGGAAATAGGTCTCTTGAACCTGTTTCATATTCTAAGACCGGTCTGAGGAAATTTTACCTGTGCTCAGTGCAATGCCGGTGGGCAATAATACGCAGATTAGTAGCATTACGTAACGCTTTGTGACTGTCATCAGCCCTTGCGGTCGTAGCGTTGGAAACTATAAGGTGGACAGCGTGTAAAGTGAGTGGATTTCTGTATTGTGTTATTGGTCGTGGAATCGATGATTACAGAATGAATCTATTGAGTCGAAAGTCGAGGATGCCAGAGAAAAAAGCTGTCCCGATGTTGAGCACGAATCGGAAGATTCACGCGCTTCGTTTACAGTGACTACCTCAAAAGCAGGTAGCATACTTGTCATTCATCTAGATTGATGGTTGTTTTATTTTCTCATAAATCCTTTGAAGACATTTCCTATTAAAAAAGGTAAGGAAATAAGAGATTTGAAGAAAAGAACGGAATAAGGATGGCACATTATAACTTATAACTTCTGGTCAAAAGGGTCATATGTTTTGGAGGTTTTTGTTTATTAAAGAATAGAAGGGGGAGGGCTTCTTCCTCTTAATGTTTAGGCGTTTTTAACGTTTCGAAAATGGATGAGTGTTTCTTCTCTCATTGGTTTCAGAGTACCTTCGCGCGAGAGGTTTTTGTTGTCGAGAATTTATTTGTGGGTTGTTTTCTGTCTAAACTTTTGTTCTTTGATGTAAACGATCCCACAGCTTCTCTTTGCTGTTAAGGACAGCTGACGTCTTTGGCACTCTCCCTCCTTTTAACGTTGGCGAAACCATCTGTTCATCCTTCTCTCGACTCGAAGAGGTGAAGGGGGACTAACTCCTGTGTGTTCTTCTTCCTTCCTCCTTTCCCTTTCCTCTTTTTCACTTCACCACTCCTACGCACACGGACCTGTGGGGCTCTACCGCATCATAAGACCGATTGTCATTCTGAGCATACTTTAGCTGAAGGCACTGTTATCATTGGAGATTGTCGCTGAGTTGGTAGTAAACAATTGCCGCAGTGGTAGTTGTCACATAAAGTTAGCCGTTTCGTTTTCTTTTGTAAGGTGAAAAGCACCTGAAGGAAAATTGGAAAAACTAACAAACTAGGCAGAGATTCTTATCGCGTTTGTTCGATCTGTACAGTATATTTTAGATGGAGACTTCGATTCAGGAAAAGAGAGCGATTCGTCGAAAGCCGGTCTCGACGCACAGAAATCAACGTTAGCGGTCAGCGAGATTGGCGCCGTAGTAATGAAGGAGCGCGATGAAGCAAAACATGTTGAAGTGGAGTAAGTTGCTTCCTCTTCTTTTAGTACTTTTTTTGATCTTTATATAGGTATTATCTCTTATAACCGGTCGTTATTGCTGTATCTTATAGAAATTTTGTTTTATCCATTACTTTTTTATTGTCCTGTTTGGGTAGCTGGTATCTAAAGTTGTTGTTGTAGTGTAGATTGTAAATTGTAGCAGTGGTACGTATTGCGGATGTCCAAGTATGTTTTATGCTGGTGTCTTCGTCACTAAAAAAGGAACTTGTATTGTCTACTTTTCCGGTATTGTTGCCTTTCGTTTATACTTTATAGAACACCGTGCGAAGTGGAAGTCCACATATTATATTTTAGTCTTGCTTAGATAGTGGTGCATAAGGGAAGGGACTTTAAATACCTGCTTCATCTTCTAAATAATTCTTCAAAGTTTCACTTCTGGCTCGATTTATACAGAATAAATAACCGGGGGGGGGGGGGTTAACACAACTTGATTAGACTTTTTTACCATATTTTAACACAGACTTTCTAACCAGATTTCGTCCTGATTGCCTAAATTGCCACCCGCAAAGTGGATGGAAACTGCTGCTTAGAGCACTTGGATGGTTAGTAGGTTTGAGAACCACTCATGTAAAGGGTTATAGCCAAGGATGACTTGTTACCTTTTTTGTTTGCACTAGCAGGCTCGTAATGTCAGCACTGTCAAAATGCCGTCATATTCTTTCTCTGATATCATATACGCCTACATACGTTGCTATTAGAAATTTGCAATTCGTCTGATAAGAGTTTTACTGATAAAAATGCTAGCAGAGTTTCTTTATCGATCGAAACTAAACACAAAATTGTACATTTCTTTATCTCTTTCGGTCAGAAAAGTCGTAAGTTTTTTGGGTATCGTGAGCGGAAATCCGCTAATCTGTTTATCCGCTAGGTCGAAAGCAATTACCAAGGAAGATCGAATGTTGGCAACCGATCGAACTCAGAAAGAGACTGCCGATGCAGCGGATGCCGCACCCACATCGCTTTCGAAGGACGTTATTGAGTCGGTCAGTGGTCATTTTGAATTCGTGTTTTCGAGCAGAATATTTCTTCATGTTAATATCATTAACAGTTAGTGCATTTCTTCTGAGTGGATAGATGAATGCTGTTGAAAAAGGTGATTGCTTTAAGCTTTTTTGCGTAATTTTGCGCAAACTTCTTTCATAAAGTTGCATAATGGAGGTGGCCTGTTAATTTGTACGACTGTGTTTATTGGTGTGCATCTCTTCGACTCTTTAAACTTGAGAATGCTAAGCAATGTATTTTGATGTCTGTAGTCTATAGTCTAGTTTGACTCCTCCGCATTTTCTTTGCCACATGCTTTGTGTAATCGACGCTGTGCTTCTATTTCTTGAATAGAGAGATATTTGCTAGAGCGTTCCTTGCAAATGTACCTCTATAAGATCGACGAAGAGGTTTCGGAGAATGCATTATATGGTACGTCGCTGCAGTCTTTCTTGCATGCGATGAACTTTATTCTCCATAGTTTTATTATGATGACACTTGTTTTTACTAAAAAACGTGAACCTTTTAAGCTTATTGGAGAAGCGAAATAGGTGTGAATCTTCAGAGGCGAAGTTGAAAAGCGAAAACAGCTTGCAGAATTTTTATTTATAATAAAATGTCGTCTTATTGCAAGTTTCATATTCGAATTGTCGACTTCTTGCCGTCCAATATGAGGTCATTAAATAGTGTATTTATTATTAGGGAGTCGTGCTTTCTGTTAATGATGTGCTGGTTGATTTTAGGATGCAGCATTGGAGGAAGAGGATGACAAAGAAGAGAGCAGCGTACGAGCAACGGCTTCACCAAGCTCCGATGAATCACACGCTTCTCATGCAGGTGCGCTTTTTCGCTTAAATGCTTTTTTTTTTAAGATGAGAGTCTTTCTGCTGATTTCTATGCTTTTAATGAAAGGCTATTTTACTTTCTGCAACTGCAACTTTTCTCCTATGGCGAGACAGCAAACGGTACAGAATGATTTCATTGAAGTTACAGTTGATGCTAGTTTATTTAAGGAGCAGAATTCGGTAAACGTGGAATCAGGGTTTCTTGATCGTAATCTCGCAATGATTAGTGCCCTCAAATGAAGTATTTATTTGTGAAGATTGCCCATTTGATTATTGGATTGTTATATAAATAAGAAGCGACTATCACGTTTTAGTGAAGTGAATCTTCTTATGCGCAGTTATTGTTGTTTGTAGAATCGAAGGCAGACATGCCTGAAGAGCGACAGCGTCGTTGGAAAAGCGCTACCGACGAAGTCAACAACGGAGGAGAGGGTGTAGTGACGGTCGATGTGCACACAAGTCTGAAGCCTTCCAATCGGGAAGCGGTGAAAACAGTCGATGCGAAAAACGAAGATGCTCGAGAGGGAAGTACTATGAGTGTGTCAGATGAATCAGTCGAGATGAATCGGAGGCGAGAAGAGAGATCAGCTTCGCCTTCTCCATCGGATAGGCGCATCGCTGCTGCTGAAGACATGGATCACATCGATGATTTCAAGGAAAAACCAGAGGAGCTAGACTATGAGGAGGCGCCTCAGCAAACAACGATCGTCTCAACTCAAGAGAAAGAGGTAGTTGTTTTTTAGAGTTACTACGGAATTTGAAATAATTATTTTCTTTACAGAACTTCAAAATTCAACAACTTATTATTTTCTGGCATGTAATTTCTGAAATCACTACAAAATTTTGATGGAAGCTCTATGGATGTAAGCAATCGGCCGTGTGACTTTCGTTAAACTCACGTAGTAGTGTTCAGTGTAATGCAGGAAATGTTTTAGATGCTGCGGTTTTATTGCAATATTTGGCAATCAAACTTGATTTCGTCCGATGCTTTTCGGAAAGAATATTGCTGGCTTTTTGGATTTTCCTGCTACACTGTCCAACTGTAAACTGACTTCTTGTAACGGTTGAGCATTGTGTGGTTTTTTTCTGATACTGCTTTGCATTGGGATAGTTATGTTCATTCATGCAGTGCAAATTGGTTGGTAGAATCACACATAAGCTGTGATATGTGTTATTACGAGCGGCAGGTGTTTCCAGTGGAAAAATTCGCAGAATCAGATGCCGATATTTGGTCACTATGTGAGTTTCGCCGTAGTGATTCGGTGTCATCGTTGGATATATACTGGTCTTTGTCTATTATTGTTGAGGATCGCTAAGATTTAATTTGCAGAAAGGTGAACGAGCAGTTAACAAAGTAGAGATCCTTGGTGCAGTTGCGAGAAAGGCATCACGTTCGGGTTGGTTGTTTGGTTTGTCTGTTGGGAAATCATTCTTAATACAAAGATCCTACTTGGAGAGGCAGTAAGACTGATCGATTTTCAGTTTCATCCATAAATTATTCGTTGAGAAGTACACAAGTTTTGAATTGGTCTGCGTTCCTTCGTATGCTTTCTATCGTTATTGCAAATACGCCGTTGTCGAGAATGCTTTTAAGCGTATATATCTGAGGGCGAGACGTTTTGATACGTGACCCTATGTTGTTGACCGCGAAGAATTTTCACTCGTGAACTCCTGAATTGCGGGTGTTTCGGGAAGTATTCGAGAACGCTCGAAGCTCAAGGCTGGCACTAGTGCTTAGAACGAAATTTAGGCGTGCTTCTAATAATAACAGAGCTTTTATTTGTGTGGTTTTATTTATCAAATTTTTTGGTTTCTTGAAGTGTTTGCATGTGGCTCTCCTATAATTTCCTTGCCATATCAACGCTGTTATATTCTAGAACAGTAGCTGATGTCATATCTTTCCGTTTGATGATAGGGAGCTGCCTCCATTTGGAACACTTTTGAATTTATTTTAGTATAAAGAAATGTTATATACGATCGCAGTTCTAAATATTCTGCATTGCTCTGATTGCATTTTCGTTGTGCACAAGTGTAACGCGCGTATGTAACGAGTTCAGCAAGGGTCTTTGAAAGCTTATCAACATTAGATTCTTAGTCATTTATCATATTGATTTTAGTTTACTGTTTAACCAGACTGTTTCATATTTTGGATTGATTGAAAGGTCTCTGTACCCATTTTCACCACCAAAGATTGAAAGGTACAGTTTTTTGTCGGGAGACAACGATGCCAAGTAGCATATATGCCTTTATTTATGGTATGGGACGCCGGAATCATTCGTTGTAACATAGATCGTCATGGCATTGTCTATGATTGGTGTACACTGATGCATAGTTAGAACCGTATTAAACGCTTCGCAATTTAGTCGGATGAAGTAAAAGAACGAATACTATTGCTAAACTGAAGGGGAAAGCTGAGCCGTTAGGATAGGGAGAGGTATTCATTATACATTTTCTCTCATTTGCTTTTATTCGCTTATGAGGTTTGTGATACGCATTGCTGCGTTCGTTTCGGCATTGTGATCAATGAAGCGTTGCAGGCGATCGCCGATCGCGCTCGGCAATGAAAGAACCGAACGATGCTGCTGTGAGCAGTGCAACAGTGGACGGTTTCATACGCGAACGGAGCGTCTCGCCTGCGAGATATCCTGTCAATCAAGTTCGTTACTGCACTGACCGTCCGCTTTGTTGACGTGGGCTGTCAGTAGGCTGCTTAGAATTCCCGGATAGAAGACGGGAGAGGGACCATTAGTATGATGATCAGTTCTTAGTTCCTGGGAACAGTAGTTGGATTTCTTAACGGAGATGAAGAAAGCCTTGTTATTGAAGATGAAATGTATCATTTACGATTTTCTTCTCTGCTGAAAGAGCCGAAATTTAGTGGGAAGCTGGAGATATTAATTATCAGTCAAATCGGACTGAGCACTTGAAAAACTGATGCAGAGGTTCCAAGTCAAGAATAGTCAACTTGTTGTTTTGTTGAATAAAAGAGTCATCTTATGAGTGTAAATGGAGGTGATTATTTATTTTGCATATTTGTCGATTGTTGAAGCCAACTTTAGTGAGGTTCGATTATCGTCTCACGTAGATATCATCCCAAGACAGATATGAACTGTTCGAGATATGATAGGTGATAAAAGGGCAGCGATGAAGGCGATGAGTTCATTGGACGAGAAAATGTTTACTGAGTATTGCACAGGGATATAGGTGAAAATCTCGTCACTGCTACAGCGATAATGCTTTTTTGATCGGTGCATTTCAGCTGTCAGATCATGTTATGTATGTGATTTTGCACTATCTAGTTTTAATGACGTTTGTCATCGCTAACTTATATACTTCTTCGACGTACCACCAGTCGCATGACAGGAGCTGTTCTATCGTGCATGATTCGCTGTTTATAGTAGTGTTCTCAGCAACCCTATCTATTTTAGTAAAGCGCGATGCTGGATGGTGATGGAAGAGATGACTCTAGGCGTTGTATATTTGATATTTTTCAAAAAAAAAAAATCATTGATGAGTGAGAGGCATGTTTTCGTAGGTGCTGATGATAAGGCAGTTGACACGACCGTTCACATCAAAACAGCTGCAGCAAATGCTAAGTACGTTTGGAACGATTGTCGAAGGTGGATTCTGGATTGATAATATCAAATCGACGTGCATTGTAAAGGTAGCTCTACTTTCTAGTTTCATCGTGAGCTCTCCATTGTTTAAGCCACTTGATGCAAGTCGAGTAGCTCAACGAGAGCTAGGCAGTTCCAGTGTTAAGGCTATGGCCTGTCTGTTATATGCTAAGAGGTTGCTTTGTCTGCAAATTTCTGTTATTCATTTTGCGTTGTTTTAAACTTTCAGCGATATCATACATCTGATTTCGGAAAAGACAAGGCAGATAGGTTCCATAAACCATATGGAAGAGTGAAGAGCGTTAAGTCTTTCGAAATTCTTAGACATTTTATAAACCATGAATTTTAGTAGTAGTGTTTTAAGTTTGAGCTCGAAGATACCGTCAAGAACACGCTTAAAGTTTTCGATCTTTCACCAGGGAGAGAGAGGATTTCTTTAGTTTCGAGTGGAGTGCTTGGATTTTTTCCATGGTGAAGTTTTAGTGCGTGGAGTAGTTGAATTTGATCTACTTTTAATAATTGCTTTATTTTTTAATATGTCTGACGATGGTAGGTCGCTTTTGTTCCGTACCCAATGCTCATATTTTTTACTCTTTGCAAAGTGAATGATGTTTCAGTATTCAACTGTTGAAGAGGCAATTGTCGCTCGTGGCAGGCTACATAACGTCGTTTGGCCGCCTCACAGTCCAAAGACACTCAAAGTCGATTACTCAGACGATGATGGGGTAAGTGTTTGTGGTGTTTGAAGGGTATTTCGTTTTGAAGACAGTCCTTTGCACAAAGGATTCACCTTTCAGCATTTGCTGCACCCTTTGCGAACGTTAATAGTGCACATGATGCAATCAAAAGGTTCCAACTGCCACATCTTAATAAAGCAGGAATCGATCAGATGAGAAAAGATGAGTTGCAAGAAGTGGAGGAATTAGATTAGCCAGCAGGAGGTCATCTGTGGAATCGGTGAAAAATGTATGAGAGGAGCCACTGTGCTTTTAGTTGGCAAGACATGCAGAGGCAGACAAGCGTGCATCGGAGGGAAAGTCGAAGAAAACGTTGGATGGGACGCGTATCATGCCGGACGCGGCAGCAACGAGCACCCTCCGAGTTTCAGTCTCCGTAAATCGTGAGGAGCGCTCTGTGCAACCTTCGTCGACACGAGATCGGAATCATAAAGAGCGGGAGCATGGCTTAAAAGCGCACGAGAGCGGAGCGGAACGCAAAAGGGCCCGCTCGCGGTCGCCACCAGGTCGGAACGATGTAAGTTCGCTTAATCGTTAGCCTTCTGAAAACCTCTGAATTAGGAAAATTTTGGATTAAGCTTAAGCATGCTGTTCGCAATGGTCATCCTTGTTACGGGAAGGTGATCACGGAGAAATCGTGCTTCTCAGATTCCGGTTTACCGTTGCCAATAATTCAATTTGTTATTATCCATGAGGTGTGCTCATATTGCTGAACATCTGGTGAGTAGTCCAAATATTGCTGAACAAAAAACACCAATAAACTTGCTATTAAAAAAAGTTCTTACTTCGAGAAATTATTGCTAGGAGCACTAGGCATAGTCTATTTGCGCGGCGTTATGACTTTAAAGTGCAAAGGGTGGGGGGAGGGGTCCCGTAGTCACGTAGTCCCGTAATGATTTTCTTTTTATTCGGTAAGGGCGATGCTATCTTTTGTTATGCAATAAGTGGCTGAATAAATGTTGCGAAATCAATACCCGGTGTATTACCACATTCCCTCATTTTGTCTCGCAATTGCTAAATTTTGCTGTGCTATATTGGTTTAATAGCAATGCAGTGGTAATGTTCCAGGCATCAAGTGACAAACGAAAACGTGGTGAGCGATTGGAGTTGGTTCACGAGGAGCGGAAACAACGCAAATCATCGGAGTCGGGGCACGTTGGACAAGGTTCTTTGGCTGAAAACATTTATTAGGGTTTTTATGAACATTCTGTTCCAGCTTTTTCTTAGTCGCGTAGTGATCTGTAAGGCAAAAGTGGTCTGCTTCAAGGAAGTCGTTTGTGAAGGTTCACATTGTGGAAAAAGGTCATAAACTAGCCACTAAATTGTTCTTATTTTGAACATTTGCGTTATAGCTGCCGAGCATGGCCTTGATTTCTTGCGTTGTCAACAGAACAAAGCTAAACGCGTAGAATCTGAATATTATAGAAATATCGATCTCAAATATTGGTGAATTTGGGTATTCTCTCTAGTCTAAGTCGCCTGTTTAGAAATGGGCTTTTCTGTGTACGTTTGAAAATGGTAATGCACTATGAGGAGCCGCGTGAACTAGGGCGGAAGGTTTATTTATTGAAAAAAATGATGCAATGTTGATCTTGAAATGATGTGTTACCGTCGAAAGATGAGGAGAGAAAATTGGTCTGCGGCTAGCGCTTCATATCGTGATATATTATACTGTTAGTGTCTCTGTTGTGTTCTTAATCGTCTACTGTAAGAGGGCTTTATAAGTGCTCTTCTTCAGTGCACTTTTCTTATGTTTATTTCTTTTCCTTCAGCACTTTATCTAACTGATGAATGTTGAAAGATTATCGCTTTGTTTTTTTACAGAGGCCGAGAAAACCGTGAAAACTGCAGACGAGCTTTTTAAGAAGACGACAACACAGCCAGCTATTTACTTTGTGGCATTAACCGACCAGCAGGTTTGAAGCCTTTTCATTTCTAACTTATGGGCCTTTCGCTCTTTTGTTATATTATCTCGATTGGAAGGGATAAGAAATGGAGATAGTGGTTCCAGGTAATGTCGTGCGAATGCCGAATATGTTGTTTTTGCACGAACAAATCATAGGGAAAAGTCTTTTGAACTGTTTGCTTGTGATGGATGTATTGAGAAATCACATTAAGTATTTTATCACATGCCCTCACATTTTCCGATTTTCTAGTGTGAGGTTGAGCGCGTATGGGTCGATAGCGCTGCCAAGCTCTTCTCTCAGTCCACAAAATTCGAAAACGGAAATGACGGTCGCTCGTATGTGCTGGCCATTTTCTGCGGTTTTCCGTGGTTCAAATGAGAGTGTTAAGGTAGCGGAGCGAGCAAAGCGAAAAGCAGCAGAAGCGGAGAGTTTGGCCGCAAAAAAAGCAGCAGCCGTTGTGAATTCCAAGAAGGAGACGAAGGACAAGGAGGAGAAGGCAAAGACCGCGCTCGAGCGTGAAGGCTTCGGTCATGCGCGTTCCCGCTCGCCACGCGCCTCACGTACGCGTCGTTTATCACGCTCACGTTCCCCACGCCATCGGCGTTGAGGTGCCCACTGGGAACTCTTCTGATCGCCTTGAGGCAACAGTTTGCTATCCCTTCACCACGTCCCTTTTCTCAAGTCGTCTTCATCCACCGTTCTTGAAGTTCTGGTTTTCCTTTTCTCCCTTGTAGTTTTTTGCTATCATTTTACTAGTTCTTTTCCCCTCTCCGATATTCATTTTTCCTTCATGTTTTTTATCGTTTTTGAGGCTTCGAGCGAGTAATAGGGACACTTTCCCATTTATTCCTGTCAACGAAGGTATTGCGAGCATTTTCGTTTCTTACCTGAAAATTACCATATTTAATCTGCGTCTGCAAAAAGTTTAATGTTCCTACTTCTTTATTTTACTCTTTTATTCTAGGCAGCGCAACGCCCTATTTAGATAGCAGCAATGTCGTTTGCCTACATACCGCCAATGTATGCGGAGAAAATGTATCGTAGATGTTTCCAGCGCATCACACAAAATGAGGTGTTTAGCCACATGGACTGGCACATGAGCATTGAGCGCATCCTCGAAAAGTGTAACCTCATCAGATTGGAGATTTTAAATTGTGTGATTGTTCGGTCAAGCTTTGCGGCCAGTTTGCAAAAATGACCCAAGCTAGTGAGTAACGCCGAAACTTTCTGGGATATTTTCGAATGCGCATCGGCGGTGTGTAACAAAGACGAAGTCTGCAATCGTCGGATATTTATAGTTGCCAGGCCTGTTCACTTGTTTTTTATGTGTGGAAGCAATTTTTAGGATGTTTTGGGTGGGATCATTCTCCTTTCTGCTGCATTGATATTCATTTTTTCGGCACAGAACTTCCGTGGCTGTCAGTGAGCCACTGAGTACAATAGTTAGCGAAGCGCGGCGTTCAAGGGGACGTTTCGATACGCGAAGCTCTGTCGAGACGCGGTCTTGGCTAAAAATTCGTCATCTCAGTGGATGGAAGCACGGCATCTGAATTGTGCCCGGTCGCGCCGAACATCATTATGCGCGTGAACTACGATTTCCAAAGCATACCGATGCTGAGCCATGCGAGCCCGCATGTAATGTCCTTCGTGCTGGAGTTCTGGACGTATGCGTGTGCCAGCAGAAGGCGCGCCATAGCGTGCGTACAGCGATGGTTCGGAGTTGTGGACGCATCTATGAAGAGAACAACATTATCGCGGCAGCACAGAAATCTTGTTTACTGTTACTCGGAGCCATTGCTTATGGCTGTACTCATGTTCCCAATATCAAATCAATTTATGCATTGCTTCTGTAAAATTGTTTGCATTCAATAAATGTTGCATGCTGCTAAGAATATTCGAACACTCAACTGAGACAAATTTCACTCGTCGCATCTGCGCGATTCGCTGCAAAAGCTTGGAGGTATGCCACTTTGCTGTACATTTGTTGGCCTTTGAACGAGACTTTTCGGCTGCGTTAGTTGCGATCTATGGTATGTGGTGTCGATGGTTTACGATACAAGCGGTACCGGCTAGAAAAAGAAACTGCCAGGTATGATATCTATTTTGATGGCTGGGTGGATAGATGAGATACGGTGGTGGGAAGGGATCTGAACGTACGTTGAAGCTAATGGTTGTAGGAATTTAGTGAAGTTAAAATGGTGGCTGGGTCGGTGCACTAAGGCAGTCGAGGAGCTTGGTGGTCGTGGCTGGATTTTCAAAGCAAAAAAACCCGCTGGTAGTGTTCTGCTACCATATTTCGAAGAAGTAGGTGCTCAACATGTGGAACAGCGCAGCGCAATGCGTGAAGTCGTTCCCTTTAATCTACCGGTAGTTGCTTAACCGGCATCGTCTCGACACGAACAACTGGTAGAAAAAAACAGCATTGGTGGATGCGATGGACAACAAGACTAGAGGAGAGCATTGCATGCGTCGATTAAGTGGCTACCACCCAAAGTATGAAACAGAGGTTGTATTTGGTGGTTGGTGTCGCAGAAAGTGATGTCTTGCTTGGTGAGCAGAGGGCTGGTCGTGGATGGAGCGCAGAAGGTGGGAATAGAGAAAGTGGGATTCTGGGTTTGGCAGTGTTGGAGAGTTCTGTTTTCCTAATGTGGTTAAATGACCTTGCGGTGGTCGGTTACAAAGTTCCCTTCTTATTAGTCAAGTTGCACTTTTCACTAATAGAATCTTTGGCGCTTCCAAAAGATTGGGTTCCCAGGCCTCAAAGTTCTCATTTCATGACCTAACTTCCTATAAGTGTGACTATGGTCTTGATGGCTACAAAAAGACCGCTCTTTAAGAGCCCGAAGTTCTAACCCCAGATACCGTTCCAAAACGAGGACTAAAGGCATGACAGTTGTAGCATCAGAAGAAATTTTGAACTTCTTTGAAAAGGTTGTTTTAGTAGCTCCACGATTTGCAGCTTGCGGTCTGTCGCTTACGACCCAGTTTTTCTAAGTATCCGTACTCTTGAGTGAGAGCGCCGACTGAGGTCGAATCTCTAGATCTTTTAAATTGAAGTCCTCAGGGTCGGAGACATGCCTCCGCAAGGTTCATAATAGCGTGAAGATTGCAAACGGTTTGACCCAGTCTAAAAACGCGGACCTCTAGACTTCCCCTAATTAGTGAAATTTTTTTCCGACAACTTCCATCCTGGGGCGTCAAGGCGAATGATTCCACCGCTGCCACCATTCAGCAACCCAAGGTTACGCAATTGTGATCTTGCTTGCGAGCTGCCTTCTCGGTAGCCCTATATGCATTCATTACACGCAGCCCAAGAAAGGTTCAGAATAAGGGAGCCAAAAATAAGTAGGGAAATACTATACACGAGAACGATACATGAGAAGTAGCAAACAGGTTGATTGCAGTTCGAAACGCCACACTCCAGTCGCCTGGACACATCGGTTCAGTAACAGTTAGACGAGGGTAGATTGCATTAGTGCTTCACAGCCCTGCAAAATATAAGCCGAAGGAGTATTTTCTGTCATATAACTTTGAAAGGTTTGTTTTTACGAACTGAAATTACAAGTGAACTCGTAATGGATGGAAGGAATTGCAACGAATTTTTCCAGCCAGGTGGGTGTGGATTTCGCAAATCCAACGAATTGAACCAAAAATTTGCGTCAACAGTCAAGATAATAAGCATATGGACATGGTTGTCAACATTAGGAGTTCGTTTATGGCACTGGCAACGTGTCTGAAAATGGAGGAGAGGCTTGTGCAGAAGGGTGGACACTTATAGAATCTATACTTTCGAGGAGAAGCAAATATTTGAGGATAAGACAGGTTAAGATATGATTTTCAAGTTTTTTTTCTGTTTTTAAAGAATCTTGAAGGTCAGATTTATTACTGGGTTTATATTCGAAGGTGACTCTAGAATTTGCAGCTTTTCGCAGCAAGCTGCTAGTAGTTCGGCGAAGAGGACGAGAAGTCATGAAAGGGAAATTTATCGACGATGCAAGCCAATATAATCATCTCATGATTGGCTTTTTATCTATGGGAACACCAAAATTGCTAAATGGAGACAGAATGCAGCACTGCAGAGCCTGCAGATTCGATAGATGCATGAAGTACGACAATTTCATGTGTTCTTTCCTGCTACTTTCTTGAGTTTCGGCGAATTTCTGCGTCCAGGAACAACGCTTTTCAAAACTGGACGACATATCGCATTGAGTAATATGCATTATCAAAATCAGTTAAGAACTAAGAATACATTGAAAGAGAAGCTGCAGTTATTTTCCCCTATTGCGCTGTGACATTATAATGCAAAAATGTCTCGTCTGTCTGCAGCGTTTTTCGCAGCGGCTTTCAGCAGACGTAGAAATGTGAAACATTACGCATGTAGACCTTACCAGAAGAACTCCGAATATCTAAATCCAGTCATTCTTGCCTACTAACTGCAATAGTTGTCATTCGACAACCCGAAATTTTCTTGATCTTTTATTTGCTATCTCAGCAATCTCAAGAGGTTCTAAAGATGTGAAAGTTGATGGCTTCATCTTTGACCGGCCAGTGGATAAGCCAAAACGGCAACTGGGAGGAGCGAAATTCTGCATCTCATTAGAGCTTTAGATTAAACAGCTCCAGTTCATAATGCTTCGCATTAGAGTTTTAAATAAAGCAGCTCCAGTTTCTTAAAAACTTAAGCAATCCATTCAAATTTTTCATTTCATAATTTGGATTGAAGCGATTCGAACCAGAACTGAAAACCGCAAATTTCACGCCTGTCTTGAAACACTCTTACATCAAAAGAGATAATCCGCATGACTGCAAGCACCTGTAACTTTTCGACGAAGACGTATTTTACAAATGCGAACACCTTAAGCAGCATATCAGATGATAAATCCGGAATCGTACCATGAGGTGTGAATTCATCTACCTTCACATTTTCATCCACTTTGGTCCACCTCATTTTGGCCAATTCTGTTATGTTGATCTACCTTCACATTCTCATCTACTTTCATACTTTAATCTACCTTCACATTTTGACTACTTTGATCTACCTTCATATTCTGATCTGATTTGATAACTTGTCTGCCTTCATATTCTGATCTACTCCGATACTTTGATCCACATTTTGTTACCTTGTTCTGCCTTCACATTTTGATCCATCTTCATCTACCTTTACATTTTGATCTACTTTGATAATTTGACCCGCCTTCATATTTTGACCTACTTTGGTCTACCTTCACATTTTGACCTGCTTTCATACACTGACATACCTTCATATTTTCTTCTACTCTGATACCTTGATCTACCTTCACATTCTGATCTACTGTGATACTTTGAACTACTTTCACATTCTGATTTACTTTGATACCTTTGATCTGTCTTCAATTTTGGTCGATTTTCGTCTACCTTCATGTTTTGATCTAATTCGGTCTACAATCACATTCTGATCTACTTTGGTACTCTGATCCGCCTTCATGTTTCGACTTACTTTGCTTTACCTTCACATTTTATCTGCTTTATCTACCGTCATATTTCGATCTGCTTTGATCTACCTTCACGTTTTCATCGAATTTGATACTTTGATCTGCCTTCACTTTGATCTACTTTGATTACTTCGATCTACCTTCACATTTTGATATACTTTGTTCTATTTTCGTATTCTAATCTGCTCGATAGTTTCATTTTCCTTCATATTTTCATCCGATTTGATGATTTGGCTCGCCTTCATACTTTGATCTACTTCGAAACTTGAACTACCATCACATTCCTATCTATTTTGATACTTTGATCTGCCTTCATATCTTGACCTACTTCGAACCTTCACATTCTGATGTACTTTGATACTTTGATCTACATTCATATTTTGACCTAATTTGATCTACCTTCATATTTCGACCTACTCTGATACGTTGATCTAACTTCACATTCTGATCTACTTTGACACTTTGATCTGTCTTCAAATTTTGGTCGATTTTCATCTACCTTAATATTTTGATCTACTCTGAAACTTTGAACTATGATCACATTCTGATTTACTTTGATGTTTGACCTGCCTTTATATCTTGACCTACTTTGATGTGCCTTCACCTTCTGATCTACTTTGATACCTTGTTCTGCCTTCACATTTTGATCTATTCTCATCTACCTTCACATTTTGATCTACTTTGATAATTTGACCCGCCTTCATATTTTGACCTACTTTGGTCTACCTTCACATTTTGACCTGCTTTCATACACTGACATACCTTCATATTTTCTTCTACTCTGATACCTTGATCTACCTTCACATTCTGATCTGCTGTGATACTTTGAACTACTTTCACATTCTGATTTACTTTGATACCTTTGATCTGTCTTCAATTTTGGTCGATTTTCGTCTACCTTCATGTTTTGATCTAATTCGGTCTACAATCACATTCTGATCTACTTTGGTACTCTGATCCGCCTTCTCGACTTACTTTGCTTTACCTTCACATTTATCTGCATTATCTACGTCATATTTCGATCTGCTTTGATCTACCTTCACGTTTTCATCGAATTTGATACTTTGATCTGTCATTTTGATTACTTCGACTTTGATCTACTTCGATCTACCTTCACATTTTGATATACTTTGTTCTATTTTCGTATTCTAATCTGCTCCGATAGTTTCATTTTCCTTCATATTTTCATCCGATTTGATGATTTGGTTCGCCTTCATACTTTGATCTACTTCGAAACTTGAACTACCATCACATTCCTATCTATTTTGATACTTTGATCTGCCTTCATATCTTGACCTACTTCGAACCTTCACATTCTGATGTACTTTGATACTTTGATCTACATTCATATTTTGACCTAATTTGATCTACCTTCATATTTCGACCTACTCTGATACGTTGATCTAACTTCACATTCTGATCTACTTTGACACTTTGATCTGTCTTTAAATTTTGGTCGATTTTCATCTACCTTAATATTTTGATCTACTCTGAAACTTTGAACTATGATCACATTCTGATTTACTTTGATGTTTGACCTGCCTTTATATCTTGACCTACTTTGATGTGCCTTCACCTTCTGATCTACTTTGATACCTTGTTCTGCCTTCACATTTTGATCTATTCTCATCTACCTTCGCATTTTGATCTACTTCGATAATTTGACCCGCCTTCATATTTTGACCTACTTTGGTCTACCTTCACATTTTGACCTGCTTTCATACACTGACATACCTTCATATTTTCTTCTACTCTGATACCTTGATCTACCTTCACATTCTGATCTACTGTGATACTTTGAACTACTTTCACATTCTGATTTACTTTGATACCTTTGATCTGTCTTCAATTTTGGTCGATTTTCGTCTACCTTCATGTTTTGATCTAATTCGGTCTACAATCACATTCTGATCTACTTTGGTACTCTGATCCGCCTTCATTTGTCGACTTACTTTGCTTTACCTTCACATTTTATCTGATTATCTACCGTCAATTTCGATCTGCTTTGATCTACCTTCACGTTTTGATCGAATTTGATACTTTGATCTGCCTTCACATTTTGATCTACTTCGACAATTTGATCTACTTCGATCTACCTTCACATTTTGATATACTTTGTTCTATTTTCGTATTCTAATCTGCTCCGATAGTTTCATTTTCCTTCATATTTTCATCCGATTTGATGATTTGGCTCGCCTTCATACTTTGATCTACTTCGAAACTTTGAACTACCATCACATTCCTATCTATTTTGATACTTTGATCTGCCTTCATATCTTGACCTACTTCGAACCTTCACATTCTGATGTACTTTGATACTTTGATCTACATTCATATTTTGACCTAATTTGATCTACCTTCATATTTCGACCTACTCTGATACGTTGATCTAACTTCACATTCTGATCTACTTTGACACTTTGATCTGTCTTCAAATTTTGGTCGATTTTCATCTACCTTAATATTTTGATCTACTCTGAAACTTTGAACTATGATCACATTCTGATTTACTTTGATGTTTGACCTGCCTTTATATCTTGACCTACTTTGATGTGCCTTCACCTTCTGATCTACTTTGATACCTTGTTCTGCCTTCACATTTTGATCTATTCTCATCTACCTTCACATTTTGATCTACTTTGATAATTTGACCCGCCTTCATATTTTGACCTACTTTGGTCTACCTTCACATTTTGATCTGCATTCATACATTGATTACCTTCATATTTCATCTTTGATACTTTGATCTATCTTTGCATTTTGATCTACTTTGATATTTGACTACCTTCACATTCTGATTTACTTTGATACCTTTGATCTGTCTTCAATTTTGGTCGATTTTCGTCTACCTTCATGTTTTGATCTAATTCGGTCTACAATCACATTCTGATCTACTTTGGTACTCTGATCCGCCTTCATATGTCGACTTACTTTGCTTTACCTTCACATTTATCTGCTTTATCTACCGTCATATTTCGATCTGCTTTGATCTACCTTCACGTTTTCATGAATTTGATATTTGATCTGCCTTCACATTTTGATCTACTTCGACAACTTGATCTACTTCGATCTACTTTCATTTTGATATACTTTGTTCTATTTTCGTATTCTAATCTGCTCCGATAGTTTCATTTTCCTTCATATTTTCATCGATTTGATGATTTGGTTCGCCTTCATACTTTGATCTACTTCGAAACTTGAACTCATCACATTCCTATCTATTTTGATACTTTGATCTGCCTTCATATCTTGACTACTTCGAACTTCACATTCTGATGTACTTTGATACTTTGATCTACATTCATATTTTGACCTAATTTGATCTACCTTCATATTTCGACCTACTCTGATACGTTGATCTACTTCACATTCTGATCTACTTTGACACTTTGATCTGTCTTTAAATTTTGGTCGATTTTCATCTACCTTAATATTTTGATCTACTCTGAAACTTTGAACTATGATCACATTCTGATTTACTTTGATGTTCGACCTGCCTTTATATCTTGACCTACTTTGATGTGCCTTCACCTTCTGATCTACTTTGATACCTTGTTCTGCCTTCACATTTTGATCTATTCTCATCTACCTTCACATTTTGATCTACTTCGATAATTTGACCCGCCTTCATATTTTGACCTACATTGGTCCAACTTCACATTTTGATCTGCTTTCATACATTGATCTACCTTCATATTTCATCGAATTTGATACTTTGATCTATCTTTGCATTTTGATCTACTTTGATATTCTGATCTACCTTCACATTCTGATTTACTTTGATACTTTGATCTATCTTCACATTCTGATCTACTTTGCTACTTTGATCTACCTTCATACTTTGATCTACTTCGAAACTTTGAACTACCATCACATTCCTATCTGATTTGATAATTTGATCTGCCTTCATATTTTGACCTACTTTAATGTACCTTCACATTTTCGTCTGCTTTGACACTTTGTCCTACCTTCACATTTTGATCTGCTTTAATACTTTGATCTACCTTCACATTTTTGCATTACGTGTGCAATCATGTGGCGCATGTTGTCGGCTATATGGCAAGTGACGAAAAAAATCCCGAATGTGAAAATTTTTCCGAAAAATGTTGTGCCATTGGACGCGCCAGGAAAATCCTTTGGAAGGATCGATAACGTGTGGGGGCCAGTTTTTCGGCAATTTTCGGATATAGCATTGCACGACTAAATAGAACAAATGTGAGGGAGTCACAGAAACAATTTCACTCTCTTCCCATAACACCAACTGTACGCGGAAGAAGGCATGGGGTTCAAGGGGGCGGTGGCACCCCCCCCCCCCGCCCCCATGTGCATCAATCCTTCGACCGATGTTCGCTTTCTTATGAACGTTTGGAAATGTTACAGGAATCAGTTTAATACAGAAGGCGATAAGCTATTTTACCCTTTGCTTCACGTTATCGCGCCGAAGGCGCGAGTCTGTTGTGTATTACTTGGCCTACTGCCTTTCTGTGATTAGTAAGCGATGTGGTCTGTGAGGAAAGATGCGCGGGCGTGACGCAGCGGCGCATGCGTTGTTGTGCGCGTCCCTGATTTCTCCTATGTCATATCTCAACCCCCTATGGACGAATTTTGATCCGGTTTTTTGCAAAATACTTCGCGTAAGATGCGGAAAAATGTGACGCGTGAACAAGTGTAACACGCGCTAGTTATTAAGAAAGAAGATGATAGAATATTACGAAGGCTTCAGGAAAAAGGAATCACGGAAAGCAACAGAGGAGAAGATCAGCTTGAAGAAAGTATGGAAAGAGGTGCAGTTGCATCAGGAAATCCCTACTGCTTTCGATGATGAAAAAGGAGAAAGAACAACCGATTGAAAACGAATGGAAGAAATATGCAAACCGTTCTTCGAACAATTATCCTCGTTGATTATTCCGGTAAAGTCCCTAATCTGACATTGGCCTCGTCTGCACTGGAGATAGCACTCAGAGAAATAGGAATAGCGATAGGTGTCATGAAGCAAAAGAAGGCCATAGGCACTGACCGAATCGCACGAAAGAAATCCGCGCTGGTGGAGACACGCTTGCAAAAGCGTTGAATACTCGGTTTTCTTCCATCTTAAATCAGGGAAAATTAAGACGGAATAGAAAAGGTCACGAACAGTGTTGACACCCAAAAATGGAACCATGAAGACATTCGCAGTCTCTGTCCATACGCCTACTATCACATGTCTACAAACTCTTCATGCGGGTTACCTGTAACAGAATAGAATCAACCGTTGAACAAAACACAAGACGAGAACAGGCAGACTTTCGAAAATGGTTTTCGACAACTGACCACATATTCGCCCTAACACAGCTAATAGAAAGATGCAGAGAATACAGGGTGCCGCTTTGTCCACTGTCTGTAGACTTCAAGAAGGCGTTCGACTCAGCGGAGCACAATGCAGTACTCCATGGCCTCTCCGATCAGGGCGTGGAACCAGTGTATGTTCGCATCATTGAAGATTCACTATCCGATTCGCACAGCGAAATCACTCTCTTTGAAACACCAACAAAAATAAAAGCCGGAAGAGGCGTAAAACACGGAGACATTTGCTCCCCGAAAACCTTATTAACTCTTGAAGAAGTCTTGAGAAAGATGGAGGCTGCAGATGAATTCAGTGTAAACAGCGAAGAACTCCAGATGCTTCTCTTTGCGGACGACGTGGTATCGTTGTCAATGACCCAAAAAACCTTGCAATATTCACTGAACGAGCTTTAAAAAATGTCAAAAAATTTGGGTTCAGCATTCACAACGGCAAAGCGAAGTGGGTGATGAATGCATTCTGTCCTCAGTTTCCCATGAAGCCAGACAGTGAGAACATCCAACTCGTGGAACAGTATATATTCTGAGGCAAACTGTGCAAGTGAACAATGATTTGGGTCATGAAAGAGCTAAGCAAAAGAAAAAGAGCGGTGTGGCTAGCCTTCAGCGAGCTCAAGGGTATCCTTTACGACACAAAAATTACAATGTCGGTAAAAGCGGAACTCTTTAATTCCACGGTCCTCCCTACTCTTCTCTATGGATGCGAAACGCGGAACACCACACCCGCTGAAGAAAACAAATTAGCAACAACTCAGGGAGTAGTGCAAAGGCGAATGGAAGGTATCAACAAAATGCAACACATCACAAATGGAGAGTTGCGCTCAAGACCCAGTGTGAAGGATATCGTGGAAGAAATGTATAAAAGGAAGCTAAGGTGGGCTAGT
This sequence comes from Ascaris suum, assembly GCA_013433145.1. Taxonomy (NCBI): domain Eukaryota; kingdom Metazoa; phylum Nematoda; class Chromadorea; order Rhabditida; family Ascarididae; genus Ascaris; species Ascaris suum. The sequence goes on along the minus strand of CM024191.1, from coordinate 5,206,062 downwards.
TACATAGCCAGGTTAAATGACAATAGATGGACTAAGTGAATTATTGAATGGTAACCAAGAGACGTAAACTGACCACGCGGCAGACCGCCAACAAGGTGGGGAGACCCACTGTGGCATCTATATGGAGTTATATGGATGCGGAGGGCACAAAATCGCGACAGATGAAAGAGTTGCCAGCTACATCGATGGTGTCGCGTAAGCGAAGAGAAAGAAGAAAAATAGTTTAATCTCTGCAAAAACTATTTTCCCGTAAAATAAAATTTATACTGCAGAATCACTCCAGCCTTAAAAGCGAAATATTCGTCTTCGTCGATGAATCGCTCCAGCTTCCGATGGTAATGCAAAATACCTATGACGTACTGATGGCTATATAAACAGCCCTCAAAACGGCTAATGCACTTTTTACGTTTGACTGGTGTATCCTACGCTTTCATTCCTAATTGTGTCCAACGTCTGCTCGTCGTTGCCACCCTTTCTTTATAGATGGAGAGAGCGATGAAATCGATGATATTACACTGTTCAAAGTATTCAGAGTAAGATAGACCAGTTTTCCCGCATGGCTAACAGTCTATGCACTCCTTATAAGCGGCACAATGGTGTCACTGTGAAAATAACTTCTGATGTTTTATAAATGAAAAAAGAACAAAGTATAAGAGGCGCAAAAAAAGTTTCGTAAAATATTTAAACATTTTATAACGGTGAAAACAAATATATGAGTGTTTAATGAGGTATTATAATCTTGAAAAACAAAAGAATAGGTAGACCTTAAAAGTCGCCGAATTATCTTTAATCAGGAGACAAATGAACGTGTGCCTAACAATATTTGTAGTTGTTGTACTTAATTAAATAAAGGTATATAAATAAATAAAGTCTACCCAAAAGGTTATTAAAATATAGTAGTAGGTGAGCTGGTAAACCAGTAATTAAATAGGTTTGCACGAATAGTTGAATAAATATATAATAATGAAGAGACCGTTATATACATATACATAAAACTTGTGTAGAAACCAATTGGAAAATGCAAGTGTGAGAGAAACAAAATTAAAGAAATATATGTTGGAAAAAAACATTTCACGAGTGCAAACATAGAGGCAATAGGCCACTATCAGAAGGCTAGATGTTAGAAATGCAGGACTAAGACGTAGATAAATTACCTATTAGAATAAAAAATGGCCACGTTTCGGCCGTTATCCGTTGACATGCGCGCTTGGATTATGTGCGGGAAATCGTCAGAACGATGCGCATAATCCTGTTAGTATAAGAAATTTCGTAGACAACCTAATTGCGCGTAGAGAAAAAGAAAGAGAAAAGAAAAGAGTTGAAATGGAGTTGAAATGTATATTAGAAATGCATATTGCATACAAAAACTACAAGCTGTAGCACCTACCTCATCGCCAAGCTCCGCTTTCTTCCTTTTTTCGAAAATAGCCGTTTCGGAGGTGGAACGTGCGCCTCTTTTAGCACCAATCTCCATCAACTAGTTCTACAAGTAAAGTTTTAGCCCATGACCCTAGAAAGAAAGGTACGTGCTAAGAGCAATAACAAAGCATTAAAGGGTAAATGTGGGCTAAAGATGCATGAAACTAACGATTAATAAATTGAGTACGGCAAACGAACTTTTACGTATATAAAGCTATCTAGTTGTTAAGAAATAAGTACCCTACAAGCTAGATTATTATACAAAACACAATTTTAATAAGTATTGGTCTGCGTAAAAATAATTACCGTCAAAAGCCTATATAAAATGTAGTGTTAAATTGTGTGAATCGAATTCGATGTATTGAAATATCATTAACAAAAGAAACTTGAAATGAAATAAAATTAGAAATTTTTGTAAAATAGATGTTGGTAGTAATCATGAAAATTGTCGTTAAATTTAAACAGAGGAAATTAAAGGTTTTTGTAAATATGTGACATAAAATAAGCGGGGAATCGTGCAGAGAGCTATATCAAAATGTAACAGTGAAGAACTATACAAACCGTGGAAGCAGGTAATAAACAAGAATATTTAAATTTTAAGTATATTGTACTATATATTGAACTTTACAACTGGAGTATATTCAAACTACAGTTGGGAGACAAAGTACATCGAAAAATTCCAAGGTAAAAATTCGTATTTGCAAGAAATAAGGCAACGATTAATAAACGAAGGCAATAGTAACAGTGATTAGTAATCGATAAACGTGAGTATCGATGTTGAGGTCACCGAGTGAACGATAGCGTCGCGGGTAGAGCAATATTCATATGCTCTATGCTAGTGTTGAACCTATCGACTAAAGTGAATAACATTCAAGGTTCAGTGTAAGATGTTAACAAAGAAATATTATTATGATAATATTTCTTTGTTTGAAATTAACGCTGAAACGTCAGATGCCAATATACAATAAAAGCTAGTTTAAGGCGTTGTGTGCATATAATATGCAAATGCACTATTACATAATTGCTACGCCAATGCTAGGAAGCAATAATAACAACACCCTACCCTCCAATCTTCTAGGCATAAAACTCTTGAAATTTATAGAAGAATTCTCCTTCAGGATAAACAACATTCTTACATCCATCATTGCATTTCGTAACATGGCCTGTTGTTGCGATTTGGAGACGGCAATTGTCTTTGTTGCTTCTGCCGGAACAGTCAACGCAGAAAGAACGCACAAATTCAAACCTGCGAGCGATTCCCCGCGAACACTCAAGGTTCTGGAGGAACTCATGTCCTATGACGATGGCAATCGCGATCTAATCACTTCCTGTTTATGCTTCAGTGCTAAACCGTCCCAACACCTTTCAATGAAGGTTGGTTGCCCGCCGTAAATAGCATGTTCTCAATGCAGATGATAGCTGTTCGATTTGTCTTACAGAAGGCAGAGAAACGACCGAAATCTATGAGCCTACAGTGTTACGCGGTAACGGGTTCAAATGTTCGATGGAAAATGCTGTTCAGCGTGGAAAGTTTTTCGAGAGTGGAATTTAATGATCCCATTCACGATGATCTCCTATATGGAAGGAGGTGAACACAGCGCTGCCCCAATGGCGAAATGCTGTCTTTGTGAAAATAAATCAAACCCTCCGCCTTCCCACGCATAAACTGAAACTTTTTGAAAGTGATGTTCTCATCTAAGTGATACAACATTCCTCCATCCACCTTAAGTAATCGAAGTCGCGCGGGACTTGGTGCGTTGAACTGGCAATTTCGGCTGGTTGCCGAAAACTTAAATCAGTCGAACAGGTGCTCCATGAATTGTCCAGAGAGTCTGAGAGCACGCCTGGTACTCCGTCAACGGAGAGCTGGTCGCTTCCTCTTTAACACGGCACAGAAACACAGAAATCTATCATCATACGGTGTTACGCAGTAGTGGATTCAGCTGACCACTGCAAAATGCTGTTCAACACAAAAAGTTGTCGAAAGTAACTTGCAAATCGGTGCAGGCGATCTGTAGCTCGTCTGTAAATGAATGCAGTTGTTGTATAAAAAGATTTCGCAACATTTATAAACGTTCTGTGGCTGCAAGAATGTTCGCCATCTAATAATTCCTCATAAATACTCAAGATTCTACAACTGATTTCGTGTGACGATGACATTCGCGGTCTAGGACTCCTCCATTTTATGTCCCAATCGTTATCTGTCTCACAACAACTGAGAACCACGCCAAAGTCTTATGATAAACTACAGTGCTTTCAACGCGAAGGATAGCTGTTCGGTTTGTTAGTAAGGCAGAGAAACGAGAGAAACTCATCAGCCTGCACTGTTATGCGGTAGTGAGTTCAAGTGGCCGACAAAAAATGCTGCTCATTGTAAAAATAAACCATACCTTTCCCTCTCCTCTCCCAAGCATAAACCTTTTGAAACATTTGGATTTTCCACCTTGCTGTATCAATCAGCACATTTCGTAATACGGCCAAGTGTTACAACTCGGAGACGATATTTGTTCTTGCCGACTCTATCCGGAATGGTCAACGCATAACAGCTAATTCCTCATGGGTACTGGAGAATGCAAAACTTTGTTGCGTTGCGCTGGCGAATGCCGTTTATACCCACTGCGCTAAATTTCCAATGCTGTATTTGTACCGACAGTTCGCTAACCGATCCCGCTGATGCTTGCGACAAATTGTCATGTTCTCACCGCAGAGCATAGCAGTTCGATTTGTCTTTAATAAAAGAGAGGAACGAGAGAAATTTATTAGCCGACAGTGTTATGCGGTAGCGTGTTCAACTGGCGAGCGCAAAATGCTGTTCAGCTCAAAAGGTTGTCGAAATTAAATTAGTTAATCTGCGCAAGAGCATCATGACTCGTCTGTCTTTGAATGCAATCGCCTTACAAAAAAATTTCACGAGCTTTGGAACGTTGTATGATGGGAAAAAGGTTTTTGTCCGACTTATTACATTTTGCATACTTCTTTTGGCTCATGTTAATCTGTTTGACTTAAGTGGCGATGTGGTCGATGCCAAAGTTGTGGAAGTTCAGTTCACGCTCATCGATGAATCCTAACTAAATGTGGCATCAATAAATATAAAACCTCTTTATACATCAATAAGGAGTCCAATTCTCACAGAGTTGTACCATATTTAATACGCTTCATTCTGGTCCTTCCAGACATGCTATCGACATTTACTTTCCCCACCTGTCAGTGAAAGAGGTTCCTCGCCTGAAACATTGCCTTTGGATTTTTCTCGGAGGCTTTCAAGGGAATAGTTTGGTGAGTATTTTAATAAAGTTGCTGGATGACAACATATTTGTTTTGCAACAAAATGAGCGAAAGCACATTTCTTCGTCCATTGCTTTTGCTCTCTCGGTTTTATTGCCATGATGGATTTGGCATATTCTTCCCCAGGATCGTCTACACCTCCCCTCCCCAATGTTTATCTATCTCCGTAATGAAGATCAAGAAGTATTATGCGTGACAGCACAGTTTTCTCTCATGCATGTTAAGAGTTTATGCACTCGTTATGCGCCGACTGTTCTGGAGTTTATTCTTTACAACTTTCAATGAACGAAAGATTAAATAGGGATTCGACTCAAATCTGCGCAAATGCCACCAGTTTCGATTTCGCCAACTTTTCAGACGTTCCTGTTACAGTCGACTTATTCTTCCATCTGCCTGATTCAGTAATAGCATATAACCAACCGCTAAAAATTACTTTGCGCCAGTAGGTTCCTGTATGTATCTTGAATGCGCTCCCTGGTCGTGCCAAGCTCATCTTAGTCTGCGTTTGTCTTTCAATATGCATTACTCGTTGTGTTTTCTGAAAAGCTCTCAAGAAACCTACTGGCGCAAAAACTCGCAGAAATTGAACTGAAAATGGCCACAACATTATATACTGTGATGTTCGCCAACTACTCAATATCTTCAGTGACTTCCAAGTGTAAATCCAGTATTCGCCACTATTATTGCTAAATTCAACAGCGACCTTATACAAATAACAATTGCGGATGATGTGGCAGTAGTACCAGTACGAATTTCGCTGTAGTTATGTAGTAACACTGCAATGCATCGTCCACATCAACCTTTATGCAGTTGGAACTCAACGTTGCATTTAGGCAGTGCGCTTATCTTTCGTGCATTATCATCGCACGAGGAAAAAACCATATTTGCATTGGTCTTGTTGTGTCTTCGTGATCATGTGGCAATTCTTTTGCTCGTTTCTTGTTCTTCAGCACTTGAATAATGCACTTCGCATTGTCAACTGTGCTATCCTTTCGGTGTCTGTGTGTCATATGGTCTGTGTACTTATCCAGTAATCGCAATTCCGACGCGGGAAAGATAACGATAAAAATTCTGGTGTAGTGTCTTTAAAGCCGGCTGATGATTTTTCCTGAACCTTTGTGCAGACCCTTAGTGAGTTACATTTTGAAGTTTGAGCTATTACGCAAAAGTTTTCAACACCACTTCCAAATGTTTTGAACCTTCGAGCTTTGTTTCTGGGGGATTCGTAGAAACCATCGGGTACCTTTGGATTCTTTTTCGAGAATTCGCTTGTCGTGAGCTGGGAGGAAAAAATCGAGCATCAGGCAATTCACCTCTTGATGTTGCCACGCCCCCTATGACAAACCGCACTTAAAAACAAATCTATGAGAGGTCGGGTTCACATTTGTGCATTCTCTCCGATACCCTCCCCCCAGCTTCAAGAAAAGAAAAAAAAATCTACAGCTCAATTTTGACCGAAATTCATAGCTGTCAAGAGGCGAGCTGTCGTAGATCTCTTTTCGCCTAGTCAATCACTGGTAAAATTGCTAGCAGTGTTGTCGTTTGAATGACGTAGAAAAAAGGGCATTGGTTGATTAGAGAAAACCACTGAAGATGCCGAAAAATTGTAGGCTTTTGTGAGATGTTCCTGGAGAATTTCAGAAAATTTCGGTTTTTTGAAAGTTCTGTCCATCGAACTGAAAATTCCAAAGATTGCTGTAGTCTCCACCTCTCCTCCTCATCAAGCGGGTCCGAGGCTGAGGTATTGTCAGTGTGTGGTCCAGTTATTTAATGTTGCTTGGGAGCACTAGATCATATAAGTTTCGCATGTCCAGCCTAGTTAAGATGACCGTTGTAGTTCTCTGTTCGTGGCTGAAGTAAATGGCTTTACTTTTGTGACTAGCTGGCTGAAAAGTGACCATACGAAACCATCTTCGGAACTAGCGTTAACTGCGTCGGTTCGATATTTTGAGCGTAAGAATTAATGTAAATCGAGCGCAGAATATAGAGTATAATGGGATGTGATATTCCGAAGTTGTCATGCAGTAACGACAGAGCCAACTTTTATAAGCGTAAAAAAGCACAAGGCGCAATCGGTGCTTCGGCTATATTGTGGCTTCAAACGAGCAAACTGCATCACTGACGCCTTTTGGGCGATTTGCGAAGAACTATCCGTCGCTAAAGCTATTTTCGCGTCAACTCAACAGAATCGTTGAATGAAAAACGAGTACGTATAACAGCATTCGTCGAAAACTTCAAATATATGGAAACGGTGACCGACTGTGAGTTGCGTTTCAAGATGTTGAGAACTTTTTCGATAATCGATCGGGATCCCACTTTAATTGTGCGTTTAATGTGCGAAACATCGGCCTGTTCCGTAGATTAAAATGAGAAAGAGGAAGGCTGGTAGCAATTTTGCGTAGAAATCTCTGCATTAGTGAATATTAGCCGTATTCAGTAAAAGGGTGAGCAACGTAGGACGAATAGAACGACTCTACGATTCTCGAACAAAAGATGCAAATGCAGGTGCGAGTGTCGTATTTGGTGCCGCAGTCACTGAAGCTGTCTTGCGCAATCGACTGCTTGGATATTTTATCGTTTCGCGACGTCGAACCATCGAGCTATCATTCGAAAGCCATCGATGGGTAAGCGCTTCATCGGTACGCATCCTTCTCCTAAATGTGTTAACGTGTTCAGCGTTTCGTATTATAGAAGTGACATAAGTTTTCAAGCACCTCCAAACACCTTTAACACCTTCAAAATTATTTCTGTTGTAGGTTCAGTTAGCGACTATGATAGCCGGTGATGCATTTGTAAACGAATGTCCGAAATACTAATCAACTTTAAACAATACGAGAAAGAAGGAACCCGTAGTAGAATTAATCCAAAATTGTTATATTTAACGAATAGTTTATGCTAATTTGACACGATGAAAACGTGTATCACCAGCTACGCAAGCTGCGTAGACAGAGATAATGTGAGCCCTGACTCTGTATGAAGCTGAAAAAAACCCTATCAGGCATCAAAATCTAGGAATTGTGCGAAGGGCACAATCAACGCATACTGCGATCGTTCTCAACATTTCCTGCATCATTTTTACGACAACCGATCTTTTAGTGCTCAAACAGCGCAATGAAAATTGTTAAGCAACATACATCGGATTCTTCTTTAGAGCCCATGTGACGAATCGAAGCGATTCCTGTGTAGCTTGCACGAATATAAGATTCGGATTACATTTCTCATGCAGCACGTTTTCTTTTACTTCGCTTTCCGTATCACCTTCTGATGTGAACGGGTGGAAGCCACTTAGCCTGGAAGCAAACAGTCGAGAGGTCCAGAAGGCAATTATTCATTAGAGCAAGGAAGAGCACCTCTTCAAAAAATTACCAGTAATTCTGCTTCAAACAAATACTTAATCCCTTTCTGGACTAATTCACTCGAAAGTTTAGCCTATAATTGAAAAACGACGAAATACGACAGAAATAATCTTTCATCGTGGAATCTCACTTGTTTATAGTATTCACGTCTACCAAAAATGCCTCGGAATAATTGAATTTTTTTCTTATTCGATCATAAGAATCAGTCTTAGTGAAAGCTTTGAAACTCACAAGCAGAAGGTGATGATTCCGAGACCCCAAATGTCGCTTTGCACGGTGATCGGCTGTTCAGTCTGATGTAATTCAGGCGCAGCCCAGTGAACGTTCACAGGTGAAGGAGCTTTTGCTTCCGGTCCAACGGCCTGTGCATCGCCAAAATCAATCAGCTTCAATTGCCAGGAACGCCTTGAGACGAACATAACGTTCGAAGGTTGGACGTTGAGATGTGCAAATCTGAAAAAAAGTCATCTTCACATCTCCAATAAATTTATCAAACAATCCTCCCTTTATGAATGATAATGCATTCGCTCTATTTTAAATTTTTCCGTTCAAAAAAAAACCTTTATAAAAAGCACCTAGATCATAATAGATTGGAAATGAAAAGTTCATACGAATAAATTGTAAAAACGTCGAAAATGAAAGAAAAAAAACAAATGTCACCAATGAGAGGTATTCAAGATGCTGCAAAGAGAATCGTATATTGAAGAATTCACCCTTTGAAGTGGATCCAATGCAGTGCAGCAGCAATTTGAGCTATCGATCTGCTAATTTGCTCTTCGTTATAATAGTCGTTATAAGTGAACCTCTCGAAGATATCTTCATGGAGTTTCTCCGTAAACAAATACATAAAGTTGCTCCTTAAAAATTCTTACATTACGTTTATTCATCTCATGAATTACTAGGAATTACTAGTTTATGATGTGAAATGATCGGCAATGTTTTCTTTTCTTTTCTTTTTTTTTTGGAACGATTCGGAGTTTTTTTTTTTCGTAAAAATTCTTTCGCTAATAGAAAATAGACGCAAAAAACGTTCAATAAGGTGATCAATTTTTTTTTGAAAGAATATCTTCGTTTTGCAAAATACTCGATGAAATTCAACAAACATATATGCTAAGTAGAAAATTGAACGCCGATTTACAAGAAGAAAGCAATAAATTTTTGTTTTGATGAGGCAATATAGCATCGCTTCATTTCTCGTCCGTAAAAAGTATAAATTCAATGATTTAAGTTGAGCTAATGATCTCGAAACGATCGATTATTCCAATTTTCAGTGCAGTAAATAATCTTTTAACAGCACTTCCCCCTATAAATAGTCGCGTGAAACTAAAATTCTATCGAGGAAAAAATTAACTTCGAAATCGTTTTTTTTTTCCGGCTAAAATACGAACACAAATAGGAACGAGAATAAAGATGAAAGAAGCAATATAATCAAGCGTACTTTCGATAAGCAGCAATTAGATGTAATACATTCTCATGTTGACATTCTTTCAAAGTATCGAATTCCCGCACAATCTCCGGTGCATCCGACGAAACAGGAAATACTTTAACAGCACAATTCTGCCCAACTTCGGCTTTCGAATCGACGGCGTTCAAAATAAGTGAAAAACGGCCATGATATAACTCTGATCCCAACTGCAATTGGTTGCATTTTATATTTAAGAGGAAACTCTTGAAACACTCGCTTCAGATTTATAATAGTTTATGTGCTCAGAAAGGCCTTCGTGATGACGGAAAATTTGTAAAGGGTAAAGGGGGTTATGATGAAAAACAGAAGTTACAACGAATGTGATTTAGTGGTCGCAGAAAGGATCTTAAACATATCCCTCAACCTCATGCTGATTTCGCCATTTCACACTAGAGCACGCGAACACCATTTTAAAGCACGATACATATCTAAGCAGGGCAAGATCTCTCGGTTTTCGAAATGCTGAGTAGGTACTTGGGATGGATAGACACATAGTTCAATTCAAACGATTTCCACAACAAGTGTATATGCCTTGAAAAATAAACGTGCGACTTCTCTACATTGCGTCTTCACAAGAAGAGTGTTCCTTTTTTAGCCAACAGGAGCTGACCTCACCGCTGGAAATGTCTTTTAGCTCCACATTAATTTTTCTCTAAATCTCGTTCAAAAGACAAAATTCCCTATTCAAAACGTATTATTCGAGTCAAATTAGCTTCATTCCATCTAAAATGACAACCTAAAACTTTCACCTCAGAACAATATATTAGTTATCATTATCTAATGACAAATCAATCTTCATTAAATTATAAATTATTAAGTAAAGTTCGAATTGGCCTAGAATTTTTAGTTTCTATATAACATCATTGCGAAACACTTAAAATTTTGGTGGGTTGCTGCATTGTTTGCGTGTCAAATGTTTCGAATGGGTGGTTTTCTTATGATGAATTCATCAATACATCAGAATAACTGCCTCTTTAAATAAAATTTCCATTACACATAGCTAAAAAATTGGCTTATTTTTGAACATTTTGCAACTGAATAATATTTTATGACTAATAAACGTCCGCTCAGCAGATATTTTTCACGAGATTAGGAGGTCCTGCCTATGAACGCAGAATTTAAAGAGCTTTCAAAGAATTCATATTTCAATTTATTACGCATATAGCCAAAAAACATGAACAAGATTGGCGACAAGGTCAAGGTTCGTTGCGCGCGCTTGCCATTGATCTGAGTTACAAGTTGTGACAAAGCAAGTGGGGGGTACAATCCCGGAAAACTATCAGCAAATCTCGGACCTATTTCAGCTGTGCTTACATACAACAGTGACTCACTTCCGACAAAGACATAGCAAGCTACAAACCTTAAAGCGCTTCTCCGGATCATCTGTATCATTTAAGGCGAGGGTTGGAATCGTGGTTTGCATGATTTCAGATGGTGTCTCCTCCTCGTCTTCTTCGGTTATTTCTCGAAGGGACTGCGCCGGGAATTGAGGCTTCGCCGGCTTCGAGAGGACACATAAGTGATACTGCTGCTTGAGAATGTCGATCTGCAGTTTCGGAGATCCTGAAAATGTTTCATTATGAATAGGGTTGTTTCAGTATTGCAGCAGTTGCTTTTATGTTGAAATGCATCACAACACAGGGTGTATGTTGTGCAATTCACAGGAAAAGTTCTACTGGGAAATTTAAATGGGTCACAGTTCAAGAAACGATCCAGAATTCGATGAGTTTGGCTGAAGCTGCGTCTGAAAAAAGACATCACAGATTCTATGGATCGCATACCACATTTCACGGATTTGGGAAGAACATTTCTCTCAAAATGATGAACAATTAGCAGCTGTCAAATCTGTGACCAACTGAAATATATTCGTTAAGTAATGCTATAACTGTGGTCAGTGAACTATTTGTAAACGATGGAAGCTAATAAGAGCAACCCATAAATATTCTACATGGAATAAAACAGCTGATTTCGAGAAAAAAAGGAAGGATACAATATAAAGAAATACAAAAGTCTATGCTGATCGAAAGACAACTTCTGGGTATCGTTCAATTTAAGACGAGATTTTATGCATTTCTACAGAAGCGATTCCAAACAAACTGACAATGTCTCGGCAGCTTCTCCCAGAAAGCATATGCATTTATCCAGCTATTCTCTTAATATCCTCGGCGGGAATGTAAAGAGTGAGGTGGAAGGGTGTTTCTAAATGAACTATACAACCGTAATGTCAGGTAAAATCAGATGACGCACAAAATTTGTCTTTTTCGTTCAGTCAGAATCATGTTGTAGGATTTTTGCAAGTTTCTCGAAGGAGATATGGCCCGTCAGTTACCCCAGGAAGGAGGCATGTCCAGGGTAGCATGTTATTATTGATGCACTATTTATTCTAGAACAGCGATTTATCCGTTCGTCCTCTCGCTCAGATAAATATCCACAAAACCTAAGTAACACCAATGATAAAATCAGCTCTTTCGTTCCATCGTCTTGTACATTCACCTTTCGGATATTTACCTTTTGGATGTGTACGAATGATGCGCGATGTTAGAGATGGTGCACCCCATCCGAAGGCGTTCTTCGCTATAACTCGGAACTGATAGATACCCAGAGGAGTCAAGTGACGAACCACTACCGCTTCTTCGTCAATCTGATCGGAAACTAGCCGCCATTCGCTGAAGTGATCGTTTTCACCTGAAAGATTTTTCGAATCCAGCATTCTCCATTTAGAAGTCATCAAATTCCATCGAAAAAAGCTTTTCAAAATGACCTTCAATAAACGAAAGAATGCGAGGAACGAATAAAGAATAGATGTAGGAACATGCGATTTCACGAAGTAAGGCCATCTCAGACCACATCACTGACGATGATGCTACGAATGTATCGTAGAGTGGACATTAGTTGCCGCTACTGTATGAAAAAACTATATACGCTTCCTTCTTATATGCCAAAGAAGTAAAATCAGAGACTTACTGCGAAGTAATTTTAATACTTATCTAGTTTATGAGAACTACAAAGTAAAAATCAATTGCAAGATTCCACAAACAATAAATATTGAAAGAGTTTAATAACAAACATTGAAATAAAAATTCTTTTTCAAGAACGATGTTGGCGTTGTTTATATGCAAAAATGTTCCATCATTGAGATTCTGCCCTAATTCGGCTTGAGAATGCGTATATTGCATCGCATAAACTTCAATAGCAAGATATACATTGGTAGTCAACCGACTGTAAATAAGACCAGTGCTCATCGATGATTCTTCTAGTTTCAAAGCGAATGGAGAACTAATGATGAGGATGGGCCAATAAACCACAGACGAAATCAGCACCCACCTGCTGGCCTCATTTCTAGTTTGTAAGTGTATCCTTCTAGACAAGAGCTCATTGAAGGTGCTTCCCAAGTGATGAACACCTCAGTGTCTGAAGAGAGCTCGATTTCAGGACGACCCGTTCTGCCAGGTGTATCTGAATGCAAATAAATCATTTACGAGCACTAAGAGAACTACCGAAAACATCAAAAGTAGTGAATTTTCTCTTAATCAATGAACAACAATAACCGATCACTCTTAATCATTTTTTAAAATTTCCACTTCAACAATGCATATTGTACTTGAGAAGAGTTCACTGTTCCTCTTTAGTAAAATGTCACATCATAAATCAATAAATCAATAAATCAATAAATCAGTAAACGAATAAGTTTTCGATAGCCAATAAAAGAATTAACTAGAAAACAATTTCACGGCTTCAACAGAATTAGGACCTTTTGCTTTATAAATGAACAAATACCTCCTGCCATCAGTCGAGCAGATGTTCTATCGGTGCCATGCTCATTTTCAGCGGTACATGAATATTCGCCCACATCCACCATTGAAAGTTGCTCGATTCTGAGACGATGGATATTTCCATCTGATGTTATCTATAAGGCGATAATCGCTTTTAATACTGTACGTATTATAATACATGACTGACACATCGAAACTAGAGTTCAAAAAAGAATGTAATGAGCTTGCCAAGACTCTCTTCTGTATTTCTATCATAGAGGCGCTCTTATTGATAAGTGAAAAATTGATTAAACTGAACTGCAGATTATGCGACTAGAAGTGTAGGCTTGGTTTCAGACTTGTTTTGACTGTACAGAATATAAGAATATCGCTGTCGGCATGAAGCAACCGAACCATACGAAAGCCTATTCAAAGAGAGAATAGATGTCCTCATGCTTGCAATACAAGCTGAAATAAAACAGGTTATGAACTTACGTTGTATTTACTATTACTGGTGAGGGCGCTTTCATGATGGAACCAAACAACGCTTGGTCTCGGATTCCCAATTACTTCACATTCGAATACTGCTGCCTTTGCATCCTCCATGAATGCAACATCCTTCAAACGTCTTTTGAATATTGCTCCAAATGCTGCAATTATATCACCTTAAAAAGTTAAAAGAAGTCGAAATAACGCAATGAACTCTAGACTTATGCCTTCTGTTCGAACTAACTTAAAACAGATTCTGCAACTCAAGCTAAGAATCCAGAAATCTATACTCTCGTAGGTTTCTGAATACCATTACACAATCACAAAGCACTAAGAAGCCAATATAAAAGCTCGCTGAAATTTCATGGATAGAGAAACAATTAAAAGCGCCTTACTTGACGGATTTTCATGTTGATCAATACTGTTATAAATATTCACTAAACATGGATTGTAGCACAAATATACGAAAAGACTCACTTCCGTCTTTTCTAGTCGGTTTTGGCTCAAGTTTGCTAATATCCGACTGAATCCTCCGAATAGCACCGCTACGTGAACCTTTCATATCTCTATCCAAATTTTCCACCGATTTCGCAATTTCGGGGTCTTCGCGAATAAGATCCGTGAATCTGCAGTTATAATAGTTAGTTGGCCACTAAAAGTTACATGCACCAACTTCCTTCATAATATCCAGCACTACTATTCTTATCAGGCAAACACCTTACTACCAATCCAAACAGTGTTAGAAACACTGCACTCTCGTATCTGATACAAGAACGCGAGGATAATGATTTTCACATCAATCGCAGTGCGTTCCGTCCAATGCTAAAGTTTACAGTGTGAACTCTCCCTTTTCCTGCTGATGCTTGCGTTTCAAACAATTAAAAAAAAAGAAGAAAAAGATGGACTACAGAGAAATATTTATGCTGCGACATATGTGCTGAGTATGAATAAGTCGACGTAGGGGCGATCGTTTCTTCAACGTTCAGGCATCCTATAAAATGAAAATATTGCCATGCGCCCCATAGAATGGTTTCCTTTCTTAATTCTGTTACACCATATCCTTTCTGTCTTCAATGCTTGATTACCTTCTCCTTTCTCTCACTGAGATATCTTGATTTCTAAAGCCGAGGATGCCTTGCGTTACAAATGGCGCACCATCACCCCATAGTTCCCTTCTGTAGTCACGAACACGTGCATTGAATGCTGCACCACGGGTGGCTAATAGGAATGTTTCTGGTCCAATCTGCAACATTGAGGTTAGTGAAACTTTCAAAAAAATAGAAGAGCAAATTTAATATAAATCTGATGCGATAAAACTAGACTTAGCTTTGCAAATTCTATTTATTAATCCACAATTTACTCTTGGCAGTGGGCCTATTCTGTCGAAGTGCGATTAGAGGATAGGATAGCTCCTCTCATGCAAACATCGAAATATTTTTGCATAAAACGGTTGAAACTTCTAAAAATATTCGTGAGAATCTTCTGGAATAAGAAAATTTATTACTTAAAAGCACATGGAATTCATTGTCTAAATGAAATCGAGATTTGCGGTGATATTTATAGCATTGTTCTTTATAAACTTTCATTCCATCAAAAAACTAAAAGCCACAATTTTGGTCAACAAATACCATAAATTCATTGATGCTGAAGAAAGCGTTAGAAATAACAAACATACTGTATAATGCAACAAGTCAAATACCACAACATTCAACAATTCATAAGTCTCGGCGAATTACCAAGGAAGAATATTTCAAAGGAGCTTCGGCCCGATTGTTTTGAATCACTATGCTTTCTCGCTCTCATGCTCCCCGCCCCCAACTCAAACCGACTTCAGCAGATCTCAATGAAGGCTGATTACGAAATTTCCCTTTTGCAAGAAGTCAATGCATCTGAATACTATGCTCGACGAAATCGGAGGTATTAAAGAAAACAATAAAACAGTAATCGTAGGGTGTTGCAATTTCTTACAACCGACAGATGCTTTAATTAATGTCTCCATTTTGTGAAAGATTCTTCAGATTTTTTGAAAAGAGTTTCGGATGTTAGCGAGAAGACCAATTTACACGGAAAATGAAATTGCAAACTGACCGTAAACATAATGTGATGCATACGCTATAGTTATGATGCAGGATAAGACTTCACGGGATTTACTGCTTTTTTACATTCATATGTGCAGTAACTGTGATGCAATAACTATATGTGCCTTATATTGTTTATTAAATTTATAACCTCAAGAAAAGCTGTATTATAACCTGGTAATTGCTCTCCCATGGAAATTCATCTTCATCCATTTTAGGTCGTTCAAATTCGATGTCTTCTTTGTAGAAATTCTTCGGTCGATATTTTTCCATATCTTCTCGCTGCAAAATGACAACGAATGAAAGACCTTTCTAGCATATTCGAGCGAAAGTAAGCCTTGATAATGTGTAGAACAAAATGATACGCAGACCCCATGGAGACATTTAAGCAGTCGTTGAAAATATATGGATATCCAAATCAAGAACTTTGGGATGAGTTAATTTTACAAATTTGGCAAAAACAGATAAGTGATGCATTTGTCTTCAAGAGGGTTCTGTTAAACGTCGAATTAAACTCCTCTGAATATAGAGCATACCTCTTTCCTCCTTCTCTCTTTCATCGATTCGATTTGATTCATAAGGTTGTTGAAATCTTCTTCATGCACCAATGGTCTTGCCCTTTGCTTGTCCGCTGAAGCCGATGCTAACTGGGGTCCAATCTCCTGAGCAGTTTCGAAGTGGGGTTTTGCCACTTGTGGAATCCCCATTTTGGTTGCAATAATGACCTAAAATTTCAAATACGTCTCGGCGGTTACGGAAAAATTCTGATGAAATTTTTCATCATTACTTCATGCAATAAACGGCTTATCAAATAATCGTGCTAATGGATGTGGAATAGTGTCACGAATAATAATAAAAGTTGAAACATATCAATATCATCAATAAAGAGGTTGAATACATACTTCCATCGAATATTCCTTCGAGGGTGACAAAGACACAGGACTCTTTGTGCCTGGCATTGAACGGAGACTAGAAGGGCTGAGTGAATGCGTCGATTGATGCGGACTCCCCTGCCCTGGAAGTATAACATTTGCAGAATCCTTTCGACATGTAATTCAATAAACATTTATAATAAACGAGGGCCAACTATATGCACAGCTGCACGCAGAACTTTTCCTTGGACAGGCAAGGAGAACCAGCTAGACCAAAAAGGTTTTCTCTGTCAGATGTTCTCTCTTTAACAAAATTTTCAAATGTTAGGAACCTACCGAAGCCTCAATTTCTTCAACATTTCAAGTCCCTAAGATTAGTTATGCGCCACAAGCATCACATCAGACAGTAGATAAGACGCAAAAAAAAAACGAAACGCTCAGTATATAAAAGACTCCCTGTTGCACGCGAACTTTTCAACTACGTCACACGCTTCAGTACCAATGCCGAAACTAGTGCTTGCCAAGAATTTCGTTTCTTTTTGCTACCTAGTAGGTCAATTAAGCATCATTCAAGAAAGAAAAGCATAGATTTGGAACCTCTTCCTTCTTTTTTCTGTACTCCTTTCCTCTCTTTTTCTTGTGCACTCTTTCACTCTTAAGACTCGGCTACTTCAACGTATTGCCACAAGTATTAAGAAGCCTTCGACATCTATTGTATAACTTAAGAAAGTTGGAAACCTTCGAGAACAAGAGGATGTGGTCGAGAAAGTCCTTCAAGGAAGAGAGGAGCTCCAGGAGGTATCTTCGGATCAAGCTGTGCAGGGTGACGCAACTGCAAAACATTATAAATTAATTCGAAACGCAATTCTATCGCATATCTAATGCAGTATTTGATTAAAAAATGTGATTCATTCACACAGTTCCACATCATACAGTCTTTATACAATCGATGAATCGGCATAGTGAGATGACGCGAACCTAAGTTCTCTCTGAAAGATATAAGAAGGTATAAATTATCACTTTCGAGGTTTTCCTTTTGTTATCTTAGGAATAGCGATAATCCCTGCGTCTATTAAGCAGCAAAAATTTTTATAACATCGCAAAGATGATTGTTCCAACCAGCTCAGCGGTATCCGGGAAGAACTGCTGTTGTGAGGTAGCCTCAACGCTTTCAATGGTCAGTGCAGGTGATAGCAGTGGGGTGGTTTCTTGGGAATAGCCTTCTGCATTCGGCGTTGACGACCGACTGCGGCTCTTACGCTGACGTGACCGACGCGGCTGAAACAGGTGTTTGCGTAAGTAACACTATAATGAAATGTTACGAAAAAATCTGTTCAAGGTAGTGACGTGAAAAAATGTCGAATATTACTCAAAGCTGCAATATGACCACATTTCTGCGCTGATTACTGGCGCCATCGAGGTGGTACGACTACATTGCATTACGTGTCTGTGGAGTTATCATAGTTTCCAAGCACCTTTACCGTACTCATTTGAACAATGAGGTGAGGAGTGACTCAACATTACTTTCCTACTTGTGTTCACTGTTTTTTTTTTTGCGGAGAACATCTGAGAATCTAGAAGATATCGTGTAGACCATAGGTTAATTGTTGTGCGCTGAACAAGGAAGCTTTATTCGTAATCATACGTTTAGTGGTGCCTTCCTTTAATTTCTACATTTTTGTGAACTCTCCGATATTACATATGAAAATCCGCCCAGTAAGTCCACAAATGTATCCGCTTAAGTAAACACAATCCTGAATCACCAATAAGTTCATTGTTTTAAGGGAAACCTAGGTGCTTTCGATCTATATGTAAGCAGCTTAAATTATATTCTGTTGTAAGATGCAACTAATAGCTTGTATCATCTAGGAAATATAATTACTAGTGTCAGAGAATGGCACTGCTTGTAATTAGGCAACTAAGTAGTACCGTTTAACAATGAAGCAGATTTGGTAACTAGAGATATTGCATTGATAGAAAATACTGTAGCGAACGTGATATAGAATAGAACTCAAACAACCTAAGCAGCACAAGAAAAGAACGGCAATTGTGTGAGTGCATTCAAAAGAGAGCAATAATGCCTATCACACTGCAAATAGCCAGAAATTAAAAAAAACAGCCCCTTTAGATATTGTTGCGTATTTGCCCGGAAGCATTTTCCCACATCTGCCACTTCATAGCTGTTGACTATTTTAATGCGAGTGCAATTGTTGAAAAGGACCACCCAGTAAATCATTTTTTCTTATCGACTATACGGATATAAAACTATCCCCACCAAGTTCAGTAGCGAAACCAATCATTTAAGTACTTAAATCACCATAACGCTATTAATGCAAAAAACAAAGTGTGAAGACTAACGGCATGGAAAATGAAAACGGTAAGGATAACGGGCCAAGAAAATATCAACTGCGCGGCCAGCTAGTCTTTTTACCCCAAATCAACAAGCTGAGCAAACCTCTGCTTCCTTTCCAATAACTTAATAAAACAAGAGGTTTGTTGCCTCGTTTCTAGCAAAAACACATGTGCATTGGCCATTATATAAAAGGCCGAATAAATGAGACGGGCGAAATTTCTGTGAAAGTTTTTCCAACGTATCATCGTTGATAATGGTACTTATAAATGCAAAATAGCAAGGTGTTGAAAATGTTATCAATCCAAGAAAAATGGTATTATACGCCGCGTAATTCCGAGAAAGAAATATATTTTTCATTGATCGATCTTACAGGTACATTGTATAAATGTAAGCAATGTGAGTGCATCATACATTAATAAAGCTGAAGAGATGCACCAACTCAAGGATTCTTTTTTTGCGCTATAGATGGTAGTAGTAAATGAAAGTGATATTGCGCACTGCAGTTCCACATCTCACCTAGAATGAAACGGTGAAGTGAACTGAGAGATCGACAGACAATTTACCTGAACGGTGGTGATTTTCGTTTATTGATAAAGCCGAATTTCAGAAACGCTGCGCATAAGTACATTGACAGTGCTTGGTAAACAAGTTATCAAAAATGAAGATTTATTCGAAGCATAAATAAAGAAGTGCACAAATTAAGAGATCTTTGTGGTCACTCCGTTTTATGAATCGTTTTAACGAAAGAAGTGGGCACTTATAAGGTGGTTTCCGATCTCAGCGTTACTCTTATCTTCAGTCGAATAAATAAATGAATGCATGCATACCTCTTTTGTGCTACGGGTTGCCAGCTCGACGTCATCCGCTGATGCAACTGAGTTCTCCTCGGAAATATCAGAAAGAATGCGATTGGCAATCTCCTCCTCTATATCGCGATGCTCACCACGTACAAGTCGTAATGGTGGCATCTACAAAAACATAATTTCAAATCGTTAGCGTCTTTTTTTATTTAGTGCATAAATGTCTACTTGCACCAAATTTATAACAATGATATGTGCGCATTATTGCAAAAAATCTATTTGAACTGCTATTGCAAAATTTACATGTTGATTGCAACATGCAAAAAAAGGACTTCCGTAGAGAATAGAGGAAGTAATACACAAAAAGAAAACAACTATTCTGAAGACAGGTGACAATAATTCTTCTACTATAGGAAAATTAGCTGAAAGTTGAAAGCGCACAAAACGCATCACCTGCTCATCTCCAACCTCTGCTGGACGCATCGCTGACTTTTGATAGTCGCTTCGCGGTAGACTGTCAACCCTATCCTGTGTCAGAAGTCGGCCTCTGTCTCTGCCTGCAACGCTAGCAGGAAGACGTTGTGTGTGGGATTGGGTATCGTCGAGAGGCTGTGTGATGCGATCCTTGATTCGTAGATAGTCGTAGATGTTGCACGGCTCACTACGTGCCAGTCCTTGCGCCGGCCGTTGCAACGCACTTGCAACGCGCACATCTGGGCCCTCAAATATAGCGGCTTGTACACACAGCACTTTTGAGCTCATTTCGCGTTGTTTGCTCTCGGCTACTCGAGCGCTTATCAGCTTTTTCACTTCCTCCGTAAATCCGTATATCCTCAGAAATATTCGAAGAAGTTTTGAAGAAAGGGGGCTGCCAAACAGCTAACATCGTGTTGCGTGCGTTATGAACGTTGCAATCAGTATGTCAAAGTATGACATGTTCAGTGCTACTCCCTTCTTTTATTTTCAATGATTTTTTCTTTCCAACGTAAGAAAAAAAAAACTACTACTGTTTTTTTATTCAAGAAATGGTTAGCCTAGATATATTTTCGCGAATGGAAAACTACGAGTAAAAACGTATCAGAATGCTAAAACATAAATTTACTGCTATTTCAAGCAAACCCATTTCAATTAGAAGGTGGTTTTTTACACATCTGCGTTTATTTTTTCTCCACATTTTTACAAGTATTTTTGCAGATTTCTAGCAAATGCCTCGAGTAAACCAATCTACACGCAAATTCTAATTTTCTAGATAAGTGAAAAATAGTTTTTCAATGATGAACTTTGGAAATTTCCATTAATTCGAACTTCCGCTTACACTAATACCATTAAAAAAAAAATTAAAAAAACAAAAACGATGGTATATGCATCGATATGTAAAAATAATGTCTATTCAATATATATGAAATTTGCTTATGTGACTTTTTGAGAAATATTCTAATAAAGTGAAAAAAAAATGTTTCAAACATTTATTCCTATTAACATGCTAAAATCTACTCATAAATAAGCACTAAACTAAATGGGAGGAAATTCACCACATAACTTACTTTACTATTAGCTTCAGAGTATAACACGCATAAATTGTTCATTGAACGCTAGAGGAGTTCTCGATTAATGAGGAATCGCAAAGAAGAATAATGCAACAAACAAGCAATGACGATACCTGTACGGGACTGATCAATTGCTCGGATGGTGTTTGTTGTACGAAAACACGTCGCTCCTATAATCATATTTCGGGTTTTTAATCTTTTTCTGTCATAAATATTCGAATTCGAAGGTATAAAAAAATGAGGAAGGGAAAAGAATATTGTGCACTTCGTAAAACAGAGCATAAGAAATAGAGAAACTTTTGAATTGCGTGGTCTTTAACTTTCCACGTAAAACAAGTAGGATCATTTTTTTTGTACTCGAAATTCCACACCTGGCTAACTTTTTGCCCTTAAGAAATTATGAATTACTCCTTTCTAACTGCTTCTAATGTATTCTCATGGAATCCGGTCGTTTTATTGACCATCTGAATCCGAATTGCACTGTACTCACACTCGAAGCGTACTCATTCTTTAACTCTTCTCAAGCAGTTCAAGTCGGCAACTATCAAATCTTATAAAACATATCCGTTAGGCAACAAACGTGGCGAAAACGTTCTCAAGTAAAATAGACATGAGCTCCTTGCTGCTGCCTTTATTTTTATCTTCTTATCAACTTTTCAAAATTTCGGTTGTTAAAAAATTTGGTTGACAGTTGTTAAGCAGCACTAAACTATGCAGTGTACTTAGAATTTCCTTCCATATGTTCTTTAACTCCTCATATCAATTCAGTTAAATGGAATTCAATAAGATTCTGGATGCAGAAAAAAAATTAGCGTTGAAAACTCTTCGAGGAATACTCTGCAACAAGCCAATGGTGGATACATATTTTGAAACATTTTAATACCTCTCAACCTTGAGTACAAAAAGTTTCTTGAAAGAGAGATGACGAAAAAGAATAACTTGAAAAGGCTGAATGAAAAGCACCGAAGTAACTTAGGTTAGCTTAAAGACTTAAAGAACGAAAAGTCCAAGCTAATAGTTCACTATGCGAAGCATTTTGCAAATGAGTGGAAATCTGGAAACCCGCAGGAAAGAACAACCGAAACAAACTAGGAGGGCTCATACTTTCAGCAAGGACGAGACTCTTTGTTTTCAATGGTACATTTTATTGTAACTTTCCAAACTGTCAAAATTGTTCCCAGGACAAAATATTTTGAACGACCGTCAGCTACGAACTATGATGATGCTAGTGCAACGAAATTCTTACCCAGCTACTTTAGTGCGAACTTCTTCACTCCGGATATTTACACAGAAGGCAAGTTTGTATGATGAAATACTGCAGAGTTCTCTGGCGCAAACTATTAAGTTAAGATGAAAAAGGGCAAGGCAACTAACAAACAAATCGATGTGTAAGGCGCATTATAAACTAACGAACATCACATGAAACCAACCAGCCATTTGTGACGATATTTGAATTCTCGCAAACAATCGGACGCAAGCTTTGCCTCACCAAGAAATGGAACAGCTAGCCATCGGTGATTCAGTGCTTCATCGACCGTAAGACGTTTCCTTGAAATCATAAAAGATCTATTCCGAAAGAAAAAAAGAGCATACGCGAACAAATACCTGAATTTACGCTTTCAGTATTTCGGAAAGAAAAGCATTCAGAAGAAATCGGAATTGGAAAGGAACAACTCAGCAAGAAATACAGGCAAATTGATGAGGCTTTCACTAATTATAGAAAAGTGGGTGAGCGTGAAATAAGATCAAAAATAATTGCATATTTATTCAATATTATGCAGAAAGACCGTAATCTATATTGCTCAAGTTCAATTCGGTTCTAATGCAATGATATAACGGAACGAACTTATAAATGAACCTTGGATCAAGAACAAGAAGTTTAGCGATGAAATCCTTTGCTTCATCCGTTATTGGTGACAACTCGCTAACGTCCAATGAATATTTGGCATGCATTACGTTACGAATCGTTTCAGTGTCATTATCGCCCAAAAACGGTGAAATACCACTCAATCTTAAAACAACATTTATCTTTCTTCAAGCATTTGTTGCCATTCAAATGCAATATATAAGATGCAATAAATGTAAGTGGGGCTGGATAACAACAACAACAAAAAGAAAAATTGAAATTATAATAAAAAATTGTTTCATTGGACAATATTCGTAAAATTCCATTAAAAAAATCGTCAATTTCTCAAAAAGCGCATTCAATGACTTTTACAAAATTAAAGTCTCTCTATGAAATATGCTCAAACTTTCATCAATCGACATTGTGTGAACGAATTGAATGTTGCCGAATATTGCAAATTATAAAAATGCGTTTCAACCAACAACCATTCATTTCTTATTTATTTCATTTTTCCTCATTATTAGGTACTCTCATAAAATGTTTGTATATTTGTTTCGAAAAGTGATTTTGATTTCTAGAAATGCGCAATAATACTAGAAAATGCACGACCAATGTAAGCATATTAGTAGCTCAAAATTTCTACAGGCAAGGTGCATTTTAAAAATGCTTCCGATTAAGCGAAAGTCACAAAAACTGGACTTCCAATTCGCTTTCGTGAAATCGGGAAATTTAGGAACGGGGACCCTCATAGCTCTCTTATGAATGGAGGTAAGGTATGGGAATGGCAGCCCCTTCTATATTAGATCCTTGTATAGCCAAAGTTGCGCAAGCATATGAAACAAAATACAGTATGTGGCAGCAAATGCGGCATTTTGCTTTATAAATTTCTATCACTCTTACATCTCCCAAATCATGTAAACATGCCCAAGCCTCCTCTATCATCAATTTCTTTTTATACTCTTTCCTGTATTGTAAACTGTGAGTACAACATGAATGTTTTCATATCCTTCATGCATTCTATCTCCCAGTCGTTTGAAGTTTTATTTTGCAAGTAGATTTTTTTTTTCACAATAAGTGACACTTACAGAACATATGTAAGTGTTCCAACGCTCCACATATCCGAAGCAAGCGTTACAGGCACACCAGCCGCGATTTCCGGTGACACAAATTCGGGACTTCCCAATATGTTCGCAGCAACCTTGCCCCTGACAAGTCTCCTTAAACGATTCCTATTCAACACACACACACACAAAAAAAAAAACGAAAAAATGAGCCCACTCTTTTTTTGAGAATTTCGTTAATAGGATGTGAACATCTGCTGAGCTATGTCAGTTGCTACTTCCGAGCAGCTGTCTGGCGATTTTCTTTTCTTTTTCATTCCAATGATTGGATTTTTCCAGCAAGAAAAAAACTGAGGAATCACTTCGCAAGAATTTCATTAATAGGATTTGCACCGCTAACCGGCAATCATCACGAACACTTTCGAAAATTAAGGCAACAAGGCTACAAGGCTCGCAATAAGATGCTCAAGACTTTCAGAGAATTTCGTCCATTTTTCGAAAGTATTTCCCTCCCTCCCCCTCCTCCCTAAATTATTTTCCAATTCTATTTGGACGACTGTGAATATCATCAATAATTCCTCCTAAAAATTCCACCAATCCGAAACGATGAACGACCTGAAGTGAGAAAAAAGGCAATCAATCGATGAATGCAACGATCAGTTGATGAAGCAAAAAGAAATATAAAAAGAAAATATTTTTTAAAAAGCAGCAGACGTGCTGATAGC
The DNA here is from genome assembly GCA_013433145.1 of Ascaris suum. Lineage (NCBI taxonomy): Eukaryota > Metazoa > Nematoda > Chromadorea > Rhabditida > Ascarididae > Ascaris > Ascaris suum. The sequence continues at coordinate 5,181,014 of CM024191.1, read as the reverse complement.
ACACGTTTATCGCGAAAGAGATCAATATCGTAGCAGGGTGTGATATCGCGAATTTTTTCTCAAAGGAACAAATATTTCACTAAAGTTAATACACTCCCTCAGATAACCGAGTGTTTTATCACTTCCGACAAGTGAAGCTCACCGAATAAAGTCAACGGTGATGACATTCCAGTAATAAAGTCCGTTAAGCATCAAATTCTAGCAGTTGGGATTATCAACCAGGTGGGAAAACGTGTAACGTGTTAGAGATGATAAAATGATACGTGATTCTACAGTTCGCTCATCATCAAATCACTCCGCGTCAATGTGCATATATGATACAATTTTTTGGCACAGTTGCAATATATATATATATATATATTATATATATATATATATATATATATATATATATATATATATATATATATATATATATATATATATATATATATATATATATATATATACCTGCTGAACGGAGCATTTCCGAAAATTTAAATCACAAATCACAAGCCGAAAAAACACCCAGAGCTGTAGATTGTGCAACTCCAGCCAGAATTCCGATGCAGTCCTAGTAAACATCTGAACGTTACGGGACCGAAACCGATATGATAAAAACCAAATGAACTCCAACTACAAAACCAGCAGAACAGGGAACGGAATTCCGATGCATTCCTAGTGCACACACGCACAAACATTAATCTCGCTATGATGCGTTCAGCTATACAAACTTAGAAATCTGTATAAAACCAAAACATCGAGTATTTCCGGTTTGTGAACAGTCTTCATGACGTTTTTAATTGCAAAGACAGCAGAATTTAACAAAAACTTGTCAAAAGTGAGTGTGGTGACGAACTCATTAAGTCTGTTGCTGTCTTACGAAAATTTTGAACAACAGAAAGACCATCGGTGACATCATTTTGGCGTTACTGTTCCTTTTATGACAACCTAGAGAAGCAGTGATATGTATGTAAATGGCCACTTAGGGAATCCGACATGATGTTGTTTTTGTGAGAAAATCGCGCATCACAAACCTGCTTTGGCCAAAATCGGCCAAGCATAAATGGTCATCCTGAAGAAGAATCGCCTCTGGGCGTAGGTCCAGATGTGCGATTTTTTTGTCGTGCATGAACTTGAGTGCCGACAGCAATTGCTTCATAAACACCTGCACCTGTTGTTCGGTGCATTTCTGCGTTGAAGATGGGCCAGCGATGAGACTGTCGAGAATCGTTCTATCCACACTGCAATAGAATATCGGTGCGCTCATAGAAGCACTTTACTGTGGTTATGCCGGAAGATAGTTAGGTACGGCTAAATGCAAGCCGTCTGATCGTAGCTGACCACCACAGCTAAGATTAAAGATGATTCATGCAGCTGGCATTAATACAGCAAGCACGCATGAGAACAATGCCACTTAGCTGCGATGGTGAGGAAGGAAAAGTTGTGAACGCCATATCGCCATAAAACTAGTTTTTTTGTTTTGAACAAATATTACTGAGTATAACAACTTCAGCATTAGTGACCATACAATAGTCGAGTGATGCTCCACTGAAGTATTTGCACTCTCAACAAATACTACATATTCTTCTGGAATGACTTACACAAGAATTTAACTGTCAATCCACTGAATGCAGCCAACTGCCGTCAAGTATTTCTTACTATCTTGACCTATTAATTTAGTTATAATTTGGATTTTCTAATTGATTCAAAGTAAGCAAGAGCAATCACTTAATCAAGCGATCCTTTAATAAACTTAGAGGGAACGATTCAAATGAGCTTAAAAATCAGCTAAGATAGAATACGCAAATAAATTTCACCTATAAACAAATTGAAGATATTTTAAAACAACTGTTGGTACTCCATAATGGTGTGATAGTGATAAAATTTGATAATAATCTCATTGAATACGTAAAGGAAATGAATCTCAATTGACTATTGCGGCGCTTACAACAATTATAATATGTAGCGATATCGTATATATCTTGCGAACTTTGATAAAAGTCAGATATTTCCTCTGGTCAATGCAATAATGAAAATAAAAGTCTTGCATATGATGGGCGCCTAATTATGCTAATTCTTTTGCGAACTTATATTTAATGGATTATTAAATACGAACGAATTTCGATGCAATGTATGAGAGATCACTCAATAAATATGGAGAACACATCCTAATGAATACACTCAAAGGAATTGCGATCGATAAATGGAAATCAAGAAAGCGAAAACCAGCTAGCATTTTATAAGAATAATGAAATATTGACTCCACAAATATTAGAAAATTTATCCAATAAGAAAAGCAATACAACACTGATTTAAAATAAGAAAAATTTATCTTACACAGTGATACATTCGTGGACCATAGGTGCGGACAGGTGTTGAAGCGGCTGGATGCACGCTCACGCCGATGACTACCTCAGTGCGGTCTGTGTAAAAATAGGCCAAGTGGGAGGAAATAATAAGCTGTGGATGTTCAAAAGAAATGCAAAAAGCACGACAGCGTTGCTTGCATCACATTCGATGCGGACAGCCGGCTTTATCGCAGCTAGCCTTTATGCAATGCACCGACGAATGCAAAGCGCAACGATATGAAACAATACACAGCGCTTAGTAAGAAGCACGAGATCTCATTCTGCACGAATCTATGCTTAGACGTGTGTGGTCAACAATAAAAAAAAACGGCAAAATTCATCCATCTTACTTAGTGCGTTTCTTTTTTTTTCTTAACGCCTTCGACTCTGAGATTATCTAGCTCACATCTTATCGTCATATAACTGACAGATGCTTTGCACAAATGAAGCAAACTTCAAAAATTGCATAGATGAGAAGGCACACATCGGCTCAAGCAGCATTCAGATAACATTTAAACACACACACAAAAAAATGGTGCAATATGCTCAATTCTTCTGCGTTTCCACCTCTAAGAATTATAATGTTTTAAGCTAGGTAATGAATTCGACAAACAGCCTTCAGGCATACAAGATCTCGATAGCAAAATTTGCGATTGTTGCTGTTTCGACGAAAAAAAAAATTGCATTTCACATACCTCCTGGACATCATTCACAAACTTCTCATATGTTCTCCTAGTTAGAGCATTCCAAATTTACGCACTACATAATTGTGCAGCGAAATAAATTCATATATGAAGCACATATAAGAGGAAGAATTTTCGCTAAGAATTCTGCTCTTTTTGAAAACTACCTATACCCTATCATCGAGATGATTAGCTTTTACCAGTAAAACATTATGCACTGCTGCAATGTCAGCGCTTTCATCACTTCATCAAATTATCGACAAGTAGAACACCCCCCATGGCAAAACTATGCTACACTTCCCGAGATGTAGTCATTTGAACTGATGGAATGAGTTCTCTAAAACGTGTGAAATGCGCAGCGATCGCGAAAAGTCGAGAATCTACGAGGTGGAGATCACGATTTGCCTCAATCTTCAGTTTCTCTCTTTTTTTTTTTTTGGAAATATGATGCCACTGATGATTCATAACCCATCCACGCTCTCTAACTACAAAAACCTCCTCGCAGAACACTAGCATACCGCCTTCACGAACATCCGTTACAATCAAGATGCATTGCGTAACACTGGTTGTAATAGTTCTCTCAGCGATGAACGACAGATCACGTTTCAAAAAACACCTTTAACACACTTGCAGCATAAACTCATTTAGCGGACATTCGTTGCAATATCAAATACTGCTTTCGGATGCTAGCAAAAGTGCATAGGGACAGTGCATCAGTGCAAAACCAATCATTTTCGTGGGGAAATTAAAGCGATTTCTTCGAACAGTCAATGAGGATGAAGTGCTAAGCCTAAGCAAAAGAAGTACATAAGCAAAAGAAGATGCTGCTATCATCTTGGAAATACTCAGGCGCGTAGTTTATTTACAGGTAAATTAAAGAACTAGAAATGACGAAAATACCTGCAATCGCTTTGCCGTCAATCCGGTAGCATATGTAGCACTTTTGGTCGTTTAAACGATATTGACTATAGTCTATCGCAGCGTAATTTCATGCAGCTTCTTTTCACTTCTCTGCAGAATAAGATATGGGTGCGGAATTTGGTGCAAAATCTAGGCTCTGTGGGCTTGAAACCGTTATAACGTTGCGTTTATATGCTTCAGGAAAAGCTCGAATTTCTCAAGCTAAAGCTTCAAGAGATTTTGGCACCCTCCCTCCCTCCCCCCTATAGCTCCTGTTTCACAACATTTCCTGCATCCTTTCTCGTCCAAAATGGTTTCAGTAGTTTTGAAGTGATGAGGAAAATAACTTTTAAACAAAACTGTTTTCGGCGCTCACGGAAGCAACTTCACACCTCGCATGACGCAGCTTGAAACCGATTAAACTTTGGGATAACATTCACTTTCGGATCTGACAACGCCCTCGAGATCTTTCTGCACCCAACTATTTCAAAGAATTTGAAGTACTCACAAAAAAAGCCTAAATAATCGATTCACTGAATTGGTCCTCATCTGCAAAGTTACTCCTCATTACGGAGTTGGCGTAGTTTTCAGTTTTCTTTTTCATTCAGTTGCCTCATTAGTATGTAAGCGAAGCAGTTGATATTGTAAAATGAGAGATTCCTATGAAGTTATTGCCAGATGGGTGGCGCGAGTGTATTTTTTCTAGTTCATTTCTCCAGCAACAATTGATACATTGATCCAAATAAGCTGCACAATAGGAAAATATCAATAGAAGGCGAGATAGGTAATAAAATTAGCCGTTTCGCTGCTTATATCTCTAACGTACAACGTTAATGCGTCGCCTTCGTGGGTGGTAAAAAGACGACAACTTCAGCAATTCCAACCAAACTTTTTAAAGAACGACATTAAGCGCATATATCACTCGCTATGCTTTCCCATCACAATTTAGAAGTGCTTAGGTCAAGGTCTAGCTGGATTGATAACCGTAATCGTTTGGTCGCCTGACCACCTTTATCAAAAACAAGACCTCATAGGTGTTCGAATCGCTAATCGATGCAGCGCTCCCTCTCAGTTTTCAGTTAACTCCATAATTCACAATTGTGAAACAAAAGTTGATGGCAAAATATGCTATTGCGCTTTTGAAATGGTGTAATTATTTAGCATAAATTCCCCACATTATTTCAAATATTCTGATTGGCAAACTAACAAATGTTTCACAGATTTTCTGCATTTTACAATTTCATATTATTGTTGTTTGTTATTTTCTTCTCACTAGTTTCCTCATCATTAAAATTCATTCCATTTATGAGGTGATAAGAAGTAAGAGTTTTTGTGATTAGCAAATTATATCTTTCGATGAGGCGCAAATTTCAATTTCCCTTACTTTTTGGCGATAGTTGGAGATGATCGGCGCCCATTTTAACCTATGAACTAATATTTCATCTTTAAATTCCCAACTCATCCTCTTTGAATGAATCACATTTTCCTGTTATACAAAAGAAAAAATTCAGGTTTATATTATCTCACAAACTTAGGTTCATAAATGTGTGCGACGGATCGAAGTCGCGTTACGCATTTTTAGACTGTAGTATGGGTAATATTTCAATTTCCCTCATCTACAGTAAAGTGTTTGTGTGTGTATGTCTATGTACCGTGTGACATATTGGCGTGGATGTTAAAGACTTGTCGTTATGGCATTTTTTTTTAAAGCTGAAACCCTCAAGAGGTTTAGACACCGCTTTCCTTTCGATCCTTTGAGGTAAAAGATTAGATCCCTTATAATCAGTTTTTCTGTCATCTAAGCGTTCTCATTTTATATGAGCAACTTTGTAATGGCTACATCAAACTTTTCGTTTAGTGCTAAACTTTATATCACGTCGTATTTTGCAGATGGAAAATGGATTCATTTTAGCGTCTTAATTGATAAGTCAAACGCCTCTAAGATGCACGAGTAATTCTATGACAGTACCACAAATTCTCAACCTAACGATTGAGGTAATTTTGAACGTTCCACTCAGTACCTCAAGTACTCTCAGCCTTTAAAAGACGCTCTGTAATAGCTTCTTATACTCTTGACCTATAATTACGTTCAAAAAATAAATTTCCAGACCTCACAAACTGCTGTAGGTATAGCGTGTCTCCTTAGAGCTTTTCGTTCCTCGATGGATTGGTTGAGCCAGCCGAACATGAGTGAACATTTGTGTTTCTTCACTAGACATAACGGGCAAGTTGAAAAGCGCAATGTAATATGAGGCAATTAGCCAAAAAAAAAAGAACATATGCAATTGCAGCAGCTGTCACCTATAAAAACTAAGCGTTAAGCTTCGCAAAAATTTAACGCTTAGTTCTTGAACACTGTTACCTTTACGATCGCAATCTGCTTTGAATCAACAAGAAGAAGATATTTTGGCATTAAAAAAAAAATAACGACGATGAAAGCATAAACAAAGAAAAAATAGCGAGCATATTAAAAAAAAAAGATATCAATGGAATTTTCAACTCGTCATTCATCATAAAAATTTCCATAGTGATTTTAATACGCCTCCTATTTGTTTGGATTTTCTGCCTAAATCAAATGGACGCTGTCGTAATATTAGCATTTGTTTCTTCAAAGCTCATCTAAATAACGCTCTCAGAAAGTGATTCCACTACCGGCTAGAAAATCGACTAAAAACAAATTTGTTGTCTTTTAATTCTACCACGACTTTTATTTGACTAGTTGATCGCGATTTCGAGTTTACGATAAATATTCCACACATTCCCTAATAATATTATGTACTTACCGATGAGGGAGAGGAAAAAATTGACATAATTTCACAAGAGATGAGAGAAACTAATGAAACGAGCTAAAGAAATCCGAAAAAGGCTGGCAACAGCGATTAAACGGAATGGTGGTGATGCACCGAATAGACAACCCAAGATATCTACCTATTTATGATCTAAAACTGCAGTGATCACATTTACTCGTATAATCGATTCTCGTTTATCGTTCTTCACATAACGTCATTGATCGACTTATGGGTTCTTGTGCCACCCCAAGCGATATCCGAGGATTATCTAAGTCGGGCTTCGATCCCTTTGTAGGTCTTTGCTCTTTGGTTCGACTCGTTTTGGTGCTGTTGGTGCCTCCCCCCCCCCCCCCCATCCCCCGTCATGAACCACTTTTATCTCGGTTGTGCTTTCGCATATCGGCATCGACAGACAGTTATCGGTTCCTGCTCTCTTCCCACACTCGGTTCCCTCAACGCTAGTTGCCAATTACAACAGGTAGGTAACGCAACCAGACTAAAACAAAGCTATCAGAGCCTGATCAATTTCGATCAAGCGAAACTCTGTATAGAAAAAATCTGAACACTAATCTGCTATCATCTAATTAAACTAATGATTCCTAATTAGAAATAACTTAAAGAATTCTAATAAAATCTAAGCAATCTTCACTTTAGGATCGTTGTCACTCATAATTGACGCATAAGAACTCTGTGCATTAGAAATGCGGCTCATCGAATACGTTTGCAGAAGCAAAACATGCTTTTATCAAATTCTTTCTAGTTCACTATTAATCTAAATATTTTATCCTTTATAACTAGCGGAAAATGGCAACCGTTAACGTCGAAACGGTCAAATATATTCGACATTCGCTTTGAAGAGGATAACCTAAACAAGATGACCAAACTTTTCTACGCTTTTACGCCAGTCTTAAAGCTTGGGACATAGCCATAAGAATGAACAGTTGGAATCGAAAAAATTGATAAAATTGAAGCATTATTTCTTTCATCGCTCGAGAATATTTCTAAAAGAGGTGTTGTGAAAGTCGTATGCATGTCAATCTTTTGTTACTGATGAATAAGAAAGAGGAAGTATATATGGCCATAGGAAGTGATAACAGAGCGAGACCTCCTAAGTCGATGGACTGGAAGGGAGGAATGGAATTGGGAGAGCCGAAAGTGCGGTATGTATTCGGTCGCTATTATAGACGTTCATCATTGCGGACTGTAGGCGATCGCTGCCGTAACCTAATGATAATTCGGAATAAATTACCATCCATACCTTGTATGATCTCAGATAGTGTCATCTCTCGTTGCTAAAGAACGATTTGCCAATTAATTCTTTTTTTTTTTTTAAATTTGCGCTGGTTGTTATTTATAAAATAACTGCTTCATTGTTGCAGATGTCGTATTCATTCACTTCATTCATGCTATATAGCGGCTTCGAAAATGCTTTTTTTTTTGGAATTAAAGGCATTAGAATTCAATTTCATCTTACCCAAAAATTGAAGAAATTTCTAAAATAACTTTTCCTCGTCAACAAAAAAGTGCCTTCAGAACTTGCTTAATTTTTTGTTCGGAGAACCGAGAGAATAAGCCTTCTGAGTAATACGGATCGACTCCAATTGAACGATTGAAGTTGAGCTGTGTCAAGCGACCTCCGTTACTTCTTTCTTACGCCCGTCTTTCCCACTCAGTAATGAGCGCTTCTACCTAATTTTCCGATGACCGTTACAGAGAATAGTTTTCCTTGATCACTTTTGGCCTCCAAAAACTACATTAGGAGTTGTCATTAACAACGGGATGATGGCCATGAATTGAAGGCGGCAAACCATGAAGACACAATACATCCAAAAGCGCTATTGACCACTCTTGTCCCACTATCCCAGAATGGTTAGGGCATTCTCCAAGGATCATTAAGAAGATAGAACGATTTATCACCGAATACAAAAAAATGCTTACGAATTTTTAACTGAATAAATCGGTCAGTTCGTGCAAATAACTCCAATATTTTTACTCTTAGGTATCGCCAATATACATATTATCAGAATGCTCCATAAACTCGCACAGATTTATTAGCTGCTGCCCTATGACAGAACGCGTTAAAGATTGGTTATCTTTCAAAGACATCTTTCTATGTTTACAAAGAAACACTAAATAGCTATCTATTTTTGTATTCCCGTTTACATATTAGTTAATTAAAAATGAACCTTAAAGACATACTGAGTCACCACTTCCTCCTGTGAGATATCAAACACCATCATGAGCAATGTGGTGTTCCGTTAGCAAAAAAAAAGAAGATAAACTAAGAATCATTGCGTTAAATGGGTCTAATGTATTTCAAGAGCGCCGAAATTAGAGCAGAATGTCAATTCACTTCGATCGGAGCATAATAAAAACCTTTTTGGTCACTCAGTGCAAAATTTCATCAACATTAACAAACAATTTAATGAAATCATCAGTAAGTGATATATAAACAAATCGCTAAAGTCTCAGGGTTTGTAATTTTCACATATAAGAGTTTATAGTTCTCGAAGTGCATAGCGATTTTTTATACGATACTATCCTGAAATTGCATCGGAGAGTTTCCAGTTTAGAGAAGTTTTTCTCCAGTTATTTTTTTTTTTTCACTCGGCTCATTTACATTCTATGGTCTTGTCTTCTCGCTGTTTGCTCTGCGTTGCACATCCCATGGAACTGATTTGTTCATTTACCGTTAATCTTTTCGACAACGCGTATGCATATTGATTTCAGGATAGTTGCTTATTTTATACCTGCATACGTGCACGTTTACCTTTTTCGACTTGGCGCTTAACGCTAGCAAGCAAAAGAAAGAAACGTCTCTTTACAAGTTCCGCAATGAAAGCATGGGACAGATAGCTAAAACGCACAATAATTTTCCGCTGTGCTAAGAATTACGACTGCAGCGTTCAACAACCTTCAGGAAGTTTGCCAAATGCACGCTCTCATCTACAGCTTAACCGAGTCGCGAACAGTTTAGTTAAAGATATTTTTGTTTTTGGTTTAATTGTTTGATAAGTCATAGTCGAAGATTTCTTAAGCAATCCTTAGCGGTGCTAAATTTTGCCTGTTGCAGATATCACAGATAAGAAAAATCCTCATTTTTTGGGAGTTGAAAGCACAAACCACGGTGAAAGCATTGAAGCTTATAAAAGTAAACTTCGTCGTAAACGTTTCCGCTTATAATGCCTTGAAGACTCCACAAAAAAATGCTCTTTCGGACGATGCGAGATCGCCTCTCATGATCCTTTTTTTTCACTTGACGAGGGATTGTGTGCTTTCATAACGCTGGAGGCACCCAAACTTCATACCAAATGAGTCGGGACATAAGGAAATCTATGACTTCCATCAGCCGCTCCCATACTTCTCGCTACAAAAGAGTGTTTGCGGAAGTCATGACCATTTATTTATGCAACAAACAACAACTTTTGCAATGAGGTTATGATAAGTGCACCTTGTTATGCTCTCTGCAGCACGAGAGACACTTTGTTACCTAGTTAGCCTGGCCGGCTATTAATCAGCTGTACATGATGAGATCAGCTTGGGCTCCTTCAGAAGGTCGAAGAGTGTGTGAATCAAGAAATAATTATCCTATAGCAATCAAATATCGAACATTCACTGGGGAGATGCCTCAGCGCTCAGTGGCATAACACTTCTTCCCAAAGATCTACGAGTAGGACTGCAACTTGTTGATTAACCGCACTACTCCTTTCAAAATGCCCTCATTCTTTTCAGCGATTAAAACATATTGTTGTCACTGCCCACCAGCGAGGTATCCATTGCTGAAAATTATAAGACCTTCTGTCGGTAATTCAGTCAAAGCGCTATCACGCGGAACTCCCAACCCGCCGGAAGCGACGATGGGCTTTATAAATTTTACTTTCCAATATCAGTAATTTTCACGGTCGGTTGACCTACTGCGACGAAATAGTATGGCAATATTAGCACCTCATGGCCCCACAGTATCAACCAGCTAGAGAACAGACAGCAAGAAGGAAAGGAATTGCCTAAACTGATAACTTTGTTGCTTTCTAGCATAGATATCAAGAATCGATTTCTCACCACAAATGCTTCAAAAAACAGCTTTTTGAGATTTGCAAAAGCCAATCACCTCTACTGCAGATCTGATGAATTATTTCTGATGAGAAACAGGTGAAAAAACCGACAGAGCAGTTGGAATTGTCTGGTAGGCATGCATTGGCTTAATAAGCATCGCTGAGGTAGCATTTTCCATCTAATCTTGTAATTCAAAGATGATTTTCCAAAGAGTAAGCTACGAAGGAAGATAAGAACTCAGAGTGAAGAGTTTTCTATAGGCATTTTCCTATCACCGGAACAATGATTGAGCAGTAGATGTTCTTGAAGCCTGTGCTTTGCAAGGTGCAAATTCATTGCAACTTCTCAATTGCAGGCCCGAAAAAACTTCTTGCGCGGCAATTTTCGTGACGCAATCGTTGTAACAACTTGGCCACGAGGAACAAACTCTCCGAACCAAAACTGCTGTGGAAGATGAGCTTAGAAGGAATCAGTGGTGAGAAATCATTGCAGCGCATGCGATGAGAAATCTTGTGGCATTCAAGTTCAGCAGTATGGGTCGCCTCGGCATTTCAACCTACCCGCCCCCCCTCCCCCTCCTCTCCTCTCCTTTCACCTCCTTTTGCGATTGGCGTTTTCCTAGCGTTCGGCAAACCTAAAGACGAAGGTCGGGAACGTTACATGCGTCTGATCTGAAATTTATCTGAAGAACTGATCTCTTCCAAACTCACCACTCTGAAAGCTCGAAAACGGTGTTGTATTTGGCAAAGCACTTGGAGGCGAACTTTAGACTATCAATAAAATTAAAGAAATCACGATCTCTGCCTTGTGGGGCGCTGATTTTCTGGGGTTGTCCTCGGTTCCGAAGTGAAAATATGTCCTCGGTGTCGAAAAGAATTCGTTAACTCTATTAGCACCCTGTTTTAGCTAATGAAGTGGGAAGAAATTATGAGGTGAAGTCTTCAGACCTTCTATTCTAATCATAACTAATACTACAAAAGTTGCTACCAATGACCAAGTCATCTGGATTGCATACTTGATAGAACTACACTGACGTCAAAGAATTTGGCATTTGCGCTTCACCGAGGCTCACATGCAGTAATGATAGCGACAAAAGATTGCAGGGTCGTCGTTTGACGTCAGAGAGACCTAATGAACCTCAGGTGGGAGATCGCGCACAAGCCAGAGATAGAAACGCTATCCTCCTACCCCCACATGCAGCATTAGATGCCTTATAATTGTACCTTGTTTTCCAAGAAACGATCCGTGTCGCAAATAGGTCGCAAAATGTATGTTTCACTTCATCTTTCATCCCTCCCTTCCGCCTCCCTGTGTGAGATCCTAGACTTATTCGTCAAAGCTTGATAGAGTTTGTTTGTTTCCATTTTTCGCAGAACAGTGCGGAAGCAATTACTCTGATCCTGGGCTGGACTGGAATTCATGTCGCCATCGACGAGAAAAAGCTTTTTGGGATAATTTCGAGGGGGTAGTGGTACCTGATTGGACCACATTACCAGTGCTGGTGAACAGGCACAGCAAACTGAATGCAAAAAAAACCAATCCCAAGATTTCTGACACGGCTTATTAATTTATTCGATAGTCTGGAACGCTCAGGCCGTAATGCAATCCAGTTGGTGTCCCTGTCGCAAAACGACGGCACGTTTAACTTTTACGCATCAAAGCTAGCCTGTGAACTAACATAGATCTCAGCGCCATCCGTGTACTGTTTGCAAGAAGTTTCGTAGTAACAGACAGTGAACAGAATTAAGGCTTGAAGCCTCCCAGTGCTTTTCCTCACTTGCGCTTACAATAAACCCCTTACCTTAGTCGTGGAAATTGGACCTCATATCATCAAAAGGTTAAGGTTGGGCCTCATTATCGTAAGTGATAAACATTCGTTCCATTTTTTTCCGAGAAAGTCACAGCATTTGTCGGTGAAGTTGGGCCTCAAATTATCAAAAGCACGCTATCGGCATACTTCATAGGGTATTTTTTGGAGGCACTGTCAGGTAAAGTGCAAATGACTGAAGCATCACTCAACAGAAGCAGCCGATGATCGCCAGGTGAGCAGAACAGCGCATTACTTTAGTGTTGAATAGTGGAGAACTAATAGGCAGGTGAGAAATGGCGAGCCACTAAACGTCTGAACAGCTATGTCATGGAGCTTTGGTTGCCTGTTTATCATTCGCAATAGAAATTTACCCCATTCTCCTCCTGCAATGCTGATTGCTCAGGGAGTCTTTTTTACGTCATGTATTCAATAGCCGCTTGAAGCATTCTGGTATTTCCAACAAGCACTTTTCCGTCTCGACAAATTTTCCGTTTCCGTTTCCGAAACACTCTGGGTACTCATGACAAAGTCCCATGTAATAATGTTGCATAAAGAGACAGTGACGTAGACTGATCGGTGCTTTCATCAGGACAGTGCTGATCGTCAAACAGAAAGGTGCTGTTTGCCACAACACCTTTCTGATGCCAACTTACTTTCAAGAATCTGTAAAACCGCTGAGCGAATGCAATTTTGTACTAATTCTAGCCTCCGATCTAAGAACCGTCCCTCGCATTTGAAAAGAAAGTGGTCACCGCGAACGTCGGAGTATCCGATATGTGCACAGTTAACAAGAAGCATAATTTTTTGCCACTATCTCAATATGATACTTGCGGTGGATTCGTTCAGCCAGAAGTACTATTTTAGAATCTGCAGTGTGACGCCTGACCTTCCTGACCTCCGCTTTTTAGTGCTCCTCCAAACTATTTCAAGGTAACATCCGAAGGAAGAAACTCTCTGTGAAACGTATATGATATCGGAGTTCAATTTCAACCATATCTAAAGTGAACACTTTGTGTGTGCCCTAACTTAGGACCAACGCTCATCCCCGTCCTCACTTCTGCACACTCTACGCTCAAAGTTCAATAAACGATTACTCGATTCGAACGTCTAATGGTTGATGTTTTTAAATGTATAATAAATAAAACGAGGAATTACTTTTCGTAGACGAGAACCGCAATGCCCTGATCCACGACGGCTTGATGGAACTGCACGATGTTTGGATGATCGAGACTGTTATGGATTTGAATGTTGCGTGCCAGGCTCTCGTCAAGAGCCCGCAGTTGAGCCAAGAAGCGTCTGCCAGTTTCTCGTTCCGTCACGTGAAATGGTGCTCCTGCAGCGGCGGCCCTAAAGCAGAAAGACCTTTTGCGATCCGACAGCGAGTGATGTGACAATGAAACGAGCGCATCACATCGCATGATACGATCGTTCCAGGTGCCACTCGCTGACGGCATGCACTCTCTTCAACTCGAACGGACCATCAACGAAACTTCCAGGACAGCACGAATTTCTTTCGTGCCAAAACAAGGACCAGCGACCAGGACAGGCGCTGATCCGAAGAGAGGGCATGTGTGGCCTTTCTGCTCGGGCTTCTTGCCGCCTGCTCACGCTCACTCCTGCTTTGCGTTCGACCTCAGCTTAAACCGAAATGGTGTGAGAGTTGTAAGGTTTGGGTGGGTTGTGTGAAAGCACGAGTGAGGTGAGCAGTTGGCAAAACGCTGTGTAGCAGCACTTCACGTTGACTAAAACGCTGAAACTGTGAGGCAGAAGCAAGCCACAACACACTCTCAACTCGGATCAGTTGGCCAACAACGAGCATGATTCATTTATTGCATCTGAGCTTAACGCGGACACACGGAAGCAATATTGGACAACTCCAATATACACATCACCGACATATATTATCACCAACACCGGAAAATCACTCTGCGCATCCCACTTTTTTTTTTCGAGATGAAATAACTCTTTTTAAAGAATACATCGCCTTAATTTAGGCGATATTCCAAATGTGGGAATCGAATGCAAGTCGCCGACAAGGCCTAAATCGAAAACCAATGCAGCAGTTGGACTGCGTCAAACTTTTTAAGTCAGATATGAGGCAGAGCGCATCTTTCATAGCAAATATGCCTCTTTGATGACGCGTGTCTGTTGAACATTACACATTACCGTTCAACATCGATAATGAAAAAAAAAAATCACAGAACTAAAGAAAAAAAAAACGAAACTATCACTACTTGTAATTCAAAAATCGTTTACAACTTCAAAAAATGGGACTTTAGAATAATTGAAATGCTTGAAAACGGCTGCCGAAATCAGCGTGTTAACTACTTCAACTCAATCAATAACAAAACATTTCTCAATCCAAACATAATATATAACACATAAATGAACGATGAAGACGGCATAGCACCAAGTTGTATAGCGATATTTTTTGTTTACTTTTCATCATTTTCGTCGATTTCGTAGATTTCACGCACTTTTCTCGACTCCAATACGACTTTCTTTTTCGGCAAATGCACATCATTGTAGTCGCCTTCAGCTGCAAACGAGAGCCACAAGTAACACGCTTATTTGTAAGTATGGCATTCTAACACATCGCATATGAGCCGCAAATTTGCTTCATCTTTGGCTGAATTGGAATACACCTAAGATTCAACTGGCATTAAATTTCAATTTGTTTCGCTTCAGCTTGGATACTGGAATATTGGCTCTTTATTAGTGATAGCTTTGCCATGACGAGGCTATTTCTTTGCTGTTAACAACTCTCTTTTCGTAGATATTTTTGAATATGAATATAAATACCTAAATATTGGAACTAACTAAAACAGAGTTTCAATCGTCACAACTAGCAAACTAGATTTGAAATAGTTCGTTGCGAAATATAAGTTTATGCCCAACAAATCTAATAATTACCCCTGATAAGTAAGCAGCAATTTCTGCTGATAAAGGAACGAAAACACTGGAAAAGTAAAGATTTCTAACTGCTAGCTGCTAGAAGCCCTCTTTCAGTGCTCAATGCTCATTACGAGAAGCAGCGCTCATTGTCAAGTTCGAAATGAAATGACAGTTCACAGCAAAACTTTTAAAACGCAAGCCAAAACGATGCAAAACAACGAGGTGCATGCAATGGCAGACATCGTTGCGTGGTGTTTGGTGTGGTCAAATAACCGTTAGAGAAGGTGCACACCTTCAACAGTAACGGTACACGATGTAGTCGCGGTACCAGCCTCGTTGATAGCTGTCACCGAGTAAATGCCACTATCACGCCACATCGGATCCGTTATTATCAATGAGCAAAGATAGGGACCATCCTGTACGAAATGTGTACGCGACGATTCAACGATCGGTCGCCACTCCTGAAAGACGTTGAAATAGCACACTCTGCATGCGCACTCATCGGTCATCGCAACGAGACGTACTGCTTGTGAGACCGGTGAATTCTATTGCTTTTTATGAGCTGTTTTAAATAAGCGATTTAAATAAGGATGTTGTTCTCACTAGCAAGAGGAGCAAACTGCAAGTTTTGCAAAAAGCATAGCACCGAAATTCTGGTTCACTTGACTGCTGCGATTAGACCCCTTAATGAGTCTTAACTCCATATCATGAAGTGTGGATGGGGCTCCAGCGTATAAAGGTGGGGCAACAAAGACGATTTCCGACAAAACTTCTAACATGAATTCAGGATGAAACCGAGGTGAACTTGCGAAATTCCATGGCAGCTATCATTGGGTGCAATCTATGTTTTTCTTTCATTAAAAAAAGAACTGCACGGATAGAATAAGATTTCATCTTGCCTGAATGTCATAATTTTTCTGTTATATACTCCATGCATATTATATATTATGCAGTAAACAATATTTTTCTCATCGCGGTTACTTATCATTGAGGTTAGACACTTTTACGTAATTTTGCACCATTTTTGACAAAACTCATTTTTCAGTATCTATTTAACATTCGACGGAAATTTGAAGCCGCTTTATATAATACGCAAATTTTCCATATATTCTAACTTATGAGCATGATTTTTTTTTTTTTTTTTGGAGAAACATCACGTAGAAAAGTTGGATTCGCGAGCTTGTCCTTCAATTCAGATGTCAAAGGGATCAAGGAGATTAAGTGGATTATTTTCCAGTCCTACCCTTAGGAACAAATAGTTGCATTTAAGTTTGGAAAAAGGGATGCGAAAACTTTCAAAGATAAATTACTTTCTCAGCCGACCGACCATTTGCATAAACGAAGCAGCAGAATTATCCTATATGAACCTTCAGCTTTAAATTCTTCGAAATATGCAAATTTCTTTTTTGCATAAATACGCATCCAAACGTCGACGCATTTAGTCAAAGTACGGTAATCTACGCTACCTGTGCATTGAATTTTACTAAGTTTATTTCTTAGTAAACTGAAACAGTTCAAAATGCTAAATGCAAAACCTGCACAACGCTCATAAAAAGTTTCTCATATACTGATTCTAGCGTAATCCACATAGTTGAGCCTAAAGAGGAAATGATTTGAGGAATATTCCATGTGGGGTATTAATGGGGAAATTTTTTTGAAGTAATAATTCACCTTCATCCATTTCAGCTCTGGGAATGGATTTCCCTCAACGCGAACATCCAATCGAAGCGTTTTTGTACTTGATACGGTTTTGTTTACAAGAGGTTGTAGGAATGATGGTCGTGCTGAAAATTGGAGCTTGAAAAAGAAACAAACTTTTCTGTGTTAATTTTTCTCTAAAACTTTAGAGACACTGTAACACAATAAAAAAAACAGATAACTTAAAATACGGTTTGATGAATCGGAACAGCTCCGGAACGTTTGCCGGATCTGAGTAAGACTAAAGATTTCAATCCAAAACGATAATAATCTTGTGTTTTAGTCGTGCCGTTACTATGCACGCTTTAAGAAGTTTGCAAATGTGTAATTCTCAAATAATATTCCCTCAGATATAAATGGTGAAATTTTATGCTGTGAGCCATTGTGCATGACGAAAAGATTCAGGAATTATTTCTCGTTTATTTTTGTGCATTTCCATTTATCTAGCAACGAATAAAAGAAATAAGATAGCTGTTACGATATGAATAAGACAGCGATTATAATATCTGTTCAGTAGCTGTCTTATAGCTGAATAAATTTACACCTATTCGATTCTCATTTAGACATTCCTCCGATAAATAAAACCACTCACTTGCGAGATCAACGAAGATGTTCTGTTGTGCTTCTCCGTATTGATTGGTAGCAATACATTGATATTGACCAACGCTTTCTTTACTGAATCCAGTAACCGTCAATGTGGTTTCTGTACCACCATATGTCGTCACACGAGTTCTAAAAATTGCACCCATAAAGAAATCTAATAATACTAAATATAAACATTAAAGTGGATGGTATAAAACGAAAAAAAAACCAGTAATTGAGAGAATAAAATTGCTTGTAACGTTGGGAGGAAAAGTTTTTTAGAGAAAGCAATTAAGTGGGAATTTTTGGGTAATCACAAAACTTCTTGAGCTGTTTTCGTTTTATTGCTTTTAAGTCCATAAGACAACCCAGACCAACAATTTATGGATCATAAAGTTTTCGGATAATGACTATTATTCTTGCTTGAACGTTGAGAGATTGAAAAAAAAAAGAGGAAAGATCAATTCTTTTTTAGCGTTCTACCAAAAGCAAAAATAATAACAAATGGACGAAAAACAGAGTCTAATAGGGAAAATTGCCCTATAAAATTGCAAGCATTGAAATAGAATTATCTCCCCTTTGATCATCTTGAAATGTGTGCTGAATTGATTTTTTTTTTTTTTTGAAATATTTTTACTCATCACTAATTATGTGAAATGATATGATAGAATCCTTTAAAAAAAAAAGCACATGATTTCATATGATAAGAAGAATTCTGAAGTAAAAACGATTTCTTTCTTTTTATAAACAATGCGGATCCTCAAAACTACATATTTGACCTTAGTGTTCGATTGCAAAATACTAAGAAAATAATTATTGCATTAAGCGATATAAGACAGCATCTTTTACGTGATATTTTTCTAGTATTATGCTTCAATAAATGTACGGATTTCGTTTAAACTTTTCTAGTAATTTAAAAAAAAAAACAACAACAACAACAAAAGAACACTCACTTTGATAGCGGTCCGGTAGTGTCAACATCCCAACCACGGAATTTCCATACAATCTTCGGATCAGGATATCCGGAAACGTGCAATGTCAGGTTAAGTGTGTCATTCGCTGCGCAATATCGCTTCTCAACCACACCAGGCGCAAACCATGGAGCACATGCTTAAAAACCGAACGTCTTTTTCATAAATATCGACATTAGTTCAGAATGCATCAGCGACAGAAATCTGGTTGCGGGCAGGATGGAAGACAAAAGAAGAAAGGCTCCATATTCAGAGCATCCGAGGGAATGGGGTTGACATACCCTTCCTGCTTCTAACAAATCTAAGGTCAGAGAAGAAGCGATAAAGTGTTAAACAAACTGTCGCTCATTGATAAACAAAAAAAGTCCCGGAATGGCACTAGACAACTAACCTATTCAAAGCCTATTGCTAGCGTTCACAATTTTATGTACCATTCTGTGAAAATCAGTTAAAGGAGCCCATATTTTTTGCTTTAGGCCACTCTCAGCCGAGATAACAGCAAATTTCGCCACTGAAGCAAGTTAAAAGCTGTGCGCATCATAAGAAATGCATGAGAATTCCTTTCAAAAAGGTCATCAATACCTCTGATCTAATGAAATGCATCGAAAAAGCTTAAATACTAAAAGTAACTTGTTAAGTACTTCAATCTGAAACATCCATTGAGAAATTTCAAGAGGCCGCTTCTTTACAATGTTTTGTGCATTAATAACTAACAAGATGAGCAAAATAATCTTTGCCTCTTTCCCCTCATCAATCTGCAGGAACCTAAGAGGTTTTCGCCATTTTTTTGCAGCTACCGAAAATGCTGAAAGTTTTCCTTTGTGATTCTCAGTGTCCCCATTGCCTTTTTATTGGTCATCGATGCAGCTTTAGAATTCAGCCAAATCACCTTAGAGTGTAAAAATTTCCTCGTCATTCGAAATCCATACGATGCGGAGTGCAAAAACAGAGGAAGAGCCCAATCATCCCATTTAATTTCCAAGTAATAGAAACTGGACAAAATAACTTTGGTCGTAAAGTATACCATATTGCTCGGCATATGCCTGATCCAATGCCCTCTCGGCATATGGATCTAGAAGCGGGATAACTCGCTTATTCTTGTCGAGAACTGGTTGTGGCGGCGCCATCAGACGTGATGGTGGGGAAGCGGGTGACGGATCGCTGATACCATAAATATTCTCGGCGCGAACACGGAACTGGTAGCTCTTACCGAGCTCAAGATTTCGCACTTTGCATACTGGCTCCGGAATGTTGTAATCCAACTGTAAAAGCATAACAATTCCGCCAAGATGACTCTGACTGAAGAATGAAACTTTCATTACGCAAGATGTGGCTCATTGTTACTGCGATCATGACATTGACGAATGACCGCCTTGTAACAGTGACAGCTATCTGTCTCTTAAGTACTGACACAATGCCAACAAACTGTAACTGTTATCGCACCGCATAGACATAAATATTAATTCTGACGTGATAAATTAGCTATACATCGACATCAAGAATCTTATACGATATATGTGCTTGAATCGAGTTCTCTTCCCCACTCCTCTAAAAATTGAACCTCGTTCTGTGAGGTCTACAGTTAGAAAGATCGATTACACTCAGAGTAACTCAGAGCAACAATCGCTAACTCAAAATTCGCTGCCAATTTAATGCTGCTAGCAATTTAAAGAGTTTCTTACCTTCAGTAAATCTCCCTCTAAAGTAAAAATCTTGGATGCACTTACGTGATTTTGTTCGAGCAATACGACATTATTATCACAATGAAAACAAGTCAACACCGTAAAACAACGAAACGATTCTGAACAAAATTTAAACAGCAATGATGAAAGTGCATTTTCAGTTAGCAAAGAAGCGAAACTGTGTGAATAGTATCTAAAACTCGAATATATTAGTAGAGAATTTCTTATTTCGGTGTTCGAAACTATTATGCTTTAAGTAATCATTCATTAATGCTTGAAAACTTGATACAAAAGTTGAACTCACTAAAGTCCATTCTTTTTCAGGCAGCTCCCTAATCTCGATAACATATGTCACTTGAGGATAACGAGGAGGTGAACGCTTCGTCGGAATCCATGACAGAGTTAGATAATGGCCTGTTACCTCTTTGATGAATGGTCCACGGTCAGGTGGAGTTGGAAAACCTGAAAAGAGGTAATTTTCCGGTCGGTGAGTCACCAAGTTTTCTGAATCGCTTTGCAAATTCTCTAAGACGAAAGATTAATTCGCATTCTTACAAAAACTGCTGCATATCAGTAACTTCTCACTGATCGATCCCTCCTTTGCAGGACCCCTTCTATCAACTCCTCGAACATGTCTGTGGAACTGCTCCCTCCTATTTCTTCGGATATATTCGCTTCAAGAAGGGGCGCTCCGACATGCTCCTTTTCCTTCAATATAGCTCTTATTTCAAGTTATGCTGAGAATTCATTAATTACTCTTAAGGCAGTTTTTAAATGCCAGTATTCTATACGCCCTTTCTTCAGATACAAACTCGCTTTAGAATTGCGAGTGTTGTAGCCTCATCCAGAAATAAACATATTATTCTGGATAGCAACAAAGAAAATTAAGTAAGACGGAAAAATTGGTTAGCACTACGAAAATTACCCAATAAAGCATTATAATAGAAGAATCAAAAAAGAAATTACACTGAAAATATCTGATAAATGATTTCTCTAGTGGAAACGCACGCCTACTCTTCAATATTAGTCCATTATCTCTCTATAAAACAAAAAATAGGAATTCACCATTGAAAAGACTTACTTGCGTAATTGACTTTTCTAAAGCCATATTCCTCGGTGAGATATGGTGTCACATCGACTGACCCGTTGAATTTGATCTCGTCAAGGTGTGGCACTGCAACACATATTTCAGGTGAACATCACTCCTCTGGATGTTGCATCTACCTGCACATTTTTCACAAGATGCAAAATATCAGCAACAATTTTACATTTTTCAATTTCCGACCTCTATTAACTCAAGTCCATGCAAAATCTAGCTTTTTTGTAGTTTTTCTCATATTTTTAAACACTACATAGGAGAGCACTTAGCACCGAGTGTGTTCAACTCTGGAGTGAGCAGAAAAGAGCGACCGACTTGAACTACGGAAATTTGTAAGAATGCCTCTGCAACCTCTGCGTAAAAGCGTTTATAAGGTTTGTCGTTACCTGTAACATCGAGAACCGCACTGCTCGACGCAGTTCCATGAGCATTACGCGCTATTGCAACATACTCGCCGGCATCTTCAACAAGCGTATCCATAATAATAATTGCATGTGAGCCACCACCGCTAGCTTGAATCCTAATACGGCCACCAGGTAGAATCTTCTTACCATTATGGTACCAATCCACCTATAATATAGTATTGTACATGCGTAAATCGATCGACAACATACACACATCGATACACTCAAATGCGCATTAACTTTGCGTCGAAAATTGCGCGTTTAGATAAGATAAAATCGACGTCAACAATGCTTAATGAATTAAGATTAGTTATATTAATCGGATAAAATGCAGAAATACTTAAAGCAAATATTAAGAAACGAAAAAAAGACATTATAACGGTTTGTAGTGGTTTAGATGGTTCAACTTCACCTAAGTTAATTGGCTAACAAATTCGAACTATTCAACCATTTTATTGCTAATTCTCTTCATTTTATTCACAGGTTGATATTTCCACAATATCAAATCCTAAAATAAATTTCAGTCTATGTTGTAACGTTTTTATCATTAAAAAAAAGGCACGTTTTAAGCGAAACTTCTTCGAAAAAAAAAACAGTTTGTTTTATATACGATAATGCTAAATAATTGAGCACCTCTGGTGGAGGATGGCCAACGACCAAACAATCGAAAACGGTTGGCATATGTGAGAACACATGTTTATTCTTCAATTGCCTGATGAATCCAGGTGGATATGGCAGACCGCTTCTGAAATGAAATTCATACAAGTAAGAAAATGTATATCAGATAGCGAAAACCGATGATATTTGGAATAGAAGTGGGTAATGAATATTTTGGAGGCTAATTTTGATGAGTACAAGAATTCGAAAAATTTCTTTTACAAATCACTGCTAAAGGAAGTCACGATAAACAGATACCGATCTACTTCGTCGCGATACATTTGCACTTCACGTGGTCGGATTATCGTGATGACACCCTCAGTACGAGCCACTCCGAGTTTGTTGGTTGCCTCCAACGCATATTCACCTTCATCCTCTGGCAAGCTATTAAGTATTACGCAACGATGAATGCCGCGCTCGTCAGTCCAGATCACACGACGCCCATCAGGACCATCGCTCTTTATTTCTTGGCCGTTTTTGAACCACTTTACGGTCGGTGTTGGCCAACCTGCCGTACATACTTGCATCTCGATTATACTTCCCTGCAACGATAGTAATGATAAAGACAAGACCCAAAAAACCCAGCTTTCAGATCACCCAGCACGAGGAGGTTAATTCGCGATGAGAGTATTTATACAGCGAGATAAGACAGCTGCAAATAGCAGAATAAAATGAGTGTGCTATCAACAGAAATCAATAGCAAAAAAAATCACTTACCATAATTATTAGATAAAAGTGGATAAAAGTGGAGAAAATGGCAAGGCTGCGGGCAACGACGTAAAGCAAAGTTTGCTTTGCTCTCTTAGATTTCCACATAACTGCTTCCACGCTACTATAATCGATCACCAACGATAGCAAATGATAACAAATTCGGCGCAAGACATTCCTCGATTTGCTAAGTTGCTGCGTAATTTGCTTAAAATTATCCTAACTCACCTGATGTACACTCATATTATAAAGTCCACGTCGTATGCGTGGTTTGCATTCCACTGGCTCGACTTTTTCCTCTTCTACCTTCTTGGCACGAATTGTGCGATCACCTGCAAGATTCTTGCGATCATTATTTGCATGCCGCTTATTTTTTTTTCTGATTTCCGCACTGCAAATTTTTTCAAATGCCGACAATTTCTAAAAATCATCAGTCGTAGAGTTGAGTAGTTGATCTTGTTTCAATTACGCAAGTTAACTGGGCAATAACTCATTAGATTAACTCTAAAAAATTAACCCATATAGAGAGATAACGAGACGGAAAGATGAAGACCAAAGAGAGGCCATTAACCTTCAACGACAAGTTCTCCTTTAGTAGATGCAGTGCCGAACTCATTTGTTGCCACACAACGATAATATCCTTCTGAGCAAAACTCTGCTTGCTTAATCGTAAGACGTTGTGTTCCATCCTCGATACTTTCGATCTGTAATTGAAAGACCTAGCGATTGTCTTTAAAAAAACCTTTAACAAGACGCGAAAGTTTTATAATGTTTTTTAGTACGTAAAAATGTCAGTTTTTCTAATTTTTTGGCGAAACGGAGGAATTACGTTTACTGGGAGGCTGAAAATCAGAGAATATCCTTCCATCGAAACTTTTTGTTCGATGGGATGGTGGAGAAATAGAAAGACAATCAATCTAGATGAAGTATTATTAGAAGAATCCCGTTAATAATAACAGTATTTTAACAATTCTTCCATATTTTCACAGATAACACATATCTACTTCAAGGTTACTTACTTTAAGGTTAACGTCCTCGAAGATTTCGATGCCGTCTTTGAGCCATTTGATAGCAGGGAACGGTTTTCCGTATGGAACACATTCCAGGATCGCCTCTTCTCCTTGCTTGACTCGTTTCATTGTGAGTGGCACCGAGAATCCAGGCGCTTTGCCCTCTTTAAGTTCGTCTTCCATTCTCAGCGGTTTCCTTTCTTTCACTGCAACAAGTGATACTAATAAAATTACTTTCACAAATGAGGTAATCAGTGAGAATATCGAGAAGAATGGGAAAAAGTAAGTGAAATTAAGAATACAACAGCTATTTAATTATAAGATAGAATAGAATTGAAAGAAAGAAACTCACATTGAACATTGACTTCGCATGTTGTTCTTGCACTACCATATTCATTTTCGGCAACGCAACGATAGCCACCGCCATCAAATCTGCCCACATTGTCTATGATTAATTCACATACTCCATTATCTTTCTCCACCTGAAAATAATTCTTGTTAGATTGATTAAAACAATGATTAATGCATGCATCAAAGACTATTTCTAAAGGTAGCATGATTGATTGATTGAGAATCGGAATGAGCGATTTATATGCGATAATTAGAACCTTTTATTATTCGCCCGTTTACATTCTTCCGTTTATCTAGTCCATCAGTAATCTCTATAACAAAATCTCAAAAAAAAAATCCAAAATGACTTTAATATACCTATAATATAGGTGCATGAATATGTGAAAGTGTGCATCATCATATAACTAGCTAAATGGTTTGTTTTGCAACCAGAAAAACGACATTAAGCCTTCGAAGCTGATTTATTTCCTTCAAAATGACAAAAAAAGGCTTAATTACAATAGTGCACTTACTAATTCGCAATTGCCGAAAGCGTAAACACGCTCGCCATCTTTGAACCATCTAATTGTTGGTCGTGGATCGCCACTGAATTGACAGCTCAATATGAGTCGGCCAGTCTCAGGTACTTTCACACTTTCGAGAGGAACAATAAGCCTTGGAGCACGATAAGCATCAAATGCTTCCCTAAAATGAAACCTTAACATAGAGGCAAATCACATTTTAGCGACATTTTAGTATTATAAAGTATTCTTTAACTGGATACGGGAGAATTATTTTATATGAGTTGCGCCAAGCAATTGAAAAATTAAAACGTTAGCTGATTAACTCACGTCCCATGAAACTTTCTTGGAGAATTCAACAAAGAAGTATTGAGTGAGAACTAACTCTTTCTTCTTTCATGGCGTATTCTTAAGTTGAAACATGAATTCCTAATTATAAATTTTGTGCTTTTTTCTTGGGAGTTACCTTATCCACTTGAAAATCGATCAATAAATATACAGAAAATACAGCACATTTCAATTATCCCTATCATTTTGAGCACAATAAGCCAAATCAATGCTTAGAACATTTTCGTAGCAGAAATGGCGACAATGATTTTATGCAGCCTAATAAAAAATTAGTGATGCATATTAAGCTCACTGAATATTTCCCAAACAATAAATTTAAGCGCCATCAAAAAAAAAATGCTGAGCATATGTCTATTAATTCTAACAGATAACCGTGAAAGTTTGAAAATGAGATGAATATTAGAAAGGTGCTGACCTTGGCACTCCTGTCTTATCGATATCGGTAGGTAATTTCTTCACAGATGCGGTACCCTTGTCATGTGCAGAGCCGGATGAGCTGGTTGCGATGACACGATAAATACCTGCAATTATTCCATCTATAATGCTACGTATTTACAAGCGAGAATAGGATAAAATTTATTTACTTACAGTTAGCATATCGCATCATCATCGAAACAGTAACCAAAGCATTAAAACGACATCCTCTGGCAAAAAAAACTTTCGAAATAACCTCCACAGAAAGTGTGATTAATACCACATGTTCTCCTGAAGCTTATGATAATTAAGAACGCGAGAAGGAAATGGATATCCTATGAAGTGTGCAAGTATGCAGAAATAGATTTACCCTCATCGTCAACATTGCATGGCGAAATGATAAGTCGTGCACTGCCATCACCATCTAGCTCCATTCGTATACGATCCGAAGGGACTATTCTCTCGCCATCCTTGTACCATACGAGATCTGGTAGTGGGACACCCTCCACCTTGCATTCCATTTTCAGCGGATGACCTAGAAACGATTCGTTTATATGACCGCCTCAAAATCGACGAAGATTAGAAATTAGCATATAATGATGTAGCGTCTGATTACTGAATAACACACCTTCAACAGCGCGAGCATCTCCAAGCGAAATAGTGAAGCGAGGAGGCAACACTGATGGTGCGCGACCTGCGAATATGCCATCTGAAATTTACTTATAGTGGCGTAAGCGGATATGACAGTAGACGATAAAATTGGCAGAATAAATGCATAACATCATACGTATTTTGCAGTTACCTCTTTAAAATTTTTGCCTTGAAGAAATGTAATTTTGAGTGATAAGAGTTAAAGTATACCATCAATTTCAACGAAAGCCTTCGTCGTTGCGGAACCTGCATCGTTTGTTGCAACGCATCGATATGTACCTTCATCATCAAGGGTTGCATTTTCGATCTGCAAGGAAATGAATTCTTTCGATTCGGAAAAATACGCTAGGAGCGTTAGGTAATCGCACAAAGTATGACATTGGTTGCCTGTAATATTTAAAAGCGTTTTTTCAACCAAGCACAGCTTGTGACGCCCTGGCAAATTGAAATAGGTACCTTTAGTTTATAAACGCCTGTGTTAGCGTTAGCTTCCCAGATGTAACGTGGGTCATCCCAGATTGGCGCTCCATCTTTCGACCTAAAATAGACAAAACTGTGGTACTCCAGAGGCGAGGAGAAATTGAATAAATTTAAGCAGCTAAAAACTTCACAAATTCACCTGCAAAAAAATTCGTCACTTAATAAATCTTGGCAAAAATGAGTGAAATAATACAATAAATGTGGATCACTTTTTCATCACGTTGATAAATGAGATCCACCTCGGGCACTACAACTTCCTATCCATCATAATATTCTATATTCAAAAGTTTAGTACTTTGTGTTGGGAAATAATAGTAATGCTATGCAATTAGCCATTGAAGTAACCTGTCCGGGCATATTCAAAAAAGAATCTACCGCCCATCTCTAATGATACAAACAGCAGCACTGGCGTTCTTTTCAGATGAGAGATATTATTCTTACCATTTGACTTGAGGAGGAGGATTACCGACGACCTTACACTCAAGATCAATACTCGTTCCAACATAAACTCTCATATCCTGAAGTGGTATAACGAAGCGTGGTGCTTCTCCTTCAGCTACTTTCTTCTTCTCTGTTTTACCAAGTGCCACTGAAATTATTCGAAAATTATTTTCAACTTTCAAAGAATTTTTTTTTTGTTTCAAATCAGTCATTTAAATTTAAAAAAAAAAAAACACGAAATCGACAATGAAATTTTTGATCTATGTTAACATAGTTGCTAGTAACCACCATCAAAATATCTTATTAAAACAAAACTAACCCTTTTTTTTAAAGCAAAACGGAATGAAAACCGCTAAATTTTATATTATATGCAATTCGAAAAAAAAAACAACTATAAAAATAAAAAAAAAATGGAAGATGGAATATTCAGATATATGGGTCAACTTCAAAAATGCCTACTTTGTACGTGAGTTGTTGATTGAGTCTTCGCTCTGCCGAATGAATTTTCTGCCTCACAACGATAAATACCCTCATCGCTCATTGTACAATCGGTAATCGATAGAGTACATCTACCATCATCATAGTTCTCGATTTTAATGCGTCCAATTGAGCGCATCAACATTCCATTTCGATACCTCAATACAATTCTCTATTAATAATTGCGAATTGTCAAATAATGTGTCACCTCTAATTACCTCTTTATGAGAGTTGACTACCTCTGAGGATATTTTTATTTATATTTTTTCAAAATATTTTGCTATTTAATGTGTGATTTCTGAGGAAATTCAATAGCAAAGCGTTTTCACCTCAAAAGCACTTGCTAAAAAAATTTTTTTAATATTTGTGAGATTATTAAGATTTTCTAAGAGTCCACCAACCATTTGATTTCCGGCTTCGGATCACCAATAACGGTGCAAGTGAGCTCCAAAGTGTCACCACGATCAATCCATTTATCAACAAGTCCTTTCGTAAAGAATGGCTCTTCGCCGCCTTTCTTCACCTCTTCTTTGATCTTCTTGACGCTCACCATACATGCTGTATTCGTGCTACCTGCAAAATGCTTCTTTATTTGCTCAGGCTTGTCACTGTCACTTTATTTGCTCAGACTCCACCCAACATCGATTATGCAATCTTCGAGGCTCTACAAGGCACTGTTTGGATTTAAAGAGGATGGGATATGTATGTAATAAAGCGAACCATGCTCATTAGTTGCCACACATCGGTAGGCGCCATCATCGGATTCATTTGCTGCGAAGATTGTAAGGATACAATTGCCTTCATCATCGCATTCAGTTAGCGTACGCCCATCGTTCTTTAATGGAAGCCCATCCTTGTACCATACGACGTTCGCTCTTGGAACTGCTTCCACACGGCAAGTCAGAATCACTTTCTCACCATCCTCGACGAATCTATCCGTTAACGGAGGGTTGAAACGTGGCGCATATTCGAGTTTTTCTTCACGCTCTTCCAACTCTTTCACTATAATCATAAAGAACAATGCATTCAGTTAGAAACATATTTTAAGCCCATCAAAAAAACGCATTTTTTTTACTAAGTAAAAAGTGAAGCTTTGGTAACATTGTCTAAATGCATGCTTACAACCCAACAATTGCTAGCGATCTTTGATCACCAAGGCACAAAATAAAGAAAAAGTAAATTTCTAAAATGTTGAATGAATAGGCTATGGGCTAAATGGGCTAAAATGTTCTAAACAACAATGGAACCACAAGAAACTCACATCTTATTTCCTTCAGAGTTTATTGAATTTAAGCAAAACGCAAAGAACATAACGACTATTTCTGATCTAAGGTAATATGAATGCTAGTAATATAAAAGCACCTTGGACAGTAAGATTGGCACGTGTGTCGGCAACACCGTAAGAGTTCGTCGCTGTGCATTTGTAAACGCCGACATCGGTTTGACTAAAGGAAACTATGCGAAGGCGACAAGCACCATCCGTTGTGTTGTGAACTGTTATACGATCCGTATTTTCCACAGTAACTCCATCCTGAATAGAATGCTCTGATGCAATAATTCAGACATATAAATGTTTTCTTTTTATTTTATATTTCACTTCTTCCTCAATTCTATTTCAAAACATTCGCTTTCCTTCCTATCTGAAAAAGTCGAAATTTCTGTACGAAGGACGTCCCCGGTGACCATTTCAAAATGGATGAACTAAACACAAATGCCCTGACGAGGGAGCAGTGTTGGAACTTCGGCAGGTGATGTGTAGTAACGAAAAAAGAGATGACTCACAATGAATGTGGCAAAATGCTATCCGGATGCCTTTTAAGTCGATTTTCCTGCCTCTAAAGCCATATTTTGGATTTCCTGGGGTATTGAAACACGCAGATTATATTACCGAATTGCCTTTAGAGGATCGGAGCTGCCTGCATCCACCACTTCCCCCCCCCCCCTCCCTCCATCCTATCACAGGTGTTTCCTGTCTGTGGTCTTGCTCAGGGGTCATAATAACATGCAAAACGCTGCATTCAGACGAATAAAATGTGTGTGGCACATCCATAAAAAACTTTAAAATATAGCCGCTACCTTTGAATTGCGTTGAAAATGTGCATTAAAAATCTGGTCACGTAACTTACAAAACATCGATGCTAGCAAAGGTGAAGTAAGTGTATCATTTCGCTTACTAACCTTAGTCCATTTGATTTCAGCGAGCGGTTTCGCATCAACATGGCATTCAACAGACATGATTTGCCCAGCGGGAATGCGTCGATCCCAAAGTGGAACGTTGAATCTTGGCGGGTAGCCTTCTTCCTCACGTGCTCGTGGTTGACGCTCTTCTGTTAGAGTGAAAGGAGCGTCGCATTCAGCTTTGCCATTTTCGTTCTCGGCTGTACATCTGATTGTCCCAGCGTGTTCCGCTTTCGTTTCAAGTATCGTCATTGTATAGTTGCCATCGCCCATGTCTTCGACAGTAATACCTTCCTCTTGTGTAATCTCCTTACCATTGATGTACCTGACAATTTTCCTATTGTGCTACACAAATCTTTATTTTTTTGCGAAATTTCATAAACTTTACACATTTTCTTCAAAAAATTTTCAGAATTGGTCGCTATATATATATATATATATATATATATATATATATATATATATATATATATATATATATATATATATATATAACATTAGAATATGAAGCTAATCTCAAAACAAATAGAGAAAACAAAACATCTGCTTCTTCAATTTTATTGCTGAAAATAAACGGATGCCGTTCGGTTTCCGTTATGAATAATATGAATAAAAAACGCAAAGGTCAAAGGTCACTGCTTTGTTCTGATTTGTGAACGTTGCAATGATTTACGAAAATTTCAACCATCCAGCAAAACGTTTTTGATGACGCATCCAATATTAGCCGAAAAAGCTCCCGAATCATGGTGAGTGTCGAAAATAGCTAGCACAGGAGCCATTTTGAAGACGAACATTTTAGAAGACTAAAAGCAGAAAAAAAAGTGGCCTACCAACGAAGCGTCGGTCGTGGGAATCCACGTACTTTCACCGCGAATTCTGCTTTTGTTCCCATTCGTACAGAAGTCGTCTTTAACGGGATGATAAACTTCGGAGGTGACGGCAATTCCTCACTAGGTGTCACACCGACATGACACTCCGAAGACGATTCACCAGCCGAATTCGTAGCAATTACTCGATATTTTCCAGCATCCGATTTCTTTGTATCTAGCACACGCAACGTGAGCGTTCCATCCAATGCTGCTCTCATGACAAGACGATCGCTCTTTTGGAGTTCCACTCCGTCCTTCTCCCTTCAAAAAGAAATGACCTCCATTTTACACGTCCTTTGCTCGAAACAACGGTTTAACAGATCTACCTCTTTTTAGTATTGATGCAATCGAGGGATGAAGACAAGAATAATTACCCTCCCTCTCTTTCGTAGAAAAACGGGAAATAAAATTTGGCAGGCAATGTTGAACTTTCAGTAATTTTTGCGCTCTCCCTTCCTCCTTATCATTCAGAGTGAGAAAGCTGCGAACATAGCTACGAATCGGAGTAGTTTAGAAGACTATTAAATAAGCTCATACCATCTAATAGTTGGCATTGGTTCTCCGGCCACTTTACACTTGAGCGTTAGCGTGTCGCCCTCTGGTACATCCACATCTTCGAGCGGCGTAACAAACATTGCGGCCGACGTGACTGGTTCCACCTTCTTTGCTGAAGTCATGAAATCTAATCAGTGCACTTCATTTAACTATGTCTTCATATTTGCAACTTTTTAATGAGTTTCAACAGTCCTGACGAAAGAATACTTGTGCTAGTAGACCAAATTCTCACTTGGCACAAGAATCACATCTTCATGAAACCCGCACTAATTTAAGAAAGACTTTTTGAATGGGCATCTAGTAGTTTTCACGATAAATAACAAATAGCTCACCTTTGACATGAGCTAGTGCGCTACTTTGCACTTCACCCCTCTCGTTGGAAAGCACAACGCGATACGCTGCACCATCGGAAGGAATACTCTTAGCAATCCGAAGTGTGTACTCGCCAGAATCCTTATTCTCAATCTATAAAACAATTAGCAAGTAATTTTTATACCAACGAACGACTGACTCTCCTTCGTGTTTATGGAGAATCGGGGGATGAAGCATCAAGAAGTAATTTTTTAAAAGCACTTTGAAATCTAATTGGCAAAGAAAATGTTTGCTCATTCGCTCGATAAAATCCGAATTTTTCGAAGGAAGCCAAAGCCAAAGGCGTATTCATCAAGTTTTTGCTTAGAAATCTCAGAATTGTAAGTTGTTTTTATTTCTGTAAAAGTGAACAGCAGCAAGTAAATCGTGCTTATGAAGCACATTCAGGCATCATGAATCCAGAGACCACATGAGATGATAAATAATGGACATGCAATTCTCATGGAAGCCAACAAAGCCGGCAATCTCACCAGTTGTATGCGTGCATCAGGTGAGATCTCCTGTCCATTCTTGTACCATTTCACTTGTCGAGGTTGTCCTTCGACCTTTGCGGTCAACTCGATTGGTTCCCCTTCATTGAGATCCGCATCAGCAAGTCCCTTGAGGAGACGAAGAATATTCGGTTTCTTAACCGTTAAGGCGGCTGACGAATCGCATTCTCCTGCTGCATTGCCCAATACCACCTGAACTGGCTTATTTATTCAACAACACAAAAAAAAAATCCATAAACAGCCCCGCAAGCTACAACGAACAATACACCCTGAAAATGTGGATGATGCTTTTTAATAACAAAGAAATCAAGCAAAGATAAGGTGGTCGTTTATTTTGTAAGTATATCACGATGTACTCATCCTGCTTCGCCAAATAAAGCCACATAAGTATCTATGTAACATTTATTTTTTTACAATGCAAGTAGAAAGTTTGCCACTTGCTTCAGATTCCATCACTTTATATTCCATCTCAGCGCTAATAAACTCACTTTTTTATATTATGATAACTTTCTCACCTTATATGTAGCAGTATCGTCAAGCGAAGCCTTCTCGATGAATAGCTCGTACTTCTTCGGGTTGATCGTCTTCATCGTCACCTTGGCGGTTGGCTTGATTTCTTGACCATTCTTGTACCTTCAAGAAGAAAGAAGTGAACGATATACGTCGTCCATATAACCTGATTATCAGCTTTTTTCGAACTGCTCACGTTATGAGGTTCTCGACATGTTTCAGTATTCCACCAATACCGTCTTTATTTTTGCGAATAAATGCCACACTGAATGTCTTCTGGTGATTGGTTGGCCATCTCAAATCTACTTACAGGGCTGGGGGTAAGAGGGACTTATCCAACTTTGATAACTTACCACTTGACTGTTCGAACCGGCGCACTTGTTTCAACTCTGAACGACTGTTCTTCGCCTTCATCGACTTCACCGTCTTCGAGACCTTTGACGATTTCAGGCTTTTCGTCCACCTCGACACTACCTGTCGTGTGAACTTTTCCAACTTCGTTTAATACTTCTGCCGTATACGAACCGGCATCTGTGGTGTCCGCCTCAGGGATCGTCAGACGATAACTGAAACAAGTCATTTCAAGTCTTCGCTTATGCAACCTTAGAACAGCATTTCTCGGAATTGCTGAAGAAGAGCAAGTTTCATTCTAGAAGAAATAAAAATGCACTTCACTGGTCACTTTCCCTGCATCATAAAATGAACAATCCGTCATCTCTGATTCGATTTCGACGCTTGTGGATAATCTATTGTCATCTTAAAGGATGAAAGATCCCCCGATATACCTCTTAAAATTATTGAAGTTCACGAGAAAATTTATGAAAATTCATTGTTCAAAGGACGAATAAATTAGGAGGAAAGTGTTGACGGATATTGAAAACCACGATGACGCCCCACTTTAATCCTTTTTGCTCACATCAACTACATAAATATTGTAAAGAACTTATTGATAGCGCATCACATAGATTGGATAAGTCACCGAAAATTTGGATATGGATTCGTCATAACTGATTTTGCGACGAATCGTTGACTTCTAAGAACTAAATAAGCCTCAATGAAGCATTTCATTTAATATTAATTCGAAAATCTATTTTTAAAAAATACTCACGTTTGGTCGTCAATTTTCTCAATTTTGGCATTTACACTCTTTGGAATTGCTGCGCCATCTTTCAGCCAGTGAACCTCAGTCGGTTCTCCTTCAACCTTGATCTCGAGAATAAGAGTAGTGCCCTTTGCAATCACCTGAAATAACAGATTTTTAAAATAATATAGTCTCGAATCATTAAATACGCCTTTCGAGAAAACAGATGAACGATATGCTAGTTGAATTTTATCGTCACCTGTCTCCACAGAAACAAGAACCTCATGAGTCAAAACATCGAAACCAAAAGCCCAGCCCATATTTCCTTCTAATTACCGATTACGAATACGATAGGATTCAATTGGCCATCATCGAATAAGGATACACGATGCAGGAATAAAGTTGCAAAGGTATGTACCTGATCGTCGAGTCCTTTCAAGATTTTCGGTTGACCCTTCGCTGTCTTTACTGACAGGTTAGCTGATGACTCGACTTCACCGGCACTGTTTGAGAGAACAACCTGAAACATCGCTTCGCTACAGACGGAAACATTGGAAATAGCCAAAAGGTCAGTGAGCCACTATGTATACAACAATGAGCTTGTGCTTGTATCGTGACATAGAAGAGTACTTTTGTTATGTATGTAAACATTTGCCTCTAACTGAGTGAATAAACATAACTAAACGATTACCTTATAAGTTGCGGCGTCGTTCTTTTCAGTCTTAGCGATTACGAGCCTGAATTTGGTCATATTGCCTTTAATATCGATTCTTCCAGGAACCGTTTTCACCTCTGTACCGTTCTTGTACCACTTGACTGTACGTGGATGAGCATTCGTCTCAACAAGGAAGACCGCTTCTTCTCCCTCGACAACGTCAATGTCTTTCAGTGGCGTCAAGAAGACAAGTTCCGGCTCGACTGTTATCTGAAATGAACAGATTTCCCAGAAATGGATGCATAACACCTCCTTTCGAGTTAGCAATTTCTTCACCTGTTCAAAATTTGACGTAAACTTCTTTTAATAACCGCAATGGCTTAAAAGCGTATTGCAAAATACATTGATCATAAAATGAATATCCTTCAATTTGTTTTGTTTTTCAATAAAAAACAAAAAATAGAAATAAAAGTACCTCTCCTGAACTCTTCGCTTTACCAGCCTCATTCTCGATTTCAACCGAATACGTTCCACTATCTTCCAGAGTACTCTTTTCCACGGTCAGGACGTAATTATTCTCATCGATCTTCTTGATCTTGACAAATTTATTCGTTTCGGCTGTTATCGCTTGTCCGTTTTTATACCACTTCACAGTCTTCGGGCCTCCCGTTGCCTGAAAACAATCCTTCTCATCCGAGCGACAACTTTACCATCAACGCAAAATTGGAAAAGGTTAGCATTATTTTCCAAGTCTTATCCCGTTCAGAAAATGAAGAGAAAATCACAAAATTGTGGGGCACAAATCAGGTAACGTCAACGAAATGGAAGTCCCTAATGAAGTCGAAGAAATTGACAACAGGAATTATTCAGAGGATTTGGTTTTAGAAAAATATGAAAAGCATATTTCAAGATAAACACACGAAGTCAAAACTTCTGGTAAGAAAGGCAGCATCGAAAAACGAAGGCTCGCTAACCTCAATGATAATTTCGAGGCGCTTTCCAACCGGGATTGTCTGATCTTCGATACCCTTTTTGAAGGTTGGCCTCTCAGCTGGTAGTCTGATGGTAAGTGCACAGCTCGAATCAGCACTGCTCTCGTCGTTTGAAAGCACCACCTAAAAGGTATCAATTAAAATCATTTCAATAAAAGAATGAAAAAATATCC
This sequence comes from Ascaris suum, assembly GCA_013433145.1. NCBI lineage: Eukaryota > Metazoa > Nematoda > Chromadorea > Rhabditida > Ascarididae > Ascaris > Ascaris suum. The sequence continues at coordinate 5,145,205 of CM024191.1, read as the reverse complement.
ATGGACCTCGAGAGAGATGGCTCTCGATACAAAAAAAACCGATTATGAATAGAGCCGGCCGCAGTATCCGTCATAAACATTCAAGTTTATGTTGAAAATAAAAAATAAAACGAAGTTACAACAATAACAGTTCCCCTTGAAGATATTACGATGACAAACCTTATAATTAGACGTGTCATCTAACGTGACATCCGGAATTTCGAGTTGATAATTTGTGTCATTTACTTTTATAGCCTTCTCTTTGTCGCTTGACGTTATTTCCTTTCCGTTTTTATACCTGAAAGGCTCATTATAAGAACAGTTATTTCGTGACGCTCATTTTATTTAAAACTTAGATAAATGGAGCGTATATCGTTCAAATCGTCATGTTGAAGATTGCTTAAGAATGTAATAAACATTTTCTTTCGACTTATTCTTTTGAAAAGTCAAATATTTCTCAAAAACACTTGCTGATTTTTCATGCCACTTTTTCATTAATAACTTCCAGGGTTATTAAGAATTTTTTAAATTTTGGATGCAAATATTATAATGGGCAAACCCAATAATACTAGCTCAATGGTAATACTAGCTGAGCTAGTAATATTGGGTTTGCGGTATCCATTGAGCGAATGTCGGCGAAACACTGAAGTCAAACCCAATAATACTAGCTTCTTGGAAAAAAAATGAAACGATCTCACTTAATATAGAATAATATCAAGACTTCAGTGTTTCAGGTAGGAATATATCAATATAAGATCGCGACAACAATGTGAACCCATTGAACTTAGGGAATCACACTACTGCATTAGCTAGACCTCATTCAAACAGCAAAACATCACAGATCTAACTACTGAGTTGAGTAAAATAACAAAAAAGGGACCAGTATACAAGCAGCCGAAGAGTTTCGATTGAGGCCATAAAATGATCCACAAGTATTGATAGAGATTGTTCAGCAAATGATCAAAATGAGCGACGATCTCGAGAAACCGTTAAATTTGTGGACAACATCAAAGTGTTGTGTTGATATGTGTTGTATTCTACGCAAAAGATGTGAAGTGAAAATTAACCATTTAACGATTCTTGGTTTTGCGTTCACCTCGACACCAAGGTGTACCTTCTCGCCGACATTCGCCGTTTGATCTTCCAAACCTCTTGTAATGACCAACTTCGGCAGTTTTACTGTCAGCGCACACGATGACTCCACGCTGGTGGTATCGTCCGCGAGAGAAACCTATAGAAGAACGCTAAGAGAAGTTTATTAAATCAGTTTAACTTGCGCAAAGATCGATGACAATTAAGGAGAGTATCAAAGAAAAAAAAACTGGTGGACATTTGTATAAAAATGGGTATTACAATGAAAAACAATTTACGCATGAAACGAAGCATCTTGTTCCCGATAAAGCGTCTTGTGGTTCCATTTTTTTTTTAAACGATAAAAACAAAAGCTTTTAACATGAATTTTGAACATATTTCTTACGAATGAAAGAAAAGTTTAGTGTTATCACTTGTGGATATATTCGATAGGTATTTATTAGGGTAACTATAGATTTGATATGGCTTATGCAGTAATTAAAGCTGAAAAAAAAAACTAACGGTATATTCAGCGGCATCATCTTTTTCTGCATCCGCAATTTCCAATGCATATTTTGTGTCGGCGATCTTCTTCGGTTTAGCTTTATCGCTGGGTGAAATCTCTTTACCATTTTTGTACCTGTGAAAGAGGTTACTTAATTAAAAATAATTACAATTTTGAAAAAAAAATGTCCTATGTAGAGTGCTATGATATTCCGAAATTTCCATGTTATTTATAGCGAAAAACAAATTAAAAAACAACGCAAAAAATCCTACTGAGCTAAATCGATAAAAAGGATGAAGCAATCTGCTTAAAATGCCAAAGCCAGCAGCACAAAAGTATATGGTCAATGCAAATCCTTAGGTTAAACAAGTGGGCATACGTTTTCACGTTACTATAATGTGTGCCGCAATGTATTCCACATCTACAATTATACTAGTTATCAGGTCATTTTCCAGTTTCGAAATCAAAGTTGGGGAGTGAAAAAAATATGCAGTTACCATCTGATAGTCTTCGGAGGTGCGTTCACTTCGATGCTAAGTTGTGCGTCTTCTCCATCAGAAACTGTTTGATCTTCTAGAGATTTCGTGATAACAAGCTGAGGTTGTTTAAGAGTCAGCGCACATGACGAATCAGCCGTTCCTGCATCGTTCGAAACAACCACCTAAATAATTTTTCCCCATACCTTTATCATAGTGCGCATCTGGCAGAATCAAATAAGCAAAGATTGAAGTCTGAAATATGGCTTCCGCCCACTGGGTTTTGGTTTTATTTCGGCCATGTTTGGTGAACGATAACTGAATCGCACTACAAGACGTGATTTTTTTTTTCGCTGCAGCTCAAACACTCTGAGGTTAGTTTTCCGAGAATATAGCAATAAGAGTTGTACATTCTATGTTTAGAAAAGAGACGCAAACGCATTCTCATTCGATACAACGCAAAATCCAACCTTGTATTCTGCGGCGTCTTCTTTGGTTGCATCCAGGATCTCAAGCTGGTACTTCTTGTCATCAATAACTTTCGGCTTTGCTTTGTCATCTGGTTTGATTTCTTTACCATTCTTGTACCTAAATACGATAAATTTTGATCACTGGAAATATGTCGCTTGTGCAATTTATCAAATTGCATCAATAATCAGTTAAACGTACCATTTGACTTGTTTCGGTGGAGAGTTGACTTCCACTTCGAGGAGAACCTTCTGACCAGGTGTTACCGTCTCATCTTCGAGACCTTTTGTGATCTCTATTGCTGGTACTTTCACAACCAAAGAACATGACGAGAAAGCACTCTCATCCTTCGCCGACACGATTACCTGCAACATATTCTCAATCAACCAATGAATTCTTGAAGAAACTGTTTCGTTCTACCTGGTTAAAATTCTGCTACACTCATGCATTATACTTTCTTAACGTTGCATTGAGCTGACAGAATAAAAAAGTCATCAAAGCAGATTTTAGTGTCACCATTGATCTAAATGAATTTTGACGAATATAGTGCTTCAGGAATCAAAAAATAACCTTGAACTCAGCGGTATCATCGACTTTCGCTGACGGTATCGTTAAGCGGCATGTCGTCTCGTTGACAATTTCCATTTTTACCTTCTCAGATGGCTTGATTTCATCACCATCTTTGTACCTGCAAAATAACCGGTGCCGGAAAATATTTCCATACATCATTCTCAAAAAGCTTCTTTTGAAAAATAAATTGGCCCCATCTCCTGCGCTGGTCATATTGCTTCTGTGCAGCATAATTTTCCTATTTATTCACTGCGTTGCGTTCTTGCTAACTACTTTTTCATTCGTGCTTCTCCGCACATCAATTAACTACGTTTTCCTGAGGTTTTCGATTTTCGTCCTAGGCAATAAAACGACAATTCAACTCGATCTTTTGTATATTCCATTATAAACATCGTTACTGATGGCTTAACCCAGCCAATGCCTTATATAATCTTTTACTTTCGAAGGAATAAATGTTTTGAGCATTCATCTTACCCATCCAAAAACTATTTTGGCATCTGTCAACGGCCAATAGGCATGGTAAAAGTCATAACTTATAGGTAAAATATCCATGAATCCGACGGCTACCATCTATTGGTTATTTTATGGTTGATGTAAATAGAAAGATGATCGATTATTTCCATGAAGAATACCATGTGACTTCCTCTGGTTTGGTACTGGTTTGAATTTCGAGCAGAACTTGCTCGCCTTCTGCAACGGAAACGTCTTTCAGGGCACTGACAATTTCAAGGGTTGGCGCTGCAGCTTCCACAGTCAACTTTGCAGACGAATCTGCACTGCCGCTGTCATTGGAAATGACAACCTAAAAACGATTATGTGATATGCATAAGGTGAAAAAATAAATTTATACCAGTTAGTACAATATTAGCCTAAAGATTTTTTGCTATTTGGTAAAAAGTACCCATAAAACAATGCTGTCGATCTCCTCTGCATATTGCTTCACCAGATTGAGCAAATAACTAAGTAAATTTGGGGAAAAAAAACAACAACTCCCACCAATGATATATTCAATGCTAGTTAGCACTAAGTGAACAGTAATGAGGCTCAGCTAATAATAATGACCGTATCTTTTACTTGCAGAAGTTAGCAATGAAAAAAAAACATGAATAAACATTAGTAGAACTTCGTTACTACTAAGTGAAATGAAGTTTATGACAGAAAACGATAATCGGATCAAACGACGCAAACGTCAAATTCATCGAATTTTCACGTAACTTCACTTACCTTGTAATCCCCAGCATCTTCAATAGAAGCACTCGGTATAAGAAGTTGGAATTTATTATCGCCAACTTTCTTCGTCTCTGCATCGATTATATCTTTTCCATTTTTGTACCTTAAATTTATGAACGATATATAATATCGTTTCATAAAACCATTGCAACTCAATGCAATTTACAAGGATATTTTCAAAGAATTTTAAAAGAATGGGAAAGCATTGCAATGCTAATCAAAACATTTAGATGATAAAGATGCGATTTTATAATTGTTTATTACCTCATCCAATTAAATCACCATTGAAATATGAATGGCATTGAGTTACAATCGCATTTCGTATCACAAACAATGAAGCTTTCAGTTTGACCGTTATTTTCCATGGGAATAGCAAAATACGCTCCATGCTCAACAATGGTTGTTCGTCCAATTGTCGGTTAAAGACCGATGGTTTTTAATTTGTAATAAAGAAATTAGAAAAATATAGATAAATTGCTTTTCGTGAACGCCAACATTATGTCGACAATCATTTCGTACATCGATATTAGTTGGCCTAATTTAATGGGCATAAAAATGAAGTGAAACGCTTGTGATCGCAATGGGAACAATCGCTTTTAAAGATTATTGTCCAGTAATTAAAGAATAATCGTAAGCGAACTCACCACTTAGTTTGTTTTACATTTCCTTTCGTTTCGATCTCTAGCAATACCTTATCGCCGACTTTCACAGTCACCGGATGCAAGCCGTTAACAAAATCGGGTTTCTCTTCAACTGAAAGCGAAGATATGCTGAGTATGATAAGGACAGGTTGACAGCGTTCAAATGAAACATTAATTAAGAAGTTGCTCGAAACGGCATCAGTACTCCAAATTTTAAGGGTAAACCATAAGGTGCAATCATAGGAAAAAATTGAAAGGTGATACCTGGTTTAACGGTGATAACTGCAGTTGATTCGGCCGATCCTGCTTCGTTCGTTACTTTCACACTATATTTGCCGGCATCTTCTTCCGTAACTTCGGGAATAAGCAATCGATATTTACCATGGCCCAAGTCTTCGGTTTTCGTTTTAGGTTTGTCGACTAGTCGACCAGCTTTGTACCATTTCACTTCCTTTGGTTTTCCTTCCACTTCGATCTAAAGAAAACGATTAAATACTCGGCGACAATATTTGCATTAAATACTGTGCTGTAGCTATATAACGACGGACTTTCGTTTACTTACGGCGAAAGAAGTAGTTCAGAAGATGTTGCTAAAGACAAAAGAGATATCAACTTTCACATATTTCCGCACTTTATATTTATTCTTAGAGAAACTATGCGCACATATTCCCAAACAAGCGTTCATTTGTTCACACGTAAAGTTTAGGCTATCCGTTACAAGTTGCAATACGCTCACCTCTAATGAGAGAGAAGATCCCTTCGGAACTGTTGCATCCTCTAGACCCTTCGTAAACGTTGGTTCGGTGATCTTCTCGGCAACAGTTACCGTGCTTGATGATTCAACAGATTCAGTTTCTGTCGATAGCACAACGCGATAAGCACCCGCATCAGATAATTGTGAGTGCTCGATTTCCAGCTTGTATTCTTGCTCAGAAATCTTCTCCAAAACAGTTTTTCTGCAATGTCATTTTAATATATACAAATTTAGCCAATTCAATGAAATATTAAACCGACATTATTGGTAGCAATAGTTTTTAGCGAATCCACTACTAAGATTTCTCTTGGCAAGTTTAAATTTACCTGTTCGACACAATTTCATCCTTTCCTTTGAACCATTTGACGGTCTTCGGCTGCCCTTCTACTTCAACGTAAAGCCGGATCTTAGCACCTTCGACAACATTCACATCCTCGAGCTCTTGCTTCACTTTCAGCGTTTCCGGAGCTACAAACAACTAGTTTAATTACATTGAAATTCAAAATGTCAGAGAGCAAATGTTTGAGAAATCTTTAGATTTTATCAGCGATAAATTAAATCGAAAAATGAAAGCATACCATTAACAGTCATCGGCGCCTTGGAGCTCATAGAGCCAGCAGTGTTGGTGGCTTCACAACGATAATTGCCTTGGTCGTCAACTCGCGCTGAATCTACTGTCAAGCGGTTGGTACCATCCGGAAGGCTCTCTATCTTCGTGTGCTCATCCGGTATAATCTCTTGCCCATCTTTGAACCATTTAATCTCTGGACGTGGCACTCCAGAAACACTGCAAGGACATGGTTGTAAACACTGTCAATGAATGCGGTGCTAAATCATGAAATCTGTTTTTTTTTAAATATTATACCGACGTTTACATCGACCTACGATGGAGTACCTCTCTTTCATTTAACACCCATTCAAATCACAACAGCTCGTTCTGAAATTAAGCTATCTAAACCTATATTTATCATAATAAAAGTTGGTTACACCTATAAAATTACTAACCAATGAAAGCTCGCATTATACTGTTTTCTTATATTGGCAGTTGGCAAATTCCCACAATAAAACACATGAATACTATTTGAGGGAGCGCTTGAAATGCTTACCGGCATTCGAACACAGCCACTTGTCCTTCATTAGCCTGGACTGGTTTCAATTCCTGAATGAATTCAGGACAAATCTCACTTTCGAGAGGTTCCTCGAATGCATATAGTACAGTCAGTGATGCTTCTGTTCGGGCGGTACCCGATGGGTTTCGCGCTTCGCATCGGTATTCGCCAGCATCTGCCTGAAACACATATTTTCCATATCTTCACATTCGTCTCAAAAAAGTTGAGTGGAGGCAAAACAGAAAATGAGTGAAAAATGTCTTTCGAGATTCTTCCTGAATGCCAGAACAGTGGCAGCACACGCGTGTTCATTGACCATGGTTCTTCGACTAGTTCACTGTATCGTCTTACTCATACCTTAACTGCAGAGCTGATGATAAGGCGAGCAGTACCATCTGCCAATGTTTCCCTCTTGAAGTGCGCATCATCTGCTCGAATTTCTTCTTTATCCTGGAAAGGAAGGATAATTTTAAGCTTATCTAGTCACTTATTGGTTAAGTTCAATATGCCACTATTTAATAGCGTTATGATAGACTTTCAGAGATATACTACTATAGTAAAATCTGAGATGAAAAAACACGGAAAAACAAAAGCTATTTTAAGATCGGCCTCCTATTTCATTGAAAATATTCCCAAAAATCCGAGTCCGCAAGAATATTTCGTTAGAAAGTGGTTTACCATAATCAAAACAGTGATAAAAAATCAGCATAGCAAAGATTGAGCTCAAAACATAGCAACATACCTTGTACCATTTGATTTCCGGCATTGGCTGTCCGATAATAACGCATTCTAGTGCAACATAATCGCTCTCTTTTGCACTGATTTCTTCGAGAGTCTTCAGGAATGTGGGCGCCGAAAGCTCGACTGGCTCCTCTTCCATTGTCGCAGGCACTTAAAAAAAATATGAAACTGACAAGCAAACCTTACTTCTGAAAGCATTCCTTCTTGATTTTTTGGGACAATTTCAGGAGCCATTTGCACTGCCACCCTCCTAGCTAACATTTGCATGAGCCACCTGCTAAAAACTGAAAATTATGCATCTTTTCTTTTAAATGACCTCTAAAGTACTCGAATTCTACAGTCAAATTAATATTCCTTCAAATATTTTTGGAGCTTTCAGAATTCAAAGATCGGACTCAAATTCCCAAAATTTGTGAGAGTAGCAACTTCTCCATTTGGACGGATTCTGTCTCCCTTGAATTATTATGTGTGATCAGAACTTCTTGAGGCGAGGCGACCATCTTATGTGAACAAACGTACGGAATTATTCACAGTTGCAAGTGAACGAAATCCGTTCTTGAAAGAGCCTAGCGAACAAAGGATATATGGACTGTATATGGACATCTTTCCCAGTTATTTTTTTTTTACCGATCACTCTCAGTCATTCAAAATTTGTAACCAGAATGCTGCCGAAGACTACTTGTGGCACAGTGAAATTAACTTTCAAGCAGCAGGATTACTCAAAAGGGGAATAAAAACTACTGAAAGCGTTGATAGTCTTAAGTTTCTCGATGAATTTTCGTCACCGTTTGTTGCCAGTTTTTGTTATTATGGCGCAAATGTCAAAGAATTTAGTTGCTTCCGGTTTCCGCAAAGACACTTTCAGGTCATCCTAGTGTCAGCTCATGCGCTGATCGTGAACTGCTTTCTAAAATTTCCGAAATTTGTGGACATCTTCTTTCTCTCCTTTTCTATGGATAATGAAGAGAGAGGAAAGTGGGGATACGATAATACGAACCAAACGAAACAGAAATCAGTTAAAAATCGGAAGCCTCAAGAATTTCTTGGTAACAGTTTCTCGTTCAAAAATAGATATGATGTCTCGCTCGAGAATGGAGCACACCTTTTGTTCGCGGGGAGAGAAAAAGACGGCCTACCTTGGACAGTTAAAGTGACGTCACTCCACACGTCACCATATTCATTTGATGCCGAGCATCGATATTCGTCGGTATCATTCTGAGTAGCATTCCTCACTATCAGCCTTTGTGTTCCATCTGGCAAGCTTTCGATTGCCACATTAACGCTCGGTTGTACAAGGGTATCGCCTTTGTACCATTTCACTTCCGGTTTCGGTTCACCGCTGACCCTGCCTTCGAGTACGGCTGTCTGTCCTTCGACCACCTTAAACGCCGGTCATCAGCCCACAGCACAAAGACGTTATGCACATTCATGCTGCAATGCGACAGCTTGCTTGTTAGAAGCAAAAAGCTTCACGGCAAATGTAACAATTTCACTATAGATTTCATCTCAAAGCGTTACTTCCATGCTATGACACATGATGGAATTTAACGGTTTTAGTCTATATGCTGTCAGAGTGAAGCGACGATGATCAAAGTAAGATGGAGTTAGGAAGTTCTTGAGTACCGTAACAGGGCGTATTGGTTCCACGAAATCTGGAGCTTCGCCTTCCTGTGGCAACTCTCCCTCAGAGGCGACGCTGATAGGCGCTTCGGTCCAAGCCGCTCCAAACTCATTCCTTGCATCGCAGCGATATTCTCCACTTTCGTTCAGTGAAGCCTCTTTTATGCGTAGGATAACAGTTCCATCATCATGATATTCGGTCACAATGTTTTCGCTCTCTTTGATCTGAAATCCACATCTTCCACGTTCCGCTCCAAGAGCTTGCTTCCTCAGTCTACGGGTTATAGAGATCAGTACTTAAACGAAACTGGTTCACTCTTTAGATCGTCGTAAATTTTCGAGGAATTTTTTGAGGATTTTGTTTGAGTGGGAGGTTTGCATTAACTGCTTTGCAGTATCTGCCCAAGCAGAATTCTTGAAGCTTGCATTTTTCGTGGCGCTCGACAAAAGTGCTTCGATTCAGATGACAGCCTCTATTGTATGGCAAGGTGAGCCCCGGCTTTACTACTTTTTCATATCTGGATAGGTAATTAAATGCTATTTATGTGTGTAATGTTTATTGCGCCAACCAGTTTTGATGTCGCATGGTAATATGCGGTGCCCCAAAGTTTTTCCACAAACACATGAAAGAGTTTGCGATAGAAACCTTTGGACGATGAGAAAGGGGTTTCTGTGGGTTCCTTCATGAATTTCATTTATTATGGTTACCTACGCTTTTTCAACACGCCTATATTCAAGCAAACAGAGTTATGATGTGATGCTGGTGCAGTGTGGCCAAACACCATATTGCTTCTGGCGAAATTTCCAGTCGAAAGGAACTGTAAACCATAACTTCTAACTCGCCCAGAAAAAGCTTCATTTCAGTTAATTGCCTTTGGCAAGCCGAAAAATTGTGCCAAGACAATAGGCGATTTAAGCCCGAAAATTGACAAGCTATGAAGCCAAAAAGTACCAAATCCGGGAGTTGATAGGTTGCCGATGTCGTTTTTCACCTCCAATTAAGTCGACAAAAAATAAATGGCCACTTTTGCGTACCTCAGTCTAGCAATCTCTTTTCTATGCCGCTTTAAACTGTTGCATACGACTTAAACGTTATCTCATAAAAAGTCTACGTCGTTCTCAGTCATGAAAGATGTTGATGTTTTATTTTTGCTCAAAGTTCCGATTTATCACTCTCTCTCGGCATTCACTCAGCTTTAGGACCTAATAAAGGATTGTATTGTGTATCCGAAGTTGAGGAGGATACTAGATATTAATGAAGTAAATTTTAAAAATGGACAGAAAATGAACTCAATGTGGGTGGACGTGATTGTAGGGAACAGCTGAGAACCAGAAAAGGATAAAAAAGGGGGGAAGTTGAGGGAGGAGAGTGGAAAAAATATAATGTGGATACCGGTAGGGGAACGCTGATGGTCGTGGAAGACTGATAAAACAATGAGAAGGAAAGTAACAGATAAATTAGCCCGTTTTTATCAGCTCTTCTATGTCATTCACTTCTACTAGGTCGGTCCAAAAGCTTAAGTGTGTAGGTACCCGTTTGCATAAATGTCATCGTATATAACACAACGAATTGGTTGGACCTTCGGGATGCGCAGTGGAGATTTTGTTGCAAAGAACAGCCGGTCACCTTTATAGATTATTTCTCGCTCAGGTATTCTTGCAGCAAACTTAAAGATTGAATCAAATTTTGCTGTGGTAAATTAAATTTTGCTGAAGGAGTTTCGCGAGAAGTCCCTTACTTCTATTCCCTCTTTGGACCATGAAATGGTCGGTCGAGGACTGCCCTTCACTTTACAACGAAGAACAGCTTCTCCTTTCACCGTTGTCGTGCACGACTTCAAAAGTTCAACGAATTCCGGTGGACCCTGACCAGCAACTTCAACCGTAGCGGCAGCAGTACCTGAAACTATGAAAACTGTCACCACATACGACATAAAGGGAGGCATTCCACATATAAAGCAGCTTTAAGGCCAAGCGTAAGTATCGTGCGCGTCATGCAAAAATTAACGCAACTATAACAGCAACCTGAAACTGATATTTTGCCTTCCGTATAGGCTGAGGCGTCAGCGGTGGATGCAGTACAGCGATAGATGCCGACGTGTTCAGCGGTTGCCTCGTTGATGGTTAACGTTTGAGTACCATCGGGAAGACTATCGACGATGGCCTCCGAGGGTGCTGGTTTTCCATCTTTTGACCACTCTATTTTTAGGTCTTTATCTGTTGGGCGAACAGCGCACTCTAGCTTCGCAACTTCTCCCTCTTCAACGACGATATCGTTTATCGGTTTCGTAAAGCCTATAACTGCCGATTCATCTTCTACGTGTTCTTCGCGTGCTGTGGCGTAGCTAAGATTGAGCTTCGCTTCAGTGGCCGCTTTGCCGGATTTGTTTACTGCTTCACAGCAGTAGGTGCCAACATCTTCGGTGGTCGCTTTCATGACCGTCAGCTTCAATAGTCCCTTATCTAGTTCTTCAATTACTACGTTTGCACTCTCGGTAACAGGTTTTCCGTCCCTGAACCATTTGATTTCAGCGTTCGACTCAACGTTTACGCGGCATTCAAAGCTAGCTGTTTCTCCTTCTTTTATGGAATGTGTCTGAAGCGGTTCGATGAACATCGGTTGTACCTCCTCTTCTGGTGTCCTTTCGAATCCATATTTGGGGAATTTCAGTTCACCAGTAGTTTTAGCTTCACCGACTTTATTAACTGCAACACATGAGTACGTGCCAATATCCTCTTTGTTCACATCCGCAATCACTAGCGTCTGTTTACCATTTTCCTCACTTTTAGCGATGATGTGGTTATTATCAATGTGAATTTCCACACCATTCTTGACCCATTTAACCTCAGGTTCAGGCTTTCCAACTACAGTACAAGAAAGTTCGGCTCGATTGCCCTGCGACACTTCGAACTCGTGTAATGGTTCTTCAAAGACCGGCACCATCAATTCCTCCTCGACAGCAAACTTCGCTTTTGTTTCAGTTGTACCAGCTTTGTTGACTGCCTTGCACGAATAACTGCCACTATCCTCTAGTCGTGCTTCTTTGATAATAAGCGTGTGTTGACCGCTTTCGCCTTTCCTTGAAATAATGTGTGTGTTGTCAATGTTGACCGGCACACCATCTTTGAACCATTTCACTTCCGGTTCTGGTTTGCCAGCAACAGTCACTGAAAGCTCGGCGGTCTCGAGTTCTTGTACGGCAATCTCGGAGAGCTCTTCCATGAACTTCGGAGCCTCAACAGTCTCCTCCACCGCGAAGTTGGCTTTTGTTTCCACAGATCCCGCTTTATTTGCTGCTTTGCACGAATAAGTACCGACGTCTTCGAGACGGGCCTGTTTGATAACGAGAGTGTGATGACCACTTTCGTCTTTCTTCGAGATTAAACGAGTACTATCAATATTTACTGGCACACCATCTTTGAACCATTTCACTTCCGGTTCTGGTTTGCCAGCAACAGTCACTGAAAGTTCGGCGGTCTCGAGTTCTTGTACGGCAATCTCGGAGAGCTCTTCCATGAATTTCGGAGCCTCAACAGTCTCCTCCACCGCGAAGTTGGCTTTTGTTTCCACAGATCCTGCTTTATTTGCTGCTTTGCACGAATAAGTACCGACGTCTTCGAGACGGGCCTGTTTGATAACGAGAGTGTGATGACCACTTTCGTCTTTCTTCGAGATTAAACGAGTACTATCAATATTTACTGGCACACCATCTTTGAACCATTTCACTTCCGGTTCTGGTTTGCCAGCAACAGTCACTGAAAGTTCGGCGGTCTCGAGTTCTTGTACGGCAATCTCGGAGAGCTCTTCCATGAATTTCGGAGCCTCAACAGTCTCCTCCACCGCGAAGTTGGCTTTTGTTTCCACAGATCCCGCTTTATTTGCTGCTTTGCACGAATAAGTACCGACGTCTTCGAGACGGGCCTGTTTGATAACGAGAGTGTGATGACCACTTTCATCCTTCCTCGAGATTAGATGAATATTATCAATATTTACTGGCACACCATCTTTGAACCATTGAATCTCCGGTTCGGGTTTGCCAGCGACAGCAACTGAAAGTTCGGCAGTTTCGTATTCCTGTACTGAAATTTCCGACAGCTTCTCGGTGAATTCCGGCATCTCGACTGCCGCTTCCACGGCCAGTTTAGCGTTTGTTTCAGCACTTCCAGCATCACTGGTTGCTTTGCAGCTGTATACGCCGACATCTTCCAGACGCGCCTCTTTAATAACGAGACTGTGGTGACCACTTGCATCCTTCTTTGAAATGATATGAACGTTGTCAATGTTGACTGGAACACCGTCGCGGAACCATTCAACAACCGGTTCAGGTTTGCCCACTACTACCACCGATAGTTCAGCCGTATCTGATTCAACCACAGATAATTCTTCAAGCCCTTCGACAAAGGCAGGAACTTCGAGCTCGCTTTCGACCGCAAACTTCGCCATCGTTTCATTGCTACCTTTCACATTCGTTGCCTTACAACAGTAAGTGCCTGCATCTTCAAGACGTGCCTTTTTAATAATCAGAGTGTGATGTCCACTTCCATCCTTCTTTGCAATGAAATGTTCATTGTCAATGTTAACGGGAGCTCCATCCTTGAACCACGACACCTCCGGTTGAGGTTCACCGGCGACCGTTATCGAGAGCTGTGCTGTTTCTGATTCTGCAACGCTAGTCTCACTAAGCCTCTCAGTGAAAACTGGCGCCCCTTCCTGTTGCTGTACTGCGAAGTTCGCCTTCGTTTCGTCAAAACCACCCCTGTTGGACGCCTTACATGAATAGACACCAACGTCCTCAAGCCGAGCCTGCTGTATAATGAGTGTGTATTGCCCCTTGTCTTCTTTCTTCGAAATAATGCGTTCGTTGTCAATGTTTACGGGGTACTCATCCTTAAACCACTGAACTTGCGGCTCTGGTTTGCCGCTTGTGACCACTTTCATCTCGGCCCTTTCCCCTATGTTAACCTTCAGATCAGTGAGGCTTTCGATAAAGTGCGGCGCCTCGGCAATTTCCAAAACAGCAACGTTTGCTGCAGACATTTCTTTTCCTGCGGTATTAACCACCTCGACCGCATATTCTCCAGCGTCCTCTAAGCGAGCATTCTTAATCACCAGAACGTGATGGCCGTCTGGCTCTTTCCTGACAGCTGCTTTAACGTCAACCTCTTCGATTGGCTTTCCATCTTTGAACCATTTGACCTCGGGCTCAGGTTGTCCACTTACTTTCACTTCCATGCATATCTCCTCGCTCTCGTTGACATTCTTTGCTTTCAGTCCTTGCTCGATCTTTGGTCGCACCTTCACTTCTTTTTGTTTCACTTCTGCTTCGCATTCAGCCACACCCGCGGCATTCATCGCGACAGCATGGTACTTTTTGAAGTCATCTTCTTTGGTCTCCTCGATGACCATTCTCCAATGAACATTTGAATGATCATGCTCAATGGAGACGTGTTCATTTGATGAAAGTCTGGTTGTTTCGGCAAAGAATTGAACGGTAGGCTGGGGAGAGCCTTTGACCGCACATTCGAGTACAAGCTTTTCGCCTATACTTATCTCCTTCTCCATTATTTTGTGCGTAAACTGTGGTGCTTCGGCTGAAAAAAAAAAGTAAGATACAGAGAGTACGCTGCATTAAACGTTTATACAATAATATAGAAAATCTAAACACTAACTACGAATAGAAGATTACTCAAAAACTTATCGATTACTTCTGCTTCCAGAATAAACGAAAAACTATTTACACAACTGTTCAAAGGGGGAAAATTTTTGAAATGGGCGTGTGGCAGAATCAGCCGATAATCGAAAAAGCTGGTGATTTTTACGGTCATAAACAAGGAAAACGAGGAATAGTACTCAACTATTACCTTTAACAGGTAGTTGGGGGAAAAAACTGGCGCACATTTCAGAATTTGAAAAGAATTGGAAAAAAAAGTTTCTTTGGAACACGAACGGCCTAATAATGGAGTACACGAAACGATCGCCGTATTGCGTTCACAAAATGAGTGGTAAGTCTCTTATGCGTCATACCTTGGACCGCAAGAGTGGCTTCAGTCTGTGCTTTGCCCGCAGCATTTTCTGCCACACATATATATCTTCCTTGATCGTCAAAATCTGCAGCTACTATAATGAGACGTTGAATGCTACCGTCCGACTCAATAATAGTTCTTTTGGCTTCTTCAACAACTGGCACCTGCAATAGGTTATTCTCTACAATGTAGTCGACAGCCTTTCAAACGGAATCTCTCATGGCTGCAAACTGAACTAGATACAACTCATATTGTGAACAAATTGAATCTTCCCAATACAATGACGTCAGTACTCATAGAAAGCATGTAAAGATGTATTAATCAAAAATATCTAACAGATCTTTTGATGGGATTATCGTCATATTTGCAAAGATTTTTGCCGTTTTTCAACATAAACTTGTACGGCTCCATACTTGAAAAAGAAATTCATTCCTACTATGCAACAATCTTTTCTGACTAACAATGGAGTATGAAATAAATATAGTAGTCCTGGGTGAATACAAACATACCTTTTCATGATACCAGGTGACAGTCGGATGAGGTTCACCGTTCACCTTGCATTCAAACACGATTTTTTCGGCTGCTTTAACAGTTTTGCTTTGCAATGAGATGATGAACTCAGGTGCGGTTTTGACTTCCTTCGTTAACGATTCTGCAAATCGCACTGAGTAATAACTGAAGCAATTATATCTCGGAGATGGGATCCTGTAGAAGAAAATTAAAGAGTTGGGCATTTCAACTTGAGCAATACTAATGACTATTAAGAAAAATAAAATTTTCGATTTTTGTACCGTGCATTGGCGTGATGCGTTCTAAGAAAATACTCTTCTTTCTTTTAACTCGTAGAATTTGGCCCTCTCTGTTCCGCATGTTGTGCATAAGGAAAATCTCTCATTATCTTCCTCTCCCCCCTCTCCCTCCCCCCTTTTGTTCGCCTTCTGCATAAAAGGTAAATTCATTTCGACACGTTATGAATTAAAAACTATACGATTAATTCCGATCATGAGTCTGAATGAGAAGTAAATAATCACAGAAACCAGAATAGAGACTTTTTATTTTGCTAAAATTGCCTTCTTTCCTCATTTGACTTTTCAAGTATTTCTTTCCGTTTCGATAAAAATCGTACCACTACAAGAACTGATGATAAAAGCATGAAGTAGATAACTATAAAGAGATTAATGTGACAGTAATTAGTGCTTTATGAATATTTCTATTCCTTCGCTTACCATAGACGTTAAGTGTCGCCTCGCAAATATCCGATCCAGCGGCATTTTCAACGACAACCGAATATGTGCCTGCATCTTCCAATTCGACGTCATCAATAATGAGCTCACTAGTAGTACAACCCTCAATTGTTCGTGTTTGCACTCGAATTCGAGCAATTAACTCTATTTCCTTGCCATCTTTGAGCCTAAAAAATTGCGCTTCATAAATTCTATGTCACGCTCATTTAAGGACATTTCATTTTAGTCTAACGATCTAACGGTCTATTATCTAGTCTTTAAGGCACTTTTCACAACTTTTTGTTAAATAGACACAAATTGTTTTAAGAAATTTCACTCAACAGCATTTTCTAATATAAAGCACAACTTTTTTAAAATGGATTTGAAACTGCTCTATGATTATTAAATGATGAAGAGAAAATGCCACTTGGTACTACGCGCCCACCTGTTTTTTTTTTCCATGTCATTGGTCACCACTACTCAATTACAAGAATAGAAACAATTTCATAGTGCAATTCAAACAGCACTGCTTAATGACTATATAACGCTTATAGCGATATACTATGTCGTTAAGTATGAACGATTTCCGCTTGGCAATGAGGCATTTATGCGTTCGGTCGTATAAACTATGACAGGAATTGCTTCAGACGCACCATTTGCAGCATACGCCTTTCGTATCGGGTACAACGCATTCAAAGATCGCCTGATGCCCTCTCGCAGCGCGAGTATCCTTGATTTTGGTGATGAACTTTGGAGCCATTACTGGCGTCGGTGTGCGATGCACCTCATCCAGCAGCGATTCTTCTTCCGTTCCTTTAACATGGTTATTACACAACAATTAAGTTAATGAGTTCTCTTTTCAAGAATTAAATAGGAGGTGATGGAGAAGGGGGGGGGGGGGGGGGGGGGAGTAGCAAACCTTTTCGTATGGTAAAACGGCGAAACTCCATTCATTCAAATAAAATAGATAAGAAGGGGTCGAATGCTGAAAATTTTGCTTACCAATTTGTTATATTTCTCTTCATATTCCTTCGCATAGAAGCTAGGGGAGAAATTTACAGCTGGATCGAAATAAAAGCAAATGTTACCCCTCTGCTTTTACTCTTCATATGATGCCCAGATAAACAAACGACGCTTCCATACATTTTAAATTGTTTATCTTGAAGTGTAGATTGAAAAAAAAGCGGATCTTTTCGTCGAAAGGGTTCACTGTGTATGTTTTTGAGTTTTTTTTTTTGTTTTGAAAAATCCAAAAAAGTGCTTAAAAAAATTTCAACATGCGCTTTTTTGAATGCTACTCTTTTAGGTGGATCAGAATTTTCTTAAAGCATAAGAACGTTTTAGAATAAGGCGGAAAATTTACCTTGCTCTGTAGCATCTTCAAAATCGAGTACTTCCTCGGCCATGGCTTCTGATTCCGATTCGGAGAACATATCCGATGTATACATCTATAAAATGAGCACTTTCTTAGCAATATTCAGATGCAAACAATTTCAACAAATAAATGCCCAAAAATTAATCCATCTTAAATTAGGTTCTGTTTCCAAATTTTCACCATCAGCATGTTCTTCCATAGGCGCCACAGGTCAACATTTATTGGTGAAACGATGCCGTCATTAATTATAGCAAAACGATAGTACTAGCATTCTCTTGATTTTTGATCGTATTACGCCGCTGAAATGTTTCGCTAACAAAAGTTCATTTTTTGCAAATTTCGTCTGCAATACTACCTCAAACGATCGGTCACTCAATAGGCTGCAACTGAATTCAATTTGCATATTTAATAAACCCAGTCATCCAATGAATCTGTCCTGCGATTTCTATCTGATAGATTTCTAACCAGCCTGTGATATGTCGAAGCAATTTGCAATCCTCCCCCTCTCCACCCTCTTCCCCTCATATTAAAACCACCATTTTCAAACAAGGTGAGAAGACACACTATGGCATAAATATGGACGCTAAGGTGAACGTTTTGTCAACATATCGAATATATATGTATGTGTGTTTAATATTACGGCGCACATCATTAACGCAACTAACATACAAACGAAGCGACAGTGAAATTATATTTACCCCCATGCTTGCGGTGCACGACACTTCACCGGCCTCATTTTCCGCTTTACATATTATTTCGCCGATATGCTTCTCGGGAGTGAAACTCTTGATGACAAGTATCGACGTATTATGCGTTGTAACAATCGTAATTTCCTCGCTGTCTTTCATTTCTTCACCGTTGATGAACCAAGTGAGCGTTGGACGTGGATCTCCGGTGAAAACAACCTGCAAAACGTCTTTTTTTTAAACGATAAAATACCTATGAAATACGATATCGCATCTTTTGTGGTTATGTTATTTGTAAGGATTATTGCGAGTAAGAAGTACTTCATTGAATATAGCGATAAAAATGCACGGAATATGTGACATCTATCATAACAATTTTGATAAAACTAAAAAATTACTAACTAAAGAATAGCACTCACCTTATGCGTGACCTGAGATCCAGGACGTGCTTTAACGTTGCTCAGCCATTCCAGGAAATCTGGTGGCTCACCCCTTGGTAGAACGAGAAGCATTGCTTCTGATGATGCCTTACCGAATTCGTTCACTGCTTCGCAAACCACCTAAAATCAACGTATCATCATCGTCTGCTCTTGACCTTTATTAATAAAAATAGTCCAGTCCCACCTGGTTTTAGCATTTTTTGCTTTTGCCTCTCTTGCTATACTAGGCTTTACCAGAAACAATTTTGGAGACAGATCATCTATATTTTACAACCATTACAAAGAAGTAAGATCACTCTAATTTAAAGAGACAATAAAGCAATCAGATTTTAAAAAACAATTCAATACAGAGGAGGTTGAAAATTTTCGAAGATGATGACATGACGAAAAATAATTCAAATAGAAAAGCTAAAACTATAAAAGATTTTCTGATAGGATACCTTTCCGGAATAATCGCAAGTGATATCCTTGATTGTAACCGTATATGTTCCTTTTTCGGCGTGTATCTTTATATTTTGTGATTCTTCTAATTTTTTCCCGTTCACATACCTTAATAGTGATGTTTCCTTTTAACGCAATACAAATAAGCTTATAAATTTCTCAAATTAATTAAAGAATAAAAAAAAAGTGCCATAATCACATCAACACGTTTCAATATGAAATAGAAAACATATGAATCGACTAGCGCTTCTTGTTAATAGTTCACAACAAGAATGTGTATAGAAAAGATGGATGCACAACAGTTGGTAGTAAATTTATCAACGATTTTTCATTAGGATAATACGAGTAAATGGAACAATGCTGAGAGTCCTTTGAAAGGAAGAAAATCGCAAGTTAAAAATGGCTCTTACCAAGTAACGATAGGTGTGGGCTCGCCGAGGAGAACGGCCTTTAATTTAAGCGTATCTCCTTCACGGCATGTTGCATCGCAGAGTGTCGTTTCAAATTCAACAGGGATTGGTGCAATCACTGTTACTTTGCCTCGAGTCGTCACCTCACCCATTTTGTTATAGGCTGTGCACTTTATTGTACCCGTCATATCTTTTGAAGCTCCGTGGATCGTCAACGAATAAACTCCATTTTCCGATTTCATCTCAGTATCCTCCGTTGAACAGACCAGCTAAAATTCTTTGAAAACTTTGCATACCTGTAATTATCAAAAAAAATTCAAATGTGGAAAAACTTCAACACTTTTTTCTTCATTAATCACGGAATCACCTAGCCACGAGTGTATTCGCAAATACTTGCCGGAAAAAATGCAAGGAAAACCGATTCGATAATTTATCCTTTTTAGAATCTGGTTTCCCACTCTCGGCGAGTTCTACGCATTTAGCGAAAAGAAATTCATTTTCAACAGCTCTTGATCGGATGCATATATCGAAATCACATTTCAACGCAGGTATTCGTCCCCATCAAGCGATATATTACGCAGACTACGTAAAAAATTACTGCTTTTCCTCAAATAAATAAGTTACAACCATCAACAAACTGCCTTAAACAATTTCAAGACAATTTACTCGGAAACGTAATATATAAATAGGATTCCAAAGGAAACGGGATTAGCTGAATGCTATTGTCAGTTTCGTATTTGATAAAATAATGAGGTACCCAACCTGGTCGTTAATATACCACTTCGCAAACGGAGTTGGGTCACCAGTGATGATCACCTTTGTCTCCAAAGATTCTCCTTCGGTGACAGTTATCGGAGCGATTTCGGACAAGAATGCCGGCTTCGCCATTGGTCGTTTCTTCTGGATTCCAATTGAAGCAGAACATTCTGCAAATCCGCATTCATCATCTTGTATCGTTAAAAAAGAAAGGCACTCCTTGATTTATGCAAGAAAAATTTACTGAACATTTTTATGTCCCAAGAGTTAAATCAAAATTGCAAACGTGGACTTGCTTGAACAAAGCCCGGGGCTTATCTTTCGGTATTTTCGAGGTGGATTCTACTTCAGGAGGGCTTTAATTCAACAGAGAGCTTACATTTCTCATAACCTGGTGCTTCTCCATTTAATATTCATTGGGGTGGATAGTGAGGAATGAAAATTAAGTAAAATAGAGCATAAACTAGAGGAAATTTTCATATCGTGTGAGAATTCAGAAATTTGCTTGAAGAACCAATTCGGATTGGTTTGAATAAGTAATGAAAATTTCCATGCTAATATTCTTAGTAAATCCAATGCATTTTATCCAAAAAAAGGTAGCAGGTAAACTATGGATAAGAATGAGCATGATAGCATTACAGCAGGTATCACGTAAAGTAACGACAAAGCGTATCTCAACAATACCCGCAGAGCCAAAGGCGTTCTCAGCTCGAATTGTGATTCGTGATTTGTCGTCTAATTCTACAGAAGCGATCTTTAGTGTCAACGTTCCGTCTTCTTCGGCACTCACCACAAATCGACTATCGGTTAGTGGCTTTCCATCACGAAGCCATGTAATAGTTGGCTTTGGTTTCACCTTAAAACAATCAAAATCGATATTCTATAGTCGTAATTGATACGTTTTTTAAATCATACAATCGTCCCATATCTCATCAAAATTGAAATGAAGAACATCAATCAATGCAAAGATTTGAAAATTATACGATAAACGAAATAAAAAAAAAAGGATAATTTCTCGAAATGAGTATAAACGTTTCAATTCTCTATCGAAATTGCAAACGATAAAAATAGCTAACCTCAGCAAGTTTCGCTTCCATAATTAGTTGTTCACCTTCAACAACAAGGCGATCTTCAAGATTACGTGTAAATGTTGGCGCTTCACCAATCATTTTAACAGCCAACATTGCGATTTGCTTCTTAAGGCCAACAGAATTTTTCGCTTCGCATGCGATTTCACCGCTCTGTTCAGGTGTCACCTCTTTCATTATTAAAGTATGTGTTTCGTTCTCCGTTGTTATGTTTATTGTGCTGAAAAAAAAAAACAGCGTTATAGAATTAATCAGAGGTAAAATAAAGACTGCAATCAGGTAGAAAATCGATAAACTAATTAGATATTTTAGGTTGTCGATGGCGCTGCTTAACACTCTCATCCATCCAATCTTTCAAATCACCGTTACAGCCAAATTCAAACTGACAGATTATAAGACGACTCTACTTGGACCTTACAAATAAGCACATACTAAATGTTATATCTATCAAATACCATGTTTGGTCACCTATTATTTGAAATAATCGTAATTCGATAGAAAGCATTGCATCATTTTGGTTGAAATCAATCTTGCATCTGCAAGAAGAGTGATTTATCCACCCAGTGGTTCCTGTTCTGAGTAGTGATCCTTGAAATGAAGGGAAAGCAGTTAAATTCTGCATCACACACTGACCTGCTTGCGACTATCGGCTCTCCATTAAGGAACCACTGCACTTCAGGTGACGGTACTCCAGCAACAGTAACAGCGAATTTCACTGTGTCGCCCTCGTTTACCTGGCGGCTATCCATATCTGCCAAGAAGCGTGGCGGTTCTGTCTTCTTCTCTACCGTTAATTTTGCACTCGCTTCTGTGGTGCCCATCACATTTTCTGCGCGTACAGTCACCTGAAGATATTCAAACGTATTTCATCAACACTGAAAAGTTCATAATGGCCGTCACAAAAAAGCTGCGATGAAATATGTGAAAGAGATAAGGTTGCATCATTTTAAAAAAATGAAAAGGAGAAAAGGTTGAAATCAAACCTTGCCACTTTGGCTTTCATTGGGCTTCATGATTCTTATCGATGTTTTTCCAGTCGATTCTTCGTATTTGACGTGAACCTCCTCTGAGGATTCAATTTTTGTGTCGTTCAATAGCCATGTTACCGTTGGTGTAGGTTTTCCCGTAACGACAGCGCTGAATTTCACTGGCGTTTCTTCAACAGTTTCATGATCTTGTGGACTCTTCGTGAATTCAGGCTTCTTATTCACCTCTTTCACTTCAACAGTAGCTCGTGACTCGCTTACACCGTGAACATTTTCCGCCTTAACAACCAACGTTCCATTCATCGTTGTTTTTGCTTCGGTTATAGTCAAATGATAGCTACCATCACCTGCAAAGAAAGAGAAATATTTTGCACATTTCATCGATTGAAAAATTCAACGCTAATAACATGAATGAAGAGAGTGCTCTCAAGCGTATTCAACAATAAATAAAGTAATCACTGTCTCAATTTTGATAACGTTTCGATGCGAACGGTAGCAGATGATTTTTTTTTAAAGTACCAAACGCAGATTTTCAGTTCATCTAAAACTTTAATGAATTTTTCAAATATCTGCAACATTGATTCATCACATTCGTTTGTAGCAATCAGTTGTTCTCATTAAATAAAAAACATCGAAACGAATTTAAATAACTACCATGATCGACGATTTGAACGTTTTCATTACTGAGCAACTGTTCATCATTGAGGAACCATGAGACTCTAGTTTCGCTAGTAGAGCGCTCGATTGAGACATCCCAGCGTAATGGTTCGCCTTCATCCACATGGCGATCGATAAGATGTGTTTTGAACACTGGCTTCGCTGTATCCGGTTCAACCTGAGCAATTGTACTCATTATTTTGAAAGATTTTTAATGATATCCCTTTTTCCGCTGTCAATGTGTCCTTTAAAAAATCTCTAAATTTGGTAAACAAATGATTGAAGAACAGACGTTCTTAGTTCACTGACTTGCTTTCTAAAGCCAAATAAACTACTGTAGAAAGCCTAGTGACTCATTTAGTGTTATTCCGAAACAACTGCCAAATTTATAAAAGAAAACGCAAGTTTTTAGCGACAATAAGGTCGTCAGTACTGCTTCATTAGTACGTCGCGAGAGATCTAATAATTCGTGATAAACTTAATATTTCTGTCTATTGTTATGAACTAATTACGTTCGATGATTTAAGCATATGATGATGCTCACCTTAAGGACACATGATCGTGAGAAAATTCCACCAGCATTCTCAGCGGTTACACAGATTTCACCGGCTTGTTTCAGCGTTGTTTTCTCGAAGCTTAATGTATGCTTGCCATTTTCGACTTTCAATGTAATGTTCTCATTGACTCCTTGCTCAATTATTTTCTCGTTGAGTTTCCATTCGACCGTTGGAGTTGGTTGTCCAGTAATTTCACAACTGAACGTCGCATCTTCGCCCTCCTTAACGAAAACGGAGTCGGGTCCTGAAAAAAAAAACCAATAAAAGCAAGGTCAATTGCTGCGCCGATATATGGCGGGGGATTTCGCTGCAGCAGGTCTAATTAGTGCAGAAGGGCTCATTTCTACATTTAAGAGAACGGCAAGAAATGACAGAAATAAATATCAGAAAGAAAAGGCCCAACGAAACAGTTCTCTCCAATTTGTCTATGAATTCGGTTCCTCTTTCAAAAGCATAACTTATATGCTCTTATAAACAAGGCGCGAAATCCTTCTCGCATATGTTATTCATGTCGTTTAACATTTTGACAGCGTGAAATCATTTAAAACCCTCCAAGAAAATTGGTGGCAATCAGAGAACGGTAATTAGGAAAATGCAACCTGGATATTCGAAAATCCTCATTTTAAGGAGATGCTGCATCTCACTGCTTGATATCGATCAGTAATAAGATAGGTGACTTCCTGCAAGCAAGGAAATACGGCGATGAAACTAAAAATAAACCTCGAAGAATTTCAGGCGGAATGGCTCTGTCGGCGACAGTCAACTTTGATGTGGTGCTCACTTCACCAGCCTCATTGATTACTGTAACACGGATCTCACCGGCGTGTTCCTTCTTCACTTCAGACAATTCAAGCGTGCTTGCATTTTCTTTTTCTATAATCTTCACTCCATCATCGCCATCCTGAAAATCATTTGTTTTTGTTTTTGTTTTTGTTTTTTGTTTTTTTTTTTTTTTTGCTGCAGCATTTCAGCAACAAAAATTGATGGTTCATCATAGCGCATATGTGAGGCAGTGGAGTTGAACTGAATTCTGATTGTGTTTAAAAACAACGTTTGACAGAACTTTCTTGTGAAGTCGAATAAGCTATCTCAGGTATCCTATCACAGTGATCCTGGTGATTCTGTCAAACATCGCAAAGGAGTTCCTTCATTCAGGCTTGAAATGATTACCTCAGCAGATGAATGTGTACCTGACTCAAAACGTATCATATCACACTAACAAAATGTCACTGCTGCCACATTCATTGACAGCACTTTGAACTATGCAACATAATGTAAAACTTGGATCCCAATAAACAGCATTTTCTTTTTTTTTGGAGGGGAAGGGGCGGGGAGGGAGGAAATTCTGCACGCAAATTTCAGCAGTCAGCTTATTCGAAAGTGGAAAATTTATCCCAATTCTATGTTTTTGTTCGTTTACATATTTCCGTATTTCTTCGCTACGAGGATATAGCGCTACCGTTGCAAGCATTGCTATTCGAGAGACGTAAATTTTATAGAATTTCCAAACATTTGTATATAATGTGTGAATAAAGTGAGAAAAAAAGAGTCCATAAAATTTAGCTAAACGTTCGAAGGAGCAATGATGAACTGTACTATATACTGGAAATAAAAATATATAACTATGAATAAAGTATCTCTTACATGGACGACGGTTTTATTGAGAGACCACTCGATCTTAGTCGCGTTCGATGCACTAACGCTGATTTTGAGGCGATCACCCTCCGTAGCTGAGATGTCATTCAAACCAGCGATGATTTGCGGTACGTCAGCCGTTGTTTCGGCAGCCACCAGATTTGCACTTGTTTCCACCATTCCGGCTTCGTTCTGTGCTCTCACGGTAATCACACCGGCATATTGCGCCGAATCGACGGTCAATCGGAATTCAAAGTTCTCGTCTTGAGAGATCGTAACGCCTGTATTACAGATTCATTTTATTCTATAGCCTTTTATTGCGGTCAGTCTTTACAGCTTACTGAAGTGTTCCATATGTTAACTAATTCGAAAGCTGAAGTGCCATAGTTACAATCAATAGAAGAACGCGAATGCAACAGTGAGATAGATTTTGAAATCTAACATCCTAAAGAGCTTTCGCTGAAGAATTTTGGAAAAATCTGAAGCAAAAAAACTTCTCGACCAATTCAGCATAGTTCAAGAATGAGATGACACAGATATGCTAAGAAAGAAAAAATGCAAGCAGTTCGTTGTTTATACCTGGTAGCGTTTCGTCGAGCAGTCGCCCGTTGCTGAACCACTGGACGGTTTCTGCAGGCGTTATGATAGCCTCGAAATGCGCCATTTCGCCTGGCTTCACGCGTTGATCCATTAGCGGCTTCTTAACAACGGGCAGTTGTGCTTCGGTTGCTGTTTTAACGACGTGAGTTTCGGTGATCGTCTCAGTAACAAGTCTGCCGCCCTCAGTGAGGTGTTCAGCGGTTTTCGTAGTGATCGTTTCGACGGTGCCACCTTCTTCTACTATCCTTTCTTCGATGATCCTTGTCTTACCTTCTTCCACCTTTTCCTCAGTGACAGTTTCGCGTTCCTCAACGGTAAGTCGTGCTCCTGTTTCGTCAATTCCAAGGGAATTTTCGGCAGTCACAGAAATAGTCGATGACTCGAATTTCTCGGTTTCAATAGTTAGCACGGAGATGCCATTAATGAGTTCAACACGCGTGCCTTCAGTGGAATCTCGCACCTTACGACCCCCAATTGACCACTGGTAGACCGGCTGGGGGATAGCGTCCGCATGCGCCTCGAACCGTGCTTCGGAACCTCGTTGGACGGTAACGTTACTAGGTCGTTTATCGAAGTGCGGCACAAACGGCTTGCGAGTCACCTCTAGACGTGCCTCACATTCAGCACGCCCTTCTGAGTTTTCTGCCACACATCGCAAAGTTCCGCCCTGTTTCAGTGTAACATTGTGAAACTCGAGCTTGCAGCTACCATCAAACTCGCGTATATGCACGTCCTGCAAAGCGATTCACGATTTTTCAGCATCAACATTACACTCCTCAAAATCAACCGAAATACGCCTCATTTTTAAAATCAATCTTCACTTGTATTGTACTTGTGCTTATTTTTTCTCATCATTAATCTATGTTTACAATTCTTTACAAGCACTCACTTCATCACTCAAATATCGGTTCATTGCGTCCATGTTCTAGCCAAACAATATGTTGCTTTCTTTGAATAGATTATTGTGATCTGAGACAAATAAGTGCCCTCAAGAAACGCAAAGAGTGCTAATATATTTGTTTATTTTAGAGTATTTAAACATACTTCCATTTTCTAGCGCGGTCAGTGCTGATTACCCAGCATTATTTCACACAGTTATGCTTGCTCAGAGCCGAAAAAGAACGGCACTGAAAATGAACTTGCGAATCATAGTGATAATTGTTGTTTAGTATTTCTTTATGAATAAAAATTCCGTCCACATTATACCTAATATCAGAGCCGAAAATTAGCAACTTTCGAAACAAAATGCCACGAAAAATAAAAGAGAAAACGGAAAACGCAGGACACATCTACGTGACGCAGCTCTTTCTCTGATGCTGATAATAGCTCTGAAAGGGCCTTCTAATTCAATGACGAAAGAAGCATCATACCGTTGATTCATGCAATTCCTCGTCATTCAGGATCCATGTGAGCTTTTCCTTCGGTTCCGCATCAATACGCACCTCAAAGACAGTGGTCGATCCTTCGACAACCGATTTGTCCGAGAGGCGTTCCACAAATTCTGGAGCCTTACGCCTTTTCTCAGCCGTTAGGACGGTTAACCTTGCTTTTGTCTCAAAACGGCCAACCGTGTTTTCAGCTCTAAAACAACAAATGGAAAAAGAGGATAGTAGTACTGAGTACAGCACTGAGACAGCAGAGCTCACTTAATTTTTTAGAATCATATAGCGTCTATCGTATTTCTCTATAAAAGTTAAGCAAAAGTATTCAATTAAAATGAGGCAAAACTTGCGTGGATCGCCAAAAAAAAAAAAAAACAAGGAAATACCTATAAATTAAATTTCATGGAGCTCAATTCCGCAATTATTTTGCATTTAGAAAATAACGTTCACCTTCCGAGAGTTTTATTTGCTAAGGGTTTTAACACTGATCATATATATTACAATTTTGAAATTGAGTATTTCCTGAAACGTTTATTTCAGCATTAAAAGCGCATTTTAAGCATTTGTTGTAAGAATTTTGCGAATAAATTTTTCCTTGAGAAAAAATTTTGCCTAACGAGCAACATTCACATGACAACATCAGACATCAATAGCCAATAGCTCCAACTCATTGTGTCTATGGAGATTTTTTTCTTTCTTTTTCTTAATTTTTGAAAAAGAAATCTCACCTGCACAAAACTGTTCCCGCATATTGTGTTGAATCGAGTGTTAGCCTATGATCGTTGGCGTTGAGTGTTTCTATTGTAACACCGGAGGCAAATTTATCGAGTTTTTGCCCATTTAGGAACCAAATAACTTCAGGTTTCGGATTGCCCCTCACTGATGTTTCGAACACAGCATTTTCACCATATTTTACTGTCTGAAATCGTCAGTCTTTCAACAGTATTACCTGCAAATCTTCAGCAGCTTCTCCAGAACAATGATTTCTCAAACGTTGTTTTTTTTTTGGGGGGGGGGGGGGGGGAAAGGGGAATGGGAGCTGTTGTTTATTAGTTCTTGAAACAATTCTTCCAGTTCAGTGGGACTGACTCAAAACTTCCCCTTTTTTGGAAGTAAAAGTTGCCATTATTTCTTGCTTATTTTGTAAAGAAGAGAGAAAGAAGAATAAAGAGAAGATGTTGATTGAATCAACAAATGAATGCAATATAAGGTTTACGCTTCTAATGCCTTTTGCGAACAAGTTGAATAATTTCTGCCCAAAATATTGCAAACTAGGAAAATAAACATCATGGATGCATGACTTGAAAACTTCATTCGGTCTTTACCTTTCTCCAAAATTGTCACCTGAGGAGTGGATAATCCTTTGAATGGATTCCTTTATTTAAGCTTATATAACCCTAAATGATATGCTTTTCTGTTCTTGAGAAAGATAAAAGATGATTTGCCTGGTCTTCGATATCCTTGACGAAAGTGGGTGCCGAACGTGATTCCTCTTCAACAGGTTCGACGACTACACGAGCGCGACTCTCAGCTTGACCGTGCTCGTTGATTGCTGTGCACACCACCTCACCGTCATGCTTTTCGGCATTTGCTGAACTGATTTCGATCCTATATACTCCATTGCCCTTTTCGATAATTTCGATGCCATTCTCGCCCGAAACAACCTAAATAAATCCAACTATCCTCTAATAAAGTGCAGGCTTCATGACATTAATCTTATTATTTCTTTAAAACTAAATGAGAAAAATTTCGTGCTTGCGTCAACTCCAGACCAAAATAGATCGCGAGGTCGTTTCGGTCAGATCAGGTGGTGTTAAAGACGTGAAGAGCTCACAGGCAGAGCAAAGACGTCCCAGCAAGGTTAATGTGGAGGGCATAAAATAGGATAATGTGCTCGTACATTTATTTCAGTTTCCAGACTACAGATTGTAGAGATTTCGCAGCGCCGAGTGTGCCTACGTGAGGGTGCCGGGAGCAAGAGGAGATCGAACGGTAGCGTGGAGCTCGAAGGATGAGACGACGGCAGGATCGAGGTGACGATAGAAGTTATGCTAATGAACAGGTTTCTTTTGTTCGCACGTTGTACTGTATAAGTGTGGTAAACTGTTGCCTTGATAGCTGTGCCGGCTAGCAGGCTATTTGCCTGAATTAGAGTTCAGACCGTGACGAAGACTTGCGACTAGATCGGCCAAAGGGACTTAATCCTTGCAGTGTAAATATTCTGGACATAATTAATGTACTTCGGAACATACATATTCCAGGCCGTTCACGTAATTCTTCCAAAATCCTCGAGTATTTGGCAGTTTTTAATCTCAGATTGTTAAAAAATTCTTAATTAATGAAAATTTTCAGTAATGAAATAGGCTGATCAATGATAATCGCCTACAAGCAAAAATTAGAAAAGATTTCAGCTGTTCAAAAGTTTTCTTGCAAAATAAATCTCACCTGTATGTATCAGCTGTTACATTACTCCCATCATTAACACGCTTTCAAAGAGCTCAGTAGATATTAAATATAGATATAACACACTAAAAGCTGACCAAGACATTTTCAAAGTTTATTCCTTATCGCAGATAAAGGTTTGAGTACAATGATAGCAATCCATCATTTTCAGTTTCAAACGCTGTTGTGTATGTTCTCATTAAGTGTACAATACCTAGCATCCCAAACATTCGCTAAACCAAATGTAAATCGTCGACTCGCAACACATCAGTTGTTTGTTATATGCTGACCACCCATGCTCGAATAGCGTTTGTCCGCACCCCCGCTTAGCCGTGTACATAACAGTTGTTTCAATGAGCGCTGCCCAAACTTTTTTCATCTCTTCCCACTTCCATCGCACCAGCTGACCAATATGAGCAAAGTGTGCGCCAAAAAGCGCATCATTTTAAGCGCTTAGCAAAAATACAGATCCTTCTCGCTGTTCGATAGCTTCCATCGTCACAACGTAAACAAATGAGCTCGATGATGAACTATGGGTAAGATGAATGTTCGCAACAATCATAATAAAAATAAGAAAAAAAAAGCTAACCGTTTTACCGTTGATTGAGAACGTGACTGTTGGATCAGGAAAGCCATTTAGCTCAGCCTCAAGCATGAAGCTATGGCCTTCTTGAACTATTTTGTCCTCAAGTGGTCGTATGAATTGTGGTGGCGCTGGTGGAACCCTGACCTTCAAGCGACCATCGCAACTTTGAGATCCGAGCCGATTTACTCCCTAAATGAGTAGAACAATGTTAACACTAAAACACTGATAATTTGATAAAGTTCAAATTGCTTAGCAATTCTGCTAGTGTTGAGCATCTTATTAAATAGAGGAACATCTGCGCATAAACTACAAAGTTGATGCAGTACTTTTTGATTTCTCAATAGAAACATGATGCAAGGTCTAATATCGTTTCCGTTTTGTGCATCAGAGAGATAAGTATCAACTCTCCGAATAAGAAAATAACACACCTGGCACGTGACCACTCCATCAAAATGACGCGAAACGTCCTGTATTGTAACAATGCAAATGCCGTCTTCGCTAATAAATTTAATCTTGTCGGATTCTGAAAGCGGAATCCCGTTGACCAACCATGTGACCTGAAAATAGAGAAACTCACCCAACGGGTATGACAACGATCACTGAATACTGCGAATAATGAAAAACTAATAGGACGGGAACAGTGACTCACCTCTGGATTAGGGTCGCCTGTGAGAACAGCCTTAAAGCGAACTGTATCGCCTTCGTCACACTCCACATCTTCAATTGTTGCCTAAATAAAACATAAATGAAATGATGAACACGTCCATAGACGGATATTTCGTTTGTACTTATAAAGTTCCGAGAAACTCAGGTAAATCATCTTTCAGTAGTTTAATGAGTCATTCCAGTTTTTATCACCATTCTTTGCACTCTACAGGCTTTAACTACAAAAACTATGAATATCGGTGAGATAGGATTGCGGTCTATAACGATAAAGGGGTGGCCGATGAAAACGAGATAAAAGAAAGTGGCGATTTTGCTTGCTGTGTTAGCATTTTCTGGAAGAATCAGTCGTAAATTTCGATGATGCAGCTACTTCCAGAATAATGTAACCTTATTTGCGAATAGTGCAAATAAATATTTAAAGGTATACTTGAAATTCGGGAGCGACATGATTTCTGTCGGGGTCTGGCTGCACAACCAGCTTCGCGTTCGACTCAGCCGATCCATACTCGTTTTTAATTCGCACTGTATAGACTCCAGTGTCTTCGGGTTGGGCATCGCGAATTTCCAGCTTCGCATTTTGCCCGTCGTACTCTAATCGAAAATCGTGAGAGGGCCGCAGTGGTTGCTCATCGACCAGCCACAAAAGCTCCGGCTCCGGCCATCCTTCTACCTAAATCGTGAAAAAATGAAAATGACGGCATAGCACTGAAATGCAATGTCATTGTATGCTTTTCAACCATTAGCAGAAGAATACAACGATTTTTTTTTTTTTTTTTGGAAAGGAGCGGAACGACATTCCTCAGAACTAATTTTTTACATGAGCTGCTAGTAATATTGACAGGAAGAATGTTACCTCGCATTCGAAGGTCGCCACATCCCCTTCTTTGACCTCTTGATCCTTGAGCATGTTGACAAAGGCAGGAGGTGCTGCTTCTTTCTCAACTGAAACTCAAGATTTCAGTATTCACCACATTTCAGAGAGGCCAAATGGAGAAACCAAATAGCACTTCTAAAGTGTAATATACTGAACTGCGAGATGCTTCGCTTTAAAAAGGATAAACGGCACTGCTTTAAAATGATCCCGAAACTTAGCACTAAATAATTTTATTAAGCAATTGAGTGCACTCGCTCCCTCGCCCCATCCCTTCCCCCTTTCTCCCCTTCTCTCACCCAAATCGAAATTTGCATCTTCAAGTATCGTTAGAATCACAAAATGAATACCTTTGAGCACTCTGAAGAACGCAGATGTCGATGCTTGTCCATACTCGTTGGTTGCCATGCATGTGTATCGACCAGTGTCTTCCACTCGCACAGGATCTATCGTAAGTGCGAAGAAACCATCTTCGTCGGAATAGAATGTATGCCTTTCATCCTCATGTAGTAATTCATCGTCTTTATACCTTTAATTTTTGAGGAAAACATCATTGCTGACTCGTTAAAAATTTTTCACTAACAAAATTCTACCGAAACGTGTCATTTTTTTTCGAATGGAAACCCCATTAAATTAGAGGAATCTCTTAAATAAAATTCAAACGGCACAATGAATTCAATTGAAAAATTGCTAATCTAGTCGAATGTAATGAATTTTCACCTCAAGAAATTTATCACGAGTATTTGATGGAAGTGATACAACATTGACTAACCATGTAATATCGGGTAATGGATATCCGGTGACTTTAAGGCACATTTTTGCTGACGATTCTTGTAAAGTGCGAAAACCGTATTGTGTTCTTGTGACTCGTGTTCCTTGCATATCCAATGTCGTACCTGTTGTTGCTGAAATTTGTGTCACACTAATTTCTATAACTCTCTTTTATACTTTCAAATAATCATTTACTCAGTATAACTTTGGATGCAATATTATAACTTGAAAATATTTCTTTTTCTCTCTCATATATGTGATAGTTCGCTTTATTACTCCATATGCTAATAAATGCCATCCAAAAAGGCCATTTTCGAGTATCTGTGAGGTCTCTTATTTCTTAGTTGAGAATTTACCGAAAACCTACTCCAATCAATTGAGCTACTTCCACCACTGTATAAACTGGTCGATGATCCTGTTGGAGAGATTACAGGAGGCGATTTGACCTTCTTCCGGGGTGGTCCTTCTTCGGGACCTGAAAACACTGCTTATTGATTTTTGTGATCTCATAAGATATGCTGACAACAAGCTGGTTAGATTCGAGTGATGTTTTTTTTTTGTTTAGTTTTCTTTGCGTTTTGTTTTCACTCTGCATGCTTGAAGTGAGCAAACATGTGATGAAAAGAAAAAAAAGAATGAATTGCCAAGCACTTCTCTCTTGTACAACATTAGGCGTTCACAGTGTACCACAGTTAGATGCATACCAAAAAAAAAAAATCAATATACATCCGCTGGATTATTTGAAAATTGTAAATAAGTAAAGACGAATTGTAGTGGCAACAAGGCATATTATCCATCATCTAAGCATATATTCTGATTTTTTTTTGAAGACGACCATAAATGTTTTCTTTGCGGAATTTTGCTCCCGGAAGGATCCTGAAGTAAAAAAAAAATTCTTCGAATTAATTCAGTGCGAGAAACTGAAATTGGCTATTGATTAGAAATTAATAAGATTCAAAATAAACGTACATTCTAGGAGCCACCGTGAAAGAAAACTTGAAATTTCAACGAAATGTACTCAGTGATAAAAAATTACCCAAAAATTTTCTGCTAACTGCAATCATGATACTGCAATTAATAAAGAAAAAGATTTTGAAACTACCATATGGTAAAATGCGCTCATTTTTTGAAGAATAAACTGCATCTTACAGAAATTAAATTTACAGTGGTGAATATTTTGGAAGGGTATGCAAATACCATCGAAGATGGGCAACATCGGCAAATAAAATTTGAAGAGCGCCTTTACCGTTGAAGTAGCTGCTCTTGTGTGAAACAGTGGAATACTCGCTGAACTCGGATCTGATATCACTCATATTCATATCAAATTCGGTCGTTGTTTCCGTTTCGATATCTTGCTCAGCAGCTTAAAAGATTTATTATAAGTAAATGACTCACACCATGATGGATCGACAAGCTCGAGGCCTCCTTCCTCGGCATCAGTCAGTTCAATAATGTACATGCAGCGTAGAACCATTGTCGCACGAGTGAGTAGAGACCCAAGCAATAAGTCAAAATTGGAAAGTGTTGCTCGAGTACTTCGAGAAGTTCAGGGTCGCGCAAGAGCCACTAAGTACTGCGGCATGATTTGCCCGAAGAAGCAGCGAGGGGATGATATAGGCCGCCAAGAGCACTCTATGTTGCAGCAGCTCAGGCTTTCGCTGTCAGGTGCTAGAGAGCAAAATTATCTCACAGAAGCACCACTTTACAACGTGCGCCTAAATCTCTCACTCTCTATGCGTTAAGCAAACCCTCGACAGCCCCCGCATTGACGATCCGGTAGTGCTTGGCTGCTAAGCGCTCCAGAAGCACGCATACATCATCGAATCACATTTTTATTTGCCGCTCTCCAATCACCTCCGGCTGCTGCAGTCGCTTTCTTTACTTGACGCAGGCTCCTCAATTATTTTGTTTATCGTTTGTGTTTTGCAGCACCTGCGCGGTTTCGCTCTGATGCATCTCCTCATAAATCATCAATCCTCCTCTATTCGTTTTTCTCTCATTTATCTCTGCGCAGGATTTCCTTCGACGTGATAATTTTTTCGAACGAGAAATAATCGCTATTTTTAGTGGTGAATGTGACATCCAGCATATACTCTCATCAATTATTCCGGATGTATTTCATCAAGGTGGACCACACACAGTCTCGGAATCACTCATTACGAACAACAGTTCTATTTCGGTTTTTTTTTCCTTTATTGACTGCAAGTGCTAAATTGAAAACATAACATTGCTTACATGTATTTTCCTGAAAGGATAATTATAGGCGATCGCCACCTACTTCTTTTCCTTTTTTTACGCATAGAAAATATGTCTCTAATTGCTGGAATCATTTCGATGTTCAAACTTCAATAGTTTTTAATGAATCGTAATTAATAGTTGAACTCACCAAGTAATTCTTTCATTTCTTGTATATCTTTGAGCCATGCTTGCCGTACAAATTCCACAGATGCCGCATCTTTAGCGCGGATTCGAAATTCTGGAAGACCCGCTTCGTTCGGCTTCAATTCTAACGTATTGTCTTCACTTTCCGATTGTTTTACGGTGTATTTGTCCAACTGAAATGACGAATGCGCTAATAAAGGGTGAATCATTCAAATTTTGCGAGAATTCTATGAGTTGAACACAACAGCGATGCGATATTTTGAACTAAAAACGAACGCTTAATATTTTATCGAAACTTATTGTTAGCATAAAGCGTTATATAAAAGCAATTTAAAATTACATCTATTATCTTTTTAATTACTTTTATAACTGCAATAGAAAATCAAATAAAAAAGAGTTTCGTAATGAATTTTCTCTCGCTAAGGAGAAAAAAAAAACACTTTACTTTTAATTTTTTTGCAGTTGCATAGCATTCTAGAATATCCGAATAATCATCGCTGATCCAATGATGTTTCAAAAAAAAAAAAACCTCATGGAAATCGATAGAGAGTAAATATGAGAGGAGAAAGTTATATTTTATGAAATACAATCAAATTTTTGATCAATTTGATAAGCTTTCGCTTTTCTTTTCATCTATCATGTATTAATATTTCGCAGTTTGATTTAATGAGAGGCATTCTGCAACAGGAGAAATCCTTTTCAAGGAGCAAAATTCATTTCGCAACCTTATACATTCAATAACGATTCCGATGCCGACTTCTCAAGAAGAATCAGTGATCCGGTTTACAGCTGATGTAATTTTTTGCTTGATGATTTTGGATCACTATTCGATCATCATATTGACATTAGTCTCTAGAATGCATCATCAAACATACAAATAAATGCAAGGGTTAATAAAAATGCTCTCTTTATCTCTTTCAATTCTTATTCAGTGAATTATTTGAGAATCATCTCATCCTTGAAGCCTTCTCAAGAAAACGTACAACTAATTCGTTGGGGAAATTACGATTAGCGCTAACGAATAAACACTCTAATAAATGCCAACTGAGAAATGTTATGCAAAATTCATTCATTCCATTTCCATCAGTTGAAAAAGAAACACTAGTTTTCACTGTATTTTCATTAAGATATCAATGCAAAGAAAAACTGAAAAAAAACCCATTGCAGCATCTGGCGCAATATGCGCTTCTCTAATTCCACTCAATAGACTAGTCATTCTCATGAAAATCGAAAAACGAATAAAACAACAACGATAGCATATTTTCGCCGAAACGGTCACTTATACAAATCACTTACAAAAGATTTAAGCTAAACGGTTAATAAATGCCTTTCCAATACCTTTCGTTTTGAAGAGAATAGAGCAAATGAACGTCAGTATAGAACGAGAACCTTTTGCATTGATTATACTCATTGTCGTCATGTTAATGGGCCTTTCTTGATATGAGTATATCATTCTTGTTGTTTGTCAATGTGTTAGATACATGGATCGGTAAAATTGCAGGAGATTTTCATTAGATACCTCCCAGAAATCTTCCCATCTGAGAGGATTTCAGGTAGCAAATAATGAAAGTTCTTGCGATATAGCCGGACCATTGTAGAGATGAATACTGATCAACGTTAACGAGATTTTCAGTTTAGCCTGTTCTAAATTCACCTTGTTGGCATTTTACCATTATACCCTTTGCAGACCTTCACTAGGCCCTAGTCGCTGTCATCTTTTCGACCATAGTAAAACACCAATCAGATTAATTTGCTGCACAAATATTTGAGCCAACAAGCCTGCTATGATGTTTGCCCGTGCATTTGTACCAAAGCTAACATGTTGCCTATGCACTTAAAGACAAAACGTTCTTCTTGAAGCAGATGTGTATCAAAGCGTCAATTGCAAAATCGTTTTTGAGTCTTATCACATAGGTCAGTTAAATTAGAGCAAAATTTGTGGCACCTTTAGGTTTTAACAGCTCATCAAGGATCAAATGATAATTAAAGATAAGCGATCAGTCTATGATTCACATTAAACTAGCCAATTTTCGTCATTGTAGTTTTCGCTGCAAGTCAACAGAGTTTAGCGGACAAACAGATAGACATACACACAGTACATACACATACACACGCTGATATACGTCCAGGCATGATGACACTAAAGTGCTCACTTGGAAAAATTTGCACCAGCGAATTTAAGAACAAACGAACAAATTTTTTTCCAACGCCAGCTAGCCGGCGGTAATAATATTCAACCAAAAATTCATCATTGGCGTGCACTCAGCTAGCTGCATAACAATTGGCAACTTTTATAACACTATTACGGGCGGATGACTTGTAAGTGAGGAGCTGCTTGAGAAGAAATTCGCTTCATAGGCTCATTTTATGATGAAAAAAAAATGCT
Organism: Ascaris suum; assembly: GCA_013433145.1. Lineage (NCBI taxonomy): Eukaryota > Metazoa > Nematoda > Chromadorea > Rhabditida > Ascarididae > Ascaris > Ascaris suum. The sequence goes on along the minus strand of CM024191.1, from coordinate 5,107,677 downwards.
AATTAAATTCGATGATGATAGTTTTGGTATATATGAAACCACTTTAGGTGTATTAAAGAAAATAACCAACCCTGATGGTTGCGTAATGCTTATATGTGACAGGTTCTACTTTATCGTTCCTCTCGGTGAGCATTAGCTTATTCTTGAATAGAAATGCGTAGCGCTCGCTGGCCTCTTCATTGCCTTCCCAAACAAGGAAACGATCCTATAAAGCAGAGTGTAATTTATACTTTTTTCGGAATACAATTCTCTCCCTCTCCCTCTGACTTCTTTCGTTTCGTTATTTCATGAAACGTTAGATATTGGCAAGAAAAACGAGAATTCTTTAGAAACATAAACAATCAAATGAGCACTATAAGTAATCAAAATTCATTGAGTTCTCGCATATTTATCATCCCGCTCCCCTCCTTCTTGCTACCTTCTCCGTTCCATTATTAACCTTAAACAACTATGGTACACAGAAGCAACACTCTTAATGTGCTGTCGAATAAAAATTGTATTATGACATTGCCTTCTAGTGTTTTTCCGATTCTGATAGCAGTCAATACTGATAAAGGAAATGAATTTGTGATCGCTGTCAAGAAAAGAAACATTAACGAGCGGAGAATCGTCGACGCTTCTAATAGCGTTTTTGCTGCAAAATATAATCAATTCACTTCTATTGCATGCATAGGAATTTAGAATAAAATTTAGCTGAATTTTTTTGGCATAATAAAAAAAAACTTGAAACGAAACTCTTACGATTTCTCGAACAACAATAAATGTCAAGTTTTCAATAATTTGATGAAAAGTTGTCTAACATGTCTATAGAGACGTCCAAGTCTGTTTCTATCTCCCGGGTATTGTTCGATGTTGTTGATAAATTCCATATCTTTAGCCCGTTGTGGTACACTCAATGTTAGTTCCAATGCTTTTTGCATACTTTTAGTGCTGAGTTTAGCTCGTGATGAATACTTCACGAATTCCTGAAAGATCGAAAATTATAACTGATAAGAATTTTCACATCATATACTTTTAATCAGCTAATTAATACCGCTATATATATATATATATATATATATATATATATATATATATATATATATATATATATATATATATATATATATATATATATATAACTCATCGAATGCATTTTTTGAAGAAGAAAAAACAATCATTATTTCATAGTTGACATGGTTGAGATGAGTCTGACTTCAAAAATGAGATGATTACGCACAATTTAAAAATTGTCTTTTCTACTTGCAAAAAAAAACTTTTTTTTAAAGTCTTCGAAATATATTCCAATTTGTTTATTTCAATCTGAACACAATTTCAGCTCTCACAGTGTGATGCGTGTAGAAAATGGTTGTTCCACACAAATTAATCACCTAGGAGCGTCTTCTCCTCAATGGGCGATATGTCAATGAGATGCCGCGACGTTAAAGCACTACAGATGAGCACCAAATATACGGATAGAAATCAAAAGTACTCAACAACATAAGACAAACAATAATCAAATTCCTCTTTAAAAGGCCGAAAAATATTAAAAAAGCATGATGCTTTGCTCACCTTGAAATAGTTTTGATATTGAACCATTCTATCGGCAGCATTTTTCAAATAGTCTTCATAAGTCTTCGCACCTGCATCAATCTTGTCACTCAACTCCTGAAAGGTATTATTTCCAACTAAAGTATATCCAAAGAAACCTTTATACTAAGATATATCCAAAGAATGATAATCTCTCTATTTCTTATTGAAATGACAGCGAAGATGCAAACAGAGTTGAAATGTGTTTTTTTTACTAACATATATTTGGCAGAATCTGTATAAGGTCCACCTCGGATAAGGAGACTCTAACAACAACTCTAACTCCTTGTACGGCAAAATTTATTGAAATACCAAAAATGGCCTGTGGAAAAAAACGCCATGTAGCTAGACGCATTTCAGCAGAGAACGTAACAGGAATCTACATATAATATATATATATATATATATATATATATATATATATATATATATATATATATATATATATATATATATATATATATATATATGTACATCTATGTATTTAGGCACGGTCGTATGCATATCTAAGCATAGCCTTCATAAGTCTTCGTATCTTCGCACCTGCATCAATCTTATTGCTGAATTCAACGTATGCAGATTTTTTCGCAGAATTATTACTTCGATCACATTTGCAGATAACAACGACTGAACGAGAAATATTGAAGCGAAGAGAAATAATAGAGACTTTTGCGCTTTGAAAATGAGATAAGGAAGTCTTACAAGTAGCCTTATTTCAGACAACGTTATACTTTAAATGAAAATTTCATAAACTTTGCAGCTATAAAAAGCGCTACTTTTTAGCAATAAAATTTTCTTCGCACTTAAACTTCGATGCGAGAATACAGATGAGGAGATATGCATTTCCATAACGCTCTTTCCAATAAATGGATGAATGTATCAAAACTGTCGATACCACACATAGAGGTAAATACATTCCGGTCATGATGACTCTTAAAAACCGAAAGAAAGGAGTAAAATAAATCGCCTTAAAAGGAACTATCATACCAATATTATCAATACGAGAGCATTTCATATCGAAATTAAACTGCGAATAAATTCATCTACATTGATCCAGGAAATGACAGAAATGGTCGGTCGACGCAATGGATACTGATGCTACTGTCAATGATTGTTAATATGCAATTAACTATCGTCGTCAACTCGGTAATGGTTTATTACTCTATGAGAGGCTTTAAAATGGTAACGATTCATAAAATGTTTTTGCAATAATTTTTCAATATTTTGCAAACGACGTAATTTAATGTGCAATCATATATTAGTTGCAATTTTTGCAATCGCATTTTAATGGAGCGAATTTTCAGTGGATTTAAAAATAATTAAAAGGATATTTTCACATCAAAACAACAAGCAATTCTTTAACATCATTCGATGGAATTTAAATGATTGATGCATATATTGCGTAATCTACATTCTACTATTTGAAATTAATATTGCTGAACTTTTGAAGTAACTGGCTTCGATACGCTCATAGGCTCTAAGGCAAATCGATAATGAGATCAGAAGCAAGACGAAGCATTGGTTCGTATTCGCATAATCCAAATAAGAATAAAATAAATGCATAAGATTTGCATTAGATTTTCCAGTTGGAAAATCAGGTGGAAAATTTCCGTTGAAACTGTCACAATATGGGCTTTCGCATTTTAACCCATCAAATCAAGCAGCTCCTCAAATATACAAAAGCAACAACGAAATGACCACCAACGCGTCTTCTAATGGTACAGATCTCATCATAGATTTAAACCAAATTTCGTTTGGAAATTTCACACCGATTTCATATGCCAATATCTTAGAGAGAAGGGGTAAACGACAACATAACGAAATGAGGTTATTAGGTGGATAATATCGATTGAATTTTCTTTATGAAAGCGGAATTCGTAGATTCAAAGGCTGAAAATGAATATTTCTCAATAATTTCGGCAGTTTCTGCGGGTGGTTTCCATGCAGCAAGGGTGCAAAAATTTATTTTCTATGCAAACAAAATTGGCATCTGAAGCAAAGCCTGTGACATGGCAAGCCAAGACTTCTGGTGCCAGAGTTCATTGCTTAATTCAACGATGAAAAATTTCTTGCTTCAGCATCAAGCAACTACATATGCAAACGGTATTCTGACCACTTCTGGCAGTATAGAAGTAGGCATCCCGCAAGATAGAGAGCTCCCACCATTGTTATTTCCGTCGTTCTCTCCGATTTAGAGGCATTCAGCGTGGGAAGCAAGGCAGTGATCTGCACTCATGACATTCCTCGTCTATACTCATGCAGCCCCGCATGAATTTCAAAGGAAGGAGGCAAAAATTAGAAGCCAGCGAGAGTGTGCAAAGAAAATCCTGACTGATCCTCAAATGAATCTAAGTCGATCCAAAACTGCAGGACCTGATTTTAGCACAAGCAACAGCTAGTCAAGTTCCGCCAGGAAAAAAATTATGAACAATGACACCGAAGCTTTAGACAAAATGATAAGGAATGAAGTGGACACAATCAAGAGTATTCGCTTTAACTATGAAAATATCTTGAGGAATTGCTCCAGATCACTCTGTAATCTCATAACTCTGCTTCGATACCTATAACCCAACACTGCTCACCTTTAGGTTGAATGTTCATTGTGTCAAAAAAGAGAAATTTCCTTTGAAATAACTAGAAATGCGACTAAGAAACACCTTGATATGATGCAAAAGACCACCAATGATGTTGGAAGAATTTGAAAAATGCGTCAATACGATCACGTAATAATTCTGCAAACCCTGTCAAATTGGGTAACACAGGAAAAGTAATTGAGTATGCGCATTAGGCAGCATTAAACAAACTTCTTCAAAGTCGCAGCAGCAGCTACCCGTAGAATCTTCTGTAAAATGCCCATCATGGCTAAACTCAGAAAAAGAACCAGCTAAACCAACATTAACAGACTGGAAGTGTTCGGCCGGTCGATCAATAAATATTGAGTGCCTCACGAAGTGGATGTCACCTTACACATTCTTCCACATTCACATACTATGGTAAACAATTGGGAAACTGCGCAAAAAACATTACCATAGGTGCAAATTTTTCGCAGCCTTAACTTCATCCTTAAGTATTAGGGAAACCTTCACTATGTTTATAGGTGGTTTTCAGAGGCAACGAGCAAAAACTTCACAATCTTCGTATGATTTTAACCCTTGATAATCAATTCTGTGTCAATCACTTTTAGATATTCAAATGAAAGTAAGTAAGAAATTTAACCAATTTAACATAAATTTTGCTAAAGTAGCGTTTTTCTTATGCTAATTAGTTGAAATCAACGAAGCACCTAAATCAACTAAAATTTCTTCAAAGAGGCAAAATTTTACGCGCTCGATATGACAGATGCAAATAATATTCGTTTAATCTCATAAATTGTACCTTTAGAAATCCACAACTCGAAAGGCAACGAAAAGACAGGTACACATAAGCATCCATATAAGCTGTTAAGACAGACTGTAATGTGCTTTCATAGAAATAACGTTGCAAAATGGCTCTAGTAATAACGCAATTTACTAACGTTATGAAGGTGCAGCATTAGCAGGGAAGAGAGGTAAAAGGCTGAGGAAGAAGCATATGAAAGATTTCAAATAGTCATAATTCATGAGCCAAAACATCACATTGGAACATTTGAACATTCCAACTTTCAGATCTTCCCTTGTTGAGGTGAAGTGAGAATTTGGTAAGCATATATTCGTTAGAACTTTTATTTAAAAAATATCAAGCGGTCATTGAAGACATTCTTGATGTTTCCACTAACGGTTTTTTTAATGGACATATTTTAGGGTCATCGGTTACATCTTTAACCAAAATGGAGGTGGACAAGAACTTAAACAGAAATAATAAAAAAAAAGCTGCAAATAGGCTATGGAATTTCCATATTTCGTATTGCAATAACCGGAAAAATGGACAGATATGCGGCAAACACATGAATATGAAAGACTAGGATTCAGAAGCGACCAACATATATGGATATGTACGATAGAGCATATAGCAACTCAATTATGCAAATATTTCACTTTGTTTTATTTTCGACATATGGATCAAGCAAATGCAAGCAAAATATGTAAATAAATAAGCGGCGGATAGACAACTCAATTAGAATGCGAAACGTTGAAAAATGAAACGCATAGATAAACATATCAAAACAGCTCATACCTTAAATGTTTTAGTAAATCGCCTCATCAGACAAAACAATTTCATCAATTATCGACGTGTAATATAGCTTGCACAAAAAAAGTATTCGTATTTTAATTGCGCTGATCGATCGTACAATCTTTTCTTAAATATGAACAATGTTCAATGAAACTCTCATCGGTTATAATAGGCATAAAAATTTTACAATGAATTTGGGTGAGTAAAACTTTTTTTCGAAGTTGAAATATCAAAATGAAATTTGGCATAGGATTGCAATATGCGGTGCATGCAACGCTAATAAAATTTTGCGACTTTAGTATTGGTGATTTCGCAATTGAAGAACACATCGGCTAAAAAGGCTCACAAATACCTATATGCGTATAGATATAACATCATTACTACAATACTTGCAAGTAAAAAAATTTTACAAAGTGCAAAAAAATGATCACCGAATTAGTGAGTTTCTTCATATTTTGGCACCAACTATCGCTCTTATTTCAAGACATTGTAATGTTTAAATGTAACTCGGAAGCCGAAAACTTCCCAAAATTTTTGAGCGAGGAAGATTACTGAGAACGGATTGAGAAGGAATTAACGCTGTTGAGAAGGATTATCAATGTCGAAGGTATGGCACCATTTTCCAAAACTTCTAGCGCACTATGACAACAAGTGTAATCGTTTCCGTAGTCGCTTCCGGTATCGTTTAAACACGATGTTATCATATTCAAAAGAAGCTAATCTTGGTTTTACTGCACAATGGTAAATACGTCGAAAAGACTTTGCAATACAAGCAAAGGAAGGAAGAATTCAACATGAAAATCCTCACCAGTTGATCATACTGTGGTTTAGACAACGAGACGATAGTGCATAAACAATGAATATACTAGAACCTCGTTGCCAAAGAAGCAGGAAAGTCAACCATGACTGTCTAAATTTATAATCCAATTCCTAGCTTCTATGCAAGCAGTTGGATTATTTGTCCTCATTGTGATCAAGTGATCAAGGAAGTGATCAGATGATCAAGGAAGCAATATGCAAATTTTACTTCGTTACAAAGTTATTTTTGTATATCGTTATTTTGGGTCGACGAAATTTACGCGGAAACTTCCCGCGAAATAGGTTGTAATTTATTTTAAAACGAAAATAACTACCATATGATTAGCATGAGGAATAATAAAAACAAAAAGTGTAATCAATGAGCGCAATGAAATAGAAAAATCATTCGAATCTATAATTGATCATAAAAAAGTCGACAACGCTTAGTCGATTTTAAATATTGCTTCTCCATAATTAACTCATCGTTTTTTCTACAAGTAGAGTCATTCCCAAAGTATAGGCATTTTTGCTTACCGGAAAAAAACAATTTTAAAAAATATGGTCGGTTTAAACCGATGGAAACGGTATGAACAAGGAAAAATTATAGTGCACTACACCATATCATGTGTATTTAATTTGTACCACACACGAAGAAATTAATTTTTGGCGAAATGCCAGTCTAGGATGTTTAAGAATTTCTAAATATTATCGGATTTTCCCAATATTTTCCCATATCGGATTATACATCCTTTTGAGCGCATCAACACGTACCACATTTTTCAAATTCATAACGGAGAAGGAGATTATTTGAATGGGTGGAGATGTTTTGTGAGAAGATTCCTTTTCACTCGACACTTTAGAGAGTTTTTAGTAGAAGTAAGCGTTCATTTGAGTTAATAAAACACCTAAGAGAGAATTTCAACGCATAGAAAAAATCTGACGTTTAAAAATTTGCAGTGAATATTTTTATGCATATAAACCTATAAGAAATAAATTTGCAGTTTGTGATAAAAATTTTCTCATGCAAACATTAAGCCAACAATCTAAATCCACTTCTCTATATCCGTTTGATAGGTAACAATAGTATGCGAGATGAAACGATCATATTAGTGCGCATCACACTTTTGGAAAAAACTATATTGTATCCGCAAATGCTATCATTTTGAATTGAAGTTTTCAAAACGAAGAGAACTATTGCATTTTTTATTTGGCAGCAGTGGTGATGTGGAGAGCTCTAATTTTGCTGATAGGATGAAGAGAACACATATTTCTTGTGTTTTCTCTTCCTCTCCCCTCTTATCCTACTGAAATGAATTGAGGAACCCAATATAGCAACATGCTAATATGATGAATCGGCACAACTTAATCACTCGATACTAGTTAGACAAGAAAGACAATCCTTATAATATAAGCGTTTTGCTATGATCAAGTTAATTAATTATATATTCGTGGTACAGAGTGGATAAAATTCAAAAATTTCAGTATCGTAAAAACCCCGTAACTATACATCTTCCGCTTGTTTTTTCCCTCAATTTCAACAAGTTTTTCGCGTTTTCAACTCAAATACGCCTTGGTGGATAGATTTGTATCTAAATTTCATATGCACTTCTTTATCAGCTGAATAGAAAATGCTTTCCATGCTTCTATTGCAATCAGTCTCGAAACAAAAAGAAAATATTAGTATGAGAGAGTTTTCAAACAAAAAAATCCTGGTTAACAACAACTTCAACAGAACCTTTGCAATATTAGATACTGAACCGATTTAGTGGATGCTACTTCTATATGTGTTTTCCTATAATCACATGGCAACCGGCTGATCGTAGAAGTAAAGCCATTTACTTCGGCCATGAACAGGCAACTACAACGATCATCTTAACTAGGCTAGACATGTGAAACAAACTTATATGATCTGGTGGTCCCAAGCAACATTAAATAACTGGACCACACACTGACAATACCTCAGCCTCGGACCCGCTTGATGAGGAGGAGAGGTGGAGACAGCCGCAATTTTAGAATTTTCAGGAAGTAGGCGTAGGTCGATAGATAGAAATTCCAGGAAATTGAAAATTTTTTGAATTTACAAAAAGAACATTTTCGGCATATCCCCTCAAAGGGCCTTTGCTAGCAGTGACTTGAATGAACTAGAGTTCATTCAAATCACTGCTTAGCAATTTTGCCATTGATTCACTCACTAGTCGAAAAGAGATCTGCGGCAGCTCGCCTATTGGCAGCCACAAATTTCTGTCGGGATTGAGCTGCAGACTTTTTTTTGGGAGGGGGAGGGGAGATATAAGAGAGAGTGCACAAGAGTGTGATCCCGACCCCCCCCCCCCCAACCCCATAGATTTGTTTTTAAGTGCGCTTTATTATAGAAGGCATGGCAGGCATGAAGAGTTGAGGAAGATGTGCAGTGGAGGCTTGCCCGAAGCGCGATTTTTCCATCCCCGCTCATGACAGACGGTTTCTCGAAAAAGCAAGCAAAGGTATCCGCTGGTTTCTACGAATCCGCAGAAACAAGGCTTGGTGATTTCAAAGCATTTGGAAGTGGCAGGTGAAACCTTTTGGTTAATAGCTCAAACTTTCAGAAGCAGTTCAAGTAGGTACTCGATAAGGGTCGGCATGAAGGTCCAAGAAAAATCATCAACCGGCTTTAAAGACACTACACCCGAATTTTATCGTTATCTTTTCCGCGTCGGAATTGCGATTACTGGATAAGTACACAGACCATATGACACACAGACACCGAAAGGATAGCACAGTTGACAATGCGAAGTGCATTATTCAAGTGCTGAAGAACAAGAAACGAGCAAAAGAATTGCCACATGATCACGAAGACACAACAAGACCAATGCAAATATGGTTTTTTCCTCGTGCGATGATAATGCACGAAAGATGAGCGCACTGCCTAAATGCAACGTTGAGTTCCAACTGCATAAAGGTTGATGTGGACGATGCATTGCAGTGTTACTACATAACTACAGCGAAATTCGTACTGGTACTACTGCCACATCATCCGCAATTGTTATTTGTATAAGGTCGCTGTTGAATTTAGCAATAATAGTGGCGAATACTGGATTTACACTTGGAAGTCACTGAAGATATTGAGTAGTTGGCGAACATCACAGTATATAATGTTGTGGCCATTTTCAGTTCAATTTCTGCGAGTTTTTGCGCCAGTAGGTTTCTTGAGAGCTTTTCAGAAAACACAACGAGTAATGCATATTGAAAGACAAACGCAGACTAAGATGAGCTTGGCACGACCAGGGAGCGCATTCAAGATACATACAGGAACCTACTGGCGCAAAGTAATTTTTAGCGGTTGGTTATATGCTATTACTGAATCAGGCAGATGGAAGAATAAGTCGACTGTAACAGGAACGTCTAAAAAGTTGGCGAAATCGAAACTGGTGGCATTTGCGCAGATTTGAGTCCAATCCCTATTTAATCTTTCGTTCATTGAAAGTTGTAAAGAATAAACTCCAGAACAGTCGGCGCATAACGAGTGCATAAACTCTTAACATGCATGAGAGAAAACTGTGCTGTCACGCAAAATACTTCTTGATCTTCATTACGGAGATAGATAAACATTGGGGAGGGGAGGGGAGGTGTAGACGATCCTGGGGAAGAATATGCCAAATCCATCATGGCAATAAAACCGAGAGAGCAAAAGCAATGGACGAAGAAATGTGCTTTCGCTCATTTTGTTGCAAAACAAATATGTTGTCATCCAGCAACTTTATTAAAATATTCACCAAACTATTCCCTTGAAAGCCTCCGAGAAAAATCCAAAGGCAATGTTTCAGGCGAGGAACCTCTTTCACTGACAGGTGGGGAAAGTAAATGTCGATAGCATGTCTGGAAGGACCAGAATGAAGCGTATTAAATATGGTACAACTCTGTGAGAATTGGACTCTTTATTGATGTATAAAGAGGTTTTATATTTATTGATGCCACATTTAGTTAGGATTCATCGATGAGCGTGAACTGAACTTCCACAACTTTGGCATCGACCACATCGCCACTTAAGTCAAACAGATTAACATGAGCCAAAAGAAGTATGCAAAATGTAATAAGTCGGACAAAAACCTTTTTCCCATCATACAACGTTCCAAAGCTCGTGAAATTTTTTTGTAAGGCGATTGCATTCAAAGACAAATAAGTCTTGGTGCTCTTGCGCGGATCTACTAGTTTATTTCGACAACCTTTTATGCAGAACAGCGTTTTGCAGTGGTCAAGCTAGTCCACTACCGCGTAACACCGTACGATGATAGATTTCTCTCGTTTAACTGGGCGTTCAGTTATCAATGTAAATTGAGAATATTAGACTGTTTCAACTAAATTAAAATATTTTGAGAGATGAATGATGGTAATACACATAACGAAAATTCTCAGCAAAAAAGTGATATAAACTTTTATATTGGATGGTGGGTTCTTATATTAAACTAGAAGAGCTGACAATAATAAAAATAAAAATAAAATAAAAGTTATGAACTAAGTAAAAAATACTGTGAAACATAAAAATGATAGTAATGCATGTAACGAAAGTTGTCATCTAAAGCGATACAGAAACACCGTGTCGACGTGCTTTGAACAGTTGATGAAAATGGGGGTGGTTAAAGAAAGTCACTATAGGAACTTGATCGCGTAGTGGTGAAAATAGAGCAATGTGTTCATCATGTGGATAGATATGCCTGCATTAAGTAAACCATGTTTTCGCTCTCTTATCGATTTTTATACACCGAAAAATTGTTTGATACCTCTAAAAGATTGAGTATATAAAATGATAGTAATGCATGTAACGAAAGATTGAGTACAACAAAATGTTATGTAAGATTTTGCTATTAATTTACAAATACTCTAAGTACTGAGGTGAACAATCTTATAAATTAAAGATCTAAATGAAGGTGGGCAACATTGCATTCCCCCTCCTTCCATAGAGGAGCTTATCGTGAGCGAAATCATCAAATTTTACTCCCGAAAAATTTTTCAAGCCGAAAAACATTTTGCATCCACCACTTGAACCCGCTACCGAATAACACTGTAGGCGAACAAATTTCTCCCGTTCTCTGTCTTGTTGAAGACAAATGTTACTGCTATCCTCTGCACTGAAAACACGGCAGCTTATCGCAAGCACCATCCGTAGTTCAGATATGGTCAGGCAAAGTGAAGAACTTGGGAGAACAACGCCACAGGTCTAAGCGGCGTTCGTCAGCACGACATGGCGAGAGTTGCACAACCATGAGTACACATGAAAAAGTACGTTGTTCCACGTTGATCGTTCTTGATAACGACAGCGAGAACAAGTGCGGTTTCCGAGTTGTAACACTTCACCTTGGAAAATCGTCTCAGAGCTTCTTAACTATATTTTTTTATTTTTTTCTTTAAATGCAAGTTGCATCTGTGCTCGTAAAAATCGCTGTGGCTATGCCGTGTTTATGCATATATTTTGCATTCGTCTACCTATATGTCTGCTAGTTTCAACTCGACAATCACTGCAATTAGAGCTGTAAAGTTCTGAGTTCTATGTACTCATTGCGCCACATGGAAACAATTTCCGAATGCAATGTTATCAACCAATTTGTACTTTCTTCATATGAACTGCACTTCTCAACGCTCTCCAAATTCTCTGTACGTTCAGTGTACAAAAGATGAATTTAGATATAGCTCCAATAAATATGCGGCCATCACCTTATGAAATTATTAATTATAGTGTTGTCAAAGTTGGGATGCGATTAAATTCCATCAAATTCATTATTTCATTCTAATTTAGCATCGTTTCCGAATACTGCAGCCTTGACGATTATTTTTCGTTCTACGCTGCTTTCTCAGAATAGAAATTATTGTTGTGTAGAGTAAGGGACTGGCCACGAAATAAACCAGCTGGCGAGTTACTTCGCACAATTTTTTTGCAGCAGATTTAGGCATGTTTTATGGATTTTACCACGCTTCGTGATATTAAATTAGATGACTATCGACATTCGTTTTCGTTTTTCATCGGATACTATATTTGCAATGTGCAGAAACTTGAATGCGACAAGAAATATGCATATGCAATTTTTTGACGAATGCTGCATTCGAGTGAAACGAATTTTAGTAGAGTTTTGCAAAATTGCTCGCTTATCCACGGAAATCTTCTATGTGAGACATCAGATGTGTCTAGTTCGCTGTTGACTCACCGTCTGGGTGCAGTTTTCAAAGACATCACAAAAAAAACCCTAAATTTCAAGGTTTCTTATGCAATTTTTTAGTAGACGGTACAGAACACTTACAGTTCCCAAACTTCTCTAAATAAATAGAAGTATCTGATGACCGGTGACGTAGATTCTTTGAATAAAATGCTCTCTACAGCATAATTTCTTAGACATTCTAGGCTCTTCTAAATTTGGACACATAGTTATCAATGTTTTTAGGGTTCGAGAAGAAAGTACGCACGCAGCGTTTGTCTTTTTGAAGTCACGGGTTTTGATTGCTTTTTGAAATCATACTGCTCATTTGCGCGGAGAGTAACTCATGATGGGAACAAGAAAGGAGATAGGGATAGTGAGATCGATGTTGCAGTGGTGCCATCAAGGAGTCAATTATAAAAAGATCAGAAGGGTGGAGGAGGTTCTTTGAAATCCTCTTGTTTTTTTTTTTTTTTTTTTTAATTTAGCGCAGTGATGCTGCTTAGGTTCATTACAGTGAGATGCGATGAGACATCGACTTCTCCATTCTCTTCCCTTTTTCCGAGCAACATAGCCGGTAAGCACGCTTCATGTTTCACGCTGATTAATATAATATACGGCGAAAAACTTCTATATAGCGTCCTGATAGAAAACTTTGAGAGTACTTGCATTACTTCTGGAATATGATCACTTTTCTGCATTCTCAGAGTTTCATATCTGCACAGAGCATTATGGAAACGTCACACCTGTTCGTATGCAGGTATACATATGTACATTTTTCCGGTAATTTCAACTTCGGGACCGCTGAAGCTAAACTCGCGAAATTTCGTCCTATTGTAATTTGGCCCATTAAACTGATCTCTTAAGCTTATTGTTACAAGAGCATATATTAACTTAGGTAAAGAATTACAGGCAAGTAATTCCATCTAAAAATGCGCATTCAGTCAAATCACGTTTCATTATCGCTATCGTTGGGAAAGCGATTTTAAATAGAACGTCTATCATAATGATTGGTTCGCTAAAATATGAAAGCGTTATTGTGCATGTTCAATAAAATTTGCCAGGAATTTGCACGAGTAGTTCGTCCAATCAGTGCAATCGCAAAACGTCATATTATGCTCGCTTCTCCAGTACACCTTCTCATTTGTTAATATCTTCCTCTTAAGGGCGAATTTTTTTTTTTCATATCAGTGCAAATAAAGTGAATAAATTTAATATTAGCATATTAGTTGCTTATCAGCTAAGTAAACTAGTCTAAATTGGAGCTAGTTTTTAAAAAGTTACTATCCTTGCACAACTACTGTTTTCAAGTCAGTAATTTACATATCGATCATTTGCTGTGATATTTTCAGGCAATAACGATCACCGATACGTTGTGCAACAAAACCGTTAGAAAAATTAAAATTAAGTAATGAAAATTTCTCTATGCACAGTTCTTTGCCGATGAACGATAGCAGATGGATAATTACAGGAAACAAAAAAAGCGTTCATTATGATTTCGATAAACGTTACACATTTATATTTTTACATGAGAGTAAAACTTCCCATCTCTACGTGGAGACTTTTGTTAAATGGCAATTTTTCATTTAAAACACACATTTGGAAATTTTGCTTCTTTTTTTTTGACATTTGCAATTTTTATAGTAGATTTTGAGATCTATACTTAAAGAAAACAAGACGATAGTTACTTTATTGATATTATGTTTTATTGATTTTGATACGCTTATTGAGATGCTACTTCACGAGTTTAATACGCTTATCGAGTGATTCTACTTAATATCGAAGTTTTAAAAATTTCAACAATTTATTTTTAGTGATCGCTTATCAATAGACATTTTTTTTAAATTGTTGCACTTATAAGTTTCCATGAATGAATGAAATACTAATTAATGATAAACTCTCTCATAATGAATTCCCATCTTTGCTTATAATGAACTAATACCACTAAGGTCATGAACTTATGCATATCCGAGAATAGCTACTAAAATTGCACAATGACCTCGAATATCATCAGCATATTTGCTGTGGGATAAATAATATAGATAACGCTCTTAGTGAAATGAACTCCGTCAAATTCGTTAATGGTATGCAAAGGAAATACTATCGCAACGAAAGGATCCCTCGTTTAATAGTGCTATCGTTTAACTCTTCCGCTCTCCTTTTGCAATTTATTTTTCGTGCTAGCAAACAGAAACTCAGATAGAGCGGAACATATGAGCTTGTTTTTTTTTTTTTTTTTTTTTGCTTGCCAACGAACTATCACTTCGTTTGGCATTTGTAAAACGTTATGCACAAAAAAAAAAAGCCTTTCCGTTATCTAATGCAGTTGAAGCATTTGATTATCATAAACGGACGTTTATACGTCACTTCGATTTGACGCTAGATTTTGCATATGCGCAACAATGAGCAAATTCATCGTTTTTTTTTTTTGTTGCATAGGAATAACATCGAAATAAAATCTTAATTCAATCGACAAATGATGTTAGAATGCGTTAAGATATAACCTCTCAAGTTGAAGCAGCATTGTTGGCAAGCGTTGATTTGTCTATTCAGCAGCTGTTTCGCAGCTGCCCACAAAGATATTTCTGTAGCGATATATTCCGTCATTAGGTGCTTGAATCGATTACGAATCTCACTTTAAACCCCAATGAAAATAGCGCAATGTGCTCACAAAAAGCGAGAAATAATGCATATGCCGCAATATGTGCTCAAACAATCAATTGCACTTCTCGCAGTAACTTCATCTCATAGTTGCACGATGCACAATTTTTTATGCTTCTTGATGCATTTCCTCTTCAAAATAATTGCTTTAACATAAAGAAAAAATTTCTGTTAAGATTACATTCCTAGTATAGATTCCTAGTACATTCCTAGTATAGATCGTTTTTTTTTTTTTTGCGCAAATAATATTTAAATTACTACGTAAATTAGAGTGTAAAATAAAATAACGCTATCCTAGTTTATTGTTCGGCTATGAAGAAATCTCATTTTCATAACTATACGACATTTGATGTCAATGCGAAATATGTTAGTAGTGAAATTAGCATTTTCTTTTATATATTAGCGAATGTGAATAATATTTACAAATGTTGCATCGTTTAGTTAATCTATTTAGTTTCCATTGAAATTCTCAAAAATTTATTCATTCGTCTAGCTGATAACTTATATTTTCTAGTGTATTTCGATAATAGTAAAAAACTTCGATTTTACGGCTATTTTCCGATAAGACAACAGATAAATGAAATGAAAACTCAATATTTTATTGCTATTGGTTTATAATGAAGAAGAAAAATCTACGTAAATCTGCGGACAAAAAGGAAACATAAATCTGCGAAAATTATGCCAAACGCTATCAACCAAAAAAAAGTTTAGCATAAAGAAATTTTTGCCCACATCAAATTATAGGAAGATTATAGGAATGATATGGCTGAAAATAAAGGGCTTTCATATGGAATGCTTGATCGAATATCGTAATTACTTATTCTAATTTCAGAATAGCCTCCAATTATACTTCGGCATCGGTATCAAATATTCGTACTACATTCTACTTCTGTTGTGTTACGAATTAGTACCACACTTCGGGTGCTATAAATTCAACCATAATGCGCTACGAGAGAATAAATGATCGAGGTTTCTATTATAACGCGACTTTCGTCATAAGCACCAAATGCTTTCACTAGTAAAAACGATTACAACCGTATGCTAAAAACGCGGAAGCAAACATCGACCAAATTCAAAATGAATTTGCGGATAAAAGGATATTCAATTTGTGAATAAGAGGATATTTGATTTGCGGATAAGACGAATTTGTGGATACACATTTTCGGAGGATATTCGACAACAATTCCTAGTCCGCTCGTATTGCAAAATCAATGAGAGCTGGCTCCTGATAATAAATATACACAATGAAACGATACTTTGTGTACTGAATATGCTCATAAAAAACGAAAGCGAACAGTCCGCACTACTGTCTGAAAGACTCATTCATCATTTACGAAAAATTATTTATCAACAAATATGAGGCGATTTCCTTCCTACCACCCGCCTCCCCCCCCCCCCCCCCCCCCCCCCCTCCCTCCGTTCTACCTATCAAGCCGCAGCAATCAATTTAAGCGCTTATTGAACAAACAATGGCAAGAAATGCTTCAATTGCACTAAAAATATCACAAGCGGAATAAGAAAGCGACTAAAAATATGTTTTCATTAAATGTGCCTCATATTTCCCATGAGAAAAAAAAAGACTAAAAAAGAGCAGCTTTAAGTGATGATTTAAAATCGTAACGATACCACAACAATACGCATATTTTCACATAATCGATCTGCACTTTTTTTTTGCATATCTCCATCTCGTAGTTCAATAACAAAATTTTAAGGAAATGAAATAAACACAGACGACATGGTTAGCGATTTTTGCAAGGAAAAAAAAGACAAGTATATCAGCATTAAAAAAAAAAATTCGTCAATGACTCGGAGTCAATTCGATTTGTGGACATCATTTTCCCACAAAAATGAATCCATTTCAATATTCCATTTTTATGGATATGGAATCGATTAACTCTTAAAGGCTAACGACATCATATCACTATAGTTGGAGCAGAAATCTTATACCTTTCATGATATTTTGAAAATGTTACACTAAACAACCGATGGAAATAACTCCAATTTAGTTCATTTACAGCAAAACTTGCATAATAAAAACCACATATTGACGTATTTTTGAAGTTTACTCATTTACTGAGAATTTTTACCTTCTTTATCGTTTATCGATAAACTTAAGGATCGTTTTTTTCATTTTCTGCTAGAATTGCGTGGTGGAAAATTAAACTTGGAAAGCGCCGTCTTATCAGTTAGGGCATTTCATACTGCAAGATCCGACAGTGAGCAGAGGCCATACTTATAGCCGTTTTCACAATGAAACAAGGTGATCAAATATTGGAAACTTTGTATTTTCAGATAAATTTCGCTTCATATTTTGATAATTTCTCGTATTTTATGCAATCGGCCAAAATCTTCAAACGAAAATTCCACGCTTCCTAGCTAAATGTTCGACTTTTTTCACTGCTTATTTATTATTTTTCAAAGTATCGCTCTCATTATTTCTCGAAATTGATATATCATCCTCCTCAGCTGCTAGTGGGGAGGAAAGAGCTGGGGCCACCCATTTTCTTAAATGACTTTATATAATTATTCCTGCTTCAGTGGCTTCAAGTGTGCTTATTTGCAAAGGAGTTTTTATGTGCCTCTATTAGTTGAGTTCCCAGAAAGTTTTCAAGAGGGAAACCTTGAAGTTTTGCAACAATTGGATGGAAATTCTGATGATGGAGTATTTTTAGAAGACATTTAAATTTCGACTTTGAAAATCTATCAAAATGCTGAATTTCGCATTATGCAACGCGTAACATAGCAATGAAAATTATTTATAATAAATGCTTCCGTATTCTCAACAGATTTTCAAAATCTTTGATGGTCGCGAAGTTCGGGATTTCTGGGAAATTTGCATAGAATCCACAAAGTGGATTCTATGCAAATTATCAAATTTCAAACGCCAAAAGGATTTAAAAATTCATTACAAAAGCGTCCAAAACTTTGTAGCTTTCGTTACGTTATGGTTTTAGCAGAAATTTAGTCAAATCATCTGAGAGGAAAATTCAAAAAAAAAAAAAACCACTGAACGAGAAAGCACAGATATCACTTTTCACTTACACGCAATACCGGCTTTTTTAAAATTACATTTCAGAGGTGTGAGTCAAAGTTTGTTTTCACCTATCTAGAAGGTTCATCCATAAGCAATAAACGTCACGCATTAATTTTCGGTTCGAATCACCTATGTTATTTCTTGGTCTAAACTCTTAAGTCGTCCGATAAGGTTAACTTTGAAAAAAACAAGAGCCTAAGCACTCAACAAAGGTTTGGTCTATCGAAACTTATGCATAAATTCGAAGCTTTTGAGAAGGAAATCCACCTTTTGAAAACAATTTCCACATTTAGGGTAATTCGAATACTATTTCAAAACACCATTTTCACTTATAGATTTATATAACTAAAAATCTCTAACGAAAAATATGTTTACCTAGGAAATATAATTGCGAATATTGTTTTCATTTCCCTAGTATTTATCACGGAACAATGAAAGATTTTTTTTTTGTTTTGAAATAAATTTGATTTCGTTTGGTGCAATTTTTTTTTTTAGCTGCTTCAAAAACTATGATGAGCATTGTGTTCTTGTGAATAAAGCAGAAGCGATTCTACGTTGAAAACATTTCCTTAGAATTTTCCAGTAGAAACAATAGGGAACAGTCCGTGAAGCAGAAGATATCGTGGATGAATCTCAATCCTTAAATGGTGACATCTTGAGACGAAAAAAAATGTTACTTTGAAGGTATACCTCGGCATCATATTACGTAATATTATGGTGCTTAGAAAATCTCAGCTACGTTGCTTTTTTTTTGCAGAGATGGTTTCTTGCAATCTTAGGGTATAAGGTAATTGGGGAAATGCTTCAGGTGAATATTTCAGGTGCTCGTGGATCTTTTCCATACGTATGCCAGCAAAAAAGTTAGTAATGCGCGAGCTTGGGTGGTATATAATGGCCTAATAGCATATCCAACAGTAGCCTGAAGCCAAGTGAAATCTTGAACCAGTAGAAAAAAAGAATGAAGAGCCGATAAAGTAAAAGAAAAAAGAGACGCCATCAAGAAAATAGAGTGGGAAAACGCTCCGAGTGTGAATTTTGAGGTCAACAAAGCAAAGCTCAATGCACATTAATGCAATGCAACAAGCTATTGAATAGCACAATTAGCTGATCACATAATAAGTGCACTATGCATTCAAACAGGTTTTATTAGGGCAAGTATCATCGAAGAACGCTGTCGTAGCGCAGACGAAATTTTGGTCAATCCTAAATCCCAAGAACTATTATAGCCATCTCTCATCTCTGTTCAATTCGAGCAAAATAAGCTTGAAGAATGACTGGAAGACAATAGGAGTATGGTATGGAATCCGTCAAATTTAATGCACTGTAGACTATTGCAAAACTAATTGTATGAATCAACAGTTCAAGTGTAATGATATCAACAATGGTGAAGTTTAATTTTTGACTACGCAAAAAACATATTACGGACTCTAAGTGATCATGCAAAAAAGCAACAGAAATTAAGTGCGATAGTGAAGTTTTGCTGTTCCGGATTTGTAATTGCAGTAAACTACTGGTTACAAGTTTCTTAACAAATCGTGAGAGTATTATAAACCTACTTGGTGGTCTATAAGCAGCTAGGTGTTTTAATCCTCTAACACCGCTCACCTTCAGCTAATTAAATTAAGAAAAGGGTCCCTGTTTCTCGGCGGATGGTGGTTGAAAATTATTCCGTCGTTTCAAAGAATGAGCTGATGCGTAAACGTTCTTTAGCGGGAAATGCCTCAATAAACTCTTAGATAATACGGTAGTATTGTTCAGCTTCAGGATTATTCTTATTTCAACTTATACGATATGTCGGATTGTTTCTGTCTGCAATGTCTATTTCCACTTTATATTTTACAATTCATCATTGCCATGAACTATATTGCTGATATAGATATATATGAAATAGACATTAATTGAGAAAGCGGCGGAATTAATGAAGTGGTAAAACGACACATGCGCGCTGCAACAGCTGCAATTGAAAAAAAAAGATGCATGTACTCCCAGAAAGGTAATTAAAAAACTCCCTAACTCAGGTACGCGAGAGACGAGCATAAGAGTGATATAAATTGAAGCGCCGTTGATTATGCAAATATGACATTAATGCGATATGGAATGAACATCGTATTCTATTATGTAAATATCACTTCTAAAGGTAGCGAACAATCATATGGGCAAATTCCAACAACCTTAATCACGCAAGCAACTTAAAGCATAATTTGCAAATTATCGTTAACATATTTCTAGAGGCATATGAAATTGCGCTTCCAAAATAAAATGCCATGGAATAATCGAGAGTGCAAATGGAAATATTAGAAGAGGCGAAATGAACGAGGTAATAATTCGCATTAATCGAACTAAGGCAACAAATGCGCGCATAGCACATTAGGAGCGCAAAAAGATGTTGATGCATGAGATGAGCGCACGAAGAAAAATATAATATCCAAGAAAAACGAGCGCGCATGATAATATAAACATAATTTAAGAGGCATTTAAAACAATAACACAAATCGACTATTATATTCAATCACCTTTACCACCTTCAATATGACCTAGCTATAGGTGAGTATGAGGAGGAAATTGTTTGAACAAAAAGTGACATCGCAAATTTGATAAACTCTTTTTAGGCCAATATGTTTAATTGATTTGCATGAATAAAAATAATAGA
The DNA here is from genome assembly GCA_013433145.1 of Ascaris suum. Taxonomy (NCBI): domain Eukaryota; kingdom Metazoa; phylum Nematoda; class Chromadorea; order Rhabditida; family Ascarididae; genus Ascaris; species Ascaris suum. Next base: position 5,086,652 of record CM024191.1, on the reverse strand, counting down.
AAAAATTATCATAAATGAGCATGTAAGAAAGCGAGAAAAAGAGAGCGCTATGGAAATAGGATTACAAAACGATGAGCTAATTTTAGCGATATCGCGAACGAATGAAGACACGTCAAGAGAATGCGATATTAGCAAGTACATCTATGATAAATTAATCCATTGTTGAATGGTCATTGCTTTGAACTCTTACAAGGAAAATAATCTCACCCCTCATTAAAGCCTTTCCGTCAAAAAAAAAGGGGAAATTGTTTTCGTTCATAGTCTGAAACTGCGTGAGTCACTGTTAGGTGTCAAGAAACATTCTGAGCCAAAAGATCACCTCCTTCTCCCCTTACCTCCCTCCCTTCAATAAACTCTATTTTTCGAGGATCAATGAAGGTTTGCAGTTCGGGAGCTTTAAACATGATATCATTTATTCGAACGTATTTTCGCCGCAGCAGTTAGTACTACTTTTAGTATTTAGCAGCCTGGTAGTAATTATATTTAGGAAGGGTGCGTGAGTGCTGGCGCGAAATTTAATACTACGACTTGAGAAGTTCATGATTGTTCTCTTAGACCAAGAAAGTTCCGTTTTCGATTCGAACAAGAGAGTGATTAAAGAACTGGATAAGAGCAATTTGAAAATTCGCTGTTAATAATTATGAATAATTTCGAGAATTCAAAGATAAGAATAACTTTTACTCATATAAATTTCAATCAGAATGATCAATAATTTATTGATTATTTCCGAAATGGCTACCAGACTTGCGAAATGTGCCCAAAAAAAAAAGCGCTGAGATTATTTGAGTTGAGCGAAGAATAATCATGAACTAGAAGAAATCACTTTCGAAGAGACGGCAAGACGAGTAGAGAAAAGCAAAAGATGATTAACAAATGAACAGAATTTCATAATCGCTAGCCGTAAATTTTCGCAATCAAAATACAATATGTTGTTCATTTTAATGATTATTTCAGCTAGCGTTTATGAAGAAGAAAAACAATGAATAAACGAACCTGGAAAAATTGCTTTATTTTTGGCTGAGATAGTAGTTCGAGAACAACCGGAAGTTGATGATGTAATTGCACATGATGATCAAAGTCTCTTTCGAGACGTATAAATGTTTGCCCAACTTTACCAGGATCATCCGAATAATATTGCAATCCTTTGAGCATAATGCTGAAAATAGCACTTCTTTAGAATAGACCGCTTCTTTTCCCACTAAAGAAGCTAAAGTACGAGTTGTTTAAGGATTTCAAAAATATAGCGCTGCAAGTATTCAAGCTTATAAAGCAAGCCTTAAAACCCGAAAACTTATTGCATTGTTGCTTGTTAGAAATATTCGCTATACACATCTCTTAGCGTTTCGTTCTGTAATTCCTCATCTTTCTTACTACAGCTATTATAAGTGACTAATCCGTTAATGATAAACCGGATATCGGAAATGCGAATAGCCAACATCCATATATTTTGGTACTTAAAAGTATTTAGTAACATATTTATAAAGCTTGATTCTAAAACTGATCAAATTTCTTGCATTCACGACTATTTATAGAGTTGTAAATATTTCTATTACGCACTTTGCGTGAAAGTTGCATAGCTCTTTCAAATTCATCGCTAATTGATCCTTAACTGCTTCGACCTCCTTCGGTACAGAAACATCATCGAGTGCTTTCACATAGTCTTCCACAACGTGTCTTAGTTCGGCAACATACTCCTCTTCGGATCGGAGTAGATCGTGATATACTTGACTAAAACGAGTTATTTTACTCACTTTACATCATCTCATTAATTTTTCCCTCACCATAGGCTCAGAAGTGGACGCCCCATTGTTTAGAAGAAAAGAGTGTGGTATTTATTGCTTGCCTAATAAATTCCACCAACACTGCAGTGGCTATAATATTTTGTTTGTTGTTTTCTTCTTTTTTTTTTTCAGCGAGATTTTTTTTTTCAATGTCAAGAAATATTAAATTGCTATGAATATCTTGATGAAGGTTATTGCTGCCTGAATCGTAATCATTCTGCACTAATAAAAGAATGCAACGTAAAGCATATGCTTTAGCGTTATTACATTCGTTGCCCTTTGTACGCCTTCGCATTATCCAACCTTTACTACGACTTCACACAAACATTCGTCGATAATCAACATACTCCACATATCAATCCTGTGAAACATTTCTTCTCTCTTGTGCCACTCCTCAACGTCTCAACCATCAGTATCGTACAATGCTTTTTTTTTTGCACAATTCCAGTTCCTTCAAGTTAAATTTTATGCACTATTTTGGTCGCGTATCCACTCAAAGGTAAATAGCCTAGCTGGATTAAATATAGTTGTTCTGGCATGTCATGAATCAGTAATCGATGTCTTATTCACAAATTATTTTATGCAAAATTCTTGAGCATAAATGGTCTAGATTTGCAAATGTGCGGAATGTGTTATATCTAACACTCTGTTACCCATTGATCGCGTTTAATTACTCCTCATCGTTTCCGATTTGCTTCGTCTGCATACACAGAGACGAATTGGTGAATCATTCATTTGTATGTGTGTCGGATAGCACCCTACGTAAGTTTGCAACACTCCATTTTTCAAAAATGGAAATGATGAAGTAAGAACACCCATAAAGTTCTTTTTAGAGAATACTCTACCATGAAATATTTCCCGTCCTATAGGTGATGAAAAGCGGAGAAAAAAAAACTTAAATAAACTATGCCATTAACAAATAAGAAAATGCAATCATTTCAGTTGTTACAGAATAAGCAAAAAAAAAAAAAGACGCACTCCCTCTTCATAATTGCCTCTTGTTCTTCGGTTAGGTTTAAGTCACCGCCGGTGATTTCTCTTGTCCTTCTCCTTTGTTTATAGTATTCGTAGGTGTCTCAAAATATGAGCCAGGCACCCATCCTGATTTTGGTGGACGCGCCTAAAAATATCCTTACGTGTAGAATGATTTTCTTGCATTTTCATATCCTTGAAATAATTTAATTAGTTCACTATTTTAGTAATTCTCGCAATTCCATATCACCTTCACCTCTTTAAAGCGTTTTTAACACAGCTCACTTTCCCTTTACAGTCTTATTTAGTACAGTAGTTTTTTTTTCTCAGGACCTCAAAAAAAAAATTCATCATTTCTTAGGACTTTTCACAAAATTCCACAATTTTGCAATCGAGCATTTCAAAATTTATTCAGCATAAATTTAATATTTAAATAGCAATTGAGATTTTGACTATACAATTTAAAAAGAACGGATGTTTTGTTTTAAAAAAAATCAATGGAACGAAAATTTATACTTTCGTTCTGATAAGCCATGATGCCGCATTCTTCTTGTCGAGGACCTCAACAATTTGTCCTTGCTCAAGTGATACTGAATTAGTGTCTCCAGGTTCAGGTGTGTAATCTTGAATAGCGATATAAACTGGCAGTGATCTGGTTTCGGTTCCCTGAAATTATCTACGTCTCATTTATTTTATTCGTTGCTGCTTATCAATCATGAAAGAATGAAGCAAAAGCAACTCGGTAAGCAACTAATTTAGATGAAACAAGTGGACACAAGAACCGTTCTTATGGATCAGAATTATGGTACCGTTCTCATGTGTCCTGTCAATTACCTCACATAAAACAGCAGTGGTGGCGGATTTTTAAAGCTCTAAAAAAATCATTGAAAGACTTCCTATTAGACTTCCTAAGAGCTATTGCTAATTAATAACAACAGAGAACCTACTCCTCGAACATTCGAGTGCTTCCAACCATATATATGCGCAAGATGGGAATTCGGTGATAATAATGGGATAGAACACCCGACTGGCATCATGAGGTGTCACTTAGCGGCTCTCAATTTCAGCACGAAAAAAAAAAACTCAAATGATTTTGCATAGGAACTACATGCAACGAGTTTTTTATTTGCATTCTAAAGGAAGTATTACTATCAATATTTAAAGATTGATTTTCATAATGTTTTCTGTGGACAAATATATGTAAACTGTAATATTACGGTGATGATTTCTGAGGAGGAGCTTCGTCCGCGATCGCCGAAACGCTGTGTGATTGACTCGGAACGAAACGATGAGCGTGACGTGTGCGCCGCATAGCTCACATCTTCAGTTGCTGTATACTTCCTATAAAAAACTCGTAAATGTCTATGAAAATTAATTGTATCTATGTCAATTTTCAAGCAATACTCAACGAATGAATACTTTTTATTTTCTGAGCTATCTCTCTTGAAAAAAAAAAGGATTAATAAATGAAACGTAATTTATTATATTTGTTTTGATTCTATTTAAGCTTCTAGTATTAGTAAAATTTTTAGTGTATTTCAATTTCTTTACAAAGTAATCTCTCTCATTTAAACTATATTTTCACAAAAAAAAAAACTATTATCATTTTAGTTGAAATTATTCTGCGGCTATCAGCTCAGAGCAATAAACACATATGCCATCTAGAAGTCATTCAAACTAAAATTTTATTTTCCTCGCATGCAAATTTTGCATAAAAAATAGCGCCTAATTGAAGAAAAATAGCGTCCGCAAACGATCAACCGAAGAAACAACATTGCAATTTGTTTACACAATCATAATATACGTATTTAATTATACGACAGCTTTAAGAAAATTCTAGCACAACATCTTTTTGCGGGAAAAGCCGTTTCCGGCTAGCGATATGGCTTGAGAGAGAGAAAAAAAATGACAGCATAACTAGATGCGAAACTGGCACCAACGTTATCGTTTATAATAACCATAGTGCAAATAGTACGAGAGAAAACAACAACGTCGGCTTTGTGAGTCATCAAGGAGGATATTATTGAAGCACCTATGACGTACTAATGAAAACACACAGAAAACAAGCAGAAAATAGGCTGTCTACATAAGCGTTACATTTGCAGTTATAAGCACATCACCTGTAGACGAAGAAAGAAGGTAAAGGAAAAGAGGAAAACGAAGCTGACCTGTATGAGCTATACTTTCTATCGAACTGTCGCTGTCTTCGGCTCGCCATGGCTAGGGCCTCCGATTCGTCGTCCTAAGTGGGGCCCTTGCCGTTCAAGCTTGGTCGCTCGTAGGTCGCAAGGGTAAGCTCGTGCCTCGGATGTAACGACAATAAGCCGTTTTGTGGAAAGGCACCGACTGCGCCAAAGTGAGGCTATGGAGTGAATGAAGTACAGCACGGCTCGTGTCTGCTGGAAATTCGCTCCTGAGTCGGAAAAATAGCTCTCTCCTACGCTCGCGTGCTGATGTAATGAGGTAGAGCGCGGGCGGCGTTAGCACAGCTCGAGCTATGCTAGCAGCAAGCCGGTTATGCGATCTGTGCGCAGCTGATCCGGGCACACAGCCGCCTCCAGGGGTCAGTCTGCCAATTCGCTTGCATGCACCTGAGGCTGACGCTTACTTCCTTCTTTTCGATCCCTCACAACACCTTTCCTTCACACTATTCGCGTTCAGCTCTTCTGACCGTCCTGCCTTACATCGCTTGTATTTCTTACAAGATCGCACCATTGTATTCCCACCTACCCACTTCACTATCTCAAACGACGCGCACAAGAGGTCTCATGATATCTGCCACTTCAGCTTAACGTTTCCCTTCAACCTTCTATTTTTATACGGTAAAACTGATGAAGGTTTCATGTCGCCACATTACATTCACAGTCGGACTCAATGCTAAGCTTGATGGTGCACTCAAAGCGACGTTAATAATCCGTGCTGCATACACTAAAGTTTTCATATTATGGGAGTGCAAAAGGAAAAGGAATGGCAGGACAAGCTGTCCGTCCTCTTCCACCCCCTTTCTTATCGCCTTCCACCATTTAGCGAAGCGTTACGTTCCTCCTCGTAATTCCTCCGCTCTCACCATTCTTCACTTTCCAGATGAAGTATTAAATTGGAATTAGGATGGAGAGCTCACATCTTCGCGTTTGCGACGAATTTTCACGACCGTTTTGCTTCCCATTTTCCTCCTCCCAGCTCCTTTTCTTGCGCTCCCCTGTCGCTGTGCTCCCCCGTCCCCATCAAGCAAAAACAAGGTTTAGGAACTACTATGCGGGTCAATCGGACAATATTCAATGCAACTGTAATCCGCGGTGACCACAGACTTGTTAATGAGTGGTCAACATGGGGAAGTGAAAGCGAATGAATCTCGGGAATACGCAGGAAAGGAAAAGCACAAAAATAGAAATTGAACCGCTAGGACATTTCTGCTCAACAGTAACAGTGCTGCTGCACTCACTACACCACTTATTGTTTTGTAGGAGTTGACCGCAGCAGAAGCGACAACTTTAATGGTCCGGCTTGACGAACATATTACGCTTGCAGGGTTCATTTTGCCACTCTAAGGGAAGATTCCAAACTTGTCTACTTCCCTAGTGCAACCCAAAAAGCTGAATGAATCTATCCGTATGCACCTTTGAACTTGGTATCTCGAGCGAAATAGGTCTGGATTTGATGCCTGAAAAATGTTGCAAATTTTGCATGGCAGTTGGTTGTTCTAGGGCGTGACAGACAAGTTTCACTTCAACTTGAGGCTGAAAGTTTGAAAAGTTTTAGCCGTTTTCTTTGGCATTTTACAGCTGAAGATCAATTCGTTTATTAAGAAAAGAATCGAGAATTTCTCGTCGACATGTAGATATAAAAAGAATTGAAATCAAAAGCAGGTAGCGGACGGATATACGTTATAAGCGGAAAGGTCGACATATATATAGACAATCACTACTATGTTATAAGAGAAAAAACGTTTTCACTCCAACTTTTTTATCTGTTCAGAACTTTATATTAGCCGTTTGAAGTTCATTAGTTTGTCGCTTTCTCAGCAAACTGCAACCGTAATTGAAAAACCAAAAAAAAAAAAATTGGAAAGCGCAAAGAACAATCATTGCATAGTGGAATGTTTATCGAAGACGAGTTCAAGCTTTCGATAGCGAAATCAACTCGTAACTTCTCGCTCAACTTCACTTTTTTTGTTGCTGTTCCAGATCGGTTTTCATTTGCGTGTTGAGCTTTAAATAAAGAGCTTGTTAAGAACACGTCGATGCTGTTTGTTGTAGCACTGAGGCCATTCGATCGCGCTGCACGCATTCTTCAGTAAAGGATCGGTTGTGATACAGCTGGCTCGAAGTGGCGGCTAAGGGCAGACGAGGGGGTGAGGGAGTTGCCAGGGAGAATTCATGGCGTTGAACACGCGTGAGAAAAAAAATGATCAAACTAGCTCGAAGAAAGAAATATTCCGCATAGACCAATAAACATTTTCAGAAATAGAAAAAGAAGCTTATGCGGTTTTATATCAGAGAATTCTTTAGCAAATCGAATCTCTCGTTGATAGCAATATTACTGCGAAATTGGCTTTGTTTACTGATAGAAAATATAATAGTTTAATAAAATTTGCAAGTGTAATTAAGTAGCTAAATGGAGTGATTTCACGCTGAAACTGAAACAACTTTCGTTCATCATTACATAGATTTGGAGCGATGACAGTAATCAATTGCTTTCTAAGTAGTTTTATATGCCAATATTTACATAAACTTCCACGTTTATGTAGTCGTTCTTCACAAAATCGTTTCGTTGAAGTGATTTGTGCTGCTAAGTTCACGAACTTTGAACTAAAAGAAGCCAACACCCGTAGGGTTACTACCATTGTATCTCATTCGACTTGCACAACAATTCCACGGTTTGTTGCACTTTTCATTTCTTCAAGAGATATGCATACATATGCCCATAAAATAATTTCGAATGAACATCGCTCGTTTCAATAACTATCCTGTTCGACGTATAAACCTTAAATAGGAGTTTCTAGAGGCATTAAGCTATTCAAATATCCCTTTTGAGACTTTTTTGCAACATATGGTACTTAATGGTTATGTTTGTTTTTTTTAGCTGTTTATTCAGTGGTTCATCGTACCATATATAAAACATTGAAAGCCGATTAGTGTGTTCTCCATTTCATCTATACAAGCAAAGGTTTGCTCGCCTTCTGGCTTCATCAATTCGTTTTATTATTGTTAACGTGTCGTATAGAGAATAATTGAGTTTCCAGAAACTTTGCAAAGAAAGGTATGTCGCGCTTTTCTCACAAAACTTGCTGATTTGCAGCATTTCATCTCGTTTGTTTTTTTATTGCGAATTTCTACCGCTGAGAGAATCGCTCGTACTCTGTTTAAGTTTTCTGTTATGATTTTTAGCTCCTCTTCGATCAGTTGGTAATGTGGGTCTCAGCTGTTGTATAGGTTACAAAGTGAATATAATCTTATCGCAGTTCAGCTATCATACTGACAGAATTTATGGTGTGAATTGAACGATGATTAGTAGGTATGCTAATTTCTTTCGATTAGCTTAATAGTAGATCCACAACAATTAATTGCATTGTTAACTGAAATAAACTTCAAGCAAATTAGGTGAATGAGCATAAGCCAAAGGATTCAGTTGCGTTTTGAAGCGTTAGCGCCACTCTTTGTGTAGTTGTTCTCGATGTTGGTGAAATGCACTTCATTGCCAGAAAGTTCTTCACTTGTCTCGATATACCATTGGAGAAAAAATTCGTATGATGTTGCAGTTTACCCGATGATATTTTCCACGTACTGCTGTCAGGAAATGATGCAGCCATACTCAAACGAAGTTGTATTTTCTTCAGAACGGTGAACATGTTGCTGAACTTCAATTTTCGCCAACAACTTATCGACGCCTCACGTACAATTTCCTTATGAAGCTTCATCTTCATGTCTGCTAACTATTGTGGTTAATTTTTTACTGTCACAGAAGTAGCTAAAGATTATCGCTTCTCTCATTGTGATGGTGCAGACTCGTTCAAGATTGACTGCATATCTTGCTAAGTACGTCTTTTCTTTAAAAATTTTGTATTGCTCTAAAGTTTAATTGAAATGGTAGGGAAACGTTCTCATACACAACAACGACTTGCTAAAAACAGTTGAGATGGACATTTCATGAATATGCTTGCTGTAAGTCTCGTAAACTTGCCTTCTTTTTTTGCGGCCTTTTTTTTGCGCTCATTCGATAAAAACTTCATACTTCATTGATTGGGCAATAGTTTCATTCTATGTCATTACGAATGTCAAATAATAAATTTAAGCATAGAAAATATTGCCAAAAAACTATAAAGTATCATTTTGAGTAACTTATACCTATATGAATAGTAAGATCAATCATATAAATTATAAAGTGAAATACTAAAATAATCTATGCGTATGCATTTTTAAATTAGTAACTTCTATAGTTCGAAAAATACGAAAATAATGTTTTCTGTACTAAATCTCAGAGCTAATTGTTATGCTTGTTGTTGCGGCTTTTGTTAGAGCTTTTTATCTTTTAGTTCGAACGAATAATTAAGTGCTAATTAACACTTCACGCTAGATAAAATATCAATGAAATCAGCAGAAAACTATGGAGAATCAACTCTTCGATTCTTTTTCCCGCTTTTCCGGTATGCCCGAAAAGCGCATTAGGTGTTTTATGGTTATTTAGCCACAAATGCTATAGTTCATTGTCGATAGTGTTTGAAAGTCTGTCGTCATGTCGGTCGTTAAAGGCACGTCACGATTTATGAAGCACTAGTTCCAAATAATCCAAGCTTCAACAATCCAAAAGTTGAGGGCGTAATCGATACGATATATGCGAAAGTTTTGAGTGCAATTTGTGGGCGTTGTGATTTATGAACTTATTGCTGAAGACAACATTGAGATTTTGCACATAACGTCATAAACATTTGGTTGTTTGGCTTTCTAGTCTTTTTTTACTGACAAACACCAGCAGCAAAAAAAAAAACTGAATTAACGACTTTTCATATTGATCGAAAGCACTTTGTTTTATTGCCACGTATGTGGTTATTGATTTATTTGAAGGCTCTCTATAAATCGCGTTTTTGTAATGCAAATTCTGAGGCTATGAAATATCCATTTCGAAAAAAGTTGGGTTTATTGACGAAAGAGCTGCCGGAAGAGGTAACTTCTTTAAGGGGACTCATATGCGATTGCTAATATTTGAAGAATAACGTTGTAAAAAAATCCTCCAATGGTAGAATAATATAGTTATTTTAGCAGTATCTGAATAGGTTGCATTTCAAAGAATATTCAGGTGGCCAAGCGAATTGCTAGGTTTCTGGATTTTTGCATCTAGTCATAGTCCCAATCAGCTTGAAGCTCCAAACGATGGAAGAGAAGAGAGAAGGGATAGGAGAAGAGGAGAGAGAAGAGGATAAATATACGAATGTGGTGGGCATTTTAGTGAAAAGAAAAGCTGTGGTTATAGGCGATCATTCGCTTAAATTGAAGGATTATCAATTACAAAGTATCGACGGTCTAAATGTTTGCTTTCAGTGAACGCGAAATCATTCTGAAAGACAACGGCATGGAACCCGAAAGCTGACGATTTCGAATTTTTTTTTCGCAAAGAGAGGAAAATAGCCATTGATCTTTGAAAAATAACTCGATAGCTCTACTTAATATTATCAGTCGAATAGAATTTCTCGAGAATATACTATTAGAATTTTAAAATGGACCAAAGAAAAAGTTTTTTTTCCGTTCTTTTCACCGATAAAAAACGTATTCAATTTCAGTTATTCGATGGTCGATGAACCGCACTCAGTGACATTTTTCACTTGTGCATATAATTCATTCAAAGGACGTGCTCGCGGAATGTTTGAGCTCGAATGATTGAACATTATATATGAAGCTGCACAGTGAGCACTCAAAGAAATTCTCCCATCGCATACCTATACAGTAATGCTGCATACGTATAAAGCAGCATATGTAGCCTACCTTGCAGGCAAACGGATGTACAAATAAGGTAATAAACATACATATTAAGGAAATTATAGATCCCACAACGCGAATATGCTAACTGCGTCAGCGAGGTCAGGAATACCTTTTGTTTCCTATCAAGGGTCGTACCAAAAGGACGGGGTGGGGGGAGAGAAAGGAAACAGTTGGCTCATAAAAAATGGATCTGCACCAATTCCATTTATAATCAGGACATTTTCTCTCAAAGTTGTGCTTACCTTGTTTATTTTTTCCCCCTCAGATTTCGGAGGACTTTTATGTGGGTTTTCTAACTGCAAAATTAAATGAGCGTGCCTTAGACTTCCATTCTACCATCCCTGTGTTACTCTCTTCTCGGTGGTTCAATTGCTTCAGTGACATGCTCATAGAATGAATGTTAATGAGCGGAGATATATATGTATATTCGAAAATCGAATATAAAAGGAACCAAACAATGAATCAAGTCGCCTTTTTAGAAGCATACCGGCTTACATCGGGATTAAAGTGCACGGGTTGTACTAGAAATTTGTATGATGCTGTTCGATTCTGATTCATTGGATCATATGCCTCATTACCTGTTAGATATTCTTGAATCATATCAGTAAAAAAGGTTTTGTTGGAATAAAACAATGCTGCAGTCTCTCCGTTACGCATTGAATCCATTGCATTATACATTCAAATTAAAATTTATATTAAGTCTTTTATTGTATCATCGTGCGATCGGATATTCATTGAAAATACTTGTGAAGGAAGATAACTTCAACATCTCAATAAGAACGCTAAGAAAATGGCCGAATAACTTGCAACAAAGTCAATCACTTCCTAATTTGATGAGCATTAAGAGTTTCTTTATCTCACAATTTACGTGCACATATGTAAGATAATGCGGATCAGCTGCGACTAAACAGCAGTCGCGGTGGTCTTCCATTCGTTTCGATGAGTTCTTTTTCTTGTTCTTTTGGTGAACTTGATTAGCTGCGTTCGAACAATTCAGATGTCATTATGATAGATGCGATTATTGACGCAGCTATTTCCGCTATTCCCATCAATCTTTCGATCAGCAAGGTCGGGAAGTTGGAATGCAGTTTTCGTTATTCACGGTAACTAGTTGTTTAGTTACTTCACGAGTTCGTCTAGATGCACCAAAATAGTAAAATAAACGGCAATTACTGTTAGAGATTCGCTCATCTGATCTCTAAAGGTTCTATCATCGTGGATGTTTTCTCTCCAACGTTGGCAATTTTCATTCCGTCAATCTCGATCTATATTTTAAACATTTCTTCTTCGAGATTTCGAAAAAAATTTCAGCGAAAAAATAGCAAATATGCAAATGCGTTTTTTTTTTCTGGAATATTGCCAGATCGATTCCAAAATCTATAAATTTGGTCACAATCAAAAAGTTACACATATAGGTTCATTAATTTCTTATGAGAGAAAGCTCAGTAGAACAGATCGTAATCGTTGGCACAACACAGATGAGTATATTTAATCATATTCATTAAAGATATTAAAAGTAAAATGTCCATAAAAATTATTCATATATAAGTGATTTAATGCTTTGTTGTAGAAAGTTTTATGAACTATTTTTCACTCTGTCAACTAAACTTCGATAAAGTCAATTTTGCTCAAAGTGTGGCAGAGAATTCGTCATGAAACAATTACACCTGTATAAGCATATTAACATGCATCATCGATTCACGTTGAGTTTTATATGATGTTCATATGCCGAAAGGGGTTTTCGATTATAGAATCGAACGTTAAATATGTTTTTATGTAGAACGCATAGGTGTCGATGAGATCGCATAGATGAGAGAAGGAGAATTTGCTGATTTATGGCAGTCTAAAGGATACGATGGCAAAATACCTTAAAGGAAACTTTATGGTTATATTAATTCGGGAGCAACCATGCCATCGATAATCCGTAATCCTAACCAAACTGTGTTTAATTTGTTGATCCGCTTAAAGGAAAGATGTCGTAGCAGAATTTTCTATACGAGAGGCTCTTTACCTATATATGCAAATCTTTCTTTGTATTTCAATTTTTGAAATAAAAGATATTCAATCTGTTAGTTGTATTTGATCAGCAGAGTAAACCGAATGTAAGCGATGCTTTTGGAGAAGTTGCTGGATTGCCTTTCAAAAAATATTCACAACAAATGCTTAAACGGAGAGACTTCTTGAGGGAAGAAATCGAGTATTTTAACGTCGAAAGCGATAGAAAATTAGCGAAAATTTTTGCAATTGAAATCACTCCGAAAGGACATAGCATGTGAGACGCGCATGATGCGCAACTGTATTCAAGGCCATCGAAAACAACACTACAACGCCATTCTTTCGTATTCCCTTTCACTATGTCGATTTCATTGGGGTTTTATTCATCTCTTTCAGTGTTTTCGGGCTTTTATTAAATGAATTTTTGACTCTAAAAAAAAATACGCTGATATGCTATCAGATATTTTTTTCTTACTTGAATTGAAGTACGCTTCATTTCAGCTGGAAAATGTCTAGCAGCTACTCTATTAGTACTCAATGAACTACATGGTAGAAGGAATGCTTTATTAAAAAATCACACTCGTTCATAGATGAAAACGAATTGAATGCAAAAATTGGCTGATAACTTCCGTCTTCTCGCCATTTCCGCTGATGAGAGTAAACCGCACGCGAAAATATTGTAGTCTTGTTGATGACCCAATTATGTTTGTAATAAATGCAAATTTTCAAGCATAATGACATAGGTGTTCACATTATTCAACACTTTATGTCAATACCTACAAATGTTGCGACTTCGATTTGATTATTTGTGGTGAACAACAAACAAGTGAACTCCTTATTGTTAGTTGACGATGAATTGTAATCTTCAACTTGCTGGGATGATTTATTGTGATTCGAAAACAGCATCTATAACAATTCAATCAAATAACTATATATTTTTATATTTTCTATGATATACTCAATAAAAATATTCAACACTCCTATATGTACTAATACATTCTACAGTTAAGATTCAATGCGTTGATATAACAAACCTTAGTTTTGCAATAGTTAAATATGCAAATTGTAGTGGTGATATTTACTTTGATGAATGGTTTGTTGTGCTGTTTCTAACAGCTTCTAGAGAGTATTTCTTTGAAAATTGCAAATGCACAGATGCGTTTGTGAATCAGCATCACAAAAACAGTTCAGCGAAAATATGAACCATTGTTCGTAATTGCCGTTGCCTCAAGCTTTCGTTTTCATAGTTTTGCATAACAATCATCTCTTCTTCCTTCCTTACAGCCGTTGTTCTCTCTCTCTTTTTTTGGTGCTACTACCGGATATCGTAGTCGTAATAGATTCATGCTATTATGCGAACGTATTTACAGTATCCTGCCAACTTACTGAGAGCCAGCTACAGTACAGTTCAGGAGAATAGCTTGCTTGAGCTACAGTAATTATTTATGAATCGTTTATTTTCCTTTCTGAATTTTTAGCTCGCACAATAAATATGCACAATTAGTTTTTTGGCTGAAGAAAAAGCAAGTTCCAGTTGAAGTTATATATTCCTTTATAGTGTAGACAGGTTGGTATATGTCACCTGATGTGGCATTTCTGTCTGTTTTGTATCGTTTGCTTACAAGCGAGTAGCAGTCGGAGTAGATATGGGATAGTTCTTGTTATTCTATCCGATATCAATTTTGCGAAATTCAATACAATTTTACCTGCAAGAATGTAATCATAACAAGAAGTTGTATAGATGTTAGATAGGGTGAGTGGACTAAAACTGACAGCAGAACGAGCAGCGTTGTATGCTTGTCGAAATGTCAACGATGGATTCGGACACTTTATATCATTCAACCTCAATTTGACTTTAAGCAACATTTCAAAGGTAAGACAGGTGAAATGCATCATGAGAAGCTGCTCATCAAGCGCATCTACGAGTTTTAGTTACCAGGTCATTCTTTTCACTTCAACTTCGAATAATTTTCCAATCGGTTTAAAGTAATCAAAAATTTTGCATTGGACTGCCCATAATGCTTATTCATGTCTCTATTGCAACTTGTCTCCTTTGTATTCGTTCGTGTTCGTCTCAATTTTTTTTTGAAACGTATTTGAAGAAAAAGTGTTAGGACCTTTTGACATGACATCGTTAGATTTTCGAATGTGAAAGTCATTCAAAGTACACGTTGAAGAGGGCAAACAAATGTTATTATATTAGCGCACTGTGTGGCACATTGCGAATCTCATTGCACCTCTTCACATCATTGATCGTTATCAAGAGGTGTGTCCAGAGTTAATTCATCTAAGGATCACTTCAACAAAGCTGCCAATTAAATACACAAGAAACATTGTACTTTTTTTTTAAAGATCTGTTCAAAATATTAGCTATTCGTTTGAGTTTGCGGTGGAAAATTTGATTATGTGATTATTACGCTTCGAATATTTTAACGGAGAATTTCTATGCGTATATTTTCAAAAACTATTCATCTATTATATGAGTCTTCCACTAAATTTTTCTAAATATCTCTTGTGGGAAGGGTAATATTTATGCGCCATCTATCTACATATATATTTGAATATAATGATTACTTTCCATTGCAACAATAGTAGCAACAAAAAAATTTCAAAAAATACGTGCTTATTTTATGCTTGGAAATTAAATACACCCTCAATTTTTCCAATGGATACTGTGGGGTAGCAACTCGACACCAAACCATCATGACAAAAGGATTTGCCATAAAGTTTTGCAATTCTGTCCGATGGATTTAAAAAAAAAAACTTTTCGCGTCAAATTCTTCAACCGATCGTGATGCGATTCGATTTCGGCATAGTTACCCCACTCACCACACCCCCCCCCCCCCCCCCCCCCCAACACACACACGCTCTCCGCCGCTTCCCCTTTAGCTGTTAAATGTGGAAGTTGCTCCTTTCTATTGAAGTGAACTATGCTCTTGGTGAATGCATTCGCGCTACGTCGCTCCGTCCACTACTCCCCCGCCCCACCCCCCACCCCTCCCCAACCCTCCTAGTTCGCCAAAAATGTCCTTATTCGCCCAGAATATAGCTTCTAAAGCCACGGTCGGCGAATAAACGTTCACTGCCCCAAATGAGGTCAACTTCTAGATGAGTTAGGGTATCGGAAAATGCATCTTAAAGCGTCAGCCATTATTGTCCACATGAGGTGCCATATTTTTTCGTCGATGAGGCGCGACACTAGATTGGCGGCAAATTTAAAATGGTTAATTTCAGTGAAATAAACTTCACGCTGTTGAGGTTCTCTTCGCCATTTTTTGAAACTCGTTTACCGTAGCGTAACGATCGGATTGCGATTTTTTGAATTTTTTTTTTTTTGTCTACGAATTTAATCACTATTTAAAAAAAAAAAATTCGATAATATATTAATGAGGATTATTAAATGGATTTTTTTCTCGATTTATTCGCATTCGAATTTACTGACAATCTCTTCAACTTCAAATTTCGAGGTCTTTCTCGCCGTTCAACTAATGTAGATTATTGCAAAAAAAAAAAAAAAAACGAAGTGAAATTACGATTTCTGAATCCTTCATATTAAATAAAGAAAATTTTTTTATCGTGGAATTTCTTCAAGTGAAAAAATTTTCCAACTTAATCACTTTCAAAAAGGAAAAAAAAAATTTGCACAATTTGTGTGGTCTCATATTTGTCATCGAACACTCTTTTATCTCAAATATTTTCACCATTCATTTCATAATCGTCATTAACGTTATCTATGAAAAATCCTCAGCTCATAGAAAATATTAGCATAAATCCGAAAGGCGGAAAAAAAATTGCCATTCCCTTTAAAAATATGAAACAATTTTTTTTTTTTGGTCGTGAAAAACGAAGAAAAATATAATTCGAATTTTGTGAAAGCTTAAATTGAAATTCTCCTATGTTTTTTATGCCTGTTATATGCAATTGCTATTGCTATAATCAAAGTATGCTTGTTGTTCCGCTATGCGTTTTACAATTTGTCGTATTCGTCTACGGCAAAGTGCCATAGGACAATTTTGCATACTTGGCAGAGAAGTGTCCTAGTTTCAATTTCTAAACTAGTCGAACGTTTTGCACGATCTCATGTTTGTATTCTCTTATAGAGCATATCGAAGAGAGTAACGATTTCTACCGCCCCCGTATCGCGATGCATATATCACATTATAAAATTTGCCATAGACTGCAATTTATTGTCCAATCATTTGTTCTGCGTTTGCTTGCATTTATTTGTACTTAACATTTCATTATAACTTTAGCTTATTTCAATAAGTACAAAGAATACTTCATTTTTCATCGAAAGTGTTAGAAGCACGCTTTTGTTGCTGTTTTATAAAGTTCCACTTTTTATTTCTCATTAATTGAGTATTGATTGTTACAAATAGCAGCTGGTGGTATATCGAAATTTTCTTTAAATTTTAATACCAAAAAACTTATAAGTACTCGTTTGAGGCAATCTGTGAATAAACGAGTTCGATAGTTGGCTCTCTGAAGAGTCTTGAATTTCTCAAAAGATTCGAACTTAGGACATTGCTAACAAAAAATATTACTTGTTATAGTCAAAATCGACTTCTAGCCGAGTGAAAGAATTTGTCTTTTGCTTCAATTTTTAAACGAGGAATTCGATATGTATTTGTTGAAACTTCATAGAAATTTCTTCACAGAGGAAGAAATTCACTGATGAGTCAATGCGTTTAAAGTTTATGAGTAGACGATTGGAATTTTATGCTATAGGGCTGATTTGAAAAAAAAAAAATTGTCAGATACACTTATTGAGATCATCTCAATAGAATTTTCAATCATAATTTTGTGTATCTAAACAATCTACGAATCATAAACGGCAAACCGATACGATAGTCGAAAACCTTATTTATTGAACATATAACAAGACATTTTCGCCTATGTTGTAAGGTTCGCTACGATTAGTGAAACTTTGAGGATGGGTAGGAGGGAGGAGAACGCCTAATAAATGATGGATTCCACTTCATTTAATAATATGGCAACAATTACGCAATTCCTTGCACATTCACCTGAGGTATGTAGAATCTGGATGTCCCCTATCATATTTGCTGCTACAGAGCCACAGCTAAGTGCCGTGAGAAATTGAGTAACACTTACGAAATCACTTTTTTTTTAAAATGCAAGGACTACTTACTTCTTTCAAATTGCCTATCTGCTTATATTCAACTCATCGGTTGCCGCTTGTCGCATAAATGAATCTTGGAATATAGATGAAAGCATCGATGAAAGAACTCGATCGTCGTGTTCATTAACAAGAAACGAACCTTTCTTAAATATGCCACACATTAGATGAGGGGGTGATTTCTGCTTACCGTATTGCTAATTGAATAAATAATCACCTCAAATCACTATGGTGACTTGTGTGGGCAATTTCCCTATGCGCGCATTCGCCGCTCGATGCTCTCTTCTCTTTAATGCTTCAACTCGTCGTTGCTTGCCCGTTCGCTTTATGTGATTTTCTTACTTATGTGAAATTGAATACTCGAAATTTGATAACTCATTAGATTGCCTACAAACATTTATCATTTGAATAATCAACGAAAAAACGGGAAAGTAGGATCCGAGTCACCAACTATTGTCAGCATCGAACGAGGGGGCGAAGGTAGTGTTAATGCAATGTGGTAACGATCAACAGTAATGCCAATATTGCACACGTTTAAAAAACATATAGGCAATCTTTTGCACATCCTTCAAAGAAATTAGCCACAAAATCCAGAATTTCAACGAAGTGAACTGTGCAAGCATTAGAAAAGACTGAAAGTTTTGTTGAGCAGGAGCAAAAAAAAAAAAGAGGATTCAAATCTTTTGAAAATCTTGAAGAAAAATTCTTCGAAAGCATAAAGTTTCCGGTATTCATATGATATACTTTGCAATGAAAATAAGTTCGTCACTTAAGCAATAGCCATTCGAAGCTTAATGAAATGAAGCTAATCCCAACAATTTCACCCGTTCTTGCATCAATTATTTCCTATGAAATGTGTCAAGGTGTTAATTATTGAGCGCAAATTGTTGACTTAAAAGAGTAAACTCTCACCGTTTAACAAAATTAAGAGTGTGAAAGTATGGCCATGCGCAGTTTGTCTCAGATAAGCGGCTGAAATATCTAAACATATAAGCTACTCTGGGCATGATGAAAATGACGCCGAAATACGATCTATTATATAGTGCTCTAATATAGAGTTATGTTAAATAACTTAGAATTAAAGTGCTGCTGATTCAGATCTGGCGTCGGCGTCATTTTATCTCCTCACTTCACGGTCTAAATGGCAAATAGCAGCACACAAAGGCATTGCCTTAATCATGTGTTTCGCTAAGCAAATTCGTAAACAAATGAAGTACGCAATAACACATTAGCATAAGCAAAACTGCTATCTATGCTTTCTATCTTTGTGCTTTTGCGATCATTAAGACCTACTATTTTCAGCTCATCTCTTCTTTTTTTCTCGACAGTTTTCCTTCCCAATTTTTTGCCTAAATAGATTTTTACTATTGTTGATTCTCTCTCTCTACGAATGCATTTCTGAGTGATTAATTTTTATTTTCAGTAAAATTAAATTCACCATTCGCAGGAATTTAACTGATAGTGAAATATACACCTCCAATAGCTACCTTTACACATAGTGACCATTACATGGAGAGAAAACGACGAAGTGAAACATACTGACCACAAAAACGTACAACGTTCTAACCGTCCATATCTATTATTGATTTACTCGTTGGTAGTCGGTGTAGCCAATTGTATTGATAGCAGATTCGATCGCTCACAATCTAAAGCGAACAGCACCGCTTAAGATGTCTCCTTCAGTGGTGAAGCAATGAATTGAATGCGCATTTCGTTCGATGTACATAATCCTTATCTGTAATCTGCTTATCTGCTTGCGTATCTGCAGTAGGTATGTTCTTATCTCGTGCTCCCCCATCCCCTTTCCCCTGGTCCCTCCCCATCTTTCTATTTTTTTTCCAGAGTGCTTTCTACATTTCTGTGTCGGCTGCAGAGGGCGCTTTAAAATAATGAGCCAGTTGGAACGCTTTCCAGTGCCATCGAGAGGCGGCCATGTATGAAGATGCATTTGCGTCCAGTGAGGGTCATTTTATACCCTACTGCAAGTTTACTTCAAAAAAGTGCACTATAGCGATGCTATAGCAGTATATATGTATATTTGTCTGTTTACCTGTCTGTCTGTTCCTCTGACGGGTATTTTCAGTTAGAGGATCACTTATGGTGGAATGTTTGGTATAGTGTGCGCTATACGAACACCTTCTACCACACAATTTACGCTAACTCATCAACTTTGCAAACCGCTAATGGCTTTTAAAATTGAAAAAAAAAGCATGCACACTGCATTCCGTGGAGGATTCGTGCATTTAGCCGGATTACTTAAAAGGATTATTCTGGATATTTTACTTCACATTAGCGACTAGTAATAAGCGGGACAGAAAAGGCGCATACCGTGTCAGCCTTCTTTGACCCGCTTCTCCAAGCTTTGATCTTCATGACGAAAAATTTCAGTTCTAGCTTAAAGTCCCCCATTCAGCTGTTGCAACGGAGTTTCCGCTAGGTGGCGAAAACAGGTCTCCAGAAAACGCGCATTTCGATACTAAAACCCAACTAAAAACTCTCTTTTCGCCTTAATGAAGCTGTGGTAATTGTAACTCGAAAATTTTATGATAATCTTAAGGGCCAACGATTCATATAGGGCAGAATGCTTCATAACAAAACCGGAGGTGGGGAGGCGATTCTACGAGATTTTGCAGTCAAACTATAAGTCAAATCACTAAAAGGACTTTTTTTTAAAGAGTCGCAACGCTGATACAATATCTGCCAAGCTCTCTATCTCTAAAGTACTTCATAATTTTATTTGCATCAATTCTTTAGAGTATTCGCTTTTTAACGGCAACTAGATTACATATAAAATAAACATATTATTTCGTGATAATACGCTCATAATGATAGGAAAAAAAAACCCCGATTAGAAGATGCATTCTAGATGAATAATTTGAAAAGGTGGACTCCTACTAATTAACTTAGACAGCTTGAAAAGATATGGTAGCTAAGGGGGATAAATGCAACCGAGATAATTAATTTTTGTGTGTGTGTGTGTGTGCGGCTTATTTCAATTCACGCTTCTCGATTAGATCTTCGAAGCGGATTGCGCTTTTAGTTGTGCGTATAAACGTTGTTCATACTTCGCTATCCACTCATAAATTCCACTAAATTTACGCTTGAATGCAATGTCCGCATTACCGTATATAGCTTTATTCTCATATTTTACCTTCGTTAATTATCATAAGGAAACGATCGTCGAAGAAAAAAAAAAATTTTTTTTTTCGCTACTTCTTTTATCGATCGATCGTGTAAACTTATAAGAATTCATGCGACGATTTTTTTTTCTTCACGAAAAATTTTACAAATTTATGCTTTAGAAAAAGTTCTTCTTGAATATAGCTTAGTTTTTTTTTCTCTTTCAACTAAACATCTGAGAGAGTAATCCTAAAGCAATTGAAATGCCCGATTCTTTTAATGTAGAATTACTTCACTTTGTCTGAGTTGAATGTTTGGCATCATGTGAATTGCCCACTTCAACATAATTGTGCCTAATCATTTATTCACATTTCTTAGCTGGAGTAATAACTTGCGTTCATTAGTTAAAGACTCCCCCCCCCCCCCCCCCCCCCACCCCCACCCCACCCCTCTCTCCGGCTGAAGTTATAACACAAATTTTGTGGTTCACAACTCTTCGCAGAGTGATGCATTAGGTGAGTCGCTCTTTTTCAAGCTCCGGTGATATTTTTTTGCTCATTTGCGTCGATCATTCGCTCATTTCAATCATAACGAAAGAAATTTATCAGTATAGTTTTTCGCTTTTCGTACTAAACATCGTTCTTAGAAGCATTATAGTTATAACCAAATAAAACCTACTGAAATAAGCCATCGAGTTCCCCCCCTCCCCCCAATACAAAGTATTTGATAGCAGTTCTGCTCGTTATTTTTCCTCAATGAAAAGATGAATTTCACTAAGTTGTCTTTAAAAAATTTAGCAAATGCATCTGCTTTTTTACCATTATTATTCAGCATAAAAATTCGTGAAATAAAAGCATCTTCGCTAATCATTTTGCTATAGCTCTCATTTAAGCAACCGGTTGGTTAATAATTGAAGCTCTTGCAAGGCTCCCAAAAATTTATGAAATCGGTTGGTCCTATAATAAAAAATGGTAGCTATTCTAACGACCCGCACAACATAATGATATATTCGTGGCGTCGTATTCACTCATAGTGGCATCAACTTCTTCATCGTGATGAGCACAGTATTTTAAAAAGAAAATATTAGCATGAATAATATTTAAAAAATTTGATTTTTTTTCGAATATGCTCATAGATGTGACGCTATCGTTTACAAAATCTCAACCTGATGCGCGCAAAGATGACAATCATCATCGCTTCAGCTAACTTTCAATCAGTTGCATTTGCTACAATCTTCAATTTTAAATTCTAATTGTATATGTAGATGTTACTTACTGCTTACGTTCGCCGCCTAAGATGCGTCTCTTAATCCATTAAATATTGCTGATACCATGCTCTACGATAAATATTTCGAAGATTTTAAACAAATGCTCTTTTTTTTTTTTTGTCGAACTTCTCAAGGCTAAACTGTCGCAATAATTGTAGACGCTGAAAGCATTACTTCTAATTGCTTTTTTTTTTTTTTTGAAAAGCATTTTTTCGATATGTTCATTTATTTGTTTTTGGGAAAAACGACTAGCTATTTATTAAATTAGTTCACCGGAATGGTTGACTAATCGGAATAGTTAGCCGAATGCAATAGAATTTCTTATACTGAGCTGAATTTTATGCGAAGCGCATATGAATTAGGCGAATCAATCTATTGCGTACCTTTTTATAGTTTGGTGAGGAAAATGCGTCGTCACAACGTCACTTATATCTCTCATTGAGCCTATATTAGCTGCTCGCTTATTGCATTCGACTTAACGCATTGCATTGCTTCAACAACGATTGAGCACTTCTTAACGCTTCAATGATTTAGTTAACGGCTTTCTCGTTTAGCTATCAGTTAGGACAAATGCAAATTTACCTCACTTTTCATTTTAGGTGATATTTTACTTGATGTTCGATTTTCATATGTTCCGATGAATGAGCTAAAAAATATCCACAAAATAATAGGGAGAGGGCAATTGAATTTGAACAGAGTCGACAACATTTAGTGATGTAATCTAATCTTATCATTTCCACGCTTGGCAACTTATCTCTTAAGTTATCAAAAATCCTTCAAATAAACTAATTGAAGATTTCAAGAGTAATTACAGTAAACCCTCTTTTGAATTCATTGAACTGTTATTATTTCTAGAAGTGAGCCTATTTTCTTTTGGTAAATGATATTAAAATGTTGATTATGAATGGAAAGGATAAATAATGTATATAAAATGTATTTCCTAAATACAACACATGAATTTACTGTCGAAATTTATAGCACAATACAAAAATGAGACAAAAAAAAACTCGTTTATTTGGTTGAATTGTATGGAATATCGCCTACTGGGTTGAGATGTTGCACTAGGAAAGAGGTAAGGGGTTGAGGTGATAAAAGAGATAAGTCTTTTTCTTTGCACGTCTCAAATCGAGAGGCAACGATAGCCCTAATTTAAATGCATCCCTCTCAACTGCCAAAAGTGAAGTGACAATTTCTGTTTCGCACACCAGATTTTGCCTATGTTCTGGTTGCATTTTCAGCGATGAGCTAAAGTGATAAGAGGGAGAGGCGAGTGATAACGAGACGATGAAAGGAGCGAAGATTCGCTTCGGTGATGAAGAGGAGGCGATTCGATAGGAGAGACGGGGAACGATAAAGAGAGGATCTTTTTACGGGTAATATAGGAAGGTGGTGTCGAAGAAGGCAGAGATGATGTTAGCCATGTTCACAACCAAACACGCGAGTCTGTTCTATATAGTTAGAAGTCTTATGAATAACTGCATTCGTAAAACGCATAGTTAGAGTTCTCGCATCATTTTTATTTGTATGCAGCAAAACTTTCGGAACACCGTTACACAATGCGAATTACTTTCGTTAAGATTACTGGAGCAATGTATGGAAGCGTGAACAATCGTTTTTTTTTACTAAGTTCTCAAAAAGATGCGCTAACGCTATATTGCAGTCCATCCATACTATGATGCTATGTGCCAATATCATACAATATTATCATGTTCGGTTAATTCTGAGGTAATGAAGAATTTACTTGAGGTGTTGTGCAGTTTTTTTTCGGCCTCATTTCCGTCTAGTATTCGGGCAAGAGCTACGTTATGCGCTAATAAAGCGGATGTAGATTTGGGATAATGGTTGTTGTCGGTTCAGTGCCGTGTACTGCTCTACGAATAGCAAGCATCTCACGGCGCTTCGCTATGTTTTATTTGAGCGTAGCCTCGGAGCCACATCTGGTTATAATTTGGTTCGCATTTGTGAGCACTCGGCTTACAAATCGCAGCACAACAATCCGACTACGCCGACGGTCGCTAGTGAAGCGGCAGCCTGACTGCCATCAACAACGCATTCAACGTCGACCCACGTTTCCTGCCATTCTTTTCATCTCTTTCGCTTAGGTCTATATTATATGCTTAATGCTTGGATTCCATCATTTAGGCCTGTAATTTGATAAGTATGTCAAATATTCCGGCAAAAAAACACCATTTTTTTTTTCAATTTTCTTCTTGAATTTCCCCCCAACCAGGTTTCTTTCATTTAATGCATCCTCGATGAATAGCAAAATATTTCTCTGTATTATAAATAGTGCTCGAATTCTTATGATTCGATTGAATTTTTAAAATAATATTGCGCGGTTGTCTTCACAACCCCAAAAAGTGATTACCTATGGAATATGGTCAGCTTACACTCACTCTATCACTAGTCGTCAGCTACCACTTAGGCTTATAGTTCTTAGCACTACATCAATTCATCGGTGTATTTCGTACTTTCAAACATTTATGATTTGCCGACTGAATCAGTCGGCAAAAGGAGACCTACTGGTGCTGTTAGTTGTATTTTACAGGGCGCCCTAGCGATTCCTACTGCTCTTTGCCCTTCGATATGGTTTTTATTCGCTGTATCAGAATTTTCATGAAACCCTCAAATCAACGTCAATAATATATGATATAGGCCAATCTCTCAAGTAACGAGAAATCGATTTTATTGAATATTGTGCTCGGAACGAACGTCGAATTTTTTAAAGTCATATAAAGTTGGGGTTTCAATAATAATCGTTAACTTGAGGCTCATAAATGCTTTTATAACGAAATTTGATATTCGATTACGATAGAAGCTCATTTCACTTCGCAAATAAAAAATAAAAAATAAACAATCAACAATTTGTTTATTAGACGATGGAATTATTTCATAAGGTTTTGTTTTGCGCATTATTTCAAATTAATCGCTCTTATCGCAATATTTTATTGATCAATTGCAATTCGTATAATTCTTAAAGCTTCAAAATTTACTGAATGATTTAAATGCAATAATTGTAATAAAAAGGCGAATTTTTGAACGTTAGCGATCGTTAACAGAGAAGAATCCTTAGTAATCTTTCATACAACGCATGACCAATTATAAAGAACTATTTCATATGATATTTCTTCGTTAGGCCTTAAATATGCAATATCTCTTTTTATTGTCTAAATCTGCATTTAAAAAAAAAACAACCCACAAATTTGTATTGATGTTTTTACTATAACACAGCAAATCACCTAACAGTTATTGTAGGACTTTTTGTCTGCTCAGTGATAGACAACCTCAAAAATACAATTAAATTAAACCAGTAATTGATAAAATTCATTCATTCCTAGTAACAGATGATGCATCATCAATTTTTAAAAAAAAAGGCAATATAGCTACAAATGAGCAATCATCCTTCATTCTAATACCTAACGTTTGTCTCGAACGAAAACGTTTCAATCATTGTCTATTTTATTTGTGTCAAATTCACCATCGGTTAAATGAATTAAGTGCTCAATGAAGTTGCAATAACAGCGCAAACCCTCAGAAACAATGAAAAATAGGTGAATTGAAGTGAATCATCACATGAAGATATATGGCAAATCGAGTTATCGATAACGTACGCTTTTTATTTGGACATTATGCCGCTGTGCCAAAATGTCGTTCAATTGCATCCGCCGACACCTTCAAAAAGGTCGCATTATTTTATGTCAGACGCACACGCTTTCCCATTATACAACTCATTCAGCCTAACTGAGTCGAGATGTCACATACAGCAATTGGCTTGCTTTTGGAGGATTTTGAGCATAAGATATTAATAGTAATATTTTATGAATTTGCGATTATGAAGTCTCTAGTTTTGCTTATATTTTTTTGTAATTTGTAAGCAATATAGTAAAGTTTTGATCATGAATATGTTTTATATGAGTCTCTAGAAATTCTATAAATTTGATTATGCATTTTTTTTTTGATTCCATTGCGTAATTCTTTATTTTTTTTAAATCTTTAAAGTCGAATGCAGTTTTTTTTTTTTAAATTGTAAAGTTGATCCAGTTTTAACAATTTAGTCATTTTGAACTGTACCAAAATATCTGTGAAAATAAGATCGAGCAATTGAGTCGAAGAATTACCAGAAGTAAGACGTGAGCAATGTGGGAATTCATTGCGCACTAAAATTTATTAAAACATTTCGATGTACTTTAAAAAAAAAAAAAAACATTTAACTTGCAGCTGCTTCCTATGATAGCATTTTAAAAGTCCTATTCAATTCTTTTTTCTTTGTCTAATATATTTCAATGCTATTGCTTCGATGAGTTGAGAGAAAACTTACGCGTATTTCTGTCGGTATTTTATTCAGTTCATTAAATTCAATAATATTTTGGTATATAACAGTAAATTTTCATCGATACATATTCTCTCTCTCTCTGTAAAACATTTTAGAACAATAAATGTCAAAGTTCAATATAAGTAACTCTCTCATTTGATGTCTGATGAGGAATAGTAATTACAAACTAAAGAAAAAAAGATAGTCACCACGATGAATTATGTAAACTAATTCAGTGTTCAATAAAGAATGATGCAGTAACTGATTCATTTCGAAGGTTCGTCGTCCTTCTTTTTTTTTTTTTTTGTACATCAACATCCTTGTATAAAGAAATAACGCTGTTATCAAGCAACATTCAAAAGCTTATAAGATAAAAACTTCTAATTACCTATGGAATAAACTTCTAATTACCTGTGAAATAAACTCCTAGTTACCTGTGAAAGAAATTTCTATGATCTGCTATTGATTAGTACAAAACATTGAGTCGCCTGATGTGTTGCGACGGCATCAATAGGCATCACTCAGATGCGTATTAAGCGTTGGCCACATCGGATGATGCGCCGTTTATTCAGCTGTTCTATGCACATTGAATATATGGAGGTCGTTTTTCATCGCTTCTTCAAACTATCCCCGCTTACAATACAACCCCCTCTCTATTATTATACCCACTTCCCCACTCATTTCAGGAATCTTCTGAAATGCTTTAAGTAAGCATTTGCTTGCTTTCGTTTTTATGAATCTTTCTTTACTATACTTCCCACCTAGTTCAGTAAGTTTTTTTTCTGAGCACTTATGCATCTATGTGGAAATTTTCTGAAGATCGTTGAACTTAATGATTTCAATGATTTCATTTCTTTCTCTTGTTTCCCCATTATTGCAGCGTGCTCCTGTTCTAATTTTTCCTCACTCAGATTTCATAGCTGTATTTGATCAGCAGTTAAGACAGCTTAGAATTACGTGCATTTGACGATTGCTTAAGTTTCCTTTTTGAGGAATATCGAACCAGTTTTCGTCCAGGTGAATACTATTCGAGCTTCATCCACAAATAATTCAGGTTCGCTATTAATCTGCTGATGAACAGCGGCGAATTAAATAGAGGTTCTTTCATATTGATTGCAGCCAGAGATTCCTGAGAGTTATACTACCTAAGAGTGACTTCTCCACAGAAATAAAACAATATCTACACGGCTCACCTATACGTACTACAACGTGATCAGTTATGGATCACTGATAGATTGGATGTCATATCGTTTGAGGTGTCCTTTACTCAAACTCATCAATTAGTTACGAAGTTTCGATATGATTGTCTCATCGCAGTGCAGGTATAACATGATTAAATTCAAATAGTTTGAAACACCTGTCAGATGAGCGCAGTTACAACGTGCAGTTTGTGATTCTTCTCGCTTCGCCAAGCAGTTTCACGGGTTACTGTCGCAAGTTGAAATGCATGGAGTAGTGCATTCATATTTTACTCGATCCAATAAGCCGCTAAAATTCTTTAAAAAGATATACAACCCAACCGGTGAAAAATGCACGTAAATTTTTGGCGTCTCGACTTAGATAGATCAACTTGAAGGACAGTATAGGTGATCCGTGGTAAACATTGAACCCCTAAATTTTGTGATATTGGCCTCAGTTGTTTCCGACTAGTTGCTATTGGACAGACATATTGATAGCCATATGCAAATACATATTGTTACATATGCAAAACGGCAAATTTGCAGACGAATATAATAATAAAGTATGTCTGAAGTTGTCGGGTAATGCTTTGCAAATGCAAAATATTAAAAAAAAATTAGTCACAATGCAATAAAATGTAAATCTGAAGTTCTGCTCATCAGACTAGTGAATATCGTGAATGAACGACGTATATAATAGTAAAGTAAATTGTGCGCAATAATACTTTAAACCAGTCAACCGCTCTCAAAAATTTTGCACAAAAAATTCAGCTAGCAAACTCGACTTCTAACGAAATGTCGTCGAGTTGGTTTTAAAAAATATATGCGAGTATTTAATTATATTTAAGTGCCTCGAACTTGTGTGCAAATTGATAAATCAACTTGAATTATAAACTCCATTTATTGGCTTTAATTTAATTTACATTCATTTTGTTGGCGAGTTGGAACTATCGTTGGATAGGCAGATAGGAAGTGCAAATGAGATAACTTGCAAGCGCGCATAAAATCTCATATATTTGAAAAGAGGCTCCTTACACGCTTTTACAAATCTGTGCTTACAAGATACATTATGGTGACGTCTTCTCTTTGCGTATGTAGATGAGTGTGAGAATTAGTTGCAAAGTCCTTGTGTGTCTGCCGGTCTCTCCGATAGTTCTAGCTCGGAAGCAAATGAAGCTTTAGATCATGAACAGATGTAAAGCGTTATACGACGACGACCGCCTTAGCAAAACTTCAGAATGATTTATTCATTTCCAAGTATATTATAGATACTTTTATATGGCTGAAAATTTTTACAACTTTCATTACTTCGTCGAGTTACACTTCGCAGTTGTCGAGTTACAATTTTCTGTCTAGTATTGTTAGGAAAACGAATCATTTATACAAGATATATACGAATAATCGACTTCGTAAGAATGTGCATGAATATTTGAGGCATATTTTATTATCTGTTAACGATTTATTAAACATATTATTTTGATAGGGCAAGATTGCAAAGGGCGCATATCGTTCCAGCTGTTGTGACGCGTTTTTCAATATGTTACGTTTTCCTCAGATATATGGCACTTTAAAAAGAATCTTCGTTATTCGACATATTTTCATCGATTCAATGCAACGTATAAATCACGACGATGATAAAATAAGTCGATTCATCGTGTATTACGGTCGCTTTAGAATATAATGTTGTTGTTGTTGTTTTTTTTTGGCATCTTATTCAAGCAAGCCAACCTCGAAAGCTATTACCAATCGGCTATTGCGTCCTATACCTACGGTAGCGAATCGAACGTGAAATTCACCACACGGCATATCTGTTGCCCAGCTTTTGCTTGTTCTTATTTGCTATTCGCCCGACACTCTAACCGTCTGTCAGCAATGCTTGTGAATGTAAGCAATCGAAACGATGCTTAGCTCCTCCCTTTCGCTACGAATCTTCCTGCATCAGCTAACAGTCATTCTCTATACACTGTGATAATTCGTTCCCCACGCATTTTCGAGACATCTCTTCATTCTATTCCCCTGTCATACCTAACCCCCCCCCCCCCTCTTCACTTCTCCACTCAACTGTCGTTCTTTCCCTTGCTCAGTCTACCTGGTATCATGCGATTTATGTCATCTTCTTTCTATTCTGAAAATAACATTTACCCGCACAAATTTTCAATGTGCTTGTAGTAAATTATATTTATCTATGACTATATTTATCAGCTTATTCCAACTAATATAGCATCGCTTATATCCCAACTAGCTCAGTGTTTCGAACATTTAGCGCACTCCAAATAATCTCAAGAAACGTGAAACTTTTGCTAACGTTTTTGCAAAAGCCAACATCAATTATCATATAGCATGGCTGAATAGTCCGTTTGCATTGACATAATCGTCTGTTGCAGCTTTTATTCCTCTACTGCAGGGTTCTACTGCATACGAACTTTGCATCAGCAGGTATGATTTCATATTTTTGCAATCAGCAAATGCAATCCGTACGTGCTCATTATTTCTGGCGATATTGAGATGCCTTTTCTTGAGAGCAACAAATTTATTTAGTGTTGGCAAATCTCCTTGTCACCATCCGTAAGGCTTACAGAGTTCCTTTTGAGAATGCTGTTATAATAGAGAAAATAAACATCACTGATGTTTGTGGCAAATTATTGAAGATGTTATTTGAGCAGGAAGAAGCCGTTTACATTTAATGCTTACACCTGAATACAACGATAACCTATCCGTTTCCATTGTTGCAACCGGTTGACAACTGAGCTACAAGAATGAGTATTAGCCTTAATGGCATCGATTAACAAAAGTTTCCACTGAAAAAAAAAACGTATTGTAAACAAATTGCTCTGAACATTAGAAAAGAGACTTCATGAAGTGGAGGATTACATGCTTGAGCATTTATTTCGAATGCATCCGAAGAAGGAAAACGTGAATCATCGATAAATCCATCTGCTCACAGTGCAATTTTATTTTATATTTCGTTGTCAATCCCTTTTATTCACCTATCTGAATTTAAAAGTGGCATGCTCGCTTCTTATTTGATTCAATATTTCTTATTGATGAAATTTTCGTTCAAAAGTTCACAAAGAAAAAAAAAATGCGTCGATTGTAGCGACAGTCAATTGCTCGCATCAAAGAGACGTAAGCTTCGAATCGTTTGTTTTTAGAAAAGATGAAATCATTCAGTTGTTGCTGCAAAGTTGTATAGGTGCAATTCCATGTTTATCTCCAATCATATCGAATAGTAAACCTGGAGGCTGTAAAACTGCCCATTCCAAAGAGAACTGTATTGCACTGAAGTGTAGAGAAAGGTGGTGGGGGTTTTGTTGACGTTCATGCATAATTCTCTGACCTAGCGAGATCCCATCTGTCCTAGTGAAAGATCAAGTATTGCTTTAACGCCTCATTATTTTTAAAAAAATACACTCGTTAAAGTCAAGCAATAGTGAACTTTCGAGTTCGACTCACTGAGCTCATTGGTGAAATTTCTGAAAATAGCTAAAAAAAATTTCAAGGCAATAAGTGCTACTTGAAAAAGGAAGCTGCAAGAGGTCGTTCATTTTTGGACGTTGTTAACTGCCGGAAAGGGAAGGGAGAGTTTCATTCGACGTATCTCAGTACAGGGGATGAGAATGCGGGGAGGTGTTCACATCAGCTTCTAGTGCGAAATGCATCACTCCAAGTAAGAAGACTCCTTATTCGCGACTACTCGATAGCCATATGTCAATATTTATGTGACTGTTTAACGTTTTCTTTAAGAGAAAATGTGACAGTATTACATTCAGGTTTTGATTACGGTATATTTTGTTGATGCCTCATTATGACTAGTCCCCCCTGAGGCTTTTTCGTTTTCGATATGAGAGCGAAATTCTTTAAGGATCTTATGCACCGCTATCCCAAAGGGTTCAGATCTCATTAACCAATGTTTTTAATTGATAGGGTAGCTAAATGAGTTTGTTCGGCTCTGCCACTCACAGCAATGGCAAATTAGTGCCACCCGCAGTGGTTGACTACCACCACGACTATTATCGTTTCCGATGAGTATTCCCCATCCTCTATCCAATATTCTTGTTAATTATTGCTGAATTAACGCTTTTTAAAGTCTAATATCGGTATTTGCCTCATTTAGTTAATTCAGGAAATTATTATATTCCTATGCTTGTAGTCGTGAATTCATAGAAATTGCTAAACGAAATCTCTTTTTTTACCTCAGTTACTCATTGTTTTTAGAAATAACGACCCATCGAACATTTGTCATTTCACGAGAAACAAGTACGCTCATCAATTCAATTCACATTATAGATCAGAGGAAAAATTCACAAAGGATTAAAGAGATTTTCTTATGCGAAATATACAAATATACAACGTTGTATTAGTGGACGTTTTCGCATCATTTCTACTTCCTAATGGTCTCATTAGTAAAGCACAACTACGATATATTCTTGAAGGAGAGAGTCCAGTAAAAAAAATGCAGCAATTTTAATTGAACACCTGGTACAGGTGATAGAGAATAGGTCAGGTGATGATAGAAAATAGTATGTAAGATGTGGTGATTCACTTTGATGCAGCAATTTTTTCTTACGAAACTGTTTATTCACATCAGTTTGGAATGAACCATTGCAACTGATCTTTCACAACTTACAGTAAGCCTTTTCTTGAAGTATTATGTGGTCACTTATAATAAGCTGTTTCAGGAAAAAAAAATCTTTGTAAGAATATATAGTGGAAAACACAGAAATGTTAGTGCGAAGGAGAGGAGAGGAGAACTTTCTGCTTTGGCGCATCAATCCGCTCATAATGAAAAATTAAAATCACAAACAAATACCTGCTCTTATCACGAGATATGTTCACACCTATTCAGGTGGTTATCATTGGAAGCGAAGCGGAATTTTATTGGAATTGAAGGTAATATTCCAGTGGAAAAATTTTGCACTTCTGAGGAAGAAAAAAATGACTCATTTCACTATTGAAATTCATATAAATTTTACGTAATTCCATAAGTGCAAAAGGGTGAACCTTCGTAGAATCACACAAAAACTTCAAAAATTTGGTGCATAAATGGAGTAATTAGTTGCAGTGGCAAGCACTCAATAGTAAAATATAACTAGTTGCTGATATCACATCTACCCGTATTAAATCATATCATGTTATACTATACCATGCTATGCTATGATATACTATACTATACTGTACTACACTGTACTATGGTATACTACTGTACACTATAGTATACTACACTATACTAAACTATACCACACTATACTGTGCTATACTACACTTTACTATATTATGTACACACGTTGTACAGTATTAACGATGGTTTCGTTTTCATTTTTCAAATAATATGTCTACAATAACAGAAGGTCGAATAGACATTTGAAGGGAATCTGCAATTGGCGGAAAACGACTACATTTGTTGATACCTCTTTGGAGAAGTTAATAAGAGAAATGGAACGTTTTAATCCGTCTTCACACGAAATTTCTTTTGCTTTACGCTCCCTGTAAGACTTAACGCATCCCTAATGCTCTCTTTCCCACAGTAAACAGCTGTCAATATCCTCCGTCGGTTTGCTGACTATAACGTTGCGCTCTTTCTCTTTCTCCCTCTCTCTTCCTCTCTTTCTCTTTCTCTCTCACAACATCTCTACAGGTTTATATTAGTGCCTTTTTACCTAGGCCAGGCTATTCCATACCCATAGAATGTCATTTTCAACGAATACCATTCGAAACTTTCAAAAAAAAAAAACTGTCTGGTGAACGTGATATATGCCGTTCAAAGGAATCTGTTCGCAGAAAATATAAAAAGCAAAACAATAGCTAGGAAATTTTACGGTACTAAGTTTTCAGACGACTTCTCATATTCACATTTTCTTAACGTTGTAGGATGACTTTTACAAGCACTCTGTGGGTCTATTTTGGGGAGAGGGGGAGAATGGACGAGGAGGTGTGAGGTTTGAGGAGAAATGCGAGATGGTTCTGGCTGTTAGCTTAGGACTAGGAGGAGTAGAGAGGCGAAAGTGCACGATACATCCAAGACACGCCTTGTGTGACGTGACGCAAAACCTTCGGACGAGACGAAAATTTCACTTCGGGGCGCCTCGAGGCCTACGGTTCTTCTAAAGGTTCTTGTCGTGCTCCAAGCATTGAAGCGCCCGGGCCTCAGAGAACCCTGAAACTCTGGGTGCCTGAGTTGTGGAGGCTTCCGTAATATCGTCGAAGCAGTTCTGGAAGTTTTAGTGCGCCTTGGAACTTTAGGCCCATGTGATGGAAACGGGCAGGTAAGCGCAGGATCCTAAGAAATTTTCCGAGTAATCCGAAGTTCATGAGCCACATATCCCGAGCAAAAGATGCCTGAGGACTGTTGGAAGCACTGTAGGATATTGTTGGCAATGGGATAGCTGGGTTTAAGGGTTATCCATTTTCCATGACCGCAAATAATTATTTCTTACTCCACTGTCTGCGAAGTTGAGTTTTGTTGCTTTTAAAAATGAGTAAAATCTTAGTGATATAACAAAAAAGTTTTGAGAGTTGATTAAAAAATGAAACTAAATTTTGCATTGTTGAGCTTGAAAAAACTTGCTGGTGATGAAAAACAGGGTTTTAAAAAACCGGCACAAAAAAAAAATCAAAAAACCCCCAAAACTATCCTTAGGAAGTCCCGAACTTCGGGTCTTTTCTGAAAACCCTCGGTGTTAGCCGAGTAGAGCTGCACGCTGAGCTTTGCGGTCAAGATCCGTATGCTCAGTTTCGTTCGAAGCCTTTGGGTATGCCAATGTTAGTGCACACACACACACACAGACAAGTGTTTCTTTGAGGTGTGAATTGGATGTGCTTTCGAACAATCGTGGCGTTTTGTCGCGCAATTGTATGTAAGTGGTGAAACTATCGAAATATCATCTGAAACATTGTGATCATCTCGATTACCGCATATCGATTTCAAATTAAGTGCCACAAAGCGTGGAATGACGATTATAGCATTGGGGAATTAAAGTGATACATAAAACACGCACATTTTCTAGTGGAATTTTCACGCGCTTTCCGCCCTTTATTGTTTCATGCTACGAGATAGAATTTCGCCATTCATTTCTGATTCATAGATGAGTTCATGCTTCCCATTTCCCTCTTAGATTTTGAGTATAATCAAATTCGACATATATGTTTGTGTTTCATTGATAATTATTAATTATTAGACTTTAAAGTATTTAACAAAACAACCATTTAAAATGAAATATTACAGTTGACACTATATGTGCACAGGTGCAGATGCTTTCGACTACACAAGATATGCTTTCAAATACAAAGAAAAAAAAAAGCACAACTTTGTGCTTTTTGTAACTCATATGGCCTCATCGAGCTATAATGCTCTATTTGTTACGATGTGAAAGAACTCTATGAACATAAGCATACGAGCTTGGCGAGAATAATTTTCTTTTCTTTTCTATAATATTAATCTCGATAAGGATGTTTGCTCCTATCGTTGCATACAGATCTGTGGTTTAATTTAAAAACAAATATTTTCTAGTGCATTAAAGCGTTCTAATCTTATTGGCTAGATATCGCTCACATTTCCGCCTCAAATATTTCACTCAATAATTAAGTCGTATTCGCCAGGAAAGAAGTGTACTAACGAAAGTGTTGAACAAAATTGAAATCTTCGATGCGCTACACAAGTAGATATGTCATTATGAAGGTGGCATATGGATGTAGGGTGTAGGAAGAATAATTGTATACTTTTGCAGTTTCGTGTTTATTTATAAGGGAAATAGCTGTTGTATCGGCAATTATGTATGGCATATCTTAGTGGATTGCTTTTGCAATTTTTTTTTTTTTTTTTTTTTTAAATTTTGATGTGAAATTGGTTAAATTAGGAGATACAACTCATAGCAAAAAAATATTCGGTTTCTTTTTTGGAAGCCTAGTACGGTCGATTGCTTTGGCTTACCCGACGAAACGAGCTGAATGATTCTTTAATAATGTCATCAATCAGAAATGATGCAAAAAACTTAACTTAAACTCAGTTAAGCAATTACTATTAGCAAGAGAAAAGAGTAGAGTGGAAAATTTGGGAAATTTATTCCCATCCCTCCATCCAGCAACACGTATAAATGATTCCCATGAAAAACATATTACTTGACTTTTTACTTGCAGAAAATTTTTTGAAATTCGGAAAATACACATACTTCCAAATGTGTCAATTGATTGTAGCTTTAAGCTTCGCATATGAGTGACGACAATTGCTTCTACATTTGAATATATGCTTTTATGCTGCTTTTGTGCAATAGTTCGATGTAGGCGTTTGTTCGACAGCATAAGGAGAAGCGTGTACATCTCATTAGCAAAATGAGTACGGCGATTTACATCGTAACAAATTTGAATAGCAAAAATTAGCGTCTAGAAGATTGCTGAATTGGGGAAACTGTTTGCCCAAATAAGAAGATATGAAAATCCCAACTCAAAAAAGCCAACATTTCAGGAATAAAAAGAATTTCAACATTTTCTCGGCGAAATTTTCAAAGCGCATTAAAACTTGAAAAAAAAAGTTCCTTTCAGTTGGGATCTAAATCAGTAGGTCAACGTTGTTCGAGTATATGTTTCAGAAGGCTTCGCTTTTCGGTAAACTCGAAAATGGATGGCAATCGCTGACAAATTTATAGTGCACGTCCGCTTATATAGCTTACTGCTGTAAATTTCATCTTCCATCAACTATGAATGACATTCCGTGACGTTTCCTTGTGAAACCTACAAGGTGCTTGCAAACAGCGATAGGATTTCTTGGATGAGGATATGAAGACTCAGGCAGAGATTATATTAGAGCAGCAAGGTCCTCGCTGAAATGGGTTCATACTCGACGAGGATCACAGTTCGTGTATGCTGAGTGCGCATAGGCAATAGGCTGCGCACCAGACCTTCGATGCGGATCGTCGCCGTCTTCGTCGATACGGTTTATCGATCGTCTAATGAGTTGTGGCTATTGTGGCCGGGTCATGCTCTTCATTGTGCGTCGTTGCTTGCCTCTCTCTGCTCGTCTCGCTCTCAGCATATACATGTGCGCGTGCAACCTCTTCCCTTAATGTGTGCTGCTGGCCATCGGTCAGTGAGCTGCGTGATGATGGTCTCTTCGTCGTGTGCATATCCGTATCCACCATCGCAAACCCAGCCGGGTTCATCGGTGGCACATATCCGTCCTCCTGTACCCCCGACGTCCATCTACCCTAGCCAGTCGTCCAACTTTGTGGTTAGTGCTTTCTCATTAAGTTGCAGTTAGCATAGCTACCGTAAGCACTAAAGCTTCTTTAATGCTCTCGCAAGCCACGTAATGCATGAGTTTAAAACATCTCAAAAAGCGTTCGTGCATTTAGAAATGTTTGGGGTCGTGGAGAAACATTGTGGAAACAACGCATGGTTTTGTTGAACCCCAGATCCTGTAACAGCTATTGTGCAAGTTTTTACAGGGACCAACGAGATAGCAATAGTTGTTGGCTGTATAACTAGATTGGAAGTTACTTCCAGGAAAATGTCCCATAGCCAGAGTTTTTTTTCTCTCGATGTGGACTGAGGCGTTGACATAGGGTTAAAGGAATTTTGGATGCCATCTGCTAAATTTCACGCTTCATCTTCCAATTGTAGGAAGGATTCGTCCCTCGTCCCCTTCCTCACATCCTCACTATGACATCTTGACACTAACGTCAAATGTGATATCACACTTTAGCGCTTAATTTCTTTCGTAGCACGTCGTTATAAAGTGCTTTCTTATGGTTGACAGGCGTTCAACCCTTATCGGTGTAGTTGTTCGGTGATTCGAACATGAATGTTTCGAGCATTGAAACATCGTTTTATGAGACCAGGATAGATGCCTTTGATTGTTAGGTTTTGATGCAATTGAAGATCTTTCTATTTGTTGCTCTATTTATGCTTCTTTGCCATCCATTTTTTCTACAGTTTTTATATTATGTTTCGCATTTCTCTAATGTATCTCTGGATGCATGAAAATTCTATTCTTTTCACCTGGTTACTTTAAAATGAATCGGCTTCTGCGATTTCTGATTTGGGTTAAATCCGATCCCGGATGCGTCTAAAACCAAGTCCCAGTTTAACTCATGACTAAAAAGAGACCGGTTGAATGAAATCGTAGACCAGGTAAAGCCGATTCCCTGAACCAAACGCGGAACCAGGTTTGATCTGAACTGCAACAGAATTGTGCAGCTGAAACATGTGTTAAAAATGTCTCTTATATTGCACACTTTAATTGTATCTCGATTGCTGTTTTCGACAAGTGAAGAAGGGGGATGCTTTGAAAAAACATCATATTTAGGCGTTTAGGTAGATTCAGTTGAATCTTGAAAGGAGCTTTTCAAGAATGTCCCACAACCGGTGCATATGCTTGCAAGCTTCTCAGGCTTAGTGTCTTTAAGAAGTTAATTTATATTGTTTGTGGAATAAAGAGCGTTGATGAGTGAATGAACACTCAACGATTTGAGTGTCATTTGAGCTGAACGTTGCCTATCCCTCCCCTTCCTCCACTTTCTTAGTGTCCTTATTATTCACGGATATTTCTACTTATTTGATCTTACTGTATCCTGAAATTATTGCAGTTCAATTGTTTTTATTGATTATTGTTGACCACTTAAAATATTCTTAATTGTTGATATTATTATTGACCAGTTCTTTATTGTTATTGGCGATGTTATGAGAATTCAGTTTTCATTATCTCATCGTAGTCATCACAGTTGGCAGCGTCCCTCATCCATTGTTATTCATCTTCACGAAGTCGTTTTTTTTTTTTTCGTTTTCGGCGTTTCTGTTTGTATATCAGGTTTATATCACCTGATCCTTAGCATTATTATGATTACAGGTGCGTAACGTGAAAAGTGAAGCAGATATGATGTATTCGGATGCGAACGCGTATAGTGGCTATCCGGTGGACAGCACACAAATGGCCACTAATCCAACATCGGCTAGTCATGAAATCAATTCATATTGGAACAGTGCTCTGCCCCAGCACAACCCATACGCCCAACTCACATTGCCTACTATGTCGTCAAGGTGCGCTTCGATTTTCTTTCTTTTGTTTCGCGAATCGGCCGGTTTTCCTTTGGATAACTACGAAAATTTTTGAGCCTTTCAAGCTGAAACTTAATTATTACACTTGGCGCAGCCTTTGACCTCGAACTTTTCTATTGCAGCTATAACAGTGGTCTTCTGCCAATGACGTCGAATACGGAAGAAGAATATGCGAGGTCGCTTTCGGCGGTCACGTCACCAGCTTATGCTGTTCCTGTCTCTGCAGCGAACGCACCTGCAGGCGGCGAAGTAGTCGAAATCGGCAAGGTTGTCTCCTCGTTTTGAAAAACCAGTTATTAGCCGCGATTATCACGTGTATTTTGCTGTCGTTTCTTATTGTTGCCGACGAATAACGAATTAAACTTGCCTTAATGAGCGCTGTAGGTTTCCTAATGTTCTTAGTAAAGCTCGATATGCTATGGTTTTATTACCAAACGGTTCTGCTGTTAAACATAAAAGTTCATATTCGTTTATCTCACAGATGCCGATCACAAGTAGACTTCGAATTTCATCTTTTTTTCTTGTCGAACACATCACTGAAGAAATCTTAGTAATATTGAACTGGTTTGCATGAAAAGTTAAACCAATATTCGGAGAGGGAATGCGTAGCCGCAACTTTGCGCTTTCATAGCAAATGTTGTAACCATTTAGGATATTGTGGATGTTCAGATGTTGCCTAT
This sequence comes from Ascaris suum, assembly GCA_013433145.1. Classification (NCBI taxonomy): domain Eukaryota; kingdom Metazoa; phylum Nematoda; class Chromadorea; order Rhabditida; family Ascarididae; genus Ascaris; species Ascaris suum. Next base: position 5,047,191 of record CM024191.1, on the reverse strand, counting down.
TATCATAGTTTACTGCTATAGCTGCTTCATAGGAACATATAATTTTGTTATCCGTTAAATTGGTGTCATTATAGTACTGCTTTGCTTTAGCAGAGAGTCGTTATATTTTTACATCTGGAAAACGCTATGCAATATGAAATATTGCCTATCATTTTAAGTGTTTACCTCTGTCGTGGTTGATAAACGAGTATTCATATCAGTTATGCTATATGGGACGAAGATTCATTTTGATGTGAGTGTCACGCATAATATTCCCAATCAGTCAGCAAAGGCTGAACTTGTTATCGCTTATAGAAATTTATTGGTAGAGAAAGCAAAAATAGAAGAAAACAGTGGCGATTTATTAATCTGCAATTGAGATTTTATTATGCAATGTGTAAAATATTAAACTTTTGACTTCAAAAATTGAGTGTTGAGATTTTTAATATTCGCATCCGAATTGATACCTAATGATTATAACCTGAAATAAATTTTTGACTTATTTACTTATCTATTTTTAAAGAAAACTAATTGAAGATTACGTCGATGATAACGTCGATTTGCAGTTTTCGTTCAATCATTTCCCTAATGAAATTGTTGCAGATGTACGATGGTGATAACAACGCTCTTGTTGCGGTGCCGCCGACAATGTATCATCCACACGCGGGACCATGGAATCCTCATTATTTACCGTCATATATGCCAAATGTGAGATGATTTTTTATATTTCCGCTTTATTTGTCTACCTATATATATATATATATATATATATATATATATATATATATATATATATATATATATATATATATATATATATATATATATATATATATATATATATATATATATATATATATATATATACTATTATTGCACATTATTATCGTGAATAGTCACGTCAAACGTTATCCGTTGTTCGTCAGTGGCATGCTAATGTGCCTTTGGATGCTGAATTATTGTATTATTGTTGTTACTTTTCTATGAACGTTTAGCCCGAAGATAAGCCGTTACCCGACCCGGCTGCGGGGCAATATCTGCCAGCAGAAGAACTGATGAGAAGAGAAGAACCGCTGTCTTCGATTCATCCTTCGTTACATTTCTATCCTCATCCACTACAGGTTTGCATTACACTTTCTTTGTCGTTGTTGATCTGTTAGCTGAATGTTGTGTTGAATCGATAGACTGCCTTGCCTGAAGGCCTTATTTTGCATATGCGCTTTTATAAACAAATGGCTAAATATTCCTTATTTTAAATAAAATTAGCATCAAAGCGAAATATTGTTGAATTATTGTAAGCTTTTCGCGAAATATTATATAGTAAAAAGCGTAACTGCTTAGTTGTTATCGATTTTATGTTACTTAGCCCCTTTTTTAACAGCTTCATAGTTTTTTAAAGGTCTCTTAGTCTCTTATTATGCGTTCTGTTGTATTGCTCTTGTAGCGATAAAATCTGCAGAGAGCTTCTAGGAGATGCTCATCGCATCGAAATCGCGCTGGCTTCAATCTTTGTAGGTTTGCGGTCGTTAGGCTTTTTATAAGGGCACAAGAATCTGCTGTTTGCAAGCATACTTTGAAATGGCGATAAGCTGCTTATGGTTGTCTCACGTTTGTCTCTAATGTTTCTTTGTCATCTTTTATGCGCTATAGATTCGTGTTGTTTGCGCGAACTTAATTTTGAGTGTACTCTGTCCCTCTCCCTCTCCCTCTCTTTCCCTTTCTCTTTCTTTCTCTTTTTCTCTCTCTCTCTCTCTCTCTCTCTCTATATATATATATATATATATATATATATATATATATATATATATATATATATATATACAAAAGGTCATTTGAAAGCATCTGCGAATCTAAACTGGCGAAACATCCACCTGTTTGTTTCCGGTACAGGTGAATGACCGTATATCTTACTTCCATACGCAACGTTCCAGTTCTAATTCCGCCTTTTAGCCCTATGTCAAGATGCATCTACTCTAATCTGAGCTATAATCGAACATTTTGTTCATGAGGTGATCGCTTTAAATACAGTGTTTCTCTTGTGTCTATTTTCCATTTTGATTTTCCATTACCACTCAAATCCACTTTGAACACTTCACCCTTCAAACAATTTACATCGTTTCTTTCAGTTGTTTCAACAATTAAAGATGAGAGCGATATTTATAGCTGTAGATTTTCTCTCACATTTACTTCTTTTTTTTTTTTTTCTTTGTTGAAGAACGATTTCAGGGAAGAGTTGTTTGCCTTGTAGTAGTAGAGTACTGATATGCAGAGACTAGGTTTCCCCCGAAGTTAAAAATCATCGTCGACGTTCGAATGTTCACATAGAGATTTGCTCTGTCATTATATCTTCACCTGATGCGAAAATACTTTTCTAGTCTTATTTTTATTCTGTGCATCCATTTTTTCTCTTATTACAATTAAAGTATGTTGCATTTTACAATTTTTGTTTGCACCTTGCAACGATAATGAAACAAAAGAGGAGATTTGCAGAATGGCAGGCAGCAAGGTGAATTACTGACTAATTAGTTAGTGAGTGGGAATGAAACGATGGCTTCTTCTTGCGTATTCTGCTGCAGCTTTATTAATGACTTCTGTTGTTGATGATTTGAGCACCTTTATTATAAGCGGGGGCATGTAATATTCGGTGATATAATCCGACCGGAAAATTTTCCATAGTTGATATAATAAGAGATGGGTGAAAACGCAACGGCTTTAGCGTGGATTTCTTTTTTTGCGTCCCAATTCACTTTTAGCAACTGCACCAGAAACGCTTATACGCACATACACACAGATACACACACCCGAACATACACACAGACACACGGCATTCTAAGAAGCGTTGAAGAGTATGCGCAATGATGAAGGCGGTGCGGTCAAGGTCGTTAAGGATTATTATGCAAAAAGTGGTCGGCGTTGCTTCTAACTTGCCGAACGTATAACACTTGTAAACATTGTGCACCGCGGGGTGTAACGCTCATCTTCGCTTCATTATGTCGGAGCTTAGGTTGTCCGATAAGCTTAATGCCGATTTCGGTGTTATCATCCACCTCAATATTAAATCGAAAACAATCGCATCTCGAAATTCGGCAATGCATTCCACCTTTTAGTAGTTTCAATAAACGGTCATAACAACGTCACTCTAATCAATGTGCTTCATTATTCTAGTAGTAAAGTTAATTACAATTAAATGAATAGGACATTTTTGCGAGTAATTCATTCGTGAATGGATTCTATATTTATTTTATATGTAGTCCTTAAATTTGAACAATATGCGCATTCATTTTATTAGAGAATTTGAAAAAAGAAAAAATTTCTCTCTGGAAGAAAATTCTAAAAGAGAAAATATTGAAGCATATTATCACATTGTAAAACATTTTGGATATATCCCTAATAGTTTTTAGTCCGACGTTTTTCTTTCCAAATTTTGGTAACTTGTTTTCGTTGATCATACCCGCTAGTCCTCTTTTTTTTTTTTTTTTTGAGTGATGCGCGATAAGTGAAACACTAGGAGCACTTTCATGTGTAGTGAGCATGGATTCTTAGCCGTGGATGCCACTCGAGAGTTTGTTCCAAATACGACGTCCATAAAAAGCAATGCGTTTTTGGGATTCTCTCTATTGCTTATTTTAGGTGCTTATTGCCTATTTATTTCCTTTATTTCGATTTCTCTGCTAAAAAAGTTTTTTTTTTTTATTTCGGTTGTATCGCTAGCATGATTCATATAGTATTCTCTTAGATTTTTTTTTTCATATTTGTTTCTTAGCCGCTATTTGCTGAAACAAATCTTTCTTAGATTTCCTTTAATAAAGGAAAACGATTCTATTAAAGAGAGCTTTCGGAAATAAAAAAGTGCACTCTTTGAATAGGGCATTTCACCATGGACGTATGGGAAGTATGCACACGTCAGCACTACTATGACTCATCGATTGAAGCTACTAATTTTCTCTTTGTCTCATTTGAAGTGTTGTTTTCGAAAATTTCACTAGTTGAAAAACTCACATCAAATATGCAAATTTGTAATTGCATCTTGGCAAGTTGGCTGGCACAATTTATAGTGCTGCGAAGTATAGTTTTTTTTTTCTGGGAGTACCTTGCTTGAATTGCAAGCTTGTCTTCTTAATGTTTATCTTCCATTACACTAATTACGGCGCAGCGACGTAGCCAAATTCAAAGTTTCCAGGGAGGGGGAGATGGGAGTACTTATAAGAAGTTGGTGTTGTCGGCTAAGTCATAGACGTTGCGCTGTCCCTAGTGTCGATGTTTCAATAGAGACTATCCCTCGCACTCATCGACTAAGCCACTCAGGTGTTGTTGTTTTTGTTTGTTTATTGCTGTTTCTAGATTGCTAGCGAAAGTGCTTTTGCGGCAAACGGGTTGGTTAGGTTGTGCTAGAAACTAGCAACGCGGTGAAGTTGAAGGCGGTCGGGTGTCGTTGAAGAGGCGGCATGCGCGTGCACATCTGTTGCTAGTCTTTGTGTGGAAAGCTTCTTTATTCGCGCGAACTCGTCCGCCGAATGGACGTTTTGGCATGGTTGTGGCCATCTGCCGCATCCCTCGTTTGCTGGCGTGTATCCCTCCCATTCAACCACTATCAAAATTTCGCCATTTCACGCCGCATTTTTATTCGCTCAGTTTGATGATACAGAACGCACAACTTCGTTGAATCACACTTGAAGTTGTCTTCAAGGCAGCCAGCCGTCTGCATTCTAAGCATGCATAAATTCATACTCAGTTGTGGCACGGTCAAATCCGTTGGCACATCTGAGACTTCAGAACATAGCCCTCTCTCCTCTTACAACCAATGAGAGGACGAACAACTTTTCCACTAGTATTACTTGGTTTTTGTAACGAGAAAGATCATATGAGCAATATAATCAACCATACCTAAATCTGTTCAAAAATATTCACTTTGCATCTTCACCTAGACGTTATCTTCCTGGGGAACTTCTTGCTTTCTGAGAAACCGCAGGCTTTTCGTTGAACCACCCAGTTAACTGTGGCAGAATGACCGGATTATATGAATGCTGACTGTAATATGTTTAAAATCAATCTTGCGCTGGGATCATTACCTGCCGAATAAAAAGCTTCACGGTTTTCAAAGATGGGTACCTGTTCGAGGAGCTGCAAAGGAAAGAGGAGAGCGATTGCAATAAACGTTGTAAAAGAGAATCATCTTTGCGCTGCTTTTTTCTGGATCTTGGCGATTCTGTAATTGAGTTAATAGGATCTGTATCCGAGGTGTATATGAAATTCCAAATTTTTCTATATAGGCAAATTAATTTGCAAACTTTTAAATGCGATTTTACGGTGTTGTTGAGATGCGCATACGAACTTGTTTGTGAACCTCACGATATGTAGTTAAATATTGTTCTCATTCCTCGATTACAGCAAAAGAAGAGAGTCGTCAAGATGATTGTTGAATGTTGGATTGAATGCTAGTTGTAAATTTGAAGACTCAACATCTTCGGATATGATTAGAGAAACTTTCCACTAGATTAAACTGTTAGCCAACAAAGTTGTTAGTTGATTAATACTCCAAGGATTTCAGGCTGTTACGTATAATTTTTTAAAATCAGGCTTGATTTGCATACCACGGAAATTCCTTGTTATGGTTTGCGATCTTCCAATAAAGAGCGATCACCCTTTTCAGAACGCAACGACTACTGGTGTTGATGAATCGCGAAGCGCACCTCCACCGTCAGCAATCCCACCTGTCGATGTTTACGGTAGCGTTTCCATGCTAAAAGAAATGCCTTAGAGCTAATTAGGAGCCAACTGGGAGTTTTCATTAATTAATTAAGAGAGACTAGTGAGAGTTTTTACCTGTTGTCTATTAATTAAGAGCTCGTTTTAAATTCTGTAGCCTCGTCTTTGTCGCCGTTGTTCCAACGCCAAAAGAAGGTATTGTCTATTCTTTTCTTCAACAGAACGAGGGTGTCGCTGCAAGAAATAAGCGTAACACTCCTATGTAATATTTCTAGGCTTCTGTACCGCATTCGTCTTACTTCAACTACAAAACCTCTGTTATCTTTATTCTTCCAAAAGAACGATTCATCCAACTTTTTCTCGTTTTACTGCTTATATATATATATATATATATATATATATATATATATATATATATATATATATATATATATATATATATATATATATATATATATGACTATTATTTTATGCTTAAGAAAGTCTTAGGCTAAAAGACGTTGGCACTAAAAAGTGGTCGAGTTTTTTATTCCGTGTTTGTTTTAGTATTTAGAGGGTCCTTTATTCATCGGGGCGGGGTTTGTATTTGAGAAGAGGTTTCTTTTTTGCAATGCAGCACCAGATTTCTGCTGAGGGGCTATATGAAGGTAAACACGCTATTCTGAAGACGTAAATATAAGCATTCTTCCAAGCATTATTGTATAACCCGCATATCTCAAATGATAAAATTCTCCCTTTGAGACTTGCATTTTTGATAGTACTGCATTTGTTTTTTATTGGAGGCAGATTTTGACAACGCACCTTGCGGCTTGCCGTCTCTGGCATCATTCTGAAAGTCTTTCTCGCTAGGTGATGAAGTCACATTCGTCTTAAGTAGTGATCGGAAGCAATGCGAACTTTTTCATGGTGGTAGAAAACTTGTTGGACGAAATAGTTTTTTGAAGGCTTGCCGATGTCACCGGCAACGAGGCCAGACCTAGCAGGAACGATCCACGTATCGTCTCGTGAGCAGTTCACCGATTATGGAGTCATGGGTGGCGTAAACGGAATGACGTCGGCAACTTCGACATCCTCACTGGGCAGCGTTGGGATGCCAAGGATCGCTTCAAAGAAACGTTCGAAGAGCGTCAAATTGGATTCCGATGACGACAGCCGTTCAAATGACGATAGGGAAGCAGACCGACGCTCAGCAAACAACGCGCGAGAACGGTTGATTAGCTGAATTTTTTGCATTCATTTCTTTGAAGTTCGATTCTTCCTTAAACTCGCAAGGTGATTTTGCCAGTAATGTTTCGTAGTTGTTTCTTGTTCCATCACATGAGACAGAAATCTCCTAATTACCAAGAATGGTTATTTGTGATTATTGGAACTGCTGATTTGTTAAAAAGAAAGCTACATTTTTTTTAAAAAACATCTGTTAGAACTACTTTTTACTTGATTTCTTACTCAATTCAACAGCCGAGTTGAGCGAAATGTGCTTTGCTTACGTACGCACCATTTAATTGAAAGAGATATTGTGGAAGTTTGCATGAAGAGGTTCCTGATATGAATGAAATAATTGAGCTCTATCAAATCTGTATTTTTTTTTTTTCATTTTGTACAATATAGGAGTGATCCATGAGTCAGCCCAATCTCTGCATCTCAGGGGCAGTTGTTTTCTTTGATCGCAGCGTATATCAATTCGTCGTTCAGGTGACATCACTTAGGGTAGGCAACATGCAGGTTTTAGCATATGCCATTTAATTGTTTTTATTTCACTTGAATATGCTTTCAAGAGAACCATTAGATTAACTGTAAATGTGTATATTATTTCCCCAGGTCGCTTTACTGACAACTGAATATTGCAGAATCCGAGTGAAAGATATCAATATGGCGTTCAAAGAGCTGGGAAAAATGTGCGCGCAACATCTACAGCAAGGAGCCGAGAAAACACAAACAAAATTAGGCGTGCTTCATCAAGCGGTCGCCGTTATTACGGGCCTTGAAGAACAGGTTGGTCGTTCACTTCTTCACTTCGCCATATTTTTTCCTTTTGATGTTGCGAGGAAGTAGCTGTATTGTTTGAACGGTTTGCTTTGGAGGGTGCTGCTTCGGCAGTATTTTCCCTCATCGAAGCGTACTGCGTTCTTCAGTAGTTCTTAGTTATACTCAGCATTTGGCATCAGTTCAGAAAGCATGGATTCACAGCACCCTAGACCTCGCTTTTATGCAGTATCAGAACGCACAACCTAGAACGACCTAGAACGATTAAGGAAGCTTGGATTTCATTATTGGCGTGAGATTGTTTCCAGGCCACCCACGATGAATCCTGCAGTTGCTTTCACGCCTGCCTTTGGTAAGATGGGTTCCTGTAGGCGCTTTGGTTTAGAGCAGCAAATTTTGTTCAATATTTTATGTCTACTTCAGGGCACGGTAAATTCCGTGTGTAATGGCAGAAGATAAGAAAATAAAAAACTGTTTAAGTCAACGAAAACACCACGTATTTCAGGTACGGCAAAGGAACTTGAACCCGAAAGCAGCTTGTCTCAAGAGGAGGGAGGAGGAGAAAATCGTTCCCACGTAAGCTTTTGTGCTGTTTTCTTCTATTTTCAGTTCCATGTTATATATCTACGAAGATCCATTCCACAAAGTGGAACATTTAAGTGATGCGCACACAACACGACAACGAAAATAATGCTGAAACGTTTTACCAAATGTTAGAAGGTGGAAAGCAAATGTTTTCTCAAATGCTGCGATCAGTAGCATTTGCGGGGGGAAAGGGAGAAAGGAGCCGGTATCAGTTGTGGAATTTTATCGTTTCTTTTAGCGGTACTGTGGTTATCATTCCCATTGTTTTAGGAGAGGAATATTTCCATTTTTCATTATCGTCATTTTTTTTTTTTTTTTGCGTTTTACACACCAAAGCGCTAACTAGAAATGCATCTTTCGAAGTTGCTGCAATTATCATTAGAAATCTTCATATGTAATTTTTTTATGAGGAGCAATTTAGCAATCGAATTGCATTAGCTTTATTTATCAAAATTGCGTTAGTGTCACTGATGAGATTAGGAGTATTCGATGAGCGAAATAGTTTGAAGAATTTTCTTCGTTCGTAATTCTAATAAACAAAAAAGATTCTCTTTGTGATTATTTCTTTGCTATTTCTATACTTGCAGTAGCAATGAAGAATTGAAAACGCACCCCTTCCTACCGCAGCCGTTCCCAGGTGATCATCTATCCACACAATGAGCGGCGATATGATCATATTGGTAGGTTGATGCTTGATTTATTGTTTTCTTATGTTGCTAACTGGACCGATTTCTTTATAGGAGGAGAGAGGAAAGAGGCGGGATTCCGGATCAGTTGTGGGTGTATTTACATGATTATCTCAATTAGTGGCTCAAAAATTATAATGAGAGGTGGATAAGCACTTTCACCATTTTCACTCTGAATATACCACTGCATATAGTGAGTGTTGTTGTTGCATGATTTATCTATTGCTTCCTATCTTTTTATATGCTTACTTATTTCTGATTGTTAAGTATCCCCCAAATTTGGATGATTGAGCTAATGATAGATCGTTAGATGAGAGCGTCGCCAAAAAAAAAAAAAAAAACTCTTCATTCTGCGGTTTGCCCAATTGGGCTGATCCGTATAAACTATTTCTATCAGAATAACATCGAAAAATGTGAAGAAATTTATTTCTCAGAAATTTGATTAATTAGTATGGCCTTACATTTTTCTTACTGATTATGAGGAATATAGTTTCGAAAATATTTATAAGATATGATTAGCTAATATGCGGCATTATTTTTAGCTATTGAATGAGAGTGCTTCTTAAGGATGCCTTTTTGATGAGAATAATGAACGCCACTTTGCCTTCATCGGAGTCGCTCGAAAAGACAGACGGTCTCGTATTTCTACAGGTGCCGCGAAGATGAATCTTTCTCATACATCGAGCGTAATTTTTGACTTCAGATGTGTTTCTGTATCATGCCGCATCGTTTCTTTTCTGTGATTTCCCTTTCACAGCTTTCGTTTAACTATTGCGAATTTTCTTCTTTCAATGATGCCACCTGTGCAAACTGTTTCCTCTTTATTGCTGTTACTCGTTTGCGGCGTTGTTGTTAAATATAGCCACATTAAAAAATTTATCGAAGTTTTAGCTTAGTGAATACTGAACAACGCTTAATGGCACATTTATTTCTAGCAGATGCTACTTCCACTCGTAGATAGTGGTCATATGGCTATTTCCATACTGAAACGAGTGACATATTTATTTGCGTAGAGAGAATTTCGATTTGATAAATGAAGTGATTAGCATATTTGTGTAGCTTATATTTGTTTGTTAAGAAATATTCGCACTCTTTTCAATCATGACAACAGGTAAATTACATTTATTGCCTCTATGTAACTGGTATATTTTGTTAAAGGAATTGGCAACACTTGCCGTAAATGAATGATTTTTTCATTGCAATTAGTATTTTGGATCGATTGATGAATTTTTCCTTTGCCTTTTCGTTTTTGGATATTTACGTCGAGTGCACAGTGCACATCTTTATCGGAGCGTGTCCATTAAACGCATCTGGCAAATGTGCACAATGAATTCTATTATAGTTGCGTTCTCATTTATATCATTACAACAGGTGTTTATTAAACGTTGATAAGTGAAATAAATCTTGTAAATAGCGTTCTCATTGATTTCCCATCAGCAATCACCCTTCGGCTTTTTTTTTCTGTCCTTTTTTTTTGCGCCGTTTCGGATTTTGTAATATCTAAACAACTCCTGCTGAAGTTATTTTATTATATTTGTTCATTTTCTTATAATAGTCGGATATTTAACACGAGTTTTGCGATTTATCGTCATTGCTTTCTTTCGATGACGTCATTTCGAGGCAATGATTCATTCCAGGTTGCTTGATATTTTAATTGTGCTGGTTGTACGTGAAACAAGGGCATATATGCCTTTATCCTTTTCATCCTTGTAAAGGGACTTATCTTTAACCGGGCGGATGGGAACAAAGCACAAGTGCGATAAAAACTTACTGTTTATGGATGTTTTGTTGAGAGAGTTGTGGAAAGGGTTAGGCGAAATGCGCTACTTAATATGCTTAGTCTCGACGCTTTAAAGTGCAATTGTAGCCATTTTCAAAAGTTGAGCAGCCGTTTAACAAAATTCGATTTGGTTAGCTGAATGCCCACTTGCCGTTGTATTTTACTGATAAGCAAATCTCTATAGCGTTTTGCAATCATCTATTCTGCATGTTGTCTCTTTGTTCTTTCATTGGTTTATTTCTTCATATGTTTGACCAGCTCAACATTTACCGGATACGATCACTTTTTCGGAATGATTACATAACACTTTCAAGTGGGATGATTTCTCTTAGGATGCTATATGCAGTCGAAGCTCTACGGCTTTTTTATTCTTGCGACGAGGAAGTGAAAATTTGCGACAGTGAACGGATGTAATATCGCCTTGTTGGTATATCTAATGAAAGCGCCTGCTATGAAAGTATTTTATTGGCTAACTAATCATTATGCTGTACGTAATTTGCGGTAACGATGTGTTGATTGCGTTCTATGATTAAACAATAAGCAAAATGATATGAAATCAGATGACATTTTCCACTGAGGGTGCTGTGAAAATAAAGCGAACATTTTGGTGCATTGAGTATTCGTTGCTCACCTTTCAATATACAAATCAATTTTGTAGATTCAATGCAACAAGCATATTTTCGTGTGGAATTCTATTGGATATAGTTATGACCAGTCTTCTGTATGATAAATAAAACTTAAGGCGATGCTTATAAAATGTGTTACATTCGTTGCTAATCGGGAGCTATCTTGTAGAGCTTCTCCCTTCACCGTATGTATCGCAGAAGCGAGTAGTTTCGATTAGCACCGTAGTCACTGCTATGAAACACATCAACTAGGAGGTATTTATCCTATGAGGCCTACAACTACAGCATTGATGCGTTTAAAGCTATGATTTGATTACTAAGTTAGAGTGGTTCAATGCGAGCTCATGAGCAAATATGAAAATTGCTCTTTCAGACGCCGACATTTTGAGTACTAATTTGAGCGGACGGTTGAACGTTCGAAAAATATACGGTAATATAAGTACTGTCATTAGAGCAATATGTACTATCATATGTACTGTAACGTACGTTTCTACAGTGCACAGTTGATGAGTTGTTAGGCTTATAACGTTGGGAATTTTCCAAAGCAAACTTCTTAGATAATCTAATAAATGAAGGATGAGATAAGAAAGAGATGGGAGCGAAAAGGCACTTAAATTTTACCGTTCACTCATCATTGCAGTATAATCTAATCTGAAACAACATAACGATGAAAACTATTGTTCAATTCTTCGAAGAGATTGACGCTATAGCGTTTTATATATAAGAACGATTACTTAAGAAGATCGAATTTTCAAAAATTTTGGCAATGTAACTTATCAAATAAACCATAAATGATTTTCAATTTCAACACAAATAAAGCGGTATGTTGAAAAATGTTATTTCTAAGCATCGAGCGAATGATTTCGTTTAGCTCATTATTCACGCTTAAATATAAATTATTAGCTTATAGTCATAAATGCGAAAGATTAGGAAATTGCTTTCTAATAAAATATGACCAAAAAATTGCTCATTCGTCAAATAGTATATCGAATAAAATCACTTTTGATCTGTCAGAGGAGCCAATTGTTACAAAAAGAAGCGCTTTAAGCATCTCCTTGTTCAATTAAAAATTAACCTTTTTTCATAATTTTATGCTTCAAGAGCTTCAGCTGATATCTGAAGACCATAAGGTGGTGATTCGTTTAAGAAAAGAATTTCTTTTCAAGAGTCAATCAATCAAATCACATTCAATTATACGCTTAAACTTTAAGAGATTATATAAATTTGTAATCTAGTTACTATGTAAGCTAAGCCAGTCGACTCCAGATCAAAATAGATTAGGTGCCTTGCAAGATGAGTCAAAGGAAATTAGGAACTCACAGACAAAGCAAACGCTGCCCAGCAAAATTAATCTCAGGTAGAATAGAGGAGGCTATAAACAGGGGTTAACAAACAAAAAACAATGATTCCAATTTTCAGATTACAGAATCTAGAAATTTCGCTGGTCCGAGCGGGTCTAGGTGAGGTCACCGGAAGCGAGCAGGGGCCGGAGGGTACTGTTGAGCACGAAGCGTACTACCACCGCAGGATCGGGCCGACAATAGAAGCTATTCCAGTGGATAGAGTTCTTTTGTTCGCCCATTGTATTGTATAAGTGCAATAAACTACTGCCTTGTTGTCGTGTCGGTCAGCATGCTATCGTGCATGTATAGGAGTTGCAGACCCTGACGGAGACTTTCGACTAGAGCAGCCACGGGAACCCTGCGACTAACACTACATGAACTTCCAAGACTTTTGTTGTGAATCCCCGTGGGAAAGATATCGGTCTGAGCGGGCTAGATGACAGAGACTTTCGGCTTTCGATAATGCATATTGACAGTTGAACAGCTGGAGCGTATACTAATGCGCCGTTCATTGATAACATTAGAATCTCCTTACAAATTTCTTCATGATTATAGATTTAGTCGCTCTTTTTGCTTTCAAAAAATTGTTTGTCTACAAACATCCACGTAACCTTAGTGAAACGTGATGTTGAGGTGAGTTCGTTTGTTTTGCTCAATTCGACTTTTCATCGTTCGAAAAACTAAAAATAAAAATTTATAAAGAAACAATTTTATTCTACAATCACAAAAATCAAAAAGAAATTACAATTACGCGCTCAGAAATACTCGCAATATTTCCGGCTAATTTTCAGACATAAATTTTCACCTATAGTTTATAAATCATTCAATTCTAAAAGTTGCTTAAGACGTAATAATTTACGCTGTTTAAATTGTGTGATACAATAAGGAAACAAAATGATGTGATAATGAAAACGTAATACTAAAGATGATAAGGAACAAAACCCATGATTTGATAAATAAGGGACGTGACAACTCCTTTTTCGTCGTTGAATACCGCCGAATCTGACACCCATAATGGAGGAGGAAACGTTATCGATGTGCCATATGTTCGTTGAAATTGCATTATTTAGCTGTAGCTAAAGGACGATAAAAAGTGAAGAATACTTGCGCAGAAGTAGGCTGATTGTGTACTTATTTGTTGAAGGAATATTTTTTGAAAACATATAGCGTCTACTCTCAATTGAATACCTCTGAGACTATGTGTACTTATGTATATATTTTTTGCCATATAGACGTCACATGCCATATGTTCACAAAGCAGCAAACTTTCGTTGTGCTATCGACGTGCTTTTCGAGCGATTTTCGTTAAGAATTCACTTCAAGAAAGTTTTATAATGTAAAAGTATTTGTTCATTTAGCTATATGATAGTAATAATTATTGAATATTTGCAAGTATCATCTTCTTTTCATTTCGACTAAACATCTGAGGAGTAAAATTTTCAAATATTCTAAGCGTATCGTAGATTTCCAATTTTATTCAATGAGTTATATTTCTTTTCTCGTTCACATGATTACATTTTTATTAAAGATTATATTGCGTTAAAAGGTAATCTTTATTTTTGCGTTCAATTTTTAACGCTTTCAAATGCATTTCATTAAACGATTTAATGCGCATATTTGTCTTTCGTTTTTTATAAAATTAGAGAGAAAAAAAAAACGTTTTTTTGTGGAAAGAAAAGTGACGCGAAAAAATTGCCACAACGTTTTGTTGGCAATACAATGGGATCAGTTGGTAAAAAGTTTGTTAAGCAAGAAAAATGTGTATGAAATGAGTATATGCGAAGTGAATTAAGAAAGAGGAGAATGAAAGAAAATAACTTCAATAAAGATGAGAATCAAATAAACCAGGCGTTTATTTCATTCGGTTGCTACGCTATTCTGTTATTTATCAATTGTTCGTTCAAGTTATGAATTTCTTTCTGGCATTTAGTTGCGTTTGGTTCTTAACTTGGTTTAGTTTATTTTTCTTATTCTTCCCCTTCCACGTCGTTTGCACTCAATATCCGTTTCGCAAGTCTTTTCGAACTTTTCGTTTATTTAATAATGCGTATAACAATGAACAGGTATTTTGCAATTGTAATAATGTAATAGCGTTTTCTTTGCAATTGTTCGTTGCATATACAACAGTCTCTGTCCTCTTCATATGAATACAGTCGCGAATGCCTATGATAGTCGTTCTCTCAGTGAGGTTTTATTGATCTTCTGATAATGAAATAATCTTTATTGAATGATATTAGAGGTGAAATATTAAAGGAATATGCAAAGTAAGAGAATATGTCAGGAATGACTGCGTTCGGATGTCTATGTACATGAATTCAACTCGTCATTAGGTGATATGTGATGCTAGATTGTTCGCTGATAGATCACTGAATAAACTCGTCACAGTAACGATAAAATTCGTTTAGACAGCAACGAAAAATAATTAGAGGGGAGGGGATGGTGGTGATATGAAAGAGCGAACAACGGGGAATTGCGCTGCTAAAATTGGCTCTATTTCCCAAAACGTTTGTTCATGCACGTCACTTTTCATCACGACGGTTATCATTGCTATTTAATGGTTTTTTGAATAATTAAGGAGAGTAAGATCGGCTAGAGGAAGATGCAAACGACGATTGGGGTAAATTTAGTGATGCTCGAAAAAAATTTTCCCAGGGTGTTTGATTATAGTCGGAATATTTTCTATGTGGATGGGAATAAATTACGCGCAATAACAGCTTTTTGGATTTGATTTAAAATGTTTGTCATTTCTACGCAATGCCTTAAAATAGGAAACGATAGAGCCAAATTTCCAGTGAAACGGCAATAAATTCATACGGATATATTCAACGAATATTTACCGGATATTCGTTGAATATTTTCTGCGGAATTTTTCTGTATATATTATTATTTTATTTATTTTCTGTTCTCGTTGATTATTTCACTGAGAACATTTGCACTTAAATAAATCATTACGTTAAAGCACAATGGAAAATATGAACTGTTAGGGGGTTTTTTTTTTAATTTGAACGTATGCCAAGTTTTTGCGCAAGAAAAAAAAAAGGGTTGCGTAGTAATAGTTCTAGCACTCTTGCGATATATTTAAACCAATTTGAAACCGCAATGCATCACGGGCTTTTATGCCTCAAGAGGACACGCATTGGTCGCATTTACAGCAGAATGTGGTACTGCCTCCATGTCATGCACCACTCTCTCGTGAGCTTAGAAAATTCTTGGTTGCTCGAACTGTTCTTCGTTAGGCCGAAGGGATACCTGTGGTAGTATTTGTAGTGTAATTGTAATAAAGCCTTTATTTATTTATAGGATAAAGAAAATTGCAATAATAAAATGCAGTAAGAGAATGACATAAGTATTGTCAATCTCATGTTGTAGGTGGCGATTCGAAATATTCGACCTCAGGTGGTGGGTTCGCATGCATATTGAAATGGATGAAACGTCGTCAGCCTGCGAGGGTAAGCCATTTATTGTAGACTGCTGTCAGTCATTGCTTAAGCCCTATGAGGATGCATCATTTAATTTCTAGTATTTCAAGGTAAAGTTGCAGAAGGTAGTTGGCATCGTCGTCACCGAGTATCTTGAAGTCCTCTTATTTCATATATGAATTGCTTATTTTTGTTGCACTAGCAGAAAATTATTAATTTCTAAGTATCGCAACACTTCGCGACTCTCGGTCAAGTTGTTGTTGCGAATACAACGCTTCGCTTAGGCTCATCATCTTCCTTACGTTCGACAAGGGCTAGCACTACTTTTCGGACGTTAATTGGAGGTGTTTAACAGTTTCATCGGCAATGCACCTGTGCAGTGAAATAATTAATCCACTTTATGCACGTAATTATTCATAGAATTTTATTTATAATTTTATGCTGTAGCTAGTCGAGATTGCGCTCTGCGAACTGTTGCATTCGCAGCGGCAAGTTAATCAATACTGACAGTAAAACTTTGCCTAGGCGATAGATCAGTCTGCCTAGCTGATGTATTGTTGGGAACACTACTGGGATACTTCATTGGCATAGAGAGACAAAGGAAAGTCGATAGAAACATTAGAAAGTCCCGAAGTCTAAAGTTTTTTGCAAACGAGTTAGGGAACTTCGCTTTGTCCAGTCAAACGCCAACAATGGTCGTATCCTATATCCGTTTATATCGTCAGATGGCTGTTATATAAACATTGCTTGACCAGAAAGGAAGGTCTATATTTTGACAGCAGTTTATCGTCCCTACGAATTGAACAAATTATTCGTTTAGCGGAAGCGTTGTATAATTCAGTGGACACATTTCTTTGACTTTCTTTTTGCTTGAAATTTCCACTTTTGTTCCCGGATTCTCTCACAAGAATCGTTTCTCGTACCATAAATATTACTAGAATTGACGTTGTATAGTTGTAATGAATGTGCATTACCCTCCTGATGTCTTGATTTTATTAACTCCTCAGGAAAAGCGATATGAACTCTTGAAGAAGCCTTACGAATCGCTACCATATGTTTTAGTTTTTCTTCTCTTGAATGGTTGTATTTACATATTTATTTACTCTCAAGTGAATATCTCAAAAACTTATCAATTAGACGATAATAAAGACGTAAGGATTGAAGTGGAGTTAGTTTTTGCCAGTCTCTAAAATCGTATAACGAATTCAATAGTGAATTGACCACTTTATTCGTATAATTTTTTCTCATCATCTAAATACTGGAAATTCTTTCAGATCTGCGATATTTTGAGCGGCGTCTTACTGAAGTGATCCAAAGTATGCATCCATCCGCAACACGATGGCGATGTACGTTGGTTTTAGCTGATGCTATTGTGAGAATTTCCTTTTATTTTCTTGTATTTTATTTTCCTCATTTATTTTGCATAAGAAAAAAAAAATTACGATTCATCAACAACAGCACCTTATTTAAATTACAATTATGTGCCGAACTTCGAGGTATTTTTTGAGCATTTTTCGGGTCGAATATTTTCTGTATTTTTACTTTGCAAGTGTTGAAATTTGCGCGAAATTGTTTGAAACGAATTGGGCACAATCGTGCTTGTGAAATTTCGCTTATTCATTTAGCAAATAAAATTGAAGTGCATTTATTTCCGGCACTGATCGAAATTGTGCAGTTGGTGGCCACTTTTTCTGATAGTTCAATTAAACAAAATTCGTTGTTAAATTTCGTTTGCGTTATAAATTCGTAATGCTTTCTGTTTTTGCTGCCTTAACTTATCGTCGTTTTCTCTCCGTTTTGAAGGAGAAGAGAAATTGGGGAGGGGAGGGAGGATGGGTATAAGGGTGCAGAGGCCTTCTTCCGCTTTAATTTTGTTGTGACTCACCTTGTTTGCTTCAATTTTGAGTTGCTTTTTTCCTGTTGAGATACATTCCACATTCGGCAGAGATCCTCTAAGTTCAAAGTGATGATAAGATTTGTGTAGATAGGTGCATGCTTGGGTCATGATCATAGCAAGGAGAGGCAACCAGAAATTTTTTCTCACAATAACATCTCCTGTATTATTGCTGCCAGTTTTATTGTTGTTTTTTTTTTCTTTTCAGTAGTGTTATTGATCGCTTTCTGTTGCACTTTATGGAGTGCTTATTTTTGGCTGATGGATCCATCGATAAGAACGGTATGTTGCTACTCTTTAATACTTTTTCTATGAGATAATCTTATTTTTTTTCGTGTTTTTAAACGGTCATATAATGTTTGCTAGAATCGGACGTCACTGAGCGTTAACGCATACAATTATGGGGAGGGGAGGGAGGTGTTGCAGAGGTGCAGTCCGTAGTTTGATTGCTGCATAGGAAAATGCGCCATGTTCGTTGAGGTGTGGGCTCCAAGGGTTGGCTTGAATAGAAGCGGTGTGCTTAGCGCTATGAAAAATGAAACACGCCTATCATGTACACGTCCGCATTCCAATCTTCCCTCTCCCTTTCTGAATATATTCGGGTAACCTGATGCTCACTTACCTGAATGAGTTGTCTGTTCATACCTGTGTCCAAGTAAGCATTGAATTTACGAAGGAAAGCTTCAAAATGCTGGAACTTCCTTGAGTGCTGATTCCATTTTTTGAATGAGAGGATTTCTCAGGTGTTACTAAAAATAGAAACCCGTGGAGCGTTATGGCATTTATTCCTTGACAGTGTTGCCTTTTGCAAAAATATAGGATATTATCGTCTTTTATCTTTATTAAGAAAAGCCCCTTAGTTTTATTATCTAAACCCATTTTTTGTACTTAAAACACTTTCTGCTGCCTCGTGAGTCACGACATATTTTCGGCAATATTTGAAATTGTAGTGTTTCTCCGTGAGGGACTGTTTTCACAAAGTGCATGAAAACATTCTTCTTGCGGTATTGTTTGATCTAGTTCGTCGAGGTGTGGTTCTTGAACGTTCTTCGATGCTATCACCTCTGTTTATATTGCCGTAGAAGTCTCCTTCATCTGTAAATTCTAACCAGATCCATAGTCAGAAAATAATTTTGTGCGAAAGATCGCTTAGACGAAAAAAGGAAGTGATAAGGGTTTGCACAAACGATTTTCATATTGTAAGATCCTGGAAGATGGCAAATGTAACTGAAATGACATTCAGGCAACCTTTCAACTATACTCACCGCGAGTACTGATAGGACTTATAGGTGCAAAAGTTATCAGCTAAAATTCTGTGGGGTAGCGATCATTGTACCTTTTTGTCACTCGTCACTCCCGTTTTTTGGCTACGCCGTTAGTTTGAATGGTAAAGTAATGGCAGTATCCTCGCGCCGCGATATTCTTGTTTCATATTATCTCTTAAATATTTTTAAAAGGAAGTTTTCGCACATTTCAGGGCTCTTTGCCGCATTTTCGAAATTAATAAGCCAGTGATGTCGAAAATTTAAAAATGCGGATTTTCATAGTTTTCTTTACGACACTATCCCTATCAATGTTGTCGTTTTTCTTGCATAATTTTTCTCTTTCGTTGCTTTCCTCTCTCGTCATCCTCAGTGGTTAAAGTCCTGGTTTTCATGTGTTAGCATGATAGTGAGAACATCCTATATCGAAGTACTAGGGAGCATAGCCTATCAAGTTGGGTTTTACACGTCTTCACTGTTGACTTCTTGCCTTTTCATTGTGATCATTTAGTTAGCCGATTTCCGACAGTTGTGCACCCTTATGTTTGTTCACTTCTTTTGTTTGATGGTGTTGTGCCTGTCAAAGAATTGTTCTGACTTCCACACAAATGTTCACTTTTGAGTCCACATGTGTTTCATAAACGTGGTTCTCAGGTCTTTCGTCAATCTCAGTGCTATCGGCCATTCGCCGAGCCGTTTATTTCTTCAGGCTTACTCGCATTGGACATAACATTTCGATGAAGCATTGAAATATGTAGCGGAAGACAAGTGTTTTTATGCTTTCGAGGAAATGATGTTTTTTTTTTGCGAGTGTTATTTTGGTTTAGATGAATCAAAAAAGTTTGGAGCACTTTATTTTTGACAACTTGTTGTATTATCTTATGAAACGTTTCGTCGATGTTGATTTATTTAGGCGGCTTTTATCGGATCCTAATTGCGGATAGCCAATGACTTTTTGTCATTGCGCGAAGGGTTTTCTCAAGTATTAATATGGGTTTAAGGTGCATCTTCTTAGATGACGTATAAAGAAATATTGCTATTATCTGGCTTTATCGTCTCTTTCTGGCCGCTCTTTTTTTTGGCGTTTCACGGAGTAATATCAATTTTTCTAGAACGTAAATATTTGCGCAACATTTTTGCCCGTTCTTTCAAGACAATAGCGTTGACATTGTTGCCATACAATGGGTCTCGGGCTTTTTTATTTGTTCCATCTCCGAGTATAGCTGCTTCCTATGTCGATTTCAGTTCTTCCTGTCGTGCCTCTTACTAGCGCAGTAACTTCTCTTTGTTGTTTTTTTTTTTTTTTTTTTTTTTAATATTTGACTGTTTCGCTTGATTTCGAACTAAAAAAAAGATTTCTCCTTTTACGAAAATTTCTAAAGTATTTAATACATACTGTTAAGTAGTCACTCATGTTATTATTTGTAACAGTTGTGTTCACCGAAAAGTAGCACTAAAGGAAGTGGCTGATCTTGAGATCCTCCATGACTTTTTGTTGCTACTGAAATCGGTTTAATGAACCGTTGAAACAGTTTGCAGAAGCTATTTAGATCACTACTTGCTTTCTCCCTTCCGATGCCTCCCTCCTTCCTCTACCGCCTCGGCTCCCCTCCTCTCTCCATCTTACAAGATCACCACCTTGGGCGTCGTTGTGGGCAAAAACGTCGTCATTTCTAGTTCACGTGTATTTGGCTAATGTACGCTTTTAAATGTTTCAAAAGTAACATTTGTCGATTTTTTCCTTTGATTTAGTTATGTCCAATGTGTTGTACTAAAGTAATTTGTGCAATTTCCACACCTTTTCATAATATTTTTGCGGAAAAGCATTATTTGTGCTGTGTACCCTGAACGCTGTTGATGCGTTTCTATAGCACAAATCGTGTTATATCCCTAGTTTATTGCTACCGATGTTAAATTTTTTGTTGTAGGTAACCAGCTGCATATGTTTTATTGCCCATTTGCAGCGTTTGCTAAGGCGAATTATGTCATTGTTGTGTCTGCACGCAAGTATGTTTGTGTGTCTGTCTGTCGATGCGGGAGTTTCAGCTCTTGGACCACAGAACTGCAGTTAAGCAACATTTAAGTTGCCCCGTTCAATTGCAAAAAAAGAGTTCTAGGTATTTAAACTTGCCAAAGAATTTTGCCATTCGTTTTACGCTTGTCCAGTTTATGTTGGTTTACGCCGGAAGATTTTTCAGGTGTGGTCTGAAAAGCTCAATTATGAAGGTATTGTGCTGTATGTCTCGACTTTTCTGATAACTTCTGAAAGCTGTTTTGGTACATTTGGTAGGTATTAGCGAAATGCAGAAAAAAAAGTTTGTGCCAGCCCGCTTTGGCAAGATGCACCATACTTGTTTTGGTTCAAACTGTAAACAGTATGCTTTCCAGTTTTTTCGCTTCCATTTTTTAATTGTTTTTTTTTTTTTGTATTTATTTGAGCTATTATTTTACTGATTACAGAGGCTTCATCTTTTTACGAAATATCTGCTCCACAACGATAGTTCTCATGTTGTACCTGGCCTGTGGATCGGTAAAAGAGATTTATGATGGGAGAGAGGAGGTTTGAAGTGCATCATTGCGGGGATTTATCTTTGCTAGTTGATGATATTACAATGTTTCAATTAGCTATTAACGTGTGGTTTTCGAAGAAAGCTTTAATGATTTGTGTGCACTGCGAAATGCTCATAGATGTGGCTTAGAGACCACTTTGACGTTTGTTTGCCGTGAGATAAACGAAACGCTTTTCTTATTTAAGCACGAATATGTGCAGTTTCTTCCGATTCGTTGTAACTAGCCAAAAAAAGCGCTGCTTAATGAAGCGAGGATGAAGCAATGGTTTCGGCGTGAAATGTTCACTCAAAAGAAACCACAAGGGACAATTCGGCAGTTTGGAGATTGTAGCAGCGGGTAGGAAGCTAACGCGATATTGAGCGAAATGGTTTCTCCCCTCACATGCGTTCAAAGGTAGAAACCACCATTTGAATATTGTTTGTTTTTAAGGTCATATTTCTTTTATTTTCTTACTGTTCACGGTGTTGTTGGACATTAGGAGAATTGTGCATGCGAAGAGTTTAGATAATTGAGCACATTTTTGAGAGAATGTTTTGTAAGAGACCCAACGTTATCACATCCTTTTCCTATGTTTCCCTTCAGTAATATTTGCGGTGACTAACGAACATAATATATTGATGGTTGAGTTCGTATCGTTTATCGCATTTTTTAGAATTCATGATTTCAATAGTAGAGAGATTAGGCAATTTGACTAAGCAGCGCCATTTTTTTTCCTTCGTAAATTTTATCTTCACAGTTTCATCTCCGAATACGATACAATTCTACGGTGATTATTAGTTTTTTTTTTTTTTTAATATGCAAGCGGTTAGTCGGCCAGATGATTCCAACTCTTTGATTCTTTTTTCATGCCATTTTTTGACAACGTTACGAAGTGTTTGTAAGATCCTTGTAAAAGGATCCTTGTAACAATTTCATCGTTTTTTATCAATGTAATAAATAATTTTGTGCATTTAGGATATAACAAATAAATAAATTTGTTTGGTGCATTTTGAAATGGGCTGAATCGACTTGAATGATAAGCACTCGTGAAATGCCCAAAAAAGATCTTAAAATGCGCTCACAATAACGTTTTTTATCGGAGTCTTTTTTTTTGCCATTTATGGTGACTTATGAGTAAACATATTTTTGAAGTGTCTTTTATAAGCTTTTTGTGGTTTTATTTTATTTCAATTTCTTGCGCATGAATCCGTCTTTTTTTTTTTTTTTTTTTTTTTGCTAATGAGCTCTTCAGTGCATTCTCTCTGACAGTTTTATTCGTTTTTTATCGAAGGGTGTACCATACCGTAGGATTGATATCGTTGACTGTTGGTTTTTGGTAAATTTCTTGAGTGTACCGCTGGTGAATCGTTGAGCGTATGTATATCAGCTATGCGACTGCCGTAATAAGAATTCATTTCCAGTTATTTAATTGTGAGGTTAACCTCTTTTGAGTCGTCAGTCTGAGCGAATCGTTGTGTTCGTTTCATTGCCGTGCTTCTTACAATTTACTGAAATAGATTCAGCGCTGTCTTTCAAGCAACCAATATGTTGCCTATTGTAGCGCTCACCACTCCTTGAACTGTATGAATTTCGGTATTACAAAGCTGCTGTTAGTTAATGCCATATTGAATTCATCACCTTGTAATTTGGAGATATATATGGATGATCCAACTGAAACTATTGTATGGTAGATTTCTTTCAACGATCTTAGGTTGAACGTGCGGCTCGAGTCCACAACAACGCTTGTTGCCATCAAAGAAAATGTTGCTCAGCTATCGTTTATAGGTGCGTATTTATGTGGGATGTTCGAGGAAGGCAACGTTAAGCCAGTACTGTCCAGCAAGTTAATTGTCTCTTTTTTTCAGGTAACACTGCTGGAATCGTTACAAAAGCATATTATCTTCTCAGCGTCTGTACCGTCGCTGTTAATATTATTCGCGTATATCGGAATCCACAATCGGGTCGTCGCACCGAGCATGTTCGTTTTCTTCATTTTTCATTTGTATAAACTTGCTCGTGTAGAGTTTGTTATACGTAGTTTCGAATAGTCGGATAAGAGTTTATTCGCCATTTGAGCGAAACATATCTAGATCGTTGAAGCGTTTCACCATGAAACGAGAGATTCTATCGACAAGTAAAATGAGGTTAAGAAGGAAGAGGGAAGTTATATTGAGGCAGCAAACGTCTAAACGAAGGAAAAGGAAACAAAGAAAAAAAATGGATTGCAACAATATCATCATGGGAGAAAACGAGACAAATGAGTGTTGCAAATTGCTGCAACATGGGATCTGGCATCTGCTGATAATGGGTGTTGCACTCAATATCTTTCCCTTAGGGGACAGA
Organism: Ascaris suum; assembly: GCA_013433145.1. Taxonomy (NCBI): domain Eukaryota; kingdom Metazoa; phylum Nematoda; class Chromadorea; order Rhabditida; family Ascarididae; genus Ascaris; species Ascaris suum. The sequence goes on along the minus strand of CM024191.1, from coordinate 5,023,035 downwards.
TAAACGCTTGGTTGACTACTTTATTCACTATCATTTTTCTACCATTGAATCGACCCGCCTATTCGTTCCTTTTTATTGAGAAATAAAGTGGAGTGTCTAACACAATTTGCGAGTAAAATATTTGTCGCCGTGAAAAGAAAAAGTTTGTTTAGTGCTCTGCACTTAAAAATCTGTTTAGTGCTTTGCACTATGTGCTTTGATATGCAGTGAAGTGATTGTAATGTGGGGAGGAGGAGGAGAGCCACACAAGTGCGCCTCGTTGCAAAAATACGTTTGTGATAGTGTAGTGATAGCGTTTAATGTTGTCAACGAAGCGCATGTTTACACTATTATTTTTACTCGTTTTGTGGCGATTATTCGCGGAAATCTCTCTGCAGCGCCAATATGATTAGCGTGATTGGTTTTTTTGTGATGTTGCATATTTTAGACTTCAACACTGAAGTTTAATGATAATTGTGCATTTTGGTGATAAATCATCTGATAGGCCATCTTCGAAGTTGACAGTTTTCGTGCAAACCTCTTGGTTCTTGTGCATTTTAGGACTTTCTTGTTTCTTTTGTTGTTATGTTTTTAACCTTGGCGTAATGAATCATAAAGAACAGATTTTAGTTGTTTGCAATTAGGCGGAAGGTTATGCGGCCAATATGAGAGCACCTGAAACTGAGGGTTGAAATGTTTCGTTTTTCGCTAACAAAACATCGATTTTGTGCTATAATTTGATGGCTTCCTTTTTTTACGGCGGCACTGAACTTCTTATTTTAGAGTCACTTCTATTTTTATTTGAAAATCACATGATTTTCTTTTCCTTTTTAAATGAATTAGGTGTTAGGCAATAAAAGACAATGCATTTGCCCTGTGATATTTTTTAATATCCCTAATGAATATCAAATTTATAATTTCGAACGAAACGATCAAGGGAATATTCACTAGTTGCTTTATGTGCTCTATGCGGAATAATCATTTTTTCACTCATCTTTTATAGGTTTATTTTCACCTGATTTCACAGTTGTTAGACGAAAAACCCATCTGATGTCAAATTTTGTAGGTTCGAATTTTTATTGGCTTATCGGTTTTTTTTTTGTTTTTTTCCCCTTTTATTTCTGCTTTTTTTTAGTATGGGGCATTTACATTAGGGACGCCTCTATTCCCTTTTTTCCTCTCGTCAGCTTCCTTCACGATGTGCATGACGCCTGTTTTATTTTGCTGAGGAAGTCAAATTCATGCCCGCGTGGATTTTCGGTATCAAAAAGTCGAAACACTTTTAGCGACGCAAGCTATTGGGATGTAAGAAACGTGGCAGAAGTGATCCAGCGGAAGGCGAGATTTAAGCATACATAAGTTAGAGCATACATACAGAGCACAAGTGTTGTTTGTGTATTACGTATGTAAGTAGGTATGTGTTTGTGGTCAAACTCTGCGTTGAGCCTGCCATCGACGAAAACCTTGTACTTAATAAATGATTCTACAATTGAAGAGAGTTTGCTCACCGATGGAACTTGAGCATATATTCTACCGAACCAGCTTGCATTTTGGTGATTGCACTTCACCCAAATGGTTGCATTTCGAAATGCAATCAGATTGCATTTTAGTCATTTGCGCGTTGATTACTTCTTAACGCACATCTCATAACTCAAATCTGCTCTGATGAAAGATGAAGTTCCTGGCATTCGTAAACTTTTACAGAAGATGAGTGGGTGTTTTTCAATTACTCGATAAAATTTCACATAGAGACGAAAAGTACTAAGTGAAGGATTCGTTGGTGTCAAGCTCGTTTTTTTTTTCATTTTGCAAAATTGCTTCCATTAGATGAATTTTTTGACATTTGCACCACAAATATTCGCTCTTTGATTTTGAAGTCTGATTTTTTCGAGAGTTTATTTAATTCACTAATCCATTCAATGTTTTAAAATATTTGTGAAAAATGTTGTGGTGACATTTCATGTGATATGTTTCTCATCTTTCGTGTTGCAATGCAAATTGCAATCTGATTGCAATAAAAATTCATGTCCAATGCAACAACGACAAAAAAAATTGTACAGATATAATCTAAAATTTGCATGCCTATTCGTTCAGTAGCTCTCCGAAGGCGTTGCGTTCGCACGCGAATAGCCATCCCATACATCTTCGCATTGATTTTTGAACGATATTATTTGACACGTATTCCTTTTTTTTCTTTTTATCGCTATTTCGTTCTTTTTCATCGCTTCAGCTCATTCTTTTAATGCCGTTTTGATCTACTGATATATAATAAAAATGCAGCTCACTGACGCGAAATAATTCATTGAAAACAGCGTAGGACTTGTGATGTCCTAAGTTGAAAAGTAGTACGTTTGGGGAGGAGGGGGGGGGGGGGCGGGAGGAAGGGGAATGGAGTGAAGCGATGACAAAGTTGGCACGTTGTTGTCGTTGTTTTCCTCTTCTTCTACTTCATTTTTTTGCTTATCTTTTCTTTCGCTATAAAAAATGCAAGAGCAAGAAGCAAAAGCTAAATTGATTTGCTGGAGGTAGATCTCTAACTGCAGTATTTTTTTAAAATATAATCGATGACGATTTTCTAATGTTTTATAAACGAGCTTGAATCATGTTTTGTCGATATTGCACTCCGAAAATCGTTGCTTTCAGCATCGCTTCAAGATGTCGATCAGTGTTGGCTGATTTCAGTCTCAGTTGTGACGACGTAAGTTTTTTGTGTCTTATAAATATTTGCCTGAGTTGCGAGAAAAGGAGGATTGGAGGAAAGGAGGAGATGAGGAGGAGAAATAGTCAGGATCATAATGTAAGCCGGATGTTTGAGAATGTAGTGGAATTTTTTTTTTTGCACGATTCAGAGAGTGTTGCTTGATCAAATGGTATGTGAAAAATAGAAAAAGTTGAAAATTACTTGATGTATTTCGGTCCAGATGTATTTTCTACGGTGTTTATTAGAAAAAGTCGAAGCGCCTTTTGTGTATCCATATGATGGTTTGCAGCGCTGATTGACAAATTCATCAACTAGGTAATGACGTTCTCGCCTTTTTTGTTGTATTTCCGTCAGCCAAACAATAGTCTTGAGTTTTGGGTCTAGAAAACTAATTTCAGCGAGTGGCATTCAGTAACGAAGGCATGACGAGAAACGTCCCACCGGGCTATTTTTCTTTCTCTTTTTTTTTTGATGAACTAAACTTTCGCTCTCTCTCCTACTTCCCCACTTCCAGTCGATCTCTGATCTTTGCCTCTGTGGCGCTTTTGTCATACCTCTTGCTGTTTTACAGTAAAGTGGCACTGCAGCAGTAGATTGTAGATTCTTCATTTGATTTCGAAGTAACGGCTGGATTAATTTTTTCTTCTAGTAAGACAGTGCTGCTTAAATGTGGCCGTCGGTCGAACAGTCTAGAGGTGTGAATGCAATCTGTTTATTTTTTGTGCGATTGTCGATTATTCACTTTTTTTAAATTGAAGAATCGTTTTTGTAGAGTGGTAAATTAATCGTGCGCCCTCCACATCGAGTTCACGTTTCACCGTGATGGATGGAATGAGGTGTCACAGCGAACTACAGAGATGGGCATTCGGTATTTCATCGCGAATGCGTGAATGGTCTCATCTATTGGTCGACTTAGCCGCCTTACAGAATTTTCTAGTTATATTATTTTACTAACAAACACTCAGGAAAGTACACAACGAAACGCCTAATGCGAAACCAATGGCTAAAAGAAAGAAGGAAGACGCGGTTTCGGTGTTTTGTCCAACAGTTAAAAAATAGCGAACGCTTTACGGAGAAGCGCTGTATATTATAGAAGAAATTTCGCAGCAAAGAGGTGCTTGCTTGGATATCGAGTGTGAATACGCGATGATAGCAGGTACGGTCACTACGGCGCGTTGTGGTTACCGTCTTTGGCGATTCGTTTCGTAATTTAGCTTATTCTCGTTAACGAATGCTTGCATCAGTGCTTGATTTCCGCTCTATTGCTTGATTGCGTTACTTCGTTGTCTTTGCTTTCTACCCGAAGTTTCGAACTCACAGTTTTCAGAGATGACGATTATAAGAGTGTGCTGATTAGATAGAGAAATGAGAGGGAGAGTAGGAAACGAATAGTGACACCGATTTTAAGCTCGGTTTTATATTCTTTAGTACCGTTATGAGACGTTGAAATGTACTCAAAAATGAAGTGAGTGAATGCTGATTTCACTTCTGTTAGAAAGCAAAACACAATTTCTGGTTTTGATAGCAAAATGATTGCTCGGTGTATGCGATGTATTTTCACGGTCGCTTGTATTTACGCTATGTTCAACTATTTTCTTCATTATTTCCCTTCCTCACCGATCGTTTATTGGTCATTTAGATGGTAACCGTATATTTAACATCAGCAGCTGTCCAGCATATTCACTAGCGCTATTCATAACGTTCTTTATTTGCGCCATAGTTTCGTGTTTTTCATTTTGTATCATTCAGTCAGCACATATACTTCTATGGATTATATGGATATTATGATACTTCTATGAATTCTATGGATATTATACATCTATGGATATTAAACCACCTCGTATTTTTATGCGTACAAAAATATATAAACATCTGTATGTATATTTATGTGTATATACACACATATGTGTAAATATGCAAATATTTATGCATGTGTACACACATAAATGTTTATACACGTGTTTATGTATTTGTATTTATACCATTTTTATGTTTATAATGCATGATTATATCATTTAAGTACTTTCGGTTAAAGATAGGGAATGCTTCATCGATGACGTAGGGTTATCATTTCGTCGAGAAATTGCTCGTCCAGGCGTACTGCTCAAGTACGAGAGTTCTCTTTGAAACCATTTCCATTTCGTTTCGATCATCTAAGCGTTAGTATAATGACAAAGGTTGACAGTTGACGTCATTTGACGAAATGATTCCCCATTGATTTCTTTTATGATTTAATCTTTCATATTAAACGATATTGCATATTTTCAACGATATTTTCTGATGTTTTATTGTAATTTGATTTTATATGCGTTTTGCATTTTGTCTTCATCAATCTGTGATTGTTTTTTTTTTTTTTTTTTTTTTTTTTTGCTTTTGAATAGTTCTTGCTGATATTAATACCCATAAATTTGACAAGTACTGTCCAATGCTTTCGTATTTGTTGCATCGTTGCAATTTTAGAAATTTTTAATTTGCGAATAAATTTTATATAGTTTTTCTCTTTTTTTTTTTGCTGAACATATTGCAATTGCAAATGCGATTATTTATTTGTTTTTTTTTTTTTAAGTTTTAGATGCAATTGCAATATATACTTTAGTTTGAATATTCATTTTCGCGGTTATTTTACGTCCATCATGCAAAACACATTTTATACTTGTTTGTATATTTTTGTTTTCATCTTCTATAATATGCCTTTTTGGGACATTTCAAACGACTGTATGCCTTCACTCGTTCTAAAGGCTTATTTCGATCGTTGTATATATATTTACCCTTATCAAAAGTTATGGAGAGCTTCTCTGTCTCAGTCTAAGAGGAGGGAGGGGAAGTGGGGGAAGGTGGAGTTATGCGGTCGTCGAATTTAAACTATGGAAGTCAACATTGCTAGCTTTGTTATTCATCTGAGCTGTTATGAGTACACCAACTAGCGACGGCTGATTGTCTAGAGGTTTAGCGGTGGATCGAGGTATTTTGCCCTGAAAACATCATCTCTCACCTAGAATAAGCCTACCAGTACTTCGTCGTTTTCATCATGCATTACTATCCACGAAATGGGTGAACGTTATAATACTTGATTAGATCGTCAAATGAGCTCACTTCTTTGACAGTTGGAGTACTCATCAATTCGATTTGATGTTGTTTTTATTTTCTTCGATAACAGCATTGTATTTGAGTTATTGAAAGATTCGAAAATTAATAAACTCTGAAATATTTTCCTATGGGATTCATTTAACGACTCTGTACCCTTCAGCATCACTCAGATGTACATTTTCGTTATCGTATTGAACGGGTGTATTTTGATTTTACGCTATCTATTCATAGAATTTTCCATCGTTTAATGTTTGGAAAAAAAAAGTATTTTCACGTTTCGAGGAATGTGCATATTTTTAAATGATGATTTTTATTGTTTTCTGTGGAATTTTTTTTTTTTGAAGTATCTTTTTTTTTTTTTTTTTTTTTTTGTAAATTTTGGATTTAGCTAATTTCTTAATCGTCTTTTTCTTAAGGTTTTAGGCTTTGCTGATTTCTTAATCGTTTCGTTCTTTTAAGGTTAGTTTCCGCTTGAAAAAAAAAAAAGAGGAAAATTAGCTAAGCAATTGTTCTCAATGAGAGTAGCATTTGCATAGAGAGAAAAGAACACTAGAGAAGTATAGGAATAAATGTGAGCAATTTTCACCTCTCATGTGTCTTTTTTTCGCTGATATTTCTATGTGTGTAAAATTCGTTTCGCATTCGTGATCTCATCTAAATATTTGCATAGAAGTCGATAATGCTTGACGAGTTAATTGTTTACTGCAAGAAATTTTTTTGTCTCTCTATCATTCAGCTTTTGAATTTATTTTAAAATTTTCGAATTTTTAAATTTTTTGAAAATTCGACGTTAAAAGATCTTAAAGCTGGCTGATTCCCGATAATCAAACCTCTAAAACCGATTCGAAAACTATGGTGAAGGAAAACGTTAAAAGCGCTAGGTGGATGCGATTCATGTTACATTAATGCGAATCCTTTCGAGATGGCCAGCGGTGCTAGTTTCCTTGTGGGCAATAGAACTGAGGTGTGAATTCGAATGCAGCTTGAGATATTTGAGATAATGGTCAATAATCACCATGTAAAGGATAGTTGCCCAAATTAGAAATCAAAAGAACGGAGATTATAGTCAGAAGTGCAGATAAGGTGATGCTTCGCCTCTAATGGTTTATTGACAGTAATTCCACCATGATTTATGAGCGGAGGTATTTAAGAAAAGGTGGGGGTTTAAACAGTTCATCTAAATTTGCCATCGCATTATCTAATCTCAAATCTTACATTCCTATTCGTCTCATCTTAGCACTGAAGCTGTATCGATCGATTACGTGAAAAAGATCATATCAAAAAAAAAAATCGGTGATTCGTTATTTTAATATTTTTGCGTCAATTGCATTATCATTTAGGAGGAACATATTTTTTGCAAAGAATGCATCATTTTTTTTAAAATTTGATTATAAGATGATCCACTAGAAAGTTTTGTTTTTGAGGAATTAAGCATTTTTCTCGTTCAAGTTTTTGGTGTTTTTTCCCATAAGCCTTCCTTGTAAGTCTTGCAACCGACTCATCAATAGTCATTCCTCATTGTTGATGAGTCGTCTTGACATTGTTTTTATCTTTTTTTTCGTTATCGTGATTTTCCCCTTTCTTATTTTTATATTGGTACCTAATAGTTATGTGAAATTATCGGCTCAAGCGGACTGATTCTATAATACGCATGGATTAATCATTGACATAGACGTTGCCTTAGGCTAATTTCTCTGATATAGTTCGGTCGAAATTGCGAACAACAGGTAAGGGAGAGGGAATATACACGATGTGGTCGATGTGTTAAGGAAGACCAAATGCGGCTATCGCATAGGCGAGATCGCGCGTCACTTTATTTCCGGCAAGTGTTGTGCAATCTTTCGGTTCCGATCATACCATTCGGTGAAAGTTTATCGCACTTTGATCTAAATTTCCGTTTGGAGCAGCTCTCTCTCATTCACAGTCGGGTTGTTAAGTTCACCATTAATTGTTGTTCGTTTCGAACGACCTGAAAACTTTCCTTTGTTAAAACGAATTTCGTAACATGCTTTTCGTTGGTAAAATGTTGATAAAAATGGTGGAAGGACTTTAAAAGTGCAAAATCGGCGTTTCAAAAGAGAACGATGAGGCGTTCTAGGTGTTAAGATCGCTTTCTTATTTTTTGCCGCATGGAAATGTGAAGTTTTTTTATAAAAGGTGAAGCCACGGCTTGCACATAGTTGATGATAATGTTGTTGCATTTTGCGCCAAAAAATCCATTCTAAAAAGTACTTCTAAAAGAAAGTACCCCACCAGGTACTGCATCGACAATTCATCGTCGATGCAGTACCTGGTGGGGTATTGTACAATGTTGTAATTTTTAGAGTACTGTAATCTACTTTTGAATAGCAAATAGGATATCGTAGAATGATGTCGAATTGCGTAAATGTCTGACGGATGAATTTTTGCGGTCAGCTGCATTTTCCCAGTGTTACTTATAAAATTCCACAATCTTATTGCAACAGATATTCCTATATTGCTCATATTTCAGTTTCATTTATGAAAGGGAAGAATTTTACCCTCCATAGTCTTATATTTATTCATTATTTTTTATCTGTTTTTATTCTAATTCATTGCTTTATTTGTATTTGTATTAATGAATAATCGTGGAATTAATTTAGCTTATTAGAAGATGAATTGTTTGAGGTAATGCTTAGGATCGGAGAATAATAACGATTTTAGTTGTGGAAAGAAAATGAGGTGAGAAGTTGTGATTTTTTGCAAAGATAATGCAGCGAAGAGATTAAATTAGATCACAGCAGCTCTCTTTATCCTTCTGCCTCACGGTCTTTCCCTCTCCCATTCACTCTCACTCTGTTCTAATGGCAAAAGGAAAGAGCGAAACGTTTACTTTGAAGAAGTTTTGAGTCTGTGAGCATGTATGAATCAATCAATAGCTTCTTCGATATATTCCGTGCTGATCAAAACTAGCGTACTCCTCAGCGCCCCTCCGTTTGCGCTTAAATAGCAAATTTTGTGACTGGTTATTTTCGACTGAAATTTGGCAAACAGTGAAGGGTTTTTTAACGCAATGAAGTTGAAGTTTGAGTGGTTTGATTATCAGAGGTGATCTTAATGCACTTCCCGCAAATGATGAAGTTTGATGATCTGTTAGTTCGCCTGGAAAGGCATCAAATTTTTCCTATCGTCGAATGGTTTTTTTCTCCAAACTTCTGAAGTAGTTTAATTCTGCTCAACGCTTTTTTGTCAGATTGTCATATTAGTTGTCTATGTGTTAAAATTTGCAGCTTCGAACAGCCTTTTCTTCCCCTGCCCGCCAGTTCCAATTGAGGGAGGGAGTGGGGTGTTCATGTGATTTTTAGTTTCCGCCCCAACTCTAGCGTTGATTTCAGCCTATAAATAGATACCTTGAAAGTAGAGTTACATTTTATTAATAGGTGTTGGCAGATTGGTGCGTCAAAAGATTGAACATTGTGATTGTGTTGTTGAATTGTCGATTTTACGATGTTTAGCAGCTTGAGTCATACCGATTTAATGACCGAAAAGCGGTTGTATGACAGTTTTGAGCCGGAAATATTACTCATATATGGCGATGTACTATTAGTGAATGATGGAAAAGGAAATAAACTTGCAGGTGGGAACGTGCAGCATTTGGGCAGTGCAAATGCGACAGGGCATTGCAACCGATGCGTATTACCCACGGTGTGTCTAGGGCTGCCTCTTGTAGACAGCTAGCTGTCTTTGGTTGTGATTGCCCTCAACGAGTAAATAACTCGTGAAGAAATGATGGTAATCGACCGTGCAGGTGTGGATCTGATTCCGCTAAGGGGATTGATCTCAAACTTCGTGCTCGTATTCGCGTCTCTCTTCATTATTTTCGGTGGTGGCATACCATATATCTTTCAATATTTAGAGATTCTCGAACGTAAAAACGCACAAGGATTTTCATTACTCGTCTGTCTTTCGTTGTGCATCGCAAATATACTTCGCGTTCTTTTTTGGTTAGTTTCATTTCGTTAGTCTGTTCACAGTTCGATATAAAAGTGAACAATGTGATGTGTTATCGCAGCGCATTTATCACATCTTTTCCGTTATTTGAATATTACTATTATTATTAATGAGTTATGCAAATTTTTAACATTGGTTTTTTAAAGATTAATAGACAATCGGATGTTTTTGAGAATAGAGTAAATGTTTTTGAAATTTGATTGGTGGGTATTTTTCTTACTCATAAACGAATTATGCTTGTTTCGCATTTTTTTCGTAATGGATTTTTTTTTTGTCTCACATTGAATTTTTCACTCATATCGATATGAAGTTTCACTCAAATGAAAATTGGTTTTTTAAGCGGATACTTTTACTCGAAAAATTAACTGTGAAGTGGAGAATGATAATCTTTGAAATGAGAATGACAAAGTGATAAGGCCAACGTTGAAAGCGTTGTGCAAATATATTTCATGGAGTCTCGTGTAACATCATGCAGTACATGGCTAGCTAGCTATTCTCGTTCCGTTATCGTAGTGTCTGCATTCATTGTTGTTTAGATACTCAAATCACTCGACACTCTCAAAGATAATTAATACGGCGTAAGAAACCGTTTACCGCATTGATCATTGATCATTTACTGTGTTATAATGCGTTATTGTCTTATAATAGAGCAGTTTCTTTGAACAATGAAAGATTTTTTTTTTCGACCGGCGCTACTTAATTGCTCTCTTAAAGTTCATACCGTTGTAGTGTTTGATCTGAGAAATTCTTACGTATTAGTATGGAATTCTGTTGATTGACGACTAAACGAATGCATCTAATCTTATACAAAATTACTAAATTAATGCCCGATTAGTTGTTACAGTGGAATAATCGAAGTAGGATGTGATAACTAATGCCAACTTTCATGAATTTTTTCATCGCCTTTTTCACTTTTATTCTGTTTTTTTTCGTCCGTTTCAGCTACTATTAGATCAATTTAATGCATCCGCCTTGACTTTAACTGCCACTGGATTTTAATGAGTTCGTATGCAAATTGTTTCCCTCCGAGTTTTTTTTTTTCTTTGCGCTTAGTATTGTTTAGTTTGCAAGGGTCAGCTTCTCTTAGCTTATCAAATCGTCCAGGTCATCGTGAGGGTCTGCATCTTCTATCGAGATTTGATCGAGTAAACTGCGAGACGGCACAAATAGGGGCGAACATTTTGTCACACTTAGGCAATAAGGTGACAAACAAATAGGGACTCGTTCACAAGGATGGCTTCGATCGTCGGCATGATCCCATCACAGTTCGCACTTGGCGAACTCTGCGTTGCCGCCGATCTCTTCACGCAATCCAACGGCCACACATAGGCCCATTCGGCCTTAAGACCAGTCTAGAAGCTAATAATAACATCAGCCCCTTTCATGTACTCTCTATTCTGCCTCAGGATAGCCTCAGGATACATGCTCAGTCAGCCTCAGGATACTCATGCTATACATCGGTTCATTGATCTATACGACTGGTCATCGACCCACTCATAAAATTGGGACAACGCCTTGAAAGTTCTCATGAGTTTTTTCCTTCTTTTATTGTTGTTTGCTTTGGCATTCTTTGGGGGGTTTTTTAAAAATTCCGCACAAATATTCAACTCATTTTTGCCTTAAAGGAATTTGTGTTGCTGATATGGTTGGGGATGGGTATGATGGTTGACTACTGTTTACAGGTTTGGTAAACGCTTTGATATTGCACTGTTGGCGCAGAGTTTGGTTATGCTAACTTGTATGATTCTCATGCTAGAGGTCTCAGTGCGCATGAACCGGAAACTCCTCCACAGATCGCAACGATCGTCTCTATGGCGTAAGTTTATTGTCATCTTCTGTGATATTTGCAACGTTTTAAATCAGTTTTGCAAAGGTAATTTGGTTCGTAATAGCTCTAGCTAGCAGTTTATGCCAACCGCTTGATGCAACATCCGATGATAGTTGAGATTTTCTTGACACGGGAAAATTGTTTGCATTGCTCTTATCATGGTATCATGCGAGTAACATTCCTGCTAGCCTGGGTCGAGGTGGATGAGAATACTTGGTTGAGAGGATACCAATAATTAGGTAACTCTTACGATGAAGGCTGTTTTTACGCTGTCAGTTTTTTTAATGAGAGTAGTTTTTCTCGTACTGAAAATATAGAGGTATTGGTATTTCGAGACAGTGTATAATGAAATTCATTTCCAATGCGTGGAAGTGTGGAGTAGATTCCTCTCAAAATGTGGAAGTAGATCAGTTACAAATATAGATAGGTTCCTCAGGTTTTAACGTTTCTATAGCATCTATTTAATCGGATAGTGGTTGTTTTTGGTAGATTAATGGATATTGCTTTTGCAGTTCTGATGTATAAATGAATATGGGCTGTTAGAGGCTATTACGCTTGGAACTTCTTGTTTATTTTCTGTGTCAGGATTGTTTATTGTGCCTCCAATTGAAAAGCTTAGCTTTTTGAGCTAGAGTAACTTTTCAAATCATTTGATCTGGCTCTTTAAAGTGTTTCTGATTTCCCGTTAGTTGTTTGCCTGAAAGGATCTATCATGGTGCATCATAAATTTTAGCGGCACTTTGAAGGCAAACACTCGTGGCTGCGTTTTTCTTTTCGTGGGTTTTCTATTGCTTTCAGTAATTAGTTTGTTTTCTACACCACGATTGACATCCATTTATCGAGCGCATAAAAATTCACTGGTGGGTTGTTGAACTGTTAGCATTTGTTTAATTTTTCTAATTTTTGCTCGGCTTGTGCTGTCAAGTGTAAGGGTTCGGTTTATTATCGTTCATAACCCTGATTTCGATGGTTTTCCGACAACGACATATGAGCCTCTCACTAGATCACGATGGCTCCGGTCCTTAGCAGTATAATAGATCGTTCAAAGCTGATTGACAAATTAATCTTCCTAGTTTGGATAAAATATGCTCGCAGCTTAATAGCATATTAGATTTTTTGCAAAATTGATTTTTCCACATCCGCTCTTTAGCCGAAAGAAATTCTCTGCTTTCCAAAAGAGTGATGAAAATTTCTTCCACTATGTCGACTGTACTAGCACATTTTATGTTGACTTTGCCCTGACATGTAAATATATGACATCCTCGTGGTACTCTGTGTTGAGGTGCGCATTTCTTCCAGGAGGCATCGTGTAGTGTTGGGGGCTTGAGGGACGTGTTGGCTTCAATGAAAAGCAATAATTTATTAATTATTATACGTTGAGAGTGTTGAGAATTACCCGATAAATAAAATGAAAAGGAAGCGATGAGATTATTTCATCTAGTGATTCACAAAAGAACTGAACGTTGCCCGTATTCGGAGGAGAGAAGCTTACTCGAATGCATACAAATGGTACGCCATGTGAACGGCGGTAATCAACAGGGCTTGCTAGCTATTGCGAGTCTGATCGAGGAAGTTCACACGTCGGATCAGATCTCAGACTTGTCACAATCTTTGAGAGATCGGACTTCACTTGTCTGCTTATCAGCCTATGAAATATGTTGCACGATCGGGTCTAGAGGCATACCTCGCTGGTGAGGCAGTAGACGCGTACAGTATTCATCGGCAACGTGTCACATAAGCCGTTCAGATTGATCGTTTTGGTACCGTTAGTGGCCAACGTGATGTGCGTTTCGTTGAGTTGACTTGGCTGAGTGTCATTTCGCTCACTATTTAATCCTTTCTTAATGATGGTATGCTTACGAACTGCTCGCCTACGATTTTCATGTCGCTTTGCATTATATCCTTCGAGCAGCTCACTTCTGGTGATGTCGTTAAGCACTGGCTGTTCATCAATTGTTAAGACGGCTGGCACTGTCTGACGGCGTTTTGCGATAGCCATTTGCGAGGTAACCAAGCCTTGCCGATTCGATGTGAGATCGAACGAACGACGTCGTGGCTTACCACGCGCACCACTACGAGATACCCGCGAGACGATGTGCTCAGGTGGTGCTGGTACAAGCATTGGCAATATGCGATGGAATAGCCTCCACATCGGTAACACGAGACGTATTGTCGATCGCTTGAATTCCCTCACTGTGAACGAGTAGATTATCGGATTCAGCATCGAATTGCAATATCCTGAAAATATGGGAACGCAGTTTTCTTTTTTGAATTCTTGTGAAAATCGTTTCAGTAACTTTGGAGTTTAATAAGGTAATCATTTTTATCATGAGATAGAAATTTATGGTATGTTTTACGACGAATAAGTATGGATAAGGCGTTTTTGTCACTATCATCTGATGATTTCGATTCAGAGTGAGGGGGTGGGGGGCTGGAGAGGGCGGATAGGGAGGAGGGGTATATAAAAGATAGACCCGATCGCCATAAGTCACCATGAAATGTTTCAAGTTGGTGCAAATTCCATTGACTATGAGTGCAGTAATGGAAATAAGTGAAGACTTGCCAAGCCATGAGGCGATATCGATTACCACTGTGGGAATACATTTGCACTGATAATCTGAAATTTCGGGAAATGTTAAAATGCCAACACAATTAATCATTGTTCGTGCATTTGAGAGGAGGAACAAGAAGCATAAAAGCGAAGATAATAGATAAAAACAACGAATATTATAGTTCGGAAGTGGGAATTCAGCGGTCAATTTGAATCATTCTAACGGACATCAAATTGGTTGTTGAATTGAAGTGATTACAAAGTTGGAGTATTGGACTATTGTCTCTCGTTGCCTCATCCTTTTTCCGCTACTCTCCACAACGATCCATTCATAATTACACTGCATTTTATTCAAAAGTAATTTATGCTAAATGTAGATATCGCATTAAATGAATAATATTTTCATGAGCAAATAACAACATCCTCATTTACGATGAAAAAGATGAAATCACAAAGCAAACAGTTTTCCCCGTTGAATGTATATAAATTAAACGGTTTATGCAATGCATGTGCCATCGCTCATATTTCTATGATATAAATTCTTCAGTGCAACGCAGCTATTATTTATAGGAAAGGTAATTTATAAGTTGTCCATCTACACAATTTTTAAAAATTGGGGTTGGAAGAATAGATGAAATGTTTGATAACTGCTTACTCGTCAAGTACAGTCCGAAAAAGGGTAACCAGCAAAAGAGAAACGAGCATGAGACGACACCAAGCGTCTTCGCGATACGTTCATGAGTTCTTAGCACTCGACGTTGATGCTCAACCATACCATTGTTTTTGCCGAAATGAACGCGCAGCGCTGTCTAAATTTCTATTTCATTATTATAGTTAGAGGCATATTAATAGGAGCAGCTACTGGGCGAAATAATTTCATATGTCTTTCAATTAAACTCAGTTCCATCCGCAGTGCCTCTCTTTGTGTTCTTAACAGTGACCACATTTTCCGGATTTTTGCTTGAATTCCGGAAAATATGGTCACTATGTCTTGTCTTGCGTTGGAAGTGGTTTCAGTGTTAACGAGTTGCAATTAACTGCTAAGAGACCATTCATTTCTATTAAAATCCAACAGAAGCTGTTGTTGTCGTTGTTGGATTAATTCAGAAATTGCATATATCTTCGAATAGTCTTCCCTCTCAGTTTTCGAACAAACCATGAATTGGGCAATAAAGTAACCTTTATCCCCTCGAGAAGTTCCATTTCTTGGCATCTTGAAGTTTAAATTTAAAAAAAATGATTTGTTTTGAATAAGTCTGTAGTGTATATATACGTTGTTGTGTATCAGCAAATTCTCTGGAAAAATATCTTCCTCTTTTGCGAATGTTCGATAAAAATCATGGAGTTTTTTTCATCCCAGACAAACATTCGAAATCATAGGATATGTGACGCATTTTTAGGATTGTTCTTCATTTTATAATTGTAATGTTGATCGCAGACAAATAGGATTTAAGAGAAGATATAATAATTCTAACCTGTTGGCTTATGGTATTGGTGAGGAAGTTCATATTCTGACCAAGTATCATTAGAAATCCTCTATCGAGAGCGCGTTGTCTCTTTCTAGCTAGACGATATATCCTCCAATAGAGCGTTAGTGTCACTGAAGCGGGCAAAAAGAATGCGAACACGACGCTATGCGCCAAATAGCGAATCTCGTGTCCTACGAAGCATGCCGTCTATAAAGCACTCTTTTCTTTTTTGTTATTTCTGAAATGACAAATCCGCATATCAGTAACAGAAATGCTATAATAAGCTTACTTATCGAATCAACTCCTCGAGCTAGCATAAAGTGTATCTCAACTGAATTATTGATGGAATGGCGAAGTTAAAGACCTAAATACCTTGAATAATAAAAGAGGTGCAAAAACGACAAGTTATCTAGTTAAAGAAAGTATGTCAGGTTGATCGCAATTGAAATAATATAGGAGCAATTGATTGCGTAAGTGCCTTGAGCTGAGTGCAGTTCTACTGCTGTGAGAATGCCGAGTGCATATGTGCATATAATGAGCTTTGAGACGACTGCAGCGTTTAGGGGGAATGTGAGAGTTCTTCGGTTGACATAAGGCGTACGACTATGATTATGCGTGCCTTCCTTGTTAGGCACTTGTGGATGATTCGATTTTTGCTTCTATTTTCCGATTCACACTATTTGCGTCTTTTATCGATAGCGGCACTTTTCTTTCACTATGGAAAATGAATAAGAGAAGCGCTCGTTTCACAAAGACCTTAGTGTGAGGCTTGAAAGGAAATGAAAATATTGGTTTATGGTATTGATGAGGAAATTCGCATACCGTATCCAAACAATCGGGTTGATCCCAACGGACAGTTGTTAATAAAATTGAAGTGGAAAAACTCCATATAATCATCATTGCAATAATAACTTTCGTTTTTGTAACAACCGATTTATAACGTAGCGGCCGTGTTACGGCTAAATAACGATCGACAGATATAACGCATATGGTTACCTGAATTGGCTATTTTCTTTTATAAGTTGTCTACTTTTCAAAAAATGGAAATGATTGGGTATTATTTCGATTTCCAGTTTAGTGAGAATATTTTAATGATTACGGTCTACAAGAGAAATAGTCCCCTTTCGTCTCTCATTCCATGTCAGATGTTCTCTCTTTACCTGCGTTTTTTTTTTTGCCAAAGTGGATTTTAATTTCCGATATTTGAGCTTAGATAACTTTTACATTTTATTATGATATCATTATTAATATTACCATCTACAAACATTCGGTTTGCGCTTGTGTTTTCATTGGAGAAATAGACCATCTCTCAATTTGTTTTTCTGCACCATAGATTCTTGATAGTACTTTTTAAAGAAGTTATTTGTTATTGGGATGAGATATTCGTTGTTGGCGTTTATTTTAACGTAAGGACAAAGAAAATCTCTGCTCAGATTGGCGTTTTGTACATTAGACGTACATATTCTTTTACGTCATCGCTTGTTTGATGGCTGTTTGTGTTCACCTCATTTCAGTAGTGAAGAAAAAACGAAATAAAAGGAAAAATTTAAGTAGCTATGACTAGAGAAATGTTATGTAATGAGTGGAAATAGAATCGATTGGCGGCACATGAAATTTTGAATTTGACATGGCCATCGCGAAACCGGTCTCATCCAAATGAAGGCCATTTGCAATCGATCATTGGATGTAAGGCAAAGAGGGCATCGACCAATTGAATTTGCACGAATTGTTCAAGCTAAGCAACAGCAAAAGCTTTGAAGCGACTATAGTACACTCACGAAGGCACTATTTTGCGTTTATAACGTCAACTGAAATAAATTAAAAATGATTGTGAGGAGGAGGGCAATTACGTCAATAAAGGTGTTGGAGGGGGAGGAGGAATCCTTCAGCACCACCCATTCAACATAATATTTATTTACATCGAGTTAGTGATTGCGGTGATTCTATTGAAGTTAGTTTCTTGCCGACTAGCGCACTTATCGTTCTGTAACGATTGGCATCAGAGGCTTGCAGAGAGGTCGAGAGCATTTATACCTTCTATTAGCGATTTTTACGAAAGCGCAGGTAGGACAGTAGAAGTGGCATGAAAAGACACAAGCCTCGAAAACAAAATCAGTTTTGCATTTTCAAATCAAACAATATGTGAAAAGTGATGAACGTGTGGTGATGCTAGAGGAGACGATATTATTGCATGCGACTATTGTAAGCTTATTGTCGGATGTTCGAATAGAAACAAACTAACAACTGAGCAAGTGCAGAAGGTCACGTCGGCTGCAACCCACAAACGACATAGAAATCTTCCGAATCTCCATTCGCGTGCAATAATGTGAAATGCGCCTAGCGGTAGCACAAACATTCCAACGAGAAAATCGGTTAATCCGAGATTCCATACGAGTAGGGTGGTGTTTGTGCGACCAACTCGAGCTTTGAAACACAACACGAGCAGGTTACCGAATATCGTCAGCAAGATTATCACTGAGGCGGCTGCTGTAAAAAGGACCAAAAGCGGCAGTGGCATTGGCTGCGAGCTGTACGAGGTAGCGAAGCGGCCTTCACGCTGCAACGTTTTTTATGGCACATATTATCTGATGATCTCATAATTTGCAAGTTAATATTAAGTTCTTCAATAAAATCGAATGTTTTGCAGAGAGTTTATTTTTGGCATTAAAAAAAAGTTGGATAAAGTTGAATTGTGAATGAATATAAATCTATACTAAGTGCCTTATGAAATGATTATTCGATATGATTGCAGAGGATTTTATTCGTACTTTAGATGTTACTGTCATAAATATTTGGTCAACACAATCTGTTATTCTCAGGGAGCACTTTTTTTTGCCAATTGAAATTGCTAAACCTTAAGGGACTTTCGCGATTAAGTGGTGCGAATTGCTCCCGCGCACTTTTATTGCTCATAAAAAAATGCACATTTAGGCCACAGTCTAATATTTCAAGTATGAGATTCAGTTGTGTCTAGTTCGTGGTACACATCACGCTTAAGTGTACTGATATTTTAATATAGTTTTTAAATCGCTTAAGTTTCCACTGTAATGTCCGCTTTTTCCTAACGCCTGTATTGATGGTAACAACATAGCATTGTTTTGATGATCAGGAAGCGGCAATGGTGGATCTGCCGCCGTTATGGCTCACTTATAAAGAAAGGTATCAGTCAGATTCTGTGGTTAGCTGTTTCAAAATGAGCCAGACAAATGGTGCGGTGTCACCTTCTAGAGTGTATGCCAATGGCTTACCATAGTTCGAAAGGCTAAAGCAACTTGTGAAGGTGAAACAAACCTGCAATTGGCATTCGGAGAGATTCATACTCTTGATAAGCGATCGTGGACGAGATCGAGTGAACAGTTAATGGCAGCGGCCAGGAGACGACCGTGCGATCGTTGAGTAAGGATGGCCCGCTCAACAACTTTTGACGTTAATCTGCGGGAAAGCGCGCGGCCATGCGAGGTCTAGCCCTGCAATTGCACGAGACGCGTTCCTTTCGCCGATTTGTGGTCACTTAAATTCAGATTTGCGCTCCAAAGCGTTCATCTCGAAAGTCAACGAGCATCTTCGCCTTCAGCATTGCCTCACTTCAGTTCTTCTGCTCATATTGTCTTTTTCCATATTCGTTTTCTCATATTCGTTCTCCAATCGCTCAATTTTGGCGCTTTTTTGAATAATATCTACATACACTGTGATTAAGAACGTTCATCATCACCAGCGTGATTTGTAGCCGGATCTTTATCGGAGTGAGATGCCAATGATATCAATAATTTTGTTAGAGGGTATGGGATGCGTTCTTCTATCGAAGACGGTCTTCTTTTCAGGAGGAGATGTGATTAAGCACTTCTGGGCTTGGAGCGATCTATCAAGTTATTTGTTGGCGTTGGCAAGCTTCACTCTCGTATGCTCGCTGATCACCGCCCTACTAATAGAGGTGAATATCCTGAAAGACTCATCATCAGTTACTCTCGTTTACGCTCACTTTGTGGATTTCGCAGTGGAATGTTCAATCAAAACTGTTCACATTTTTGCGGAATCTTTTTGCATTGCACTATAAGGATTTTCAAATTAGCATGCACATGTGATATGTGCTCGAATTCATGTTTTTTTTTTTTTTTTAATTAAAAGGTGGGTTGTAAATCAATTTCTTGTGCACAATATTTCAACGAGGCGTTAATACTTTTCTCTTTGTTTTGTCACCACATATTCTGATTGTTTAGTGACTCTAAAAAAAAAACCTCGTTTATCCTAAATATCAGAAATCGATGCAATGGATCTTAGATGTTTTCTAGCTAAAACTTACATTCTTCTAGGTTTCACGAACGAATAGAATGTGTCACGACTAGTATGCGCTTAACGCTTAGCATCGTTATCGTTTTCATAATTCTCGTGCAATCTTCTATAGGTACCGGATTTCTGTGCATATATTATCGAGCAGTTCACTTTTTTTTTTTTCAGCTATCAATAGTGCATATAATAAAGCAATTCATTAGAAAACAATGATTTTAACAAAGATTTAATCTATTTCTCTTATTTCGAATTGAAAAATTCTATGCACTTTTTTTTTTTTTTTTTTTGCTGAAATAATTTTCTACGAGTTGAAATTACTACATGAAGAATAAGATAGGCGTATGTGCATATATGTCTTTATCATAATGTGCTGTTTGCAAAAATATATATAGAGTGCATAAAAACTCTGTAAATTTGCGCAGCATATATGTACAGCGTCCATTGCATGCATTTTGATGCTCTTGACGTGCAAATTGAAGCGTACGAGCGATCATTGCATTGCAGAAATCTCATTTCAAGGTGAAGAATGTCACAAGTGCTTTAATTCCTACGTTGATGGTCTGCCAGGTTAAAACAACCCATCTTACGTTTGAATAATTTAATAATAAATGATTTTTATTGCATAATTAATCGTTAATACATCACCTGGAAACGTATAAGAAGGAATACATGCATGGGACAAGAGCGTGAACTAGCGCAGCTGAAAATGGGCTCGCCAAGCAAAGCTGATAAAGAGGATGCAATGATTATGATGAAGCGTTTAGAGCGGCAATAAAAAAAAAAGAGGCTTAGGCAGGCGGTTGCCTCGTTTGGTAATGCAAAAGTGTTAAGTCCTTAAAATGCGCATCGGGCAGCGTCCAACGTGCACGAATTGGCTGCACTCTTTGCATATTGTGGCTTTTTTTTGCGTTGTATTTAGTGGGTGTTGAATGGGATCGTCGCTAACAAATGTGACGCAGCAATACATCCCCAGTAATTTGCTGCATTCCTAGCACATTGCCTGATGCTTTCATTTCACCGAAACTAGCAGATATCAGTTAGCCCTATCTCATATGTTCCCATCATGTTTTCTCAGTCTGCGGGAGTAGCAGTGTTAGTAACAGTAGTAATAGTAGTAACACCGCTACATTATTCGCTTTTCAACATCCCTAAGCTAGGATCTGAAGAACGTGCAGTAGAGGATGGATGAATCTGAAGGATGTCCCATAGGGGAGATGCTGTCCTTGAAAGTTGCAACTGTAACGCTATTCGGCTTGAGATGCGCTGCGCACTTCATTCACCAGACGTCCTCTTGAAGCATTTTTTACGCGTAGTTTATAATTGCATATGCAAATACATCCGGAATAGACTCGGCCTTTTCTTTTTTGATAAGCAGCGCTTAAATTAGTTTAAAGTAATATCGCGTTTGCACTAACCGTCTGGTGCATATTGGGATTTAATTTTTTTCCACAGCAACGAATTGAGAGATTCTTGGGCGGTTGCCTTTGCTTTCGATCCTCATAGATAAGGAAATTCAACCAAGTGGTTTTGGCCGTTGGATAGAGGATGTAAATTTTCTCATGTTTGACTGTCTAAGTATACATTATTGATATCCGTGCGACGTCTGAGTCAGTGCATTCATAAGGTTTTCTGAATCCACTACTGGAGACATTTGAACGCGTATGAACGAACGCTTTTTCTATACACGAGACTTATGGTAAATTTACGTCAAAGAAAGAGCGAACGAGATATATATATATATATATATATATATATATATATATATATATATATATATATATATATATATATATATATATATATATATATATATATATATATATATATATATATATATATATATATCACTCCCGTCGTATTGCATTTACTCATGCTTTCATTGAGTGAAGCAGCATGTGCCTTGTAGAGAGAGACATTACTCATTCTACCTCATTGTTTTAGAGATCTGAAAGTTCACATTTTAACGATATATGGCCGTCATTTTTTTTTCGTTTTTTTTTCCGTTTAAATTGGCATTTTTTCCTTAGTTCCTCTCTTGTCGTATTCAATGAATTAGCTCATCCAAAAAAACCTTTTCACGTGCGAATGTCACATTCAAACATCACATGATATTTCAAGGAGAATCTCTTTCAGTGGACGGTGTATATCGAAGCGCTGGGTATGGTATCTTTATTGGTCGAGGCCAGCCTTGGTATGCCTCAGCTAATTCGAAATCATAAGCGAAAATCTACCACCGGAATGAGGTTGAATATTTCTTTATGTTCCTAAATTCTTAAAGTCGGTATTCTTCATAAATGAGACCGGAAGATTTTATAATCTCTTGAAAAGTCACCAAGTTGCCATTCTTGAAAGAAGTTTCCAAATTGTGCTTAGGAACGTCGTTCTTTTTAATAAATAGCCGAACAGTGACGATTATAGGAAAATTTGAAAGCACATCATTTTAATGGGATAAATACCTAGAGAGCGCATTTAAACAATGCGTTCGCTAATCGATCTCACGAAACCATGGAATGGAAGCAATCCATAAAAATGTGCACTGGATTCTGCGACAGAATTGGCCAGGGCTTTTTTTGAGTATTTGGGTTTCAAACAGTCGCACATATACGTAGAGCCTCAGCGATGATAGGAAAGCTAGAACTTGGACACATTAGCACAGCACCTGCAACCACATTGCTTTCGAGAGCATCGTTTTTCACATTCAAATGTACCATGGGAATTGTTTCGCATATAATTGCTTTCACTCTTTTATTCACCTCGCTTGCTTGCGTTTTTTGGTAGTTCCATTTTTCCATTGCTTTTTTACGCACAACAGACATAGAAATGTGGATTTCCACGTCTTTTTTGCGGATGCTTTCAGATAGATGTTGGAAGTTAACAATCATTGGGCCTCCAATAAGGAGAATTCGTAAAGCTATCGAGTAAGGAGATTTAGCTGTATTATAGAAAGAATTGTTAGTCCTGCCCTTGCTATGCCCATCGCGGTCGTTTAAAGGATAAGATTAAAATCAGTAGCGTAGTTTGCAATATATAGGTTTCATTTCTGCAGAAGTGCTTAATTCTTTTTTTGTCTGACTTGATGGTCGTAACGCTGTGAATAAGGTTTTTTTTTAGTAGAAAGTAGAGTGTTCGGCTTACAGCAGCAAAGGGCATGGTTTTTGGATGCAAGTAAGAAATTAGAATGGAATCATCCACAGACATCCAGTGATTTTTCACGTTGTCTAATTCTCTGCTCTTTTTTTTCATCTGATATTATTCCGATGAATCTTTCTTGTCTGTCTAGTTTGACGTGATATTCTGCCTGATTTGTATTCATATTTACCTTCACGTTTTTCTCTGTCTGATGAACTTTTTCTGTTCCATCTGGCCCTTTTTTCGTCTTTTTTTGATTCCGCGATATTTTTACTTTCTAAGATTTCAAGTGTAATGAATCCGGGTATTTTAACTCTTGGCTCGTGAGGCCAACACCTGAAACACCTCATTATCGCACTGTGCGACGTTAGCACCACTGTCGGAGAATTTAGGCGATCGCGCGGAGGAGCCTATGGAATCTTGCGCCACAAACGCTTACGCGAAGACATTTGCGCCTTGCGCAAGTGCTGGTGACACAAGCGTTGGTTTTGGAACTATGTGCGTGAACCCAGCGAGAAGGGGCTTGCAACCAAAATCGTGACGGTAGTTTGCCTGTATGTTGGATGAGTGAGCCTGGTATGGATGAGTTTGGAACTAAATCGAATTGCACACAATTAAGGGTTTTTTTCGGACTGGTGGTCTGAAAAAAACCTTTAATTGTGTGTGCACTTCGATTCTTTACACACACAGAGGATTGTATAATACTTTATAGTACTTGCAAGAAATACTCTATAAATGAAACTAGCCAGTGGTCTTTTCGAGGAAATACGCCTAATTATTGTTCCCTGTTTTTTTTTTTTTTTTTTTGAAATGCAAGGTATCAACGGTAAATTGCACTTTTATATGAACCTATTTTTCACGAAGGGTCGAGGCAATGTGTTAGCATATTTTTGCGATCATAGCCTGCGCCTGCGCGCTCCTTTCGTCACTATGGAATTAGTTTTTCATCGTTGCAGATCGAGCGATAAAGATTTGTAAAGGCTCCTGCTCCCCGAAAAAAGTCTCTTAGACGCCCATGAGCGGCAAGCACTGTCACAGCGTTATACGTTTAGGCAAGAAAAAATTATAAAGGCAGCTTTAATAGTATTGACTCTCAAGTTACAAGCTTTTCACCACAGTTTAATCGTCCGTAGCTGGACCTCTCTGTGCTGCTTCTCTCATGCACGAAAATGTACAGCGGTGCAAGTGTCCTGGATGAACGTTTCCTTTGACAGTATTGCCTGCCATATAAGAATCTCAGGGCGGTATGAGGAATACGTTTGGTTGCAGCATAAAGGTTGCCATATGCAAAGACCTCTTGGCGTAAGAACTTACAGCGAAAACATTCCATGGCTGAAAGGCTTCATGGTCGAAATGTATCGCGGCGCAAATGCCCGGCGATGCAAGTGCTTGGACCTTTTTGTAGTGGCGTTGATGTGGAGGAGCACAATGATGATATCATAATGCCTATATTTTAAGTTGCCACACGAAGCCTAGGAGTTTAAAATAATTCGCTTTGCTGCATTTTGCATTTCACTACGTTAAAGAGTTGAGGCCAAAAATAGATCGAAAAAAAGTTAGTTATAAGCAGAAAAAACTTTGGATAGAGAAAAAAAATAGATTTAATAGAACATCGAATTACGTAGAAAAAAAACGATCAAAACTTAATAAAGAGAAAATGTTCTGCGGAAAAGTCAATATTGAAAGCAAGAAAAAAAGACAAGAATTAGATTGGACGACAATTTGCACCATATCTAGTCGTCAAGAACTAGAAAACGAAATAAGAATTCTCTCTTTTTTATTGGATTCGATGCTTTCTATATTGTTGATGTGCCAATGTTATCCCGAAAAGAGTAACGATATCAACATCATTGTTCCGAAAATGGCGTGCGTTAAGTAGATGTTTTTTCAGTTCATCAACGAATTTTAAAATAATGGTGCAAATTTCATTAAACGGGACCCGTTACCAATTTTAGAATTGCAAAAGAAAACTTTTCAATGGTAAATGAACAACTTTATAAGAGACAAAAAAAAAAACTAAAATCCAAAAAATAGCATCTCAGTTAATGTTGCGACATTGTCTATTCACTGATTTCGACATGGTTATTACTTCAATCGTGTACTTATTTCTTCTCGTCCTGATGCAGTTCAAATAGTATTGTAGTATTTTGCATGCGAATTAGTGACCCTTTTTTCTTAAGGAGATTGCATTCTTTTAGTCACCACATAGTTTACTTCGTCGATCATGCTCACTCATGTTGTTTCAATTTCTGCATACTTTTAAATTCATTCGACTAAGGCAATCGAAAAGCATACTTTATTGTTTTTATCAGTCCCATTACTCAAAGCGCACAAGTTTACCCGAGTTTTTAACTAGTACAGCGAAAAATGCTAGCTTTGAGAGACGACAAGGATGAATGTTTTTTATCGGTTCTCACTTTGTTACTCATCATATT
Source organism: Ascaris suum (assembly GCA_013433145.1). Classification (NCBI taxonomy): domain Eukaryota; kingdom Metazoa; phylum Nematoda; class Chromadorea; order Rhabditida; family Ascarididae; genus Ascaris; species Ascaris suum. The sequence continues at coordinate 4,997,600 of CM024191.1, read as the reverse complement.
TGCGTGAGAGTGAGTGGTTTACTTCAAATTTTGAGTTGTTGTCGACCCAACAAGATCATTGAATATATGAGAATATCCACACGTGACAACCTATGCGGTGGCATCGACGTTTTGCTGGCATTGATCCAAAATTTGATAGGATCCATTGAAATATTTCTGTGAGCGTGATGAATAGCGTAATGAGAACAGGTATAATTTTCGCCTTTTCTCAAAAGCGACACATTTATTTTGGAGAAAAAGAAACTTGCAAAATTCTATACTTTTCTAAGCGATTCAAAAATAGCGCAGTGTACGTTAGAAAAATCTTTGTAGTCGGCGAATGAAAAGCGCTGATATTAGCGAATCGCCATAATTCATCTGTATTTATACGCTCTCTCCTATCTGAATTTTCTTCGTCTTAATGTATCGTACCAGCAAGTCCATATTTGCTATTGCTTCCGGAAAGGTTACATCAAATTACGTGTTGATGTTATCACTCGGTGAAATCCTACGTTGTTATGCGCTCGCATGTTCGTGTTTGTTAAACTATCACCAGTGACAATGGCTTATTTTTCAAGGTAGCGCACATATCGGATTACTCGCCTCGCATAATTCAAACAGCGAAAATTTCTCATCGTTAAGTCTTCTCAGTTATGCAAATTGATTTTCAGTGTTCGGATGGTACTTATGTGGCTATTGGGTGATTGTGGGAAAACCGCTTATTTTGTGGTACGTTCTAGTCCAGCGCAATTTTGGATTTGTGCAATACTTCAGGTTGCATTTTCCATTTATTTTATCGAATTTCTAGCAGGGAGAGCTTTTATATCGTAGCTATCCAGTATTCGATCTTTCTTGTTGCATTATTTTAAATGGAGATAAATTTCTTGCGTTCGCTGCAACAATCAAAATCTCACATAGATAATAGCATCGATCTCGTAGTAATGAGATTTTAAACAAGCTTGAAAAGAATTGTTATGTTTAGAAATTGTGGGAGAAAATCATAAAGACGTTGGAATTTTTCCCGTATTCAGACATTTTCCCAGTTAGGCCATTGGATCGCTAAGACATTTTTTTCTATGTATGAGCAAAAATGAGATCATCCTAGCGATTGGCAACACAAATTTCCTATTTCCGAGAGTAAAATATTTTCTATGGCAATGTGCCCCATAATGAGCGGTAAAATTTTAATATATATAATGAATTTCTAATTGAAAAATTGGCAACTAAAAATTTCAGCTGAAATTTGTGAGGCGCCAAATTATATAGGAGAAATATAGGTAGGAGAAAATTATGCTCGTATATGGTCCAAATCACTCTGAATTTTTTGATTACTAACAAGGTTTTTTTTTAAAGTAAGCAGGAATGAGTATTTCATTCGGTCACGTCATTTTTATTGCAGCAAAAAAATTCAAAACGAAAATGCAGAGAAAAGTTCTCGCAAAGGAAGACGAAAATACAATTGGGAAGCGTTATCAGAATTCTTTAGTGAATGGGCGGGCGGTTTATAAAGCGGGACTGAAAACGTCGCATCATTTTTTTTCCTGTCGAGAGCTTCTCTTACATTTAAAAAAAAAAACGCTTAGCTTTATCGCTGGAGAGGCAGCTATCTTATCACACGCTGTTATGGCCTATGAAGGTATTATCTGCCTCCATTAGTCTCTGACTATGCATGCCTATTTGGTCAGTTGTTGAGGGGGGAGAAGGAGCGGTAGGAAGTTACTGTTGGAAGTTTTATTGGTAACACTGGCTTGAAAGACGCAAAAATATATAGAATAGTTTAGTTTCCCCTCCCCCCGCCGATCCAGCAGCGGGAAATTTTTTGATGAAACAGAATACATCTGAGTCTTGAGTGAAGCATTCTCCTGGTTTTATGCCATTTAGAGCTAGAGATGAACTAGATATTACTGCTTCAAAAACATCCTTTCTTCGAATTGGTCAATTAGGGAAATTCTTTTTCATTTCTTGAATAATGCAATTCAAGTGAAAAATCTCCCACAATTCTGAAATGAAATTCTCGAAGTGGCAATGATTTGTTGAAATCATTGTTACCGCATTCCGTACTCATGCTATCGTTTGTGCGCTTACTCGATGTGTTTCTTTTGTTGAGTTGATTGAGGATATGCATTTTAGAAAAAAAGAAAATCTAACTTATCGTTTTCACATACGTTTTGTTTATAAAGTATCACCGAGCACTGATAAGGTTCTGTAAAACTGTAGAGTTCCGAGTGCCCGATGAAATGATCACATAGTTTGCTGCTTACTTCTTTCAGATAACAATTGATATTCTCATACTTATACAAGTCTACTTCTACGGCAAAGGGCCACCTGTACCGTATACAGCTCCGCAGGCAGTCCAATAAGCGTTGCTTATCCTCGTTAAACCTCAGTTATAGCAGTCGTTTTATGTGCGAAGCTTTTTTTTAATCAAATATTCGAATATTGTTTTTCAATTTTATTATTATCACTATTTATTATTTATTATTATTAATTTTTTAAATACTGTGACTGTTATTATTACTGTTATTATTATTGTTGTTATTATTATTATTATTATTATTATTATTGTCACTCTTCGTATAAATGGTCTCGGCCATTTTACATAGAGATGGTCCAAAACGGTTGCACAATGAACGCCTATTGCATTAGATGCTGTCGAAGCGGCGATTTTTCGAGTCACCATCTTCAACTGCTCCCCCACTTCATGAGACGATTTATCGTTCTTCTATGTGTTACATTATATTTGAATTTCTGCGTATATTTGAATTTGATTTTCTATATGTTACACGATTATATTCGCTTTGAAATTGCCCATTTCTTCTGCGTTATTCGAAGGTGAACAATCGTATGCGCAATATTTATGAGTATTGAAATACCGTGCATTAGAAAATTGATCATCTTCCATTATTTTCTTTGGATGATCTCTACGTTATCCGTTACATTTTAATGGGAAGAACTACCTAGTTATCTACACTTCAAGGATTTCACTCGTTATAATTAATTGTTTCTATTGGCCTTTCTATTGGCCAGTTCCGAAAACTTGCACGTGTCGCACGTTCAGGCACAAATTACAAGGCTAGGTTGACGTATATCATTGCATACGAAGCTTATAATAAACATTCCGATTTAAACTCACTTACCTTTTGTTCGTCTTCGATCGCAACAGTTCTTGGACTTGCATCAGTATGTATCAGTTTTGGATTATTCGCAGTAGGCAACAGCACAGAGGTTGTTGCTAGGTGCAGCAATTATCCTATGACAGTGAGATAACTGTAGTGAAGGATGTGCTTCACGGATGTAAACTATCTCACCACTGTGTGCAGTTGTTATTTAGAGCAATATGACAAAACGATGGTCATCAAACAGATAGATTTGAATTCGGTACACTTTTCGAATACTACAGAGAATATCCGCTGACGGCGATTCGGATAATGCAGGCATAACTCATTGGGTGAGAATTTCGTTGTCGACGTATGTGCTTCGATCAGTTTTCTCTGATTCGCTGGTATACTCGAAGTTTGGCATGCTTTCTCGAGTTTCATACCCTACAAAGTTTGTCGTGAAAACTTCCCACGTTTCATTAGCGTTAGCAGTTGTTAGTTTCTGCTAGCAGAGGTGAATAGCATACACGTAAGCTTAGCGTTTAGCAGGATTTGCACATATACTCTTATGTCATATGAGCTGAAACGTTGTCTCGTTTGTTGGTAATACTTCATGAAAAAGAAAAGGAAAAACAATCGCACTGAAGAAATTCCCATGGAATATCTTTTAAGGAAATCGTAGATTGTTGCCGTTTGGATGAAATATATTTGCATTCGATGATTGTTCTATATCCATTCATCATCGCTTCATGCACGATAAAAATTGCTCTCATTAATTTCTATGCGATTGATGATTTTTTTTTCTTTGATTTCCTAATTGAATGTGAGATTATCAAGTTTTCCATAATAATAATTATTAATGTGCTTGTTGCTGTGCATTGTAAAACGGAATTTCTTTGCTGACTTTATTCGGTGCTATATACTGGCTATATGACACGTAATTTATGAGCGAATATTTTGATTTGATTTATAGGGAAAATCTTCGAATCTGTTTAAAGTGATTCAAGTCGAATTTAGTGTTTCGAACGTATAGGAAGTTACCCTTCTATTGTCCAGTCAAATGTTTTTTTGTTTATATATGTTTCAAGCCAATATAGCGGTTGTGACGTTTCGCTAATGTAGATAATACATTCGCGTTTATTGAAGATCTTCATGAGTTGAAGGTGTGTGGTTCATTGAAATGTTTTCATTTGGTTTCATTCGTTTTTGTGGTTGATAGCCGATATTGTTAATGGCGCTGCTTACCAATTTTTTAAATTTTGTAGATTTTTTGCTGGATCTTTTTTTTTCTATTTTTATTGCTTACAAAAAATCCAACTATTTGATAGCTGTTATTTGGGAACGCCAATTTCTAACATACTCATTGATTTGTTTATTTTTTCTGTTCTGCTGATGAATGAATTTTTATCATATTTAAGGAGGGTCGTTTAAAACATTTAGTAGCATTTGATACAGCATACTTCCTCGTTCAAACTTATTCGGTTTTTTCGCAGATAAAGGAGATAAGGGACTAATGCAGGAGTAAGCCTGAGCGAAAAATGTAAGATTTGCCCACCATCGTCTTTCAAATTATTGTCCATATGTGGCAGCGTAATAGCAGAATAATTCGAAGTCATGTGGACTAGTATTTCATCACACATTATTTTCGTGTATTTTGAAGAGGGACTGGCTATTCGGATGGAGTGTGGATTATATGCAGTTGTGATCGGAATTCGGATTGAACCCAGATCCGTTCGATGCTCGTCTTTTTTTTTTTTTTGAAAGATTTCATTTGCGATGCAACTGAGATGATGTGTTCGTTGTAAGGTGAAATTGAAATAAAGATTCGTTATAAGAATCTTCATTCTTGAGTTCTCATTAGTGTGGAATTATTTGCGAATGCTTGAGGTGATTCGCTTTTTTCTTTAATTTCTTTGTTTGTCCATCGATCTCTCGTTTTCCTTAGCGTTTAACCTAAAATGTTATCCGCATTTTCAATACTGTTTTAGAGTTTCTATTTACGTGACTCACTTGTAAGTGTCGGATGTTACATGTGGTTTTTTTTAAATTAAAAGAAACCATGCCAGTTTTGGCTCTTTATTTAACAACACCATGACTTTGTAAGGATCACAAATGGGAAGGTTAGACCCCAGAATAAGCGCGATCCGTTGGGATGACAATCACATGCGAGGATCCACGCGAATTTTTTGATGCAAGATTTCTTCCACAAATGGTTAAGATGGAAAGGCTCTTGCGAAATTCTCGAGTGGTCGATCCTAAAAAAAATTTAAGGAAATGGCTTCATGCATGGAAGGAATAGGGAGAAATAACTTCATGCAAAGAAATCGAAAATGCTGGGACCTCTGAAGGTCGGAGGGGGACGGATAATTCCTAATGAATGTTGTTTCTCCGCTAATAATTTCGAGTTAAGCGTTTCCAAAGCTGCAGCTGCAGAGAATGCTGTCGTTGAAAATATGCATTAGTGAGATAACGAAGGATTGCGCAGTTTCATCTAGAGGCGGACAATTTGCAGAAAGTGGCAGCTTAAGCGATGAGAATACAGCAAATCATGTGAGCAAATTAATCAGCGTTACACGGTTTGGTGCAGACATGGATGAACGCCACATTTAATAATAACGTGAGAGGAGCTTTGTAATAGCAGTAGTAAAGTCTTTATTCACTAATGAACAAAGAAAATTGCAGGACAGTACAGAGAAAGGAATTCAAATGAATGCAAAACAAGAAAAATACAACTTTCTATAAGGAACGTTTCGAGCATAAGAAATAAAATAAGATATGATATGACGGAAATGTATGAACGGATAGAAGTCATATAGCGAGGTAAAGAACAGTAGACTTTAATGCATTAAATCGTAAATGGAGTTACTGATGGAATTAATCGAGACGACTCATAAAAAAAGAAGTTTTTTTCGTATCAGCAATTGTTTCCAGTACGAGATTCTATAATAGAACAACTCTGAATGAAAACTACGAATTATGCTGTTTAATCGACAAAATCTTGCGATGTATTTAAAGGTTGTGAAGACGTTGTTCTCAAGGGAAAGCTAGTGGGAATATTGCAGTTGAAGGGATATCGAAGAAATGTTTTATAATTTTGCAGCAAATAGCGAGATCTAATTGAATTTTATGACATTACAACGGCTGCAAATTGATTACTTCAAGGTAGAAGACTGCATCATTCCGACGCAAGGTTCGAGCAGTACCTTGCTAAAACGCGATGCGGTTGAAGTATGTCGAATATTTTCGATGAAATTAATATCACCATCGAGATGAGAGCATAAGCAGTATCCGAGATTGCCTAACCAGGCCAAAGAGATACAAGGCTATCTTCGAGTGTCCACACAATTCGTGACCAATGTTGGATTACTATACTCTCCAGATGGCACAAATGTGCATCAACTACGCTTAGTCGCTTCTGAAAGATACCAGAAATGTCTCGTCCTTGAAAGTCTCTTCCTTGAAAGATCTAGGAAGATGAATGCAAATCATGAGTGTGAGTACACCAACCTCGGAAACCACTACTGCCGATTCTGCTACGACTGCTCCAACGTTGCATCCATGGTTTGCGCGTTCACCAGATCGCCGAGGAATGATCTATCGTCCTTGCAGTCAGCGCAAGCAAACCGGCTATTCCAGCTGTCGATCTACTGAAGACAGGCATGTTCACAGCAAGGAACGGATATAACTGTTTAATCGTGGATCACATTACGAAGTGTTTTGAAGCAGTACGTACACCTCAAAAATCAGCAGAAGGTATTCGGGTGAAGCTTTTCGGGTAAAGGTGGAGCCTTTTTTAGGTTTTCGGGCAAAGCTCCTAGTTCAAGAAGAATGTCACGTGTCTGATTAAGCCAAACAACCGTTAAAATAGACATTGCATTGTAATTATGATAACAATTGAAAGCTTAGTGCGCAAAGCGCGTCGAAAGATGTTTCATGCACTCTCCTATATATTCATCCATTTAAGTTCCCTTTCTCCGCTATAGACATTTCAACTCGCAAGCCGATCGCTTGCATTGCTCGGTTCCTCGTCATACATCCGTCGAACTAAAGAGCCTCGTTGGCAGATAAATTGCCAAGGAGGAGATAGTCTTTAAGGCTTGCAAATGCAGTTTCGCTCATCAATTTTATCGGTCGCGTAAACTACCTAATAAATACTATAGGTATCGCAACAATGCACGTATATTTTAACTGATTCAACTGCTCAAGAAAACGCTCAACAAAATATTGGTCACCTCATGTGTTTTTCCGTTCGTATATTTCATAAATATGCTATGTATTTCTAGATTGCAATATGTAACAGAACACATACATTATGTTGATGCAAATAGCGATTCACATCCTCAAGGGAATATTATATGTCACTTCTCAATTCTATCGAATAAAATGTGCGTCACTCATAAGGTGTTGTTAAGTAAAGCCGATGCGCATAGAAGTTAATCGACGTGTTACTTTAACTAAACTTAATTAAACCTGATTCAATTTCGTTTTCAGCGTGTTGCAAAAATTACTTTTGATGTAAGTAGGCTATTTGAAGTCATTAAATCCGAATTGAAACTCTCAATATTTTCAATACCATTTGAGAGTTTTATTTGTGTAACGTTATGTGATTGTTAAAAACAAAAGCAGCTGTAAAACTTTATTATATCCTTTTCAGTTTTTTAAGCGCTATGCTTGCCAATCTAAAAGACCATCATGAATACAGTTCAATGCATTGCTCGAAACCATACATTTCCATGTATAGGTTCATTTTTTTTTTTGAATGTATTTCCTGGCATTTCCTTTCTCTAGTTCACTGAATTTTTCAAAGTACTTCCGGTAGATTTTTCGTTGAGAAATTTCTGATGATGCTTTTATCAAAAATTTTTGATTGAAAATCATTCTATGTGCATGGATTTGTTTTAAAATGCGCAAAAATGCACTCCATTTTTTTTTTCAATTTTTACGTTCCAAAATGTAAACTTTTAACTTCTCTTAGTATCCTTAAATGGTAGTCGTATACTTCTTAGAATATTCTGTATGTAATCCTCATTACAACTATCCGTTTGCCTTTGAAAACAACTGTGACGCTTATGCAATTCAGGTATGCACAAACTAACAGGTAAGTATGATTCTAGTAAATTCAATGGTGCTCCCAAGAACGACAAAAGAGGCTAAAAACAAATAGAGCAAAACGTATTGCATTGGTAGCTTCATGCAATAATATGATAAAGGAGCATATTTAATGACGAAGATAATAATGAGGAGATATTTGATAGAGGCAATTTTTGTTGCATAAACTTTCACATGAAAAAATTGCAAACTTTGAATTGTTGTGTTTCGTTGTTATTTTCTCATAATCGTCCAGCTAATGGCTGCGAAAATATTTCAATGAGACTCATAAATTTGATATTATGGCGATAGATGAGATAAATGTATGCACAACAATAAAAAACGATCTTTTCCAATCGGTTTTGATTTTCATTTTTATTCGCACTATTTTAAAGAATATCGAATATTCGACAAGAATCATCGATGAGGACCGCCGAAAAAAGAAAGAAACCTTTAAAAAAAACGTATAATTGCTTGTTGTGAAGCATTAAAAAGTGCGCTTTATGATGGCTTTAACATTATCACAACACTCATTTCTGAGCCTCATCAAATTAAATGCCAGTGAAATACACTCAAGATAGAATGCAGATAGTGAAACTTGTAAAGTATGTGCTATGACTAGTATAATAACACATTCTCACCGGTTCGTTAGGATGAGCTCCGGAAACCGGCTGAATTACATCCGAGAAATTTGCAACTTGTAGTCATGCATTTTATGCGCTTTTAGAAAAATTTTCCGGTTGATTCATCAAAGTGTCGGTTAATTTGAACCTGATATCTAATGAAAGTAATCCGATGGATTCGAAAAAGCCTGATAAGGCTTTACTAGGTCTCACGGAGAGCTGGTAGGTAGACAGTTGAACAAAAGCAGTCTTTTTTAATGAATTAAAATATCACCTTATATAAGGTTGCAATAAGCAAATTTTCTATGCAATGGATTTCCTCCAGCTGTCTTTATAAAAGGGAATACTTCTGCGAGTAAATTTATTGGACGTTTCTGCCATATTATAAAAGGGGTTAGTTAGTCATGCTGCGCAGCAATAGGTTTAAAATTCACCGAAAATTTTGAAGAATTGTTGGCGATTTCCTTTATACCATTCCTATACCAGTCCTCAATCCTGTGTCATTATATATACCCAAACATTTATGCCTCAAATGATATTCCTTCGGCTAGTGGTGAAAAGTCGTGGTAGAATTTTTTTTTTTCACAAACCTTAAACGAATTTCAACTAATCATATTTAAAAAGCATCAAATTGTTGACGATAACGGATGAAAATTCTTCCGGTCGGAAACTGACTAAAGATGCTGATTCGCAGTCAAAAATTGAGCAAAAGCAAATGCATTTTAAGAGTATCGCTCGGCTATGGAGCAAAAGTATTCGGTAAACAGCGAATTGCGGTCGCAACCGAAAAAGGTGACGGACTGGCATTTTGGCTTTCGTTTGGTAAAAGCAGATTAAATTTTCGGTTTCCAGTCAAATTTCTGTTAAAAGATATACGCACCACCTTATACTCCTTATTGTCACCGGCTGATTTTCCACCCACATCGCAAATTCCTAGGTGATCCCTTACTTATCCTTCATCCGGAACAAAATGGTCGTATCTTTGGCTTTGCTTTTTATCCATTTTTGGTATGCGTTGCAGTATATGCGTCGTTGTGCAAGCCATCCTCTCATCGCTCATCGTCCTCATTGACATCGGCACTACTTCTGGTGATTTATCCATTTGGCAACCATTGGAATCCTCACATCTTGGTCTTATTCGTGAACAATTTCAGAGCGAGAATCGGTATCCGTTAAGATCCCTGACGCATACAAGCCACCGCTGTCCACTTACTAGCGCCCTCCAGTTCCTCTGCCGGAATCTTGCACCCTGGCATTTTCAATTCTGACGAAATATCTCCTTCGGTAGTTCTTAATTTCTTTTGCATCTTTACTTTTATCGATTAAATTGATCTGCTGCTTATTTGTCCGTTCTTTTCCATTTTCTATCAACATTCCTGGGACTAAATTCCTGACATTTTTAAGACATTTGAGATCGTTGTTCTAGAGGTTAGCAATTACTTCTTTCATTATGCGGATTCGTTTTCTCGTCTAATTTATTATTGCTAAAGGCATGCACTTTTCGCGGTTTTCGTGAGAATAATATGTACAGTATTGCTGAGAGTTTTATGGCCTCTTTGCAGAATACGGCATCCATTTTGTTCAATTTTATTTCATCGAACTTCGCGTTAAATCTTTCGAAGGTGGATTTCTTCCGGCTCTCTAAAAATTTCAGTGCAATTTCGGCGTTTTTTGTCTGTAATATTTTTTCAATCTTATAAGAACCGCAATGCTACTAAACACATTGAGCGTTGTCACTAAATCAGTTAATTGCTTATAAAGCGTACAAATACCGATTGTATGCAAGAGGTTAATTAGCATTTTTTGACAGTTCATTAGATTGTTGGAAAATAGATATTCGCGATGTGGTGAATTTTCAGCTTCCGCCTTAAGATCGAAGAAGAAAAATGATGTTCTAACGGTTGGCGTTGTAATATAGTAATATTGGTGACTACTTTATTATAGAATTATAGAATGCAATAAAATATTATAGAATATAATCGTTATTACAAATTGAACTTTAAAAATAAGTTGCTTTTTATGCTTTGGCTATGTAATCGAGCAATTCAGTTCTTTTTTTTTTATTTCTTACATTCTGACAACGATGCCCCGTCCTACGAGCGTTTTCTCTGCAGATCAAGAAAAAATTATAGCTTAATAATTCGAATAGATGCAAAGGAGAGTTCGTCTAGCCACGATTAACAAAGTTCAGGATATCAAAATTCTTCTCCAGTATAAGGTGTTTCATCTCGCCGTACTTTTCACTGATTAAAGAGCGATCACTCAGAAACTAGATAAGCAGCGAGCAATCACAGTCATTCGCTTTATCCTGTTCACCTATTGGTGGCGGTCTTTTCCATTCTGTTCGTTGCCCCTCTTGGTAATGTCGAAATGATCATTTAGGTGGTATCTCCCGTTATATTCTCCTTCGTTCATCATATAATCCAGCCGTCATGGTCCATAACCCTCTGGACTCGCCATGGTGAGAGATTTTTATGAATCTTAGCGTAAACTAGATCAACTTAGTGGAGAACTTATCTTTATTTATGATCGGAATGATCATGTTTACTATTTGAACGCCTCTGAGGAATAACTTGATGGGTCAGAGCTTTCCATTGCCGCGAATCCTCGAGCAACACGTTGTCACTGCTTATGCTTTAGATACCAGTTGCTTTGCGCAATTCACTTTCCACACAGGTATCCTTCTCCACTATTGAGTTTTGCATATGCTCTTCGTGGACTTTGAGTGTAGTAAGGTTGAACCATCCCTTTTTTTCGAGCTCGACCTCTTCAAGCGCGCTAGCATCAGTCTTCCATGGGAGATTGTTTATGGACTTATTTTAGCGTTCAATTGACTCGTTTCTTTTCTCAGAGCAAGTGATGAGCTAACGTTTTCAACGATCTTTGATAGCATGTGGATGATTTCTTCTTTTATAAGCAATTTCCATCATTTTCAGTTTGTGTTTTCAAATTTAAAATGTAGGTGCATAGTATGCCTTAAGCAGAACTTGGCACAAGCACCATTTTTTAGACGTCCGAGGCTTCACTGAGGGATCCTCTTCTGGTGGAAAGGCCACAACGGATAACCACCGGACACATTTCGCTGCAACCGGAACTGAAACGAAAACGGTTTCAAAAATGTCGGCAAGTTACTGACCCAAAGCATTCGTTAAAAACGCAACCTATTTATATAACCTAACTACTAAAGAGTCGCAATCATAACTGTACACAGTGAAGGAACCATATCTTGAGCGACTTCAGTAACCCATGGGTAGCTGTGTGAACATGCATCATCACTAGTGACTACAAAAGCGCATCAATGCCATGTGCCCCAAAAAAAGAACAACTCTATCTGTGAATCACCTCCATGATATTGAAGATGCTGTACTGAAACGCTTTGCAGCGACTAACGTTTCGTTTAAAACGATGAAAAGTCATGAAATTTAAAAATTTATTTATCGATTATATCTAAATTTATAAATAAATTACATCTTAATATCTAAATAGAACCTAAAAATACCTAAATTCCGAGTAAAACGATATTTCTTGAAAGTATTCCCTTTCCAACATCCTAAATTTACCCGGATTCGCTGTAATATGATATCTCTTACCCATTTGTTCCAAATTGCTGTTGAAATGCGTCGAGAACCGTCATGTAGCCATTTCGTACTTTCAGTGCAATCAATCATTAGATGCGCCTGAGATTACGCTCGGCCAAGCACACTTCTTCAATGTTTCCTCATCTTTGAAAGCTCCACGATTGCCTTCACATTCTGCATCACCTAATAGGCAGTGCTCGGTTCGCTAAGCCATCGCTGTGTTTCTTTCTTAGCTGATCAACTACTCTAATATACTCGTTTGAAATTTCGTAATTTTTGGGGAATGGCGGCTTTGCGCTAAAATTGCCTTAAGCAAGAGGAAGAAACCCTTAAATAAGTAAAGCAAAGATAAAACTATGAAAAAGTTCTTTCATTCTTTTTCCTTCTTCAAATATGCGAATATATCGCCATCGTATTTTTGCGACAAACGTGTAATGAACCGATCAAATTTGCGCATTGAAAACATGGACAGTTTTTTGCTCATATGGACTGACCATTGGTTAGGCGTCGTCAAATTTATGATCGATCATTTTTTTTAATATGTGCGGAAGTTCAATCGATTTCAAATGTGAAGCCATATTGAAGGAGTATTCAAAAAAAAAATTTTTTTTAAAAATATGTATTGTCCTTATCACTTAAAGTGAATGCGATGCATCCGCTAGACCATAAAACGATGTGGCACTATTATTTTTGCACTTCGAACGACTGCTAATATTTTCAAATGGTGCAATTTCTGTGAAATTCTTGGCGAAATCAGCTTTCAATGTGCTCCAATCTCGTATGATTGGCCAACAAGCACTCTCGATTGTTATCCACGTTGAACGGTGTCTCGCTGATCGATACATTATTCAGCGTGCATCTTTCTTACATTACCTTCGCTTTCTCAAGGGATTTCCACAATTCGAAAAATTGCTCTAAAACTTCAATTCCGTCGTTACAGTGTATAAAGCGATCATCGACGTTGCGGCAATACGCTCAATAAGTCATTAAGATCACTGATACGTATTGCGGAATACAAAATCTATTGATCTAACGCGTTATTTTTCCGTTGTTGTGTGCGTTCCGCATGCGGAAAGTTGCATCATGCGATCGCAGTCGATGTACTATCCTATATGCAGCGTTTATAAAATCGACCCATGTTTACCTCAAGATGAAACGCTTCTGAATGACGACAAAATTCAGAGGCAACGACAGGTAAGCTGCTTCGAATTCGCCTGTACTGTGACTTGTTGAGCTTTTAGCATCTAATAAAGGTTCAGTCTCCGGCTGCCTCAAGTGAAAGATCCATCTTACCGTAACAACTCAGTGTCACAATCTCAAGCTTCTATCAAGCTTAACAGGACTTATGTTGTGGCAGAGACTGTAACTTCATACCACCTAGCTTCTTCACAAGACAATTTTCCTAGCAGAGCATAATTTTTTGCTCAAGAACTCGAAGATGTGTTGAACACTTTAAACTCGTGGAAATCCAATCGAAAGTATAATCACATACGCTCGTACTCTTCATACAGCACTATCACGTATTAACATCACTTTTATCGCTCATCTAGAATGGAAGTAGGGGAAATAAGGTACGAATAAATGTACTTAAAAATGATGTAATTTACCATGAAATGCGTTCACTAATAAATCGACGTTGCAAAAGATGCCTAGTATTAAATATGGACGAAGCTCTGCATTTCACCCGCAGTCGCGGACGAAATGCAGAAACTGGCAGCTGGACGTATTGCATCACAGTTCTTCACGCTGTTTCTGGTACCTGTAGTATTTGCCGAGTATCGTCGATTATCACAGGAAGCTGAACATTGTGAAGAAGATTCGGCTGAGAGGCTAGCCGACTTCTAGAATGAGAATAAACTTGCGATATCAAGCTAGATTCTCGCGTTCCGTCAGCGTTCTTAGAATCCATGGAAATCGAATGTCTGTTCACAGCAGTATTAGCAACAGTAGCCAAAGAATACCGGAACGGTCTTACTGATCGAACATTGTTCTAGTTACTCCTTCTCACGTATTTTTTCGAACGCGGAGAATCAGAATGCTTCAAGCTTCAGAATTTGCCGTTGGAGTATTGGAGGCAATTACGCTTCCCTGACCTCGCTGGACATTACTGAATCGAACTTTACAATCGGCAGTTTTCTTCGCTACAGTACTGGTAACGTCTCTTCCCCCCCCCCCCCTCCCCCATAAGCTTTACAAATACTTTATTGCGATAAAGGAGAGTTAACCGTTTGAAAATTTTCGGCCGAGTAGAACATAATGTGATACACTTCTAGAAATTTTTGCTGCTGTGAAGTATAATATAATAAAACTTACGAATATTTCGTCTCAATAAAGCATATTACTGCATAATTAACGAAATTTTGATGCCCTATAGTACAGTGTCATGTAATTTAAGATATTTCCGAGATAATGAAGTATGACATATTATAGTTTTCAAAATTTCGGAGCGAACGAAGTATACTACAGCCGTTTAAAATCCGTATTGAACTGGGAGCCCTGATTCGTCAAATTTCTGCTAATTGTTGCTTCTCTAGTACTAATCGAGCATGGTTTCTCTTGCTACTTCTTATAGCTTTCACCTCTGGAGTTGAAAGTAAGTTGCATATCGTCTGCGTGTACGACCACTTAGCCAGTATCCTGCACTTTTTGGGAACCAAGAAGATTAAAAACCGATAGAGCGAAGGAAGCAAGTGGAAGGGGTAGGAGAGGGAGAAGAGGACGGCATCTTCTGTGGCCCCAACAACGATGGCTTTTATATGAGATATTGTGTGGTTTACGGAGATAAAAATATATGCTTGACGGTGCTATGATACTGGAAGGTTTTTGCAAAAAGCATGCTGGGGATGTTGAATTTTCAGTTCCGCTGCAGTATCAAGTTTGTGAACAAAAAAAATTCAAGGGATTTTAACATGCAAAGGAGTTGCGATATGGGCTGTAGTTTGGGCCATTTTTAACGCCGCCGTTATCTTTATATATGACGGTCATATTTGCAAATTTTAACCATTCAGGGTGTTTTCCTGTTGAAGTGATGCAGTAAAAAGAGAGCATAGTTCTGCCACGATTCAATTTACCATGTTATTTGTAATTCCATCAAGCCCTAATACTTTGTTCGTTGTTCCACTGCATACGGACGGATATTGACGTTGAGAGTCGTCGTACCTCTAATTTGTCCCTTTTCGCATTATGCTTTCTGTTTAAGTCATTTATATCCTGATATCCGCTTCTGATAGACTATTGTTTTTCCAATAAAACTCATGCGTCACATTTTCCTTAAGTACATTTGTTTGAGCACATGGCCTTACGCAGTTTCCTCATGTTTCTCCTAGTCTACAGAGGTTTTTCTCGTCGTGAAGGCAAGATCCACTTTCCTAGTATCCTTTACAGAGTTGAGGAAGCCTATGGCGGCTGGCATCGAGGAGCTTGTTTTCAGAAGATCTCCTAGGGGGATTTCTGGGTCTCCATCCCCTCCCCTTCCACCACGAGAGCCTTTGTGGTCCAAAGTCAATGAGATGGGCTTTCGAAGGAGCAGGAGGGAGGGAAGACGATAAACTCCTCCGAACATAAGCAGTATGGAAGTCCTGACAGCTGCATATGCGCTACACTCAAGGCATTGCATCATACAAAAAATGCCCGGCGTCATGCGTATAAGACGATTCGTGATCGTCATTCACGAAGAAAAGTGTTGAGGAAACAGTATTCTAGACTTTAGGCTTGAAAGAGGCTTTAAAGAGTTAAGTTTGCAAATGCAGCATAAGGCATTTCATTGTGAGCCTTATAATTCGCTATTTCAGGAAGATATTGCAGTTTATATGCCCACCCCCACTGAACACATCCTCCTATCCATTAAAATGAGTAATATTCCATTAGTATGATTATGAGCAGCGAAGATCGACAGAAAAACTCAATGGTACTCCCATCCTGGGAAATGCTGACATTTGAGCTCTCTTCAGTTTTACAGGTTTTTGCCCTTTCCGTTCAGCGTGGACACGTTCGCAGATTTTAAACAGCTCTAAAATTCTTACGCCTCCTTCCATAATTTTTGATGAGATGAATTGATGAATGCGTTGAGAGATAAACGACATTGCAAATTTATTGCTGAGTTCTTTTTTTTTTTGTGGGATAGCTTTATAGCTATTGTCTTTGATCATGCACAATATATTTCACATCGTTGTGCAACAAATGATAATAATTTTTTCCGTTGCTGAAGAGGAGTGCAATCTCGGTTGCTCTTGTTCATTGTGTGAATGAAATCGTGCAAAGTAAGATCAAAGACAAAAAATAACAAGGTAATTTTATCAGCGTCTACAAATGTTTATTTAAAGCGTCACCTTCATAGTTCTTGCTTTCGCCCCACTTCTGGTTCAAAACTTGAGAATAAGAACTCCAAAAAAAAAAACATCAGAAATCCAAAGTCGAAGAAATGGAGACTCGATATAAGCCTACAGGTCTATTCAAGAATCGAATCACAAAAATCATCTCATAAAAGTCGACCATGCTTCTCGTTATGCCCTCTCAGGTTCCTCACTTACTGAAACTCTTTGTGTCCGGAAAAATTTAAAAAGTCTTCCTTGAAAAACGTATCAACTTTGAAGAAAGTATAATGGATTTCGCGAACTGAGAGAAACTGTCGATTTTTCTCGGTTTTGCCCCATTAATAGACTCTGCAGCTGTTAATTTCACGTTTTTGGTGCTCAAAACTCTTTTGGACTATTCGAAAATTTCTGTCACTGCAAAACTTTTTACTGCAATAAGATATTTAGCGTGAATCTTGATGTAATAAGATAAAGTGTGAGTTGTTTTCGTTCACAGAGATGAAACAACCGCATTTTCGAATCGCTGATGAGAACTTTCGAATCTCGTAACTTTTGCTATAATGTAGCAATGGGTCATGAACATTGATTCCGGAAGTAAAAGCGGAAAACTTTCCACTCGCATGGTTAAGCAGCGCTTAATATTTTTGAAACTGCAAAAAATTCCAGAAATCACATAACTCTCGTTGCATTGCAACTGCGTATGAATTCGTCACGATACTCGGTCCCGGGAAGTCAGCCAGAAGACGTGTTCGCTTGCAGTTTCAGATAACAATTAAATTCTTTGAATATGTTCGCATCGATAGTTCCAAACTCCCTTTTAAATATGGATTGAACTACCTTACAAAATATGGACACTGCGCATAGCATATAAGGCATTTCGCAGCTTGTTCACGGCCTCATGTTCTTATTCGCGTAATGCACACAGCAGTTTATTATGTACATTTATGTTCTGGCATTAGCACCTTTGAACGCTCAGGAAGTTGCTCAGCAAAAGCCGATTCAGCTTTAGCATCGCCTAGGAGGAAATAGTTGTTTGGCAATTGTAGCAGGTGAAAATATTTGTAGCATCTGTCTTAGCGTATTGGAGTAACGGCTCTTGCACATTAACTTGCTCCATGACACCTTTGAATTTCTTCGTAACACCTATGACCTTTATGAGGGAACCAAACATCTTCCGGAGGTGAGGGGACATCCAACAATTTCAACAGCTAAAATTGTTGTCCTTTCTTTTCACACAGGAGCACATGCTAGAGTTGTTGAAAGAAGAGAAATTTCAGCAAAATGTAATGCAAGTGCATACTCGTTGCAAAAAAATAACACATGAAAATGCGCATGTTTATTACTCTCAAGGGTAGCATAGTGTTATGCACAATTACCAGTAAGCAATTCTCATATGCTTTTACTTGAAGTTTTGCTTTCATAAGCGTATGCTATCCAACAATATTAATTGATTCATCGACGAATGTTAGCTTAGATCTCAGATTGTCGAGTCGAGCACCATATCTATTTCCTCAACTTCCAAACATTTTTTATACGTTTTTAGTTTTTGATCAACGTTTCTGAGGTGTTTTTTTTTTTTGCTTCCACATATTCATGCAATAAATTCCAACTAGTTTTCTCATGAAGCAACAATTGAGTCGGTCCACATCTTGGAAGAATTTGCGTTGTTTCTGTTGTGGCTGCAAGAGTTTTTGCAAGCAGTAATTTTCTGAAGGCTCTAAGCATATCTATATTTGGCTTGTGTATTCTTGTAACATATTATCTCAAACATAGAAAGCGAGTTGTTAGGACCGTTTCATAAGAACGCAGTGAATCGAGCAAATGATAACAGTACATTAGAATGAATCATATTGTCAGGCGCTGAGTTTAGCACAACTTAAAACACCTGTAATTGAGCAACCAACAATGGGGTGCATATGAGAAGCCGTGAACGCAGAAGCGAATGAGTGGAAACGCAGCCGGCGCTGAAGTATCAACATCGCCAGATCAAAGACGATGTCCCTTTTCGGTAGCGACAATGTCAGTTATGCAAAAGATGAGCGATTAGGCGAGGCGGCAAATTGTTCGCGTCGCATCCCATTACAATTGAACGCCTACATCGACCAACAAGCAAAGTGTTGAGTGAATTTGGAGGCCACATCTCATATGCGGTCCGAGTTAAGGCCCAGTCTGCTAACATTTCTCGCTAGTCACTACGACTAAGGATGCTACTTGAAACGCTCAAAAAGGTATAGTCGTGCTTTCGAAGTGCGCCTCGTAATTACTCCTCGTCCACTTATTGGAATCGTCGCTCAACTTTGGACACATCCCTAGAGGATCGATCATTGAAATTTTATCGTCCGTCTGCATTCTGCTTACATGTGTTGATCGCAGACTATGCGCCAACGGGAACTGCGAAAATTCCATGGAGACCGATACGAGTTATCAGCTAAAAAAAAAAAAAAAAAAACGATGCAAATGCATCTTTCGTATGATATATTTATAACATCTAGAAAAGCTTCATCTATCTCATTGAAAAATGTGTTACCATTTGACTAATTTCACGTTGTATGAGAGCCGTTCATTCATAATCATGGTCTAGTTAACCACTGCTGCTATGTAAACTAATTAAACAAGCTGTTCATCTTGTGCTGCCCTCTAGTCGATTATAGTGACTCCTAGTGTTGCTTTGAAGTGAAAATTTAATCAACATGATCATTAATAGTCCAAATCATAAAAGTCTCTGGTCGGATGTTCTCCCATACTTCATGTTAAATTTATTAAAACATCAATGAGAAGCTTTATGCCTTTTGAGAATTGCAACTGCACAGCTGCCATGGCATTTAGCTGCCATAGAATTATGTAACCAGTAATTTGAAGGGAGCATATGAGAGGGCAGTTTCGACTCTTGCTGACCAGGTATGAGAATATATGGAGGAAGGATTTCACTAATTACTGGTAGAAAGACAAAGATGGTAAACATAATGAGTTTCTCCAATCATTTAGCTACTTACCTGTTGAAGAAACGTATTAGTTCTGCCCATCTCTTACACGCTTACATGAAAAAACCTTGGAAGGAGTCTCTTTTAACGGAAGAAGTTCTGCTCAATTACAACAATAGGTAACTGCGATCTCTTATATCTCTTACAGATTTATTGTCATTTTAGTACTCATATCTCTAATACGCAAAAGTTTTGTGGTTATAGAAAGAATCAATTGCGTTCGGTTGTTCTACTCAAGAAATATTACCGGAAAGTATAAAATTCATCTCGCGTAAAGTATTGTTATTTTCGAAAAAGGGATATTAAAGTGCGAGCGTCGTTTATTTTGTTCTCTGATTTCTTTTCCTCTAGAGAAGCATTATATGTCCATCATTATGAAAATTTTTCAAGAATATTCCAGTTGTTGGTTGACTTTTAAAAATATTTCACTCCAATTTTTCTCCACTTTGTAAATGAATTTTTTTTTTTTGTGCAAAATACGTTTATTCCATTATTGCCTCTTCGATAATCGTCTTCATAAATTGAGCATTATATTATTCATTAGGTGAGATTAATTTCGACAGAAAGCAAAACATTTTGACGTTATTTCAGGGAGGAAATTTGCGCAACTTATGAATTTATAAGGCTATTGACCACATACAACCGTTTAACTTGACAAAGTTCACTTGATTATTTGAGGCTTTTTTTTTTCCAAGGAGAAGGGTTCAGAGCGCACGCAGCGATTTCTCTTTTCCTTAAGCTGGGGTGATTTGAATTTGTTAAATAAACGGTACTCTTTTGCAATTTATAAATTTTGTAAATAACTTCTTTATTTCATGAGAACTATTTCACGCAATGATGGCAAATAAGAGAGAAAGAAAAGAAGAGAAAGAGGAAGAGAAAGAGCGAGAGAGGATTTTTTTTTTCTTCATAATTTTGCCTCATTTTCGCTCCTATGAATCGTTTCTGGTTTATTTTATAAATTGACTCTCAAGAATTATAGGCCATTTCTATGAATAAATAAATATTTATAATAATTTTCATTTCATTCCCCTTTGATTTTATACTCATAAGTGAAAATACGATCAATTTCCATTGTATAATCGAATTTTCATCTTTAGTTGATGTTTATCTTTTCAACGGCAAATATTTTGACTTATCATTTGTAGATGAAAGGGTCTGATAATGCATGCAAGTCTTTATTTTAGACAACTAAACAACTATGTGAACAACTATTGAGAGATCAAAGAATTTAAAAAGCAGGCCGTTTCTACATCTTAAAGGCGTATCAAAAAAAAAAAAAAAGTGAGATACATTTCGCGGAAAAAGAAAACTGCTCAATTAAGTCAGTGCAATATTTTCCTAAAATCGTTCTAAAAGTTAATGGGTCAATATTGCATTAATATGAGATGATCTCATAGAGGAAATGATAGCCTCATTACGATAGACTATAATTTTCCATACTGGAACAATCTCGAGAGAGAAAAAAAAAAAGATGCGGTGAGAGATTCTCTACGAATTTATTTTTTATGGAGGTGAGCGAAAGCAAAAACTATTGGAAGCATAGAGCGTTTCTAGAAACTTCCATAGGACAATATCAAAAATCATGCATTTTTATAAAGAATTTAGCGTTATTTAATGAAAGATTTGTGGCTCAAAGCAAAAGATATTATAACTCCTTAATATTTTCATCTGTGTCACCCTGGGAAAAACTTATGAGAAGAAATTTGGTTGACACAAATTTTCTTATTTTAAACAATGTCGTTTTGAAATATACTTGACACAAGTGTGTGGAGCATTTTATCAAGAATTTCTTCATTTTCCGGCTTCTTTTTCGATTTTCTCGTATTCGTTCCGCACTTTTAATTGTTGCTGGAAGAATAGGACTATTTTCCGTGAAGCATTACGAATATATACGATGCGATGAGTTTTGCTCAGTGCTTTTTTATCTTTACACTGACAAGAAAAAGTGGAGCATTGCTGCTAATCTTTTGGCCTCATCTAAAGCCCTTGTCAGGTTCGTTAAACAACTATTTAAACAACATAGATTACATCAGAAATTTAGTTTGCTAAAGCGATCCAGTTGCAGTTTGCCTTATCGAGTTTCTTGTGCTGCTTACAGGAGGCAAAAATATGAAGGTTCGTGCCAGCCGTTTTATGGCGTTAGTCATTCACTAACACGAAGAAGCTTTTGGACTTTCTTGAAATTATTGACAGCCGTTCAATCATAATTAATGACATGATGAATTGACTTGTTGAATCAAGAACTTGCTTTTCCAACACTATTTCCATATCAGTGAGTGCCATCCAGATACAACTAATCAAGCAGTTCGGGGAGCTTTCACTTCACTATTATCGATGAATTCGAGAAGCATGATACTACTCAATTTGACCTACTGAAACGCGCTTCCACGTTTTAGAAATATGAGGAGCGCCTTCCACAAGGCGGCTTCTTGCGCTTAAGAAACGCTTTTTCCGACGATTTTTTTTTATTTTAATGGGCATGTGCCTAACTTTGAAGAGGTAAATGAATCTTAAAAAGAACCTTGTTTTTCACAGCGCAAATGACGTCTACTTCAGAGGCGCTCACTCTCTAAAGAGGATCAGAATAAGGAGGAAGGGCTATAAGTGGAAAAGTTGTCAATAAGCAGAGAGAGATTGTTTCGCGAGCATTTAACCTATAGAAACTTCCGCGCAATTTCCACTCCGATAAACGAAGTAAGAGTTCCATTCTGGATAGCGAATTTCACTTGTGTGGTTATTACTAGAAATTGCGCCTCATCGACTAAGTGTAGAAAATTCATAAAGGCATCTTTTAGTGCCAGCGTTCAATTTACAGGATGCTTTGCGTCAGCTATGCAATCTGATTGTATCTATAGTGGCAGCCGTAATTCCTCTGGGAACGGATATCAGTACCAAACAGAAAGTAATAAATTTTCGACATGATGTCGACTTAATATACGCACGTACTTTCTTGAATTCTTATCCTCTGTGCGACGAATTTCCCAACAAAACCGCAAAGAAGTTTTCGTCTCAAGCCAACATATTTACCGCTGCCACAACAAAATAGAAAAGAATACTTCATATAAGGGCTATTTAATGCCACATTAACATATTTTTATTGAAAATGATTCCTCAAGCGTTCGCTTAATCAGTTCAGATTGTGGCAAGTGCAATGCACTTTTCACTCTCTAATTGCCCTCTATTCGACGCACAATTTCAGTTGCTACTATTGCATTTCCTTACGGAAAGGATTTTGTGTTGATTGGAATTCACCACTCTTAAGTGACCACATGTTGGCGAATACTCCACTAAAGCTGAGCACAGTTTAGAAAAAAAAGTGTTTTTTTCACGTGTGGAGCGGAAAATGTTTATTTTGGCGATGAGAAAGCTCGTTTACTGCCTAGAAACTTTATTTCATGTGTCTGTTTGTATACACACAGTTTTAGGCGATTTTTCACGAACGGTTTTTCTTCAGAAGTCGCCATGAAACAAATATGAGTATGTTGAGAACTATATGAGTTGCCGCAGTCGCTCACTTGAGGCAAAAAAATTTCAATACTTTGGGGGCACATGAGATGAGTGAATACAATATAATGTATTATGAACTGAATATCAAATACGCATATGAATATCAAAAAAAAAACGTTTAAATGGATGCCTATATCACGCGATGTCATGACGTCAGGTGTTTTCCAAGTTGCGATCTCAGGTGCCAAGAAAATAATCCATAAGAAAATAGACGTAACAAGAATGCAGTGAACTACAACGATCATTTCGAATTCTATAATCAGTGCTGATTATTATCATGTCTGATAGTTATGGTCAGCGTTCACACGATGAAATAACTGATCCACTACCATGTTTTCTCGGAGAGTTTTTTTCGCAAATTTTTTAGAATATCGAATGCACATAAGTCTGAGTTAACGTGTTGTTGTTTACTGACGATAAAAGGCAATAAATCGCGTCATCAACAAATTCCATTTGATGTCATTATTGTCGACATGCATTGAGATTCGTGACAGCTGTGGCAAACGCCATTATTAGACACGGTGATTGTATCTTCTAAATAAGCCACCTATTTCATCCAACCTACTGTTGGGATATTTAATGCGTTGAAAACTATGATTTTATATAATCAAATGCAGTTCCAATTTCGACCAAAGTAAAAATTTATATCTATATGAGGTTCGAACTTTCGTTGCAAACCTTTTACGCCTATTTACGAATTTTTCAATCTCTTTGTTCACATGTGACTATCAGCCATGTTAATATGTTGCTTCATTCTTAAATCAACTATACAAGAGCTCTGGACAAGTGAGAAGGTGGAGATATCTTTAGCGGTTCTTTACAATTCGGCAAATATCCGTTGCAACGCAAAAATAGCCGAATGCTTTCGGAGTCCAAGGATTTCTCTCAGCCGAACTTAAGTGCGCTTTCTTTCAAGTTCGCTTCTTCAATTTTGCAAGTGGCCTAACGGCATACATCATTATGCTTCGAAGCATCCATAAGTGATGATGCCTTCTTAATGCCGAACTTTTTGGATTTTTAGCTCCATTAGCATAAACTTTATACGATATGTGGTTAACGTCTTATGCTGCAGCAAAGTTTTTTAGTCCAGCTCAGATCCAAGTGGTAATTATGGTTGTAAAGTTGTAAAGTTGTAAAAGTTTGCATTAATCAAGCGTTTTGAAATAATTCTGTCATCCTAATGAGAGTTTCACTCTGACTGTTGGCGTTATACTCCCATCAGGCGTGTTGCATTATCTATGCAAGAGAACTAATGGAACCTAAACATAAAATAATGAGCAGTGAAAACGTCTCTGGTAGCTCAATGATAGAACCTTCGCCCGAAAACCAGAAGCTCCCAGGTTTGTCTCTTTTTTTGGACGATATTTCCACTGTTCATCAATAAATTTATAGAAGATTATTTGTTTGTAACGATTGACACTATACGCAAGTCTAGAAAAAAATGCACAAATCAAAGAAAACATGAAATGAACACAAAGTTTTCATATGTTAATACCACTTTTAGTGACTATGAGGCAGGAATTAAGCGTTTTGGTATCTGCATTACGTTCTCGAGTCATTTTTCGAAGGCTAACCGACTTTAAAAACCTCACATGCATATATATTTACCACATTAATAGAAGCTAAGTTTTTCGTCAGAAATGAAGCGAATTGATTTTGGAAACGTTTTTCAGCATCGGAAGGCAGTAGTGATCAACGCCATATGCGTACTTCTATTAATTGTTTACGTACTGCTTGGTGCGTTCGTCTTCTTGCTTTTCGAGCGCGATTTCGATGCGTTGATGCGACGTAATACAGCCAGCTTGAAGACGTCATGTGTGGAGCGTATCCTTCTAAGTCGTCGACAGTTAAGAAACGTAGATGTACGACATTTAGCTCATCTCATCACCGAACGTTGCATTGTGCATATGCCCGGTCCACGGCAACAATGGAATTTCCTCAACGCAGCGCTCTATGCATTCGGCGTTCTAACCACATTGGGTGCTGTCCTTTAATGATTTCTTTTTATGAAAGTGCATGAACGCAATAGAAAATGCTCATTTGCAGCTTCAAATTTTTTTGCAAACGTCACAGTTATGTGTTTTTATAATTTTACTCATTAAATTGAATTACTTCTGCAAACATCAGAAAACTCATCAAAAACTTCAACAACGCTATTCAAAGGCTCAAAGTATAAAGGGGTTTAATCTCCATGGGGACTGAAGTGCATACTCCAGAGTTGTTCAATACTTATTAACTCTTAGGATAAGAATTATATCTTTTTTTAAAGATAAGAATTATATTTTATGAATTTTTATCTTATATAGAAGAAGTGTATCTCCTCGATTAAAAATGACCATTAGAATTCCATCTGTTATTCAAATTCTAATTTTCGCAGAAAAAATTTCCACTATATTAGAAAAACTTTAAAATTCTTTAGAACATTTTTGCCAATAAATTCACTTTCGAAATAACATCGTAAAAATATCGTACAATTTTATTCGCATAATTTGAGATGATATTACGATAGATATGATTGTAGGCTATGGGAAAATCGAACCGATGACAATAAATGGTCGAATATTCGCCGTAATTTATGGATTTGTTGGCATTCCTGTTACAGTGATCATTTTCACAAATTTTGGACGATATATTCAACAATTAGAGGAATATGTACGATTACGATTATGTGGCAAGAAGGTGGAGCGATATAAGGATTACAACTCGTTACCGGCTTTCGCTCTATTTATTACCGTCTTTGGTTACCTTGTTAGTTGTTTATTCAATCTGCTCAAATTGCTGAAATAGTCATTCGGCTGATCGTTCATTAAGCCAATATAAGAGAAATCATTTTTTGTATAACTTTAAGCAGCATTTATCCAATTTGATGGATTTCAGCGTAAATGAAAATTTTGTTGCTTCACTGATGTTGATTTCGCCATTCACTTGATTCCTTTATTCATAACTACTTCGCCCTATTTGTACGCAAATCGCGATTGCGCTAGAAATCTAACCTATAAAATATTACTTCTCATTTCCTTCACACGTTTTCTGCCTTTCAACGAAAGGAAAATGATAATTGCCACTGAATTTCAATTAATCACAGTACCCTTTGTCCCCATCTTTTAAGATTCCATTCATATTTCTGTCCAATTCCCTACCAAATACTCAAACTACTACACTGCTGCAATAGCAATTCTCTTTCAAACCAATAAAAATCGTTGGACGAACTACACTTACATTTTGCAACAAAATTTTACGTTCCACAGCATTCGAATATTGGATCGTTAATTAAACCATCTATAGTATGGTCGATTATGTTCTCTTGAAATTTCAGTTCTTCTCAACGAAAAGCGAGCGATTTTTCTCCACTCTTTGCAAAATTTGTCTTTTTCATTAGCAGCCCATTCGTATTTGTGAAAAGAACCATTCATTTTTATGAACTAAAGCATGAAAAACTCATGTTATGTTTCCGGATTGAGCCGAAAATGAATAAAGTGATAGATTAATATATTGCATATCTCTATAGATCAACATATTGCAAATATTTTCCAGGTCGCTGGTGCATCGTTATTGCCGTTTTTGAATGGAAAATTTGATTTCTTCAATGGAATGTATTGGGCATTTCTTTGTTTCACTGCCATCGAGTATGGTGAATTAGTTCCAGAAAAGTGCGCTTTATAAATATCTTTTCAATGAGTTTAGTTTAATCAATTTCGTATTTGAGTCTTGATTAAATGTTTTAAAATTAATAAATGCAGTAAATAGCACATTATACATTTCTGTCGCTTTTTTCAATTATTTCAATCATAAACATTCGAATAACTTTTTACAAACACATATAGCTTCGTATAAGTAGCTCACATCTTTATTCAAATGTATTGCATAAAAATATTATATTATCTATATCAATGAAAGAATACTCTCTTTTCTTTCGGAAAATTCATCATTGCAATTGAAGTTGATTGCATAAATTTGATTACGCTAATGGTACTCAATAGGCAAGCTTTTTTCATAGAAAGCATCATCATCACCAATATTATTCTAATACGACTTAATCTCTTATTTTATACTCATGATTTCTATGACTCGTACAAAGAATTTCAACTTTTCATAGTCGCGCTCTAAAATAATTTCTCCATTCGCAATTTTTTTTTTTTTTTTTTTTTTTTTTTTTACTGAACAGAAAGCCTTCTTTGCTCAATTGTAGCTGAACAAAAGCGTGGTTCTTTTTTCCTTATTTCTCTTCATTTGCATAAAGTGAACATTTCGTGCAAATAACGAAGGCTCAAGAAGACACACCGCATAGGGAATACGAACGGCATTATTGTTGCCATAGGTGTCGCAAGTTGACAGCTATACATTTGCGAAAAGAACTTTGATGTATATACAATGCAAGAAAAAAAGCAGAAAAAAGCTGATGCTATCCTATGAAAGTATTTAAAAATGCTAAAAAAAACAATAAAAATCACTGAAAAAGTTTTAGCTCTATGTATTTACCGATTGCAATGGCTTACATTTGCCTTGGTTTGTCTATTTCTACAATTGCTCTTGGTGGGTTTTTTTTTTTAAATTTTGTTGCTTAGTATTTCTTTTTGTTCTCTTTATAAGTTATAGTTTGTAAGACTTTTATGAACTTTGTAATTTATAGCACAAAAAAAACAAGCAAATAACTCGATGTCCGATTACACTGTAATACATCATATAATGAGCAATTTAATCGGATATCTCGTGATCGAATTTGAGGGAATATAGGGAAGCGATATTATAACGAATGAAATACGCTTAATATTTCGGCATTTTCACTAGGCTACGATCAGAAGAAAAAAAAATTCTCGAGAAGAACTCTTTTCCGAGTGTACGATTTATGCTCAACAAATCGAAAGTTTAACACAAAAATTCCCATTGAATATTAGCTTAGATATTGTTAGGGATTGTTAACGTTGCGTTTATCGACGAATGAGGTGATAGGCGAAGAATCGCTTAGCAACAATAAACAATATCCTCTTATTTTCTATTGCAAATTTTTGCAAAAAAAAAAAAAAAAAAAAAAAAAGAGTAATCGGGATTCCTCTTTTTTTTAGATGTTGGCTCTGCATATGTACGTAAATTGCATTATGTGGGTAGAAAAATTCGTAATATAGCAAATATTCGAATTTGGTTCGGATCAAAGAGGTATACTTTACTATTAGAAGTAAAATTTATGACTGCAATAATTTACAAAGAAAATTCCACCCAAACAATTCAATCTTTTAAAATATTACCTCTTTATTTTTCAAAAAATTTAACAACCTTCTAATGGGTTGATATATTTATCACTAAAAGTATTAGTAACTCGAAATTGTTGTGATGTTACAAACATTTTTATGGAGCTGAAGAACGACTTCTTAAGCTTATAATATCAAATAAAAGATCGAAAAATTAAATCAACATTTCACTCAGGAGGTATTCTATTCAGTTCTTCGCATTCATAACAGCAATCGCTCTTATTGAAATCAATTTGCAAGTTCATTCAAATATATTTCATATTTATTACACTGCGTTAGTATTTCAGTCTTAAAGTGCAAGAACTCATCAACGCAGTGGCACAAAATATGGGTATTGAACCGTCGGCTATGTGCGAAATCGATTTGGAATCGTTGGTTAGCGGAGCAATAAAGGCAAGTTTCAATTACGTGAAATTGAACTGAGCGGAATTATTTGATGAAGAAGACGCCGCTAATAAAAGTGCCGATATCTAGTCTTCTTACTGAATTCTTTTAGAATAATTTCCATTAATTGGAATTTCGAGGTTCATATAACCGCCATATTACATCCCCTTGCTTGTCCTCGTTGACTAATTCGTCTATTTCGACGTTTGATCATATTTTATTTAATGTCATCGTTATAAATTCGTTTGCTTCATAGTTGCATTTTTCCAGCGAATAAAAACAGCTAAAATGTGGCGCGTTGAAAGTTGCAAGTTCTTTTATTCGGTCGTTCCAACATTAATCTCACTGATCGGGCTATCAAGTTTTTAATTTATGAGCTTCTTTCGGAGAATTTTAACTGCTTAATTCTATCTATAAAGTGCGACCTCTAATGAAAAAGGACATCCTGACAATCCTACAAACTATTCGGTAACAACGAACGGAGAGGAAATATCGCAAAGCTCCTTAGAGGCAGAACAATTGAAATTCCGCGACTAGAGCCCACAAGAGTAAACTGCTCGACCATTCTGCAATTCTTCACAGCTGACTGTTGTTGGTTGACCAGTCAGCCAGTCAAGCCTGGCTTGGAAGGTACCATGTTCTGAACTGCAATGAATTCAGAAAATGAAGCCTCACTTTGTTGGCAAAGGCGCTCCCACATAAGCACTCCTATAGGTGAGTGGAATAATAAGATGTAGTCTCATCGCTGTTTCGTATTTGTTTCTATCGAAGAAAAAAAAAGAACAGTATAATGTAGTATAGAGTTAAGTGGCAGGGTTAAAAAAGGTACGTTAAACGCGAACTTTGCAGGTGAAAGAAGGTAAGCTGAGCAGAGTGCCGCAAACGCAAATGATTTGCGAAGGTATCTGGCCACCCGAATTGGTGCCACTCTTTATGAAAGACGGTGCCTTTCCAATGTTCGTCGACGATGACAAGCCTTCTCCGCACGACCTGTCACGGAAACGTCGCTCCACGTCCATGGAGCTCAAGAAGCCCTCCTTTCGCTTACTGGTTATCTGTCATTCCTTCACTCCCAAACAACGCATATAATTGTTATATTGCTAATACCCTCCCCCTTCCTCCATCCACGAAAATAGTCCCAATTCTTTCTGAATCCTTGATTCAGACCATTTCACTAAGCGTGTTGTTATTTTTGGGAGTGTGTTGCTGTTTATGAATTCAGCCGATATAAACAGGACATCAAGAGCCCAAATACAACCTCCAAAATAAACGTGACTGTAATTCCACTGAGGTATTAGAGCAAATAGATCCATGATAGAGAATGACCTATAGACCTATAAACCCTTTTCTTCGAAGATAATTGAGCATTGCGTCATGTTTACGTATTTCCGCTGCAAAAATATGCCACCCACGAATCAAGAAGACTTGCAAAGTGATAAATGTGAGGAATGCGACAAAATTGTAATCCAAGAGGAAAGATGGAATTCTGAGGATATCGAATATTATTTTATTGTTTTATTCTAAGGATTCTAAGGATATTTTACTCAGCAATTAAAACCTTTTAGTTCGACTCAATGTGGATCTTTTAAAATCTTCGCAAATGAAAAACGTCCTAGATATGGGAGAATGTTAGGAGGTGAAAGGAAATGACTGGAAACGATGGAAGAATTTAGGCAAGAGGCGAAAGACTTTTCGCGATTCTTCATGATGACGATCGATCATCATTCATTCCCTTTTTTTCCACTCCCATCTTTGGAAACTAATACTGCGAAAAGGAGATGTATGCTGGTAGTCAAGTTGTTGGTTTTATCGCCGTTTTGTTATATTAGTTAAGGTATGATTAGGTCACTGAGTGGTTAACCGCCACAAATACGATCAAAAAGCAGATAAAGAATTGGATTGAAAGCCTTTCAAAATATTTGTGCAATATTTCATGCTTAATACGAATTTATCTCCCACTCGGAAATTCGATAACACATCAAAGATCACCATTCGAAATGGAAATCGCATTAATAATAGAAAGAACGCTAAAATATTAAATGAAGTTAATTTGGCTATTGCGATATATTGACCAACCCCTTGATATATTGACCAAGCAGTTCATGCAATACTGCGCTTAAGCAATTTATATTCAAGTGACCAACCCCTTCTGAATCACTGCAAAATTCAGAATTAGGCCACTAAAATTCTTTAAAAAATTCTTCAGCGGGCAACATGCTTATATATATGTGGAAATAATCGATTTCGACCTTACATATGATCGGTATTGCAGGATTCCCAAGCAAATGGTTCCTCGCGTTTGCTTCGCTATTCTTTAGCATTTCCCACTAAAGAGGAACGCGGTGAATATTCGCCAACATGAGACTTATTCGTTCTGTATCCTCGTTCAATCCTCAAATCGTCAACGTTGTTGTCATTGTAGTTCACAATATATATATATATGCGCAATGGCTCCATCGACGAGTGGCCATTATTCGAAACATGTGGGCGGTAAAAAATTGAAATTTGTTAAATTTATGAATAAAACGAAATGCTAATCTCAATAAGTTATCTCAAACAGTTTTACATAAGAAAAGATTCGAATAAAAGAAGTTTAGCTTTCATAAATCAAGGCGCTCTTCTGGATCGCTGGCTATTAGCAGTAATAAATCGTCCGCCGAGAAACCCCGGGGAATTATAGTACTTCACTAGTGATGCCGCTTAAAATGGCATCGTGATCGACATCCTACGTGCAGTATTCAAATGAAACCCAGTATATTATTTGCACAGTCCTGCAGGTGTCCGAGAAGCATATGAAGAATCTACATCAGTTTTGTTTCGTACAGTATTCGATTTATGCACACTACCGTCGGGTGATAGCTTGGTGCAAATATAAAAAACGCAAACAGAAAAGTACGATAAAGCATTTGCATGCACATGAAGTGCAAAAGGGTTACTAAAGACGAAGCACCGACAGAGGCACCTTCTCGTTCAATTTTTCATTATTTTTTAAAATAATAAGCATGTTTCACGTGACTCCTCTCCTTTTTCACCTATGAAACGTCACTCAGTCAATCTTGCCTACGGTTTTACGAGATGGCTGCTGCTAAAATTTTGCAACCCGCATGAATGTTTCATGATGCAGTTGCCACATATCGAGCCAAAATTGCCATATGTTCGCTCACTGAGAATGCTTCGAAGTTCCTGAAATTTGCGGGTTTGTTTTTTTGCTGCATGGGTTTTCCTATGCCAGACTTCTTGCAAAAAAAAAAAAACTTCAAATCTCGAAGTGAAGCGGTACGCAGAAGTGCAATGTGGGGAAGTAATAATTGTATTGCGAGACATCCGCCTAGAACAATCGCACAACAACTTTATGCGTATACCTGACAGTTTAGCAACTTTGTAGTATCTAAGATAGACGGCGTCCCTCTTTCACATCCAGTCGGAAACCTCCTCTAACGGTCTCATCCGTCCCCAAGTGACATCCTTCTCAATTTCCACCTTTCCTTTATCGCAGACTCGAAACAATGCGAACGTTTCAGACACGAACACAGAAATCCAATTTCTATTTGTTCTGAACACTGAAATTTCGCCATTCTTCTACCTCGCTCTCCCATCTGAAGTTCTTGCTGACCCTTTTCAACATTTACTTCGCGAAGCACTTCCCATGCTCATAATAAAGATAACACCTAAGAAAATCAGATGATCACATTTCTAATAACGACAGCCGCATGGCATATAACTCAATGTGTTCAGTCCTGAATGCTAAATGGATTCGTTCACGATTACAGACCCACTGCATTACCTATAGGCCAGCAGATGCTCTCCAATCATTTCATATACTTCTAAAATGACGAAATATCTTCAAACCAGTGGAATAGCTTACCTCATCCAAAAAATACCATCATTAGATTCCACTATACCCAGCTGATTCCACTTAAACAATGATAAGTTGATCATCATCGCGTTTGATTACTGATTATACCAAAAATGAAAGCTGTTGTTAACCGACATTATCGACTTTCCTCAATTCCCTCTCTATTAAAAAAAAACCTACGCACTTACATTCTTGCCCTCTATACAGCCTACCTGAACTTTTTTTATCGCGGTTAATCCACATTTGAAATTAGATGTGAACCTATTTGCAAGTCAAATAAATACAAAAACATCACAAAAACGTTACCGCGATTAAAGGGAAGGGTGAAAATGCGCTGTAAAGAACATAAAAATCCCAAACGGTTTATTCCAACAAAAAAAAAGACAACATATTAAACCATTCCAAGTATGAATAAAGGCCAAAATTGAGTGCAGGAGATGTAGTACGCTGGATAATTAGAAGGCTTGAATAAATGCAAAGCGCACGGTTGGCACAATAGCAAATATTTATAGCAACGAGCACCGTTGCAAAGGTCAACATCACAGATCAACCTTGTGCATATTTTTAGTGCGTGTATTCGAGACAGTTAGATCAAATGCCATATACACACACATACACACACACACACACACACACCCACACCCACACCCACACATTTACATACACTCGCACACATAGAGAAAACAAAAAGCGAACGTTGGTTGATTAGAAGAACTTGCGCAACGACAGAAAGCACCACGAAAAAAAAGACAGCGAACAGTGAATGCGATTTGACAGCAATAGACTATAAAATCACCGAAACGTGCAAACCACAACACTGATGCAGACAATAGATTCTCTGTCTTTATAGGCTTCCAGATCTGAAAGGTGGTTAGCTGTCACCCTTGGAAAGAAATTCTGGAAGTAGAAAACTATACACGGAAGTAAAGATAAACCATAAGAAGCAATTAATACCACTTCAAAACTCTTACTTATAGTGCGGCTAGAGCGTTACGAAATCTAGCGCCGTGAATAACGTAATTCATCAGCACGCGTGATCAGTACAGATAAAGGCCTGGATTAATGCTTCAAATCAATCTCAATAAATAAATCCTCCCAATAAAAATATCCGCTAACCGAAATCAACAGCATCACAAAACAATCACTTCCAACGTGGTGAATTATTTCCTCCTTAGACTGTAATACTTTTCAAAATTTTTACATTTT
The DNA here is from genome assembly GCA_013433145.1 of Ascaris suum. Classification (NCBI taxonomy): domain Eukaryota; kingdom Metazoa; phylum Nematoda; class Chromadorea; order Rhabditida; family Ascarididae; genus Ascaris; species Ascaris suum. Next base: position 4,963,738 of record CM024191.1, on the reverse strand, counting down.
ATTGTTAGATTTCTCGTCTGCAATTTATGAGAAATTCAATAGATGAGAATGAGGAAACTGGCAACATGAAAAAAATTTTTTAAAGTATCGTAAATAGGTTAATATGCAGTAAGCATTCAAAAATAATATGCAAGTAATTCACTGTTTGGCAGTAAGCAATAGGGAAGCATAATGGCACCAGAAGTAAGTAATCAACTATAAAACATCAATGAAAAGTCACCCCAATAAAAAGTTCAAAAACAGAGATTGTATGACTGAGTTGGGGCAGATCCTATCGCAAAGACACGGAAGCCGATCTGACGCAATCTCTTCTGATCCACGATCAGACGTCCATCAAACACGGATGCCGGATGTGTCATAGAGGCATAAAGGCGTTTATAGTCGTATTCCTTAAAAAACCAATATGATCAACCATCCTAAACTATGCTCAGTTCGGGATAATATTGAGAATATTGTAACCGAAATGAGCAATATTCAATGCTCCAATATTTCCCGATAAGAGAAGCATTAAGAATGACATCTGTAAATACTGGCGTCTAATGAAAAGCATGTATCCTTTCACTTGAAAGCTAAAGTTAAATCACGAAATCTCAACTTATGGAGGTAATGAACGATAATGTAGCAGACGAAGAGTGCTTGAAAAGTTCGTTTGTATGACATTATACAGCTAAAAATCTCAACTACATCGTTAATATTTCGATGTCCTTTTCCGTTTAGATGCTCGATAATAATCCAGAAAAACGTGTCAGAGAGACTAGCACGATACGCACGTTTTTTTTGCAATTTAATCACCTGTTGTGTAAATAAACATTCACGAAAAAATAGTCACACAACATCCTGCACAAGCTCTCCAACAAAACCAGCTGAATGTGCGAAATCTCGATTAACAAATCACCTTTGGTTCACATTCCAATTTTAGAAGAAATTTGCATATGCAAATCTTATGAAACATTTAACAGACTCAAACGGAAGATTAGTAAATAGCACTGGGTCAAAGTTCTCGTATGGCTTCGACCTTTCACCGGATTTCACGGCCGCAGCTTTCGAGTCTCATGAGTCGGAACTACGGGACAGATCGGCAGAAAAACAAACACACACATGCATACATGCATAGATATAACTAGCACAGTGAGTTTCTTGTAGAAAAACGTACACAGCGAATAGAACAGTCCGACAGATAACTTGTTGAAATTAACATCACAGCATAAAAAATTGTGTTTTTCATTGACGGAACTCATAATTGTCAGCGATATTTTTTTCCCCCTATGGGTTTAGTGCACACAGATAATTCATAAACGCGAAGAACATATAAAGAGACCGTCATATATTTATTATGCAGTGAAAAAAACGCAAAAAAAAGAGAGAGAAAAAAAAAACAAAAGCCTACTAATTAATAAACAAACGTTACTTTCCATTAAAATCGTTTTGTGATATTTATATTCTCAAAGATCAAAGATCTCTGAGTAGGTGATTTGTAAACATGAAAGTAAAAAAAATTTGAACTTTCCGATGCTTGGCCGGTACTAAAATTAATTATTCCAACAACAATAGCAAATCCAGTCAGATGAAAATGGGATAAAATATTCCAAGCGGAATGACGAAAACGACGAATTCATCAAGTAAGCAATCTTGTGATGTTTATTAGATGCATATCTTAGTGCTAACGATTGAAGGCCATATGAAGTGAATTGATAAAATGCAACAATTAAATGAGGATACCTTGAATTCGTCCCATTCCGTAAGAATGACGATAGCATGCGAATCAGTCACCGCTACGTAAGGATCGCGCTCCACAGATACCAATTTATCAACTGAAAATTGAATTCTGCATAAAATTAAAAATAGGTCTAATTAATTTCTGAATTTTAGCCAATGAAAACAAGGCGGCAATATTTATTCTCTTTAGTTCATCAGTAAAGTCATATGGTTTTGTTTAAGAGTACAGTTCAGAATGCTTCAAATGATAGTTCAAAAGGCTAATTTGCATAAATGATTATAAAATCCACTATTCTTAGCAGCAGAAAAATTAAGCCAACGTATTACGAGATCGATGTCTTAAACCTTCATATAGGATGTGCTATCATATGAAACGAAATTATTGCAGTCAAGAAAAGCTTTCGAAACGGTGTAGCAAATTGCCTACGTTAAAAGATACGTTCTCAAATAACAAAACCGATATAAAGGCACATTAAAATTCACAGCATAAATGAGACTAATTCGCTTATGAGTTATAGCCAGAATGAAAACATGAATTCCATGATGTCTTCATTTCAGAAGATCAATTATTTTCTCATCGTTACCTTTACCTGCCCTATCATACCTAAATCGACCGCCAAGATCTCCACTTTCATGACTAAAATTCAAGGTTTTCATAGGTGCAACTAAGATCACGTAATAGCACAAAGCACTTCGAAAACAGATATAGTATAAAACATACCAGTTTCCTTCGGCGATACTTGATTCAACTCGCAGCGTACTTGGGACTCCGGTACCTTGGGATCATAAATTACTATACGCGCTCCTTCATCCAAAAGATATTTCGTCACGTAGATTGCCGATGATTCTCTAAAACCGAAATATATTCCATTCACCTGTCTGCAGATGCATTTACTAGCTTCCTCCTACTTTCAACTCCAGAGGTGAAGAAAGGGAAGAGGGAGTAGATAGAAATAGGGTGGAATCGATGGAAAAGGGAATTACGAAAGCAACAGTTAAGACGCAGTTCCAAAAACGCTGCAGACTCCTGAAATATTTCAGCTGTAGCTTACTGAAACCCTGAACAATCTTAAATTCCCCACTTGTTCGGCTTATTTTTGAATTCGGAACTATTTTTATCGAAGTTCTTTTACATTCATACGAAACACTCAGATTATGGCATTGAAGGCTGGTAGTGGCTGATTTCATGGCTTCATCAACTTCGGTCATTGAAATACTAAAAACCGACGTAGAGAAGCAGACGAAGCTAAATCTGAAGGTCTGATCAAGACTACATTGCACACAGATATTCGACCGTTCCCATATTTTTTTCAAATATCACTGAACTAATCTGGTGCATAATTTATCTCTATTTGTTAAGCTTTTTCATTATTCTAAGACTGCTGTTGGCTGTCATTGATGACCTCCGCTACTAACGCAACCAACTTTCCAAATGAACGGAAAAAGGATCTGCTGGTCTAATGAAGTGATCATACATCACAGAATTTCTTCATTCCCCTTCTCCTTTATCTAGGTGATGCAGGTTTGCAATTGTGGAAGAGATGCAACACGAAAATCTTAAGTCATGGGATTCATAGAGCATTGCCCGAAGCCATCAGCAAGCCAACTTTATGAAAATAATACTAAAATCGAGTCCCACTTTTATCTTCGAAGAAAACACAGCTGTTTACCTCGTATCAGCCGTATTCTTCTTGAAAGCGAAGCCGAAAATCGTTATTTTCTTATCGGTAACAGTGTTGAATAATTCAGAAATAATTTTATCAGCAAAACGTCTTCTCTGCCACCGGTTGATCTCGACGACCTTAACAGAAAAAAAAAAAAAAACATCACCAACGACCGTATCGAAAATGAAACTCTAATAACAGTTCCGAGATCAACTAAGATATTCACCACCGCTTTCTTGTCCTTCCCTCCCTTTCTATCACAAATCGACAATTAAAATAGAGGCTTCATTTAAAGTTAAAAAAAGCTCACATTCTACTAAAGCGTTAATAAAAGATTTTAAAAAGCGCAATATATAATTAATAAAAACGCACCCCTAACCAGTAATCTGCAACCTGATGAAGGTTGAGCGATTCGGCGAGGTAAACAAGACTGAGGACATCCTTCTGGAAGCAGCTGCCTCCGAAACCTGCAATTCAAAAAGATGAACGATTATTCTTTAAAAAACCACAAAACTACAAAACTATCAATCACACCCAGTGAACACTTACGCTAAACGAATCCCTTCATAGCACAGCAATAGATATTGAAAAGTGCATCTCAGTTTGTCGAATATATTGAGAAAACATTTTTAAAAATAGCCGACGATAAAAAAAAATACCACTGGCAGTTTCAAAATTCTTTTTGAAGACATGAAGATCAAGAATGCTGGGCAGGATCAGCCCTCAAATATGCAAATTTACTCTACAGATTTAAGATGCTTGATTAAATCTGTCACAAATTCACAGGTGGATGTTATGATAGTTTTCCCCAGTTAACAGTTACATCAACTTGCTGCCGAGATTAATGCCGGCTTCTTCCACCTGCTCATTCGGGAAGCCATTTCCCTTCAATTTCGCCTCAACAAATTGCACACAAAAATCTGCCTTACTGTTTTGCCGTCTCTTTTACCACCGGAAAAACAGTTTGTGAAAGGAAGAAAGTAGGATCAATCCTGTAAAATATGAATGGTTTTTTGTTTGCTTTCGGTCTACGAGTATCACTTCTATCCGCTAATAACTGAAATATTCCGCGTTATTATGGTAGTACATCAACGTTGCTGTATAGCTGGCTGTTATTGGCAGCCATCTATTGGATAACGACGTGGGTTCAAAGTGGTTCCCTAATGAACGTGCCTTTTACAGTCATATATTTATCATATCACTCCATGCACCACCAACGATGTTAAATTATGACGCTGCTAGAATGGAATAATCCATCTATTCCACATTCAAACTAATATGAAGCAAAGAAATATTACTGCAGAAGCTTTTACGGTCGTTCTTTAGCTCTCAACTCTCAATAACATTTGCCTGCTGTTCGTGCTGTCCTACTTAAGTAATTAGGTGAAAGAAAAATCTCCCGGGCTTCAGAATTTGGCCATAGATTTAAAATCTACGGCTTCAACCTACCGACACTAGCTTGCAAAAATCGGTTGCCAATACGCGAATCATGCCCGACCGCATGCGCTACTTCACGCACATCCGCTCCGGTTGCCTCACAGATCGCCGACACCGCGTTAATACTTGAGATCCGTTGTGCCAAAAATGCATTTGCTGCCTAAATACAGCAATTCTTAGACGCACCATTCAAATAATATTTCTTCATAAAACATATCAAATAATTAATCGGCTGAAAAGCGGAAAATTGACGCTGATATTCACCATAATCTCCGTTAATAAGTCACTTCGTTATTCAGTGAATATAACTCAAACATATCGTCTAGAGTAGTCGCCATCGAACACACGTTTACTTGCATATATTATGCAAGCTAATTATTTCCGTTTTCGCTGTTCGCTTCCAAAACTCCTCAAACAGTAATTCACTTTCACACTATCATTCTCAACTGCCATTAGTTTTAGTCAACATATTCTCCGTCTTTGCAACATTACTGTAATAACAGAGAATCAAAGCCGCATGAAACTTAAGTCAAAATTAATCGACGAAACTTTTTCTGTCCTTAAAAGATATGGGTTATCATAGAAATTTTAAGGCTTCTCTTATTATGAGATGATGAAGAGTTGAACACGATGAACGAGGAACCCTCCAAGTCACCTTCTAAGTAAATGTGTTTAAAAATGTGCTAACATCGGCATGACCAAATGTGGCCACTCAATTCCTCCACGTTAGTGAACAGCTATTTTGGTTGAAAGGTCACCCCTCTTTTTGCATAGTTTACAAGACTGATCATTAAAGCCAGAAAGAAACCATGGCCAATCATATCTGACTCAAATCTGTAACGTAGTGGCTCAAACATGAACGCGTCTGGTGACCCATCACTGCACATCGACTCAAAGTTCTTTCGAATGATACACAGCAAATATAGGTATTGTGCAATGAGATGATAATTGGCCAAATAAACAACCAACCAGCTTAGTCAATTCTGAGGACCAAGTGTTCGTCGTAATTATGCGTTCCTTCGGTACCCAATGTTCATAGATTTGAACAAGCTGTGCCACAGCGGCAAGGCCTTCCTCAGAACTTTCGCCTCCGATGAGAACACGATCCGGATTCGCTAGATCCTTAATGGCAGTTCCCTCTGCCAGGAATTCCGGGTTTGATAGCACCTTCAACGCATTCTTTATATCAACTTTTATTATAAATAGAGATTGCTATCAGCAGAGCATAATTTCCATAAGAAAAAAAAACAAACAAACAAAATGAGCTACAGATGAAAAAGAATAACACCAGCAAAAGAATAGCTGGACTTTGTAATTCGATCCTGATTTAAATTGAGTCTACATGGTTCACACAAAAAACGAAAGCTTTCGCCAATCCAGTATTAGTACCTGGAATGAGAGGTTGCTGTTGTGTTTTTGCGCTTCCCGAAGGATAGCACCAATACTTTCTGCCGCCTTTACAGGTACGGTGCTCTTTTCGACTACAATTTTTGGTCCTCCAGCGTAATCCGCGATAGCACGAGAAACCGACTCAACATACTTCAGGTCTGGAGCCATACCCTAAAAAGCAAAAAATGCTTGAAATAGATTCTCATCGAGATCCACTGCCATTGCGAATTTTCAACCATATAATTTCTCTGCATGGAACTAAACAGGTAACCTAAAGATAATAAAAACTAATATCATATCTAATCGTCTATTACTGCTATTACAATTGAGGCATTGTTGAACTGAGAACTGATTATCACAAGCGTATTACAAATGATACAGTTGCATCATTTCTAATGAAAGCGTTCACTAACCGACTTTTTCGATGACCGACTCTTGAGATGCAGCTTAAGTGGCCGATCGCATTCGGCGCTTTCACTTAGTAATATTTGTCGTTAGTTCGAGTTTACTGAATTACTATAAACAATCACCACAAGAGAAACATAAACTTATATATACTTCTTTCCTCAGCTAATCTAAAATATTACCCGCGAGAATGCTGAAATTTATCTGATCTCACCTACTTGACGAAACGGAAATTATGTGAGTGATCAACACTCACTTCCAGACGTTGAAAAATAGTTTAACTTCGTGTTTTCAATGGAACCTTGAAAAAGCGGTTGGATGTAGAGAATATTAAGAAATAAACAAGCTTGTCCAAAAGGAAAGAAACTAAGCAGGAAAGAGAGGAACAAAAAGAAAAATCGAGAGAAATATTCAAAGAAAAACCAACCTTTCCTCTTCCGTATGTCTTTGTTGGAGTGTTTACTGAGATGAAAATCAACTGTGCCTCACGTATCGCTTTTGGAATGTCGTTTGAAAAAAATAAATTCCTCCCTCGGCACTGCTTTACAATTTCTTCTAATCCAGGCTGCAACAGAATAGTAGACATAATTTTCTGGTAATGAAATCATTAATGACATAAGCAGCAGATCTATGAATTAATGGCCCTTAGACGGTCATTTACACATGTACGAATGAGCACATCGAGTTCAACTGCTTCACTCTCATGTTCAACTACTGCATTCTTGAAGAGCTTACAGTAAACGCAACAGGAAGCATGCCTAGAATCCATTATCACGAGGTGTGACATGAGGCGTCATAACGAAGTGACGGTTCTGATGACGTTCACCGTGATAGCTGCTGTTAATCTGATCTCAATGGCTTCTTTATTCCCTTCTCCACAACTCTCGCAGGCTAAGAAGATGGGGTCGTTGAGCAAAAATTTTGCTGAATTGATTCTGCAATTGTATTGATAAACAGTCAAAATAATAGCGCGACTGGATGTTCAAAGATGCAGTGCTTGCGAACATGAGTTATAGACGATAGTGCGCTACAACATGGCTCAAGCATGAACGTCTAGGGATATTGCCTCTTCAGAGATCTGGGAAGGTACTAAAAAAGTGACATTTGATGATTAATGAATATTACTATAATTTGTTTACATTCAGTCTTGATAAACGCAGCCTATCATTTACTCAACGGTCATTCGAAACAATCTTATAAATATAATAAAATAAACAAACAACAAAAAACACATACCTCATAAATGGGCAACGCTTCCGAGTTCCACTGATTTATTTTTTCAGCATTCATATCCACCACAGTGACCCGAATTTCCGGGCACTTGTAAGCAATCATCGCGCATGTCGGTCCACCAACATAACCGGCACCTACACAAGCTATTCGTTCGACCTGAATAAAAAATTCTCTCATTTCCATTATGCACCTGGAAACTTCAGCTTGAGTTTTTGCAACGACTGGATAACAAACCATTTACGATGATGCGCCGTTTTAATAGGACCAAAGAAAAAACATCAGACAGACAAGAAAGGAAAATAAACACGAAGGACTTGTTACAGAAAACTCGATATTCGATAAGCCCGTTTAGCATGCACACAAGCAGCGGTCTCTCTTAATCTCTTCGAAAATTTCAAGTCGAATTATTTACAGCATCGAAAAAAAAAATTCGACTCTTTAAGCGCTGTTTCTTAAAGCGTATTTTCTTCTACAATTGTGATATCGAAAGCGATTAGATGCAAATCACAAAAATGGAAGAGAAGGCATATGGAGACAACTTACCTAGGTACTTTTATCTATTAGAGTTCAAGGCGCTTTTTATCGATTAAAGTTCACTCCATTCTCCGCCAGAAATATGAATGAGAATAACTTACTACAAAGATGATGAAAACTGTCAACTGTAAAATGTAATGAGGTTGAGAACATATTGGTGGTGTTAACGAGTGAACTATTATGGTCAAATGAGTTCTCGTGATCTCTATGACCCAGGTGGTCTTCATTTTGTGTAATCGGTTGTTTTGTTCACAATTGTGTTGATCTTGATGTTGATCTCTCCCCATATGGATTACGATTTGCCTTAGAGGCCGCAGCCGAGGACATAGATAAGCTGCGATCTTGCACGCTAAACAGCGTATGCTTTCTTATCTCTCATAGTTTTTGTTACTCGTAATACACAAGCTCATCGCTTCTGCGACGTTCTTTACATGCCATAGCGGTAGCAGGCGGACTTTTCCTAATGATGGAAGGGCGAGTAAGAGCCTGATATTTTGTTCCGGAAACATGCAGCAAAAGCGACGGATCACCTCGTTCGTTAGAAGCGCTTTTGAAAAATGTAAGCTCTAACCCGTATTGTCGATTATACTGTTCCTACAGACTCCTCTAACGAACGCATCTATTTGAACCCCAAACATACATATATCCGTTTTGGAAGGTTGCATATTCAATAAACACAAGAAGTTATGAAGCGGGAATGATAAGGTATCGCCGAAGCCTCAGTCGATCCGAAAGGTAGCGTTCGAAACCTCTGAGGTCATACGTGATCTTAGCGCTCGGGGCCCCCCCTCTCAAATTGCAGTACTGTATCACTCGGATGCCATCGAACCCAAGCTAAGACCCTCCATTACCTGAGGTGCTCAAGGTTTCAGCCACTCAGCAACAAATCCACTAAAAGCAATATCAGAATAAACTATATTTTCTAGCGCTCTCAACGTTTCACTCAGAAATGCGGCCGAAACCGAAAAATTGTTGGCGAAATTGAAATCGAAATTTTTTTGAGAGCATGCGATATAACTGCTGATAAATAAAAGCTCACCTGTTGAAAGGTCGACATGTCCCTAGCAGCAGCAGTCGAAATCGCAAGTCGCCCGCAATCCTTAACAACCACTTGTTACTATCAGCACAATTTTACAGTTATCTCGTTGATAATATCGTCTATTTGCGATCTCTAACAGAAGAAAAAAAAGGCGACGCAATGATATGTGGATGCCGGAATAATACCTCACAAGACTATGGCAACACCAAAAACTTCAATGAATCATCATCGTACGGCGTACTCATACATATACGATAAACACGTTGAAAGAAATAATGGTTGTCACACAAAGCTTAGGTAAATCAACCGATTCTCATACCTCAACCTTATCAATATCACAACCTTATAAACCAACCATCATCATAACACAACGAAACATGCAAAGCTCATAAGCTTATAAGGAAAGATTACGAAATTCGACAATTCTTCAACAACACACCTTATCTCGATCACCGGTAATATGCACTCATTACCTCGGCTAATACGCTACGTGTTCACCAATGCAACTTCTTGCACAAGTTACGTTTGTTTAATAAGCATTCCATGAACTTAAACGTCTAATGGCCGACCTTTTATGCGCATTGCCGCCAGCAACAAGAAAACGAGTGAAAAGACTCTCATGCATCGACCGCAAAATACCCATAATTATGTAATCACTGAGAACTATTCGCATAGAGAGCGCAGTTCCACGTTTTACCCGACATGTAATTTCCGTTCTTATTCTGTAGGAGGTTAATCTTTTGCTGGGCACAATTGTTGTGAATCTCGTAGTCATCTCCAGGTTTCAATGAAACGACATTCTAAAACGCCGGAAATTTATGACGTATCGCTTTTGCATAATGTGACTACAGAACAGTCGTGGCATAGCGTATAGCGGATCGATCTGAAGCGTAGCACATGTTCTTTTGAAAGGGTTTAATCATAATCTGTGGTCAGGTATTCGTAGATTGAGGACTGGACGTCTATCCTTCCCTCGTCCTCTACTCGGAGCTATCAACAAAGGTGGTGACGATGCAATCGCAGCCGACGACGAAAGCGGCAATTGGCAATTTAAGTGCAATGCAGGAGCGCACTAAAGTGGGCTAGCTATTGGGTGGTTCGTTTGAAGCATTTCATTTACTCCATCTCAGTATTCAATAAGGATTGCAGTTATTTGGAGTGGAGCAATCATTTAAATTTAAAGCTCCGGAACAAATCCCTCCTCCCTAAATCCACCTAACACGAAATCGCATAAAGCCACAGTAGTCAATTTGACGATTGGCGCCTTCATTGACGGGCGCTTGTGACGCAGTGGTTTGGACGTCTCCATTGTATGAGTTGACGCCTTCATTGTATGAGTGATTTGGATGCGCTTCGAATGAGGAAAGGAATTCTGCAGACTAAGGGATTTTACTAGACAGAGATGACAGATGAATAATTGTGGTCAGTGGCAGAGAACGGCGAATGATGGGGGGGGGGGGGGTTGGAGGGTGGTGGAGGAAAAGGGAGGGGATGGCGAATTTTGAGATTAAGTAGATCCCCCTCTATGTTCATTCTGCGCAAAGACCACCACGTTGATGATCTTTTCCTTTTGGGGTTTTCTTTGGCAACTTTCAACATTAAAAGAACGCTTCATCGTTAACAGAATGTCATTGTTTCCACGATATTGTCCATTAAAATGTGGAAGCACAGCAGTGGAAATATATAACTGACAATTCACACAAGGTCATTATAGCTCATCGAAAACACTGCTACTTTCGAGCCGGAAGCACAATACCTACAAGAAATTTTTCAAATATGTTGAGTGCTTCCTTCAAAACGTCCACTCAGAATATCACCACCACCGTCCCAATAAGAGCGAATCGTTGGTGGGTTATGCATATAAAGAGAATTCGTTAATGGAACGAATACAATTATGCCTATAAAGAGAATTCGTTAATGAAACGAATACAAAAGCACTATGTCGCGATGTATCGTTTTGTGTTCTATGTTTGTGTTCCGAATTTCATGACTTTCCGCACAGGTGAACGGTAACGAAGTGAGATGAAATAGGCGCCGACTCCATCTCGACAACGCATACCCTATTTTATTTCTCTTTCTGTCCCTCTTCGTCGCGAGGGAATTTCGGCCATCGCGAAGAAATCAATATCTTTCTATAATCGATGACCATTCTCCCATTCTCTCGAGATGCAGCATTGTTTCATTTTCTGTGGTTGAAGAAAAGCGATCATATAGGTCGGGTCGCCAATTAGAGGTTCGATTTCCGTCAGTTTCATTGGCAGTCGTAGAGAGAAGAGCGCTACCTTTCAGGCTGTTGTACACATAAGTATACCTGCGAAACGTTTTTTTCGACAGGTCAACTTTATATGAGAGGTCTTGAACGAAGACAGTCACATTGCAATCAGTGTATGATCGATTAGCATTAAAACCTATAGAAACGAGAAGTTCTTATCGCACAGTTTTTTTTTTTTGGATGTTATCCAGTGGACATTTGAATGTTTCACACGTAAGGCGGTTGAAAAAAAAAAAAGCAATAAAAAGAACGACGCATTATGGCTAATCAAATTGAACGTTCTTTTGAAAAGCGACTCACTGATTTAAAAAAAAATGCATTTTTGTTTTTGTTAAATCTTTATTTGGGAAACAAAATATTGAATGATCGAAATATAACATCAAACAAAACAGGTCAATTATGTGATTACGATGGTGAATTTGCCCTGAATCAATATAATAATAATAAAGTCGGTATCAATGAATATAAACTTGAATTTTTCCGGAGTCAAAATGCTTTAAGCGACTAGTGAACGTGAAGACACTAGACGCTAGAACGACATTAAAAGGAGTTTAATCAAAACACTGACAACCTAAAAAAAAAGGAAAAGAATTATGAACTGAATTTTACTCAATGAGGAAGACAAGAATTTCCATCATGGTAAAGGATTCGTTAGTTAATTCGACTGGAAAAGAGTGCACAAACAATGGGAATGGAAAAGGATTGAATAAAAGGTTCTAGCGAAACATAAAGAAGAGAACCAACGACGCAATTCTTGAGCATCGAACGTTTCGCGATTGCACTCTAAGATAGACGCTGTCTCCTAGTACCGCCTTCTTTTATGACGATAAAACTATCTGTGATGTATATATCGACGTGGAACGCCTACCAATTGCAGCGTTCTTTTCCGTACTATTCCTTGTGTTTTTTTTATTTCTAGATCATGAATTCCATTATTTTTTTGCACAACAGGTCAGTCGAAACGATAAGCAACAATGCTCAGCTTTAAATTAAAACTTCCCAAGTATTCTCTATGTTTACTGAAATACCCTTACAGCAATGACGAACGATGGTCGTCAGATTAGTGAATGTGGGCGCATAAGGTTGCATTACCTGTGAAAAGGTTGCATCTAATTTTTCTCTGTTTTCTATTTCAATAAGTTTCATTTAGTGTGACACGGAGACCGGAGTTTCACGAATTCTCTCCTAATATTGGAAGTTATATTTTCTGGATTTTAATCGGATCTCCTCGAAAATCTCATTATCTGACTATTTTCGAGAAAGCTTTATATGATTTCCTTGCACTTTCCAAGAGAAGTGAACTTTTCGCATTCCATTTTTTTCATTTTGACGACCATCGATGGAAAATGGCGAAAGATCACAAAAGAGGCTTTTGTGGTTCAAGCTACATGGGTTGCGCATCTCGAACACGTTCATCAGAAGTCGTTCATCAGCGACTGTTTGAATTTCATGAGTATTTGCATTAACTATCAGCACGAACGAGGCAAGCAACCAAGCAAAGTCTCCGTCCTGGGTCTTAGGTCATAGTAAGGATCAGGACCGAACTATGACCAAACCGGACAACTTCGATGATACCCTAAGGTTATGTCGGTCCCTTACAGAAAACGGTAGAAATGATGAGCATCTCGTTAAGAAAACAGATGTTCACCAGAAAAATTTATCTTGTTCACTATACCTGAAACCTTGGATTGAACCTGCTCGTCTCTCAAATGAATCCTTTCAGTACAAGCGGATCATTGATGGCGTGGATGTTTCTCTTTGAAGTGGGACATTATTACCAAGATTATACAATATCTGGTCGCAGCATAGAGGGAAACGAATGCGGAACCTCCATGATGCCTCTATATAGGTTTAGTTCTTTTGATGGACAATATGCCTACTATTCGATGAGTGGAAAAAACAGTAGCAAAACGTGAATCCAGCTCGTTGTTTTAACGAAGCAGAAATATAATTGCAACACAATAGTTGAATGCACCTTTAAAAAAAAATTTTTTTTCATTTGTTTCGGTTATTGAATGAGGTTGATTGATTTTTAAGCTATTTGATCAGGTGAGTAAATTTCTAGAAAGTCCAGAAAAAATTCTGGAATTCTGGAAGCCAATATTTAAAAAAAAACTCGTATATGATTTCAGTGCGCATATTGCTCGGAAACCAATATCACTTTATAATATTTACGACAGTATGATTCAGTGTTGTAGAAAAAACGAACTATCAGACATTACTAAGCCAACAAAAATCGACTTCATTATCAACCTACATGGAATCCTTGAACGGTGATGCAGTAGTAAAGACGTTTACAATTTTGATGCATCAATCAATCAATAAAAATCAATTTTGCTGTGAAGTTGTATGAAATTCTTGAACGATGAATCATTAGTACAGAAGGTTGCAGCTTTGAAGCATTAACCAATCAAAAAAAAAAAAAAAAAATCGACGTCACTATTAACCTGCGCGGAATTCAAATTTGTTTGTGAACAATCGCTCCCTATTGTAGCTAAGATCATTAATCGTTAATTTCCAAACCTGGACGAATTTATTTACATATCTGGATCATTTTGGTATCGAATAGAGTTGCGAAATCTACATATTGAATAACTAAAATACCGCTTGAAGATGCATTATCTCTAATATTCTCAAATATTCAAATGATGAGAAGCTATCATTTCGTTAATCTTCATACTTTATAACGAGAAATATTTTGCAACAATTGTTATTCATCTACTCGTTTATTTAATTTTCAATGCATTTTTTTAAAATAATCCACCTTAATTATCTTTTCTCTTTCAATAGTAACTAAAAAAAGCTTTAGATAATTGTGAAAAAATTTGAATATTTTATCTAATTGATAAATCGACGAAAAAAAAAATCATTGAAAATTTAAACGCTCAACATTATCGTTAATTATGATAATTTCTTGGAAAATCTTTTTTTTTTTTTTTTAAATTTTCAGAGGGATTTATTTCGCTTATATGCAACATACATAATTTTTCCGGTTTCGAACGCTCTCTTTATCTATCACATAAATGCATAATCAAAGAAGCGTTTGTATAGCACTGAGAAAACATTCAATTAAAATTCCTCATTAGATTCAAACATAGGTAATAAATGATATTCCTTTCAAGTGGCAATAAATGCGTATGGAATTTGCGAATAAAAAAAAAAATCATCAAATTTGATTGTTTTCGAATATTTACAGCAAAATTTTCACGATGAAAGAAAAAATCAAATAGTTCATCGAATGGCGCAATAAAACGAGCAAAAAAAAAAAAATTCATTAAACATAATATGAATTAAAAACAACGATAAGCATTTAAACATCTCTTTTGTTGGGCAGTGATTCCGCTTTTATTGAAACGTATGCAAATTCTTTAATTCTTTTTTTCTCACTCAAAATTTGCTGGATCGAATTTTTCATCTTTTTCGTCCTCCATACGTACATTGACACTTAAGAGTCGTTTCGAATCAAAGAAATAAAGCCTTCCATCAATTGGATTATAATCGAGCATCGTAACACCACGATATGGATTATACCATTTTATATTAACATCAATTGTTTGATTTCTATAAATAGATAGCAATATGAACAATAGAGAAATTATATAGCTGATAAATATTTGCAGCGGTCAACACAAAACGGAAACGCTTCTAACGCATAAGAACCTCAAAATTAAGCGTAGAAATGTTTATGGCCTTAATTAATCGAGAATTTTGAAGAAAAACAGAAATTTGACACTATTTTCAACGCGAAAATTAATTGAAAGAATTCAGAATCAAGGTTGACCCTTCCTTTAGAATTTTTTTTTTTTTTTGCATCCGCCAATGAATACTTACATATCAGCTATCAGCAAGTAATATATAATTGAAGCCATTCCCGAAAAAAGTTCAACATCGACGCTTCATTATATTCATAGATCAATAGTTGCTTGTATACTGCGTTCTAGACGAAAATTTATAGGTCTTTTTTTCGATCCAACCGATGAATGTCGCATTAAAATCGAAAGGAATTTGCGGGTTCTCTCTACTAATTCGTAAATAACTTCACCTAATCGAAAGTTTATTATTTACACTTCGTTTTCTATGGGGAAAAAAAAACGATAGACACATAAAACGAGTATGAAAATCAATCAATCAATCAGTCAATCAATCAATCAATCAATAATGTTTTCAATTATTCAACGAAAAAATTATAAGAAAACGAAATTAATCTATAGAGATTTTTAAGATAGAGATAAATTAATCTTGAAGAAATGCTGAAGTTTTATTCGTTGGAGAGTTTATGGCCGCATTATACCTGTATTTGATTATGCAAATATCTCCATATTGGCTAAATGCTTGCATATGTTATATAGCTTAACAACTGAAGCAATCGTTGTGATTTGACCGTCGTCTAGTGCATCCATTGCATGCCATCATCACCTGTGTACTTTCACGTCAGATACCTATAGAAAATAATTAAGCACATATAGAACAACAACTTACTTGTAGAGATCATATGCGAATGAAATATACGTATCCCTATCAGTGGCACTATCTAAACCATAAAATACGCCACACATAATAAATGAATCGGCAAACTGCGTTGCGTTCGCTTCGTAAATATCCCACGTTTGAACAATGGTGAAATCCTGGAAAATACAAGTGTACCGTATATCACTGAGGTGTGCAATTAGTGCTGAGAACTGCACATCGTGAGGTATTCGATTTTATTGGCCAAATATTCTTACTTATGTCCAGAAACTAACTGTAATGTGAAAAGCAGTGAATTGGTTTCAGCCAACAATAACCAGCGGTATAATGGTTATTTTTGAGTGGATTAGTACAGATCGACTAGCTGAAAAGCACTTCTCTCAGAGCGATGATTTCCTCCCGAAGTTCTAAAGTTGAGGGCATCTATGTATTGATGATTTTCTGACGATGTAGGGCGATGATCCAAACATTTGATAAAACGTTAAAAACGCCGCTTTTTTTTTTCAGCTGATCAAGTCGAGTCTATCGTCGTCATGCCTATCGTCATTTTGAACCGTCTTATCAATGGAAGAGCGCAATCCACATAAACATCAGAAACGTTTTTGAGAATCTCTACAAAACTGGAATAGATACAACGAATATTATGAAGTTGAGAAGTTTTAATGATTATTTGGAAAGGTATTCGTCTCACGTTTTATAATTAGAATTCGGGCCGAGCACCGCTCGTTGTTAGGCGCCGAACTGTCAATCGGCTGTCAATTGCATCACATTTATGAGGGTGTCATCCAAATGAGGAAAGAGTAAAATAATTCACTCTTTTGTTGAATGAAATATCTGTTCCACATTTCTGATCACAATAAATTCAAATATTCATAAAGAAATATTTTATATCGTTAGGCAGTCATCAATCACTTAAAATCACCTAACAGTCTTCCGGGTAAGATTACAGCATTTCTGATAGAAACTTAGAGCTAGATAAAATACTCTACTGCAATACCTTTTTTTCGAGTGATCAACAACAAATTTACTGCTTCCTCTTTCGTTTGGCCCTCTATCCACTAGCTTTGGATATACTGCTATATATGGCACGTTACAGTGATTGTCAAAGAATCCGTTTGGCAGATCAAAATTTTCCTTCATGCAACAAACGGTTTCTAAAAACGTTTCATTTCTTTTCCAGGAATTTGTGTATCAAACCAGATTATAACATTTATTGGACGGGTGTCTCGCATGACATAAAAGGGTCACATTTGATCCAAAAAAGCAGTGCTCGAAGGAAAAAGACTCCACAGGTTCCATTAAATGAACGTAGACGTATATATTGACGAAATGACTTGGTGTTTGCTCCATAGAGTCCAAACATATCGCTCTTTTAGGGAAAAGGAAAGATTTTATAAGGTAATTAGTTTCAAAGGTATTTAGCCCAACCTTGTTCATAATACATAATAATAAAAGGTGAACCATGTGATGATATTTTATTTCAAATAAACTTACGGATTCAATTTTGCTGACGGTGATATGTGTGCTCTCTGCTCTTACGTATACAACCCATAGGCCATTCTCATCTGCTGCATAATCGACATAGTTATGTGGACGATCATAGAGCCAAATATCTCGTTCTGTTTCATTACATTTCTTAAATAAAGAGGAAAAGAAACTATCAATTTCCGGTGCAGTTTGTAGGCAATATTGGGCGCAACAATATACTAGATATAGAAATAGAGAATGGCAGCGAAAAAAAAAAAGAGAAGAGAACATATCGGTGCATTGCACACTTTACGTGGTTCTCATCATTGTTTTAAATTTTTAAATGAACCTAAATTCTATTCATATTCAAATTTTCCTCATTTAAAAGGAAGAAATATTTGTGTTTGAAGCCATCTTAGTCTACTTTTTGCATATCACTTCTCAGTGTTTATAATATAATCTTCGCCGATCGTTTTGCAAATCGAATTTAGAAGAAGCGGTGGAAATTACTACGGAACTGTACGCGTTATATCGTTTGTAAGATGTTTTTTCAAAGCTTTACAGCGATATCGTTCAAAGAGCGTCTCTGAAAGTATCATTTACTATGCCTTGGAACATTGGTAAATAAAGCGAACTTCGAACGTGTGGTCTTGTTTCCTTGCGCAATCCATATAGGCGATTGCACCAAAGTTTTGTTGCACTTGATCGGTTGACTCGAGATCATAACGAACCAAGAAGCTCGATCCATGTCTATGATAGAAATACGTGCCGTTATAAATTATACTGCCGGTACCTGACGCCAGGTAATCCACATAGTATCTGAAAACGAAATTTCCTTTTCATTTATTTGGACAAGGAAGTGTACTTTTTTTGCAGCTATTTTCTTTGTTGCTGTGAACATATCGTACTGCGCTTATACTCCCAATGCCTATTGTTTTTATCATTTTTTCGATGTTTATTTATTGAATTAAATGCCATCTGAATTTGACAATATGTTAATTTCGCCTCATTTCTATTAATTTTTATTCTAATCTTTTGCTGTTTCCTTACTATTTTTACCTGTAATAATCAATAAAACAAATTGAAATGATGTGTATACATATTTCAGGTATACAGCACTAAGTTACAGGTATTTCTAGGATTTTTCAATGGTAACTTAAAAACGCTTCAACTAACTTGATTTGTTGTTTTTTGTTCATGAGTTGTCTTTCGTTTTCATACTCATAAAGTACTGGCGATGCGTAATCATCAGTTAGCCATCTTCGTTCGGCCATTTCTTCGTTGTATGGCATACTGTCACGCATCCATGAACCAACTGGACCATATTGCGATTCGGCGTGCAACACCGGAATACCGACCGCATTCAATATACATTCTTAATTTGCCGAATTTTGGCTTCTTTATTGCATCTCAGATGCTATCAACGATATCGGCCCTAATCGTTGGACTTCGACAAATCATATCAGCTATTTGCCCCTTATTAATGAATTTTTTTTGAATTGCTCATGAATTTCGCCAAAATATTCTCGTTATGCCTCACATACTGTAGCTTAAAAATATTGCATCGAACCCTTAAACCATACGCCATATCAAAGGCTGTTTAGTTCTCTTTGTAGAAGAACACAAGTGAAGAGGTATAGTCAACAATACTTCAAGTGACTCCTTAAAAAAAATTCACTAGTTACTCATCGATGAAATTAGCCCATAACGCACATTTGTTTTTATGCTTATTTGTGCATTACTTATCGTTTATGACTTCTGCCGACATTGATAGTCTCATTTAAACTTTGCAATAAAACGTGATATCACTGCCAATAAAATGTGTCTTTGCGTTGCTAATTTCTTTTTTGCTTACAACTGAGCAAATGAATCTTTATTGAAGTCATTGCAAAACAAACTAAATGCAACGTATCCTTTTCAAAATTTAGTTGGCTATGATTGTAGTCAGTTATGGGGAAAAATCTAATGGCAAAACACTGCTTATAAGGCATGTATTAATCAAAAAAGGTGAGGAGGAAATTTAAGAAACAATTTTAGGCATGGTGCATACCTCTGCGATTGTATCCGAGTGTCGGTGGTCCCGTATAGGGCTCAGTTGTCGTCGGCGGCTCAGTGGATACTTCGATCGTAGTGAAGTTCTCAGCAAGCGTTTCGTTATCAACTAAAAACTGTTGGACAAGAACAAAAATGCTCGTAGAGGAATACCGAAAAGAGAAGCGAAAGCAGCAGGAATGATGCAAGAGATTATTGGGTTATTAATCGGTTAAACCATCTTTTTTCATCACAGAAAGGAGTCGCGAAGAAAATTCGTTGGATGGAACAGTAATTGTGCAACACCAAAAAGTGTTGTACATTCGATAACAAATATCATAGTGATTTCAGAAAATTATTCTGCCAGCATTTCATAGTACCATATTCTTAATAGCAGGATCAAAAATTATATCAGGCTCATCAGCTTTCTTAAATCACTGGGAGATTCTCTTCTTTATCCTCTTAGCTTTATAGGCAGAGACATTCTTTTAACACCGACCCAGACAGTCAGAAATGAATCGAATCGAATCGAACAACAAAACAAGTTCAACAACTTCAGGATACGTTCTGTACTCAATGAAGAGCAGCTGGAAATGTTCGTTATATCACCGTTACGAGCGTAACTATGCAATATAGCTGGTCGTGGCAGTAGCCTTCAGATATTTACCACTTATCATGCGGGAGTTCAGTGAGGTCGATAAAATTCTGGTCCAATTCCGGTTCAAGTTTTGTGCCGATAGTTTCATCACTCTCACGAACACATTCACTACTGGAAAGTAGCAATACTCGCTTAGCCTTCATCAAGGTACGTGTAAAAATATTAATTTCGACAACGAATTGTGTGTTTTATAGCCAAAGGTGAAAGCTGAGAAAATGAATTAATACGAACTGAAGTAGTGAAGCTGCAAAGTTTACAAACTGCCGTTGAAAAACAAATGTATAATTGTTGAGTTGAAATACGCATCTTAGCAACAAGAAAGTTACGAAACGAACATTCAAGTGGTACTTCCTCAATGGTTGGAGTTGGTACTGTGGTTGTTGTTGTCGTTGTTGTTGAAGTAACTGTTGTAAACCTCGGTAGGATGCGAGTGTGCGAAAGATCTGGTCGACCCATGCCTGGAGACCATCCAGGAGGGGGTCCAAATCCTGGAGCGGTTGGCTCAAATGGCACCAACCTTGTGACCTATCAATTAACAAGACTGTTGTATAGTTATTTTCATGCAAATTTCTGGGAAATACTTCGAAAAACTTCCATCAAAGGTTTCAGTGAAGTAGATGGGCTTTGTGATAAAAATTTAATGAAAGAGTAAAGCAGCATTAACTGCCCACAGATACTGCGCTAACATGGCTTCAAGATCGTTTCGGAATGCATATATATATATATATATATATATATATATATATATATATATATATATATATATATATATATATATATATATGAAAAGAAACAATTTTATTCCCACCTCAACTTCTTTGACGACAACGACTGGCACAGGAACTGTCTTTTCGTGGATCTGGATAATAGGTGGTCCTGGTACAGTAACTCTTTGTACATATAAATCAGGGAACGTGCAGTTGCAGCGACCTGCAAGAATATTGGAAATTCAATCTTACGAGATATTGGTGAATATGGAAAACGTTATACGATCAAAACAGTTGAAGATCATCTCGTACCAGCGAATTCCACCATTTAAAAAAATGTTTAGATTATGAGAAATAAATCTGGATATAAGGGCGAATTGAGCATAGATATTCTGTTAACAATATTTGCAGCTATATAAATGGGTGAACTGCAGAAAGTGAGTTTGAACAAATCAGCTAAGGAATTTTCAACAGCAACGGTCAGTCAGGAAGTTGTAGAAGTAAAAGAAGATCAATTCAGGCTATGCAAAAAAGCAAAATCTTCATATTACGCTTGAAATGCAATGCGAAACATTACCGGTAAAGCATAAAAGAATATTATAAAAGATGATAAAGGTAATATCTGTTGCGTGAGAGCTTAAGGTTAAAATTCCTTCTGCGTTCATTACACCAAGAAAGCGGGACAGTCATCTTGGCAAATTGCGTTAGCAAATTTGGAAACGAAGGGGCAGTAAAAAAAATGGACGCATTAAGAAGCTATAATGAAAACGAACTTAATAACCAACTATACATACCATTTATTCCTGGAGGTCCTTCCTCGCCAACATTCCCAACAAGTCCTGTGGGACCAATTTTTCCTTGTGGGCCTCGCCTACCTGCAATTTCTAGCGTTGAATTTTTATACTCATCATAGGATTTGTTCGCAATTTGTCAACAAATTTTAGAAATAAATGCTGGCTTAAAAAGGCTCAGCTGCAGTAAGCTTCCGATGCACTTTAATCTTCTCTGAAGCTAAGATTTCAAATATTTATAAAATGAAAACCAAACTGCAGCACTTTCATCATAAGCTTTACGCTTTGCTTTCGGAATTTTGCACGATGCCTCATATTTGGTCTAGTCAGCTTAACCAATTGCTTCTCAATGGAGCTTAGAATATGACCGAAATTAGTGCACCATTTCTGACCACTTTGACTATCAGCTGCAACCATGGCCTAAGCTTAGCACTTTTAGTCTACTGGTATAATTATGAACCTTCCTCCAATTCACCAACTGACAGGTGAGAAAAGCAACATCCATATTGGCCGTTTTTACAGGTTGCCCTTAAAGGACTGAAAACACGAGGAAGTTTGCATGGGTAAATAGCAAACCAGTGAAATTTTTAGAACGGCAGGTAAAAAAATATTTGTGCAAGAAAATATTTCATGAATTCATCAACGCTGATGATGATCCACACCCTATGTCCATGCTGAGAGCATCGTGATGTTGACAGCCTGAACTGAAGCGTGCAACACATTTACTCAGCTGATGCAACAAACATCCTGCAAAACGTTTTGTCAGCAAAAAATTCTTGCCTTGACGAGCACACGTTCAGTCGCTCATGAACTTAACAACCTTAACAGTTAACCTTTAAAGTCATAGTTTTAACGCACAAAGTATGGGCTACTTACCAGGCGCTCCTGCGGCCCCTTGTGGACCGGGAGGACCACGAGGTCCTTCAAATCCCATTAATTTTCGCCCACTTTCTGCACAGTATCGATGCACACGCTTGCACGACTTCTCGAACACATTCTTCTGAAAACTTCGATATTATTGAGTTTTTTTTTTGCAAAGATTTCCTACAGGAACTCTTTAAGTGTCACTAGGCACATGTAGCTGCAAGCAGTGTGTCGATGTCAGCTTAAATGAGCCGTATTAAACTACACTGAATGAGGCGAGAACTTGACCACTTCGACGATATGCATCGATAGTGCTATTGAGAAGTCAAAAAAAAAAACGATGTGTAAAAATTCAAACATAGTTCTTGTGCAAGTTCATCGTTGAGCTGCTTTTAATGCGCGAAAATTGGTTTTCATTTAGAGACGAAATTTAGGATCAGCAGCTCAGATATTAAGACTAAAATCTATAAGTAAACGAAGCGAGTTCTTTTTTTTAATTTTAGAATTGAGCAATAATACAATTTGCAATCACTATTTATCAGATGCAACATTTCTTTTTTTTTGGACTTTCTGGAAGCATCATGGTTTGGAATGCAAGAAAATGGATGTTTCGACATTCGGCATTTTATTCGATATCCTAGCAAAAAATTTTGACGGTTTATTATAGAGCGAAATTGAAGAACGCTTCAAAATGTGAAATCCTTCAATGACTATTATAAAGTAATAGCATGTAACGTTATATTCACATTTGGTAAATGTCACTCAAATAAATCAAAATTCAATCATTTTGATATTAATATCCTATCTCTTGCATTGATTTTTCTTATTTAGGCACCAATATAGGTGTTGTTTCTTTAGCAAAAATTTTCGTTTGCATATTAAATATTTTGAGGAGCAATCACTATGTTCAGTGGGAACACATCGTCTCATTATCAATCCAGATTCACGTAAACCTGCCTCGCTTAAAATCATGCTCACTTGGATTGAAATAGAACAGATAAAATAAGCCATTAAATTTTTGTGCGTCAAATATTCTTTCGAAGAGGAATAGCAGCTAATGAACGCATCGATAAGCTGCAATGAACGCTTAGATTTCTGTTAATGTACTGTTGATCTGATCAAAAGTTCGCAATATTCCTGAATGGAATAGGTGGTATGAGCACTAGAGATTGCATTAGATTTTCCTTATAAATACGCCAGAGATGGATGAAAAAATTTGACAACTTCATTGTGCGATAAAAGAATGAGAATTGACGTGAAACAAGAACCGGTATTATGGTATCGTGTCCTATTAGCACTGTCCATTGATCAAAGTCGCCCGGAAATTGTTGCATAGCTTCTCGACGTTGCCTAACAGTAAGTGGATTGGGATCATCGCACCTTAACAGCTGCAATTTCAACCGCAATTTCCATAACTATTTGAAATGGTTGGCCATAATATTGTCAAGTAGTTGCATCAAAAACAAACGAGACTATACTTAGCTATACTGGAGAAAATTTGTGTTCGGAAAATTGGGAATTAACAGTAACAGAAATCGATGACAATAGAATTCAACGACAATGATGAATACTAACAAAAGAGTTCAGTGACCTGATACAAAGAAAAATAATAATTCCAGCAATGACAAGATATTCAAAATGCTCAATTTCATTGCATTTATTTCGAAGTGTTAATTCCTTTCCAACCTTTATTCCTATTTCATCGTTCATCTATCCTTTCATTCGTGAATTGGCCAACTTAACAATCCAATTAATGAAATTTCGAACTAAATTCTATTCATTTTCGAGAAATATTTTCTCAATCAATAAGCATTCCTTTCTGAAAATAAACTGCTTGATTAATAAGTGGGAAATTTTATCGTAAAGCTTATGTGATCGGAAAATGAAAAGATTTATTGAGAAATGAAATACGATGAAATCACCTGTATACGAACTTGGGCATGAAGATAGAGCAGAATGAGAACGAGGATATTACCAAAATGTGTTATATAGAGATAGCGAAGACGTCTAGCTGTGGTACTCATTCGGCGCTATAGCTGCACAATTGCAAATGAAATTCAACACTTGCCTCTCGACCGTTATAAACACGTATCCAATGTATTTGTATATATAATTTCAGATGATGCACATCGCCGCCATTATGTCTCTAACAAACATATCTGATTAGAGAGGTGATTTACTTAGTGAATCGGATTGAAATGCTAAGTGAGTGTCAGTTACATATGACGATATGTTTTTCATTTTCTAAAGCGCCGTTATTAATTGTGAAAATTGAGTTCAATTATAAGTAGTTTTGATCCATCGAATTGAGTGCTTTGCAAATTTAATAGAGTTCTGTATCGCTGAAAAGGTTCTTTGGATGATTCTAAAGTTTTGCTGCAATATGCTTCAGTGATGCAGAATGCAGCTATGCTGCAGTTAACGAGAATCACATTTTAGTTTCCTTCATTCTGAAGCAATCAATGCATCGATGTATTATTTCAATCACTAAATTAGCAACTCAAATCTCCGTTTTTTTGATAAACAGCTTCCAGTAGAGTTCTTGATTGGAATGATTTGTTTATCTATGGCGCAAATATTAATGGCGCAAATGTACAATTTAGACGCCAAAAAAAGAACCATCGAAACGATGGATGCGTCAGTACTAACGTAATGATATGGAATGCGTTCGGTCAAAAACCATCAGCGTTAATTTATGACTAAAAAACTTTACTCTTACAATGTAAAGTTTATAAACAAATTTGTATTCCCAGGTGGAAATATCTATTTTCATTTAGGAGTAAAATATTCTTTTCCAGAAATTTTTTTGATTTCTTTCATATAGTGATTTTTTCTCGTTCTCAGTTGAATATTTTGATTCACAACAAGTTCAATGGATAAGTTGCGGCCACAAAACTGCGCATAAACTAACTCATACAGATAAATTTCGTATAAATATTGTCGTTAATGAAAGTATTTGGTAATTTAACAGAGTAACAAGCATGCTTTAAAAGTTTACACTAGTCACGCAACGCTAAACAACGAAAGATTAAGAACGAATCTGCTCAGGAAGGTTGTAGCGAATGAAATTCTATTGCGCCTTGATATATGGTCGTGGGTGGGCTTCGCCAGAACGCATTGCACAATCTAACAGATTTTAGCCCAACGATCTGCTGATTAAATGCTATTGTTTCAATGATAGAGCTCGCTGGCTACTGGTGTTTGAAGTTTATTGAAGATCTCTCAGACTCTCAAAACTACTACGAACGACATGCCATACTAAGAGGGGGAGGTACAACGATACTTTGAATTTAAAAAAAAAACCCGCTGAGTTGCACTCTGAAATACTTTTCCTGATACTGAATGGAATGTGCAAGTGTTTGCAAAAGATGCGGTTTAATAAAACTCTAGGATTTCTTCAACCTTCCAATTAAATTATGAAGGAGGGTAAGTTGAAGCCTGTGCCGCACCTCTAATCAGTTTTCAACTGCATCGCGAACATGGATCATTTACCTCGGTCGTGAAAATTAATAGATGAAACAGCATGGTTTAAGAAAAAATGAAAATATTTTCGATCCTTCAAGCTGCAGGCCTGTTGTGTATGTCACCGAAGAGATAACCCAAGATATCTATTTATGATCTAGCACTGCAATGGTCGCATTTACTCATCTAGTCGACTCCCGTTTATTGTTCTTCACATAACGTCATTGGGGCTTCGGCCAGTTTCAATGTCTTTGGTCTTTGGTTTCATTCGTTTTTAGGGGTCTCGGTGCTCCTCCATGAACGACATCCTCTACCTCAATTGCGTTCTTGCGTATCAGCATCGACAGACGGTTATCGGCCCCTGGCCCTATGCCATACACTCAGCCCTCTTTATGCAATCGCTGTTAGTCACAACACCACTTGAACAACCATCGAAAGAAACCAGATCATTCTAAGAGAATATTTCTTATTACGTGAGCTGTAGAGGGCTTGCTTTCGAAATGAAATCAAAGTTACACCTAAGAAAAAAAGCTGGAAAGAAACTTATAGTAATGATTTGCATAGGTGAGCACAGTTGGATTGAATGAGTACGAATAAGAAGGTATAGGAATGAAACGAACGGAACGTTGAGCGTGTTCACATGAACATTCCGGCCATATGTGAACCATTACCACAGTGATGCAAATGGTCCATCGAGTTTCGTTTCCTGTTCGATGAAGGAAGATAGGAAATGAAAGGAATGACAAAATACTGAGAGGAGGCTCTAAATTCTAAGGAATACAGTGTAGTAGCCAGCATATGCCGAGCATAAGAGAAATGCACCATTACATCAAGGTCTATTTGAAATTGAGACGCTGTAAATAGTGAAGTCAAACCGCTTTGTTGCTCAAGTGTGGCACTTTTTTTGTGATAACCTTTCTGCTGATCAATGATTCGACGCTTTCCCATCTGTGAGTGTCGAACGGCTTGCGCGGACGGTACAATTAGCTTTAGACTTTAATTACGCAGCGAATGAAGGATTTTTGGGAAAGTTGGCTAGATCAGAAACGCCTTCAAGCTATATATTTGATGCGTTGGCTATAAATATTATGTCCAGATTTCTATTAGTTCTTTATTATCGATAACGTGAGTTGTCCAAGATAGCTTAATTTTGATGTATAGAATAATCACGGAAAGATTTGAAGGTTTTATATACTTTGAGCCATTGTCATAACATTTAAGTTATTTAAGTCTGCTGGGTTAAGTGTTTGAACTCTCCCCAGAGGTTTAGCCTAAAATAACTCTATTTTTTCTAATTAATCACTAATTTATCTTGCTCTTGCATAAGGTTTTGCGTGTTTATCTTATAAACTGAAAAGAATATTTGCACTAAGCGATGCAATATACGAAGCTTTCGCTTCTTATATTGCACGAAAACAATAAGTAATGGAATATATGCAGTAGCAAGATAACAGAAGAACGCATAAGACGCGTAAATGTAGTAGTAAATATAGTTAAACACATGCGTTGAACATATATAAAAGTAACAAAAGTAGCACAGATGAAGATGATAGCAGTAAGAAACAACACAAATGGAAAAATTAGAAATAAGAAACGAGGAAAGAGAACGAAAATGAAGAATGAAATCGAAATCGATCAGTCGATCATTCGATAAACTAAATTAGTGATGATTTTTTTTAAGGTAAAACGACTGAAGGCGGCTCATACCGATTTCGCGAGGGAGCTCATTGAAAATATAAAGAACTCATAATTGGAAACTCCAAATGATGCCATTCATAGAACATATTTTGCGCGCTAATTGCTAACGATGGGATCGACCTTTCACGGTGACCGAGAAGCATGAACTGGCTCTCCTAGGATATATCGGAAGAATTCTTGAAAACTCTGAAGCAGAGAGCCAGATTAAATTTGAGTGGATTTTATTTCAACGATTAAAAATCAAAATCCCTTAATTTAGCGTCATAATCAGGTGTGTAGGTTCAAAGGAACATTTTGGGAAACGCGGAATCGATACAATATTCTTGCAATTTTTCAATAATTTTTATTTCACTCATCAAACGGACCATGGCTTTTGCACAGTATTATATAATAAGATAGTAGTTCATTACAATAATGTTCGAAGGAATTTGTGCTCCATAACGCGTAGAATGCAGTTGGCCACTTTTAATGTTTTCATAGCAATTTCGAGAACGCGACAAATCTTGATTTCAGAATTGGCACTCTTGAATTCCGTTCTACAACTGCGAAACGATCGTTCGACCGGGCAAAAAGCCACGCTGATTAGGGCCAATTAGCTTATTACTGAATAGGTACTCAAGCAGACTATCCTTACAATAATTTCCATTACATTGCACACCAATGAAATGAGGCAAATTAGTAGGTTATTATGAGCGCAAGTTGGGAGGGATTTCTTAATTAAAGGTGTGATAATGGCAGTCTTCCAAGCGGATGAAACTGAGTAGCAGGAGGCATTTCGTTCGAAAATGAGGAGGAAACGTGTCCATTAGAGGAAGAAACCTGTCCTCACTTTTGAAAACATCACAAAATAAGTCAGCGAACAAAGTGCAATTGACGTGATTGCCCAAAATGAGACCTAAATCGATGTTCTTCGAATTGTCGAATATTCAACTTCCGATTAACATATTTATAGAATGCATTGCTAGTGCCAGAACACATCATCGTTTTTTTTTTGTGATTGTTTGTAATTTGCTAACAATTTTAGTGGAAATTTTTCACGCACTTGGAATGCTTCTTGATCACCTAGTTTGTGTCAACTGAATTACAAGTGTCTTTTAGGTGGCATCTGCTGACGATATTTAGGTATTGATGGAGGTGGTTAATTGAACCCTCACTAATCGAACACAACCATCAACAATAAGGTTAAAGAAATCGATGAAACGCTCATATATTACCTCACAATCTAAATATTCGAAGAAAAAAACGCAAGTCCCAGTTGATGTTGGACATAGCGACAGGTGTTCTCAACATCATGGACACTCACGTTAATTATCCGAAAATTCTGCGAAAGTGAAGAGAGTAAACTTAATGAAGGGAATATGCGTTTTAAAGAACACGAGATGGGAACTTCCTACCGGCACAACGTATGATACCATCGATTGTAACTGCATAAAGGTTAGTACCTATCTATTGCGCTTCCCAACCCATGCCATTCCATCCCGCCCAGTTCGGGACCTTGCTGCACGCGAGATCCAAACGATTGCTCAACAACCGATTGGATAGGAAAAAATAAGGCGGCAACAGAAGTTAAGCGCCATGCTACGAAAGCTTGAATACTGTAGAAGTTAAACGTCAATTCCGACATTAACCTCATCGTTCATAATTCGTCGTGGTTCAGTGGCGGACCTCAGAAAGGGTACGAATTGCGTTGCCAGGTATTTTGCATATTGCATTAGTAGTACTGCTGAATAAGGAATTCTTTATCAGTTGAATGAAACATGCACCTAATGGAAGGCGCGATCATATGAATGCGGAGGATGCGAAGAAGGAAAGCGGAAGAATGCTAGAGACCAGAGGCGGAAACTATGTAATCGGGCGAATTTTTTAAGTACGTCTGTATTCAGCCATATTCTACGAACCTACAGTTGATATGCTAAGTGTGCATGTGATTGTGCCATTAAGGCGACACGTTTTTTAAGGTCTTTTGCAATGATTTTATAACCTTGTTGGTTAGAAAATCCATTTTCTTAGTAGTTATTCGGGAAGCAATTTTCCTGTTAGACGTTAGAGGGAGTGCGGATGTAGTAATGACATAGCACCGGATCTGCACCGACTTTAACTTAGTCAGTACCGGTGCGTTTTGAAAAACCTGAGCCGACAAGCTCGAATGAAGTGACTGGACGGGCCATATGCATGACTATTGCCAATGTTCCTCCAGTGACTTTATTCTCCCTCCCCCATCCCCCCTTGGTCTCATCTGACCACGTCTTGCCATGAATAGTCGAAGCACCCCCATCCCTTCCCCCACCATATTCTTTCCCTTCCGACGTTAAGCGTCTTTTCTGTCGTCGCTTTTGATCGGTATCAGCTTGCGAGGTCTATTGCTGTAAATGATACTCCATTCTCGTCATGTAGGGGTTTCCTTGCTTGGCTAGTGGATGGGCTGAGGGTGAAGAAGAGGGAAGAGACAAGTTGCTCGACTTTGCCATCCCTCTCCAGCCTGTCGAGGTCATCTTTCGCACCTGCATTTCTAACCAGATACCGTTTGCAGAGAAAGAGAGCAAAGATTGGAGCACGTCCGCCCATCACTTCCGAGGTGACGTCTCACGAGATGCATCGTCGATATATGCATCCAGACGGGTGTGTTTTCTGACGGTGAAGTGCTGCTGTGTTACATCTGTCGGCGGTTTTTTTAGAGCGAATACACCTGCTGGCGTATTCGTTGCATTTTGCACACGTCGTCACACCTTCGTCTAGGTGCGTTGTTGACAACGCGTTGCCTACGGTGGTTCAGCTATGTTTACAACACACTAGTTGCAACTCGTGAGCACAAGATGACCTTCATTCATTATTCAACACCTCCAGTTAACCGTCCATTACTGTCGCATTCACTCAGCTCGCATAGCCATCCCGGCTGCACGGGGACGTCTTACTTTTTGATGCTTCCGGCTTTGTCAAGCTGTTGTTGCTTGTTTTTTGATCGTTCAATAGTGTGGCTTTATTGATGTTTTGATGTGATTAGACGATCGATGCGTTCAATATTGCAGAGGGAACAAACGAATCGACTGATAGTGGGGAGTCGTTGGCCTGGAATGGCCGAGCGAGGTGTCGGCACCCGCAAATGGCGCACTCATCCAGGTCGCAATCAGTTTCTGTGTGATGGTCGAATCATTATGGCTCGTCAGAGTTCCATCTTCATCTTTACACTATTTGTTATAATCGCAACGATGACACTCTTCTATATTTTTGAGTAAGTGTTCACACCTTGAAGCACTCAGTGCGCCCTTCCTTTCTTTTTCTACCCTTCACCTATGCAGTAATTTTGTAGATGATGCGTTGACTTACTCATGGCACATACTGAGCACTCTACCTTGTGCAGGTATATAAATTGCGGATTGTGCATCGTCTAGGTGGATTTCATATATGTGGAGGGCGGCGAGCCCGTTTCTGCTGCTTATGTGAAAGGTTCTCCGATGCAACGGGGTTTATCTTTTTTTTTTTTTCAGCGAGCGTTTCGTCGTTGACCGATGAGTCGATACGGAGAATTGAAAGAGGAGGGGAGGGGTGAGAGGGAGGGAGGAAGCAAAGAGCTATAGCAACTTTGGATGTTAATTTTCAGGCAGTTCATTCTTGACTGCACAGAGCTACATGTTGAGGTACATCCCCTGATTTTTAATCTGTTTTTACAAACTCCCTCCGCAAAAACCCAGCACGATGATGTTGCGCCTGCGTGTACCTGTGCATGTGCACCTCGTTGTCGAGTTCCAAAGCAGAAACCCCTGAAGGTGGAGTTACGGAATTTGTTGAATATGGCTTATATTACAGATTCAGCTCCTGCGTCATATTCCACGCTGTTTAATCTGCGTCGCAAAAATTTTCAGGCGTTATAAAAATACTAGAATTACGTTTATTTCTTTATACGTCAACTAATCTTTTATTTCACGCTGATCAGGTTGCAAAAAAAAAAAAAGAAATAGAGCTGTTGTTATATTTTTGCGAGCAGTCCAGTTAATCTAAATATAAAGGTATTATTTTTCATGTTTATTAATTGCGTTGGTAGATTGTGAAGGTGATCGGTGAGGTGAGATGAAATGCAAAAGCGGGCATCGTGCAAACTTTCTCGGCGCCCTTTTTTCTTGTTTCATTTTTATTTCAGTGTTATATTATTCATTGCAGGAATATTAAATCTTTACCTTGTTTTATTCAAAGCAATAGTGGAAAGTTTATTCCTTCATTCTTCATCTTTCATTTCGTAATTGAAAAAAAGAGCATAGTTAATTATAGATTTATACGTTCTAGACTTAGTTGTTTACACCACTTTAACTCACTATTTTTTATTATATTGAAGGTACTCAAAGATGCCCCCACCTTTACTTGCTGGTAGTGTTAACAGTTACCGGATGCGCTGTTTAGTAAGTTATTTCAGTGCACCGTTTCTCTTCTACAATGTTTCTCCGGCACTACCGATCATAGCGGCGGTGCTATTGTGCCTTGTTATGGTGAATTTGCTGAAGACGTCATTCTCGGATCCTGGTATTCTTCCTAAGGCGTCCACTCATGAAGCGATTGAAACAGACCGACAGAATGTCGCTGGTTTGTTTTCATCTACTATAATTTACTATCAAAACTAGAAAAAAACGCCAGTACACCAGTTTAAGGGTACATCCAATAGGAAGGAATTCCCATTGGCAATGAAAGCGTTCCCGTGAAAATTAACGAAAAATCGATGCCAGAGCACTCGCACCTCACCAATTCCCGCCTCTTCCGATTCAGTAGACTCGAGGTTCAGTCGATCACAGCGTGACATGTTAATGCGTTAATAATGTGAGCGTTCTACTCAATATATTCGTTGCATTACTTTCAGTAGGCATTCAGCTGCACCGTTTTTGAAAAAAATTCTCTCCAAAAATATCTCAGCGATTATTCACTATGAAGGCATTTTGGCGTAATTATGCAAATAGGCTGATGGGCAATTATTGCCGCTCTAGTTACTAGTGGACCATTTGCGTAGTTTTTATCATCTTTTTCCTACTTCCATGTCAAAAAAAAAAAAGAATGAAATCCTCTTCATCAACTGAGAATTTTACAAAGTCGAGAGAGCTCCATTACATTTTTATCGTTTCTCTTTTCGATGGCAAATTTCCAATCTATTCCAAATTGGGCAGGAAGTCAAGTTCTTCATTTATGATATGTTCAAATGGGAGATGTTTACTACATAGTAATGACAGAGCTTTAACAGTTCAGCATCTCTCAACCGACGTGAAATTCTTAACAAATCGGAATATTGACATATGAGCAGTTTGCATTGCATTTTGCAGGCTTCTTCGGAAGCGTGTTTTTTTCAATTTGTAAATTTTCCACTCAAAATTTCTCTGCAAGTTTTTTTATTATGAAATGTTTTGGGATGCAAAAGTAAGATATGCTTTTGAATTGCAATATCGTTATGGTGTTGTATTGAAGAGAACAACTATACCTCGGGTACGGTAAGGCCGCCGCCTCGGACGAAGACCGTCGTTGTAAATGGGCAAAGTGTGAAATTGAAATATTGCTTCTCGTGTCGATTATTTCGTCCACCGCGCTCTTCGCACTGTTCAGTCTGCGATAATTGCATTCTCAATTTTGACCACCACTGTAAGTGCATATTTATATACCTATTTGCTAAATCCCGTTACAGTCGATTTTCTTTTATGATAAGCAAAATAGCAAATTATGTTTTGAAGAGAAATCTTATAGCAGAGTCCTCGTACAAGTGAATCTTTTCGTTAACTGGCACTTGTTAGCAGGTGTTGGCATCCGGTGTTGCCGAATGTTTTCAAAGGCTTAGCAGAACTCGAAGTTCGTTTTAACGGAGTTTTTGTGGGGGGCCAACACTTGCTACTGATAGTAGCTGGGGAGGAGTTCAGATAACACATGTGACGTTCTCATCATGTCACTAAAAGCAAAACTCGAAGGTGGAGTTCATGCTGTCTGTTTGTTTGTTTTTGTTTTTTGTTTTTTTGTAATATTTTTAACGTGTTTATTTGTTGCCATCATAAGAGTGATATAAAAAAATTTCAAAGGTGTATTTACCTGTTGAAGTTATAGGTTCAATTGAATAAGAAAGAGGATGAATTTCGCTTTGATTTTGTTTGATGGATTTATTGCAGCTAAATATTATTCATAAATGTGTGCATTCTTATTTTGAGGTGTAAATGTTGATTGCGGTTATTGGTGTGTGAAGGTATGCATGCGCCTTTTTTTAGGTCCATGGGTTGGTAACTGTGTTGGCAAGCGTAATTATCGGCATTTTTATTTCTTTATCGTTACACTAACTATACTAACACTTTACGTCTTTGGATGCGTCACTCTTCATATTGCCCTTCGTAAGTTTGCATTCAAATTGTTGCACCGTCTTTTTCTAATTCTACACCTTTCCAAAGTGGAATAATTCGTTTTTTGCTAATACCTGTAAAGGTTTTGTTTTTGTACCTGGAAAAGTAGGTGTGTGGGCTGTCATAGATAACGATGTTCCGAGCATGAAACACGGCGAATTGGAGTTATATCCTCGGAACATAAACGTTCCAAAAGCGGTACTGTAAAGGTGGAACTAAATGCGGTGCTACTATACGCTTTTTCCTCACCCGTATGATATTATACCGGCATAACTTAGATATTGATGTCATAATTAGTTAGTAGCATTGTTGATGAACATTCATGCATCGTCAAGAATACGATCACTGACGGTAGTTTGATTGCCGACACAGTGAATGAACTTCTTACAGTCACTCAGTTATGAAGTAGTGTCGATATTTAATGTTCTTTCTGTTGCACTGTTTTTCATTAGTGATGTTTACTTTCACGAACTCATCGAGGATATTTTTAAGGTGTGGTAGTAATTATATTAGAGCACATAAAAGCGTTGTTGGTCGAACATAGATTTCAACACTTGAAAGTGTTAACCCTTGCATGGAAACATTGAAAGCAATGCTTATGAAAAGCAGTTTCTAGAGAGCTTTTATTTCCAGCTGCATTCCAATCGATAGAATTATATGCTTTTGCGGCGTTATTTCATCAGCATTGAGGATGCGATCGCATTGAATGCTGAAAGCTAAAAATAAACTGTTTAAAATTTTTATGAGAATTTTTTAAGGGGTATTGTTGGCTTTTAAATGAATTTTTCTTTTATGAATATGGCTTTTGTAGATTTTATTTATTTCGAAATTACAGTATTGTTCAATTTTATAGACATTAAGCCATTTTCACTGCAAATATTCTTTCACCGTTGTTGCTTTACCGCAAAATATATGCGCTCTTTTCGATTATTCTGGTTTTTTATTGCGAAAATAGACGACAGTGAGGTATGAAAAGTGAGTAGATTTTCGTGATTGTTGTTATGATTGAAAGAGGATAACGTTTAGAGAATCATATACGTTTATTGCAGTTTCCAAATCGGAGAAAGCGTTACTGGGCGCCATTCGAGAGAGTCCTGTATCGTTAGTGGTTGCGCTTGTGTGTTTCTTCTCGATTTGGTCTATATTTGGTCTGTCTGGTTTTCATACTTACCTCCTTTCGACAAATCAAACGACCAATGAAGATATCAAAGGCACGTTCAGCTCCAAGCGAAGGCCTCGTGTTGAAAACCCGTACGCCAGCTCCTCCATATTTAGGAACTGTTTTCGTATTCTCTGCGCTCCGGAGCCACCCAGGTTGTTTTATGTTATCGTTTTTTAATACTTTTGTTGATTGTTCTTACTGAATATGTTGAATTGTTGGTTGTGCAGTAAATTCGTATGTTTCTTTATGCCTCGTCGTACACCACGATTATTGCGGTATCTATCTGTTCCAAGGTTCTCTTCATTTTTTTTCATTGTCGATTTTTCCTCATTGCTTCTTCAGGTTTTTTAGTCGGTTTCAAGGTCTGCAGCTCATTTGCCAAAGGGTGCAAAGAACGCGTTAAGTATGATGTTATGTATATCTCTAAAAACTTATTGATTTGCTGGTTTCTCTTCATTCGCTTCAAATGTTTGTTCATACCATGCAATAATGGAGGGTTGGCACCATGGATCGATGTAAGCGCGGACCTTGTCTATTGCTGATATAATTTAGTGCGAGATGTTAGTCATCACCTTTTTCAGTTTAATTGATCGAAGGGGCTTCGTAATGCAGGATCCGGTCATAGTCGTACGCGTTTGTGAGCCACCACATACGGAGAACGGCTTTGAGCATCCTTCATCGCATCAGTCGTTCGAACTCGCTCTGGAGTATGTTTTTTTTCCTTATCCATAACTTTTTTATTCCTGGGTGTTTGCAATTCTAAAAGATACAGTTGCAAACATTTGAGGGCTTTTAGTAGAACGGCATGGAATATCCTTCTCATAGAACGGCATGGAATATCCTTCTCACCAAGGTCCTATCGAAGAACCTCCTACATGAGATAGCTGCTATTTCGGTAAGCCTCATAATTCATCAGTATACTGCTCTAAAAAGCACCACAGTAGATTTTTTACGCTTTGTTTTTTTTACATGTTTAGCGTCTAAGCGTTTTATCAAAGAAACGTGAAGAAATAGCACATTGTTTTTTCATTGAAGTAACTTCGAGTATGGTTTCCCTTTTTTTTATAATCATCTTACTTGTGATTTTATTCGCCTGTGTACTAAATGTCTGAATGTTCATTTGATCTTGCTGTTTTTATGCATATCTGCAAAGCCCATTGTTGAAACGTCAATTTTTCTCGTATATATATATATATATATATATATATATATATATATATATATATATATATATATATATATATATATATATATATATATATATATATATAATTTGTGTTTGTCTAGTAGCTGCAACTGGAGAACTGGTGAAGTTAGAGTAAAGAAATTCAGGAGCATAATGTGAATCATAGAATGACTTCCTGAGGCCGATCTATCGAAATTATGGCACCACAAACCCTTTTAGAAATTATGTGCCGGCGATCTAGTTGTTTAAAATTTAAAATTGGAGTGCAATGTTGTGCACGTTGTACTATTTGCTGACCGTCATGAAACTCGCTGGAGAATTGTATGTTGAATGAAATTGCAAAAGTGCGTGTCGTCTCTGTTTCCTTGGCGCAATGTTCCATTTGTTCATTAATTGGTCATGTTATAGGAAAATGTTGATAGACCGTCCTTATAAAATATATCCAAGGTGAAGTGATAATGCAAGAACATAGCAAGTAGCAAAACACGTAGTAAATGAGTAGTGTGAGTTGCTATAGGCGTGATTGGAAAATTCCAGGTAAGCTCACAACTCCAGGCCCTTGCTGGTTTTAAGGGTGTACTTTATCGCTGTGAGTCTGTGATGGTCTTTGCTTGTATTGCATACTGCAACATTTCGTTTATTCTCCTTAGCTGTTTTCTATATTTAGTTTTATTTTTTATCTCCCACCTATGTGAAAGTTTTCATAGTTTTTATTGTTTGCAGAAGTTACGAACTTTTTCGTTTTCTAAACCGTTAATAAGGATCAATCAGAAATTTCAAATCCATGCCGATTTTTTTTTCGTGAATCAGTTCTGTTTAGCGAGAGCAACAAAAATGAGAGACAAATACTCACTAATTCGGTATATCGAGTACGTGAGTAAACAATATATGTGCCGAATCAGCCGAATTTTATTTGAGCGCACAGGCGAGTTTACATAGAAGTACATATTCACCAATTAATCTCGATGAGGACGCATAAAGGATATGTTGCGTTCGCTTATTTGAGAAGCGAAGTGAGCGACGGTTAAGTCGAAATATCAAGGGAAGTTGGGGAAGGGGGTTTTGACATTGCATTGGAATAAACGGTCCAACCGTTAAATGCACGAACGTCACTTGTCCACGCACAGACGGGCTTGTCCACAGAAGCAATTAGTAGGTAGTTTAAGTTGTTTTTTTTTGTCTTTTTTTAATGATATTCGATGTTATTTTTCAGGAACCGGAGTACATCGAGTTAAGCAATCATCGATCGTCATTCATAGTTTTCTGGTTTTTTTTTTTTTTTTTTTTTGCTGCATTTTTCGGCGTCTGGTTGATTAAGTTTGTTGTTTCGCGACTTCACCACTTATTAATATTGCGTTTCTTATTTTTTTTCATTGTTTTCTATTTGTGCAGCACAATATCTAGCTGTAACATTGCTGATGATATTTCCTGTTATGTGCTATAGTTGCATCGAAGGCGCTATTACTTGAGAACATAAAGTGTGCTCAGGTGGAAATGGTTCGTCTTCTGATTTACAGTAATATTCGTTAGAGCTGTTGGTTGTACATTGCCAGTTGAGCAGAATGTTGGTGCTATTAAGTAAGAGTATAGTACCAACGGCATAGTTTTCCTACTCGCTAAGGCGAATACGATGCTGTTCAAAGGGTCATTTAAGGTGTTCACTGCAGAATACATGTGATATGTTTGGTAAAGCTGTGAGAATTTCGGCATTGCGCTGAGCAGTGTGTGAATATTCTTGAAAGGACGTTTATTTCCTCTGAAATTATTTTGCGGATAGCTGTTCCACATTGGAATTGCAGCATGCTTCTGTTATAAGTGAACCAATGCCTGATATTGGTGAGTAGTATTTGTGGAATCGAAAAATGGTTGTTTAATAAAAGAGAGAGATAGATGTTTGGTAGAAAGGGATTATTTAAGTTTAAGTGGGTTGTATAGCACATTGAAGGTTAATAGCCGTATTTGCACTATGAAAAGAGAGTTCATGCAAGTGTACTTAGTTAGGAAGTAAAAAAATATGCAAATATCTCAAATTGTGAGATAACCATTAAGTTTTAAAGGGGAAATTTTTGAGATGAAGTTATTGCTCGATATTATCATCATTTTCTTCTTTAAAATTTCATGTACATTGTTATTGCTAATGAACGAACCACGTAGTGCCTTATGCGTGAAGAGTTCTAATATTTATGGACTAATTGAACGAACTCATTATATACCCAATTGGGATAGGCAATTTGAATATATTCTTGATTCGAATCGTTCTATTAATTGTTGATGAAATTTGCGCCATTTGTATCGTTTGTTTATTATGCTATCTGTCTATTAATTGATATATTTATTTATTTGTTTTTTTTTCTCATGTTTGATGTAAGAGATTTAATTGAGAATTCATCTTTTCTTACTTTCAGTTACTCTTTATTTGCTGTTGAGTTTTCTCTTTTTTTTTTTTTGGTTGTAATTTAGTGAATGTAGCACTCATTTCGAATTCGCGTTTTTTTTTTTCGCAGTTTTCCGTTTATCTGATGCCTTAATTATGTCGATTTTTCAAAGAGGAACCGAAAGCAATGTGAAGTGATTTAGTAGTTTTGTTAGTTAAGGAGATGTGTTATGCAAATTTTTTTATAGGTTCAACAGGTATAATAGGCAAATTTTTGTTGATAGATAGGAGAGACATCGTAGCATTGAGAGAGGGTAAGGATGCAAGCTAAGCAATGCTTTATGTTACTTCGAAGTAGCCGATGCATTTTTAAAACGTTTTTTTGTGTAAATGATTATTGAATTTTCAAAAAAAAAGAAAAAAAGAAACATTTAGATTAGTTTCTATGTAAGCGTGATCTTTTTTTTTTTTCTTTTCTTTTTTTTTTAATTGAGAAGAGTTGTGCGTTGTGTCGATAATTCTTTTGAATGCATTATTTAAAACACAGTTGCAAAGTGTGCATTGCTTACTAAGACATTTGCAGTAAAACTCAGTTGTTTTTTTTTCTAAGTTACTATCGCTTTAAAAATGCTCCTCATTTTCCTTCTTTCGATGTTTTCCGTTCCGCTCCATCGCCTCTCTCTTTTTATCTCGTGTGATTTTCGCTGAAAGCTCTCTAGAGCTTCGATTTGGTCTTTCGACGAGTAGTTGTATGTCAGTGCTTTTTCGCTTTTTATTGACGAGATCGAAAAATACGAGAGACATCTTTTAGTAGTTTTCAGGTTTAATTAAAATGCTCGAAGAGTGATCATTTCATAAAAAGGTGGTACTGCTCCTGTGAAAGGGATAGGCCGTGCACAGGTTTCGTATCGCAGACAGAGGGGTTATGATGCGGTTGATAGGAGTAGCAAGTGCGTAAACAGTCAGGGAAGCAATGACTCGTTTGTCCTTATATATCTGGACTCTTGAATTGTTTGCAAGATTCCTTGTTAAGAATAGTGTGGCTCTCGAAGGAGATTTGTGAAATGTTCGATCATCGATATCGTTCTCTCCCTCTTGTTTAAATTGGGCAATCCGATCTAAGAGCGATGGATGCAAAGAACTGACGGTAACTACTATTTTATCGGTAGATGAGATATTTCTTTTGAGAGTGCCATTTTGTGTGATCCACAGTGTTCTCATATGCTATCGATCTAGCGCTCTCATAATAAGTTCACGTTGTACTAAAGATGCTTAAACTTCGAGTTATACTCTCATATGGCTGTATCAGTGGTCTTCCAGCACTGTACATATGCAATCGAATTACGGTTAGCACCTCGAATTTTGCTGAAAATTATTGCTTTTGCATAAAATCTTTTGCTTATGCTGAATTGTTGTACTAATTTTATTGCTGCAAATGTCCATTCTATTCTGCCTATTTGTTCTTTCTCTCTATGATACCGGTGAAATCCTCTGTTGTAAAGGCAGCGGCCCAGTGAGGCTTATATGTGCTTGGTCACAGTTGTTGTTATATCTTCGTGAATGAATACGTTACAATAATGCATTCTGGTGTAGTTTTATGGAACAACGTACCAACGGATGCAATAAACGAAAAGAGTTCGTTTTCTGTAAAGGTAACGATTTTGCTTAATGAATGGATGGGCACTTTACATAGGCGGAAATCAGTTAATTAGTTTAAGGCTGCTATTATTTTTCTGGATGGCAGTCAGTATGCTTCGATCATAATCGACGACCGTATTCAAAATCCAAATATTTTTGTTGTCGTTGTTGAGCAGGAGGTTGTTTTGGGTCGGTTCATATACGTATATTCTGTATAATTGAGGTCCGAAGCCGGTATTTTTATGGATTTAAAAGTCTCGGAGGGCCGCTGTAAGATGGGAGTTGAGGTATTTCAGTGAATCCCCAGCTGCCAAAGTGGCTTGCTGTAGACTGTCTGGTCATCGGGACAGGAAGTGAATGCGGATGTGAGGGTTTAGTCAAAGTGAGATAATGTGCTTATTACTGCTGGAAATTGGCAGGTTTTCAATGAGAAGCTTCTGCCTCCTAAGGCACCTTTCAATTGCTCGATCCGCCATCGTCGATAAATTGTTGTTACACAGAGGAAGATACAACCTGTTGGTAAAAGTATTGATCAGCAAGAAAGACACGCGCAATGGTTACCGACATCATCATTTCGTAGTGCC
The DNA here is from genome assembly GCA_013433145.1 of Ascaris suum. Classification (NCBI taxonomy): domain Eukaryota; kingdom Metazoa; phylum Nematoda; class Chromadorea; order Rhabditida; family Ascarididae; genus Ascaris; species Ascaris suum. Next base: position 4,922,610 of record CM024191.1, on the reverse strand, counting down.
ATTTTGAGTGATTCATTTGCCGGTCTCATTTGAAAGGAAGTACGAGCGGCTTCTCCAATAACTGATTTTTGATGTAAAATGCTGAGGGCGTCCAACGTTAAGGATGCACATCGGCAGACGATACGAATCGAAATAGATGCTAACATCCAAACTAGGCTGCATGCTACACTCAGTTTTGATGAGTATTGTTGTCGTAGGCGTGAACTGCCTGAGACATGAAACACTGTTGGGGAAGTTTAATGTGAAACACTGTAAGTCGTGGTCGTTTTTTTTTCTCCTTATCGCTTTGAAGTTGCATATGATCGTGTTAAATTCACACAGAAAACATACAACCGACGTTGTATTTCGGGAAACTTGAAACACTATCGGGAAAATTTTGCCCCCCATTTCAGGAGCACCCCAAATCGTTGATTTTTTTTCCCCCAGTAAGCAGTCTAAGATAGCAAGTGAATGCAGAAATTTGTGGCGCTCGTTACTCTGCTCAACTGTCTACGGAGCATTTTTTTAAATGTAGATAAATGCGAACTTGATAATTGTTGAAATTCTAAGAATTGTCAAATCTTTCGAAATTTGCGTGGGACTGCATTGACATAAACATTTTTACGTCATCTATGCGAATTGCCTGAAAAAGAACGAAAAGGAAAAACCTTATTTGCATTTGCAAAACCATCATTTCTTAATGCTTGTGGAAAGCATCGAAAATTCAGCTTCAATTCGTTGAAGTTATAAAGAAGTTAAATAACACAAATATGGCTTAATAATTCCAGAACAATTATTTCCCGAATTATGTCCATTTAAATGAGGTAATGTGCCATCATCAGTGACTCTAGGTTTTATATTTGCGTCTTTTCATTTGATCTACGAGTGCACACATTCGTTTTTTTTTTTTTTTTTGGAAGCGCTTGTTTTTGTCTACGCATATTGCTAAAGGAAATAACGATGGTCTCAGTACACATGTGTCTTAACTAAGTGCATCTGCGATCGTTAGATGAAGTTGAAAAATATCAACTTTGAAATTCAATAGTGACACAAGAGTTCTTTGCATCTGAACGCCTCAAAGTTCTCTAACTGCGCCAAAAACAGGAAGTGTCCAATACCTATTAAAATCGCACTGTTTCCAAAAGTATGATGTGTGGTCAGTGTTCTTCACAAAATACTGTCTAAATGGCAGGATGCAGCGTTAAATTGTCCTGAAACCATCGCTGAAATATTTTCTGTCAAATGAGGTACTTAACAATAGCTGTTCAGGTTTTTCCTGTTTATGGGCAGTGGGAGAGAGGGAGCAAGAGAGATCGAGAAAATGAGAGGGAGAGAGATTCAGAAATGAAAGAGAAGTTTTCGTTGAACAAATTCGCGGCTCCACGATTTTTCGCTTCCAGCTTCCAAAAAATCCCTAATCAGAGGGCCTCTTCTATCCATCTTGCCGACGCTTCTCTTCATCCGTTGAATTTCATCATCGTAGGCTTTATGGTTCTCGAGTTGAGATGACTGCAATAGACGAAAATAGCAATAATGCATTGTCATGAACAGAAAGAAGCAAATAACTATGCCATGTCGACGAGCTAGATGGGTTGGTACCATATGCGCTTTTGCACTGCCGTTGTTGTGTCTCGCCTTGAATTTGTGAAGAGGCTAACGACTTCAGTAAAATCTACTTCTTAAGAACGCCTCTTCTCGAAAAGGATTTGAACAGGAAAGGATACTTCAATCGACAGTGATGCAGTGCAAGATGTGTTTGCAATCACATTTGACATTATCACGACGTTCCGCAAGCATGAAGTGCTTAAAACAACGTGCTTGTATGGTTACTCACGTTCTAGTCAACGAGGAAAATATCCCATAATCGAGTCCAGCCAACAACTGCGGCTTCCCAACTCACTGAAAAACGCTCAACCAGAACTCATCCTCCGTCCGCAACTAGCAACGATTACCGGTACAACAACCCAACCGATACCTATGAGTCCAGCTGCAACCCGACTTTGCGCCATACACCCCTTTCTCTTACACCCGAACCTAGCAATTTTCCACTGCAAATTGCAAATGCTTCACGTTAGCGTGATTAGTCGGATTGTGGACGAGCAGGCAAGCCGGTTACAGCACAGAAACAGACAGCGCTTGCTTCAGAGCCGTTAATTGCAAAGGAAAAATGGGGCGAGAGAAAGAGAGAGAATTGGACTTGTGCTTGGTGATTTACGCAGCTACCTGCACATTTGCTCCTCTGCATTGTTAATGCTTTTGTAAGCAAATAATTAGAAGCCACCTTATACTATTATCATTCCTCAACGTTTAAAGTCCTCGCTGCTCACAGCATTCGTGTTTAACACATCGAGTTCCGATGGAATATACTTTCAGCTGAAATCCGTGGCTGCGCAGATAATTCTGTCTGGAGCGCTGCGTAAGACCAATTTTCCCATAAGGATTTTCGTCGTCGTGCAAGCGCCTAGTGGCGCAAATGTCTTGACTACAATTTCTCACGACTAAAGACTCCACGACGATTGTCTTGCGCAACTACGCTTGAAGAAGACGTCCTATGACGCTAGCGTCCACAATGCAAAAGTCGAAAGCTGCAACTGTGATGGCGTCCACGTCGCAAACGTAGCTATCCCATCACGGAGAGATCTTTAGTTCATGGATTTGAGTGTCATCTTATAGGAGAAATGTGCCCATCGCTTTGCGAAAGCGTATCTTCAAATAGCAACAATTCTACCACTTTACACTCGAAGTATGAAAAAGTGAACACAAAATTAGGCGGAAAAAGAACTTGATAGAAAGGATGAAGAATACAAGAAAAACAGCCTATTTTCCGAAATCAGAAAAATTATGAGTCGTCGTTTTGGTGGAGCCGGTATCCGGAGCTTAAATTTTGGACTTCCTCGAGGTCGAAATCAGAGTCGTCCCTCGCTGACTATAATAGTTGAAAAAAAATAATAGCGCGTCAGTTGTTTCGACATTCACTACCGTATTCCTGTGGTCACTAAGCATGTGGTTATGGTGCGCTACGGCTGTGGTGTATCACTCGTCTAATCGGGATTACGTGTTGTATAATATAGAATCAGCATGGGTAAATACATTATGGCAATTCCCTTTTGTGTTCACTCCGTCCGCTTAATTCAACCATTAATGGACACACTAAACCCGGTTTATATAGTTTCTAAAAGTTCATTTAATCTTCTTTTATGAATAGCGTTAAAAACTTTTTTTTGTTGCCACCTGAAATGTTTCAAGTGCAAAAATCTTTCCTCATTTCATACACCCGTAAATTAATAGCAGTTTTGTTTTGTGTTCGATAATATTTAATGAGAAATCAACAACCTATCCAGCAATTAGATTGCGTCGGTTTTTTCACCTTTGGTGGTTTTGAACCATTTAAAAACGGGAACAGCTATTGGGGAAGAAGTCAAGGTTCAGAGTTTTAATTTTATTCGATGACGTTATCAAATTGCAAAAATTATTTCAAAACAACGCTGTTCACGCGAACTCTTCAGAGAGGTAGACAGTGAACATGTGGTGACTCGGAGGATAAGAGGGGAGGATGGAAAAGATAGAAAGGAGGAAAGAAGGGGGGGGGGGGGAAAGAGTTCCAAAAGCGAAATCCCTATTCCGGGAACTTGAAATCAATCTGCACTAAGGTGGCAGCAATCATATTTGAGCATTTCAGATCGAACTCATCGTGTTCAATGTGGTGGAGTGTGAAGAAACATTTTGCACGCTTCATGAACACAACGTTCACCTAGATCCTTATGGGCGGATAAGTCGATTTAATGTTGAACGTGTCAAATAGAGAACGACATTAACACTCGTGTATCATAACGATATTCGTTTATTTTCTTTAACAACTTCAAGAAAGGTATTTTTAATTGTGCTGTCATAGCGTATAACTGCCGATTAGAAAAGTAATGACTATTAGCCTATGGCGTCAGCTGCATATTTAATTCTGGCTCTTGATTGAGCGGTGAACTAAGATTTCGTAGAAAAAGATTGCACTCATATCCTCTACACTCAAACGCTAATGATTCTTCTTTCTTTTCGATCCTTTTTTTTTGTTTGAACTTCGATCTGGGGCTCTTAGCGAAACCGGCAAAATTTCCCTTACCGAATACTTTTTATAAGTATTTATGAAGTTGATCTCATCTTTAAAAATATTTTGCCTACGTTAAAAGTTTTTTTTTCGCATTAAAATTTTTTCATCGGATGCTTATATGATCCGATGATTGTATGCGAGAATTTTTCTTTCTTTTCGTATTTCGTTTCACACAGAATTTTGTTGAATGCATCGACAATACAAATACATAACGGGCGCACTTGTTTGTGGCCATTTGCTAAGCAGATATGCCAAAATTCGCTGAAAATTGATAGCAGTAAAAATTACTTTGAGGATTTTCCTCATCAAATGCAATATAAAGCATACACCGTCCTTTACAAATCTTCACCTATAATTATTATCAACACCACAAAAAATGTTATCTTTTCTGATGAACAGCGAAAAGTGAAGAGAGACAAATAGAATGAGAGAGAGGGAGAGAGAAAGCACTAAGAAAACTATTGGGTAAACAAAATATTCACGCTAAGAATGAGCCCTGTAGTTGGTTCTCATGCGAGCGCATGCCGTTGTGCAGCTTATGCAAATCAACTGCCTTGGTGATGTGTGAGGTCTCACACAAACGTTGTGTATCAGCTATGCAGCGCTTCCTTTGCCCACCAACAAACATTTCCACACACACACACACACACATACCAAATAATCATTTGAATTTCAATTTCCAAGGCGGGCCTAATTGTACACGCATATCTATTATCATTTTATTTAGACTTTCCACTATTCTGGTGGTCGACTCTTCTCTTCGTCTATTTTGTTTGCCTTAATATTGTGGCATTGATTTTAATCGATTAGTGATATTCTTTTCTATTTATAGGCATTCCCATTGTTCATTTATTGATGCGGAAAAAACAGTCCTTGAAAAGTTATATTTTTAAGAAATTCCATCATTTTCATATTTTTACTCGGCAAGAATTCTTACCATCGAAAGTATGTCATAATATCTTGAAAAATTTCAACTATCTTATAAAGAAAACAATGCGCAATGCTTTCGTTTTTCAAATTGCTTTCATTTTCAGTTGTTTATAACGGGAGTATAATCAATCAATTGAGCTCACTTCAGCGATAATATTGAGCATCATGACACCATAAATGTGATTAGCAGCTTCATCAACTCACCAGGAGGTCGTCAGCAATAAAAATTTCGTGAACAAGCAAATTTGTGATCTCAGACTTAACCACTCTAATTAATCATTTATTCCAATTAGGAGTAAACTTACATTATCTTTCTGAGGGAAAACACAGTAATAATACACCTAATCTACTTTTCAGAGTTAATGGATCGTTACACTAAGATCTAAAATATGCGGCGGATATTTGCTGTGCTGTTTATTGATAGCAAAAGCATACTATAACAAGAGTTCTTACATTTAACTAGAAAAGTTTACAGTTCTATGATAAAAGTGTGCTTTGATTGGTCTAACCACAGGACAACAATATTCAAGGATTTTGTGAAGATAATGAAATCTGTAATGAATGCATTGCGTATAATTGTGATAGTAATGAGCATTAGCGTAGAAGTCATTTTCGACTTTTGCCAATGAATAGCACTCTAAAATTTCAAATCTTTATCGAGTATTAGAAGGAAAAGTCCGATATCTGGCTAATACTTTGGAACACTGTCATTTTAGCATTCCCTGATGCATTATGATGGGGATAGCCTTTTTTTCATAGTGAACAAACATCACATGCTATGCGATGACAAAATTGAATGACAAAATTAGGTGGCGTTAGCGGTGATAAAGTCTTCATAACTTGAAATAAGAGTTGTCAATTTCTTCGAGAAATATGTGAGCTGTAAGTGGTGTATAGGGACTCATGAAATGTTATTTACTCAATCGAGAGTGTCTTTCTTGTAGTGTATCATGTTATGTTGCGCAAAGACACATTAGTTCAATGGAATCTAAGAGAATAGCGCAACAAAAACACCAATAAATTTTTTATTCATTTAGAACCATGATAAATGTTCAGTTTGGTACCTCTTTCAAGTATTGCATGGCAACTAGTAGAGAAATGTTTCCAATAGAAGGTTTTCTGGAAGACAACGAAGATAGATGCTCCTTGAGCAGTGTCACTCAAAAGCCGTTTATCACCACAGTTTCATCGTCCACTAATTAAGAAACCTTTGCTGAAAACTGAGGTTTCAACTGAAAATTGGTGCAACAATACAACTTGAAAAGAATAACTTCGGTGAAAATTGCTGTAGCTATATTTCATGGTTCAATAGTGCAACTGTTTCCAACTTCTCATTTGCATCTGTCCTAATCTTGGAAAAAAATTGATGATAAAATTATAGTGAAATCTAAGCCGCCACTTAGCAAGTTGATATGACCAAAATTTTCGGGACAGGAATAGAGGAAAAACGTGAAGAAAGGTTTTTCGAGACAAAAAGTCAAACTTTTCATGCTGAAGATCCAGCTGCCGTGTAGTTACACTAAGCAAATCTCATTGAGGCAATTGGACTTCTAAGTTGAAAGAAGGCCCAATTTATTGCTAGAGTTTTCTTCATTGTTTCTCAGTAGCTTGATTTTCTTGTTAGTTTTTGAAGTAGTCCAAATCGATAGGCATTTTATCACCGCTACGGTATAGAATTTTTTTTTTTTTTTTGTGAATTGACAAGGAAATAGCTAATCTATTTTTAAACGGGTTGTAGTAGTTTCATGAACATTTTTTCTTGCTCAATCCATCGTAAAATATATCGATCATGTAGTCACTATTCGAGCAATGAGAATAATGTTTTCAAACAAAGGATATTATCATATACATAAAATATGCAAATATTTATGTCAAATTGATTGATTCATAATTGTTTCTTTACGTATTTATAGGCATTGCTTCACTGATTGAAATTGCTGTCAACAGGTTGCCATGAAACGAACATTTTTGAATTAATTCGTACAGAAAGCTTATTGCATGGAGAGTTGATTATACGATATTGAATAAAATAGAGAAAAAAACTAGTTGAATATAGCGCTATGAATATTCCACAGATGCATTCAAAATCGCTATAGCGCTGCACTATGACAAATCATGCTGCCTAAATAAATTCACATAAACGTTTGCAATACCAAAAAAAAAAAAATCCTCGACTAAAGTGCTCAATTTTTCTTCAATTCTTGATCAATATCATTTTAAACAATATTATTGATCAAAGTGTTCATTATAATCTGCAAAAATTTAAGCATATTTTCGACTATATTCAACTAATCGCTTATTTTGGAATTTAGAAATTAACATAAAGAAAATTCTCTTTGGTGAATTTTTTCGACAAGAGTAATATCATTATTTCTCGATCGCATTTAATGATCAATCTTATAATTTTAAATATTATTATTTAGCATGAGCTTGAGGTGATTAAACTTCTCATAATTATGCTCACTTTTAAAGGCAAATCATTGTGCAAATATATTCTATGTGATGATCAAATGTAATATAATCGATAATGCCTTGAATACTCGAAAAAAAGATGATTGATTCAACAATTGTAAGTTGACTTCATAATTTTCGCCTGAAAATTTAGAAAATAGCTATATTGAACAATTCAGTAACACTTCCTCTCTCTCTCTCTCTCTCTCTCTCTCTCTCTCTCTCTCTCTCTCTCTCTCTCTCTCTCTCTCTCTCTCTCTCTCTCTCTCTCTCTCTCTCTCTCTCTCTCTCTCTCCTTTCACTTTGTACTACTAAAGCAGCGTCATGTTCACCTTTGTTGTTTATATTTTTTCTTTTCAATTACGCATGATTTGGTAGCAATCATTATATTGTGTAATGAAAGTTCTATATTTCATCGCCAACTGTCAAGCGATCAGTAAATTTCAAGGCATATTCCATTCTACAACCGGTCATTCCTTTCTTGGACAGAATCCTCATGCTATGAGCCTATCATGAAACGCGCAAACGGCTGATAACGGCCTATTACTGCGTTATTATATAGTAGTGTTTTAAGTGACTGGGAGATAAAAGAGATTTTTGCATGTGTTTTTGAAAGCATTTGTAAATGTGATCTAGTGGTGCACTTCGATGAAATTAGAACACTCATATGCGATTACAAGCTGGGTGAGTGGAAACTAGATGGGATTCTAAATCAGCAAATTCGAGATGGGGAATTACCGCATAAAGAAAACTTTCGGAACGTATGACGCTACTCCAAATTTCTCATTTACGTTATGAAGGAAGAGTGCAAACATCAAAAATAATTTGAGTTATTTGATTAAGACAACGCTAGAAAGTTGAAATTTGCATTTATTTTCCTCTAGTTTTAAAAGCATCATCTCCCTTCAACCATTAGAAGGTCATACGAGCCAGGTGTCTGTAGGCTAATGCGCGCTTGCTGCATTACGATATCCCACCACAAATTGGCCACTTTAATGCGATTCAAATTTTTGCTCTTGCAGGTCAACATAGACTGTCAGATCGGATAGGATTTAGTAGCATGCAGTTCGGTACGCGTCGGAGGATATTGTAGCGACTAGAAGGGTCGCGGTTCCCACACCCTCGTTGCCGGTGTGTTCGTGTCATAATCCGTCTCTTAACCTTTTCGATACTCGTCCAACTGTTCGCAGCCTTTTGTTCGCTTTATTCCCTCTCCAAACGTAGACATCGAAGCACCCGCCTACCCCATCGTGTTTATCCCCATAAAAAATCAGCGCCTAGCGACCACCTCACCCCCATCTCTTTGCACCTCTATAATGTCGGTTGTTGCGTCTGTCTAATTTACTCATAAATCGGCTTGAAGGGGAATGATAGCACATTTCGCTAATCGTGGAATGATAGCTGCTGATAAATCCTTTAGCGATTCCTCTGAACTACATCATTTTTAAGTGCCCCATCAATTCTTGTGCACAACAGACTACTTAATAAAATAGAGTAATGAAATGTAATGTTCGTTTGGTGCCCACATAGTTCTCGGTTACCTATTGATCGAGTCAGCTTTGCTGAACCCACAAGGAGGCGGCATTGCTAAATATGTTCGACAACGAGACGTCGACTACAAACGCAATTATGCAAAAGGAGACGTTGACGGCAATCCAGAGTCAATTTGATTGTTTGATCGCCTAGCTTCCCACTAGTTTTTATACCGTAGGCTGTTTTCGCTTCGATCAATCAACCAATCAAACGTTATATGAGTGAATAAAAGATTCACTATCGCATAGTATATTTAATTTAAGTATTTTTCATCGATGAAATTTATAGTTAACATTTATTGACAATAGTGTAAATATTCGATGAAATTATTTGCAAAATTTTTTCTCATTAATTCGATATGAAGCAAATATATAATCAAACTGTTGCCCGATTGAATTTTTCAAATCGATAAAAGATGAGTAAATTTTTGCAAAGAAAAATATTCAATTGAGATTAAAAATAAGAAAGGTGAAATTTCGCAGAGAGAACGCAACATTTGTATTTGAGTGAAGTGATGCTTAACGAATTGATTTTATTGCGCGAGAAATTTTTCATCGACAAGGTCATTTTGAATGAATGTGATGCCGATATATGTGATTGTCGCCCCGTGTGCATACCGATGTGGTGGTCTTGTTGCAGGTGCGATTCGATGACGACATATTTGATGGGTGCCATCATTAGCTGCACTATTTGTCGTGAAGCTAACGTTGTCAATCAAACCCACACATCTCCTTATAAAGCTGCCGATCTTCGTTGAAAAAATACTCCGACCATTTACTAAAGCACCTGCTCGTTGTATTTTCTTCATAAAGCAATCTTCAACTGGTTTCATAATCGCATCACAGCACATCTGTCCATAGGAAATGTTTAACAATTTGAAGTGAATATTCAAGGAAAGCAAATTTTGCTAGCGTAAACAAGTTGCGCTCCTAAACAGAATTAATTTCTCTTCAAACTTTTCAATAGATTTATTTCTTAAAAGAGCGTTTCTAGAAATATCCTGGTGGGGGGTCTCGATCGAATCCACCTTTACGCCAAAACAATGGGATTTCGGCTGCAGAAAGATGCCCATAAAATTGAATGTTGTGAAAATGATATCGAATGCTGCTTCATTAAGGTAACATTGTTGTGACAGGTTGTTGTTTCAAGATGGAATCGACGTAACGTATTTTGAAGTGCTTCTCCATGTCAATTTATTTTCACTTGCATTTTTATGTGCCAACTTATATGAGTTGTTCCTACAGTATGCAACTGGAATATCAATGCTTTTTCAAGTAGTACGATGAAAACAACGATAAATGTACAATGAAAGCGAAGATTTTGTTTAAAAATTTTTGAAGTAATATTTGCAGTTGAAAATAGAGCAGAAATTATTCGTTTTTTTTTTAATTGGTCATTTTTGATAAACATTTACGAGTTGAAATTAGTCAAAGAGCAGTTATTTAGTTAACTTCCATGACAGGTTGTTTCCGGTTTTAATGAGCCGATATCATTGGCCTAATTTGTGTAGTGAGGACCACTAAGTGGAATGCATTGAGCATCGCCGAATCGAGCGTTATGAAGAAAGAAGCATAACATGAATAGTTGAAACCTTTATCTCTTTGTTCAAGTGGCCAACAAAAGCGAAACGGACATCGCAGTGTGAGTACAGGAACGGATGCAGAGAAATTGAAATGCGGGGAACTATATGAGAGAGTGAATGTGTATCAATCGTCTTTTAAGCACACATCTTGTTGCTTTTTCCGCTCGCATAACGTAAACCTGCTGCATATACGATACTATATTACATATTTCCACATTTGTTTTTAGTCGTCAAAAAGAGAACAAAAATTTTCTAGCCATCCTCTTCTATTAAATTTGGATTCCAATAATACAAGTTAAATGTTTCTCATGAATTATATATACGCATAATTCGTCAGAAGAAATCAATATTTAATATCGATATCATCAAGAGAACATATAACTCAATAATATCGAATGAAATTGGAAGCGTGCAATATTAGCCAACATATGGAGTGTTCTATGAGATGATGTGCTCTCGATTGTCTTTTCAAACGCATTTCTTGTTTGCGGGTATCAATCGGCCGCTCACTGAACAGTTACATCGGTGTTCATTTTAACGAATCGTAATTAATGAGTGAGTTAATGATATAAAAACTACAAATAAACTACTTAAACAATGTACTCGTCGAAGGAAGTTGAATTTGAAGATAGATAAAAAATTGCGTTTGTATATTCTATGTGAGTGATCAACAGGTAACTTCTTCCAATCGCATTTATTTATGATGCAATGTAATTCATAAGTAGCAACTAGGAAATGCTTCTTTTTTTACCCCTAACGTGTAGATAATTTTTGAATCTAGCAACTGATCCGATGAATTGCTTTGTTAGTATCCAGTCATAGTATTATGCAGCCCACTTTTAGAATTGGCCACTGAATCGAATAGCTTTCTTGCAGCAGAACATTAATTATGGCTTGGAACTTAAAGAAAGAAAAAAAAACAATTCTTTACGCCACTAGCAAGCAGTTGAATTTGCTTATAAAGGTCCTTTTTTTTGCAAGAAGCGTTCGTCAAGATGATATCAACGTAAGATAAAGTTGCTTTTAGTCTAAGAATTCCTAAATTCTGGCTATTAAGCTTTAAAAAAAAAGTTATGATTCGCTTTTGCTGGGAAAATTTTGCCTAAAAAACTGATTTTCAACCCACTACTATGAAAAAATTTCCCACAGTGATCATTTTCATGAAAATATAATTCTTTAGATGTATTTCTATTGTGGAAATTTCTATATGCATGCAGTTGTGCGTTGCGTTCTTATGACCGTCTTTTTTTTCTTTTGTTTGTTTGTGTGTGTGTTACGTCTAGAATTTTGTTCGACATTTTCCCAAACATTCATAGTGCACTTTAAAAAACACGCCGTATCGGAAGCTCTCAAGAAGAAAGCATTTTTTAAACAACAACGCATTAGTTCGTAAATGATTCATTGCATTATCAATATATTCAATGATGGTCAATTAGTGTCAAAGCCTTTTGATGAATATTTTCCCATATTTGGTTTCTCTATGATATATTTGGACTCATTATTTTGATACAGCCTTTTCAACAACAACATCCTACTCTATAGTAGGGCAAATCGCCTATCACAGTTAGATGTCGAGAGAATTTTTCGAAGTATAAATGATTTTACAATTTTCGAGGGGGTTCTCATTGTTAAAACATTTTAGGCGTAGCTAAAAAGTGAACTGCTCCACTGGACGCCTTAAAGTAATCTATGAGATGAGGATCTCTGAAATAAACCTGTTGAAAGGGTAATTGTTTTCTTAACTGATGCTTCTTTTAGGATAATTTTGCGATATTGAACTTTTTGGACGTATTGGCACCACCGGCGAAACACTGCCGCAGACTTTTAGGGTTTACTTGTGACAGTTTTCGCAAAACAGTTGTGCGTTTGAAAAATGGCATCTAACAGTAAACTCGGAAATTAACTTTTTTCAATATCGACAATTCCATTTATCAAACACTTATTATACGCACTTCTCTATTTCTAAATTCGGTAATAATTTCCGGTCGGAAAAAATGATGCAATTTTAAAGAGGCTTCCAAAAAGGAAACTTTTATCATAGGCAGGCAGAGAGAGAAGTATTGGCTTATGTGTGGAAATTTCATCAGATTAGAGGAATATTGTATGATACACTACAAGACTATACCGGATATGAGTGCCATTGTATTTGTGTATGTTTGTGTATGTGTATTTATGTGTGTATATGTGTACGTGTGTCTGCGTGTGTGTATATATGTTTGTGTGTACGTGTGTGCACATTCGTGAGAGGAAGATGAGCATCACGTTGCTCTTTCACAAGCAAACGCCAATGTATTTAGCGAGCCGGCTAATCAAAAATCAATTCGGCAAATCGTCTATGTATGTATGTATGCGATGAGAGCATGCTCACAAATCCTTCATTTCACTAATTATTGAAGTTAATTGATTTTTCCACTTTTTCTATGGATAAAATCCATTCCTCTTGTAGAAATATTGATAGTTTTCTTCTTTTTTTTTCTTTGATTTTCCATCATCTCATTTCTAATCGTTTCTAATCTCTATTAAAGATAACAAACGTTCATCGTGATGCATAGGTGATCTATGATGAATATCGATGCAAAAATTTTCAAATATAAATGCTATAGTCTACGGTAACAAAAAATGCTCCTCATTGAAAATTCTTGCGAAAGTTATCTCCCATATAAAGTGTATCGTCTCGTTATGATTGCCCGTCAACCGAAGTGGCTCTGCATCAATTGGCTTAGTTTATTTCTTCAGAATTCTTTCATTTCTTTCCACAACACTCATTTTCAGGTTTCATAAGGTTTGACTGTAGGTAGTAGATGTTGGAAAGGGGAGGGGGAGGGTGGCGGGGAGGAGCTGGAGCGGAATTCGATTTACCATTTCCCTGAAATTTTGATTGACAGTTATTCTTTTGTAATTTGTTTATCGTTCTCAGCGTTTAGTAAGGCAGCACTGTTTTTGTGCTGATATATGAATTTACAAAATTAGTAGTTTCAAGTCTGGAGCTATTGCTTTTCACGAAAGGTGCGACTCCAAATGTGAGTTGCCTCAGCTTGATACTGAGCTGAGAATTTTGAGCGTCTTTTTGAAGTCTTAGAAAAATAAACCCATTCAAAACTTTATTTGTCGATATCGTGCATGCAGAAAATGGCTGAATTTCGTTGTTCATGCTTTTTGAATGTTAGAAAACTGCTGTAAGAGGTATTTTTTAAAACTTGAGGTGCATATAATTCGGCTGGAAATGGATGAAAGTTTGGCTGCATAGTTCACCCACCTATGGGGAAATCGAAATTGGTGGAGAGTTTCTAAAAAGAATAGTTGTATGATCCATTTGGAGAGAGCTAAGAGCATTGCTAAGCATGTCACTGATGTCTTTTAGCTTCATTGTGAGAAATGAATACATCGCCGTTTCTTTATTGCATTATAAGAGAGCGTCTACAGCTTGTTGATGATTTCATACTTGAAAGTAATCGCTTTAAGAGTTCTATAAACGAGTTGAAATCTTACGATTGAGAGTAATCAGTAATTGCTTATCCGTATGGAATAACAAGTATTGTGAAATGTAATTTCCTTCAATATTTCATCACTAATAAAACGTTTTTCCTCCTTTGTGATGACGAAAAATTTGTTTAACTATATTCTACAATCTGTAAAAAGTATTTAGAAGTATATGCAGAAATAATTGCAGTAATTCTCTTTAAAATTATTCAAAACTGAGAAAGTATTTTTTTTTTTGACCCAAACGTATCTTTTCCAACTATTTACGTTTAAATTTAATCTATCATTATGTGAAATTTCAGATAATTTACGCATCGATAGCGTTGAACTAAACCGCTTTCTTCTTTTATGTAAATGGTTCATCTTCATAGTGCGTCTGAGGGAGTGTAAATGAAGAAGCGATTTGACGATGATCCAAAACATCGATAACTGAACGAACACCACGTTTCTATGACGATTGATGACGTCTTCACTTCAAACGAACGCGACAATTTCGATGGAAGCCAGAGTTTTTGTTCGTGCAGCTTAGCCATTTCACCTACCTCTCTCAATTATAATCAGCATAACAATTAGCACTTTTGATTCGATAACACCTACATATAGATATATTGTAGCTATCAACTCAACCACCCTTCATTGAAGCTTATCGTTTATTTGTTGCAGAAAAATTGTGCAATCAGCATGGCTTACCCATTTGTACGACTACTTCGCTCATGCAAACGTCCATCATTGGGGTTCTAATTTGTCGAAAGGTCGAAAAAAAAGCTTAAAAACTTACTTTTGTGATGAAAAAAAGAGTTACGATAAGGTTGGTGCCGAAAGAGTTTTCCATGAAAGTGAACAAATCAAGTGCATCCAAGTAGGAGAAATTATTGTAAAATCGTCTCTTATTGACGTATAGTAGTATGCTATTTGCAGATCACTGCAATTCTTTCGAAATCAATCCTTCGAGTTTTAAAGCATTGCACAAGTTTCTACTATGTTGAGATTGATTTACACCCTCATAACGAAATTAAACAAGCATCTCAGCGTCTAAAAAAAAAGATCATTCGCTAATTGTAACGTTCATTTTCGTCGGTACAGTAAGAAATTAAGTCGAAGTGTGGGCGATGTTCGATGGCCATTTTTATACTAAGAACAAATTTTATCAACTATAAATCTATTGATACTCTCTTGAACTTGTGCTATTTCGATAAACGATCGCAGCGCAAATCTGTAGGATGAGACCTGAGTCAACAGTAAAATTTTCAATGCTCGACTTAACTGAAATACTAACGTTAGTATATGTTGAGTTCCTAATCGGCTAGTGGCAAATAAAGCATTTCTTTCATAACTGATAAACCAATACACCGGTCTAACAGAAAAAATTGTCTGAAATGCTGGGTAAAACGCCGCAATTACACATAATGGGGAGAGGAGGCTGAGATGCCAAAATTTGTTTCTTTAAATACTATGACTGAACACCATCTAGAAGAATGACACCACGCCGCGCATAAATGAGCCTAAGACTAGTCAAAGTGATAACGTACAAGCGCTTTAAACCGGCGGGATTTTTTGCTGCAGACGAGTCATGTTAGTTAGAAATGAAAAGAGAGGTGGCATAAGCAAGAATTCGTCCGACGTGAAACTCACCTCTGTTTGAAAGCCGACGAATGAAAGGCTACATTTAAGCCGAAATAAAAATGCGAACGAAATGAATGTACAGCATGAAATTCCCCTATTCCATACTTTTACGTGTGCACAGCCGTCTAAGCAGCATTGCATTCAATGTTCTAGTCACTAGCGAAGCCAACATTTCAGTTTGGGAGGAGAGCGGAACAGCCCACCTCGGTATTTCGAAGAAATCGCTATTAGATCGGATCACTATAAGAAATAAATGATACGAGAATTTTTCCATGTAATATTGCTAAATGATATTTCATGATTAACTCGAAATTTCGGAGACAAGAATTCTCCTTGATCTGTCACCTTTACATCATTAGCTGCAACCTTGGCTGTGACTAAGGTACCGCATGGGAAGGTGGTGAGGTGTGGGAAAGTAGTGGAAGAGAGAAACTACCGTTCTGCACGAAATCTGGGTAAATGATGTTGCGGCCTGAATGGTGAACGGCGAATTAAGCATTTCGCCTACGAAAAGCTTTATGCAATCGACGAATGTGCCATATTGCAACGAGATGCAATTAGTCTTACCTCGGATTCCGACCTTGTAAAAGAATGTGGCTTAAATGGGAAAAAAAAAGAGAATATGACAATTTCCTTGAACCGTTTCCGAACTATATTCACTTCAAAATACTAACAATGCAAAAGAAAACGAATTAAGTTCAAATGGACATCCATTCTCAGGTGAATTCAGAAAAATTCAATATGAGGTCCACTTAAAGTATTCTTTGTGAATTCATTTGCATCTATGACAATATAGTAATAATTAGTAATCAATGAAATCTAAGGATAGTAGTCATCAGATATAGCTATGCCCGGTTTTTAGTTTTATATCCTCACTTAATGCATCCGTTCGGTGAACATTCTGGAAAACACAATCACTGCTTTATGGGTAAATGTGAGTCAGTATGGGACTCATTTATTTAACAAGTTTGCCTCAATTTAAAGCCGATCCCAAATAGGTGAGGTGGGAATCGACCCCAAATAGAATCTACATCGAATCAAAGGGAAAACGCCTAAATGGCCAACAGTATGATATGCGAGCTTCAGGAACGTCGATGAGCGCGTCTACTCGGCGGATGGCTGTTTACAGTAGTTTATGTGCAAGTGAAAAGACCAAATGGGGTTGCGGCGCGCAACAATTCATTTGCCGAGTTTACGCAGCGTTTTGTCGACAAAGCAGCGGGGTGCCCCTCACGAATGTTGCAATCGTTCGCCGCAGGAGCCAGCCTTTGCGCCATTCGGCTGCCATGCGATTGCCACCGTAGTGTAGCGAATCATGGACTCATTCACAACAAAACAAACAAACATCACCAGTAACAACACCTGTAATAAGCACTCCAACAGGTAACAGTATTACAGGTAGTCGATCCTAAACGCTCTAAGTGTGCATTTACCCTAAGCGGGTCCACTCTGCTCTTAAAGAAGAGTAAGTAATTATTAGCGATGCGAAACTAGGCTCTCGAAGTTACCAGTTCTATGTTTTCGATTCTCAATGAAGCGTAATACTCATCGTCCGAGTAAAACTTTATAAAATGGATGTATACAGTAAAAGTGCTTACTTCATCGAATTTAAACTCATTCTCATCAGTCGATAGGTTTTGTTCGCGTCACACCTCTCTCAGTAATTCACCAGTCACACTTTTCCCAGAGGGTACCATGGTAAGACATATGCCTTGCTATCTGCCTTAAATTATCTATCAAAGAAATACATGTTTATGTGAACGTAGGCGTCTATATGTGCAGTTGCCGGTGTGGAAGGAGGGGGAGGGGGGGGGACGGGGTGTCCAGCAACAGTAAAGGCTTAATTTGAACAAAATTCAGCCCACTGAAGTTTGAACATAAAAACTGCTGGGAGCTGTTAACTGGAGGATTCTAGAAATGAAATAGGGGTGAAGGGTTTCGTCCATATGATTATTTATTGTCCCTTTTTTAGTAATGTTGAAGACCATGCTATATACGAGACATGGATAATAGAAGGATTTTAGTGTATTTTATGATGTTTTGAAGACAGAGCTGAGTCATTAGATTCAGAATTCAAGCGAAATTTTGGCGTTGTTTGAAGCAACAATCTATTCATGCTTTTTCACATTTTAATGCAGCCAAGGTGGGTGTGACTGAAGCACATGCTCGAAGAAGTGTGGAAGTCAAGTTGAGGTCTTCATTGGGTGTACAATTGTAAAGGGTGTGAATGTGGACAGCGTGTTGCTCGTTACGGTAGATTTGATGGATGGGACAGCTGATAAGAGGAGGCACGGATGGACGTGATGAATAAGTCTTTATGTGGGACAATGAGAAGTGCGAGGGTCGAGTGCTTTTGCGCTAACGATACCCACATCACGTGTCACCTCGATGATGTCCTCTCACCCCTCCCCTCCATTGTCTTCGTCAATTCAACGCCATCACCCCTCAATAGAGCCATTCAAAATCGCTCCACTGCTAGAGGTCTCGCTATGGCCCAATTCTTAGCTTCGCTCCCCATTTGAAAGTCATCCCTAATTGGCATTTTCTCTACTCATTCCCAAAACTCTCGAAATTTCTTCTAGCTATGAATTAAATCCTCTTCCTCTCTGTATGACTTCAAAAACACAAATAGCACGCATTGAGCCCTCAATTAGAACATTAAATACCCATTTTTAGTGACTATAGTGATGATTAACGTGGTGAAATTGCAAGCCACATATTCAACTCAAAAGCATGAAATTGAAATAATAAAGACAATCGGCGAAATAGAAACTTTCGTGTCTCATAAATGTTCGTTAGTCGCGATTGGTTAATTTCTTTCTTTTTTTTTGTTTGAAATTCTATTGTCTAAGCAGCTGGCCGACGGTAAATAGCAAAAGCGCACAAATGAAAATGCGAAATACTGCCAGTATTTCAAAAGAAAAAAAAGGAGTGTTTAATGCGATTATAGCACTCATTATTAAACAGTTATTCCTGCAATTCATTCGGGTCAGCTAGATGGTTCTAAAAATAATGAAATCGTCGAATATGATGTACATAACCAAATTCATAAATGTTTGTCCCACGAGACATAAAATGGAGACGGTCAGCGATCGGCGTAATCGCAGATGCGAGAGAGGAAGTGAACAAACTACGGTTGTGAGAAGGTGAACAGGCTGCCGGGAAAAACAATATTGATGTGTCGATTTTGAATGAAATCGCAACAAGCTAAGTAAAAGAATGCAACGTTGTAGCCTAAAAGTGTGCCATAGTTGCGCAACATTCATAGCGCTTCAAACTCGTCGAATACCCAACGCGACATATTATTTATCATTATAGTTTGTCCCCAGTCTCATGTCGCTAGAGGAAGTGATGAAAAGGAAGCCTGTGCTCAGATTTGAGCACAGTACAGCGGCGGAATGCCACGATGACGGGTGTTTGATCGGCTTTTGAGACGAATTAGCGCTCTCGGGTGGTATTTGTGAAGAGGTGGCGAACGGCTGCCGAACCACCACCGATCAACACACCGTTTTCCCATGTGAACGCAATCACACGCAAGCATGCTCTTCAGTGGGAATGGGCCCTCTTCGCGGATTTGAACTCTGACCGTGAAACGTGTCTGTGTGCAAATCCCTCTTTTGAACACACTTAAAAACATCAAAAGAAATGCCGCATCCCCTCTTCGCAACATCTTGTGCTTTAGTGTCGATACTTTTTGAAGATAGCACGCCTCTTTTTGACCTTTGAAGCAGGATTTATAAAGTTTTGAAATAACAGGACATTGTGGAACTGGAAGGGAAGGAGAGCATTATTTTTACTGACAGATGAGTAAGGAAAGAAATTCGCGACGCATTTAAAGAATTCGAGTTAAAACAGGAAAGGCTCCGAGCAGGTTCCACTTCGCTTCCACAAATCACTCTTTTTAGCTCCGCTAATGCTCATTTATCGAAAATTCGAATTTACTGCAGAGGAATACTGCTGTGACAAATGACAAATTCATTGGTTATCATATACTGAGAAGTCCTTTCTTCTGTAACTATTGAGGTAGTTCTAAGAGCGATAAATTGTGTTGTTGTCACAAACAAAACCACAATATGCTGAGACGTTAAACCCAACAATGCGGTATGAGACCGTTTATAATAGTGAATCCAACAGACTAAAGAGCACAACCTGAGGTGGCAGTTCGAGCCTTGCTGAGAAAAGGCTCCCTTTATTGTTGGAACTATGCTCCCTCAATTTAGGCCGTGCTACTTGGCCTTATCAAAGATTATAAGATAATATATTATCTCGAATAAAATTTTGACGGTTACAAATCTCCTAAAATATTTTGAGAGAATTTTACTGAAGTGGGAATTCATCGAGTGAAGTAGACTTATTTTGTCCCAAAAATAGAAGTGAACTCGTTGAGTTCGAGGGTTTACTTGAGGTGCCACGGTATGTAAAAAGAGATAAATGAAAGCGTCTAACGCCATATTATTATTTCTAACTATGTAGAATTTTTTCTTGAATGTGGCCAATTTGCCAGGAAAATAATTGGATGGTTTAAATTCACGAGTGACATAAAATTGATTAGAAAACTGTAACTGGAACAAAAGTTTCAATTCGACGATAAGTTTGCAACATTACTTCAACATGATCATTAAAAAAAGGGTCATCGCGGCAAACTGAGGCAATACTGTAGTAGGTAAATGCTAGGCTATCTACTAGCATTCCCCTCCCCAGACAAAAATCTCGTGGGGAGTCAATATGAAATAGCGCACTTGTGACAGCTGCATGATCTATGCGATGCTTACGGACGGGTTCCCATCCGTAAAAGTCTTCCTTCTTAGCTACGCAACTCTGACACGGATTCAGTTGGTTAGGAAAAAAATTTTTGCTAGTTGCCCATCAAGGTTGACCACAGCTATCATATCCGTCGCAGAAATCATCACGTAAAGATATTAACTCCCATATTATGAGTTGCTAATGAGTTCACTTTCCTTCCGCTTACTAAAAACCTTCTAAAGCTCCATAAAATCCTACAAAAGCCTTAGCGAAAAACTAGAATTTTACATTCTAAAAAATCGGAGAATATAAAAAATTAGTCGATTTAGCTTAGCTTCTACAATCAAGTAAGATGTCAACAATTTCATTAGTTGACGCTGGTCAAATTAGCGATAAAATCTGAAATAATACTAAAACGCCAAAAAAAATTTCACGTGACGAATTTGCTATGAAAAAAAAAAAACTTCCAATATTTTTCATTGTCATTTTTCTATAGAAGAGAAATATATCGTCGAGAAATAAGGTGAAATATTGACGCGAGTTATACCTGCAATAACAACTATGCAAATTCATATTAAATTTTAAAGTTTGATCGTTATGAATATTCTCTTCAATTATCAAATCATTTCAATGAGAATGCAGTAATAAATAAAGTCAAAATATAAGAAAAACTTATAATCTTATAAGGCAAAATCTTATAATCAAGCATAATAATGATGCGCAGCATATGAAATTCGACCGCACATTGATAAATTTTTCACATACTAGCTAACACCATAAAGCAGCTTATGAGGAAGTGATGAAATATTTGGTGAAAAATTCTTGAAATTTTCGATCCTTTATAAAAATTTTTTTCATTAGTAACTTAGCTGTAGATACAGTTTATGCGATTAATAGCAAAACAATAAGTATTTCAATGGATCATTGCGAGTGAACAGAAGCATGATTCTGATTTTTGAAGAGTTTCCTCTTTTTTTCTTTTTTTTGATAGCGTAAAGAGGTAACTCAAAACTTATCATCTAATTCAAAAATTATTTCAAGTATATTCCCCATTGTCTTTTGAATGAAACCTTTTATATTTTCTCAAGCAATGTGGATAAAATAATAAAATTACGTATTACTTTCACTTGAAAAGAAAAATTTTAATAACAAAAACATGTTAGCATGAATTTTGACGAATAATTCCGATAGGATATAATATGCCATAAAGATATTGCTATTGAATCAAGAAAAAGCAAAAATAGCATTATTATTTCAAGTTATTTTTTAAGAATTGTCTAATATACCTGCAATAAGAAAGAAAACTGACGAATTACGTTCATGAAATTGTCTAGAAACATTATAATGGCTCAATTTGCACATTTCTATGGATCGTAATTCAGCTCAATTTTGAGGTAAATGAGAAATTGAAGTAAACGAGAAATTACGATGGAAAAAAAAAACTGCCTTATGTGACGCTAAATTTCCGCAAAACTTTTTCATTTATCTACGGTGATTGATTGCGGGAAAATGTTTGGTAAATAAAT
Source organism: Ascaris suum (assembly GCA_013433145.1). Taxonomy (NCBI): domain Eukaryota; kingdom Metazoa; phylum Nematoda; class Chromadorea; order Rhabditida; family Ascarididae; genus Ascaris; species Ascaris suum. The sequence goes on along the minus strand of CM024191.1, from coordinate 4,900,661 downwards.
TCAACTGTGCACAATGATTAAACAAGACTGTGCAAGCTAATAAGCACATTATGCAATAATTTAAGAATCCGTTTTTTTTTTTCAGGTCACTATAAGTGAAGTCAACGAAACATAGCAATAATTACGAGTATTTCCTTAGAAAAATGTGATGAGTTTCGAAAGCGCAAAAATTACGCTAAATTTGCTTTTTCATCGCACTAACCATCTACTTGCCTGACTAGCGACATACTGAAGATAAAGAGTCTCGATCGTCCCCTCAAGGTAATCTCTTTAAATTTCGCCCTAATGATCACGATTTGTTCATAAACTCAGCAAAAGTAATTCAAAGTTGTAATTTCTAGCTCAAAACGGTTTCATGCGCGTGAATTAGCATTTATATATGTTTGAAGAAGCAAAATGCAGTACTCTTTGTTCGAGTTCATGCGTAATAGTTTCAAACGGCGCAGATGTGCGATCGGCTATAGAATGGAAACGCCTCAAGTGCAGGAAGCTGACATCAATGTGCATGAAAGGGATGCAGGGAAAGGGGGGTACGGAAAGGGGAAACAACACCGATGGGAAGTGTTTTTAGCATTCGTTTCACATCGCTTCGTAGTCTTTGTTCGCCAACGGCACACACTGCATAAAGCGCAAGCAACAAGCATGCGCGTCGAATAACGCGCATGATACGCCGCGCAAGCTACGAAACATTGCTGCACCAGCCGCTGATGCAGCATCTTCTACCAGATGAAACACAAAAATGCTAGGTGTGGAAAAACTCACGATTAAAATGCTAGGTGCGCTAAGCAATATTGAGGTATTCCCTTCACGTTCCAAGTCAACTAAAAGAGTCAATTTCTCACACACTCCCAATTGCGTGATACTTCACTCTGCGAAGGGGATTAAACGAAAATTGCCCTTACTAGCACTCACATGTCGTTTGCTTTTCAGATTCGCTCAATAGAGTCTTATTTCAGTTAATGCAAGCATATTCAGCTTTTTACATGAAGAGCAGAACAAAATTTTTCGAAATCGAGGTAATATAGTCCAAATAATGGGAGGGAGCCAGGATGGTTAATGCTCATCGAAAATGTTTCATTACAAAAGCGCCAAGACAGCACATTATTTCGGATAGAAAAACTCTTATGTAGGTCGTTATAGCATTTTTTTTTCACAACGAATGTAAAACTTCGCAAAAGGCGATTTGTTGTTTGTATGCTGTGCCACTATGCTATAACGATATGATCGGAATTGTTTAGTAGGTGCATCGCGAGGCAACTAGCTTATAAATAAAATGGCGACGATGCATTTCGCACATTGTCTCATAATCGAAAAAGTTTTCAAAAATTTTCATAACACAGAGCATCTAGTTATTGAAGTGCACGAAATACCTCTAAACGTCGCCCCAGAAAATGCGGAATATAGAGCTATTCAGAATAGCTAGAGGGATATCCAAGAAAGTGCAGGAAATGTGGAGATATAATGCCTATAAAGTGATGAAAGTACAGGGTTTAACGAAAATCTCTCTTTTTTTGTCAAGGAAGAATGCAAATAAGAAATATCTTCTCAAAAAAAAGCATCTATCATTCATCTTTAAGCATTATGTGGTAGAGCAAGTATGAAAATGTTAAAACATTTCTCTAGAATGAAAAACGATATTATTGTGGTGTTTATGGAAGAAAACGTGCAAGAATTTTATGAAGTAAATTTTTTTTAAAAATGGAGCTAACATATAGGAAATGATTTCTTCAAGGTTTTTTTTTCAAAGGAATATGACTGGGAAAGTTCCTAAAGTTATGAATTTAATGAGATTTTTGTTGTTTTGATGATTTGTACCAAGCATCTTTCATGCGAACTATTCTCTAAATTTGGCAGCACTTTAAAACTTTATACTTATTAAAATACGCGACGCTTATTCAATCGTCTTCAGTATTAATTTCATCATTTCATTGGTTCATAGTATACGGCTCTGCGCATTGGATATGTCAGCATTCCTTATATACGCCTCAAAATTGAGCAAACTATATGGGGAAAAAGAACGAATTTGTGCTTTTAATGAGCGATAAAAACGAAGCGAAACCATGATGAGGGTGACTGAAGCAGATAACACTAAGGACATCGCTAATAAACTCATAACTTATAAATAATGCATTTTCACTGAGCGTGATTATAGCACTTTGAGGAATTATTTTCAGCGTCAAGTCAATAGGTTGAATTCTTCCTATTTGAAAAAGAAGCGACAAATTTTGGAATAAATCCAAATTTAATTTAATGTTCAGATGCATTTATGTTACTCTTCGATCATTGCTTTATTTAATGTAATTTTACTTAGCAAAAATTCCGTTTGTCATATGCACTAAGCGGATATTTGCTATGCATTTTGATCCTATCACTCATATAATTATATCTGTATTACTTCATTTTTGAATTTTTTTTCAATCAGATGTTTGCACCGAATGAGATAAAACCAATAGAATGATAGTCAACAATAATGATATTCGCATTTACGATGAATAAAGTTTGTGGAATTTTTGTTTTACTAGTAAGAAACAGACGAACAATTCGGCGAAATGTTTCAACCAAATCAAAGAATCCTTTATATTCTCAAGCATTAAGTTAATGATTTCCTTTGCCAACAAAAACAAACTGTTAAAAAACTTGACAAAAGTGAGTTGTAAAATTATTGAAAATGAAATGTTGAATGATTGTTTAATTCGATAAGATGCTGATTTTTCCTATTATTTTCATAATTTTTTTTTCGCTTGCAAAAACAACGTAATAAATAACTGATCGTTTAAAAAATATTCCCATAAGGAGCGCAAATTTTCAAAGCTAAAGAAGTGTAATCTACTATTAGAGCATTTGCAATCCTTAGCTATAGACTGATCACTTTTTTTTTGATACTTACAAATCCACGTGAAGTTTATTATCGTTTTGTAAAAGTTAATGATAATTGCTATGAGGAACTGAGCCAAATAAAATGAGTCGACAAAGTGGATTTGTTTTAGGAGAAAAATTTCTAAAAAACACTTTTTTTGAGAGAGAGAGAGAGAGAGAGAGGAGGGGCGAAACAATAGAAATTCATACGACAACTTCCGTAAATTTCGTAAATTTTATGGATTTCTATGAATTTTTGTTTATAGGAAAAGGTTCCGCAGGATTTTTCAACTAGACAAATTAGTGTTATTTGTTCAAGCATTGTTTTTTTTTTCTCAAATTATTTTACTTTAAACAGAAATTTAATAGTTGAAGTAAAGCATCGCGATTGTAACCTCATGAAATAAGTTGAAATTTTCTTCAGCAAATCATCGTATGCCGAAAGCTTTAGATGCGTTTAATAAAGAAGAAACGTGATGCTCATCGTTGTAAGAAATCAGTCTCTTAGTATATCATAAACATCTGCAGTTCATCAGTGGTGTTATCAGCGCTTTTTTTTTTGAGGGAAATTGTTGAACTGCATGCAAAGAAATGACTAGTTGAAAAAAAAAATCAGCACATATTTATCACACATTTGGTCACAGCAAAAGATGGTGAAAAAAAAATAGATCAGCTCAAAGAAAGAAAAATAAATAATCATGATAATAATAATAATAATAATAATTCATGACTGTAGCGATCAGTTATAAACAAACGTATCTTGTGGATAAGCGCTCGGATGAACAAGCAGCTCCTGGCCATATTGAGGTGTCATGCGTTTCTCCTTTTGCCTGCGATTGCAGAACCATACCCTGACGACTTCCTTCTCGAGTTGCAGTTCGACGGCTACTTGTGCAATCTCTTGCGCGTTCGGCTTGGGATTCTTTTGGAAGTGATATTCGAGTCGACTCTTCACCTGAACTTCGATTGAGGTGCGCTTTTTTCGCTTTCGACCGCCCTGACCGGTCATCTTCTCGAACGCACTGTTCGGCGAAGAGCTTGTCGAATCTGCCTCTTCAAGCCATTTGTATAAGAGAGGCTTTAATTTACACATGTTCTTGAAGCTTAGTTGCAGTGCTTCAAACCGACAAATAGTTGTCTGACTGAATACATTCCCGTATAGAGTACCCAGTGCAAGGCCGACGTCAGCTTGAGTATAGCCAAGCTTGATTCTGCGCTGCTTAAAGGTCTTTGCAAACGCTTCGAGATCTTCAGAGCATGTGGAATCCGAGTCGTCAGGTAGTTGAGTAGACGAGAGCGCAATGTCCTCTTGCGAGAATGTGTAAGGCCATGAGGACGGCGCGGCTGATAGTCGCTGAATGACATCAGGTCGTTCTGGTTCGGCTTTCATTTCAATTGGAGGCGGCGGCGGCGCCATTACTGCCGTCTGCTGCAGTTGCTGATGAATATGCGCATGATGATGGTACGACCATTCCGGCTGCGGAGGGAACAATAACTGGAAGGGGGCTGACGGTGGGGGATACTGGACAGGTTGCGGTGCCGGAGGCCATCGCTCTCCGAGATCCTGGAATGCCTCACAGGTAGGCTTAATTACCTGCGTATAATTCGCCTCTTCGGGCGCTGAAAACGCCGACGACAACATCGCACATTGGCGGGTGTTGGCGATGCTGCATAGAAGAGTGAGAGAGCGCCGTGTGCGGCTCGTGGAACGTTGATTGGCGATTGCCTCCTGGCGCCACGCCCACTCCACTCCAGCTCCCCGCACTGAATCAGACGTGCTCGTTTTGGGTTCCTCCATCTTTCCCTCAGTGCCCCTCTTTCCAGGCTCGTCAGCACCGAATCACCCATTCGAGCCACTTTTTGCTCGAGCGTCATCGATGCGCGTCGAGTTGAAACAAATAATTTTTTTTTCCAGTTGAAGCAGGATTTTTTGGATATTTTCTGGAACCAGCGGCGATGATATCGTGCCATTTAATTCATAAATAACCATTATTATTAGCACAGTGAGAAATATAATATGAATGAATTAAGGCATGAGTCAAACTATAAATGAGGGAATTGAAATCAATACTCAAAATGAAACAAGACACCTTGCTGATGGGAAGCGGTTAAACAAAAGAAATACCTACCGTGCCAAGAAGTGGTGCCAACACATAATTGTATCTCTGATGCATAATTCATCGAGTGTGAACGAAAAAAAAAACATCAACGCTCGTGATCATTGAACCTAACGGCCCTCTTCGAACGACGCCAAAATGCATCACACGAATCTGCTTATTGTCGTCTTAAAAATACCGATTACCCCTAGCGAGTAGTTCGAGTGCTGCCACCCTTTAAATCTTCTTACTAATATGAATATTATCTGTTGACCGCAGATGGTGATTATATTTATAGAAACTGCAAACGCTGGAATGATAAACGAAAAAGCAATACTCAATCTGAAGCGTATAATGCTTCATGAAAGTACTCATAAAAACGATCAAAACGTCATCATTAATCCTGTTAGGGAAAAAGTGATTTAGATTCAGTAGGAAAAACCAAACTTTGCATAGTAATAAGCATATCAAAATTGCAGTCAAAAATCATTTGAATAACGCTGAAAACTATGAATTCTAATCTTGTTATTGCAAAGAGACTGCAAAAGAGGGACAAGGGGACTTTATTTTCTCAAAGATCGTTTCCGTGATAATAAAGACACGAATAATTGAACGTTTCATTGAAAGCATAACCTCCTTAAACACATCGGTATTGGGTGGCAAAATATAATTATATGCACAGTATCATATGAATCTCTCAACGTTGGTGTAAATATAGTAACGAGGGGCGTGAAGAGTGGGGGGGGGGGGGGGGGGGGGGAGGGGAGGGGAAGGATCAGCTGTTTCGGCTATGCTACAAGCATTCTTGTTGCAATTTTCATGCATAATTAATGCAACGACTATTTTATCCATTGTAATAACTCTCGAATTGAACCTCAAACTTAGACTCGAAAATTTTCAACAGTTTTAAATTCTCCCTGCAAAAAAAAAACGCTCTTAATTTGAAAATTTTCCTTCACATTGCAATTATTTATCGTAATTCTCATAATGATTTTAAACTCAGCTCACATATAAAATGTATATGAGAAAAATTTTGTGAAATGCTCAGCCAAATGAACGTTATACTGAGAAAAATGAAATTAAAGTATGAGCAATTGTACAACGAAGCGGCGTATTGTTTCATTTAACTTTTTCGAGATTTCATTTCAGAAATTCTTCAGAATCTTTCATATATATATATATATATATATATATATATATATATATATATATATATATATATATATATATATATATATATATATATATATATATATATATATATATATATATATATATATATATATATATATATATATATATATGATATGATTGTCACAATTTTCTTGATAAATCTGATGTATACGTGCAAAAGAAAAAAAAGAGTGCATGTGATTATTTTAAGAAAAAAAACAGCATTGAAAAGTAGCATTTATAGATCTATGCGCGAAAGGGCCACCTGGAAAAAATTTTTCGCGAATTTTGAAGTTTTTTTTTCCTGCTAGTTTTTTTTTCACGGGGATTTTCTGAAAACGTGCTCAATCGATCCGACTGAATAGGCAAAAGGATAGTGATTCAATATTTCACTGTTCGATACGCTACAATATCGTATTGTTGAAAATGTTTTCTGGATGTTCGCCTCATCAAGGCCTCATGTATCAGTCAGACTTTACTCTCTCCCTTAGACGATATTTGCCTCACCTCATCTCAAAATTCTGGACCCTTGATAGCCTAAATTTACCTTTGGCTTCAAACGAAATTTAATGTGCCGCTGTGAGAACAAGACGTCACCAACAGTTAAATTTCGCCTCCGAACTTCGGCCACTTTCCACCAGCCCCTTCCCATCTTGTTTACATACGGCGCATAAGTCTTAATAGCCTTTGGTTTCCATGATGTGATCGTAGAAAACAATTTCTAAAATGAATTCATCGGCATAACTTCGGTGTATTTTTAGGTTTATTTTTTGTTGTTGAAAACGCAACTAAGAAGGCAAAATTAGCAGTATATATTCTGTGGGGAGGAAAGAAAAGAGTACGAAAATGTTATGATCCCATTTGAGCAATTGCTGCTTCTTTGCTCGCCTTAGAAACTTATTATCGCTCATGAGGGTTTTTTGAAGAAAGATGCTTTCATTAAGGCTCTTTTTTTTTGTGATGACAGAAATCCCCACAAGATTGATTAACGGAAAGCTAGCATCCGGCCATTGCTTTGATTATTATCGCGCCTTATTCACACCAATGTCGGCATGGAATATAGTTGTAAACACCATTGTAACAATATCACATATTTCTGCAAACATACCTTGCATGGTTCAAACCCCGCGGAATAATGCGCTAAATTTCACAAATAAAAAATGCTCAAAAATATTAAGATTTAAATCTAATTAAGTGAAACTTTCCCACTTTTTAGGTGAAATTTATTAGTGGGTATGTCTTCGAAGAAATTTCAAACTACCTTAAATGATACTTCATAGTAAGAACAAGGTAGGTTGTGTCGAATTTTCCTATCCAACAAGTGCTGAATTGAATAATAAAGACACTAAACGCACGAAAGGCGACGCTGTTTGATAGCTAATACCTCGTTGAGAGATCGACAGACACACGTCGCTTCGCTTTCGTTTGCCGCAACACAGCCTCACTAACATCATTAGTAAGGTTTACTCTATTTTAAAATGTTTTAATTTACACTTAAAAGAAAGGCTGAAGGAAACATACGTATATGAAACAAAAAAAAAACGTTTTAATATCGTTTCAAATTTTCTTCGCATCAATGTTGGCAATTTTTGTTCTCAACAAGAAGTGACGGTGAGTGAACGCCTTAAGAGAATCTGCGCAAATTTTTCTCGAAATGATGAGATGTAATTTCTTATGGCAAAAAACAAACTTTATTATGAAAAGGTAAGTGAGGTAAATTGTATATTCTCAATGCAAAGAAACAGAAAATGTCGTAAAAATTTAGCACTCATTTAATGAATGTGTTAATTAGGTTTATTTCTTTCATTTGATGCATCTTTATGATTGCATTATTTATTCCAGTTTTATCATAAATTGTATTCATTTTTGCAAATTATCTAATCAATCTCAGGAAATCCATTACTGACTGTTATTTTTTTAATCAATGAGTCATTTCGTTTTTTTTTTTCATTTTAACGGGGCTCGACGATTGCTTGCGATACTCCTTTCCATTACGAAAATTTCGGCTTTTCAGCCATTTCGAAGCAACTGCAACAAATTTTTGACTTTTACGATATGGAAAGTCAGATTATTTGCTAAGGGAGATATCATTAGCAATTGCCGAGCCAACTTTGAAGAAAAACAAAAATCGAGTGATAAGTAATATGCAATAATTGTTGCGATTTTCACATTTCATTCACATCAATTAAGGTTTTTTTTTTGTGGAAAACATTTCAATGGGAGTTATGCGTTTCCCATTTCATATATTCTTTACTAGTTATATGTTGCGTTTATTGGATATAGTGGATCGAGGTACTGTACAAGAGTTTCGCCTATAAAATCAGCGATTTTATTTCACAACATAGAAAGTTAGAAAAGTTTTTTTCTCGTTGTTTCAGTTTGGAATCATTTTCCCACCTATATTTCTCGAAAGTCCCGGTGTTGTTCCATCTATTGAAAAGCACGGATACAGCTGGTCTATTTTAAAATGGTTATTGCTGAGATTTGATTTTTTTTCACGAAAAAAAAAAACAAGCATGAGAATGTAGGACGTATTGAGAATTTCCCTTGACTTTTTCGCTCTCTATCTATGTTATTTCCCTCTGTCGTTTCCTTTCCACCTTTCTCTTTCAAAATATCGAATAGACAGTATTGCTAAATAGCAGTCAACATTGAGCAGCATTCAAAGTTACGCTTACCTACGTCAAATCTTAAATGGAAATGCGTGCCATAGGTGAGAATAATTTTGATCTGTAGAGCAATTATAAATCATTCATTGATAATTTCGTGATAAATATTATAAAATCTCAATTGCTGATTTCACGATAAATTTCACTGAATCCATCAATCGTTCGGAGTTTTTCACTGAATAAAACTATTTCAACGGAGACAAAAAATGCCCAATTCTAGCCTCATTTACGCTTTTCCCCTTATTCGCTTATTTCATAAAAAGGCTTATAGTGAAATTTCTCTCTATTCAAAAATAAAGAGATAAACGAGTGGATTATAGTGAATATTTTTAAGATGAGATTGTCATTAAAGTCTTCACATATCTTAACGCATTGTCCGCCATGGACCAACTTATATCTGAACAGCTGATGCGCTTCATAGAAGAGTAAGAGCAGTCGCTAAAAGATGTCCAAATTCATGAGCAGAAATTTGTATTCTAGAAGGTGACTATACGCATTATTAGAGTTTCCACTATTCGTATTTTGCTATTTTATAAGCTTGAAATGAAAGTCTTTGACGCAGTAGCAGACCAATCGCTGCATCTGTAAACGCCATCCGATCGTTTGTTGAACACCTTGAATTTATCTCTTCCATAGTTAACTGTCAACGATGATGCGTTGAATGCTCGAATTCAACATTGTAAGAAAAATCGATGAAGTAAAAATGCTTCTGAAGCGATACAAACATTAAAAGATTTTCGAGTTGTGTGCATATCAAGCTCACACTATAGGCTATCATTATTATTCACAAAATAGTGCAACTTAACTACAACTTTGTATGCATGAATTTGATAGTTTGTTTCATTGTGAATTGGGACGCCACGATTGCATATTGGCGGAATGTTCTAGAAACGAGGTCAAGCGGATCTGATACAGCACAAGGATCAACGAAACACCACTTGGAAATGCACCGCCGCACATCACCGAGTCGTTGCTCTTGCGCTGTTTGTAGGCAATGCTGCTCATTTATGTAAAACTTGTTTTGGTTGTTCGCCACAAGTTGAGGAAGGTGGACCGTCATGGAGTTGAGATTCTTCCATCACCTGCATAGAATTCACTACTGCTTTTTTTTCAAGAACTCATTTGCTAGCCACCGTGCTTTTTAGGTGTTGTGGAATTGTGGAATCCTTCGTCGATTGCCTATATGCGTCTATTACTTGAAGATACGCTCAGATGAATTTGCATGCATTTTCAACTAGTTAAACCAGGTCTGGTGCAGGATCAGAATTGTAGAGTGGGGAAAGGGAAACAGCAAATAATAAACAGCATGAGGTGTATAGACCGAGGTCGTGATGTGACTACGGTAGATGAATTGGAGGTTGGCAGTGTTCGAAGTGGAGCCAGGACGGCGGCTTTACGCTCGATGGACGTTGTGGAGGGGCGAGTCGGGAGGCCGAGAGAGAGAGTTGGTGCTAAGAGCGCCTCGAATTACATTTGCATACGTAATCAGCGACGCGAGGCTGCCGCTTGCGCAGGTGATCTCGCGCTCGAGAGCCGCACTGCTGATTGACACTTTGTACAAACGGCCACATTGTGTGGCTATTTTCTACACTACCGTATGCTTAAATGCCTTCACAGCTTATCACTTTGCCTATCTACAACTTGCCACTTATGCTTCAAATTTTTCAAGGTACTTCCCAAACAAGGAGCTTCAACCCCGGACTCATCCAAAGTCAACTCATAGTGCAAAAATGAACTAACTTATTCAGGTTTTTGAGCACTTAGACTAGTTGCTATCGCTTGAGCATTTGTAGTGGTTGGATATGGCGTGGCATAAAACCTTAACCATCGGCCCATCCAAAGACCATATATCCTATCTTTCCACGTTCACCAAGTGACTTTTCTCAGCTGCTTCATAATTGCAAGAATGCGCATCGCAAGCTAAAAAGAAAGGATCGTGGGATCGCTGCTCTTCGGCAAGCTTCAGGTTTCGGCGTGCTGGTAGGTTTGTATTGCTGATGTTTTCTGCCATAGGTCTCATACATACATTCATAATGAGCCGAACTGTTAAAGTATTTTTCCTTTTTTTTTCGCTAGGAAGGGGAAGTTTATTCGCACGAATGTGGGCAGTCGAACGAGTCACTTGTGTGAACTTCGCCGGCAGAATGTTAGATGCATACTCATGAATTTTGCAGCAAACAATTTGCTAGCCACATTCGGAATATAACCGCTATCACACATTTCCCCTTAATGGCGAGACTGTTCTCAATCAGCAGCCGTCTGCATTAGTTCATTAATGAAATTTATTATTCGTATGAAATCGTAAGAATGCTTTAGTTGGGAAGATGATATAAGACAGGAAAGAATAATGTACAAAAGATAGATAATTATATCGGTGGTGAAACATGCAATATGATGTTTACCTTTGCAATTTTCAACTTGTCATATGTATCGAACGTCAAACCCATTACATATATTAACAACTTACTCATGCCAGTATAGAAGTAAACTTGGTAATACACAAATAAACACGGGCAATCCTTCGACTAAAAAGGTCAATACATGTGAAAAAAAAATGCAAATGAAAATGACAGATATGATGGCACAGAAAGACATACTCCCAAATTGCGATAAAGCATTCAATGCACTAGCGAATATACAAAGAAACAGTTTAAGGGAAGCTATTGTGGACAACTCAAGGAAAAAACTATAATGATATTCGATGTGGGTCCAAAGAAAAGCTACAGTTCAATCAAAAGCAGAAGAAAATGAGTTTCGCCACGTCTTCATTGAGGTCTAGAATCTTCCTTTACGTCCAATCGTGATAACAATTCAAGTTTATAAAGATTTAAAACTCACAGAAAATTTTAGAATACGGTGTTGAATATATTGGCAATCGATTAGTGATGACGCATAAAAAACAGCAAATGCAAAGAAAGACAAACAAATTTAATGAAATGAGAAACGAAAAGTTAGGAAAGAGAACGGTAAAGAACCACGGCTAGGGTGGCGAAAAGGTCGTCGCCGATTTAGCTAATTGAATTGCTGCTCAGCGAGGAGCGTCAACAAGTTGTAAGTTTTGAGTGGAATTGAATAAATCGCGCAGATGCGATGGGGTCAATGTGTGCACATAATTGACCCATTGCTGCCACATCGTTCCGTAACGCGCTTTAAGCGACACTTTTGCACGTTGGCGCTGCGGTGATTAAATTAAGCCTCGCTTTATTAAGACGCAATCTGGAGTGGGTCCACTCGCTCAGCCAAAATTGCTCGTGGATTTCCGCTGCGCTTTCCAACTACTCAAACTCACCTCCCCAAACATCATTGTGTGCTTGTGTGTATGTGCGTATGCGTGTCTGTGTGTGTCTGTGTGTACTTGCACCATATTTCGTTGTGCTCTCGTTTCCGGTATGAAATTAGCCGACGTGAAATGTGATCTGTGCACATTCTATTACCAATGCTCACATTGCTCGCGTTCGTGATTTCGGCTCCTCATCGTCTTCTCGAAGCAAACAAATGCGCTCACATAATCGCTAACAACTTTTTCGAAGAATTTTCGTTGTAAGCAAGTCCAACCACCTACACGTAATAATGTCTGAGACGTGCAATAATTTGCAACTCTTGAACAGGCTTTCCATCCTTCGGATCTATTTCACACTTCACTAATGCAAAATTTAAATAATCTGCATAATTTTTTCTTCATTTGCCTTTAAAAAATTGGCATCGTTATTTCGTATACAAATTGATGTTCGCATCTGTTGCTGGCAAAGAAGAGAAAGAAGAAGGTAATCAACAAAAAGTGAATGCGAGATACCCTTCTTAACCTTTAGGTGGTGAGTATATGCTGTGATATTTCTTTTCAAAAATCACTCTGCATGATGGTTAAGGCCTATATCGTGAAATCGTGAAAATTTGGATTTAACCAAGAAATATTACCCAATGCAATGCTTCACATGGTCGATAACAGAGAACATATTACAGAAACGTTCTGTTTTGTTGGGTCTCACAACTGTTAAAAGTCATCGTTGTAATCATTTAAAAAGTAACCTGCTAAGTGAAACTACTCCAACATAGACCTTTCATAGAGTGAATTTCCTATATCCATAGCAGGAATTTTCCAACATTGTCTCATTCCTGAAACGTCGAAATTTAAAGTAAATCAACAGAATTAATCTGACGTTCATATGCTACTATCTATACTTATGAAAAAATGAGGAAAAATGATAATCACCGCTGTTGATTGATTTTAGCGGTAAATAGTGCAGCAATTCTCTATGATGCAATGGCATTCTTCTTTTGGCACCTCAAGATTAGCAGTTATTCATTCACATCAATGAAACCTTTTAAAGATGCTTTTCGGATATTTTCTTACGCCAAAATCAATTCATTCATCTCTCAACGACGAATCACTTCCTAAACTTTTAGGCAATTTCGTCGGTGGTGCATTTTTGAAGTGTTCGCTTTCCAATCCGATAGCAATAATTAAGCATAAGCATATCGGTGATACGAAAATATGCGTCTATATTAGAGGTCTATGACTATCAACGAAATTACACATTTCAATGAGTGCATTCACTACAGAGTAATGATTTTAGCAAAATTTTAAGCATTTCACCTGCAGAAAATTGCATTTTATAATGTAAATACACCTCAAAGTTTTCGATATGCGCTTAACCGTTACATCGATTGAGAAATGGTTTGCTTGGTTTATTCAGTGAGACGTGCGAAAGTGTCTTTCAAGATTCGTGGAAATGCATCAACATTGTGGAATAAAGATAAAAATAAAGGCAGTGAGTATTATCCATTTTTCACAATCGCTAAACCTATATCGCACATACTTTCCAAAATCAGCTAAGACTTTGCAAAATTAGATGAGAGTATGCAAAATTAACTGAATAAATGAGATGCATTACTGCAACGGTGAGCCAACACCGAAATGATGTGGTAGTTATAACAAGCTGCTTTACGTCTTCATTAATCTGTTTCACGTTTAATATAGCTCTTGAATATATACATTCTCAGATACATTGTTAAAATCCTATTGTCTTATAAAATTCTAATTATTGCCAATTATACTTTCTAATCAGCACTTGAAATGGACATAGAAAATTTGTAACACGAGTTGATATCTTTGCTCAGTTTGTGAAACGATGAAAAGCTCCCTTGTCTATGTTCGCATCATGCTTCGTTCAACTTCTCAGCAGGTTATCACTGTTTAACTTGATATGCGTCTGCGTGTGTATGTGTGTATGTGCATCTGTGTCATCTAAACAACAGCGATGATGCAACTGATAGTTGGTTGCATGTGCTACCGATTGGTATGCATTTATGTTGTGTGAGGATAGATACGGTGCGGAAAAGCATCGGAGGCGGCGATCGATCCACCATAAAAGGACGAATACCAACAAAAAGCACTCAGCTGGAAAAGCGGAGCGCGCCGCTATGGGAGACGCAACGCTGTCGTCACGGGGAGTAATAACAATAACATTGATGGTGCTTCATTTGCATATTCATATTGTCGCTGTAAATTGCTGTTCGAAGCCATAGAAGAGCGTTTCAATTTCACACCACTCAATGTATACACTAACAAAAGTTCATCGAGTTATAAAGACGCTCACAAAATTCGTCTAACAAAATGCCTCCTCTTATTAAAATATATCACCTAGTACCAACGAATTTTTTGAGACATCTGGAGTGGTAGGGGGGGGTGGGGGTGAGGGTTGCGCCGAATTTTGGAACTTTCGTACATATTTTAATGGGATTGATAATGGGTTGCAACAAATAATTTAGGTAGAGCTCCAATAAACACGGAATAATTGGATAAAATAATATGCTAGTGGGTGCGTATCCAAATGGCATAGGCGCCTGACTACCGAGCTTGGACTGGGCACCTGGTGCGATTTCGATCCCATTTAGTGGAACAACGGCCTATTAAGCATTAATCACTCACTTGAATTCCGTCATGGCAAAAGACCGTTATTGGTGCTAATTGATAGAGTAAAGAGGAGAGTGGGAATCAATGTCGAAAAGCTGCTAAAAATGCCAACACATCAAAGGGCAGTGTATGTGGGTGTTTTGGATTGAAGGAAGCATTAAACAATGTGTAACGTGAAGCACACAAACAAATCGAATAGCATAAATAGAAAATTGCGACTAGGCAATTTTAACGAAACGAGTTGCAAAAGGAAGCAGTTACGATCGAAAAAAAAAACAAGGAAGAAAAATGAGGCGCACTTTTGCAATGCGTTCCAGCAGAGAAACCAAATTTCATAAGGGGGAGGGATGAGAGTTTAAATCGAGAACATGTGCGTCTTCAATGTTACTCATAAGTTCATCTTAAATCGAATGGACAGACAAGTGGTTAATAGTTAACGGAATATATTATATTAAAGAAATGTGGTATCTAAGTTGTGAAGTTGTCTTAGTTGAGTTTTTTCGGTTATTTCATGTGCCTATGAAAAAAATTGCGTCCGTTAATATTTGTAATCACAATGAGTACGAGTAGTGAAGAAATGAAATATAACAGATTTAATCAAAACGCAGCGATACGTTAGCCAAAGAAAACACTGGAATTACTTGTTTCGTTGATGCCGTTCTATTACTGTAGTAAAAAGTTCAACCATCTGATCTAGAAAATCTTTGAGATTTATGGTTTATCGTATTTAATGAATAGTACTGAACAGCGATGTTTTCAAAATGTCTAAAAAACCTCCTCTAATCTCTTTATTTAAAAAAGAAAAAACTGACTCCCGCATCTGGGAGCAATCGATGGAGAGTACCGCAAACTCTTTTCCTTGCCGACTAATTCAAGGGTCTCGGAAGAGCAATTTTTCCACATGATATTCAACTATTGGCGTATTAGCCGATTTAGCTGCTATCGATCTATATTGCACGTTTGTACCACTACACAGTGGAATATTTCAAATTATTAGCAATCAGACTGGCTCTTAGGGTATAATAGCAATGCACTGTGGAGTTTAATTAGGAAGTAATATTTGAGTTAGAGCGTTTTCCTATGGCTCTCTATAATAATTAGGAATTAAGCAACTAATTTAAAACAGGGATTATGTTTGATAATTTTTTCGCATTTTACAATGAGAGAAGCTGAAAAATTCACATTGACACATGCGACCTCCTTTGAAATGATTCTTCATTTATGCTGTTTCATAGACTTTTATAAACAATTACCACGACGGCGATCCGATGTCGTTGTGTGGGCGCCTTTCTGATAATTTCAACTCATTAGCTATCAAGCGACGGTGATTGTATTCAGCAAATATAACCGATACTTTCAGAAACTCCACTATGGTTTTGGCTGCGCATATCTTTTAAGGGTTACTGATGCATTTGTAAAACTTTGTAGCATAACCTTTTAGGCGCCCACTGCAAAAAAAAAAAAAAAGAAATTTGAGTAATGGGTTGGCCTCATAGACCAAAACACAAAAGAGTACCGATCGTAAATTTCTCACTGATGTGTTTTTCAATTTGTTTTTGAGGATAGCGAACGCTGATTTTAGAAGCATTCGGAAATTCGTTTCTTAAGAGCGAAAATGTGGAAAATTCGATTCGCGCATTAGTTTTCTTCTTTTCAAAGGCCTACACTAGAAACATATGCACTAGGAAATTGCTGAATCCAGTTGAAGACTAGCAACAACATTCCCCATCGATCAACTGTGAACAAAACTTCTATATGCGATTAATTATGGGCACTAGGATCGAGAAAATTGTTAATACACAATGGAAACATTAAACATCCTTTAAAAAGTCTTAGACGTGATCTTATCCTTGAAATAACACATGTCCTTAATGACCCTTAACTTTCCTCACCTTCTCGCTGAAACCTTATCTCACAGGTCTAGTCAGAAAAAAAAAAACATAGGATCGTCACGTGCTGTCTCCGTACGCAGAAGCGATGAATTCGGCTTTCATGTGTCTTTAGCTGCGAATGCTTGATATAGCGGATTGTGAAAATTTCGCATTCAAATTTCATTCGAGGTGTTCAACACCCATCAAGCTTTACGTCGCAAAATATTGTGCTCTACATGTAATCTTGATGAAGCAAACTATAATTATTGCTTTCGTGCTTGATTTTGTCTACGATTGATTTTGTCTACGATTGATTTTGTCTACGATTGATTTTGTCTACGATTGTCTACGATATTTAATTTTCAGTGTCCACTCGATTAATGGACAGTACCATTCGAAGAGAAATGCGATGAAATTTGAAAAAGTTTGCGAATGCCGGCAACCAGAACAGTCGTAATGACCAGTGCATTATTCGTATTGAGTGCGGCTCACACGTATAACTTTTGCTAGCTTTGAGCTTCAAACGCTTCACAAATAAAGCGCCGCTATGTTTAAAAGGCGATAAGCGCGCATTCTCACATCTACCGTATATTATGCAATGAACTCCTTAGTGCAATGTGTTTTATGTTAGAGCGCCGAAGACGGTAGAAAAAAAAATCATCATAATGCTTTATGCCGATGAGTTCCGTATGTCGCTTTTATGAGCACATATACTCGAGCATTGAACCAATCGTGCATACGCCTCTTGAACGACGAGACAATGGAAAATTTATTCATAGCGACATCATACTTAGTTGAGCAGCTTATTGGCGATGAAAATTGCCGCAAGCAATGAATGGCAGCACCTTTTGGGGGTTTTTTGCGTTGAAAATCTTAGAAAAGATGGACAATTGTTGAAAACATCTCAAGACGATTTAAAAGATGTAATGTATTTTTGCTGAAAATCGTTGACGGTTTTAAACGATACGAGGAGTGTTATTGAAATTTGGATGTTGTTTGAAAGGTGCTTAAGGATGTCTATCTAATCGATTCTCAAAGAAATGGATTTTTGGATTTGCGGCATCGACGGAATGAGCTTACTCTTCAAACTCAACTATGAAACAACCAAAGCTTTCCCACTAAAAATAGTACAGGTGGGAAAAAGTACGTGAGAAAAGCAATTGGGGGAACTTTCTAGAATAGTTAACATGATATGCGCTTTTAACGAATTCCTAATAGACATTTCGATAAGCAAAACAGTTAAACAACGTTTTAGTTCGCCCAACAGCTCCAACAAAAAATTCGTTTTTCGCGACCCGACCGGTAAAAAATGAGGATGCTTCTATGCTTCTAAATTGCAAAATGCTTCTAAATTCGCTTGGTAACTATAAGTTAATGTTGAGAGAGCTAGATAACATCTGTTAAAAGCTTGAGTAGTTCTCTGGTTAAGGCTGCCATAAAGGCCAACAGTCACATGTGCGCACATAAAAATACACGGACACATAAACACATACATTCTTTCACACATACATACACACGTACACATACATATACATACACGCATGTACGCGTACATATATACATACATATATATGAAAGCGCAGACGCGATGTCGCCATAATTCGTTTTGCGTTTGCAAAAATGCGTCATAAGCAAAGAAGCATGCCGGCGGAATCGTTGGCGCGATATTCGCTTTTGCAATTCACTGAGGGGGCCAACTAACACAATAAATTATCATCAAGTGATGAGCTCATTTCAACGATCAAGACAGGTTGGAAAATATTTCCATGAAGCTAGTATGACTCGACTTTGTATTCGATACATATGTGCAGTTGATTTTATAAGTGTTACCAATAAGCAATAAATAAGCAAATCTTAAATGACTCGACTCTTCCTAAAAACAGGTTCTTTTGATGTTTCTAATGAAGCCAAGTGAGAATCTAACTGAAGGAAAAATATACGTGCTTGTCGGATCCGTTGAAGTAGCTATAATTCCTTTCGAAGTTGATGGATCATCTATAACGCTACTGGGGAACATCAACATCGTGTAGACCCTATTCACCAAACAACTCGGAGAGTGTGACCTACAGTATGTGGTTAGACTTTTAGCTCCAGTGGTTCTCAAGCTGTGCGCACTGAACAGACAAACAAAAAGATCTCAGATACATAAGCAAGGCGGAATGTTTCCATAATGCGCCCTGCAAATGCGAATTCTCGGAGGAGTCTAAAGACAAATGGATCACCTTCTCGCCAATGCGCTAAACATCTCACCGGAAACTCTTCTGTAGAAATTCATGAGGCCAGTGGAAAAAAAATCCGGCGACATTTAATTATTCATCGTCTCTAAACCATGTTGATAATGAACGTGCAGAAATGATTTGACGTATCGAATGAGTTCTAAATAGTCAACTTAAATCTGCCCATATTATCTATATATGCTTCATAATTTTATATCATTGGAAGAGGAAGCACACAACTCCAAAATATCAAAATTTATTTTTATCTGCAAAGCAATGTGGAAATGATAGCGTTGAAAAGTGTGCAAAATTCAGTAAACGCATAGACAATGGCTTCAAAAAGCGATCAAGAGAAAGGCGTAGTTCTTTCTGAAGTGTTGAATTGCAACGACACAATAACGTCACACAGAAAGTTACTAAAGTTTTCTGCAAAGATAAGCTAGCATCTCTAATTTCGACGCTGTGGTTGGCGGTTAGCGTTGCTCAGCGCCAAGAATTTTTGAACATATTTGTAAGAGATGAGTGTCGATACCGCAGAAGATGATAGCGTAACGATCAAAACATATGAAAATAATTTGCAGCTAAGGAGAATAGCCAACAAGCGAGCTTATAATATGAATTGATGACGCTGACAATGAATGCTATTATATCATGTAGAAAATGACACCGACAACAATACTGACCAAGACATCAGTATAAGTTTCGAAAATTCATATCTCTACCTTCCTCCTGTTTTCGTTCCTCATCGTTGCACGCATAAATGATGAAATTAAAAACAGCTGCCAAAAACCCTCAGAAGCACTCACTAATATCTTCATTGGAGTCATAATCGAAGGAAACGGGCTAAAATGGAATGTGATTTTGAGTTGGGAAATGTGCGAACGGCCGCAGTCGAATGGCGAACGAAGAAATATGAATAGATGAGAATAAATGATAGACGCAGAAAATAGTGAATATTTTAATTGATTATACATGAGTGCATCACAATGAAGCGAAAATGGAAATTATGAGGCGCGCAGTGAAGATGCATTACGAAGAGGGCGCCGACAAACAAACGCCATTTACACATTTTTCCTATTTATTTATGCTCGCATCGGGTTGATAACTCTGAAAGCTTGTCGACAAACTTTGTGACGCCATTCCACTGTTGCAACGTTTCGCTATGGGCACACTCTC
This sequence comes from Ascaris suum, assembly GCA_013433145.1. Classification (NCBI taxonomy): domain Eukaryota; kingdom Metazoa; phylum Nematoda; class Chromadorea; order Rhabditida; family Ascarididae; genus Ascaris; species Ascaris suum. The sequence continues at coordinate 4,880,690 of CM024191.1, read as the reverse complement.
TCAAGCGCTTTTGATCACGACATATCACATCAACAATCTAGTTGTCATCGGTGGTCTTAAAACTTGACCGCCTCTAACCTCGAAAGGTTATCTAGTCGAAAGAAACTAAGATCCAGGCAGCTGAGAGCAGAGGCTGCTCAGGAAGCACGACACTTTGCAATTGAGGCTTGCGAGATTGAATGCTGAAACTTTTCGGATCGGTGCCTTTCGCTCGAACCGTCAAACTGAGATCCGGACGTGCGACTTCCTACGACATCACGACATAATGAAGAGATAATCTGGTCATGGATATGCAGATGGTTTTGAAAGTAGTGAATATTGCGACGGATTGGCGCGAACGAAGTCAGCATCGGAAGGGTGTCGAAGAAAATGTCTCGCCACAATAGAATACCATAATAGAATTCTGGAGATCCAAGGTGCACGTTCCGCAAATAAAGCTCATATTATTTATCGCCCACCACCACCGCTTATACGTTTCTGGAGGTTAAATAGGGCCACAGAATTAGCCAAAAGCTCTCAGTCAGCATTTTCCAGCTCATATATCGAGTTTCGCCGCAATCTTTGCCTCATAAGGAACATTGAACTCCAACACGAGGCAGTTGAGATTGCCTTCTCTCCCTTCCTTCCGCCATCGAAGAACTTTCCCAGATCCACGTTAAGCTTTTTCGATAAAACACCTCTATTACATTTTCCTAAAGGCCTTGTAGGTTTTTCGTTAAAACCACTCAACTCTGAGATATAGCTATGTCTTATCAGATTCTTTTCTCATATAAGAACTTCTCTAGCTTGATTTTTGGATAGCTCAAAATCATAATATTCCTCTTTTCTCCCTGCACCTGTCAATCCTACTGCCCATCAAATTTCTTCCCAATTCTCAATGCAGTGCCGTGGGGACAGCCAGCTTAAAAAAATTGAAGGGGAAACTCATAGACATGAAACCTCAGGTTGCGTTTTTGGAACACATTATGATTGTTCCTTATTGCATAGTCTAGACTGATAACAAAGTCACGAAAATTCATCGTTGAGGAACGGAGATCATAAATGTGATGATTCAACAGCAAAACTGCATGCAAACACTGGTCAGTCAACTGCTTCTACACGCTAAGTTGTATTGAAATCCTCTTTCCTCTCAAGCAGGTAGAAAATTTTGAAAAGTTTCATTCACATTCATTGGTTTGCGAGCTGAAGCCACAGCCACAGAACAAACAGACATATGTATATAGGCAAACCTATGCACGGACACGACGTCGCCAAAATGCTCCTTGCACATGGAAATTTATGCAGGCGCAGGAAATGTTAAGGATGCATAAAAACTACAATCCAAAATAGACCGGCCTATATAGTGATCCAAGCCAGGTTGCGCAAGCAGACATCGCTGCATCACGCAACCTATAAGATGCACATTTTTTAATATTTTCCAACCATTGAAATTGAGAAGAGGAATAGAAGACAACCCCGACCCAGCAGAACTGCCGGAAACCGTGGACGAGGACTCAACAAGAGAGGCAGAAGTAGGAGAGATGATGTGCATGATTCAGTAAAATATTTTAAAGCTGTTGCTCTGCAACGTCAGTATAGAACAATAAGTTCAGGAGTTATCATAATGTTACTAATTGCTGTTCTCTCCGCGTCGCCCTGCCATTCACCTGCGTTCTGCTCCACAGAAGCCTCATTGATGTCGTTTCCCTAATACGCAAAAAAATCATCTCTTTTCTCGATATTGCGTACATTAGACGTGCTGTAAATTATGGACTTCTCGAGCGGCTCCGATTTAGAAAATGTCAGATGATCCTGAATCATTCCGTAGTGTTCAGTTTTCAGTAAACGCCAGCAGACATGTGTTTTCAGTGCGCAACTCATTGAGCCTTAAGATATGCAGTGTTTCTTAAATGTTCCCAACTCCTCACGACCGTTTCATGAGTCAGTTTTTATGGGGGTCGGTCCTCGGTCTTTGAGGGGACCTACCACTTTTTAAAACCTTTAAATGAAAATAGTGTAGCGTCGGATCTGTTGTCGCAGTGTATAATATGCTACGCTAAGACTGTACTGCTGATAACTGCTACTGAAATACAATAACGCCAAACATAAGACAACTCTTCCACCTGGTCAAAGGACTTTTTTTTAGTGACAAACATAAGACATCATTGAGCTCATGAAAATTCCCATGAGGGAGTCCAGAATTGGTCTTGGAAAAGACGTTGGAGAACAACCTTAAGAAGAAGCAATTTAACGGCTGCAGGAGTGGGATTCCTAAAGGGCTTCAAGATGACAGCTCAGTGGACCTAGACAAATGAGAGCGTCAAAGCACGAAGGTGCATCACGCTCGGTGATATTATGAAGTGCAGAATGCCTAGTGCATACACAGCAGCTCACAAGGAAAAACCGTACATGGCTTCATATACATGAATCGTTCAAATTCAAATAAACGAATTGGAAAGTACGCCAAGGATAAAGTTCGGAATCAAGGTGTGTATGAAGTTATAAATGAGTTCTAAGGTATTTATTACTTACACCTTCCGGCGATCCGATCTAACAGTCGCAGTGAACACTAATATTACTTTCTATGCACTGATCTAATCTACGAAAATCAATATGCAAATGCGTTTTCTCAACTTGTTTAAATTGCTGCACTTCTTGCTAAAGAGGTGGTCTAGCATCATTGTTTTTATGGATGCATTAAAGTTTTTGTTCGTGAAATGTTTATTACAAATGATTAATAGTGTATTGTTATCGGTTTTGAAATCGCTCTATCCAAAATTTCTTTTTGATTTTCATCTCATTTGAAAGGAAAATTTCTTTCCCTTTTTTTGCTGGCATTGAGGCACTCTTCAACTTTAATAGTTTTTCTACTTGGCATATAATTTGTCGATTTTAATTCGCCCATTAGGAACTTTCATTTCTTTTTTTTAAAGCATGACTATAGAATGATGAAGTTCGGTTCATTCGACATTGTTGAGAGATTCCATGAATCATTTCCGAGGGGATGGAGGTATTGGTCTGATGAGATCAACTGTGGAGTTCAGTATCAGGTTCGATGTTCTGGGAGGAATTTCTGATAGGTAAAGGAATGAACGGGTAGACCAGACACAATTAGCGGCCATTAGATAGACGATGGCGACTGAAGAATGATGGTCTGGATGCGACGATCGTGAAAATGGATACAGCGGACAAGGCACTAGTGATTTCCATATTTGCTTTGGGGGATTGCTCGTACACTACTATCGTTTTTTTGAAAAGCAGGGGGGAGGGGGGGGGGGGGAGAGATTGGGGAATTCGTTCACACCCTTATCAGGTTGCCACTATATGTTCGTAATGTCTACTAGTTCTGGTTATTGTTGTTGTTGTTGCTGATTTTGGGTTTTTGCGACGTTGGACGCGCTCAGCGGAATCCTGTAGAAGCTACCATGTGAAAGAACTGAGGTGGAAATGCTGAGGCATGCCGATAGCTAAAGTTGTTGACTCCGTTTGCACTTTGTGAGCGTTCATGTGTTCGTCGTTTTTTGATCCATCTACAGTAGTGATTAGGCATCACAGTCGACGCGGAGACGATCAAAATCTTCAACACGTCGGATAATTGTCGATTTTTTTAATCCACCTGTGCTATTGTTTGCGCCAAAACGAATCGTAAAATTAGGCGCTAAAACTTGGAACTCCGCTAAGTGCCCTATTTTTCTCCCGATTTTGCTGCATTCACAATCGTAGGGATTTTCTTAATGTGGCAATAAATTTTGACCTTTGCTAGGAGAGTTTGTTGTTTTCAACATTTCTCTTGTTAAAATGCGATCCGAGAAACAATTTGGCAAATAAAACTTTACCGAGGCACAAACAAATTCATTTTATAGCCAATGTTATGTCGTCTTATAACACATTTAGTAATCAAAGCTTTCGGATGCAATTTCCGGCATACGGTCGCCGATTCGTCTTCGATCGTTCGATCTCGAATATGCTCGAAATTATTGCGACAGTCGCTCTTCTGAGGTGGGAATAGCATATAGAAGTAGGCTTTTATTTCACCTCAGATAAACTTTCTTTTTGAATGATTTCATCATGGTCGAACTTGCCTACTGAACTCATTATGAGACTTTCGAAAGTTTTAACCGCCCGTTAATATTAACACAGAAGAACAACATAATGCCACAGTAATGCATACTTCTTACTTCTAATGAGAGAACATAAAAGCATCAGAAAATGTTGCCTGACCAACGTTGTGAAAAGTTCGTTTTTTCCGTCAACTTTAGTTATCTCATCAAATTTTGAAAACAGTGGTGAAAAGATACAGATGATTGCGTACATATAACAAAGGGATATACAAAGGGGTATTAGGTATGCTCCCCGTTATTACATCTAACAGTGCAAACGTTGGAAAAGTCGGGAAGTAGGAGTGCCTCATTTTATGTAACTTCAGCTTTTGCAAGGAAACAAAAAGTTTCAGGGGTTTAGCATTAAGTTCGGCTACAATCTGTATCGGGACTGAATTTTGTCCTAGATCGACGTTCCTACCTGTGTATTTGTGATGATAACAATTTCATCTCATGAATACCAGTAAAATGCTTCAATCGAGATGTCCAGTTTCAAAGTCGAACGAGCAACGGGCATCAGTATGCATCGGTATACTTGTAGGCTTCTGCTTATCTTAACTTCAAGAGCTCTAAAGCAAACATATAACGTTTATGCGAATAAATCATGAAAAACAAAAGGGTATTCAGGTAGTATAAAAGCGTTGCATCAACAATCTACACTCGTTTGAAGCAATCGACATAGGTTAACAAAGTAGGCCCATATGAGCGTGTGAGAAAAAAACACCAAAAACAATGTGTGAAATTGAAATGTCTATGGCGAAAACGGTTTCTAATGCGAGCAAATTATGGATACGAGTAGTATCACGTGCAGAAGTGCAACATATTGCATTGAGGTGCAACGGGTTTACGTGAATTGGGATCCAACTGCTAAGTTATTCGACACAGCGATTTAAATCCGAAATATTGTTTTAGAAGATTAGACTCTAGAACATTGGGATTGGTTCGGTGATCATAACGATGAAGTATTTGGACGCGTTATGAATGCATTATATTATTGGCCTTAAGAACTGGATGATTTTTCGAGTTTTCCAACCTTCTCTTCTCCGCCCGCCACCTACGTAGATTTCAGAACATTTTGGTTAGAAGGTATGCTGAGTTTGATGAACACAACTCCTCATCAAATAGCCGAAACCATGAATTCGGTTACGCCTTCACATATTTATACAGAAAATTGCAGCCGCCAGAAAAAAAAAAGCTAACGATTATTACCGAATAAACCCTTCCATTGAGGGTACCCCTTCACAATTTTCACAATTCTGGAAGTTCGTCCCCTCCACTCTCTTCAGCACGTTTCATGATATTCATTCTCCAAGCCCACTTATTCATCAAAAGGGGAAACGAGGCGGAAGAGTGATCGGGTATTTAAGGTCGAAATCGTTATGCGACGGTGCAACATATCACAATTCTTTTGAATTTGTAAGTGCGAAAATCCGAATGAAATTTTTATCGCTTTTTTGAAGATATTCTCAAAAAGTGTATTGCTACGCAGCATCATATTTATGCGCATATTTTGTCTACCTATCCGATAATATCTGAAAGAAAATCACAAAAGCTACCTCGATAAAATGATGAAAATAAAATAAATCGATAAAATATGGAATTTGGGAGAAGAGCGCAGCACTTTACTCTTATTGTTAGATAATTTCGCTCGAATTTCAACACGAAATTTTAATGAAATATTGAGTGAGGCTTTGAATATATCCTAATGAGGCATATTGAATGTTGCATTTGCATAAGATGAAGTGATAAAAGATTTTATAAGATGCTTTTCTTATGTGAAATTAAGAAAGCTTTCTCATGTACTATACAACGCACGAGGCTTGAACATGTTTTATAATTCGCTATGGCGATACGGTGAAATGCCGCAAGGACAGCCGCACGTTTAGGCTTTTGGCACAATAATTGACATTTTTTTCAGTGGAATATTCACTTCCCGGTCGTTTCCGCCTCATCCGAATTTACTTATAAATCATCGGATATTTGGAATTTTGGAGGGATGCCGTCAAGAAGTATGGGATCAACGTACATGTATGAGGTGCGTATCAGTTGACGCCGGCCGCCAAATCAGTGCATTATCTAAGCAAAAGCAATTTCTTCCTCTTTAAGATGGGATTTCGTTATTAAATTTTTACTTTATGCTGATAGGATACAATTGTATTTGAGGTAGATTTTGATGTCGACAATATGTAATTGTAACATAGAATCGATTCACTTTTTTTAAACTTATTATTTTCAGTTGTCTTGAAAGGTGAATCACAACGATGTTGTACTTGTAAGTATGTATGTGCTTGTCTGTGTCTGCACTCAAAGTGGAGATCGGCGAGATTGTGACGATGAAATTTAGTGACATAGGTGGTCTTCTTTCGAAGCACTATATACTGCTGTGAAGTGGATGAGTTTTTCGGTGGAAAACCGATACACAACTATTCTTTGCGTTTTTTTTTCTCCTTTCTTTTTTTTTTGCTTTGAGTTCGATTGGTTAGTACGACGATGAAATTGCAAAAGAAAAAAAAAACGAAAAAAACGTGTGCATGCCTGCTCATCATATTTTTTCATTTCATTTACATCAGACTTGAATCATCGAAAGCTTAGTGATTTTTGACGTCTTATATATTTATTGTGCTACAGTAGGACACAATAGAAGTTACAACATCGTTATGTCATGTCACATTCTTCACTTCTCAGTTTATAAGTTAAGCAATAGTGAGTCATGGTTGCTTACTGATCATTGCCCTCTACCGCTCTTAGAAATTCTAAACTTGTAGTTGAATATCCATCAGTAGGAGGGGTAATTCTACTGTTAAGGAATCAGCTGAGGTTGATGTCAAGGATTGCTTTATTAGCTTCTGACTCTTAGGATTGGCTAAATCTTCCTAATCGTATATTTCCTCTTGTGAAAGAATTGAACGTTACGATTCAGTAGGATAAATAAATCTCTCTTATGAGCAGTCATTGTCACTGGAATGAATAATCCAGTAATACTCCAATAATCCACTAATCACTCTATTAGGAAGGGAACAAGCATCAGCCTTAGAAAGGAGAGATCTTGTAACCGTAGATGGTATAGGTTTGCGATACCTTAATAAATGGTCTCCTCAACTTATCTGCTCGTCTACAAAGGGAGCCAAGTTAATGGAATAGCTTCATGCCCTAACGTTATCATCATCTGCCGAAAGTTTCGCATTTGGAATAGCATTCAGTGTTTGGGGTGGAAGCATCGCTACCTGCTAATGACTGCTTTGTATAGTACATGATTTTTGTCTAGTTCCCAGGTGCTCAACTATTTTGATAATGTCTGAGGCCGTCGACTAGTGGTTCATTAGAAGGCTTTTCTTGGCACAGCAGCTGTGTATCATTCAGAGACACAACTGGCCTCGATTTTAGCAACTGAGGTGAAGAAAACGTCGAATGGAAGAAGCGACAAAACGAACCGTGTGGAAGAGCGAATTTGACTAACCTCATATCAGGGAAGAAGCTGAAAATATATATAAGTTTTAAAAAATCAGACTGTTAGGAGAGGTGCGAGGAATGGGAAGGTGGGAGGGGAAGGGAGAGGGGTTCGAAGCATTCACAAAACTTTGCTAAACGATCTGCATCGCATAATATCATGCGATTTCTATATAACAAGCTGATGGATATATTCAAATTTTGCTCGTTTCAGAAATTGAAGACATCGGTTTGAAAATTTCTTTTGCTTATATTCGATGACTTGAAAATAGTGTGGTCTAAACGATATTTCGAATAAATATTGAAGAAAGAAGTGCTACTTTTGTTCTTTAGAAGCTTGGGGATACGATTGATTTCAAGGATAGGGAGAGGTGACTTTTGAGGCAACTAAAACGGTGTCTCATGATGAATTCAATTCGAAATGGATAATATTCAGGAATCATTCCAATAAGATGTATAGAACAAATAGCAAACTATAGAACAAACTGTAAAAAGAACCGGAAGAACAAATAGCATAAACGTTTACCGTTCAGTGCCGTTAACCTGGCACGATCTTTCTACATAATACTGCACCAAATATCATTTAAAAATCTCCCACCATTTCCTCTGCAATCGTAGAATTCAAGAGTGAAGGGAACGGCCATAAAATTAACTTCAACCGTTAAAGCGTCGACAAGAAGAAGTTTCCCTTTAACCTCGCTCCCTTATTTTGGCTTGCTTTTTCAATTTCAAAGACTATATTTCTGAGTATTCCCGCAGCTGTTAGACAACAAAAAAAAAGGTCAACTGGAGAAGTGGATACAATAAAGAAGAATTTTTTGATGCGAGAGTCGTCCAACTAGAATATCCCAAATTATCAGAGCAATTAATTAGGGTGAAAAATCTTACCTGCGGCTTATAATTTTACCAGAGTTCTTTCTATTCTTCGAAAATGGTAGCGTTGAACGTTGCAGCAATCGTAGAAAAAACTACTCTATTAGATCAATAAAACAGATATGAAATTGCACATAGTAAGTCTTCATTTCCCTTTCACCTTGCCCTCCATATTTCCCCCACTTAAAAAGTCCATCTAAATATGTGGCGCACTAAATTTTCAAACAACTTTTTAATTAGGTATTTGATGAGGAATTTATCATACTGACAAGCATTTCCCCTCTCTGTTGTGGAAAGTTTGCTGCTAAATCTAGCAGTTTCCTCTATTTTCGTTTCTGCAGCAAGTCCCTTCCGGCTTTCTTTCTGCATTGCATAGAAGATAATTCACTACATATTGTTAGCGGAGAATGAGAGATAAAAGGTTGAGCCTGTAAAGGGTATGAAGGTTGAGTATGGTATTCATAGAAATTTAAGTATGGACTAGAGAAAGTAGAACGAATTCCTTTTGAAAAAAAAAGGCTGAAATGTCACTTGTAATTCATTAAACTTGTGGGTTTCCCAAATTGTTCAATTAACGCCTATGACAGCGAAGCTTTCCAACTCATAGGAGGGATGTACAAGATTGAGGATCATGCTATGAAGAAGATTAAAAGATTGACATATAGGAGAATAGCGAGAGGAAATTTGAGGATAGGAGAAAAGGAAGAAAGGGAAAAGGCAATCAAGAGCATACTTCTCATTAAGAAATAGCAATGAAACGCCGTTGAATAAGTGGATTCATGATCGTTTTGCAATCGTATTACTTATAAAAGCAAATATGCTTATTATTCATTGCACGCTATTAGTAATTTATTTTTTAGCTAGTGGTCTTTTAATAAACAATTTTAATCAAAATTTCGCTGAAATCACTTCCGATTTCGAATAGAACGAAAGTTTATAATTTTTAGTTTATAATTTTTTTTCACGAAGAATTATAATCGATCATCGAAAAAAAAAGTTTTTAAGCGCGCATCTACAGTTCATCGTATTTGTTGAAGTGTAACATGCCTCCTATCTCCTCTTTTCTTCTAAGTAAGTTCTAGCAAGTAAAACCTTCTCGTTCACACGCCGCGGAAATCCTAATTGCATTATGGATGCTTCCACCTCGGTGATTATGTAAAGCTTTGTAGAAGCTAAACGGTAAAAATTCCTTCCATTGATATGTTCTAATGTCAGCTGTGATGTCTAAGTGCATATTCCTCTATCCTAACATAAAGAAACACTTCGCCAATGAAATAGCCTTTAAGAAACAAGTCTTGTGCTCAGCAAATCAAATATTTTCGGCCCTTAAACGGAAGCCCTTAGCTTGAGCTGAATATCGCATAAAGTTAATGCCCAGGGCTTCACTTTGAATACTTACGGTATCTATCCTCGAAGGAATGGAGATTACAGGTCTAGACTTACTATATAGTGATATCTTAGCGGAAAACAGATGATACGATGCTCGATAGCATGCCCAACTTAGGCTGTTCGATTTGCTCGAAATAGCGAAAAAAACAGTTCACGGATGCTGTAACGGCGACCATCGACAAAGATGGCTACTGGAAGCGAAACACTTCGACCCCGATACTGTGAACGAAGGAAGAGCGGTACTAGCCATGAACGTTGTGTCAGTTGTCGGCTCACGTCTAGACTAGTTGCCGCAAGTTTTCCGTATTATTTACTTTTATGATAAAAAGTTGGAAGCAGTGTGGTTGACTCTATGGAAACGCCCACGCATACGTGCTTGCAACACATACACTAATAGAGCACGTTTGTTGATTTAATACGAAAGTGAACACTGAGCAGGTAAAGCAACTAGAAGTAAAGATTAGTCGAAAAGAAGCATTAAATGAGTAGATGGTATGTATTGTTTGCTCAACGCAAATTTGCTTTGGAACAACGCACAACGATCTCGACAATGTTGCAACAAATAACGCATCTCGGCTGCTATAAATGCGCTCGCAACCATGCTTTCCTCACAGTTAGCTGAGCGTTTCGTCAATCCAGATGTACAGCATCGCCTTCTACCTTCTCCTAGCCTCAACCAGCTATTCGGTGGTTAGCTTTTACAATTTTATCAAATCCTTTAAGTTTAGATATTTCGATAATTCATAAAAGTTATTACCTCATCCTCTTTTATCAAAAATGGGATGATGCCATATCCTTAAATCTCCCAAAGCTACTGAATTATTCGTCTTTCAAGAATAAGCGTGCTAGTATAACCCTTCAGTTGCAATTTTCCCTTCAAAACATCCTAAAACTGCAATTTCTAAAACGCTTCGAGCGTACTCGATAATTCCACCACTTTCTATAGGTATGGTTATTTGTTTTCTTGTATGAGTAACTAGGTATAGCGTTCAAAACGATGTAGCCACTAATGTATGCTGTCGAAATCGTTTGATAATGATAAAGCCTAGAAGTTCTTTGAAGTTATAGAATTTTCTACAGATATTAGGAAATGAATAAATTGCTATCTACCTGTTTTGATTTCATATGAATAGACTGTTTTTTGCATCTAAAAGCTGGAATGGTTGTAAAGATCCTCAGTACGGAAAGTGATCGTGATGGTTTAGAATGGTTCTACAACATCAAATAACAGCAACTTGATTGCTACATTTACGGCACTTAAGCTCATTATAGCAAGTTTGCCAATTGGAATCGGCGTAGTAAAGAAAATGGGCTCAAAACGGTTGGACTAAAATCTACATTTGGGCTAGGTCAGAAGTTATGAATTGCAACTTATAGTAATCAATTTAAGTTTTTGAATACTGCTACTCCATTTTGGAAAACTTTATGTTTTTTCGTCTGCAAACCTTTAAATTATAACAGGAAGCTTCCTTTATAAGGGTCGCATAGTACATACGATTGGATTTTTCGTTGATTGGAAGGTCTTCCCTTGTTGTTTTGAATGTGAATATGGAAAAGAATGAAGGTAAATGTGATAAATGTGATGGAAAGCCTTTTCAGGCCACAAATGCAGTGGACACTCGAGTCAAACGATGCACTTGCATGCAATCGTCCTGCAGCTGCGCTCCAATCGTGCTTTCTATCCAAATGACTTGCTCATGCCCACAAGTGGTCCAGTCTTGTCCATGTGGTCAGGTATCACAGCCTTGCCAGCCAGTTTGTCAAGACGTATGTCAAAGTCAATGCATGCATTCGCAATGTGTGCCAGTTTGCTGGAATACCTGCTCAACAACATGTGGCCAACAGCCCCAACCCACAATTCCCGTAATTACGCAGCCACCCCAGACTATCCCAACTACCCCAGCAACGCTTCCGACCATCCCAACTACGATCGTTACTCAACCACCTGTGATTGTCACGCAGCCTCCTCAGCAATGCTGTGCTCCAGCCTGCACCCCATGCATCCAGGCAAGTTATAATTCATTTTGTTGTCCAGTTCACAACTGGCGCAATTATTTGATAATAGCATTCTTAATAGCTATAAAAACGCGCGGAAAATGGAATTGATTCATGCACAGTTAACCACAACATTCGCATATGACAACATTTGTTTCAGCCATTTTTCTACATCTTCGGTATGTTCGGCAAAAAACAATTACTTTTAGGGTACGGGTTTTGTTTCTTATTTCAAGCATGCGTAGTACAGTTTCAGGAGTTGGTATGAACCAGAAAACATTTAAACCACAATGACTCTATTGCACAGTAGTCTCATCTTTACATGGTGACGGGGAATGAGAGGAGGGTAGCAAGTGAATATCATCACAATGTGCTATTAGTTTTTTGGCTCAACAATATAGTACCTAAAAGGAAACAACAAAAACTACGGCTTTTGTTTACGTTTAAATATGCCTTATATGTTGCTGAATTTAGCACTCACTATTCCATGATCGTTTTTTTTACCCTAAAGGGTACGAATCGTTTTCCATTGCAGGTACCCACAGTCCAGTGCATCCAGATAATGTACATGCAATGCTATTGTTCTACTGGCTACTCACCGTGCGGTAACGGTAGCCAATGCTGCAGGAAATAAGCATGCCAGCAGTACAAAATCAACGACATGCATGTTGATGGCTATTTTGGCGATTTAGTCTGGTCAGCGAACCGATACAGCCATCCCCCTCCGTTTTGTGTGTGCGTTTGTTCCTAGTCATTGTGCTATAGAAATGGAATCAGTCGCCGTCGCATTGTTTTCATTGTACAGTCTTTCCTTTGAAATTGTTTAAAAGTCTTGCTCAAAATGCACTTGCTTACATTGCAACTGCTTTGTAAGTTGGAGTGTGTACTGAGACCACCCACAGTGTCGCTTGTGTCGCTTTATATCTATAGCATTTAACCACTTCTACCCTTCCCCCCCCCCCCCCCCCCTTGGCAACCTCATCCCCTTACTCCCACCTCCCCCCGAAAAAACAAGCAAATTCACAATATGAAATGTTCCTGGAAGTTTTCTTAAAAAACATCTTTTCACAAGTGGTCAGCTTACTGTGATATGTACACATGCGCACTATTACTGGGTGAATTGCCTCAACTGCCATATAATTGTAAAATTTAATGCATTAGCGCATTTCTCTGTGATGCAATGCTACGTAGATCTATGCGACCATATTTCGCAGCACAATAAAGGAGTTCATTGTCATATTGTTGACTATATACAACAAAGAAACAAACAGGACACGTCAATTTACGATCATTTAAATTTCAACTCGACGAATTACCATTGTTGCTTAAAACTATTACAAAAAACCAACTTATGTAAGCTCATTATGAGGGCTATCGATAAGCACACTTCATGATTGCGAGTGGAACTAGTGTTACATTCAAATCAACTCACTACTAAATTTAATTGAACGACCATTTGTCGCTCACTGCCACTTTGAAATGGCCATCAAGCGACAACTTAACAGTGTGGTTTTCGCTAGCATATGCTTATAATGCGCTATTCTACTGATGTTACAATGAATTAGCTAGAAGCAGTAAGTCATCTTCCTCATCTCATTTGCAACTTTCAGCAGCAAAAAAGTTATATGGCAAATTTGACATATCAATAAAGACCCTGCAAATTTTCTCAATGCAGTAGAAAACATCAGCTCGGTATCCTTGTGATCAACTTGTCAAGTCCCCTAATTTTACACTGCTCCTAATAAAATTGAAGATAGAATTATCAAAACCTACCGATGTGCTAATCTTGATAGGTGGGGATTCATTAATATTTTTGGCTGAAAGTTGGTAGGCCTTGGTTTGGACCCAAACAACAGCGCTTACCAAGAGTGCAACAAAGAAGCTCCAAATTTTGTGTTTTTCCACCTCATCCTGTCCCTTCAATGTCATCGACAAGTGTTGCCTGCGTGGTCGCTTGATGTTGAATAAAACGATCCTGAACGTAAAGCACCTTAATTTTCGAGGTGTTTAAGATTTCTGTAGGCAGTATTACTTCTACCAACGTGAGCTTGTTGCTGTTACTGCTATGCGTTCTACATCACTGAAGACACATAGCTGACACATAATTGGTAATGGTGTGCTTGTGAAAAACCTTAGACATTTTACGCTGAATTCCACGTCCCCTATGTTTAACGGTGCTAAAGAAGAGAGGAAGTTCTCACCAAGATAACTTACAGATGGCTTGCATTTGAAATTTCCTGAATTCTTTTCTTGGAACTATGTAAAATGTGGAGGTCGCTGCCCAGTTATGGATTTCCTGCCAATTAAAATTTCAAGTTTTTGGAATTCTAGGATAAAAATAAAGACTTTAGTGGGGGGGGGGGGGGAATACCGACTACTTCTTCAGAGTTTCGCTGTTAGTCTACGCAGTAGCTTATACTACCCCAAAAAAGACCTTTCAGAAAATGTTATCAGGAGCTTTCTATAGTCTTCCTGTGGTCGTGAGGTCTTTTTAGGAAAATGTCCAAGGCATGATAATTGGCGCACTCGTTACTACAATGGGGACAACGTTGTATCCAAAAAAACCGACTTCAGCTGCTGCATTCGAAGTTTGCTGAAGACATCAAGAAAACGCAGGTTCAGACACAATCGCAACTTTTGTTGTCGTCGATTCAAGCGATTTATAACGAAATATGCAACGTGCCTTATTCAAATACAGTCTCATTTATTCGTTAAGAAGAGTGAGGAATCGCGCACTTTTTAAAATTTTCTCAGAGACCTAGCGATGCGTTAAATATAGGGCACTAAATTTCGCATCTATCGAAAATGAAGTTATGATCAAAGAACGGAACGCTTGTCGATGAGTTCAAGCGGAGGGTGGGGGGGGGGGGGGGGGGGGGGGGAGAGGAAGAAGAGGAAGGAGGTTCTTAACGCAACTGTCCCCGTGTTGTCATAGGTGTGGCCTCAAGGACGAAGCGTACTGCTTCCCAGCTTCATTTGACAAGTTTTTCATACGACGCTTCGACTTCTCTCCGTTGTAAGCGCGAGTCGCTCATCGACATCATTAATCACTCGCAGCGCCTAAGAAAAAAATGTTTGTTCGTAGGCACACAGCAAAAAAAGCAAAAAAAAGAAAAAAAAACGAAGGCTTCCACTCGAAGCGAGTTACGTTTTTGTTACAGTAAGTAGGAAAATAGGATAGCAGATTTGCGACGGTCCGATTCAGGTTCAGAACTGGTTCAGAACTGAGAACTCTATAGCCTTGAATGCAGCCGTATGGATGCACCAAAAAAGTCAAATTTTGACCACTCTTTTACCATCCTTTTGCCATCCGTTCTTCTCAATGAAAATAACTGTTTATGAAGGGGCCCCTGTTCGTATCAACTATTAATCTGGCGTTTCGCTATTACAAATGTTTTCACAGATTATGATCGATATGCAAAACAATGTATGACACGTTGGTGTGCTGGTTCGCTTATACTGTCCACATAAGTGGATCGCGTGAGGTTGTGTTGCACCGCTTCACTCCTCCGCCCCATCTGCAGCCCCCGTTCATTACAGAGTGTAACTGCCGAACACTGGTGCATTCGATTACCTAAGCCTATGCGCGCTTCACTTTGAATAGGCTTTCTTATTCATCCCTTCCCCCACTTCCCTCCCTCCCTTTCCTTAGCCACAGCCTCTTCTCGCGAGGTGTGACGATGTTCCGAGCACTTTTTGCTCCTGCTATTTGATGCTACTATGCCTATAATCTGAATATTTTAGATATGTTGAAAGCCACATTAGTACGCGTCGAGGCACCCTGCTATTCCGTGAAGAGTGAGAGCACCGCGAGAGCTTGGAACAGGAGCTGGAAAGATGAGGTACTTAAGAATCTGCTCGTAGAAGGTAGGATTCGTTTTAGCGCTTTATTTGGCAGTCACAGCTGTTGAACCTAATCCACAATCCCCACGCAAAAGACTTGTAATGGCAAGATGAGTGGTTTTGTTGCATGAGATAAGGTAGGCTAATTTAAGATGTGCTTACATGGTTTCGGGAACGATGGTACACTGACTGTTTGCTGGCTTCGTTAGTTATCACCCCATATGGAATTGGACGTTGATATCACCAAAGCAGGGAGCTCCAATGAATAATCCATCCCCCTCTCTCTCCAAGTTTGCCCGAATGTGTGGTAACTTTTGCGAGCGCACAAAAACACGTTGACGTCATCTCATTTCAAGTTCTGTTTTTTGTGCTCTTCTATACTCGATTTCAACATTTATGTCAGTGTTCACTTCTCGAAAATTTGTTTGCTTTTTCTGTCTATTTTCTGCAAATAAACACGTTTATTGTTATTAGTGTAAAATAGTTGTTGATAATTAATTTAACTTTACAAAACTAGTTATGGATATGTGTAGAGACATGCAGTCGACACGAATGAGCATATTTGTCGGTGTTTTACATATGATTCCATAGAGGGGATTGTGGACAACCTAAATATAAGGAGAAACAGTGTTCACTAAATTGCCATTAGCAAGAGTAAGAGTGAGCAGTATATATATATATATATATATATATATATATATATATATATATATATATATATATATATATATATATATATATATAGCATAGTTATATATATAAAGTTAACAAAGTTACATTACAAAGTTATCTTTGTGCAATTTCTAATTCGCTTGACGACTTTCGTTAAGGGTAGGAAACGGACTCATCACTGAGAAGCAACATGAAAGCTATTCTGGTGTATTGTTCCTGCAGACTGCGTTCCACAACAATGTTACGAAGTTTGGGGAAGGGCGGGATGCGGTTGGAGACCCTCATGCGACAGAATCGAGCGCTATCTACTATGGCTACGTGGCTTCTAAGGTAAACATGCCAAAGAGAGGATTCACGATGGGTAGATCCGGCTTTCATGGATGCCCTCACTATAATCTTACATGGTACTGTATGTAAGCTGCGTGAGGTTACTGGCAATGCGATATCACGTGTTACTGTTTAAAAACATTTTAAAAGATAGGTTGCAAGAAGGTGTTCAAGGAGAAAGAGAAGTCAAACGCCATATTAGTTGCTTGTTACGTAGCAGTCGATTCAGAATTGAGCGAATGCGCACGATAGCACAAAATACCGAAAGAAAATTGTTCGAGCCGGAACGAAATGTGCTAACGTTATGACGAGAGAAGACATCATTGACTTTGCTGCGAATCAATCGATAATTCAGAATCTACAGATTCATAAAACGATCGGAAGTATTGTTGATGCTGAATATGCGATTGGATATTTTTTGGTTATTGTTGATGTTGAGGAATAATTACAAGATTTGCTGCTTTCTGGTTTTCATAATGTCCTCATTTTCATGGTGAATTATTTTATATCTTGTCATTGCTGGGAGGTGATTTAGTCTTTTTTTTTCTAAATTTGTACACGTGCTGCATTTTGCTGTTTTTTGCTCACATTCGTTCTTACCAGATACGTTGGGGGGGGGGGGAGGGGGGGGGGGGATGTTTGATCTGTTCATAAAAATTCTCAAAACACGTCTCACTTCTACAATTTTCTCCTTGATGTTATTATAACAAAGAGATGGAGGCGATAACGATGAATCATATATACGCTGCGGACCTGAATTTCGATGATCATTGTCACTCATTGTCACTTTTCTACCCGTGATATATAAAAGCACTTTTTTTCTCTCCATTCAAGTGTGAGGTGCTGGAAGTTGCGCCGCAAGTCATTGGACTTTGAAGGCAACAAGGCATTTTTTGCTCGGTTAGAAGTGAAGCTTCTGTTTGCAAATGTGCTCATTCGTTTTCGGTTTAAGATTCGATGCGCATTCAAAAAAAACCCCAAAAGCACATTTTCTTATTCCATAAATTTAAGTCATCGATTATCTATTACAACTACTAGAAAAGAATAGAAGCAGAAGTAGGTGCTCAAACTAAATAAATGGAAATCCTGGAAAATGCATCCACATTTAAATAATTAGTAATCTTCATAATAACATTTAGTTTTTTTTTTTTAATGAATAAATTTGAAGACGCACACAGTATTCATTCCATATCCGTCATTTGTAAAGCAGAATTCGAAAATATGGAGAAATATCTCAATCTTTTTGCTATTTAATTAGAATTTAATTCTCTTTCGTTGTCGAGAGCTTTGATCTTCTTCTAAACGCTTTTCATCTTTAGTTCGCCGTAATGAAAACTATCGATTCGTAGATAGTATATTTAGAGTCAAAAGAAGATTGTGTTAGAAACATTTCAGATAGCATTACTCAAACAGCTTATGTGAATACATGAATTTAAAGGTATGATAGATTATAGACGCGATTTTCAAAGAAATAAACGTCATCATTATTGTCTAGAACGCTTTAAATGCTCACCTTTCACGTCTAAAAATTGTCGGATATTAATGCATAATGAGCCATTATCAACCAATTCATGCAACATAAACTATTTTCTATCTATGGAGCTTTTTTTTTTTTTCTCAAACAGAAAAGAATATTTTTGAAATACAAATAGAAATCCAACATTGATTTATTAGTGTAGATTGTGTAATGAATAATTTTGTGATGATTTCTTTCGATAATTTCAAGAAATTAAAAAAAAAAAAATTGAAAGTCTCTATTCAGTTAGTTTTAAAGACTCTTTGCCGTATCAATTCGATAAAAGTGTTGAAATATTTAGGCGAGAGTAATTTCGTTTCAACAAAAAAAAAAAAATCTGCAAAGAAATAGTTTTATTTAAATATAATTTTAGATTTTGAGATTTTTTTCTCTATAATTATGGATTTTAAATTCCTTTCTCAGTATATTATGTGAATTAAAAATCGAAAAACAATTAACAATGGCAACTGATTTCGTTGCAAATAATAATAACTCAAAAAAAAAGAGAGAAAGCCTAATTTATTCATCTGAAATAATTTATAATTTTTACGATATAAAGTTTTCCCACGCTGATATTTTTCATTATCCAATAGAAAGAATATCTCACACATAATGACATCACTCGTTTCCGTTGTATTTTTAAGCATTTTGGGAATGAAATTATTAAAAATTTCAAATATTGCGCATTCCCATATTTATTTACGAATAATCGTTAACGCTCTTAAAGGTAATAATAATAATTGATTGCTTTAAATAACTAACAAATCAATTTTTGTTTAAAAAAAAAATGCAATATATATTAACAATGAGAATTTACAAACTTGGTGAAGACAGCCTGATCAAAGAACAAACCTTTCCGACAGCCAAGAGAGGCAATTACCTGAATAAAAACAGTTCGCACATGGTTCATTACGGTAATAGGCATAACCATATTGCTTCGTTCATTTATTGCGCGAAAAATGCTTACTGAAGTAAAGAAAAAGTTGCAATAATTGGGCGATTGCCAACAGTGATACCGCATATGTCTAGATGCGCCTATGAAAACCATCTTAGGCGGAATTCGAAGGCTGGGGGGAGGGGGGAGGGGTTATTGGGGCGTTGCGCTTTAGTGATGTGCCCAGGTATCGCTGAAAGCATGCTTCGGAGGCCTCATTTATCCGGCTTTCCTAACACCTGCTTTTCCTTCCCTGTGGTCGACGTGGGCGTTATTTTCGGCTCGCCAAAACATTCTACAGTGCAAACAATATTCTTCAAAGCTTACAGTGCGGTTTCGAATGTGCTTCTTTTCGATACCGTCAGTGTGCATTCACTCTTTCAGCTTACAAACTGCGGTTGAGTAGTTTCCAATAATATCCGATTGCTGCTGTTATGTCTTAAATATCGTCTCGCTTGGATTATAGTTTTGCGAACGTTTTTCTCTTCTTTCTTGTTTATGCTTATATATTGAGACAAGGAAATTTATAAACAAATAAATTTAGCAGTATATTTCATTCGAAACGCGCTTAAAACAGTTCTATGAAATTTCAGCTCAGATCGATTGTCGATGAACATTTCTGACAATATTTTGAATTTCAGATCAATTCGAGTATTACAGATTTTTATGCTTGAATTTATGAATTTGTCGGATGTTCGAATTTAACGTCTAATGTCCTAGTATAAGGCGCCTATCTTTTTCGCCTCGTTCTTACAGTGTGGTCGCATGTTGCCATTTGCAAGTTTCTTTGTTGTTTCGTTATGATGATATCCTGGTCTGGGCACAGAACGGGGAGGGGGGGGGGGGGGGAAGCAATTTTCATTTTGAGGAGTAGGAAAAATTGGCATAAAGGTTGCAAGTGATTTGCCCTTACCAACACTATATGAGAGGGATGGCTAGGGAGCCTTAGGGATTTTTAAGATGGCTTTGTGTTTCCAGACACCTTGAGGAAGTCCATGAAACTCGGAGCACTCCGGAGACATTCAGAAAGCCCTGAGATTCAAAGCCTCCCGAGAATAATCGGAACGCGTCAGCGCGAAAAGCGCCCAAGAGTTTCAAGAAATTTCCCGTAATTCATGGCATTGCGAGGTGAAATTACTGCTTTGTCTTATAGTGGATGCATTTTAGTGCCCAAACTTTAAATATGCAACTGCTTTAAAGAATTCAATGGAATCCTCTTTTAATGTTTCGCTGATCCTTTAAATTGACGCCGTTTGATGAGATGAAGTGCATATATGAGTGAAAAGTTTTAAGCTTGTGGCAAATCGACGATCGGTGCTTAAGGGTGTTATGTTGCCTTGGTTTGAGCGTAGACGAACGCCATGGGAATATGGATGCGTATTCATAACGATCGAGCTATGCGTCGGTGTATGGCGTCTTCTTTCACATGGCATGTATCACGCACAGTTGGTTCGCTTACACGATATTTTACACGTCGAAATGATGATGTGTATATCGTCGGTGTTGATGTTTAAACGATTTGTTCAGTTAGTCCCTTTCTCAAGGAATTTTGTTTCATTCTCTTTTCTTTTTGATAGTCACTTCAATTTTCCTTTGACTTCTTATAACGCTTCATAGTATCACATAGTCGCTAGAGCAGGAAATTAATTTTTTTATTCCACTTAAATGCTAATATTAGGTTGTTTAAGTAGTAATAGTGTAACTGCCAACGCCCCTTTTTCTTTTCTATTCAACATCCACTACCTTGTATCTTTAAAAGGTCCCGCATCTTTTCTTCTCCACCTTTTCAACCATCTACAAAAACGTCTTTACTTCATAATAAAGAAAGCATGTGGCAGGGGACGCAATCATCCGTTCAAAACCTAAGATTATGAGTGGAGGGATGCGAAAATACAAATATGAATATACGAAAATAAGATGGATAAAAATTGTTGTTGCAACTTTCAAATACACTCTTCACTTTCGTTGTATTTCACCTCAGGAACTTATGGTCGTGAGACCCTGTTGGTTAAGCGCTCAAAATAAGCGAGTGGAATGTACCTTAAAGTAAGACCTCGAAGTAAAAAAGTGAAACAGATTTTTGTGGACTGGAAGGTCAAGGAAAAGGTACAAGACCTTTTAAGGACACGAGGTCATGGATAAGAAATAGGGAAAAACGAGATGTTGGGAGGCAACACTGTTGATACGCAAATGATCTGTATTTTTGGAAAGGAGGCTGAAATACCTCGCCTGATGCATCTTGACAAGATAAGTTCTTCCAAGTATTAACACATCTCTTGTGTAACGCAGCGACAACATTTCAATCCATGAACGGCTCGTCTTCTTTAATTACCCTTCTCTATAGGGTGTTAAAAGGCCAAAGTCGACGTGTGCGATATGCGCTTCGGGCAACGTTGATAGTGTTTATCATTCTTTCTCACATTTCTTGGACAATATTTTATTTATACATCCCGGACGAAAGTATGATAGCCATCATTTGGTAAGTGTTTCTTTATTTCTTTTATCTATTCCATTTGATTTATTTCATTGCAAACAGTTGCAATTCGGGATTATTAGCCAGATCACCAACTTAGCTAAATGTTACTGATGAAAATCAGATGCATTTTGGGGCAGATTTTATGGATGTGATACATGTCGTTGATGTTATCGTCGACGAATAGAGCTGCGACTCAGAACACATAACACTGAGCGGAGATAAATTTCTTTGCGATTTTGTGTTCGATACGGATTGACATTCTCAAACACCGTCGCCGTGTTCTTGCCGCATCACTAAATCTGCCGAGTGTCTTTTCCACATAGTGCCATTTTGCAACAGGTTTCTTTTCTCAAAAGGCAATTTGTACTGTCCGAAATATTCACAAGCAGCTTCATGTAACAATGCGCTCAGTTTTTATTGCAGCATCAAAAAAATTTCTCGATAGTGCGATTTGGCGGTACAGCGTTCATTGAGCGTTTTTAAGGCTTTCAACAATCACAGTTCGCCTCTAGCGATATCTGCCGCATAGTGATTTCTTTGCGAATTCTTTAAAAGTCTTAACGATATGCCATACTATTCTCACCCGTCGATTATGCACCTTTATTCGTTTTTTTTTTTTTGCAGTTTTATCTGTCTGGCCACTTATTTACATGTGGCATGCTTCCTTGTGCTCTTCTGTGTGATAGAGTTTATTGCCATAAGAGTACCACTTCCGTCATATTTGGCCACATTTCTACGTTGTAAAGACAAGAATACGGCGTTATGCGTTTTTCTTTCGGCGTTCTTTGTGCTCACGGGTCTTGCGGTTACACGTTTCTCTCCAGTGGTTCGTTTTTCGACTCTCGAATTTACGATCGTTACAGCATTTTCTATTCTTCTATCCTTTTGCTTTCCATTTTGCCACCCTAACACTTGAAATTTTTAGCAACTTTTTAATGCTTCATTCACTATTTTATTCTTCTATCGTACTAATGCCATCTTTTTTTGGCCATTTCTTATTTTGAGATCAGATTCTGCGATCTTTGTCAGTGTATCAGCAAATATTACGATTTGAAAACTTCTAGTTGGATGATTTCTGATGTGCAGGTAAGTTTCTATGTACCAATAGTTTAGAAATGTAATCTTTGATCTTGCGACATTGCGCTTTGAACTCCGAGAAATGAAGCTCGTCTGGAGTAGCTCCAGCCAGTTTGTTTGTGTCTAGAGGATTTCGTATATTCAATAGATGTATGAATGGAAGTTCATAGGAAGTGAATGTGGAACTGGGTCCTCATTTTCAGGTTTGTTAATCTTGTATAGACGAGATCACAGTTTTGCCAATTGAGACAATTTTTGGATCCGAATTTAATCAAGATAGATGTCGCTTATGGCGAATACTCTAGGTGGCTCACATAGGCAAATTTTGAAATATAACCATAAATAGTTGCGTTTGCTTCAATCAGAAAAAAGATTATGGCTTATTTGATGATTTTGAGTAATGTTTTTAAATAAGCCGAGAAAGTTAGTGAACTGCGTAGAAGCGACGGTTGTTTTTTTTTATCGGACACCAGTATTCCACTTCCTATTTCGCTTCCATCCTGAGTCTTACGTGTAAACGTCAGTCCCTTGGTTCGTCTAGCCGTCCAGGTCTCCGTGAACGTCTGTACCCTTTGTCGAGGTGAGCTGGAGTAAGTTACGAGACAACACAAGTACAAGGAGCGAACAGTTTATCATATTTATACAGTAAGGTGACAAACACGAAGGGATACTAGGATAGCTTGCTTCGCCGGCACGATCCCGCAGTCGAACTCGCTGCCGCCGATCACCTCTCGCACTCCAACGGCCACTCATAGGTCTACTCGGTCTTTAAACCAGTCTAGAAGCTGGAATGAATGCATAAGCTCATTAAGCTCTTTTATAACCTCTCGACTGTACCGCAGGCTAGCCTCACGACCCATACTGAGTAATCATTTGATCTGCCTTTATGTTCTTAACCTTCTTTGACTTACTTTGAACGGCGCTCGATCCTGCCTGATCTACAGCCCACTGGTCTGTCTTACAAACGCTATATTGCATGATTTCAGGTACGTCGAGTTGACGTGATAATTGAGGGTCTTCCACCATCGTTCAATGATTTTTCGATAGCACTGTTAACGGACGTACATATTGGTCCAACAGTAGGTCGCGAGAGAATACGACGTATTGTGTCGTTGACGAACTCGTTGCAACCGAATGCAGTGGCTATTGCCGGTGATTTGGTGGATGGTTTCATTAATCGTGACGCAAATAACGCGCTTCCACTTGCCGATCTTCGCTCGAAATATGGCACTTTTTACGTTACTGGTTAGATTTATTCCGTCATGCTTATTATACATTACAAATCGTAGCAGTTTTTATGGTTCTCTAAAATGTCTGATTTTGTTTCCCTGTAGAATTCCCCTTACCGTTCTCTTCAACTCATCGTCCTTCTTTCTTAAAACCTTGATAGGGAGCGCTGTTTAATGGCGCACCCACTTTGAATCATAGCTACTTTTCCGAATTTCATCTCAGTTAAATCCAGAAAATGATCTGACTATGAGCATTTGCAAAATTCTCTTTTTCTTGCACCCTAGAATTTTACGTTTTCCACACAAATGCTCTTTTATTACGTTGTGCACCAGAATGCTCTAGAACTCAAAGCAATTCGTTTATTGAAATCCTGAGTACAATCGTTTCCTCGTTGTGCAGTGACTAAATTCTCACTACTTGCAACGGATTTTCGCTCAATTATGATTTCTGAACCGAGTTGTAGAGAGAAGAATATTTAGTCAATCCATTATGAGCAAGATAAACTCTTCATATTGTGAGAACTCTACACTTTCAAATCAGATTTGCTGTGTATCGCCTCTGATTTTATGGTTTGAAGATTTCTCAGGGTCTGTAATATTATCAACATTAAGCTAATAGTGATAGGTGGTAACGAAACACGAGTAAAATACTCAAAGGTTGAACTTAGATTTTAACCAAAATTTAACGTAAGTGAAGCGGAAACGAAGATGCGCTAACGAGGTTTATATGGATAACCAAAGTGTTGTGCAATATGTGAACGACTTCCTAGAGTCTGCTCTACGCAGAACTTTTTTATTCGTTTACGAGTAAGTTTTGTTAGTTCAATTGGTAAAACAGTTTGTATTAGAGGTATAAAATCGCATGGACTCGATTGTTCTCAGTCAGTCCTCTATCGGCCAATGTTTTTTTTTTCTTTAATACTTTTGATTGCGAATATTGCTGCATTTGCGATATTGAGTGATTTGCTGGCAAACACTACTTTATTAGCATATCAGATGCATCTCTTTGGAGAGTTTCACTTGCAAGAAATCAGAAATTTACATCAAAATAATGCCATAATGCACATTGAACATTGTACCGGCGCATTGTGAAGTATAGAATCTTTGTGAATACATCATGAACAATAAAGTCCTTTGGGGACTGTTTTCAAGAAATATCGATTCATACTCGTAAAGTCGAAATATAATATTCAAAGAAAAAGTACAAATTTATTTTTGGTGACTAATTAGAGTGATAGAGGTAAAGTAATTTATTTTTGATGAGAGTATTTTTGGGAATAAAATATATAAAAGTAATGAGTTGTAATTTATAGTAGTAATATTAAGTCGTATAGCAGGTGGCTGTGTTTTTAAGGGAACCACGAATATTATCACAGTGACGTTGATGAGTGGTTGAAATTTTTCACAACCTCTCTCAATATGACAGTTCTGCGTAACTCCAATGTCAGGTTATATTCCAATCAAGGTGACGATTATTTGTGCATGGCAGGTGTCGATGACTTTATAACAGGTATTGATATTATGCTGATGTTGCTTGTTTCTTATCATTTAGCATTAAAATGGCGCAAGTTCTTTCACCCTTTTACTATCACCTGAAAGTACCGGCTCATTCTCATCGTTAGATAATGAGCAAGTACTTTTGATTATATTGTAGGTCTGCTTGAATTATGGCTTCTTATACGTCAATCACTGGAAGGGTTGGTTAGGGTTCTTGTTTATTAGTGCTTAAGACCGATCGATATTTTGCTCGTTGTTAGTTTTTGTGCTTATCGTCAGTAATCTTCTCCATGATATCGTTGTTGCTCTCATTGTTGAACTTCACATTTATATGATAACTGAGCGTAAACATGATGGGTCCATGATAACAAGTAAACCCTCACCGTTCATTTTGAAAAGATTTTAATTTTATGCATATAAGTTCGAGTGGGTATGCCAGAGTCCCTGGATTGCAAGGTTCCATGTGGATTTATATTGTTGTTGTGGGAACAGTCGATGAGAAAATCTACATTCGAATCACTATTCGATTGTTTTCACTCTCATGGCAGTCAACGGAATTCTTGGCAGAGACGAAATTTAGTAATTTGCCTAATTATAATTTATTTTCGAGTCGATCGGTATTTGTAATCGAAATGATTCTGAGGTGTAACGATTATGTGATGAATATGTAAAAATCGTTATTATAGAGAAATTGCGCATTATCGATCATCATATGGACGCTGCAAAAGCGTTACAAGGATGTGGAATAAATGCGCCAACTATATTACTTGTTCATCAGCCGAATGGGGCTGATAAAATCATTAGAAGTATCGACAATGAACGAATCGATCTCATCCTTGCTGGTATCTCTGGTTTTTTTTTTGTTTTTGTTTTTGTTTTTTTTTTTTGTTGCTGTTTCAAGGAATCTCAATTATGAATGCTTTGTTCAAATATAAGTATTGAATGTTTTGTTGAATATAAGTTACGGGCATTTGAAAATGAAGCGAGATTCGCATTGATTGTTTCTTTTGTGAGACTTTTTTTTTTTCAACTATTGGTACTTAAGACGTATAAGATGATTTAGAAAAAATAGGTGCGGAGAAAAAAACGAGTCCTAGGCTGACGCATTTTGTATAGATGTATAGCTTTGTAACGAAATCTGTTAAGCGTTTCTTTTTTTCCTCGTTTTCTTTTTTTTTTTTTTTTTGAACCTACGAGTAGCTGATAAATTTGGTTACCGCAAATGCAAAAAAAAAAACACCTGTTCTCTCATCTTATGGCTGTATAACCCGTATTGCTATTTAGCCTTCTGATTCCGTCCATTGGTATAAGGTTTCCGTATATGTGGGAATATTAAATTATTAGTTTTTATTTGCTTTGAAAAAATTACTGAGCGAAAATGCGGCTCACATCATAGAACGTGATAATATAATCGACGAGACAACGCTAATATCTGATCAGTTATGCAGTAGCGTAACTCAAAAGCGTTGTCTATGAGTTTGCATCATTGCATAATAGTTTGCATTCATTTTTATAGCACCTAGCTGGAGACTTCTTCAATATCAGATCTTTCGAGGAGCACTCGTTAAGGTGTAGATCTCTATCGTCTCCTCACTCTTATTGCCGAATGCTAAAATCGTACCGCTTTCCATCCAATATTTCTTCATTAGAAGCTATTCCAGCGTTGCAATAAATCAATTTCTCGATACTTTTTGCCTCAGTGGGCAAAAATAGACGAATGTTTAATCATTTGCGAACTTGTTTATGAATAGGCATAAGAAGCCTCTTTTTGATCACTTGTTTGTTTCATGTTTGATTCATTCGTTTTTCGCTTTAATGTTTTGTTTAGCTGTTGATTCGCTATTTTACAGGTCACACTCATGGTGGACAGTTTTATATATTTTGGCCATTTGCCTATCTTAAAAACGCCTATTTATATGGACTTTATAAAGTGAAGGGATCGTCGACACAAATTTACGTCTCCCCCGGAGTGAATTACTGGGGGCCACCAGTTAAAATGATCAATCTATGTGAGATCCCTGTTATAAGACTTAAGATATCAAATCCGAGCTCCCGTTCGAAATCTTAACATCGTTATGTACTATGGTACTAACTAATTTAATTTATGTTAGCCTCATTCGATATGAATTGCCACATACTAGTCAATATACATTATCAATGTTTTTAGGCTCATTTTTCGATGTATTTGGATCTCTACCAAATTGTTCGCATTTTTCGACGTTGTTGTGTATGGTCGTTGTATTCTACTGAAACGAAATTTCCTCTTTTTCTCATTCCTTTTGAAATTTGATGCAACTCGAAAAAGTTAATATGTAACCACATTCCATGCTTATTGTTTGTTTTAGAGCGTTGATAGAAGGATTTTGTATGATCGTTATATTATGTCATATAAGCTTTTTTTTCTATTCTCATCTATCGTCCATTGTTGTTGCGTTTTTTTTTTTCGACGATTTCCTTTTCGAATTCCAACAAATGTTGTTTTATTTATTTATGAAGAAATAAGATACAGATCATTTATAATGTAATATACTTTTTCTTTTTTTGGAGTTTGGAATTTTCTTTTGCGCAGAGAAATAGTGATTAATTTTTTGTAGGCTTTTTTTTTTGTCGCTTTTCGTCTCTCTACGATTAAGTCGATTCATGACAATTGCACTGTATAGTTGGAATATTTTTTGCTGAATTCTTCATTCTTTATTCGGTTTCAATTCTTATCTTTTTCATCTTTTCGGATGAATCACTTTTTTTTTTTTGGAAACTTAAAACTAAAAAACAAGAACGAATCGTTTACGTGATTCTTTATTCAATTATTTTGATCGGTTGTATTTTATATTATTTTATTTCATATAGAGAGTCGTTTTGCGAATCTCTACGTTCCACAACTCCGATCCATAAAGGTCAATGTTTCGATCATGCATCATCTATCAATCGGCTTACTGCTTGCTATGTTTACATTGGTTTTTTTTTAAAGCTTCAAATTATTCTTTCTTATTCTTTGACTCTAAAATGCTTTAGCATTCTAGGTTGTTTAATGATTCAGTTTATCTAGTTGTATTCGAGAGAGTTCATCTACAATGTCGATATTTGCGTGATACTTATATTACAATGAAATCGTGCTATATAAGCGATATGTTGTGCTTTTATCATCTGTGATTAGAGATATTCCTCATTTTCTATTTAAAATGTTTTCCACAATCGATCTCTTATGTATATATTTCTAATAAGATTCATTAAAAGTTTATAGTGTTTTATGTTTATTTCATTAAAAACAACGATGGTTTAATAACCATGGAAGGTCGTCTTATTGATCGCTAATTTTGATGTTCATCCCATCATGTAAATGTGTTAGCCAGCAATGAATTTCTTGATAGAGGGAATAAGTAGGTACGGATACCTAATAGTACTGATAATTGCGACTCTTAAACCTGTAGACTGATTTATGGATAGGAGAATATTATTCAAGCAGTCCCAAATGAGAAGAATATTATCCAGGAAGTCCTAGGTGAGGATATTATCCAGGAACTCTAGGTGAGAATATTCTCCAGGAAATCCTAGATGTTTTAGTGGTTTTTTTTTTTTTGCTGTTGGTGATATTGTGATGCTTTAAAAGTAGGCGAAGGCTTCGGAACGTGTGCCATAAACAGGTTGCATTCACCAATCTTGGCGCTTATTTGAATTTCATTGAGCATAATAGTGAGAAAAAAGCTATAGGTGGGGGCGCTTTGGCATTTCTAAGCTATCGCTCATAAGAAAACGTCGCTTCACATTGGTTAAGAGCAAGAAGTGATCCTGTTCAAAACGCGGGCACAATATCCTGCAAGGGAAGTCTCGTGTTCTAATTTTTTTAAAGAAAAGAAACTGATAAAGAATCTTTGAAAGAAATAACAGGAAGTTGGAGTAATATAGTTTAACTTAATACCCTCCTCAATACCTTCGTAATGAAAGTGTACTTGTGCGGTTTTCTGCTAGTTATTAATATGTTGGTGTTTTAATTAGCATTCTTGACTAGAATTTGCTTACTTAGACTGTTGAAACCACTTTTTCGACATAGAAAGCACTAGGGAAGAGACATCACGGCACAGGTTCTTAGAACTCTTGAATGACGGAAGTTGATTGATTGAAAACAGGTCTGTCGACAACGGTAAAGAAATGATGCTGTGTTTTTAGGATTTGGCTAAATTAAACATCATAGGTTAGGGTTCGTTCGCGTGGTTTTTTCTTTGTTTTTTTTTCTTTTGTTTTGTTTGATACTACAACTCGTAGTGTTCAAATGATGCATGCGTTTAAATGATCGCCACCAATATCATCTCATAAAGCGTCCACTCAGAGCCGTCGACTTTCTCATTCGTCTTGCTCACCTCATCTTATCTTACCTCATCCTAATTGGTTTGTTGCAATTATGTTAACGTCTATTGAATTAACCACACGGTAATTGAAACTTGCAGCGCGGAGATGGAACCTTGCAATAGGTGTGTTATTGTTGCGGTGATTCTCATATGTTGCTGCTACGTTATAACCAGCTATCTGGCGCCATCATTCGTAAGCATTTCAAGTCGATTGATTTTAGGAAGTATCAATGCTTCGTTGAAGATACCTGTGGAAAAATGATAGGGAACTTCTTTGGGTAATTTAAATGAGATATTAATGTGCAATGAGTCATTATTGTGCAAATTTGTTTGCATGTGGTCTTTGATCTTCTAAATATGCCTCTATTTGTTTGCATTTCATTTTAAGGAGGTGGTGCATTGGTTCACACAAACGCTATGAGAATAAACTCTCATATTTTAATGCGATATCCTGTTTTATTGGGATTTCTAGTCCTAAATAACAAATTAAAGAATGCCTTTTATAAATCGGCCAAAAATTGTTTGTAACAGAAATTGTACTTTCATTGACTATGATTTTTGATGAATATCATCTCATAAAGAAAGGAGAAGTGGGATAAGCTTCCTTGATTTTAGCAACTTCATTACTGATGCGTAAATAATGAAAAGATTTCTTTTCTATAAGAGGTATATAATTGTTTAAAATAATGGTATGTTTATTTTTTTGCGACATGGTATGAGCTGTTTGGATTGCAAAAAAAAAAAAAGAAGGAAAGGGAGGTGGAGAGGTTTATTGTCATGGATCGGTTATGGCTTCTTATCCGTTTTGCGCCTTGTGCAAATCGACTTTATAGGTGGACGAAGGTGTTGGCTATGTGAAGGGTAATCGATCTCGGATGATGGCCGTAGTGAAGTTCGAATTAACAAGCAGCCTTCTTAGTATCTTCACCTACTTCAGGCTTATGACGTTTATGGATGTACCGGATGACATACCAACGCGGCAAAAGCGGTTGCAAGCGAATTCCTCCAATCATGTATGTCCTTCTTACTTTTTTGACAGGACTCACTCTGTCTACCATTTGTTCAGTTAGTGAGTTTTTTTTTTAGTGTGTTGCCACCAACGATCTCTATCATCGGTCATTTTGAGGTACGCTGTGGCTGTTGGCTTCATCAAGCCAGCTGCTTCTTTTTTCGATCATCTTTTTATTTATCGGCATGCCAATATAATGTTTTGCGTTTTTAAAATCTTCCATTTTAATTCCCTTTTAATCGTGCAAAACTTGTTTGAAGTGTGCAAGTGAAGAAGCTCTGTGACAGCGAAATGAGCCAGGTGATAGACCTTCGGTTTAAAAAAAAAGAATTTCTTTCTTTTGCAATCCGCGGCATTCGATTTGATTTCAGGTATTGCGTTACGTTGTCGCAGCAGGTATCATCATTTGGCTATTGCTGGCACAGATGGCATATCCTCTATATTGGGCTGGGCGTCCGGTGCAAAATGTTCTCTTTGGAGTTTCTCTTGTTGCGCTCGGCGTTTGGAATTATGTGGTTGCGATTCTTTTTGGGCTCTTTTGTATTTCTGTTGCCATTAATCTCATCACCGTAAGTTTTTGTACAATTATTGCTGAAGCAAGTTAATGAATCATGTCGATAGTAATACTATAACTAAAATACTTTTGCATGTAAAACAGTATGCGCATCCTTGAGTTGAGGATTTTATTAGCATACCTCATAGTGCAACAGGTGAGTATAGAGGAGAGTTGAGCGCTCCCCTAACCTCCAAACTAATCAAGATTGTGTCACAACCAGTATCTAACCAGTCATATCTCGATTTGTTTGAAATTCGTTTTGTTTCACTAGCTAGCTTGCTCAAAGAAACGTCTAACTCAG
The DNA here is from genome assembly GCA_013433145.1 of Ascaris suum. Lineage (NCBI taxonomy): Eukaryota > Metazoa > Nematoda > Chromadorea > Rhabditida > Ascarididae > Ascaris > Ascaris suum. The sequence continues at coordinate 4,849,127 of CM024191.1, read as the reverse complement.
TCCCAAAGACAAACGCCTAACTCATCAGCGTTCTCTCACAACGAGTGACCGATATAAGCTGCAGCTGATGTTGCACTGTGGTAAATACTCCTCAAGAAACGAGGTAAATGGTCGTTTTGAAAGGGAATTAGGCTGAAACTTAATATACACAGTCAGTCGATTAGTTATCATACCTGTTGGGCTGCATAAAATGTACCAACAGTGCATGGCATGGTTAGTTCGGGGATTCCCGATGGTTTTCGATATCAGTCGCCCGTCGACGGCAGCCGTAGACTTTCTGTCTTAACCACCGAATATTAGAACCGTTTTGCTCTTGGGGAAGAGGGGAGAGGGGGGGGGGGGTGGGGGAAGGGCGATGATTTAGTAGCCTCATCTCCCAAGTCGCCGCCTCGGCAACATAAAAGGCTATACACTTTCTGGACTAGCCGCCGAATTGGGGATCATCGATTCAAATGACGCCAGCGGGTTCTTGACCTATGCTTCAGTGGGTGACTTTCCAACCAGAGCGAATATTCGTGAGCGCGGGTACTGTTGAAGGTTTCCAATCGGTTTCATGCCAGAAAACAGCGCTGATATGTGGGTCTGTGAAGGATGTTGCGAAAAAGGATTGCATCTGATCGAAATTTGTTTTCAGAGGCTTTCATCCGGTCGGACTTTTATGAAAATCCTATATCGTTGGTCGTTTCTCAGGTGGCTGTTTGGTGATACTCGTGCTCAAGTCGTATTTTCGGTGGTCGTCGGTGTCTCTTTATCGCTTATAACTTTCCTCTGCTGTAATATGCTCATTGTAAAGGTCAATTTTCACTATCACGATCTTAAGTTCAGCAAAGTTTTAGCAATTACTCAAACATATAATGTGGAGAAATTTTTGATTCTTGGTCGTTTAGAATTGACGAATTAATATATCAGCATAGACGGAATAAGCACAAGGTAAGTATAAATAATTCAAATCTAGCTCTTGAGCTCTTGAAATCGACTCTTTCTTTTTTTTTTTTTGAAAAGGGTTTCCTAAAAATTCAAAAAAAAAGTTTTTATGGGAAAATGATGTGAAGATTTTTTTTTTCTGGAATATAGGTAATATAATGTGAAAGGCTAAATGGCCATTTGACGCGTAAAATAGTTGAGCGCTTTAAAGATTATTTTTCACTATAGAATTCATTTATTTTTTTTGTCAATGGCGTTTCTCGTATTCGGAATTGTCCTTTCTAAGAGTGGATGAGCGATAAAAATTTTTCAATGCAATTTTAAGCATGTAATGGGAATTTCAATTTTCGGTGCAACTATATTCAAGGTGTTATAGTTGTTTGATGACTTATAAAGGTGATCGAATCACGTTTTCATTGATTAGTAAATGACGTTTTCGTTTCAAGAGCAGAATAAAGGTGTATTAGACGGTTTTATTGAGGTGTGCAGGATATTTGAAATTTTTGAGTGAAATGACTTTCAAGATTTTAAATAGTGGCTACAATTTAAAAAAAAAAAGCATTGAGTGAAGTCCTAATTGGTTGATCAGATATTTTTGTTGTTCTTCCATTTGGGAATAGACGCTATTGGATTTTAAAGCTGATATTTCCAGGAATATCATCGATTGCTATCTCAGCATTGATTTCAGGAGCAGGTGTTTACTATAAGAGATTTGCCAAAAGAGGCGGATGGTATTCGATTCGCTTTAATATCCGATATTCACGTTGGTGGCGCAGTCGAGGAGGAACATGTTGCGAAGGTATGTTGATTTTTATCGCACTCTTGCAGTAATATGGCTATTTCATTGCGGAAAAAAATTTACAAGACGAATTCATTCTTTTGTTATCTTTTTTTTATTCACTTTTCTCTCCCTCTGCATCGTAATGGTATTTTTAGTTAACACTATGAAACCAACTCTCATAGATTTATTTACTTTTTTCTATTTTTGTCGATTTATTTGTTTTTCATTTACTTACATCGTTGTGAATGAGTTTGGATTCGCAAAAAATTATTAATATTATGACTATGTCCAAATTGTATATGTGTTGTTTAAAAAGTCGTCATTTTGGTTCCAACGGTCGTTCGAGGCATCATTTCAGGCGCAATTTTTTTGCATATAATGCGTAATGAGGTATTGGATGAATTCGTCAATCTTTGATTGATACTCTTGTTACCTAGACATAGGCATTAATCCAAAAGCTTTAAAATAGGTCGTCAAGTCAAGGTTCCGAAGCAGTTTTCCCAGCGAGTCACCTAGTAGCAGACACTGGCTTCAGAGCTTAAGTTTATTGAGGTTGAATGTTGCTAGCAATATAAAATATCGGGTTCATAGTTGGTGGTTGATTTTATTTCAGATAGTTGATCGTGTGAATTCTGAGGCTGTTGATGCGGTATTTTTGGTTGGTGATCTGGTTGACGCACCTCGACCCGACATTTGGCGTCGACTCAGACCAATAAAGTTTTGTGCAATCTTTATTTCATCTAAGTTTTAAACAATAGTTGTGGAATTAAGGGCAGATAGTAGATGAGTTCTAGCTTATTCTGAAGATAGATGGAGAGACTTTTTAAGAGAGCAATTTGAATTGACTTAATATGAAGCAGTCGAACCGTCTTAAGATGCGATAAATTAATTGCAATGGCACAATTTTTTTTGTCTTTTACAAATCTCGGCAGTCTCTTATCGAAATTTCCATTTTCTGGTATATATACTTTTCTTATATTATCTCTTCTATTCTTTATTTGCAATTATGCACTTTGTAGTTTTCGAGGATTGATTCATTGCTTGACGCATTTTCCGCTTCATTGTTCATTACTTTCATTGCAGGCATCTGCAATCGAAGTTTGGTTCCTTCTATGTAACGGGTAATCATGAATATTATTATGGGAATGCGCTCGAATGGATCGAACAATTCAAAGCATTTGGTGTGCATGTTCTCGATAATAGGTAAACTTTTTCAATAGCTTCTATGCTTCTACTTCATAGATTTTCGGCGATTGTTATATGATGGACTTTATCGATCACTAATTTGTAGATGATGATAATATTTCCACATCTTGAACTATCTGTCTAAAATAAGGTGACGAAAGTGAGAGGAAGCCAGTCACGAGGTTTGAATGAGATAAAAACATTTTACAGGAATTTTAATATAAGTGGTGTTTGTATAGCCGGCGTGAACGATTACTCCAGCGGTCGCAGTGGGTTCGTTTTTTTTTTTTTTTTGATTTTATTTTCCGTTATTGACAGAGCTCTTCTCGAAAGATTTCTTCATTTTTGATGCTGCATAAGGATATTTTTTGTGTCATTCAGAACGTGTCATTATCGAATTATGAGATTGTTTTTGTCGTTGTTTTGTGCTTTTTTTTTCAATTATAAGTTCAAAGTATCGTAACTATAGCCTAAAGTCCCTAATTTAGAAATTCGAATAAATGAAATGGTGAGGATTTTTATAGAATCTGATGCGGTAAGGAATGAAATTTCTAAATTTATTTTAAGGGCATTATATTTCTATCAAGCTTTAAAGGAATTTTTTTCACGACAGTTAAGTCGATTCGGGTTTCATTTTTGCCGTGGAGGAAAACTATTAGATAGGAGAATGTTAGTGCGCTTAATTTGGGCGAATTCTAAGCGTTGATGAATATTTCTTCATTCATTTTCTTCTTTTCGCTTCGTATAAATGACGTTTTTTTAAATATATATTTGCTTGATATTTTGAATAAATATTGAATGGTGGTAATGAAATGAATGTAATCGGCAAATATTTGAATGTTATTTTTCGTCAATATTGGAATTACGACTAAGAATTAAATATATTCATGGAATGTCCTTTTCATTCATGTTTATCTTTTTGGTTTCTTATTGGAAATTATATCCATCGCTATTCATCACTGTTAATTGCATTTACTTAAATATGATCGTGTCTAAATTTATCGACGCACGAAGATATTCCTCAGCTATATCCTGAAAATTTTCTGCGATCCAATTGTGGATTGTTTTGTTGAGATTGCTTCTCTTTGATGTCATCCTCTGTCTATTCATTTTCTGTTGTATTTGCTTCAAATATGAAAATTGTAACTTTTATAGAGCTTTTCATCCACTATATATCGCATTGCAAAAAAAAAAAATATCCGCAAAAGTTTTTTGTAGTAAGAGATTCATTAACGAGTAAGTAACGAGTAATGAGTAATATAGTAATGAATGGGAGATGTATTTATAACACTTTTTTTTGAAGAATATATCGAAGAAATTGAAAATTTGAGAAAGTTATTTGAATTTTAAAAAATTTTTCAGTATTGACGGACATAAATTTGATGCAGTAGTCGCTCTTCGAGGATGTGATCAATCTGCGCCGGTCATTGTTTTATCGCATAATCCAGCATCCGCTAAAGATATCACTTTCAATAGTGAAAATCTCCGTGTTGATCTCATTTTATCAGGTTGGTTTTCCAACTGGAAATTTTCGTCGCGCTTTTTTTTGAAGAAGAAGAAAAAAGCAAATTTATAATCTGATTTGGAAAGCGTCGTTTTGTGCACGAAATTTTGTTTGCACGTAATTTTTATAACTAGACAGTGCAAAGATATAGAAAAGTGGTAAGCGATGAGAAGGTCATATTGGTTTAGAGTCGAAATCATCAGTTATAGAGATTGAAGAGAAACTAACACTATCTATACCTTTCAGTGGATATTGTTTACAGCATTATTAGAAGATAATGGTTATTCCTTCTAACACTTAGGTCAAGCGGAAAGATGATTGGACACCTTTTCAGAAGATTGCAGAACTTCTATACTTCTTTCATTTTATTGTTGTTTTCCGTTCTATGTTTGGTGGAATAACGTTTTTCCCCGCCTAGTCATAGACTTCTTTTATATGTGCACTTCGAAACGTTGAAACAGAAGTAACTGCAATGTTAGAGAAGCCGCAGTTATGTTGAAAAATTTACTAATCCATTGGGAGGCGAAGGGTACCATTACCTTGTTGGAGTGGCAAATTTTGGCATAGTAAGTTGAAATTACATCCTCTTCAGCATAGTTTAGGTGACGAGCGAGCAGAGGCCTAGGATTAGCCACCCTAGAAGTGTATCAGTTAGGACTTGTGTTTTTATGTGCATTCACTTCCAGTGACATCTTAGACCTTATCGGATTAGACCAACAATGCTAATCAACTGTAATCACTGTTTTTGCTTTGACGGTACTCTGTGGAAGTAAGAGACTGCTATCATAGCGACATCGAGCACTCCAATTCATTGTTGGTGTTCTCCTGATCAGTGCTCGCTTCAGGTCACACTCATGTTGGTCAGTTCTATACGTTTGCGCCTCTCGCTTTTCTTATGCTGCCATATTTCTATGGTATTTATCAGATATCGCCAGATACACGGCTTTTTGTATCAGCCGGCACCCTCTATCAGGGCCCACCGATGAAAATGCTCGCCATGTCGCAAATTTGGATTATTAAACTCAAATTAAGCGCATAGAAATCTCGATGTGTTTAATGGAAGTGTGTTTTTTTTTTCGTTGAATATTTACTCATAGCACATACGATGGGTTAGGAGACTTTAAAGGTAAATTACAAGTTCACATGAAATGATTATTTGAATTCACTGAGGCTATTTTTGACATTTATCGGATTACCTTATTATTTCGATGTATATGAACATAGCAGGTATCCATTTGGCAGATGATCTTAGAGTTTTTTTTTTTTCCATATTTCATCGTTTTTAGTGCTCAGTGGAAGTAGAGGAATGGTTTTGAGCTGAGAATATTTAAGAAACGAACGAAAGACTTTGTCATTATAATATGTTGTTATTTAGATACACGTTCGAAACGAACGTATATATATATATATATATATATATATATATATATATATATATATATATATATATATATATATATATATATATATATATATGCGTTGCGCAACGTCGATCACGTTTAATGATATGAAATCGTACAATCAGTTTACTTGGATTTTTTTTCATTATAGAATTGCCATAACATTTGAAAGCTTTCACTTTGCAGTATTAATTTCAACTATGCGTAAAAGAAGAGAATGATTGAAAACTGCAAGAAAGATGCTCGTTTCGATGATATTTTTTATCTTTTATAAATGAGATGAATGAGTTGAAATGTGGAAACAATTTGGGTCTCTATAAAAATCTAATACTTTAATATACGATTAATTCGCCATTCTCACTCGTTTCATTAAACATATCGCTTTGCTGATCGCATTCTTCCTCAGAAGAAGTTTTTTTTTGGTTTCTTTTTTGCGGTTTTTTTTTGTGATAGTAGTATTTGCTAGGTATTCGATAAAGGCTAAGAATATTCTTATAGCTGTAATGAAATTTTATTGTACTGTTTGTTGAGCCATATCCCGTACATGATACTGACTTAAGTAGCATGCTTGCCAATGACGGGTTTCAACGAATCTATTATTTGGATCGAGTTTTTTTTTTACATCGTATTTCTTTGTTTATATTATTTTTTTTTCTTTGTTATTTGGATGGGTATAATTTTGAATTTCTTTAATTATGCGTTTTATTATTGGCGATATGGTGATTGTTGAGATTTATTTGAATTATATATGTGAGACTATCATTCGATATCTCTATTGCTGTGTTGTTATTTTTCTTGATTTATTGATTTGTTTATTTGTTTATTTATTTGCAAATTTGTTGAATAATTGAAAAGAAATAAATGGGTTGCTTATTTTTATTCGCTTTCTTTTATGGTTTTTGCCAATTGTATTTTGAGTTTCAGAAAAGAAAAAAGAATGAAAATATTTTTTGATACTTAACAAAAAAAAAAGTTTTTTTTTAATATTTGTAGTTTTTATTATTGCGATCGATTGAAATATTGAGGGAAATGAAATATAGCGAAATCAATGAAAAATCTGATTTTTATGTGATGAAGAACAATAACACTTCGGGGTTTATTGCTCTCTTTAAGTGGTGAATATGATATCTCTAGAATCAACAAGAAGAACAACGAAAATTGTCGCTTATTTCGAAGAGGATTATTTTTTGTTATGTGCATATTATGATGTTTAACATCGTTTTTATGCTGGGATCGTAGATATCGTTCTACACCTAAGGGGGGGAGGGCGCGGTGGGAGTGTGGGAGTAGGTGGGGGTGCACTTTTTGCATTATCCAACATCTGTTCATTGCCACACATTTGTCCGGTTAGCTTTCAACGTTATGCTTTCGATTTCAGGGTACTGGAAATGTCGATATTGGCAGAACCTCGACGTAAGCAGCGGATCAGTGTTGACCCACAAAATATTCAGTGGAGGGATGGTATGTTCACAAGTTAATTTGATTATGACGTCTTTTTGTACTTCATTCGAGAGGGGTGGCGGGAGGGAGGGAGCGGAGATGGGGAGGAGAAATATGCAATTCTTAGGCAAATGTTCGTTGTGAAGTGCAGTAATGGAAATGGAGATAGAAACTTATTGAGCAGATTTCAACCTACTTCATCGACTTATAGTAAGAATATACGATGATCTAGTTTCACCGAGGCAACAACAAATAAAGGTAAAGATAGTTAAGTAGAATTAGTATTGACTCAGAAAATTTTCGAGTTCAAGCAAGTTGAGGATTGTTTATGCCGGCTGCTTGTTTGCAGTCAAATTGTGAACCTAAGTTGGAGTTTTTCCGCGATAACCACGTTAACTCGTCTTGTTATAGGTAATTCAATATGTGCATTTCCTTCATGCTGCATTTGGTAGCACTGATTCTTTTTTTTAATCTACGGTCTAATCCTCATGCCTAGAAGTTTAGTTATAGGTGAAGAGGTCTACGGCTTGAAGAGGAAAACAAGGTATTTTTTTTAAATTTTATAGTAAGGAATTATACTTACAAATCTATGCGTATAAGGCGGAAATTTCTCTAGGGAATTCGACATGACTATATCTTCTCGAAAATCAGTCACACAATCATCGAAAATCACCGACAACAGCTAACCAATAAACGAAAATCTCGTATCGGTTACCTCAACTGTTTTTGCATGTGTTAACGGCACAAGTGAAATAACGCAATTGACAGCCGGTGTTGAAATTAAATAAATCATTTAATAGAAGATCTTTGATGATCTTTGAAAGTGAGCGACGTATCTGCGATAACCGTGAGTGTGGACAGCGGCATTGAGCGCAATTTTTGAATGTATCTTATTCATTGGCATGGTTTTTTTTTTTTTTGAAGATGATGCAAAATTCGGCAAGAAGATACTCGAGAGGATGGGTTGGAGGAATGGCAAAGGACTTGGTAAGAGAGAACAAGGCAGAAACGAGAACCTCAGGTTGAAGGCCAATCACAGTGGCAAAGGTTCATGTTGCGATGCTTCCGTTTCGTTTCGTCTCATGCAAATATAACGATTTTCTAAAATGGATTGGTATTTTAATTAGTGCTAATTGTTATAAGATGACATTGAAGCCATTTAGTGGTGGAATGGATTTTCGACAATACGGGAAAAGTTGTTTATTTGTTAATATGTAACTGAATAATGCATAAATAATTCGCATCGCTTCTATGAGTGCTTTTCGAATGTTGCATTCTACTTGTCGTATAAGCATTTTCTGTGCACAGTTAGATAAATTGTTGTATAACTTGGCGATATAGGTGATTGTTTTTGAATCGAATCATTGTGTGTTTCCGATTTAAGGTTTGGGTTGTAAACATTCATACGACGATACTTGGGTAGCGCATCATGATGACTTCGCGAAATTGCTTGCATCGTTGAACAAGACCAAAAAGGATACCAACGAAAATATGGCCAGTGAAATTAAACAAAACGCTGAGAAATCGATGAAAAGCCGTATGAGGATTCGGTATGTTTACCGTATTGTTGGCTGCTATAGGAAAGTAAAAGACGTTTGTGAATAGTGGGAAATGGTCGGACCTAGCAAGACAATACTGCAATGGTTCACTTCAATGATGATATCTTTCATGTTGTTATAATAATGATGTTTTTCTTCTTTTTTATTATCTTAAGCGGACTGTTGAAGTGATACTTTCTGGATTAGTTTCATCTGGAACAAGTTTGAGGGGTCCATCGAAATGCTGCAACATTTTGCAATTCTTCGAGATGGCGATATTTTTGGAAAGATCCATTAACTTGTAGATATCGAGGATTTACGCGTGGCAATGATCTCAGCGAATATTCCGAGGAGGATAAATGCGCAGTGCTGGGCAAGAAAAGGCGAAATATTGCCGAAAAGCAGATCGAGTGTCAATCGGATTTTGATAAGGTTTTCATTCGTCTTTCCATTTATTTTTTTCTGTGTGCTCTTCATCACTTACATATTCGTAGAGTACGTATGAGGACTTTTGTAATCGGTTTGCTCCTTAAGACGGTATGAGAAGTTAGTCTATGTTTTGAATCATTCATAGGTAACATATGCAAAGACCGACGCATTTCTCTGATGGCCCTGAAACTTTCACCATCGGAATTAGTTTATTCTCATGTTTGATGAAATGACGTCGATCAGCGATACAACAGCGATAACACTATAAGTGAGAGGGAGGAGAGGATGTCGCCATCCAATTCAACAATTTCATTAAAATTATAAACTAACGTAGATTTTTTTTTAATGAGCAAAACTGAAGATTTCTCCGTGTGAAAGTGTTCGGTTGTTTATCATTCTACTAGAGCTGCTTGAACAAAATGCGTTCATTGTCCGTCATAGTTGTTCCTTTACTGTTAGCTAAGAAATTCATCTTGTTGTCCTCCCATCGTCCTATCCCTCTTCTCAAAAATATTTGCCATATATTGCATTTGAAATATTGTGCTTGAATTCAATCCTGTGATTGTCATCTCTAAGAAAAATGGCATAATAGTAACAAGGATGGGATGTTTATATGTTTTATTTTTATTTATATTTGAATATTTATGTTTAGAAACGAATAAATTTCGATGAGGGAAACATTGTACAAAGTGCATTATCGATGAATGAATATTTCGCTGAGAAGATGCAAAAATTCAGAGAGATGAAGAAACGGAAAGAAGACGCATCACTTGAGTACGAAAAATCTCGCTAGAGAAATTGTTCAATTGCCGTTGTCGTTCTTCGAACTTAATAAAATCATGTTCGGTTGTGTTTCACAAATTTTACCGCCTAACTGAATCGGTTAAATCACCTGAGTTCGTACCTGAGCATACTCAAATGATTCGTAGAAGTGTTGACAACAGTGAACATATTAGATACGAATTTATTGTCGCTTCAACGATGGGTGACGACAGTTGCAGATCGGTTGAATGTGTTGACTGAAAGTCATGCTCGGAAACATCTGCAAGGTGATGTTGTAGATAAAGACCCCGCCTGAGGTCTCAACTCAGTGAACCTTTTCGAATGAGAATGTTTTCAGTGTGTTGTTGAAAACATCTGCCATCCCCTTCATTTCGTCACGCTCCTCCTTTCTCAGGGCACGTGTAAGTACAAAGAGATTAAAGCAACAGAATCCGTCTTTGAGGTTGAAGCTGAAAATCGCCTCAGCGTGGTCGATAATTTTATTAGATATAATAAAACCGCTGCAGGATTCGATCTGCACATCAAAAAGGAAAGATTCACCTCAGGTGGGACTTCGAAACGTGAGGGAAGGGGGGTAGGGGGAGAATTGTGGCAGTTGGGAACCAACCAACTTATGGCTGGAAAGGAATACGTGGAGAGTAAAAATGTAATGCGTGGGGATTTCTCACTCTGTTTAATGTAATTTTTGATCATGAGGTGGAAATTATGAGCCTAGAAGGTTATAATATAGAATTGGAATGTGCTCAACAATCTGCAATGTGTTTTCCCACAGAAAAACAAGCAAACCTGAAATCAAGAATATAATTTTGATGTGTTTTTGCTGTGGGTGGTTTAGGACGCCGTCAGATTCCCCACGTATTGTTGTGCTAATTCGGTATAGTCAGGACGCAACACGTATCCTTCGTGTTTTGTGCTAGATCAGGTTCTAAGCAGCAGGGAAAATGCTTTTTGGAAGTGTGGCTATACCGTTGGGATACTTCATTTAGAGAGGTTCTGCTCGAGTGTTACTCCCATCTTTTCTTTGATACCTAAAATGTTATACTTCTCGAACTTCTTGTACTTGTTCCCCCAGCCATGATAAAAAAAACACCCTTGCTGTCAAGGGACCCCGAACCGGACCGCCTGTGTATTCGCGAAAACAGCCACGACGGACAAATCGATAAGCGCAGAGCTGCAATAGATGGTGCGCAACGCTTCATTCCACTGTGGCGATTTCCCGCCCTTTCTTTGTGTCGCGCTGCGCGTAGCAGCTCGAATTTCCGGGCTGAACAACGACGCAAAAGCCCCATAGTATCAGTTCATCACCCAGGCGGAAAGTACCATTCAGCGTAGGTGGGGGTTTGCAGCCTCGTCCTTCACTTATGAGCCAGAATCCGAGAGTCCAAAAAAGTCATGTCCTTGCTTCCTCTCCCCCCCCGCAAAGAGTCGTTTTTCTATTATCATTGCACTCTATATGTGAACCGACGAGAACAACTCGAAGTCTTCGTTCATGGCACAAAAAATTGCATCAGAAAACGTTTCAGCAGGCCCCATAAGTGGTTACTGCACACCTCATGAATGCAGCACTTTTATTTATGAAGGTTATGGAGGCATCAAATCAAGAGAGGAGCCTTGACTATATGTTTCTCTCAGAAATGCATTTGTGCCGCGGTGATTTTCTCTTTTCGATAAGATCTTTCGTTGTGAGACCAACTTGAACTTCTCTTTAAGAGAGACGATGCGCGTTACATCTTCAGCGTTCTTTGATGTTTGTGTTAAAATTGCTTGAATCGTTGAATTTGAATCGCATCTAGCTGGAATTTGAATTCGACAAATAGGGGTGAGGGGTTTCTCAGTGTTTTGTGTTGTGTCGCCTTTCAGCCTTGGTCTTGCTTGCGTTGTAAATTTTGTATTCTAGTACTCTGCAAACTGCGCATAAGGCTACGCGACAGTTGCGCCGGTTAGAACGACATGTTACAGAAAAGATGTTGAAGTGTTTGTTGTTGCTAAAACGAATGTACCTTGAGCATAAATGAAGAACGTGCTTTTACTTGCTAGGAGGCGCAACTTTCGTGGTATTGCGTAATATCTGTTGAGTGCCACCTCAAAGGTACTCTTAGTAAAAAAAAAAAAAAACATGCAGTACTGGGTGGGGTTGATGGAGGAGAGGGCATGATAGAAACGTTTCTGAAGTCACAATTAGGTGAAAGTAATGGGGTGATTGGGGGGGGGGGAGGGGAGCAGGGTGGACGCATTCCTGAGGTAGTTAGTAGATAGTGTATGGGGGAAAGGGTACTGCTGGGAGACACGGCGAGTGCATCTGTGAGATTTCAGGCGATCGCATTTGATCGGTGGTTGTGATATCGATATCAGAAATGGCTTTATCATTTGCATATCAGTAGTCTTCCGTTGTCCACATTTTTACGTGTCACCGAACGCCTTTTTGCAATGCGCTTCGATGCCCTCATCCAATCTTGTGCCCTTTTGTGATGCCGTCACCTCTAAAATATTCAACAACAGTGGGGGCGTGCAAATGCATTCTAACTCTCGCGTATCCCAAAACACGTAATTGCGCATGCCTTTGCGTGCGCGCACATACGCACGCACGCAGTTGTGGCTATGCAGAGTTTTGCGTTTCGAGCGCGCTGCGTCAATAATAGCCGCTACGCGGCAGAAAGTGAGTAATACCGCGCCATTCGTAGGCGATCGTTTGCTGAAGCGTTGCAGCGAGTTGCGGTCTCCTTTGTGCTTGTGATGCTTGATTGTAGTTGTTCTTTTTTTTTGCTTCTAATTGTGCTTTTCATTCAATTTTTCGTTTTGTTTATTCGTTACTGTAATAGTATTGGCACCAATTAGTCATCGTACACAATCAGTGCCTTATCTTCATGTCGTTATTTTTCGAAAATAGCGACCGCGAAAATTCCATAATTTTGTAAAGTTGGAGGAAATTCGCTTGCGGGTTTCTCCACTTTTTTGAAGAAATTTTTTGAATATAAGTGTGATTTTGATGTGGCGAGAAAAAAGTAGATGTAACACACTGTGGATATAAAAGGAGGTGAGCAGTGCGTTAAGCGGGCGTGAAAATTCTCAACAGAGTGCTGGTCGCAGTGTTGAGACCATATCCGCAGTAACTGATACTTTCAGCTCTTATGGAAATCTGGTACAGCATGCATTCAAGGATCGAGGTTCAGGATGTTGGAAAGAGGTTTTTCATCATCACCTAGGTCATTAAATATATTGGTGAGGCTTTCTAGAGCATCAGTTTCACCCACTCCCCTGCCCCTACCCTCTTTTCGCTATTCTCTAACCTCCCCCTCTTTCTGCTTTTTTATGTGATCGATAATTTCCAATTTTTCAGCCCTTAGAGAGTAATATTTTGGAGTGAACATCATTCGAAAGTGGAGTGTGATGACAATCTAATAGCTTAAATGGATGGGAGTGGCCAAAGTTTCCGGTTTTCCCAGTGTACTTATTTGTGCTTGGAATACTCAGCTATAATCCGACCATATCTGAAGCTGTGTGAGACGAAGCCGGAAGTAAGTAAAGGTTTTTGAATGCGTGTGTCTAAAAGCATCAATTCATTGCAAATGAGAGGAGTGCTTGTGCCATTTTATGGCGAGAAGGTGGGAGAGGACGCAGATGATCGAGAAATATATTAAGCTCTTGGGCGGCTTTCCGTTGTTGGCGCTGAATAAATTGAACTTTTACTGTGGAGTGCTCAGAAATGCACCAATTTTTTCAAACAATTCATTGCTTATGCTTGTAGTTTTTACTTCCTGTTCCGGGTGGAAATGCGCATGTTGACTTGCTACAGTAGTTTCAAAATTAGAAACGAAGTTGATGGTATGGTTCTACCGAACAGCATGCTAGTGACTATGCGGTGCTCGTGAACCTCGAGAGTCCCGTTTGAAGTTTTGGTTATTAAATTGGCTCAGATCTTCCGAAAATATTTATAGGATGATGTTCTTGAAGTTGGTGTTTTGTGGTGAGGGCGTCTTTGACAGTGGCGACGCATGTAATTTGGCGGTTTCGTTCGATACAGTTTTTTATATTTTATACAGGTTGTAGTATATATACAAATAGTATATGTACTACCTGTACATGTATACATGCGTGTATATGTATGTTATATATATATATATATATATATATATATATATATATATATATATATATATATATATATATATATATATATATATATATATATATATATATATATATATGCTAGGAGTTTCGTTTCACCAATTCTGTCCCACTGATGAAGAGCGCTTTCATTATTCTCGTTTGTGTGGGAAACGTTATGATTTTGATGTTTTGAAAATGTGCGTTCGTCGTTTGTTCTGTAAACATCACTGCTGATATCGATAATCGCGCTTGTTGATATTCAGGAGCACTCAGATCGCATCTATAGATTCTGATGTCAGCTAAGCAGAGACAGCGCAGTTCGGCGCGTTCGGTGACGACATCGTCATCCTCGCGAACTGAATATCCCGTCTCAGTGAACACCGATGAAAGCTCCGAGTCGTTTAGGTTAGCAGTACCACCACTACATCTTCCATCTCGAATTTCAGCATCTGACTATACGATGCGTGATAACACTGGTGCACGCAAACATCCACTCATACCCTAAATGCCATTATCAGTTATTTGGCCGTCGGGCATTCTCCGCCATCCCTATTCATTGGCAAATATCTTGTGTTGAAGGATTCACATAAGCGTCCGCTTGTTGCTGTTCGATAGCGAGTATTTGCTGGAACGGAATTTACAAGTAAGCTGATTGCAGACACTATGATGTCTGACGAATTTCCAATAAATTGATGCGCGGATGTTGGGAACGTCGAGTTCTTGGGTGGGCTGTTGCGGCGTCAAATGTTTGTGCGCCACTATTCCCTGGAAAGAAGGCGCACTTTTGAATGTGGTGCCAAACTGCATCGTTAGAAGCGTTTTTGACCATTTTTGCTGTTATTAAAACACATTTTTACCACCGTTTTCAACATTTATGGTCACTTTTATCCCTTTCAATTTATCGCAGGTTTTTCTTGAATTCCGTGCCTTTTTTTGTGCCATAGTAGCAAATCTGCATAGGCTGCGAGCAGAACTACCCCTTCTTTTTTTTCTCCGGGCCACACTGTAAACCATTTCTGAATAGTGAGGGCGGTAGATTCATTTTACTGGCCTTGCCTTCTGCAGTTCCTGTGGTAAGTAGGCTGCACATAACAATTTTCTGGTTTATTTTATTGTTTCAATTGGAAACGCTCATGTGAAAATCGATTTGTGCGGTAGCGGTGAATAGAAGCTGGTTTATTTACAGCATTTCGATGATGTCACCAAATCGCCAGACTCGTCTTCTGGAGAAGGAGACTCTCTCGAACCTCAACGATCGTCTCGCTGTCTACATCGACGTTTGTATTTGAAATGATTTTTAATCCTTTGTTGGAATAATTCATGAAAGCAAGTTCTATTGCTCAAATTTATCTACTCAGAATTGTCGCCCATTTCAAAAACATCTTAAGTAAAGTGCAAATTTAAGAAGATCGTTCAGCCCTTTAGTAATCAAATCTGGTAATGTCTTGTAATCTTTTGATGAAGAAAGGTTTTCGAATAGCTTAGACCTCGGCGAAGAATGCTGGGAAATCGCACTTGCATTCCTCATTTGGCCAAATCTTTTTTCTTCTTGTGCAGTTTTTCGAATAGTGTGGTCTCTGTTGTCAGTGCTTGATAAAAATATCTTATCAGTTGTTGAGGGAATCGTACCATCTTTCTGTTGTTATTGTAGCCCTATATTCGGAATATCAAACTACTCTGTTGATGATACGGAGTAAATTCGGAATATCAAAGTAAGTGATTCGGAGTATGGGTGTTGTTGTCTTTACCTTATTTTTTTTATCGCAGCGTTTGAACAACTGAAATAAGGCCTGATAGGCTCAATGAGGAAATCTTTCGAAACAGTAATTTTGATAATGGCGATCTTTCCATAATGGAAGTAGCAAAGAATAACGCAGGAAGCAAGTTGAAGACGGTTGTAATAGGAAGTTATGGCAGGTTTCTGTAAAAGCAAGCCTTGAAGTTCAGGGAACTTGATGTTTCGTTCTTAGTGACAGTAATAGCTGTCAAATTCTCCTTTTATAAACACGAAAAATTGGAATCCATGCTTCAATCATCGTCAGATGTGTGATATTTCCAGATGTGCACAAGTAAGGCGTGCGAGCTCATATTCCAAAAACATTTTTAGAGAGTTCGTCAGCTGGAGATGGAGAATGCGAGACTGAATGTGCGAATCAATGAGAGCGAGGTTGTTGAAAAGAAGGAGCGCGAGGATCTGGTAGCACGTTACGAGACTAAGATCAAGGAACTACGCGACTTCATGGACGAGGCGCTGAAGGACAAGACGCGCCTCAACATGGATGCTAAAACGGCTCTAGCTGAGCGCGATAATCTTCGTGCCAAGGTTTTTTCAAGCTTTTCTGTCTTTTTTGTGTAACAGAGATATGTAAGGTCGTGTTTTAAGCAAAATGATTTACCTGGGACTGATATAAACAGCAAAGTCGAGTCGGAGTAGAGGTTACGTACCGTAGAAAGTTTCCTCTTTTTTAACTGAAATATTTCTAATTTCGGAAAGAACTTTGCTTGCAGCACTAGGCTTCGCTGGGTTTGTTTTTAGAATTGCTTTTGCACAAGCAATTATTGAAAAAAGCTGAAAGAGAGCAGGAATAGTACTTAAATTAGATCCTGAAATGAGCACCACTAGATCCCATGAATATGTTCCGTATTAGCAAATCTATGTGGTTGAGTTGAAACACTGGTGCTTGAGCTGGGTTATTCGAAGCGATTAATTAGTTGAGGTGAATTGTGTATCGTAACTGCTACGAATTATCAATAGCCAGTTCAAACCTTATCTTCTCCTGATTGAGGTCGCTTTCGATCCTCTTTCGCTGATATTTCACCCTCTCGCTCAAAAGTCGCTCGCGTCGAAAATGTGTGATTTTGACTGGTTAATGCCTACATATAGTTGATTGAAAAATTGGAGTTGTGAAGTTGGGTGCTGATAAATCGAGGCAACTTATTGGTTGCTGAAGAGGAAATTGCTGAAATTAACACTGAATGCAACTTGCAGATAGGTAAACTGGAAAAGGATCTGAAGCAGTCAGAGAAATCGCGGCTAAGCGTCGAAAGCCTCATACAGGATCTGCAAGCCCGTGTGAATTCGGCGGACAACATGCGCAAACATCTAGAAGACGAGAATAAAGTAATTTTTTCTTGCTCTCAGTCTTCCGTTATTGTATTATGACAGGACATGACTCATAATTGCTAAGGTCTAGGTCTTTATATTGGGTAGGTGCTTGTGTCCGCCTTTCGAATGTGAGAAGCATGGCGTATGTTTTACTCTTCGATGCCAACTCTTGTCTTTCGCTTAGAGTGTATTGCATTCCGTCATTGCTTTGGATGCATTTTTTTTAACGTATAAATTTCGATCATGTTATGTCATTCACTTTAAGAAAAGATTTTTTTCTAAAGTTTTTCACTGCAGAAAGCTTCGAAGGTCGGCGGTGTGTGTGCTATGTTGGAGTTCAGCTGGATATTTTTAAACAGCTCATATGCGGAGCCACTGTGGCTTTTATGTGTTTGATGGAGCATTTGTGAATATGCCACAGTGTTACTGGTTTTCTCATACGGTCTTTCGGCGTTGATTGTTGAAGAGCTGTTTGAACAGATTGGTCTGTGGTTGTGCGAATTCAGGTTAGGGCATTTTTTTTCCATTGTTATCACGCAAAAGAATTTTTGCTAGTGGTTATGGTAGATGTGGATGTGTATGTATAACACTGGTTTTTCTACAGGGGCTTGCGGCTGAAAACGCCGAACTGAAGCGTCAGCTGGAGGTCTTGCGCAAGCAGGTCGAGGATGAGGCTATCGTTAACACTGCCCTTCACAATCAAAACCAGTCACTGAAGGAGGATTACGAATTCCTCAAGAAGACACATGAGGGGGTAATTTTTAATCAACTTTGCTCAAATTAACCCAGATGAGAGATTGACTTGATTCGTTTGACGGAAGAGTTGTATCTGTTTAGGTGGAGATTTGGAATGCGACATGTAGGTCTCTGTTGGTTCTCCCTGAAGGTGCTTTGCGATTTTAGATTAGTTTTAATCCCGAATTTCATACTAAACGCGAAATCATGACAGCATTAGGTAAGCATGCTAGGCTCAGTGAGCCATTGATAGTGGTGGTGGTAACAACATTTGGGTGACGATGTAGACATTTGCTTAGCATGCTTGAGACGGAAACTGAAATAGCCGAGACACCTGAGAGGGAGGAAATGGACCGTTACCACCCACTTCAGAGAACATTTTGAGAGCGTAAAGTTCGATAACAGAGCAGATGCTTGAATGAATGAAGTGGTTTTTCTTGTAGATGTTAACTTTAACTAAAAATTTGATTTACAGCAACTAGAAGAAATTCACCGCAAGCGACAAGTAGAAATGACGACGACTGCACGCGAAATTGAGAGGACCTACGAGTCACGTCTTCAAGAGCAGCTTCAGGCGATGCGTGCGGAGTTCGATGCACGCCTCAACAAGAACCGCCGCGATATCGACGAAACGTACAAAGTTTGTTGCAGAGGCTTTGCTTTATTAGCAGAGATCGTTGCACATCCTGAAGGATATTTGCGGGGTCATCATAAATGAGGGCCTGATGAAATGTGATACAGGTTTTGTGTGTGCATATGCATCGCATCCTAAATTTCTAGAAATTGGATGCAGGCAGTGAACGGCAGTCATCAACAAAAGGTGAAGAAATGCTGAAAGCGATTGCTGTAAGGCAAGTTTGTCCACTTGCGAAGATGTTGCAGTTGGTTGTGTTTTTACGGATCGTATTGGGGTGGAATTGATCTTGTGTACTTGTCCGTTGTCAATTTCATCGCCGCTGATTACTCAACATTTTAAATGTTATCGTGTTTTCTAGCCACTTGCATATCTCCAGTGCTTGCAGCTCCCGGCTGACTTTAGGGAATGGACTATTTGAGTTATTTATTAATGATGCCCTTAAAAAAGACAAGTTGACTGCCGTTTGTGGCATATAATGCATCAAGATACCATTCTGCACCATTCATTTTGTACAGTCATCAAGAGCCAACGATGGGATTTCAGTGAGCGTCTTTGCAGAATAAAATGAATGAGGCGAACGAAGCTCGTCAACAGGCGAATCAGGCTCGTGAGGAGTCAGCGCGACTTCGTCTTCGCATTCATGAACTCGAAAAGACCGCCGGTGCAAACGAGAGCCGTGTCGAGGCGCTAAACAAGAAAATCTCCGATCTCGAGAATCAGGTATGCATCTGATATCCCCACTAATATTTTTAGTGTTGGAGAATGCTGACAACATTTCTCTTCCTCGTTGAGCGGGGATGAAGGAGAATTGGGGATTATCATATGTCGATAATTTCGAAGATTTTTAAAATGTAGACGAACAGAATCCAGGACTAACGTCCCGATATTTTGTGTAGGTGTCTATTGGCGGGTTTCTATTTGTACAGATTGCAGCGAATGGGCGCGGTTATTGCACAGGTTAGATATAGGGATAGGAAAAGTCAAAGCTGGATATGCTTCGATGGAATTTATCGTTCTTGCTCATATGATGTGGACCATCTACAGCCGATCCTGTTGTGCGTCTTATTTTCAAGCGGAAAGGTTTCAGCTGCGTTTCGTCCGGGACGATGCGGACGTACGACTTCAGCAGCGTGACAGCCGTATCGCCGAACTTCAACAGGAGATCGATCGCATTCTGAGCGAGTATCAGGATTTATTCGAACTGAAGGTGCAGCTAGACACGGAGCTCAGAGCTTATCAGAGTCTTCTCGAGGGCGAAGAATCTCGGTATTAATCTTTGATTTCTCCTGTGAAAAGGTTGAACTTCATCAGTACGGCAGCGATACAAAGAGGCATTTTTCCGATGAGTGTGTGGGTGCATGTAATAGCTTTAGCAGGCTAGATAAAAAGCGAAAAGCGTTGTGTGCGATGATAGTAAAACTTGTACCCTCGCTTCAACGCAGTCATCCCCGACTTATTGATGGGTGCCAAAATTCTGTGAATGTATTCGCTGTCTGGTAACTTTATGTAAGTTTCAGCTTGAACATTTCGCAGCAATCATCGGTGTCATCTAGTGGATTGGGCGGACATGGCGGCGGGGATGCAGGTAGTTCGAGAATTGCAGCTTATTCGAGCTCGCAGCTAGGTGGATCTCCTCGTCGCAGTGTCAAGAGAAAGCGCTTCATTGCCTCCGACAATAGCTCTTTCTTCCGCAACACTGCTAAAACGTACAAGGCATGTTTAGCATTTCTCCTGCTTCCTTCTACGTTCTAGGCTGTTTTGGACATTTAACATGCAATCTGTCCTGAACCGCGGTGACTTTTAGACTTGCTCATTTCTAGGATTGGTCGAGTGGAAATTCGGAACATCATCTAAATGAGCCTTCGAAGATCCTTCGAAAGAATGCAACTTTTCTGCAAAAAAGTGTCTATAACGACAAGATAACCCTTCATTTTCTTATGGCTCCCTTCTTAAGCCGATTTCTTCACTTATGACGGCTGAGGATGGGGGAAGGGCTGTCGTGGGAAGTTGCCTGTTGGAAAAGGGAGTCCTTCAGCTCGTATTACTTCTCATGTCGTCGAGTTTTATTTTTTTCAAGAGGAGGCGAGTGTACGGTGATGCTCAATAGGCTTTGTTGGTTCATTTGATGTTCTCTACGCTGTTTTTTGGAACTTACTGGGTGTACGGACCTTGCGGAATGCGTGTCCTTGGATTATTAAATGAAGGAATCACTGATTTTATTGCAGATGAGCTTGTCGCATGTTTTCTTCATCCGAAATCGCGAGCGCTTATTAGATTCAATTTTCCATTGACGTTTCCCTGCTTCCTTGCTCCTGCTGATTCTCTCCTCTGCTTTGAAGCTAATAACGCTGAAGGGGGATCTTAATACTACTTAGGCCTTAGTAGTATTCCGCAGTTTCAATTTGTAATGTGAAGTTGACGAGTAGAGGTTTTCACGATGAAACGAGGGTGGGATTTTGAAATGCGACCGTAGTCCTTGTGGGCTGATTTCAGCATAGACATCCTCCAAGAAATAACTTGCTTTTCGTATGAAATGATGTTGCTTCCGGTACTGCTATGTCTTGCCAGTAGACTGGCTCTCAGAATCTTTAGCGTTGCTCTGCAGGATGACAGTAATGTTGTACTGAGCTTGTAAGTTAATAGGAAACTGTGAGCTGTCTTTCACATTCGCGCTAAATTAGGTCCAAAGTTTTGTAGACGACCGCTAATTCGGATTGTGACGTCGAGATCGATGCGCACGATACTAACGGCAAGTTCGTGCGCCTTATCAACAAGGGTGAAGAGGCGGTATCAATCGGGCAATGGTCGATCAAGAGTGTCGCCAGCGAACGCGAGACAGTCTACAAGTTCCACTCGCGTCAGCTGATCAAGCCCGGCGATACTATCACGGTATATTTGTCGTTCGCCGTTTTCTAATTAGTGAAAGCGATCGCCTGTTAATGGATTTTTGTAGGACCTAAGTTGGTTGTGTGGAATGTTAACTGACATGCAGACGAAGCCTCCGTTTCTTAAAAATAGCAAATGGAGTAGACGATCATGTCAGTTATTCGCACTTTTGCCAAATCGACAACGTAATTCTGTATCTGTACGTGTATGTTTGTCCAGTTCGGCATTGTCAAATTGAGGACTGAAAATTCGGAGGTACGAAGGCTTCTAAGTTTAATACGGGCTGTGATGAAGACCTTTTGTGGTTATTGCAGTTTCATCGATCGACTTGAGGAGTTATAGGCATTTAAAAGTGCTAGAAATTTAGATGGATTTTGATATTATGGAACTTTCATTTTACAGAAAATGAGTTAGAAAGAACGAATTCTTAATTGATTGTTTGTTCAGGTGGTGGGATCGGTCAAAATGTGAAGCACTATGCTTTCTTCATTTTTTGTTGGTAAATCGTGAAACTTGCTTGCTAAATGAGCTAATGCAAAGGCATATATCGCATAACCCCCTTTGTCCGCTTCTGTATTGGTTGAGGCGATATCATTGCCCATGGTTATTTTTTGTAATAATGAAGAATGGACTTCTCCATGATGTGTGCTTAGTTGGTATTCAGCTTTTTCTGATGTAGCGTGCTTATTTTGGAACAACTTTGTGATTTCATGATGGCAGTAGTTGGATGTTTTTTGTTGCAGGTGTGGAGCGCCGATAGTGGTGAGAAGTCAGCGCCACCATCACAGCTGGTGATGAAGAACCAGCAGTGGCCAGCAGGCGATCATGTGAAGACTGTGCTCGTGGATCCTGAAGGGGCGGAAATGGCGATGCGCGAGAGTGTGGCGGAGCTTCAAGTGGGCTCGTTCGGGCAGGATGACGAGCAGGATCCAGACCAGCGCTGCTCGCTGATGTAAACGTTCCATCTGCGCTGTTTATTTTTGTTCCTTTCTCTTCTGTTTGGCGTTGTCGTAACGTTTTTTTAAAATTGTTTCTGTTTTGACAACTTGTCATATTCAACCTGTTTAATCACTTTGGCTGTTGATATTTGTCGTTGTCCATTGTTATCCCCTCCTTCCTTTGTCATCCAGTTCGCAAAAGAACGTTCAGAATCTTTAATAGTCTCTGAGGCTGGGCTTATGCGACTAGGCGGCTGTGCTTTGTTGTGCTTATAGTCTTGTACAACAGTTCATGTTTAACTAATAGGAAGAGGGAGGGGAATATCTAGCATTAATGCAGTGACTTCTGGCGGTGGCTGACCTGGTGAATTTTCACTTGCAGTCGAAATAAATCTTGAGTAGTGATGAATTCTTGCATTCCGAATGGTCATTCCTTCAGAACAATTTTCGAAACCTTTTTCTAACGAGGTTTTTGGATATCTTTTTTTGCAGTCACTGGGGCGGGAATGAGTTGTATAGTAGGATGACAGTGCGTTTGATTTATACCTTTTAACTTGTCCTCTGCTATTGAGGAAAACACCGGTGTAAAGCGTCATCCGCGATTTGAGATCATAATAAATGAGCAGAACGTGACCATAGGTTCTTTTTATGTCATCGGAGTTTTAGTGACGTTGTGTTGTCGGTTTCGGTGGACGCTTGTTCGAAACGTGTCGAGTCATGCGTGTTTGTGGGAGGTAGCCTTGTGCTGCCGTAACGCTCTTGCTTAGGCCTCGCTGTTCTTTCGTACAGTTTCACGTGCTGTGTTGCCGTTGCGACGGTTCACGCATGTTGAGTTATTCACTGCCCCGATCATCCATTTTCTCTTAACATTGTCCACATTTTAATCCCAATTCATTTATATTCTGCTATTGTTCAGTAGGCTGCACCGCGCAGTCGTCTTGTTTTCCACACATTTATCGCTTTTTTTCCGTTCATAACAGGCCTCCCTTTCTGGCCTTACCTCCGTTTAGTTGTCCGCCCCATGTTGGGCATGCATTTTCAAGGTGGAGCTGTGTGGTGCTGAGGTTGATGTCGTGCTCAGGCGAGCTCGGTTCTGCTTAAGCATTATGCAGCGCAGAATTTTTGATGTGTTGGATGGTATTCGTATTCTGAGGCAGTGCACTGTCGAAGGGTTTCTGAGCGGTGTGAGTGTCGTCAGTATTATTATGAGAGTTGTTTGATGGGGCATCTCTATAAAGTTTTTGTTCTTGTTGCCGACTAACGCACTCGCATCTATCCATTCTGCGAACTATTTCAACGGTACAGTTAGTTATGGCGATTTGGGCAGATGGTGTCGACGACCGTTGATCTGCTGGTGATAGGTGAATGGGTCGGGCTGTTGTATGTGACGTTTTGTAGTTTGCCTTTTTGGACGGTGACAGGCTTGCTTAGCGTATCGCCAGTGTTTTCATAATTTCATCCCGCTCATTACTTGTTGGGGACAGGGGTGGGGAATAATGGAGCATTAATTCGGCAGGGGTTATGCGGGGAGAAACTTTGTTTTTAAAAGGCGGAAGTTCGGAAGAGGGAAGTATGAACGGTCATTATTTTGTGCCTATAATGGTTCGAGGAAGTATTGTATTGCAGTCTTGTAGATTCTGCGGCTGGTACGTTTTCAGGTGCCAAAAACCCATTTTTTTTTTTCGTTGAAGGAGTACGAAGTCTGTAGGATGGGTGAAGAGTCTTCGTAAACTTAACTGCAATTTTTCCAACTGCAAGGGGCTGAGTAGAGTCAGTCGCCTGTGACATGTTTCTTGCACTTGATATTTGTTGGCGAAGGAGGAAGGATCGTTGCGAACTGGTGTTACGGTTTCTTCCCAGTTCCCTTCCATGCTACAGACTTCGTATAATTCGTACTCTTAGTCTAGTTACAGACTTCGTGGTCTAATTTCCCTGGAACCAATCCTCTCAGCGCCTGAACCAAGTCTGTTGGCGTAGGTTTTGCGGCAGACTGTTGGCGGAACGAGGCATCTACAAGCCCAGCTAGCTAGACGGTCAGTTGATTGAATAAGAAATAGATCGCAGGTAATACTGGAAGGGGAATGGGAGTTTTTTGCTCACAGTGTACAGTTGGAGATCTCAAAACGTAAAGGTTCCAGGGAAATTAGACTTTGAGGTCAAGGTCTTGATATGACCAATTTATTTCTAAGATCGTAGAACTGCTAGAGGTTTAAAAACTGAATTTAGAACGTCATTTACTGTAGCCTCGAAGATGGAGCACGATCGATATAATGAGGCGTTCGCTATTGTCCTCTCGATGGACGAGGCTCACAAAAGAATGACTTCAAGAATATCGTCATTTGAACTTTGAACTATGGCAAAAATGACTGCTCACCTTTGCTTACAATGATAACATGCAAATAAAATTTTGTTTTTATAGCTATCACTGAAGCCGTAAGATCTCAGGTTGAATTGTAACGAAACGGATATGTAAACGTTAAATGCAAAAAAATTGTAATTGTAAACGATTGTTTTCTGTTTGTATGGTGTTGACTGGGAGACTGATCGGCATGTTCGATACCAATCATGATATTCAGACGCAAGAAACAGAGCAGAATCTCGAAGCAGTTCTTAGAATGAATCCCAAGGAGTGTTACCGCTGGTACATCGACACTTTCATTATGAGGTTGGGCCGTACCATCGACTGCTGGCAACAAGCCGGACAGAATCTATGCATCCAGAACTACTGTAATTGCAGAGGCGCCAAAAACGTCAGGTCAACAATGGCGCAGAAAGCAAAAAGGGCCGTCTGCATCGGATAACCGTATGGAACAAGTGAAGAAGAAACGAGAAACGCTGACAAGCAGCTAGGTAAGGAACCTATAATGGCAAGCGGTATATAAGAACTAATCCACTCCTACAACACAGCAAGTGTATCTGTAAAGCGTCATGCTGACTAGATGCAAAGCCTTTAAAAGTTTCACTCTTCTGTCAACTTTATTTTTGATGTGTTCTCTTGTCTTCAATTCAATTTCAATGTCCACATGTATACGCCGCTCAGCTCACTTATATTGCCATTAGGATTACACGATGGAAGAGGAGCGGTTTCATCGAACTTTGATTAAGAAAGTCGGCCTTATAAACAAATATGGTGGAACGCTGAAGCTTGTTATGCTTGATTTGCGAGTTGTTTATTTGTTCATTTGTAAGTTCTTCACTCACAAAGCAACATCGTGGATTGAAGACATGTGCATAATAGCAGCTTTTTTGAAGGAACTACAGATGACGATAAATCCCACAAAAATGGCAAACAGGTATGACTCTCAAATACAAATAGACATCAACTGCGTCACGGAGTGAGGTATTCAAAATAGTAGATAAGTGAATAGAAGTGGCACAGCAACAAAGCTTTTAAATGATGCTATACGATCATCTAGCGTTCAGCAAGTACTTCGGAAATGTTTTCATGAAATGTATAGAAAATCTTTATTAAAACCGATAAGAGCACTTATAACCGGAAGAATTGCTCATGTGATTGTGAAAATGATTACAATGCAGAAAATTTCACTCATTTTTTCATTTATGCATTTGTTAGAGGTAAAAACGAACACTTTCGCCTAACAAAAGCCACGCTACTAGAAAGATCTTCGATCAAGAATATTCGACTATCTGTAAGAGTTTCAACACTTCTATAAATGATTTAAGTTTGATAAGCGCGCAGACTAAGAATTCTCTGGAATAGCGTTAATGATGCAAAGCAAACAAGCTAGTGCATATCTAATTGATCTAGAGTACAGATCTGCAAGGGGCATAACATGATCTCTGTATTAACTCTTTGATGGAAGCAAAACTAACGTTGACAAAGAACAGTTTCAAGCACTACCTAAACTATCTTCAAGCATCATAGTGACCATTAGATGTATCATTCATTCATTCGTATTATATTTTACAAATTATTCTTGAATAACTTCATAACAATGTCTATACCCTAAAATAGTCGCAGGTTGAATATTTTAATGCGCTTATAATTGCGACTGTATAAATATTCCATATATCTTTGATGAGCGATCTATCGATACAAGGAATCGTTCAATATAGTGCTAGCTGTACAAATATCGGAAAGTAAGACGTCTAATGTTGTTGCACCTTGATGTAATCAAATCAAATTCCTCAGAAAATAAACACTGGCTACTTATTTGAGATTTTTTTTTTCAGTATTTAGACGTGGCGGCGCTATTAGAGAGTTCTGAGGTGACCGAAAGACTGTAGTACCGTTAAGTGCTTCACATTGATCCTTAAGATCGTGACAACAAGTTTTTTTTGAAGCATTCGTTTTAGATGGGCACTCGTAACATTCAGCTATGACGCGCTTCACTAGTCACTCGTTGCGTTTGTTCGACTGCTGCACGTCGAAATGGTTCATCAGTGGATTTATTCTAGTCTCACCTTATTTTGCTCGCTTGCTACGACAGGTATCAACGCATAATTTTTCGTTTATTCACTTAATTAATCATTCCTAATTCAAAAATTTATTAATGCAGAAATCGTTCGAAAAAAAATCAAGAATTGTGCTAACCACTGAAGTTGATCACTGTTTGTGGATAAATAACTTCGTAGTCAGAAAAAAAAAAATCAATTTTGATAAATCATTTCGCAAACTTTGTGGAAGTTTCATCTCAAAATTTTTCTAATCAAAATGAGATCTCAACGAATCGTCTTTGAAGAATAAAGCAAATGAAAGGGACCTCGATCAATATTTAGCCAAGTTGTACTGTAAATTTTTGTAAAATTTATGCTCAGCTGAGTGCGCTTTTTAGTATGATATTTCACTTAAATTGCAAATTCTTCAAAAAACTGCCTATGCATAATATCGCTAGGCCAAATCAAGCCATTAGCAAACAAGAGGTGCTTTACGTTATACGCTTATACACTCATAGCAATTCGCTTCTGAGTAGAAAAAGCAACTTCCTGGAAGCGGCGTTAATGTCTAACACCTGATCCCAGGATATATTGCACTTCAAAGGGTGAACATTTTTTTTTTTGTTGAAAAATTTCGGACTTAACCACGCAGTGTTATTTGTTAGGTTTCTAGAAACCTCTAGGGAGCTTACCAAACGCTACTTTTGACCACTGTAAAATTACTTTCAAAAACTTTATGCGCTTTGCGTTTAGTATTTTTGTGAATTTCGTTTTGCTTTTAATGCATGATGCGGTGCTTCATTAATGCCAACAATGTGACTGACTAAATGTGAGTTGATGTCTATATTATTTGACAATTGTCGTCTGTTTATTTTCATCTTGTTTGCTCTAAGTAGCAGTCGGTTGTGTTTGTCTTCTCACCTCAAAACAGCGTTAACTTTTTTTTTTCGCACACTTTGTTCATCTGTAGTTGTTTTCTCGCCACTAGTGCAAACACTAAAGCGTTTGTGCTTTGAGTTTGTTAATGTAATTATTTAAGTCACTCAAAGCGATTCACTTTTTCTCTTTTTAATACCGATGTTCTAATGTATCTGCTATCGTTTGCTATAATATTTAATGAGCAATTTTAAAGCATGAAATGAGAGAGATCGCATAAGGTGCTAAGTTGCCTTTCCCGGAAGTCTTTTCTGCTAAGTTTGATATTTTTTAAATTGCAACGAGATAGTTTTTTGCAATCAAGTAAATTATTTGCAGTTGATGGCCAAAGGGATGCGTCTGATGTGTACAGCTTCAAGATGCCGGCTTACAGTTATAATAAACCGGCACTTCCATCTTTGCCTACTTATGCAGCAACAAGTTCAGCTTCGTCACTTTTGAATCAGCAGTCACATGTCGTTTTTCAACGACCATTTGTAAACCCTACCTTACAAATTAATTCATATGGGACCTCATTTGTTCAGCCATCTCTACCAAGCCGCAATACTGCCACAGAGGTTGATTATTCAAGTGGAACACAGGCGCCATTATTGAGCGGCTACTCTTCACTAAGCGGCTCTTGGCAACCGACGTACATGCCTTCTAGCTCTGATAACAAGATTCCTTCGGTGGGAATATATAGCTCATTATCCGCTAAAGATCCTCGTGAAGATATCTCAAGTCAGCACATTCCTTCCTTAATTTCTAATGAGTACAGGGGAACATCGGCGCCTGAAGTAGATGACTTACACACCACTTCGCAACACGTTGACGTACTGCAAAAGTATGGCATTCGGATGCCACCTCAGTTGCAGCAAATGTCCACTGCATCAAACGGTGACCAATACGTCTTGTTGCCGGACATGTCTTCATCCACACAGAATGGAATTAACTATCCTGGGCAACAGCAAGTCGAAGGGCAGGAAGCCCAAGGGCACCAACAAGATATTGTGCTTCCAAATGACCGCTTAGGTGCAGCTTCACAAGTTGCACAGATTAGCACAAGTGGTGGAGAACTATCCGGTGGAACGCAGCCAGTCCACCCTAATACAGATTCCAGCACGGCAGGTGTACAACATATTCACAGCTCCGTCGTACCAAGCCCTGCAATACTGCCTACATATACTAGAAGTAATGTGTCCCCATACAGCTTGTCAACTGCCTCAACATCTGTGTCATCTAGTGCTTTTATGAGCGTTCCACCGCCGAACGCTCCGCGAAGTGATGCCGATGAAAAAGCGAAATCAACTGTTGCAATGCTAACACAACAGGTCTTAGTTCTTATTGGCAGCTCTTTCAACTGAATGCGTCTAAACGCAGAAGGATTTGTAATGCATCTTATTATTACTATGACAAGTAACTTAACAGTGCACTGTAACGAGGAACTCATCGTTAAACTCAGCAGTTCGGTGTTTTCGTTATGAGTTATAATCCCTTCTTGTGTTATGATGACGATAAAGCAGTAACCGTTTTCTCGTTGAACAAAAATTATTTTATGTGCTAAAAGGAGCATGAAATCCTTTCCTCTTTTTATAGCAATCTTCTTTTATTATTGGTCATAAGAAATGAACCACGAAACCACTATAAGACTGTATGAAAAATTTCGCCCAAATTGAGTATTTTGTTCATTCAGAAGAATCAAAATGCACTTTTTTTTTGATTTTGATGTTGTTGAATGGAATGAAACAATGCGGCTATGCGAATATTTTTGCAGTGAAATTTTTCTCATATATTCTTCTGAAGAAATATCAACGCAAAATTTGCCGCAACAATGTTTCATGAAATAGACCTTTTTTTGGAAATGATTCTCGTAAAAATTTGCATTCAAATTCAGATTGGAGGCTTATTTAAGATATTGCAATTGCCAGCAGTGATCTATATGAACTCGAGCAACACAGAAGAGAAGCAAATCGAACATTTACTAAGGGGCACTTACAATCTTCCACTCGTCGCATTTTACATCGACAAACTCGGTTTCTTTAATTTGCAATTTTGCAAATTTCACCGGTAGTTTCATGGATCTTCTCTAGGCAAATTTAGACCTACTATAATACTTACTGAAATTCGATATAATTTAAGTTGGAACAAAACGGCAAATCGAATTCATTTAATTAGTTGGCCCTTTATTCGTTCCTATATGAATTCTGAGCTCCTTATTTGAGTGCAACATTTTTTTTTTACTGCGACAATGTTGTTTCCAACTGCAAATATTTTATAGATTATAATGCAATTTTCAGTAGAACGAATAAAGAACTCTATTATTGTAGAAGACTTTTGAAACGGTTAAGGGATTTCTCTAAAATATTTTTTCGCAATCATTTTCCATCTAACTCTTATTGGAGCGATTGTTTTTGATCTTTTGTTTGGTGGGGTTCTTTCCGAGAACGTTCTAACAAAAAAGAATATATCTTTCATAAGAGCTCTCCATTATTGATGTTTATTTCCTTTGCTGTTTCTTTGCAAAATTATTAAATATATCAAACCGCATTGACTAATTTTGATGCGAATTATCTCTTTATGACTTTCTGTAAGAAATAATGCTTTAAGATAATCGAATTGAAGTGGAAGGATTACTGCAACAGTTGACTGCATATAAAGGTCTTCCATACATATTCATATGCGGGAAGTTTGTTGGAAGTAAGTTGATTATGCTTACTCATTTATTTTAGTTAATGAGTATAAACCTCTTAGAATAATTCAACAAACTCTGTGAGAAACGCCTTTTTCGTAATACTGCAATTTCGCTGCGAAAAAGCTCTTCAAAAATATTTGGGGCGGACGTTCGATGAAGTAGGTCTCCGCTTATACAACCTTTTAGGAAACAAATCGCAAACGATATATTGCTGTTTCTGACGCTTACTCAAAAGCTGCATTGAATCTTCTGTCGGTAAAAATAGTTTGAAGAAACTCATTACATCAAAAAAATAAGGGAAATGCTCAATTCGTCAGTGCTAGGAAGCTATTTAAAAACCTTTAGAGATCTCGCAAAGGAAAGGCATTGAAAATGGTCCAATCATATTGATTTCAGGCCAGCAGCATCTCGACAATTATCATCGGAACGGACAAATAGCCGAGCTCGTCGAGAAAGTTTGCGCACTCAATAGCGAGCACAGTGAGCATCATTCTGCGTAATCCAACACTTTACTAAAGTCTTATCGCCATGAAAAATCTAATAAATAACTTTATACGAATATGTGGCACCCGCAATCCAAAAGAAGTGATAAAACGCCAGATGGTGCAGTTCGATGCATAAATGTGTGAGCTTTGCTATTCACATTCTTTATGAAGCTATTGCTTTCATACCGGTGGAAGTGCTGGCATTGAAGCAATGAAATTTGATGATAAAAAACATTTTTTTCATAATGTTCAAAATTATAATCATCCATAGAATTGTTAAGCTTTTCTAGCTGACATCAAAGCTAATAAAATTGACAGAGATTTGACAAAAATGCTTAATTATGCCTATTAAATTCCATTAAGTTCGTTTCGAGACTGTTGAATTACCAGCCCGTGTAAGCAGGCACGCATGCAATCATTCGTGGTAAAGATGATTATTGAAAACGCAAAAAAAAAAAACGCTGTTTTATTAGCTTTAAAAATTTAAGCAATTATTTGATTCACTGTCACCTCCTCTTCACCATTCAGCCTCTTGAATATCATTATTAACTAATATCTCATCGGCCATCAGCTATCTAATGGCGACATTTTTCTAACTCATTGCAGATCTGTTTTATTTCCACTTTCAAATCTCTCTAGCGCAATTATGGAACATGTAATTGAAAGAAGATTTCAAAGAGACCTTGCAAGTATTTATGAACGATTATGACATAATGCAATTCGAATCACCGAAAGTTTTAGATGTTAGTTTCTCACCAAACCCATTGGTAAAGTTTTTGCCACTCAAACGATTTTGATAGGCGCTCCAGCTCCGTGTGTGGTCAGTGACGATCGGCAGCGGCGTTATGTAGCAGTGACAGTCGAAGCGACCGAGTTAAAAGACTGCCCAGTTAAAAAAACGTTGTTTGTGCTGCAACATTTCTTGGCGAGTTGGAACTGATGCGCACGTAGGCTACGATAAGAGGCAAACTGAAACTTTCTTAACAACGGGATGTTGAAAAAGCCTGGCACAACTTTAAAACCAAGGATGGAACCACACTGGGTCCTCTGATGTTCCAGTGATTTCAAGTTAAAGATTTCGACTCTCGTAGCATAGTCTTGCTTGTGAGAATAGCAGTGACTCTTGCCGAAAGTGACGGGAGTGAAACACTTTGAACGTTTTCTATTAATTCCGCATCGTGTGAAGTTGATACAACCTCCAGTGAAGGCCAAGGTTATTTGGAGCATTAGGGTTAGGTGTGTACTATGCGGCATTACATTAAAAAGAAAGAATTTCAAGCCTGAAGAAATATTCATGTCGAAATTTGCCATAGACCATATGAAGTTTTCATTAGAAACAGTCAGCTGTCAGAATTTCGGCAAATACATCAAGAGTTTGCAATAAGGAATATGTTTTGAGTTATTAACAGAAGGGTGTGTACTACCCGAAAATCATTAGCGTATGTCTGAAATAAAATGGGGCCCGAAGCGCTTCTTTGTGGGATATTACTATGAGCTGTGCATGGAGCGGAGTAACTATCACTTGTTTTCACTTGCAAATTTCATTTAAATAAACAACAACGATCCGATTAAGGAAATAGCCGATGACACCATACTTTTTCAGTTTCAAGAACAGTTTTTTATGGCAGACCGCATCAACAGCTCCCGCACAATCAATATACACAAGTTAGGATCGGACTTTCATACTGAATCCAGATATCCGTTGATCTCAGTCAGAAATGTCCGAGATGCAGAATTCATAGATTGATTGACCGGAAGCGAAACCGAACTATGCGGTGTTTAAAAGACAGCCTCGCATAAAATGATATATTATCGAGTCTTCGACGGTTATCGTAAAAACCTTTAAAACTGTCGAGAAGAAGCTGATATGTAGGAGTCAGCTCCTCATGGCTCCTCTAGTCATCCGGTTCTTCTTTGATCGGCACCATCAGCCGATATAGGGTCGAGTAAACTGCGAGACAACACAAGTATGTGTGCGAACAGTTTATCACACCTATACAGTAGAGGCTCGTTCACGAGGATGGCCTGGAACGTCGGCACGATCTCGCAGTTGAACTCTTCGCTGCCGCCGACCACCTCTCGCATTTCAGGGCCACACGTAGGCCCACGCAGCTTGAAGAAGAGTCTCGAAGCTGGAATGAATAACTGAGCACATCAATCCCTTCTACACCTTTCCGATTCTGCCTCAGATTAGCCTCACTATCCATGCTGTGCAGTCGTTTGATCTTCCTGTATGCTCATAACCTTCTTTGACTCACGTGATGCGGCGCAGTATTCCCGCTTGATTCTATGGACGACTGGGCTACCTTACACATGGGGCGATACGGTTTTACTTAAGTGGCAGGTAGTTTTTCGCCAAAGGGCAGACAGGTGCACCGTCCAATAGGGGGAACGAAATGAACTACAGAGCTAACGTGAAAAATAGCCGCAAGAAGATATGCGGTTGCTTTCCCGCTTCGCTCGAGAAACAGGAACAGGATACCATCTGGTGTGATTGAAACCCCGTTACTGAGTTTGCGAATAGCCTTGAGAGCTGAGCCAATACCAACATCAGCAAAAAAGCTTTTGGAAATGATTAAGCAAGTTGAAAGACAAATATAGCGGGTAATGTTATAGTGCAAAATCATCCTGTAAAATTCATTGCGTTGAGTTCATTAAACTCATAGAACTGCACATTCCCTCAACTAGATAAATATTCGGCATAGACTTGAACAATTCTTTTTGTTTCAGCTTCTTAAGGTTGGACAACAATTTGTTGCTTAAATGCTGCCGAAAACTTGTTCACTTAGGAGGAAGTAGTATTTTACAAATTCATTAAGTTCACTTCTTCGAATTTTATTGATTGCCTGACAGATCTCATACTCACTCACTCTCGTATCTCTCTAGTTTTATTGGTCCCGTAATTGGAGCGACTAGACTAGTGAAAACACACATACATACCGGCTGATAGAATCTTATCATAATGTACTTTGCAAAAAGCAAATATTGCAAAGAGAAGGCACCAAGCATAGCGACGAACAATCCCTATTTGTAATGCCCTCTGCGCAAACGTATTTTTCGGCACTTTCGTACACTGATTGATATTCGAAGTCTGGTACTACAGCGGTACGAAGAATTGTAATTTCTGAATGCAGAAAAAAAATGCCAGAGTGTATCTTAAGTGCAACCGTCGAAGATAGGAAAACGAAAATTTTGTTGTAATAGCGGCGCTGACTCTCAACAAATTCATCTATTGCCTATCTCCACTACATATCAACATCTCAAAATCGTCACAAAATCTTACTGTACTTTTGTTTAGAAAATCCACGTGAACTTTTACATGCAAATTGACATCAGCAGTTTTGAATTTTCTATATTCCACGCATTTGTTTTCATATGCATATGTGAGTGTTTTCTTAATCTGCCTGCACGTATCGTGAATGAAGATTACTTTCGGTTCGAGCAAGTACTCGTTTTCATGTTGATTTTTTTTGCAGGACAATCCTGAAACTCTTAATGACGTTAAACCCTTCCGAAAACTTCGTTACAAAAAATCTTGATATGTTATGATGTATTTGAGATAAAGGATGAGTTCTTACTTAGTATCTCAAGTCTTACTTAGTTCCTCAAGTAACATCAACATATTCCGATTACGCTTAATTTTGCATTCGGATAGCGTCGTAATTCCACATGTGCTGCAGAATCACTGCTTTAAGTGCGAGCCTTTATTTTTGTGTTCTCTTGTAGCTACGAGTTAAGTTTTGTGGAATATCTTGATGAGAAAGCTCAAATTCCATCAAACCATGAGTAGTTATATTAATCCTTCAAAAAATGAGTCGGCGTAAGGGAAACTTCCAGCTTTTTCTCTTCAATTTCTTCGATTTACTTTCTAACTGTCGTTGCGTTGTGTGATGAATCGTGAGGATTAGAGATTTATGTTGAAGACTATGTCACCGATTGGTCAAAATATTCAAGGTGCCTATACGGTGGTTTCGGCTTTCTCCGTGTGTTATGCATGCTCACACCAAGCTGCGTAATCGAATGAACTGTAATGAAAGCGATAACAGAAAAAATAAAAATGGCAAAACGCAGTGATTTTCTTGGGCGTCTTAGTAAGAAATTGAAGAGTGAAGGAATTCCTGAGAATATATTTAGCTGGCGAACGAGCTGAATTTGTTTTTTTTTTTTTTTTTTTTGCTAAGTGCTGTTCTTTCCATTAGCTGAAATCAAAGCATTAGGAAAAACAGTGAAGGGTTTGCGAGAGAAGAGAGGAATGATGTCTCGGATTCTCTTATAGCGAATATGATTCGCAGATTCATTTACTCGAAAATTTCACTAAAATCAATCATTTTGAAGCCTTTTTTTAAATAGTATCGTCAAATATTTAGATTAGGTTCCGCTTGATTATTTATAGTAATTCAGATCAAGCAATTTCAAGAAGTAATAATTTATACGTGCAACTCGAATGATCTATTCTATCACATTTATGCTTCTTAGATAAATGTAGCGTAATATTTGACCAATCATTATTATGTAAAACATTATTGCGAGCTGATTTTATTGTTGAAATGCGTTCAAAGACGAATAAACATTTCACACGTATAGAAATATTTATTATATTTGTATAGAATTTGTCCACAAGGCACCAACAATCGGAACGTTATATATTACATATTTACAGCAGTGAAAATAATGAGGATTGAATGCTCCATTTATCAATTGTTTATTGAAGAAATCTCTTATTTAAATTAAAATAATCTCAAAATTTAAAAGCAATTTAATGTATCAATTTTACATCACTCTCTAAAAGTCAACTAAATTTTGCTCATTTATCAAATTACGATCGTCGTCAATCTTCTCGTCAAAAATCAATCGCTATCTTTTCTTAGAAAACAGGCTTCCATTTTTATTGTAAATCGCTTTTAGTGCAGATTTTCGTTCAATCAAAAGCAACAAATAACTAATAAGAGTGCTTTATTTCCGGTTTTGAAATTGCACAGAAAAGAGGTACAAGTTTATTAGAATTTAAAGGAAAAACGAAAAGATGAAGAAGAGAGGTGATGCCACAATAGCGAATATGAAGTTGTTATTTCATTTGAGCACAATGCTCGTTCTTTGTGTAATGGAGTATTCACGCTTATTTCGAAGAAGAAAATTGAAAGATTGAAATAAACCCGCAAAGAGATTAATTTAGAAGAGATAAATCACCGACGAATCAAATGCTTTAATAGATTGCAGCAAATGTGCAAAGCATTATCATATGCAATAATCGCATAGAAATTATTGTAAAATTTCATAGAAATTAAACATCGCCGTGCATCGAACGATCGATACTATCAGCAAAATTTCGAGAAAACTCTTTAGCCAAAAAAAAAAGTTTTTTTTTTTTTTAACAGTACCTGTTTAAATACGGCAAGATTAGCAGAAAATCAAAATAAAACGCTTCGAATGTAGATGTCGCTTTCAAAAGTACACTTCAAAATGGCTGATCGCAAATTCAGCACTCCCAAAACAACTATTCGCAAAAATTTTCATATACTCTCACAGCTAGATACTTATATGATGAATTTCCTCGTACAATTTTCCGAGTACCTTTGATGGGCACAAAAAGTCAATACTCCCAGAAATCAATCTTCTACGTTTTTCGTCTTTCCACGTTCACCCGATGTCCTTTCATTTTCTTGTTCTTAATTCTTCCCTTTCCTCAATTTTTATATCTCTAGTCTACGCTTTTGCTTTTCATAATCACTGTCCGAGGCAATTGCATATGGAAACCGACGCAATCACCTAGAATATAATCAAGAAAATTGTCAGTTCAATCTTCCCAGTCGGTCATTTCATAGTCACTTTCCATTCCAAGACTGGCTAGTGGTATTGGACGTACAAGATCGCCTTTGATCACTCGTATTTCCCTTTTCGCCGATTTCGAGTAAACATGAGGCGATTGCATCGGAGCTGCCATACGTCCAAGTACCTCTTGGCTATTCAGGGTCTCTTGTATATAAAACACTTCCACTCCTGAATCAAACATTTTTAGTTGTGTATCACCCGTAGAGCCTTTTAATACTCAAAGCATCTACTGTTATGACAGTGGGGTTTTCAAGCAAATGATAGAAATGGGAAAAAAACAAAATGCTTTGTTGAGTGGTAATCAAATTAATTATGCAATTCACTGTCATTTTGTCTCATCTGTTCAGAAAAAAAAAATGATTTATGTAGAAAATGAGAGTTTTTCTTTTAATATGCATAGTTGCTCACTTTAATAGAGCATTAAAAATTCTTCAATTATATTTCAGCGTCTCATATTTATCCCATAATCATACTCTCTTTTGCCTACTCCATTGTTATTCGCATTTGATATTTATTTCTCCATACTATTGCATAAATATTGCATTGGTTACTCTTCCGTAAGCTTTATACTCAATATTGAAGTACTTTTTTAAATCGTGTTCATCGACAAAGATTTTATTCGAGTTCTATCATTAAAGTGCCCATTTTCTTTTTTTATCTATCATTTTTGGTATTGCTGTGTCGTTAAGCATTTCATTGAAGGTTGTTGCATCGTTCTGCAAAGTTTATTCCTTTTTTTTTTTTTTTTAACAGTTGGAAAGGAGGTGCAAAAAATCTTTTCCACCATGTTTGAAATTTAACATCGATTTTGCAGTCTTAGTAGTTATAGGCCTTCTACATTTGAGAATATCAAGTTGTTGTTATCAACTTTTCATACATTCACACACAATTTGCGATCCTACTGTGCATTTTATAAATGAAGCAATTGTTAAAATGTGAATTCGTAACTATTTATCATTTATGGTCAGGATCCAGAAATCGTGTTGAAATTGTTCCGATGTAGAAAAGAAAATAAATCAATCATAAAGGTGCATAACGAATTTTATGCCTTAAATGAAGAGGTTATTAAAATAAGAAAATGTAATGCATAGTGAAGAGGATCAACCTGAATAATTATGCCTTCGTAATTTGGCTGCCTTTTCAACTGTGGATTTCCTCGCCGATTCTTCGATAGCAAATATGGTAAGATGACGACTAATAAGCGATGAGCTCGATGTTTTGCGTTCATTTGAATTGGTGACGATAGTTGTTTGGCTAGCGTCTGAGCCATTCGAAGCTGACGATGGTCTTCGAGTGATATCGCTTGATAATTCGGTGCTACCGCTAGTGATACCTTCAAATACTCTATATTATATTTTCTATGCACTTGCAACTATCTTCACGAACATATTGCAAACATCAAGCTACACTTCACTGATCCATGAACAATGAAATCCAGCCATCAAATGTTAGGAAAAACATGAAGCACAAGTACGATCCTTTCACGGCATATTCATTTCTGACATTCATGCACAAAAAAAAAAACGGGCTATCAGATAACAAGCAAAAGGCACTTTCATTTGGAACGAATAAAGAGAGCAAGATCGCAGATTGCATAGTTTGTGAAAATAAATAATTTTATATAAAACTGTAGTAGTAATTTATTGCTTTGGTGTTGTATTCTCTCATATCTATTGCTTCACTCATTTTAGTTTCATTCAGTTTTGATTCCAAATAATTAACTAGAGAAATAAAAAAATTTTGCAATGATGGGAAACTGTTGCAAAAGAACTATTATTTGTGCATAAATCAAAATGCTGAAGAGTATTGACAATGTTGCCTGTTGTTCGTGAATGGAAATGTTCTTTGCAATCTGAAAAAAATTCATCGTTCACTTTTTGCAATGCAATTGCAAAAAAAAATTGCAAAAGTGAACGATGAATTTTGCATTAAAGAATCTAAAAATTATTTTCCAACTAACAAAAAATGAAGAGCAACTCGGGAATAACTTCAAATAATACGAAATTCGAAAATTTTTCCCGCATTCACGGTACTCTGATAATAATTACTCTATGTAAAGATAAAACCATGTCTTAAGGTTTGTTGTGCAAGATGATTTACGATGTTGTTTAACTATAACCATTAAATATGAGGAACACATTGAGGAGGGTGCTTTATTCTTTCAAAAAATGCTTGTGGAAATGAATGGAACGAATTCACGTTTTTCGACGCGTTGAAAATGTCAACGAGGATGGAGGATTGTTCGAAATTTTTGTCAAGAAAGTGGGTGCCTGCGAGTATCAGATTTTAGGAGTTCTTCGATAAGGGAGTAGAATCGAGTGATTTGTGGGAGCCATGTAGGAGGAGTTAAACGGAATTGAGGGTTACATTAGTAGGTCTTAAATTGCGCCGCATACACGATAGCATGCATCATATATGCGAGACGTTTAAAATCGACAAGAGTTGTTATTGCATAAAAAAATAAAGCGATGTTTTTTATCAGGGCACTTTAAAATCCGCGATCTTTCCAGACATCGCTCTTGTGGAATGCAAAGTTGGGCGAAATTCGGCACACGATTCATACCAGCACTTATGAAGTCAGCTTCGTTCCATTCGTCGAGGTGGTAAATGCTTATGACCACCCATTTACGCCTACGTAACTCAGAACTAATCACTTTCCAGCAACGTGGTTTGCTTCAGATGAGAAGCAGTTAAATATCTACAGATGTTCCTGATGGGAGTGAATGAAAACTGGTGAGCAGAAGAAGATGACTACAGTGATTTCAATTTTTAAGAAGTGGGGAAGCCCTGGAAGTAGCGAAAAAAAAACTAACTGTGTGCGGATGAACTCATAATGCTGTGCTTCGAACCAAGCACATTTTGCCTCGAACTAAGCCATGAAGATTTTCTTGGTACCGGTTTTTCTTCAGGTTGTGGAATGCCAAGTTGG
Source organism: Ascaris suum (assembly GCA_013433145.1). Lineage (NCBI taxonomy): Eukaryota > Metazoa > Nematoda > Chromadorea > Rhabditida > Ascarididae > Ascaris > Ascaris suum. The sequence continues at coordinate 4,809,486 of CM024191.1, read as the reverse complement.
GCGAAATTCGGCACACGATTCATATTGTGATGTATTCTGAAAATCATAACTTCATTGTGAAAGAGTTTTCTCTTCATTTTTCAACTTCATAAATTTCTTTAAAAAATGCGTTGGTGTAAATAAAAACAAAACTATTGCACATATAAATATTTCAAAACAATAAGTGCCAATGAGAATGTGTTAATTAAATCTCTGCATAAAGGATCTCAGATGCATTTCGCGTTTATTAAAGCCGTAACGATTTAATAAAATCAACAAATCCACTACGGCTAAATACAACATTTATCAAATTTGAGTATATGCAAGTGCATAAATAAGCACTTATATAGAGAAGCATTAACGTTAGATAATAATGCATTCAATCAATAGTTGAAATCGGATGATCCGTTTCTCATCGGTTTTGATTCAATTTAGACTCAAAAAAGATATTAGGCGACTAATAACGATTATTTAATGTTTTTTTATTTGATGATGGTAAATTTTCATTCACTATGGGATAAAAAGCACTAAATGCGCTGTTGAAAAGATGAGAAAGCCGACCTGAGAAGTCGAATATGATGTGGCATCCTGAATTCAATGTACTGAAATAGAACGGCTGAGTTGTAATGTCGGAAGCCAAGAGATGTAAGCGGAAGTCGGTTTAAGAGGCGGCCTACATTCGGATCGATGTCAATCGAGTCACTTAGGTGAAAAATATGCGGAGGAATATCTAGATCTTCAAGTTTCTGAAAACAACACCTAAGAAGATTTTGCAAATGCTTCATCCTGTTAGATATGAAAGAATCGTTCAGATTAAATCGTTTGTTGAAAAAATTGTTTTGTTTCATTTTATCATCAATGCTAAGAATTCCCTTGCAAAAGTTTTACATTGTAAGATACTTTCGAAAACTAAACTTTCTATTGCATGAAAAATTTCGCAGCATAACTTGTTTGAATCTCTTTCAGAAAAGGCCCTTCGTTGATTTTTAGCAGGCAATTCTTATAGATTCTTCTAGAATATTAGTAAATTATTCGATATGGAATGCTCGCATCAAATATTGAAAATGTTCACACGACATCTCTCTTTTGTTACATACCCTCTCATGCTATAAATACATAAAGATTGCATCTATTTGTCGAAAAATGCGACCAATGTATATGTTGATTCAGGTATTCAACAGTGTTAGCCGTCAAAATTTGTTGTCCTATAAGGTAGTAGGAGAGAAGCGGATACCTCCAATTTGCTGAGTGCTTTCACGTACCGATCCCTCCTTGTCTCTTTCCCATACGTGCAACCAATTGCAAAACGCTTTAATGAACATCGCAGCTTCTCGCATAAACAATCCATTACTCGCCAAGGTATGTAAATACCTGTAAGCATATATCGGCATATATCGGCTGAAACAAATTCAATAAAACTGTTAAAGAAGCTGGCACGATCAGCGCAATTCTCAGCATAAGGTGTCAGACCAACTGCTTATATAATAGTGAGAAAAAAAAAACTAGTGAAACGCACTAAAAAACCTTTGTTCTCGTGTGGACAAGTGGTGCAAAAGAGCTGCGCAAATCCTCACCGAGAAATAGGCATTTTTAAATGAAATATTTTTCTATTCGATCTGTCATAGAAGAACGATGATTTGTGGTAGACGGAGTTGGATTGCTTGACCATTAAATGTATGGCCCACTGGTCTAACTTGCGTGGGTTCTGTTGAGCAAGTTTCGCTCCTTGTGTTTTGGAAATTCAGAAAGATGGGCAAAGGCATTGAAATTCCATAAAAATCGCAAAACTTTCGGAAATCAGTTGCAGAGAACGAATGCTCGATTGTGAATCAATGATATTAGAATGCGTCATACACACGAAAATGTGAAAATAAAACTAGCTTACCAGCTAGCTGAAGGTTTTTGATGGGTCCCTTTATACATTCGGCCAACGAACGCGATAGTTCAGCCTTACATTGTGATGATGATTGCGGTGTGGAATCAAGTACAAGAATAGCGTCGAGATCGGGAAGAGAGAATAATGAAGAAAGAAGACGTTTTGATGGACTGAAAATTCATTCGCTTATATGATTGCTAGAATCATATGAGAAGCTGATCGTATAAATTAACTGAGCCGATTAACCGATTTTTTTAGCTACGAAAATAAAAATAGCGATTAAAGGCTCAGTTTACCGACTGACATCAATAGAATATCGAAAAAAAAGCCTTCGAGAAGTGTGAAAATCCATGGAAATTATTTGGCTTGCAGAAAACTTAGTTTCATCTAGAATAATCAAGTGATGGCTTATTGTAGTATGAAAATGAGCGAACTTTTTCTTGTCGAAATATCGCGAACAATTCCATATCCTGAGTGTATTCGCAGATGACAGCCGTGATACGACAGAACTAAATTCGTCGCTTAAGCAACAATCCCATATCGTCAGCTCACATAAACATGACAGCCTGAAGCAACGTTTGCTTATTTACTTACAAAATTTTCATATGCATGGCGTGTACAAAATAAGTTGCACTAAAAAGTAGCTGTAAATAAGCTCGCATTTCAATTTGCTGGTGATTAGAAGATATGCGCAACCACGGTGTCTCCATACCTTGCAAGCATAAGTTTAAGAGCCTTGTTGCTGTACTTTTCCAAATTTGTCCTCAGTCGATACGAGTTGCCGTTGCGATCAGTGAGTCGGATCCGATAGGAGGTTTTTGCGTTTTTTCCTACGGCAACAATTTGGAATGAGCATCGAGCCTGTTGCAGTATATCACCTGCAATTTGTTTGTTAGCATTTTACAAGACACTAAGTTTTCAAGTAGCACAATTTTAATATGAGACTTTAATAGGTGATAGTTGATGTTTTCTAATAGAAAGCATTGCCATATTAAGCTTCAAGTTTGCTAAAGATAGTCGAAAAAGACTGATGAACGAATAACCTACCATATCCGTAATCTTCGAATCGAATGTCTATCGAATAAATATCTCTCCATTTCGAGAACATGTCGCGAAAACGCTTACAGCACAGTTGAACATTAAGGCGATCTATAGGCGCAAGACAAGCCGAAATACGCAGTAACGCCTCGTCTGGTAACGTATTCATTACGGCGCCTATCACGAACAAATGCGATATATATGCATCAATCGCTATACTGAAATAAAATTCACCTGAGCGGAAATGTTGTTTTCAACACCGACGATAAACGATTTCCGCTAGGCATATACGTGTCTTGTTGGAATGATGCATTAAAAAACTATCCATTCAAAATTGAACAGAATATGCATAAGCTTATAGTTCTCTTTTTTACGAACATGTTAGTCACGCAATAGGGTGATATCTTCATCGCAGTAGTCTGTAAAATTCTATAGTTTCGCATTTTCTTTCCTTAATAAAATTACATTTCCTCTTACGGTAGGAATTCTTGAGAATATACGGTAGTAGTTTTGATGCGGCGCAAATTCTCAACACATAGAAATTAAAACAAGCGAAGATACTAAGACATACACTTTTGTGTGAAACTGAAATTGGCAGCAAATAAATTGTTGACATGCCTCAAGAATAACGAAGAGTCATTGAAAAAGAGGTATGTTTGTTCCGACATTAAAAATAGACCTTCGACAAAGCCAGTTTCTCAGAATAAAGCAGCAAAATACAGCTGCACCAATCTTCAGTTGAAATGGAAAGTGCTCAAAAAACAGAACAAGAGAGAAAGCGTCAACATTCCGCTGAGTAGCGCGAAAAGTTCATTGAAGTGTGAGGGAAACAAAATAAGCGATATTACAGTCGACAGCAAACTACGGCAATAAGATGAGGATGACAAATGCAAAGAAATAAGATAATAGTAGATAATAAAATATGCTTGCAATGAATATTTGCATAAGATAACATACTATTGCTATGACGAGATGAATCAAGTAAATACAATGCATAACTTTTTAGCTATGTCATAGCGTTCAAATTTTCTAAAGTGCCAAATTTTCGGCCAAGAATGTGTATAAAAACTTTAGAAAACGAAAGAATCTCTATATGGCATTTGCCGACTTCTTTAAAATGCGCTTATATCGTCGAAGGCAATAAAACTTCGTCGACTAATATAAACGAAACAATATTAATGACATCACGCGTTATGCATCCACAAAAAAAAATTATCAACCGAAATAAACACATCGCTTGAGGATATTTCTATAATTGATACAGATGCGTCAGCGTATAGAATAAGCTAAAGAATAAGCTCCAATAAACGGTGGTAGCAGTCTGCAAATGTGAGACGGTTTCCACACAAATGATGGCTTAATAAATGACAAAATAGCGCTACGAAAATAATCGTCTTCATAGGATGTCGCATTGAGAAATCAAGAAAAACACTTTAAAATATGATCAACCGCGGCCTACACTAGCATTGATGGAGATATCTTCCACTGAAAGGTGTGATACCAGTTTTCAGAGCGGAAGAGGTATATTTCACTGGGAGTAGTGCAACTTGATAGCAATGAAACTGAGTCGCTAATGAACATTTCGTATTGAAACAACGACGATTGCTTTGCTTGATTGCCGAATTAGACTTCATACGGTATACATTAGCAGAGAAAAATGAGGCGAGCATCACGTTATGTCCTAAGCAAGCGCGACCAATTGGCGTTTCGGCGTTAGCGTTCACGCCGGAAGTCAGTAGGCGAGTGGTTCGGATTAGAGCAGCTACCGACGCTGCATAGCGTGGTATTGCTGCATGTGATTGCAAAAATAGATTCACATGCAAAATGCAATGTGGGTTTGCAGGGTTTGTGCACCTATAAACCCTACGTAAGCACAAGATCAGTGTCTGCAGCCGTGTAGCTTGCGTTAAATGTGCATCATTGCTTCAGGCCACATCCAAAGAGCACTTGCAAATATATTGCAGTTTGTTCAGTTTGCAGCATTGCTTTGCAGTGCATTTCCGCAAATGTGACGAACAATGATTCCTACAAAGTATATAAAAACATACGAAAAACATTGAACATACATGCATGACTATTAAACATTCCTGGACAAATGCTAAACCACAACATTGTCCAACTTAGTGTAAACACTACATATATTAGCCCTCTAAATCGAGTGTTACTGTAAGCTGGCTGTCAAAGAATAAATGATTATCGTAGAGTGCGAAACAATCAGCTTATGACTGCATGAAGTTCCACTTATTGTCAGCTGTATTTTGCTGATAGTGTTACGTGATGAGTATTCACCTCATATGAAAGCGACCGACAATTAAAAGCAAATTGCTCATAACTATTGCCTGTAATACATTCGAGAAGGCGGTTCCCATTACACTCTCATCACTGTCACATTCATTCTAGATGCAATCATCATGCAAAAGCGGTGCATGAATCATGCGAGAAAAGTATCACGAGCTCTATGAGTAGTTTGACCGATCAGCTATTTTTTTAAAAAATGCAGAATGATGCAATTTGCAGCAATAATGTGCATGAAAAAAGCAACAAAATTGCAAATGAAAAATTTGTTAATCGGATGTTTACAGCTACAGATTAAATAAACGATGCTAAAATAATAAATTACAGTGTCTTAGTACCTTTTTTTAAAGCAACAAACGATTATACGGTTTAGGTAACATAACTCGGCGATTAATTAGTTCGAATATGCTGAATTCGTATAGAAAATTAGCGATGTGCTTAGAATGAAATTCATCTTAAAAGTGAAATGCGTCCTCAATTTGATAAATGCAGGCGTTGAGTGGGCTAACTTTAGAAGCAACCTCTAATAGAAGTCACGTTTCCAGGTGATCTTTATTAAAACGGCACAAGATAACCTTAAGAAAGATGCACTTTCAAATGTGCTATCAGCTAAAAATTATTTAACGGTCAAATAATCAAATAATCAATATCAAGCAGTGATCAAATAATCAAGCAGTCATTAAAAAGTTTACGAGATGATTGGAGCCGAGGAAATGATGGTTAAAATAACAACTTTTGAGTAAAGAAGATTTATCTTCAGCTCATATCGAAGTAACACATACGATCAAAAAGTACTTGAGGAATAATCCAGCATGAAAACTTTATGAGCGCAAATCAAAGGAGATGCAAGGGGGTGTCACAATGAACATCACTAATAAGTGTGCTAGTGGTGCAGGTGACATATTCAACGGACATACCAACGCATACGATCCGCCATCGACGAATCACAACGCACATTCCAACGCTTTCTTGGGCACAAACAACAACCTGCATGTATGAATAACAAAGTACCCGTTTTAACGTTAATTAACTTACCTGCTTATTTACCTTCAAAAATAGTCTGAAATTATTAAATGCTCTATCTTTTTCTCTCAACGACTGATTTCTTCAAAATGACAATTACTATTTAACGCTTTCGAATAGTGATTCAAATCTATAAGTTGAGGTAAAGTGGCAAATTGAGGTAAAACTTAAACATTTTAGATAAAGTATCAGTTCGACGACTTCCATGAGCACAGCTAATTAGCGCAACTGAAAGGAACTTCATTGATCCTGATCATTAGCGAATAATTATTTCGTATGTTTTATCGTCCGTTTTTCCAAACGAATTCTACGCAAAATTAAAAACTCCCATTTTGCAATGCAACAGTATAGTGCAATGGATTGAAAAACTAAATGGAATTATCTCAAATGCAGAAGTGAAATCGTTATGATGCCCTAAAAATGTGCTTTATCATTTGCCATTTTTTTCAGATCAGCTCCATTCACTGATGATAGGGCTAAAAAATATCATTTATGAGGATTGATGAGAGTGATGCTTATTGACTATCAGATCGATATTTGCAACGACAATGGATGATGATGTTCACTAAGGGTGAATATTATTATTCGGTTGATAATATCTAAGGTTTCAGAAAAAAACACAGAAATTTTGGAGTAAATGATGTGATCGAATGTAATTCGAGTCAATACAAATTGATGCACAGACGCCGTAGAATTTGGCATTTCGCGCTTTTCGTGAAAAAATGACGACAAATATTTTATGCAAATATCGGCAAATATATAGAGAAGCATTATAATTGGTGAAAAAAAAAGAAGAGCTGATGAAGCATATTCTAAAATCATCTTCAGATAGAATGTGAGAATTCGTTGCTCTCTTGAGGTATTGCTGACAAATTACTTCGTTGCACTTTTATTCGATGCAACGCAAAGCGAGGATTTGTTTGCAAATCGATGACTAATGACGATTTCGACGTATTTCATGTCTCGTCTGCTATCAAGCAAAAATGATCGTTCGAGAACGGCGCATATTTAGGTCATTCTCGGAAGTGTGCAGAATTTTATCGTTAGAAAAGTGGAAAAAAAAAACTAATGTGCAAAATGCACAATAACCTTGAAATTTCTTACGCGCTGCAAATTCTAGATAAAATGGAATTGTGTCGTTGATGAATGCTAGCGGAAACAGTGTATTCATAAAGCAGGCTGTTTTGTGAAAAATTCACCTGTCGAAATTCTAATAGTATTTTTTGCCGAAAATAAATATAACAGAAATATAACGGTGCCGAAAATAAATATAACGGTACGAATAAGCACACGCCAAACTTATCTGTGCAAATGTACAGTATAATGTTATGCATTACGTCGTAATCTAGATTTTCGAGAAAAGAAAAGAATTTCTAAAAACACGTTTCACAGTTGTAACAATCCAGATTGCCCTAAGCTAAATGCCACTATGTTTTTTTTTTTTTTTTTGAGAGAGAGAGAGAGAGAAAAATTCAACTACTACCCCACCTTACCTAAGTTTATCATATTGTAAAGTGAATGAGCATAAAATTCATGTACATTATATAAAAATAGTCATTTTCTTTGCCGTTTACATTGTGCACTTTTGTCGGATGAAATTTTATGTCAATCAAAATGAGCAAGCCATCAAAGCCGTCATTAATTTTTTTATTGCAACTTCTGATGAAAACACGTTCAATTAGTACGCTTCAAGGATTCAGTCGCATTAAAGTGCACAATATAGTCAACACTCATATATTTGCAAATTTACTTTCGTAGGGACACTTAATTAAGTGCAATGCTATTTTTTGCGGAAACTCTAGTTGGCCTACCTGCATGCATCATTCTTTCCTAGCTACTCTCTTTTATGCCCCCTTATGTACGTTTTTATTCGCGTTTCATATGTTATGGAGACAAGCGCATGCGTATTGTGTGTTTTGCTCTGTTTAATTGTACCTTCCTGCTTAATGTCCGATGCTTTCTAAAACACAGACCGCAATAGCAATGTCTGCAAGCATAATGTCTGGACAATAGGGCGATCTTGTAAACGCAGTTACGTAGGATTTGACTCTGAGTGTAGGCGCGCGTATTTCTGAGGTCGCAACCGGTGACGCAATCACAAGAAAAGTTTAGACAACAACTACATTTGCTGGTGTTTTAAAAGTTGCAAGTAAGGTCTCGTTTTATAGCCAGGGAGACCGGTTTTTGGTTGGTAAGCTGAGCTACCACCTGCTTGCTCGAGCAAACTTACATCAGGCAATGTCTATTATTATAATTACTTTGGTTATTTATGCAACAGATTCAGTTATTATGCTGAATTTTAAGAAATGCATACTGTGCCAACCACCATGACATGCTCTTCCTTCCTTTGTTACTGTTAAAGACTATCAAAGCTATGGAGAAGCTTGCCTCGCATCGCCATTTCTCCCACTTCATCAGGTCGTCCATGTTGGGAATGTAAGCGTAGCAGTAAGGATGGATTCGCACAATGCGATGAACGCTCTGCTCACCTTGTGGAGATTTTTGCGAGATGATGTTCGATTGCAGTGTGCAAACATCGGTTCGATTGCAATGTGCAAACATCAACGGGTGCCCGTGCAAATCACACTAAACATATGTGCGAACAGAATGACTGAGTGCTCCGCTACAGTGGTAAGCACTTAGTTTGCCGCATTAGTGAATGACTGTGTGGAGTAAGGGGTGATCAATAAATTGTAGATCAACTGCTTTCGGGCAGAACATCGAAGCGATGACCATAAAACAGAGCAAACTCTCTACAAATGCCTTGATGTATGGGCCGGTGCATATAAAGGAAAACGTATTTGCTTAGATTATGCTTCCAGCTTTCCAGGCGAGGTGTCGTCTTTGCGGGGGTTGGTTCGCGCGGTAGACGCGCGCAGCTGGAGCGCGAATTATCTCGATCGTGAGGAGTTCCTGGGGCTCATTGGCGCACACGTGGTATTATTTGCAAGATGCTGTTGGAGCGACGTACTCCTGCCGCCGTGCTATCTCCTCCGCCTTTTCAAGGGATTAATAAAGAATTTAACCTTTTGCCTTGTTGCCAGATTGATCCGGTGGCGCCTCGAAAGAGAAGGGATTTACGAATCCTTCAGGGACTAATCAAAGGTAGAGGAGCAAAACAGGGCTCAACACCCTTACGTGGACGCATAACGCTACGTTCTTTTTCGTGCTTGCTATGAAGTTCGTTTGAACTCTAATAAAACCTAGATAATAGTGAAAAGAAATGCTGACAGCATAAGTGGAAAAAAAATCTAGGAAGAATAGCTTTGATGTAATATAGCAATTAGATACAAAATGCTGTTTTACGTGCTTATATAATAATCTTGAGCAGCCCATCCACGTCATATTTCACGATCTTCGCCTTATCGAAATAAAGCGAACCAAAGATATCAACGTGGATTTATGGCTCACATATAAAAAGAAGTCTTGTGTCACAATAAGTGGAACGGACCACTTTAAATGAAACGATCAGTGACAGATATTATTTTCTATCTATGCCATTCTTCATGAAAACATCATTAATTTGGCAGGGAACATAAATTGTCAAGTTTTGCTCAGCTATAACCTACTAAATTCACCTCAAAAATTTTCGTAATTTCACGAATTTTGCTATCGTTCGTTAGTTGTTCATATGGAAAGAGTGTTTCAACAATCTTTCTACAGTAATCATTCGATGCAAATGTATATTTTTGCATTGAATGATATTAAGCATTAACAAACGGATGTTAATTTAAACGCTAATTAAGCCGGTTAAAAACACACATGGCGATGATTTGCATTCGAAACAACGTCAAATAAAGCAGAACAAACAAGGACCAAAAAATGCACTCAGGTGATCAGAAAATGCACTAGCAATGGAAAGAGTGAACAACTGAGTGACGCAAGTTAGTTGTTGCTTCCACGAATTCCTCGACGGCCAAATATGCACTTCTTTATCAACATCATCAACATTCAATGCGAATGATCGCATTCGAATGCAGCAAGCAAGTATAAGCAACACTTTGCTTCACCTCATAAAGACAGCAATGATATGTTCGTTCACTGCCGATATGTGTGATTTTTGCATATACACTCATGGATGCAGAAAGTCCTGTGTGGAAAGACAAAACGTTACCTGTAAGGGACGGAGAGAAAATAAAATGAAAATACAGGTTAATTATTGTAAATTTCGAAGTTTTTAGCACAGCAACATCGATCATCAGATAAAAAGTGACGTGAGAATGAAATTAGTTCAGGAAAGTTATAATCAATAAGTGCAAATCGACAAATTGTGCAAATAACGTCATAAATTGAAATATAAGCGCGTATGTGGTTATGTATATAGTATATGGTAATACTTATAGTGAAGTCAGCTTTTGATCTACCTCTCAGATGTGAACGAGAGAACAGTTGTTTGATTACGAACGAAAGCTGTCCGCAGTTGAAGTGCGGACACACAGCCTTCCGCTTTCAGGTAAACGCTCTGGTCCACTGCGCTCCTGTGGATGACTTCCAGTCCGTTTGCATGCAACCTTCTCACTTGTAATTAATACGATAAAAGTTAACTGTCTGGCACTTGCTTGTTGTGCCGTCTTACAAAGTTGCACTATACAGTGCATTATCGCGACATCGTATGTGCATGTGCATTATGTGATGAATATGGGTGCACGTGCATTTTTGCGTGGCATTTTTAGGATCGGAACTACTGAACTAACGGTTCCAAAATTTGATGGGTGCAATTGTCATCACAAAGCAACTTTTCCATTGATTCATCAACTTCGACAGGCATAAGTGACATATGAGTGAGCCGGAAATTTCGCATGCATTTGCAATCGCTTCCTTTATACATTAGAGCTTCTTGAGTTCTGAAAAACGAGCCCAGTGTAGCGATTAGATCATAAGCCGTTAGATCAGCTATAAGTGTTCATTGAATAGGTTTCTAAAAAATCATTGAAATAGTTGGCTTCATATGCGCGATCACAAAGAAGCATATCTTCGCAGATCCTTTGATGCGCTCTTCTATATCTTTTTATTTTAAAACGATCATCCAAGAAGCAGATGTTCTTGGTGGGTAACTTTTTTTGAATAAGTAATAACAGAAATCGTTTGCAACAAGTTTCTAATGAATTCAAAAAAAAAAAGACGAACTGAAAATATAAAGGATTATTTGCAAAATAAAGTCTAGCTTGAAAAACAGAAGCACAACAACTTTACCCATTGATAAAGGTCATTTCACTACATCTACACAGCTGCAGCCACTCGAAGTAGTCGAAGTTTATCCTGCTTTAGTTCAACGCTAGCAAAAGTAGTTGACTTTGCTGCGAATACACTCATAGCGATCACAAAACAACAAACAAACAAAGAATATCAACCAATCATACCTTTTTTTTTTGCTCTCATTTTCTCCTAGGAGACTTGTTTGAAGTTTCTAGAAAACTCAACGCACATAATTAAAAATTCTTCTCTCGTGGTGATTATATTTGTGTTGATCGTGGAAAATATATGCTTACGTCAACGCAGTTTACGAATAAAAAAGTGCGAAAAGATCTCAGCCTAATTGCTAAAAAATATCATACCTTCGTATATTTTAGAATAGTTTCAAACATAAAGTGCAGTCGCAATGCTCAGAAACGTCACATCCTTTGACTACGGCTTTAAAGTTTTTCTGATGCTTCAACAGCACATTCGTTTTTATTTGCACTTTCGAAAGAGGAAGAGCGATTAGTTCCTCGTTCACTTTGGTTGCCACTTCAAGTATTCCTTAGCAATATTATTATTGCCAGATAATATCAAGTTTCAGATCATCTTATTGGTCATAGCCTCGGTAAGCTCGTCATTCGCGTTAATGAAAATAGGGAAGGTTCGTAACACCGATATGGTCTAAGCGCCCATCATATGTTTTGCTACGTAACAAAATGCGATTATCATCTCACTTCATAAAAGAGGACTTAACGCAACTTTTTAAGTCATTTTCTTCGTGAAGTGAAGCAATGCTATCAGAGACTGAAGGCTTTCCGAACAGTTTATGCAGATAATATAAAAAAGCTTTAACTGCAAGAAGCAATTGGGAAGCTGCTCAAGATTGCGGTTCTAAGAAATTAAGTTCCTTATGATGTACTGCAGCTGGGACATGTGTGTGTGCGTGCGTGTGTGTGTTTATTTATACCGGAAATGTTTGAATTGTCTATGCGTATTTATAGCTTCATGATGTTATTGCATGTACCACAGATTTGCTTACACAAAGCGTTGTATGTTAGAGGGAAGCAGATGACCACCTATATTGGTGTCCGCAACAAGAAATGACTGTCACAATGTGGTATTGCCAACATCTAAAACTGCTTACGAGCTGTATGTTGCCGCAGACATCAACGTCAGCAGAAGCGTAGAAACAACAACGGCAAAATCAAACTTCAATGACATCATGCAGTTTAGGGACATATTTCTTCCGGTCCTAAAAATCAACAACCACAGTATGTCACAAGGGGAAAAATTTAACGAAACACGGAAGCGAGCGTGTACACATGCATTAGTAGTTTGCACATTTGGCACTAATTTTTTTTTACCTCATCCTGATCTGTTCTGTAAAGAAAGTCGTCAGATTAGAGTGAGAAGTGGGGAAGGGGGAGCGGGAAGGAGAGAGGAAGGGAGAAGGTGGAGGTAAGGCACCATTTCTTAGAATGTTGCAAGTATCTCAACGTGATTTCTGCGTTTGAGTTGAGTTGATGAATGTGGTGCATTATACCAGTGCAAAAAATCTTGCTATTTTGAAATGAGTGTTGCAGAAAATATGACCATCTTATTTATTTCCCCCTCGAGACATGATTTCACGAGGTAATGAAAAAGTACATGGGATTTTTTTTGTACCATTTGAATTTTGCTGATTTAAAGAGCCAGATGAAGATATTACGTTCCTAAAGCATTCAACAAACCAAAGATCGCTTCATCGATTAAAAAATTGCAAGTCAGCTGTAATTTGGAACGACGTAATCAAGGAATACTCCAAGTAACATTCAAAGTGCAACAAAAAAAGCACACACATCGCACTTCTAAACAAACAGGAATAGAATTGATTTCTCGTTGCAGAACTCACAAAGGTATCGAAATGATTTAAAATTTCGAATCGTTCATATTTCTATCTTTCGCTTTGGCAAGGATCCTTCTCGCCGAATATTCAACTAACATTCGCCGAATGAATACTCATCTTTTGCGCTGATGGAAGTGGTGGCACCAATAAAAAATAAGTTTTTATAATGAACTAAACCAAAATTACAGTCGCTTGAATTGCATCATTTTCTTCGCTTTTCCATATGCTGTAGAAATTTTTTACCTCACATCTGTCAATTTTGGCTAAGTCCATGGAACTATATATATATATATATATATATATATATATATATATATATATATATATATATATATATATATATATATATATATATATATATATATATATATATATATATATATATATATATATATATATATATATATATATATATATACGTGCGAACAAGCATATATGTATAAATGCGAAAACGCATATAACCGAATAGAGTATTTTTAAGAGTATTTGTCGTCACAGCTATCCATAACATTCTTAAAGAATCGTCACCTCGGAAAATACCCTTTTTCCAAAGAAAGTTATAAAATAGCGCCAAAGTTGAGAATAAAATAAACACAATTTGATGCATATGTGTTACGCAGCAATGCTGCATGCAAACATTTGCTACGAACTAAGAATGCGAAACAAGTATATTAATAAGATAAGAACTTTATAAATGATACTGGCAGTAGTCAAGGGAGAACAATGAATAAGCACATTACACATGGAAAATCATTCAACTGGTTTTTTTTTCATTGCCTGTGGAAAAGATTTGCTCATAAACAGTAAATAATTTTCAGAATGCAGTAAATCTCACGTTTCCATGGGAACATCGCGAATGAATTATGTGTTTGCAAGGAGGTGCAATTCTCGTGGTCGTTTCTGGAAGTTTGCAGGATGATACGCGACGTCACAACACAAAAAATATTGCGCCCATTTTTACTCATAAGACAATTGATGTTTAGATCACTTGATGATTACCAAGGCGGTTTTTTCGGGGACGTACGAAAATGTCCCAACGTTTAAACACAACGTTTAGAAGACAAAAAATCAGCCAAGAAATATAAAAGGCATTCCATGAAAGGATGATAAGTTGTGAATAAGCAACTTTTAAGAGGTGAAAAGATGACCGACCTTTCCACGCTGTTAAGATGGTTGTAGCATTGAGTTGCATAATAAAAAGACATCCACGCATTAAGAAGGTATTTGTAGAGGAATATATTCCTACGGTTTCGATGAAACCCTCCAAAACGATGATCTTGCAATGAAACGTAAAAAAAATTGAGGTATATCCTTGTTCGTGAACATTGGTTCCATTGTTCTGACAAAAATTCTTACCTTGCAATGTAATGCGGAGAGGGATGTTGTGAAAATAGACTCTATGCAGAAAGAAGTGTGGATTATTTATATGAATGTCACATGTTGAACACCCAATATCATATACTGAACACGTTATCGTGCATAACACTTTTCTCACCTAAAACAAATATCCGTTAAACGTAGCGAAGCAATACCATAGTCGGACATGGTGTTGAAGGCACCTAATTAGGAGCTACGCTTTATTAGCAGTGCTAATGCTTCTCTCAGGTATGAACGAACAGCACAATTAATTTCTATGTTATTGCTGCAAATTATACGATATTTGGTAGCAAAAAAATCGACTCGTTGCGATTCGTGGTTATTGGCTCAAATGGAATCAGAAATATCGGCAATTCCCGGAAGTACTTGGCCGATTTCTATTTGCTTCGAAAGTTGTTTTTCATAGGCTTTTAACGAATTGTTGGGCTTTCACTGAGGCTTCCACTTACGCTTTCACTCAATCGAAAGCATTTCAACTTATCATGGCACATAACAGGCTACTCGCTTACTTCAAAACTCTTAATGGCCTCTAAACTGGCTAGAGATTTCCAATGAACTAAAGGATATAAAAGATTATGGCTCAAGCATGTTGCAAAGATACAACTATCTATTTATTTTGTGTTTATCAACATATACAGAATAAGACTACGCTATTGCAACACCATTAATATCTATTCATTCAGGTATCAAAACAACTGCCGATTTTGTTCTTTAAGGTCTCATGAAAACTATTGAAAAAGTATTCAAGCAGATTGCATTAACATGAAATTTTACGAGAGTGAGATGTCTTTCATGTCGAATAACACTGACTAAGTTTGGCACACCGAAGAAACACCTTGAGCACCTTCATTGCGAATAAAGCCATCAACTATCACATATGCATATTCGGGCGCATTCTGTATGGACCTAATTGGAGGTAAGCGGTAATTTTATATGAATACAAACAGGTTGACGGGAACTTTCAGTGCTGTTCAAGCTTAACACGCTAACCAACGAAAATGTATTGGGTAAGGGTTGGAACGGGTAGATGTCGGATTAGAGCGCGACGTGCGTGCGGTTAGCATCGGGTGTGGTCACGCAGCGTCGAGCGCCACGCTGCTAACCAGGCTGTCCTGTTAATACGCCATTTCTTTCTGACAGCCGTCTATCTGAGAAGTCCGCTAGTGCGCTGCAATTTTTGCACATTTTCTGCAAGTTTGCACTTTTTGTGTCCAAAACAACGCCGCATCGCACAAGCGTTGCAAGTCTTAACGCGCGCGTGCGTCGCCAATGCGGCAGCGGAATGCTTTGACGAATTACATGAAAAAAAAAGATGCACGCGGACTGACAAATACTCACCCGTATAATATATACGTACACATGTGTATCTAATGAAGTTACTGGTAGTGCTAGCGTCATGGTGGTGTAACTGTTGACACAAAAACCAATCATTAATTGATGGAAGATGAAATGATCGGATTCGATTCGATGCAACCCGGTGTTGTTGCATAGTAACAACTAGACATAGGTGTGCATTATTTCACTGAATATGGTAGAGGGCCCATGAAAAGAAGACAGCGCAAAGCATTACACCTATGCAACAGTAGCTACGAAGACAACTCTCCGCTATATAGCAATAGTACAAGGAAACCTCGTCAGTGGTTCTGTAGCAGCCTTGTTTATGCAAAATACCTACGTCATTTTCTCACTGCTCCGATAGAACTCTTCGAAGTGAAATTTTACCTATTATAAACAGGTGCAAGTAAATATTTTCTGTCTAATAAATTCGTAATTGTTGACAACTTCCGATTTAGCGCGATTCATATTCGAAATTATGTACTAAGTACTGCGAAAATTTTTGAATGATACTGCTGCACTGGAAACTCTTTGTGTTTCCGCTCTTTTATTAATCAACTTTTTTTTTTTGCTATCAGCATACTTTCCTTTAATGCATATGGTGGCAATATCTTCCAACGTTGTGATAATGTCAATTATTCGCTTGACTGTACGATTATTTCGCCACCTTTTGAAATACCATTGTGAGAGGAATTACTCAGGATAAATTTTATTATGGACATAATTTTCCTTTATTTTTCTCAAAATTTCAAGCGCCATTGAGAATGTTAAAGGTCAGGATTTTTTTTTGTACCATTATAATCATCAGGAACGGAGAGAAAATCATTTTCTTTTTCGCTTTATACAGAAATTTAATCTTAGATACAAAATTACAGATCAATACAGAATGACACAAAATCAATACAAAAAGTATCGAACCCATTGGCGTCATTAAAATCTTTTTATTTTACTTGGTGATAGTTTAAGATTGCAGATTAATAATGGGAAATTTCATATTACGTCGCAAGTAGATGATTTGACCATTTTTGCGCATTTACGTGGTGTATTTGGCACTAATTTCATATCCAGTGGGTTCAATAATAGTTCAATAATATATCATTCACCGTCTAGGCAAGCGACCACGAGGCCCACGCGGCTGACGTATTACAACCATATTAACAATCCCGATTTGAAGCAGTATATATTTATCGAAGTCTTAATAAAAAAAACTCATTTGGTGTTCGACAGCCTTTTGTCCAATATTCCATATTAAGAGGTTATCGCCGAATGAATACTCATCTTTTGCGGAGAGGATCATATAAGAGGTTATCAATAAACTGTAGGTCAACTGCTTTCGTGCAGAGCATAGAAGTAGTGACCATGAGACATTGCAAGCTCTCTACAAATGCCTTGGGGCAAGGGTCGGTGCGCAAAAGGAGAGCGTATTTGCTTACAGGAATCAGTGTGGTTCTGGCTTTTCACGTCAGGTGCTATCCTTGCGAGGATCGGTTTGGACCGTAGCGGCGCTCAGTCATGCCGCGAAGTGTCTCGAACGTGAGGAGTTCCTGGTGCTCGTTGGCGCGGAGGTGTGAGTATGCGTATCCTGGCTCTGTGGGAGTGACGTCCCACTGCCGTTGTGTCCCGTTATCCCCTCCGGCTTACTGTTTTTTATGTTTTAAAAGCTTAATAAAAACCTCTTGCCTTGTTGCCAGAGCAGATATGTCCTGGTCGAGCCTCGAGAGAGAAAGAATTTGCGAATTCTTCAGGGACAAACTTAGGTTGGAGGGCCAAAACAGGGTCCTGCATTTTCCATTACCCTAGCCAAATTCTAAGACACAGTGTTCATTTATCAGAAAATGATATCACAGAAAAAGTCAAGGCAAAGCTCCTTTTCTTTTCTGGCAATTGTATCTACTTGATAAGAGTAGCCTAATGGGCACTCCAATGGAATTCATTTGCAAACTCGTCTCTTTTCTTCATTAAGATGGTGAAGGTAAGAAAATTCAAAAAAAAAAGAAAATGGAAAATTAAAAGGATTCCTTTAAAGTCGAAGAAATAAAGAAAACCTTTGACCAGTGGAAAAAGTGAGAAACATATAGAAAAATTAAGAGGAAGAGAAAATTTTTGAAAAATTGTTGAAAACGAAAAAAATTCAAAGAAAAAAAAACAAAAATGAAGATGCAAAAAAAAAAAACATCGATTCATTAAAAAAAAAAAACAACGACAATTTTTTGTGGTTAGTTAATATTCGATAAATCGAAAATCTTCCAAACTATACGATAAATATTGAAATTTCACGGTAAATTTTCCACTTTTTTTTCATCGCAACTGATAGATTAAATAAGATGTTGAGCGTTCTATTGCGTACGCCAAATTCAAAAATAGAGAAGAAGGACTTTCAAGCGGTTAAACGATAAGAGTTTTTTTTAAAACCTATTGGCGATAGAACTATGAGTGAAACAAGCCGTATAACACTACACTCATATGATTGTTTACATAAAGAAACAATGCTATCAGGTACGAAATGTCATATCATACTAATCTTTTATATGCTATTCAAGAAAGGATCATTAACGATCATATTGAACTACGAATAATGTCTCGCTCAAAATGAAAATCAACATCATATGTGAACACATCAATTTCGTCAATTATTTCAAATTTTTGACTTATTTGAAGAAGTGAGAATATTTGCGAATTTTTGAAGTTAGCTCGATTGTCTCATCATAGAATATTTTCTTCAGCAATTAGCTGATTAAAAATTCCAACATAGGAGAGCGACGGAAATTGTTGAATGCATAATAAGCGTATCTTGCATCGATTGCAAAAATTGTTGCAAATCGAAAATAGACGAATAGGCTTCCCTAAGCGTAAGCTTAATGAATGAACATTATTCAACCGTCTCGAATTGCATTCGTTTTTTTTTTCAGTAATACGATTACGGTGTTTGAGTGGACATACTATATGAACTATTGGAAAGAAAAAAGAAAAATCAAAGTTTTTTTACTCGAAGAGGTGAAGTTATCAAGGAGCATAGAATGCGTGTCTCTGTAAAAACTCCCACTAAATAGATGTAATAAGATAAACATATAGGGGTCTGTTCATGTAAATAGTGATGAGCTTATTCACTAATATAGGTAAAAGTTGAGCGCATTAAACTAGCAATAAGACGACAATAAGCTAAGATGATTATTCGCTAATCAGTAAAAAAAAAACACCTCTTCGAGTTGAATTGAAATGGTGTCAAGTAACAATGACGCTGAAAATGATTGCTCATCATGCGTCATAGATGTGCTTCCGTGTGAAAAGATTCACAACAGAAGTTTTAAAAATAAGGTGTTCAGATTTTTATATGATAGAAAGTATGCACTATTTGGGAGGAATGAAAAAATTGATTGTTGCAGTCTTTTACTCATAAAAGAATTAGCCCAACTGAGAAGCTTAGCCAACTTTATTATTAAAGTTCGTGACAGCCAATAGTTGAAAAAAAAATTCGTTGAGCCTATATTCCTAACACTGCGCAACGTTCAATGATGAGTTTCGTCATTACATGCGCCATACACTATAATGCTGAACGTTTAGGCATCTAAACGTTTCAATTTTGTAATGCCGAAACACAAATTTTGTAATGCCGAAACACTTTTGCAACTAATTCGATGAACGATGCTTGTTGCTGATAAGGCTCTCTTTTTTTTGAGAATCGAATTTCTAATTCCGTCTCATATCATGCAAAAGAGTTTTGTAAACATATCGTCAAGTTAAAATAAACGCACACGCATATTTATCTGCAAATTCTTCGGTCATAAGAAGAGGAAATTTCAGACGTAACTACTGAAAAGCGTTCCACTTGTGTTATTAGATGCGTTAGACAGGAAAGCGATAAGTGGTTGATGTGAAGCGCACTCTTAGCGCGCATCACCACTGAGTTCAAAGAAATACTGCGAGGTGCGTTGTCAGCTTCAAAGAGCCATCCGTCGTTGGGAAGTCGGCTTAGAGGCTTCAGCCATAGGCGTTACTTCTGACTTCATTACGTCAGTATCTGCTTTGAGATGCACAGCAAACTTTGCAGAGTGTATTTGCTAGCGCATATGAGACTGCAAGTTTGTGCTCAAATGCACATTTTTCATCGATTTTAATGTCATCGGTCACGACGAGTGCTTCTCTCATTTCGCTGCTGCTGCTCCATAGCTCCTGTTGTTGACTTCTAATGCGTGTTGCACTACATCGCCCTATGATGACGTTACAAACCACGCAGCCATTTTCCATGCTAACCAGCGCAGCAACCGAACGCGTTGCAAGTACAACACGCTTTTCAAGACCTTAAGTGTCAATAAGATCGTTTTGCATCCTCCTTCTCTGCACGAGAAATCATGCACAAATACTTCCACGCTTTGTTAGGAGCTGTCATTTGATTCGCGGAAAAGAATAGGGAGTAAGATCACTAATAACAGCCTCACGTAACAACAGATGTGACCAGGTGCGAACATCATGTTCACGTTGAGGGCTTACTATCGCACTTATGCATTCAGTGATTGCGATCGTTTGCGTTGTGATCGACTGAAATAATGTGCGCTGTAATTTATTGGTATTTTGGTCACTACTACTTCCTGCTAGTCTCCGCAACGTGAACACGCTTTATGGTCATAACCACCAAACGAAATGGAATGATTGAGCACACTTAGCAAAAAAACCTCACCTCCGGTGTCATCACACAATAAGTGCATGCATGAATCAGATTCGAGCTTCTTTGACCTCTTGTGCTGCACCATTTTTATGCTTGAGGCCCCGAACCAACAAGCCTAACACTAAAGTATTGAAGTTTTAAGAGGATGTCCGCTAGCAAATGACAAAAACAACTCGTCGTTGTTTGACTCTGTGAGAGTCCTGCTATATTAGGTGTCATCAGGTTGAAATACATACATTTAATCACATTGTGTGAAATTGTGTAGAAGAACCGGAATTGATTCGCTCTTACTTACGGTATTATAAACAGAGAAAATAAAAGTAGCAAGAAGATGATTTCTTTTTTTGCTATAGATTTTAACAGCTTAATAAGCGGAAACTTATGAAAGCATTTTAAAATTTCAAGCATATATGAGATGTTTTCTTCAAAAATTTCAAAAAATTTCATAATTGTGATGGCGATAAGGAATTCAAATTGAGTAAGGTTTGATTCTTTCAAAAAATCAGCGATACTTATTCTGCAGATTTTAGCACAACGAATTTTCGTCTTTTTTTGCAGAGATAGTTGAATTTGTGCAATTTAAGCTTCTAGTTGCAGCAGGCATGAAATGTGCACTTTGTGAGCAATAAAATGCAAGCGGCTTTGCGGGACGCTAACAGGCCTGCTGCATAGTGCGATGTTTGGTGTGCAAACGCGATTGCGAATTGCTGCTATCTTGGTGGCCTTGATATGCTTATGGCACACACACACATACACACATCAGTTGTACTAGTGCAAGATGGCTACGCATCAAAAATCAACTTCCGCAGTCGCATTCGTTGAGAAGCGAAGCGCACATTTGCATATAGCAAGTGTATGCACACATTTGAGGGATAATTAATATTATTAGTACTACAGTAAAATAAATAATGAAAATATATGCAATAATATCAATAATGTGGCAACAACAGTAACGCTATTTATGAAAGCTATTATAAAAATATTAACGGTAATAATAATAGTACTAATAATGCTAATACTAATACTAATACTAATACTAATACTAATATTAATAATAATAGTATTAACAATACTACTACTACTACTGCTAATAATAATAATAATAATAATAACAATAATAATAAATGATAATAACACCAATGATGATCATAATAGAATAAGAAATAAAAGAGTGGTGATAAATGTACGAGCAACAGTGATGATAGCAGCTGATAACTACTATAGTATTAACACCTTAAGGATAATGTAACTAGGAGTAATAACAACAATAATAACTACAAATATAATCACAGTACTAGTTGTAACAGAAGTAGTAATAATAAATAGAGCAGCGATAATAACAAACGCTCATCTATATAATGCATCTTAACACAGATAAACGTAAAAGCGCGGGAAGGATTGCAAAAAATAAATGATAATAATATTGATAAGAATCTCTTGAAACGTACACAATAAATAAACAAAGAAATTTGGGAAAAATTAAAATAGCCTCTTCATGGAACGTCATGATGAGGACGTGAACATTTTATGCATTGAAGAAAAGTGAAAGCAATTGCTACGACATTTACTGAAATGGATTGAAAGAACGCAGTTTAGAGCGTTCTTAGAAAGGGCGGTGAAAGAGATGGATAGAGCGGGAGGGGAAGAGGAGGAAACAGGATGGATGCGAAGTATAAACGAAACGCTTTGTAAAAAATGTCGAATAATTTTGGTCAGTGCCTTTTGCATATTTTAAAGGCATCTGCTATGTTTTCTTGAAGAGAAACTCCCTAGGAAAACATAAAAAATCTGGAATGCTCTATGTGATCATAATCTAACACGACCTCATATAATTTTATACAATATTCGTTTCTTCAAGGTCTAAAGGCTTTTAAAGCCATCCGCTTGGAAGGCTCTAAAGAGACGGTTTCCGTCGATTACATCCAAAAACAACTTTTGTGAAGATCGCTTTGCTTCATCGCTTCTGAGATAATCTTTTTCGAAGCAAAGACATTAAGCTTATGACGGAAATTCTAGCGGATATAGAGCATGCACCTTCAAGGCAAAAGAATACACAAGTTTTCTGGATAAATCTAACAACTGCAAAAGATTTGCTACCTTTGATGTTTATTACTTGTAATATTGTTAATAAAATGTTTGAAAGATGAATTTTATGTTCGTGAATCACGAATGCAGTCTGAAGTGGTAAGCAAAAGTGTGTGGGAACAAACTAGTGCACGAAGCATTCGATTAAAAAATATGGATAGCGCTTCATTTGACAGCAGAAATAGAGGGACCATTACAAGGCACATTTATAAGTAGTGCCAACATCCTGCAGAAAAAGGCTATTTTTATCAGCGTAAAGAAAGTGATCTTGAGGTGGTTGGCGCAAACACTGAATACTACTCTTTTTAGAAGGTAATTAAGTTGGTCTTTAATAGAATGGAGGAAAAACAGAGATACTATTTTAAGCTGAAATCGTCATTGGTCGAAAGATGTAATCCGTCGAAAATGGTTGCTAAATAAGAGCTTAGCGAACTTAACATGCATGCAGTCTATCGATTGCTTGCGTTGAATACTTTTATACAAATCAAAAGCACAATTTGGAAGTGTGAAGCGTTAGATAGACGGAGCAAAAAATCTATATACTATTCATTGAGGAGATGGCCGAGAGAGACAAACGCATAGCATAATCTCTAAGATCCCTTTTTGAAGATTATACTAATTAAGGAATTGCATATATATAAAGTTGATATTTCTCTGAAACTGAGAGAATCACGGCGAACGATCATTGTTGTTTGAGGCGAACGAAAATCAACTTTTTTTTTAGAGTAAAATATGAAAAAAAGTCTAGAACTATTAAATTATTGAAGGATTAAAGAAGGATCTCTTCAAATACCTTCGACTTTCCAAATTCATCGTAGAGGGCGGTTTGATTCCTCTCTTGCGAAATGAAGAGAAAAGTGAATTGCCGTAGAGTCGTAATAAAATAGGAAGAGAAATGTTTGGCAGAAGCATTCGTCCTAAAGCATTCTCCCTGTTCATCATTAGCAATGCAGCCATCTAGTAGTTTAAAAGGATGTACAGAATCGCTAATTTTCAACTTCCGCTTGACAAAATAGTAAACACTTCGTGGAACATTCAAAAGCGCTTTACGATAAAAGACGGCTGCAAAATCGATGCAACGTTTTTCACATTAAAAAAAAAAACGTTATAAGAGGGAGCTTTTGCTTTGACTAGTCGCTAATATGATTCGGCTAAATAAATACGCCTAAATGCTTCGGATTCGAGTGAAACTTATCAATCTGTCAACGTAGAACAAAATGAGTTTTTTTACAGAAATATTCTAATATTCAGGGAATTGGAAATTCAAGCTGCCTGAAATAATAAGTAACAAATCTGGTCATAGTCATATTTACGAATATCACAAGAAATCGACTCAGCTGTCTTGAGAAAAATAACATATGCGCGAATGACCACGGAAGGATGGCAAGAGATCAAGAACTTCGTAGAGCTATGGACAACAGAGGAGACATCTTGAAGCCATAAAATCAGGGATGTACCTCGTGCGATTTGGCTTCAAGACGCCTTCACTGCTCAAGGGTAAAATCGATGAAGGCGAAAGTCGGATTATTTTTCGTCAAGGGTGATGACCAACGAATATGAGGTTAGCTGATCTTCACATATGGCGGAATCCGTGTGAACTCTAATGTCTTCATGCAAAAGTTAAACGGCGTCTGCAGACGATGAATGAAGAGCATGGCAAACGTATGTAAGGCACACTTGAATGTCCGAAACCAAAATAACACTGACAATGATCGCAGGCAGCGCATTCAACAAATACTAGAGTGGAAGAAATAAGCTGACGAACAATAGCCAAACGCCCCTTCCGTTTATCCTAAAAAAACCAACTCTGCTCACCCTATCGCAGCTAATAATAGACCTTTTTAGGCTTACGTTTAGGCTAAATCACATAGATTTAGCTTATTTGCCTACTTTTCGGCCAAACAGGTTTGATAAGTCGAAGAATCTGTTAAGGAAAGTAATTCGAATCATTCAGCGATAATCACTGAAATTAATGCATTAAAGGGATTTTATTTCTACGTAATTTTTTTTTTTACTCGAAAAGAAATCTGCGAACGATATCCAAAGTTTATTGCGTTTTCTTTGTTCTGTGGAACAGATTTACTGCTGTCACTCTTCATTTATCGCTATCAGTTTGAGGATTAAATAAATTAGTATTGATTCGGGCATGTAATCAACATCTTCTTAAGCTTGATATGATATGCCTGAAAGCATTACATTAAAATGATTTGATCAGAAAAAGGCGAACTATGATTTTCGATTATGATGCATTTGTTTTTTGTAGAAATGAAGAAATCGTTTGTTTGCGACACGTTTAATATGCGTGAAATATTTCATTGTTTGTCGTTTAATTTTCTAATGCTCAAATTCGACTCCAATAGCCGACAGCAAGAATTCCTTAGATTTGAATATCAATTGCATTTTGCTGAATACTTGAATTCACAATATCAATTAATATACACCATATAATTTGCATAACCAATCTTTATGAATATTAAATTCAACAAAACAAACATCTTACAATAAAGAAGATGAGTCATAAGAGTTGCTCTAAAGTCTTGCTATATAATAGATTAAAGAGGTTTCAAGAGTGAAGAGCGAATAGCTCCAGTAGATTGTCTTATCTCATACAACGAAATCAAAGAAACACTTACTGTGCTATACTGTACATATTGGAAAACTCGACAGAATGAAAAGCGTAATGATGCAAAGATATAACAAGGTGAATTAATAAGTTAAATGAAAAAAAAAGCGCTTTGATAGGAACAAATTTTTGCTCTTTTTTTGGCCTAATTTGCTCTCTAAAAATCAATTTAAGCGTCGCAAAAAGCAACTAGAAATTGCTAAATTTTACTACAATTCATTCAATTTGATTGAGTGCGCAAATATTCACTCGAAATCGCAACAAAATTCGACAATATTATTATAGGAAATTTTGGAGAAATTTTTAGTGAAAAATCTGACATAAAATCGTTCAGCTAAAATTTACACTTTTAGCCTAGTAATATAATAGAAATTTTTGCTGAGTGTCGAGAAAAGAGAGCGCGTTAAGCTGAGAAACGCTACATGAGAGCTATAAGTCTACGGAAAATATGCAAAAAAAACTTAGAAGATTGAAGAGTATGATAACTATTATTCGCTTCTAGAATAAGATAAGTGGAATGTCAGGGAACTAGGATTTCAACGAAAATAACAACCCAATTCGAAGAGCTCTTTTTAATTTTAATGACGTTGCACTTTATGCAACAAATGTTGACTGTGCGAGCACCTATAAAACAAAATACCTGACACAAATATACACCCGTAGTGCACGCAAAACAAAACCATTTGCAGAGTTTGCTCCAGTGTACTATGAAAAAAAAAAGCAGCAATCGATGAATAAATTGCGTATTTTAAGAGTAAAACATATGTGAAATAAGGGACGCAATTACAATTTCGCTATTGCAAAACTTCTCCGAAATGTTGCAAAAACTCTTTATTGCAAAAAAAGAACACATTTTTGTAAAGTTCGAAACTGACGAATGTTGCAATCCGGGTGTTGTGACAGCCGAATTGCGAGATGTTTATAGGTTAAAGGATGGGATTTATGGATTGAAAAATGTTATACGAACAAGGGTGGATGGGTGTTACCACATGAACGCATCGAGACGACACGAATTACACTTTGTGTTAGACACGAACGCAAAGGATCGATGATGGTGGCTGAAACCTAGGGGAAATGTTTTTACGTCATCAAGCCGGTTTCCTTCATTAGATAATATTTCCTTTAATCAGACTGCCATCTTCGTCCAGAGAGTTTGTGAAGTTTGCATGTGATTTTTTTCACTACCTCTTCGACAGCGTTCATTCCATGAGGTAAATATCAAATTAGTCGTTTTCTTCAGTTCACTTTTCATCCATCTTTAAGCTTCATGTACGCATAATCATCTTAGTTAGCTCGTTTTGCAAACATCTCACGCAAAAACTCCTCATTATGACTCGGAATGCAATATTTTTGCAAAATAATTTAGCAATATTTATTAGCAAGCTTGCAATTGCATTGAGATATGTTAATTTGGTTTGCAATAATTATGTTAAGGTGTTCTGTACGGCCAATAATTTTCCTTTCCAATAATCACTACATTGCAATAATAAAATGCTAAAAAAAATAATCGAATAGCCTCATCCATCTAAAGGTTTTCGATATCGCTATTAAAGTTTGCATAGCGCGTTTCACCACGTTCCAGAGTATTAATGAATCGTTGAACGCTGAAGATTAATTAAAACGCTGTGCATAATTTCTCAGATGTGTTTTTAATTTTGCTAAAATGGACGTAAACATTGCACAAGTATATGTATATAAACGATACCGCTCCGCTCTCGGTATAGAGTTTTCAAAATCGACTTCTGATTATTTCACATTTATCGAGGGCTCTTTCTATTGCTTACGGTTGACGAGAAGTTGCTGCTTGCTCTCAGTGGGTGCTCTTTTGACATGAATAGGCTGAATCAAATATAAAGCAACTTTTGCTCGAGTATTTCGCTATTTTAATGCTCTAATAAAAGGAAAACAAGAACTGCGAAAAAGTGATATCATCATAGAAAGTTTGCAGAGATGGCTTTCTATTTGCTAAAGAGGAAACCAAGAAAATCTACAAGATATGAATTGCCATTCAAATTACCTCTAAACTTTCAATCTATACAAGCAAGAATTTAGATAATAAATCGAAAAATGTGCCTCTACACAAGATACCTTCTCTCCGTCTTGCAAACCCATGCCAAATGTTTTTATAGATAAAACTGGATTGTTTTTTTTTTAGTTTTGACGAAAGTTTGGTTAGAAATATGAGGACAATGCTGTCAAATATCGCACTTCAGTTTCTTGTGCTTTGCAACGTTTCTCAGCTATCATTGCAGCATTGATAGGCCATCAGAATAAACACAACAGTACAGCGGGTAGGAGAATCTGAATCCTAGTAGTTGAAGAGGAGCTTATAATCGCTTTAGACTCCGCTATCGAAGCATTACTTTTATGCTTCAGTTTTCAGCCAGTTCGGCATTTATAACGATGGCACAAAATGGTTTATGAAATAAATATAGTTGACGACTGGCCTGTGAATTAATACGACGTTTGTAACGATTTTGTAATTCCTACCTAGCAAGTTTAGACCGTTCGAAAATGGTTTCGGTGGCTTTTTCAAAGTATTGCTCCATATTCCACTTGGACTAAATTTGCATATTGAAGAACAGTACTGTCATTGGTGCCAGATCTTTTCACGACATATTCTGTCGATTTGACGCTATCGTTTCGCTTCTGCCATCTCAGCTATTTAAAATCTGTTTTGTGACACGATCTGCTTGTAGGAACTGGCCCAGAATGACGCAGGCATGGATGAATATCAAAGTATATACGATTTTTATCAGCATGCCCTTGTCGATTCGACTGCTTACTACATTTATCATTAGAAAGGCAAAGTTAGAGGGGAAGTTCTTTCTGTGAGCTTTTCAAAGAAATCAAGTAACCGAATTGTTATGATAGATATCGCGTAAACGTTGAGTTTGATAAGCGATAAAACATGCTGGGCAAGGTGCTGAGAGGAACATCTGATAACGAGTAGGAAAACCAAAGAAAAAAAAACCACACTTGGCGATCAAAAAATTAACGAGCTGAATTGGACGCTGTACTTTTTTCCAATAAAAGGAAAGATACAACTGTTCTTAACAATCCTCGCAATCAAAAATCCTTTCATTTTTAAGCGAGGAACCGCATCACCACCACAGTCTCGATGGGAAAATATTTTTATATGTCTTTGGAAAGCAATATGAGCGGCATCAATCGTCAGCTATGTTTATTTCATAAACCATTTTGTGCCATCGTTATAAATGCCGAACTGGCTGAAAACTGAAGCATAAAAGTAATGCTTCGATAGCGGAGTCTAAAGCGATTATAAGCTCCTCTTCAACTACTAGGATTCAGATTCTCCTACCCGCTGTACTGTTATGTCTATTCTGATGGCCTATCAGCGCTCTAATGATAAGTGAGAAACGTTGCAAAACAGAAGAACCGAAGTGGAATATTTGACAGTATTGGTGGGCTATAATTGTGCGACGAAAATTCATAAATATGACTCACTCATTTCGATGTCACCCATAATCCAATGGTTGTAAAATTGTTGACATAACTTCAGTACTTAATACTGGAATGCAAAAATGAAGTGGCATCTCTTCTCGAATACTATGAAATGGATTTTTCAAGGTCAAAACTACTAAGAATTTTACTGTGCAAAATATTTGTTCGGATGACCACTGCAAAACGCTATCCGAAGATGTATCCGAAACTGATATCTTTGCGCGATGAATGCTCCATCACTGAACTGCTATAAACACAATCATCTAACAGTATTTGTTGCTCAGCTTATTAGTTGTATTATGATTTTTAATTACGAAAAATATGACTTCGACGTTCAAGAAGGGTTCATAGAGGGCAGTAAGCTTTATTTTAGCATGTGGCCTTACATCTGGGAAGAATTCATGCACAATCACTGCTGTGTATTATGACAGTTTTTTTCCTTTTTTGCAGCTGTGACTGCTGCAGAAATTGCATTTAGTACAGCGTAAAAAGATTTAGATGCAAAAAAGACCAATTTTGGTGCATCTTCCACTTCATTATGGCCCATGCAGGAACATAAACCTAAAAGCAGCTTGGATGAAGCTTGCTCATGCGTTTCTTAGTGTTCGATCGATTTCTGAGTGACACATGAATGCCTACATTCAAGCGTGCTTCTGTTTGCCAGTGGTTTTCAAACGAATTTAGCTAGCCGGCAACATGCGTATGGCCACATCTGCGCTATATACAACACTAGAGCACTTCCAGAAGAGAAAGAGGGGTGTTTTTTTTATCGCGACAGAATTGACCACCTGTCAAGTGCATGACATATCCAGTCTCCTATAAGTAGTTTTTGAAAGCAACTCAGAATGCTGCAAAACGCGCCGACAGACATTCTGATTTGTAAGGAAACATCGGCATCAAGATCTCAAAAGTAGTAAACAGCGAAGATTCGCATCAGTAAGTGTGCTGCTATTTTTTCTGCATTTATGAAAGGTGAAGCATTAAAATCGAACAACGGACGAGTATCGACACCTACGAGCTGTACAAAGCAGCATTACTTTCGAGACGATTCGAGTCCTCGGCAGAAAAGATGTAAGCAGTTATCGCAGAGTGTACAATAAGAACTCAAATCATTATCGTAAAATCTCTATGACGGCGAACTTCCGCTAAATCTTGGGTCTTCATAAACCTGTAGACTTCAGACTCCAAAACTTTCAAAAGTGAAATACCACTGGGACCAGTCCAAGTTAAACAATGTATTTCAAGTCATTTCGCTTTATACAAACAGGCAGGCTTATTGAGACGATCATGCGCTTTCGCAATGATTTTTATAGATTAAATCAGCAGCACTACACAATTTACAAGCTAAGCAATTTGAAAAGGATAAAAATCATGTCTAAATATGCTTCTCTCCTCATCGCGGCCTCACCATCTGCTTTTGGCATGCAACACCCCATCTGTTAAGTTCCTTAGAGAGCACATTACTTTGGCCGTTATGTTTCTTTCATTTCCAATTCCTGCAGCTAAATTTTCGTATGCGCAATATTATCGATAAAACCCAATTTGACCGAAAAAATTCATCAAAATAATTTACAAATTTATGCAAACAAACTTGCTGACAGCTGAGTAATACGTTTGATTAGGTGGAAGCTGATTGATTAGAAGGAGTTAAGAGCTGATTGATTGTTTAGAAGGATTGATTAGTACGTAGATAGAATTGATTGATTAGTAGATATTGATTGATTATCCAACATTGTTTACATGAATCGTCGAAGTTTTTGAATACTTCACCAAACGTTGTCTTATCTTAAAATGTAGCTTCATTGAAGCATTTAAACAGCTCGTTGCTTTCTTATTGCGCACTAACATATCAGTCATTTAATATGATTATTTCCAAAGGATGCAGCGATTCGTTCTATACGGTACATGTTGTGTGAGCCGAAAGGTATGAGTTCCAGTACTTGATTTGAGAGCGGGTATTTATAGCGGTACATGTTCTAGTACATTCATCAAAACGGGTATCAAAACCATCAAAAACTTAGTGTCCTGAATTCTCTTTCCGCATTATACGATGGACAGGAACTCAATGGAATACCGGAATATTTGGGAAAAAGTTATCAATAGAAGTTATTATCCGACCCAATGGCGGAAGAAAGACAGCCAAAAAGCAGGCGGAGATAAGGCTGCGCACCTGAATTCAAAGAAGAAAACGCTTCAAAAAGACTAGTGTCAATTACTATCGGGAACGCAACCTTCCCTCAACCCCCTACAGGAATTAGATTTGTGGATTCTTACCATGATTCTAGAATTCAACAGTTTGAAAAGTGCTAAAAACTGGAAATTTTGATATTCTCAGAAGTTAATACAGTCCATAATAATGAATGCGGATTCGAGTTAGGAACTGTGTCCGTATCTGATATGTACATCGACTGTCACCTAATCGGAATAGACTCGTAATATAATCGTTGATTATTAGTTATGGTGCATAACAGAGAGAACTAAAATCGGCGAGAGCTTTTGATCGTGAGGCAATTTAAAGAACAGTACACTCATTTCAACAGAATTACTGCATGACCAGGCAATAAGGAGGTATGGAGAGGGAAAGGGAGGTGGAGAGGGATGGCTAGTTGACTGTCTTGAACGAGCTTCGGTCCACATCAACGATCGACGTATGTATGATAAAGCAAACAACAATCATCGCTTATTTTAAAGCTATCCGTTCTTCCGTTTGCTGCATCTTAATTCTTTGATGGCACATATTTGCTTCGACTTCGGACTTCCGAGGAAATATTTTGTGCAATCAGCGTATCAAGTGGCTAGAATAGAAGCTAAAATACGCAGTGAAATTGAGTAGACAAGACATCGGGGCCTTCTTAACATTAAACAGGTGGAGGGGGGGGGGGGAGGGATACGCTATAGAAATTTCCATTAGCATTCAAAAATCTGCACTCTAAGAAACCACTCAGTACAGACCACTCACCGCAAAACACCACACAAAACGCACTTTTATATATGCACTTACACATATATTCTTTCCAAAATAATATTACATGCGTCTAAACACGACGCAAATCTTTGAACATCGACTTCTCTGAACATGACAAGAGACAAAATACGGAACCTGAGCGACCGACAAGGCTACCCGTGAAGTGGGTAAACTTTAGGTGCGATATGGTAAAGAAGCTTTACGAGCGAGAAAAGTACGTGCGATATTTTTCATATTAAACGCAATTTATCACAGAGTAGCAACATGCTGAGGTGTGTTGAAAAGTTTATCACAGCTATGCAATATCCACATAAACGATGCTAGAGTAGGCCAATGCTGGTAGAATTCAAATCGGTCGACTGCCCAGGATATTCGTACTAGCCTTTCTATGAATATGATAAAAATTTTTGAGACATAATGTATATCATTTTCTTTTAAAAGATCATATAAAAAAAGAGGGTAATGTTGTTACAGTAATCGCACAGCTAGCACAATTTCTTTTCTACATGCGAACTCTTTGAAATTAAAATAAGAATTTGATTTGTTTTTCGATATGGTGTGAAAAATTAACGAAAAAGATAAGAAGCATAACGCTGAACATTGTGAGCATTTTATTTATAGGCGTATTACTTATTGATCGCATATAAGAAATGATCGCAATTGAAATCGCGATAACGCAAGAAAAAAAGAAAGACACATCAGACATCACAAAATTGCTATACAAGTGATCAATACTTGCCACAGAACTGTTTATAGCCATCAGGAATACCTTCCGACCACGCACCCCAGTCGACGACGTGAAGTACGTCGTTGAGCTCTATATTGTCGTTGGTGAGATACGCCAAACTCTGAAGTCACCGGACGATTTATCTCACATCACTTCCCGTTATTCAATGAGATTTCCATACTATCTGATGGCGTGTTCTCATTTCTTTGACTTAATCAGATCATCGTCTATAAAGCCTAAGTATTTCTCTCAGTATGCTCTTTAAAATCGATACCATTTAAAATGCTGAAATGGTTTCAATTGAAAAGCAAGCTTTTAATGAATACCGTAAGCGAAGATATAAGAAGCATAATGCGTGCGATGCGTACGGCGACGAATTCGCCCGTCTGCATAGGGTTCGAGTTGCGGATATGACTGCACATAATGCGCAGGTATCGATCTTGTAGTTGCCTCGAATGCTGCTGCGCGCTTGTTGAAAGACTTATTAACTCTAGAAATACATTTAGATTTATGATGCTCAACAGTATCGCTTCTATTTATGAAAACCATTAGTCCAAGCAAATAAGCTTGGCTTGAAAAGGGTGTAGACTTCGTATAAAACATTTCTCCGTACAGCAAGCTATCCTGTAGCCAGGTTATCGAAATGAACAGAATTCCGCCACTATTTACAGGACGCTGCACCAATAAAAAAAGGAAATCCCTAGAGAGGCTCGATACGATGGTTCAGTTACTTTCAGAAATGCTCGGAAAGCAGCACAGTATTCATTTACTTATCGCTTTCAGCTTGTGAATCGTTGGCAAAGATGTTTTTGCGTTTTGAACACCTTCGAATATGCAAATTTTTGGAAAACATTGTCACAATTCATTCACAAATTGATATGTCAAAATGAAATAGATAGCATAACAAGTTTATCACTCTTCCGCAACGTTAATTAAAACTATGGAGCAGATACAAATAATAACACATATTTAGAAGCAGAAACGAGATGATGTTGGGAAAACATACATAAACAAATTAAAAAGAGATTAACAACTGACCATCTGCGAATAGGCAAATGACAAAAACGATGCATCGCTCGGTCTCGTCCAATTGTAGCTCTTTAAGCGGATTAACCAATGTTTTCACCATTTTTAATGCAACACCCCTAAATTCATCGATTTAATAACGTAGTTCGACCGTTAGAAACAACAATAAGCATAGAATTTCGCGAGTTGTAGTTTATTAGGAAGACGATACGAACGAAAGAAAATATAAATGAAAATAATTCATCGAAATGGTACCAGCATAACTGCTGAGTGAGTGGAGAGCTTATAAGTGAATCAATAAATAATGTGAGGCGAATTATGGAATCGTGCTAATGTTCTTAAGTCGAAGAAAAAAACAATTCACTGCAATATAAACGATATGCAATTTTATATAATATTTCAAATAAAGAAAACTTGATCGCTTTGTTAAAAAGTTTTGCTTTAAGTTGTTGGTAAATTATTTCGATGAATAATTTTTAAAGGAATTCTTTACGTACATTTAAAATGAGCGAAATCTAAGTTGATAAAAAATTCTTATGAGAAGAGGACATAAATAGGTAAAGTAAGATGAGTGATCATCGCAAAAGTTCAAAAAAAAAATTTTTTTTTTGACTTCACAGGTTTTTAAACGCTTGCAAAATTGTTTTAGGATCGTGATCAATTGCGCTGAAAAATACACACAAGAAATCAGCGAGAACTTAATGGACTGTAAGCAATGAAATGCACAACAGTTGGAAATAGGTCTATAACTGGAGATTCTAGTGGCTCAAGAGTACCCGAAGTAATAGGTCTATAGCTGGAGATTCTAGTGGCTCAAGAGTACCCGAAGTAAATGTATTCGCTGCAGTGTAGAACTGAGAAATGGATAATTTTGCGTCGCAAGCTGCTAAATAATCCTCGACTCCATGTCAAAAATTTTTTTAAAGTACCTTGAGTAGAAAAAAACTAGTATCCGATGAGAGCGTTACATAGCTAATCACTTCCCTTACCTAACGTCAGGAAGGCACTGCTTTGTCGGTTCAGCAGGAAAATACGTCCCATTTGCGTAGCACACTCCATAACATCCACATTGTACAGACCAGTTCGCGCATAGCCACCAATAAAATGGACCAAACCGGTGCTTGGCAAGAATAAGCTGAATTTGCATAAACGAAATGAAAGAAGAATGGAGAGTTGATTGCATCAGAAAGTGCATAACGAAATGCGAATCGTAAACAGCGATTTATGCAAATCGAGATGTCGCAGCAACTGCATACCTCTAATTGCTCTATAGGAACACTTTCCGGAGTTTCTTTAGAGTCTGTCCATAGCAGTTATATCACTAATTTCTGCACAAAAATATGACGTTTTTTTTTTTTTTCAAAGCAAAAACAAATAAAACAGCAAGCGATTTTTTGAGAAACGTAATTTATAAGCTAATGCTCAATTTTCTCAAACTTCGCACCGGGTCTTCAAGGAACGAATCAACTTCGCTAGAGCGGATGGCCTGATGCCTTTGCGGGTGAATGTTGATTGAAAGTTCACCTGATCATCGTTGCTCATTTGGTTGAATTCAGGAAACTCCCGCAACCAGTCAATGTACAAAACGAAGCATCGTCGCCAGTCTTGCAGCACATCTCCTAACGAGGCGATCCGCTCACCCGTTGGTGTGAGCTAAAAATGAGCTAAAAATAACGCATAAAGTACATTTCGTGCCACCTAATCACATTTACATCAAACATATTATTTTTCTTTTTAATGAGCCACTTCCGAAAAGATTATTAATATGTTATTTTAATTTCTTTTTTTTTTGCGTAAGGTACAATTTGTTCCATTTTAGCGCCGAAATGAAGTGGGCCAGACAAATTACAAATGAGATCGTCACTTTCACCTCACTTCCACTGTACTGTTCATCTACAAACGAGAGTTTTTATTTCTGCTGTCCTAGCAGATGAGAAAGTTGAACTTAATAGTTGCCTTGCAAAAAAACAGTGGATTAGTTATCTTCTCTAGAAGAGATTTTATTGGACATAAAAAGGCTTGATAATGAAATTATATATGTGGAATTCACACCTACATCCTCCTTATAACTAAAGCCGAATTAAGGACGCTGGCGTAACCATTTTGGCATTTATATAGTCGATTCCAGTACAGCGAAGGAAGGGGTTCATATATGACCATCCATTATATAGGATGGTTCTCTCTTTATTTTACTCAGTGAGGTGCTAACTATATGCAGAGAAATAACGATAGAAGTTATGATATTCTCCACGATCAAAAAGCTTCGAAAAGAAAACCTTTGAACGATTACAAATGAGTAGTGGATTTTGAAATGCATCTTTGAAGGAAATATGACTTCTCGACGGCGGACAAATCGATTGGTCATCGTTCCTTTTACAAACACGACTATGTAGCTCAACGATTTGCTCGGCAGCTCTGCAAATTTTTGAATTTTTTTTTTTTGTGGTTATTCATTCAGAACAATTATACGAACAGGTGAACGGTCCTTCCGAGTGTTTACTGCGCAACGCTCTGCTGTTTTCATTTGCATGCGTCACAGCGTATATTGTCGATGGAAACAACGTTTCAACTTTCGACTACTGTGAATTTTTCTCTCTTTTATTGATTGCAGGAGTCAAACCGGAGTGCTATGACAAGTAGTACTTTTCACCATTTCTATCGTTCAATTATGCTCATAACAATGCTGACACTTTTTTTTCATTTTGGTAGGGTTTCAGCTACCTCATAGTTATGTGTCAGTAAAAAAGGCAGCATAACGAGCAGTAATTATTTCAAAAGGACTGCAAGCTTGCAGTTTAATTAAGCAGCAAATACGAGGCATATTTTAGAAGCGAGATGGGAATGGAAGGACTGCATGATTGTTCTGAAATCTTCAACAATGTCAACGATTCCTTTAATTTCACAGTGCATCAATTGTCCAGGTGATCATTGCTAAAATAAAACTATTCTATATTTTATTCACGTGAAGTTTTATTCACGTCGCTGAAGTGATAAACAATGATATCAACGCACTTGATAAGCTCACTATTAGGGCTTGGTAGAAATCTTGTTTCGTGCTTTATGCAACTCTCCACACAATCCGATGGTTGTGACAAGGATGACTCATCGGTTTGTGTTCCGGCATTGATCAGCTCCACATCGACGTCAGTCGCACTTGTTGCAGGTGTTTCTTCACTTTCTTCATCAACGTCGACTGTCGCATTGTTGTCCGATCGATCACGCTCACTTTGAACGGCTGCAACTTCGATAGATTTACTTGCCCGCCATCAACGCATCTCGGATTCGTTTTTTTCTTGAAGTTCACTTTTGATATATGCTAATTATCTTTTATTAATGCGTTAAACATGAGAATGATTGAAGCAGACTAAGCCCCTGCCTTTATTATTATTGCTTATTATAATTCAGTATTATAATTCAATCGTAAAATCTCCTTGAAATTCCTTTTTTTTTGAGATGGATTTGTTTATATAGACTCTGTGAATATTTGCACACTCTAGAAGGTTTTGAACGTTACAAATCTAACGACCTATGAACGAGAATAAATATTGAGATCCTCAGTGTGCAGCATTGGCGTGAACAATTTTTCGCTTTAATTGAAAAATTTGTTCAGTTCATCTTCGAATATTTTCAATTCATGCATCATATTTCTTATATTAAAACGTCAAACAAAGTATGACATCAATTAGCTATCATCCACGAAATCTTTTTGATAAGCTCCTCCTCAAGTGGTTGAGATATGTTTGTAGTTTCTAACTCTTGAATCATCAAACATTTCATTTGGACAATAAAATTTCTGCAGATTTCTACACATTTACAAATATTTTCGCTTAGTTATGAATGCCCACAATCTCTAAACGCGATTAAAGGGCACATCTTTTCTTCAGCGTATGCTATAGACGCGTATAATGAACGCAACGATGAAAAGAAACCAAACGACCGATACAGATATGCCAGAAATATTACCATACCTCTTGGATTCATACCGACGAGGAAACATTGCTTGAGGCGACACGCTCGACAAACGTTCCGATGCTCTGCAATCGATTTTCCTCAATATACGCATTTTGTTCGTTGTCAGATCTTTGCACGTTCTTAACTCATTATCATTTAGGTCCTCCATCCACACGGTTATTTCCTCCAGAAATATTAAGTGCACTGGAAAATACTGTTGGAAAATTTGTTACAAAGTTTCTTTCCCAGGAAAAGACAGCAGATGGGACTGGCTGTTAGAACATGTTGTATTTGTCGGCTTACTAGTTTCCATGTCTACAAGCTCACCTTTTCCCTCTCCTCGTTTTACATTCAAAAGCACTTCTGTTCAGGGGAGTGCCAATAATTTTAAGCGCCATCCTATTACTGTTGCGCGCCTATCCGAACCGAAAAGCGGGCACATCAGAAGTTCAGCTTCATTTTCACCAATGTCTTACCGGGCAAGGTCACGCCGAAACACGATCCGACCACACATGATTTGCAATCAATGCCCAGCATGTGGATCATTTTAAGAACCGAGCATCTGAAGCATTAATAGACTCATTAGCCCCTCGCCCCTCCTAGCCTTCTCCTATTTTCGGGAAATTTTGGGACGAACTATTCCGACCAAAATTTCCGGCTCTTTCAATCGTACACTACGAAACACCCCTTTTCACATAACTGAACTGAAAATTGAACAAACACTGAATGGTTTTTTTTGTGACCCCCAAAGCATAGCTTTGTTTTCTTGCTAGATCCACTAAAAGAGCACTGAAAGTACGAAGAATTCCGCGTTTTCATTTGGTTTTTCTCAGAAATCGCCGGTACCTTTTATTCCTTTCAGCGCCCGCTTCTTATTTCTTTCCTACGACCTGTGTAGCTGACTTCTTGAAAACCTCGATGTTATACCCCACTCTAATTAAAGCGTGGACTGGAAGTGGGGGATGGGGGAAAGAGGATGAAGAGGAGTGAATTGTGTGCGACCTGGACTTGCAAACAATCCTAGGATTAATGAGCTAACATAGACTTGGTGGGTGAATTTTGTCTCCTAGTTCTCAAGTTTTATTGCACAGAAAAACCAGCTAAAAAGGTGCGCATCTTAATTTGACGTCTGCTTGAATGAGGATACACTGGAGCCGAGTTATGGAAACACGATAGTGGCGTGGAGACTGGGAAAAGGGTGCGCCTACGGGGACAAGCCATGGGATCACCATTGAAACTGCACGCCTGCACTGCTTCCGTTTTCACTCAAAGTGCCCAAGTAAGCATCGTTGCTTAACGCGTTTATGCGTTCATGCAAATCAGCTCAGCGTATTCGATTTCGTTTGCTGTGATATCGTGTTTATCGAAATCTTTTGATAAGTTAGAATTAAAGAACAAAACATGTAAATTAAAAAAATTTCCTTGTTGCTTTGCTGGAGCATTCATTGATCAGGAAGCCCGACACTATCACGTACCTTTTGCAATTGCGCACATACCGTCGAATCGGCAACAATACTGTCGATTATGCCATACGCTGAAGTTTTTTCAATACGTCTATTGCATCTAAGACCAGGAAATAACGAAAAAAAAACACTCCGGTGAGTGGTTAACAGCTTAGAGAGAAGCAACTTGGAAGCGTTGTAGTCGTCATTGCTCTCGTCCCTAAACATTTTCATTGCTACGCGCGCTGTTTTAGTCGTCTTGATGCGCTGTTCTATGATTGGGTTGCAGTAAACGAGCCGCCGATTGCACTTTACCTGCAAGCTTTGCGTGTTAGATTCTATTTTTATTCTTTTATTTCCGTAGTTTTCTGGTGCCACTTCAACTGCGTTCGACGCAAATGGCTCTCATACAACAATGAAGAAATCAAGCCGTCGGTTTCTTTCATTTACGACCTCTTTACGGTGGGCGCATGCAGTGAAGTGTTCAAAATTACCAACGAAGAATCATCTGAAGGACTGACTCTTCTCAATTGTTTACAAGAGCACCTTTACTTGGAAGAGATGAATACATTCTTTTCTACTACCAAACATTTCTATGCTATCGAACAAGCTTACTACATCAGCTCGATGGAGTACGTACCATCACGTCTAGGGTGCAAGCTCAACTGCTATCAGTTTCAGTGTACTTTGGAGTGTTCGGCAAAAACAATATTCAGCACTCTTATCGCAACACGACAGGAATGAAAAAAAAAAGAAAAGCATCAATTGGCACTGCAATGCAGCCTCCTCAGGTGCTTTTCCACACAATTCCACCTGACAACCTACTGTTGCTACTAGAGCTCCATTTTGAGTTGGCAATTGTTATCGCCAGACTTGAACTGGAGAGTACCTCATGACTGATTATGGTGTTCCAAATGGGCAGGATAGACCTGCGGGTAGCGGTAGATGATTGTCTATGTGGCTGTTGCTTGGTGCAGCGATACTGGAGTTGATTGTTATCGATCCAGTTGGGTCCTTCCTTGGGAGAGAGTCCATGACTGCGTGCATCCCCATCTTTGAGATCCACTCGCCTCTGAGTAGGTTGCACTGAGTGTTGGCTACGTAGAACAGTCCTTTCGCTGAGGAGTTCTGTAAGGTGTAGGTGCATGCTCGCTGTCCAAAAATGTTGATCTCATCCCCTGATGCATTGTGAGCGATGAGTGGTGAAGGCTGGACGGTTGGTCGCCCGATGAGCTTCCAAGTTGCCTTGCTGGTGATCGTGGTATCCGATGCGCTATCCGCTTGGAAACTGATTGGTTGGTCGTCCACTGTGACGATTGCAAAGTGTCGGTATTCGGTGCAGATGATCCTTGAGACGGTGAAAATTGAATCTGATCGTGCTCGTCTTCTTTGTAGTGGGGGCGAGGCATGTTGTTTTCAACGGCGCTTGTTGCTTGAGTGGCATTTGGTGCCGTCGCAGAATCCTTCCTTATGTCCGATATTTTACACAAGGAGCAGCGGTGCAGGCGACAATTGCAGTCAAGATTGAAATGCATCAGCAAGGAGTTGGCGGTGTCCTTGGTGCACCGGAGCGTCGAGTTTGGCCGTTGATTTGGTTGTCAGATTGTAGTATTCGGTTCTGCTGAGCTCTGGCTGTGGTCTTCGTCGAGAAGGAAAGTTCTGCTGGACTGAGTGAACCGTTTCCGTGGGCGAGGAGCCACTCTTCATCATTTAATGTCGTACCTGAGGTTGAGTAGTCGCTTGCACTCCTCTGTTAGCATCTTGATCGTACAGGTCGGATCCAGCTCAATCTTCTCAAGCAACTTCATTCGAATAAATGCGTCGTCGCTCGATTGTAGACCACACACGAATATTAGACATTTGAACTGATCCTTTTTGCATGTCCCAAGTCGAAAATTGGCGCATTCGCGGTTGATCCGTCCGACGTGGTTGAGGAAATGTTCTTTCGGTTCTTTAGCGATCTTCATATATGCATATCATGCGTTCAACGGTGATTGCTGCAGTCCAAATAGATCCGAAATCACAGTGATCGTGTCTGCGAAGTTAACATTGCGAGGAGCTCTCGGTGAAATATAATTGGCTTCCCTTCGTGCACGGGAGTGTCGAGCTTCTGCAGCAGGAGGCGAACGCGAGTGGCATCATCGAGCATTACGTCGTCAACTGCGAAGATGTCCTCCTACCCTCGATACCATCCTTCTGATGTTAGCTTCTTCTCTGGGTCGTATACGAACTGTGCGAGGCGTGCGGAGAGCGCGTCGAACTGTCGCATTGGATCGGCCGGCTGTGGTAGCTGTGACTGTTGAAGCTGAGTGACTTCGCGAAGAGTGTTCGTAAGCCTCGCGAGGGGCTCTTGAAACTGTATTTCTGAGAGAGTCGCCATCGCTGATGCGCGTTGCACAGTTCCCTGATCGCCACTGTTGTGTCTCCGGCGGGCGTGCAGTGTGATGTAGAGTCGACGAAGTGTTGACGAGGATGGCGAGTTGAGGAGGAAGCTTTATTAGACGAAGGTAGAGAGCCGAAACATACTGAACATACACACATGAAACAATGGAAAAAGGCACAGCTTATATAATGGTTGTCAGCGTGGCCATTGTAGATCGTAAAGTCTGCCACGTGACCCTGCGTTTCGCAACACCATTTTAGATGTGCTGAATCATCACCACATATCTAACAGAGTATTGCTGATTAACACTGAAGCCCTATTCCGACGGAAGTTGTAAGCATAAACAGTAAATTGCACTGATCAAACTAAATTTCGAAGGCACGACACAACAAAGCAGTGGATAACATCAGGATTGAGTCATGTACCTGATCAAGCAGCTTTCTGGGAGATACGAGTACCGGAATCGCTCTGCTTAATGAATGAGTACCGGAAATGAAAACTCGTAAAAAATCAGGAAAAAAATGTTCTACAAGCTGAACAGCGAGATGATACATAGGATGGTACGATTTTAAACAGCATGAACGAGATGCATAAATACACAGAGAGTCTACCTTCTTCTGAAGAATCCCTTACAACCATTGCACGCGTTCACGCCATAATGTTTGCCGAAAGCCTGAAAGCGCGTTTGTTTAAAGCTCACGTCAAAACTACATAGATTTGCGGTTCGTTTCATATTGTTTCATGACTCCTCATCTTCTTCTTCCCCAATCATACGACGGTTACGATGAATTCCCATAATGACAGTGTCTTTAAACACTGCATATAAAGAAAGTCCTGTATGACTATGAAAAACCCTTGAAAAGTTCCAAAGAAAATGAGTAAGAAGTGAAGAAGGTCCTACCTGATCTTTGTATCCACAAGTAACTTGCCGCGTTCCTGCGCCTGTCAGCTATCTCTCTATAACTTTCTCCTATCTCCCCCTCCCTCCCCTCTCCCCTCCCTCCCATTCGAAAACAAGTGCTTCTAGCATATGTGCGACTTTAACTGGCAAAAGCTGATTACGCTATGCAGCAAGTAATTGAGTTAGAAAAATTACGGGCGGATATGAGACCCAAGAACACGATATAAGCGCAAAAATGATGACTTCCTGCTGTAACCGTGCAACTCTTCCCGTTCTCTCCCTCCACAATTTTCCCTTCAATATGCACCTTGTGTCCGTTTCGCTTCCGATATGCATTCGCCTTAAAATCTGTCAGCATCATGCCCTCCCTCCCTTCCTCCGCCCTTCCCTCCCCCCCCCCCTCCCCCCCACACACACACACACCGCCCGTCAACAACACATCTCTTCAATCCCCGGCCCCTCCCCCTCCCACCCCTAATGTGCGCTTTGGATGTTGGAAGTGCACTAAGTCCCGAAGCTTATTAATGTGAGTACCGTATATTCTGAACGCATATACGACTGCAATGATAGCATTTAGTTGTAAGCACGAGGCGGTGCTTATCTCCAATGTTTTTGTTATCTGTCAATAGCGCAGTTTCGACAACATCTGTGCGAGAGAATGAGAAAAAACATCCTCTATTGCGAGAGCACTGAGAAAAATTTTTATGAGTGGGAATTTTTTTTTTTTTTGCTTACATATCCTTATAATTTCTTTTCTCCACATCCTTATCTAATTTGCAATATTCCGTTACTTGTAGAAATCATTAACAAGACGATGATTGAATTTTTAGTTGTCTCATACCCAGTCAATTATATGAACATCGATCAACGAATGGTCATATACATTAAAAGGGTTCAGCTGCGCATCTCTGCTGCAACGATTAACATTTGAAGATTGCTAGTTTAGAAGGAAAACATCAAACGATTTATTCCGCGCTTAGATAATAAGCTACACACTAATCGGAGTTCATTCTCAGATAATACCGTTTGTGTGTTAACTGTACAAACAACACACTCAGTCCACTAAGGAACATGAAAGAGAAAGCCGCCACAACTGATCACTTTTTATGCCACCTGGTGAGGTGTTCGGTTTTCCTCGGCAAGTCAGCAGTTTTCGCGACTGCGCGAATGCAAAGAAAATAAAGAGGCTGATCATCAGCCGATCAGAAATGTATCCCAAAAAGATATCAAAGTTGCACATGCAATTAATGCCCAAAGAAGTGGTGGGATGAAAGTTGCCGCAGGCGTCAACTGGATCATCAAGGAGGGCATATAAAAAACTCCAAAGGTTAGGCAACTTTTAAACCGTGACTTCAACCGTTGAAATGTGACTTCGTTCTTGGTCGCCCTATCTCGTCGTCTATGATTTCATAGTGTACCATCAGCGTAAACTGCATCATTCGTCGTTTTAACTGCTGATGTTGAAGGCGTCTTTGTGCAAGAGTTGTCTCACACACAAAGTGGCTCCTTTTTTTTCCTCTTGAAGTTTTTCACGTGCCAATGTTTGTTGCTGTATATGTGTGCGTGTACTTTCTCGTTGTCATTCCATGCTAAATGGCTCATCTTGTTTGTGATGGTGTGTGTTTTCGTTGTTGGCGTGAGCTGGTATTGGGGTGATATCGTGTATGTGTTATATGAGTGCTTACCATCGTCTTTAACGTCTAAATAATAAAATAGAGGTTCAATTACCCAAGTCTGAGGTGTGATTCGTCACAAAGCAGCTCCAAGATGCAAACAAAAATTCTGTGCACGACGGAATATGGTACTGGCATTGGGAGACGAACCACCTCAACATTATGTGGTATGGTATTGGGCAATTGACAGAGGCGAAGAATGGTCACTGGCAAACGAAAGGCGTCATCACTTCGAATAGCGCTTAAGCCGGGCCAGTCGCGAAGGGGAGACCAGTAATCGTCGGCTCCGGCGGTGGTCGTGGATTGAGACAGCTCGCCGGTGGCCGTGGATTGAGCGCCCGTTGACGACGGAGACAGCTCGGCGGTGGTTCAGGAACGCCGCACATAAGCTCTGGTGTGGCTATAGCAAACAATGGAGGACGAGCAGCATCACAGTCGACATCGAGCAACAGTGATACAGACCCGTTCTCAAAAAGATTTTGACTTGCTTTGTTTATTTTTATCATTTGTTCCCGAACCTTTGATGGGCATGGCTTTTT
Source organism: Ascaris suum (assembly GCA_013433145.1). Lineage (NCBI taxonomy): Eukaryota > Metazoa > Nematoda > Chromadorea > Rhabditida > Ascarididae > Ascaris > Ascaris suum. The sequence goes on along the minus strand of CM024191.1, from coordinate 4,765,057 downwards.
GCTGACCTCCCTACCAAGGGGTCAGTACAACAATGATCGCAAAATTTCAAGTCGTATAAAGGCTCAAGTGAACTTTCATTCACACATATCTTTATTGCGTTTCAAAAAAGATCATTAAGGCCTCCCGCATTAAAAAGAAGCATTTTGCTAGTGAAATGATCTTAGAGGTGCCGAAATTTTAACTAGCAGGAAGACGGCAAGATTCAGGAAAGAGATTCGCTTGTGTGGGAAAAGACAAAGCTATTTCAGTTCCAGGCTCAAAATGTCGAAACTTCATACCTTATCACCGCACACCGCACATGTGAACTTCGTTTTGCGTCTCGATCCATCTTGCGATTCTGGTGATGCGGATTCGACGCGAATTGAGCTGCCGTTCACGTCGGTAGCTGAACTCGATCTCACTTTTGGTGCAAAAGCAAATGCACCTCCGTTCACGATGCTCGATGAACCAAAACCGTTCATTGCAAATATGGAACCCATTGTTCACTTTAACCTAATGTAAAGAAAAAGATTCCGTTATTGAGTAGAAATTTCTTACTTCACAAGGAGACGCCCAATAAATTATCCTTAACACCAACGATTAGATATGTTTCTAAACGAAAAAACAAAGAGTTCAGAATGGAAGGCATGCATGAAAGTTGGGAGACGCACTCAAATGAATCGCTAAAAAACTGTACTTGCATAGGAACATTTATAGCGCTCAATTATTGTCCATTTGTAGCGCAATAAAATTCCCTCCAATCGACTTTCATATCCAAAGTTCATGTTGAATACACCAAGTAGTACTGTTTTTGTTAACTTTCGTCACTCTCTAGTACTTTAAAGTGATTTCTATGAATTCGCGCAGAAAGGAAGTTTATATAAGCCAAAAGTATATGACAGCTGGTCACTTAATTAGCAAATATATCACAGATTCCAGTTTTGTTAAAAGAAACGTGAAGAAATTGCTAATTTTTTTCTTCGTTATAAAGTGAGCAATTGAGCTCTTCAAAACGAGCGGAAGAAAATTTTCACAAAGGAGATGTTTCAGTTTGCGCTATTTTCCCCTCACATGACATTCTTCATTTTTGCATCATTTCTGTTTAGGAATCAAAATTTAAAATATATCATCAAAGCGATGAAAAATGGCAAATTATTGTGATCATTGATGTCTTAAACGAGCAACTTTTATTAATAATTGTACAACTTGAAAAGATGACTATGCAGATGGCGATAGATTTTTGAGATATATTGTATATGAGAACGAATTCTATTATATAAAGAATACTCAATGATTTACTTCTGTAGAATTGGATTCATCGAATATGAAACGCTGCACTTAAATGAATCGTAGAAAAAGAAAAAAAAAAGAAATTATGTATAGAATGAATGAGAAGGAACTTTATGAGATTCACACAATAAAGCATCATATAGACTATTCGATATATTCGAAAATTATTCTCTATAGCAAAAAAAAAAAGATTCATTTCGCTGTATCAACTAGTAGTTAATAAAGGATACTATGATAGATATCAGTAATCAAATGAAAGAACACATTAATGTTCCACTGAAAAGAAAATTTTTTTTTTTTTTTTTCAGAATAGGTGAAAAGCTATAATAAAGAACGAGGAGATATTGACGACAATTTTTATTTGCGTACGAATATCGTTTTATCGTTTAATCGATTAAATCAACTAGCAAGGAAGAAAACTTTGTCAATAAGAGTGATTATTCTCAGATTTATTAAAAGCTTTTCAAGCCTTTAAAAAAAAAACTCGAAGAAGAAATTTCTAATGAGATCTCTTCTATCAAATTGAAATGGTAAGCTTCAGCCTCAATAGGTCGGATATTTTATTGGAGTAGCGGAAACAACACGAAATGAATCAAACATCTATGTGTTTTGCACTATAAATGTGTGAAAATTAAGTGTATAAATTTATGTGAGAGCGGAAATTTTTGTTCGGATTTTCTTTTATAATATAGAGAGACGTTAGAGTAAAGGATCAAGGAGAATCATGATGAATGTTAAAGATAATTTGATGACGAATAATCGTTGATTTATTCGTTTCTTGATAAGCCACAATGAAAAATGTTGATAATTTTTTCGATTAGAACAAAGTGATAACTAGATGCCTGACATTAGGATCATGCAAAGCACTCACTGGCCATATTCACTCTAACTTTGCACAAACAAAACGATCGCATGAACTGAAAACCATTCACCTAGCCTTGTCATTGCCTTCGAATGCAAGTCTCGACATTAATAAACAATACATATTAGAAAATTTTTAAAAGATGTATAGAGGTTGAAAGAAGTTAAAAATACCTTTCTTGATTTCAGAGGTGAAAAAAGTGCTGTTACATGAAGAAACAACAATAAATTAAGGTGATTTAAATATTTATGCCAGTACGAGATGCGAATATAATTCGATCGACTGGAAGGGAATTTTTATAAATTTTTTAGTCTAATTTACGAGTTTTATAACGGTTCATAGGAGCATAACATTGCCGAAAGCACCACACAAACGAGAAATCCCAAAAAATGTCTCAGTGATTAATCACCATCGCTCTAACAACCACAAATCACTGTTTTGCAATGACTTGCTGCTATGCAACGCATGCTATACGCCCTATCAGGTGACCTGTACAAGTTCTGCCAGAATAAGATGCCCATTTTCTACTTATTTTACCACAAATGGTGAGTTCTGTTAATCGAGCGGCCGGTTTTAAAATGAACCGCATCCATTATAAGTGATGCTATAGTGTGGGGAATGCTTAAGCTATAGCAATTCTACTGGCTAGAAACTATGATATATTACTTCGTCAAGAATCGCAAACTATGAGGTATTACTTTGTCTGACCTGTTGTGTTCGATGAAGTGAACTAAGTGAAACCTATTTCGTGTAATAAGTTACATTCACTTTCTTACTGAAACTTGCAAGACTCACTTTGTGGATATATCCTTCGTTTGGACAGGAGGCATATTCGCTTTTGCCTTTCTTTGGAGATTTTTTAAAGAATGGTCATGTAGAAGTAGTCTGAAATGATTCCAAACATCGTAAGGGAGAAACTGCAGATTGATTTCATTGACCTTCTTTCCCGTTTCCTCAATACCTAAGTGGACCTGAGGTCCGAATAGAAGAGATGAAGAGCCTGCTCTAAACGTTAAAGTTTTATGAACTTAATTAATGTACGCAAATGAAGAATTTTTTTTGGATAGCCATCAGGCTTTCGAACTGGTGGTCATTCTAACATGACATTGTGGACAGCACAAAACAGTAGAATTGTCAGCACTTCACTTCATACTTCATATTTAGGCTTATTCTGCATCAACAACTGTTTTTAATTTACCAGTTATTTCCGGTTTTGAGCTATAAACCTTATGAACCTTCTGCTTGAGACTAATCTGTGGCATGTTTAAATACGAGTCGCATTGGTGGTTGGGTTGAAACTTCTTTTGAAAATCTCATGGCATTTCAGCTACGTCCATCGTCTTTCAATTGCACTCTAGGGCAAGCTGCTTTTCTAAGCCTAGTCTCCTTTCAGCCACTACTTCAAATCAGTTGTATTTGCAAAAGAAAGTAAGAACTGGAGATATATATATATATATATATATATATATATATATATATATATATATATATATATATATATATATATATATATATATATATATATAGTGAATTACTTCAATCGCAAATTCATAACTATACTAAGCCACGCCGTCTTCGTTGTGCAAGATTCTTTTGAATGTCATAACCTATCATATTTGGAAGTGCCGATTGTAACAATGGAAAGTTCCTCATTTCACCTCTCTTTTTGTTGGGTTGAGTGCAAATCTGTGACCTTCGGCCTAATTCGCTATATCTCACATATCGAGCGGAAGTACGGCGATCCGGGGACTACAAAGACTCGACAAAATTGTTATTAGTGATCAAGTTTTTTGAGAGGTGGATAGCGATTCTAATTACATATAAATCGTTAAAAGCGTTGAAAAACTGATGAACTTAGCGAAAGCCAACTTCCTCAAGGATATGTATTAGGATAAATCGTTAAAAGCGGTTGAAAAACTGATGAACTTATTGTGCGAAAGCCAACTTCCTCAAGGATATGTATTAGGATGGAGCAAAAGCCTTGCGACACCTTTTTTTTTCGAGGAAAGAACCACGTATTTGTTCAGAATCATTCCTCACCCAAATATTGCGCCCAACAGTTTTCCACTACCTGCTAGCAAGACGCAAGGAGAAGATCGAATGCGGTGCTTGCAGAAATCGGGTGACTTTTCGCCGAAGAAGCACCGAATGTCGTTCCTGAGATCATCCTCGTTGATGAAGCGTTTTTCTTCGAGGTGATGTATGAGGGCCTGGATGAGGCTAAACTCGGCTCTATTTTTTGACAGTGGTGTCTATGTGAGTGAGTTTGACAGGGCACTGACCGTAACGTTGTTCTGCATCAGCTCCTAGTAAGTGATTTCTTTTTCATTCTGCCAGCAGCATAGGATAGGCTTTTGGGATGCAGTTGAGCTCTCGACGTCGAAAATTCCGGTTCGTTGACGTTGATCTAATGACATTTATAAGCGTAGTTGACGTACAGCAATTAATTCTCATCAGCGCCTACCAATCCTTGCAGCCTTTTTGTAGACCTTTGGCAGGTGAGGAACATGCTTTTACTGCTGAATATTCGAGAAGTTGCTCGAAGATTCTGGGAAAGGAAATTCAAAATGTCGCAAAATCTTTGCTGCAACCTAATAAAATCTTTGGAGGCCATATGGCTAGGAAGGATTTTTCGACCGAACCGTTCGACATAGCTCAGGAGTGTCAGATTGCCACCGGATTCCGAAATGGGAGATTTTCAAGGTTGGTAGTTAGGATGCATTTTTGTTAGACAGACCTGTTGAGGAAGGGAATCGACCATCTACTTATGTTTTGCAGGAGTGAAATAATCGTTATGAATCCTTTAGATCATAGATACAATATGTCATAGGAGCGAAGCAGTTAACCAAGAGAATCTCAAACTGTACTCTAAGAAATAGGGCAAAGTCGTATATGAAGTAAATGGTTGCGCCAACTTTTCGCATTTGAAGCGTTTATGCAAAACATGATTGTATTGCTCGCAAATGCTCTCATTCTTTCAAACACCAACATATCCTTCACAGCACGTGCTTCTTCAAACTTGCCACAATTCCACATTTAGAAAAAATACTAAAATGCATGCAAACACAAAGGCTGAGTGTAAAAAAAAAACGACATCCGAATTTTGCTCATATGCACGCCCATTTATGGTGATCGATCATCGTGAACGAACGGAAATACATTCAGCTAGTAGATGAAGAACGTTCGACGATTTAAAAATCAAACAATTGTAGATGCTTTTTCAGCTATAATGGAAATACAGACAGCTAAAAATCTAATAAAATGGAAAAAAGTTTGGACAATTGACAAAAGTATGCTGCATCTAGCACTACTCTCATAATAAGCATGTTGATTTGTCGGTTTTATCCAATGATCAACCGAAAAGAACATTTCCAACGAGTAAATAATTTAGAGTTCATAAGGGATTAACAACGAAAATAAATACATCAACGCTAAAGAGTATTGTAAAATACTAGAGAATGTTGCATCATATTGCGAAGTTTATTTAATTGCACTTTTTTTTTTTCATATTTTGGCAAATTGTCGACAACGGAATTCGAATTTCCCCGAAAATTTTAAAAGCCTTTTAATCGTCAGTATTTGCAGTCGTATTTGCAGTCGCAACGCACAAATTTAGGCAATTTTCCTCAAAGTGCCCAATTTAAACGTTGATCGAATATTTTCGATCGGTGGAGCAATGAAAGTTGCTCAAAAAATTTCAAAGCCACCTCTTTAAAAACCTGTGCACTTCGCCTTCAATGAAAAAAAAAAAAAAAAAAAAAAAAACTCAGTAAAACGTCTCTTCAACAAATATCGATTTTTTTTTCAGTCGTACAATCTTACGAAATCTCAACAGATAAGTTCTTTTCCTTTTTCATTTCGATATACCTTGACGTCTTTACTCGCCTAAACAGGTAATTTATTGAGTGAATAGATTAAAAGTGAGAATGCATCATTTTGAAGGAAAACAGAGTCGACGAACAAGATAACAACGGTCATAAACAGATCTTTGAAAACAAGATAACAAAGTGAAGCAGATCTTTCGGGTGGTCTATTCCCTGATGAGTAGGGATCACCTTTCCAACCGGAAAGACAATCTCGCACTTCAATGGCGCTCGCAGAGTGAACGACGTGTGATTAACGCTTTATAATGGAACGATTTCATTAATAAGCACACAAATTCCCTATAATTTAAAAAAAAAAAGAAAATTCTCAATGCGGAGCGATATGGGCAACTGTATGATTTAAAAAAAAAAAAAAAAGAAGTAATCCTCATAATTACGCTCGTAACTGCAAACTTTTACTGCTCTGAAAAACTTATCTCATCAATACTTTGTTGAGTGTTTCGTCGACAATGCGTCCGAGTGGTAGTAAATCACGAAAGAAAATGCAATGCGGCTGGAAAACTCCAACTATTAATGGCATTCATAGTTGAAAATATTCACTACAAGGAAGTGCTTACATAAAGAGTGCTCGCTCTTTTAGCGTACTGAATTAAAGAAGGAATAAAACTAATTTTGAATGGACAACAAACATGCAATGAGCTTTGTTGGCTTTTAACAAACCGTAAAGCCGCTGAAAGACGTTATGTTTTTTTTTTTTTTTTTTTTTTGCATTTATGCCTATCTAATATCAATACAAAAAACGACTATTTAGGGATAAGAATATGTATTCGAGTGGAAACCCAAGACGAATTTCCAATCGATTGCAGCTATCAGCATCCAGAAAAGGAGCATATGCTTCTTTCTGCCTCTCGGTCAACCGTCGAATAAGCGCTGTTAAATTAAGCTTACCTGAACATAGTGGTGCAAATTGTTGCCGACAGCAACATATAGTAATTCCATATGTTCGCTAATCCTCAAACGAGGTACAAGTGTCAATGGTGAGCTCTTCAAAATCTTGTATATTCTTTAGAATAGGAAATAAAGTAGCAATCGAGTTATTGACGGGTCAAGTTTATCGCAATAATTTAATTTCTGGAGTATTTAAGGCGAATCTTTTGTTATATTAAGAAATTTTGCACTTCTACATTTTGCAGGATCTATTGTGGAAATAATCGCATCGAAAATACACTGCTAGTAAGCATTCTATGATGAAAAACGCACAAAATCAAAAAATTCACAGTGATCTGCAGTTTAATTTGGCCTGACTATGTCCTCCAGATGCATGTTGAAGCAAAATGAAATCAAAGATAATGCGGGTTTCTGAGTGAAAAAAAGATTGATCAACGAAACGACAGAAAACCAATGGTAGAAAAAACACACAAAACATATTCGATTATATATTGCGACAAAAGAGTTGGTACCCACTACATAAAATACCAAACATATGGAATAGCCAATGAAATATTCTCAGGAAACAAGGTGTTTAGGCCTTTTTTTTCTCCAGCAAGTGGCAAAGACTGAACATTACTTGCTTAACACTCCTGATATTCGCTGTTATCTAGTGCGCTGAAAAAGAGTGGTTACCTCGATGCAAACAGCTCGCATATTTCCATACTCCCATCAACAAATCGCCCATCTAGTAAACAAAACAGAGATGAAGGGACGTTGAAAACAGAAAAATTGGAAGCAAGAAAAATGCATATTTGAGCAATTCGAGCACAGCGCATTCTCAACGCCAACAGGTTTCGATTGTGTGCAGTGAAAACTGCAAATTTTCGAAAGAACGTAACAAGTGATTGACTGATGCAGTATAAGGCCTGAACTAGCGGAACTGTTGAACGCATGTAAGCGTAAAATGATAGCATTCACAAAGCGTTCGCGTTACTGAATTTCGAGCAACACAGAACGTGAAGTGGAGCACCGAAGAACTGTGGTGCAGAAAACTTCACATATGTCGTAAATCTGTTGGGAATAGCCGAATGAGGCACTGCAGACAATCGTTGCGTGTCGATCAATGCACGGTGCGTCTGGCGAGAGTAGAAGCATCTGTGCTATGCTAAGCACTCAAGCGCAACGGCTGCCATCACTGAGGCGGTGCGATCGAAGATCGCTACAGCACTGTCGGTACAGCGCCCAATTCGTCCTCTCTGTCCACTATCTGATTAGCATTCCAGACCCATCGAACGAGCAGCTATTGCAGGTCGCTGCATTTCCTCGGGATGCCAGCGTCTCCTGCTGCATTATTTTACGTCATCAATAAATGCGCATTTAAATCTTGTTTTACTAACAAATGACCACTTGTTTGAGCGTGAGGATGACCACTGCGATTATAAGAAGTCATTGCATTAGTATTGACACCTACGCATTAAATGTGGAGGATATAGTCTATGCATAAAGCTGCTTCATACGTGGAAAAATTGAAGAACTGACAAAAAACGCATTATTGTGACATACTTATGAGCTATCTTTCATGCTGAGTACGCTCCGAGTTGAAGTTAACAAATAAATGTGTTACAGTGGCGCATGTGGCGGAGTTAATTCTTGCAGTGCTAATAGAGTGCTATCATCCCTACCGTTTTTGCTCTCAAAAGCGCAACGAATTAGATAATTATTCATAAATAAACATATGATTCCAACAGAAATATAAAGAGTTCACTATATTATTTCACTAGGTAAACAATAAGAGCATGTTTTATTAGGAATGCACTTTTTCTGTCCAATCTGACTGTTCAAGGTGCCAATTTGCCTTTTTTGCCAATTTGCTGCCAATTTGCCAATTTGCCAACCAGTTCCTGCCAATTTGCCTTTTTTTTTTAACCAATCGAAGGCAGAAAAATTTTCCTCTCTGCAATGGATTAAAATTTCATTTTTTTTTTCCATTTCAGATGATATTGTATAGGGGAAAATATCAGTTAAAGACAAAGAATGATAACTGTTTCAATTTTAGCGCTATACTCCTGAGCGTAAAATTTCTTGAAGAAAATCATGCGAACTCTTGAGCGAACGCTATCGTCACTCTTATCGGTTGAAGCAGAAAGCACGAAAAATCAATATGTCACTTCAAAGAATCGGCATCTTTTCACTATAGTTGACGACAAATTAGCAGCGAAAAAATTTCGTATTCTTTAAGTCCCTATACGCGATGAAAAAAAAAGGGTCAGCGAAACACACTTAGAAAAAACGTTACAACAAAAGAAATGAAGGAAAACTGAAAAAAAAAAACAGAAGACGACTCCAGAGGAGAAGAAGAGTGGACAACAAGGGCAGCATCGTAAAGGAAACAGTAATTATGCAGTATGTGTTTTTGCATTCCCACGTATCAAAATACTGTATTTCTTCACTCATGAACCATACGCTGTTAATCGCCCATGAAAATTTCAGCTTGGTACGCACTTGTTGAGGAACTTACAAGTTTAAATAGCTCTTGATGTTCACAGAATTCGAAATGGCGGTTTATTAAACTAAGAAACGGGAGCAAATTTTTTTCTTCTTCACATGCACGAGAAGAGCTTTAATTGAGAAACGAGATTACATTCTAAGAGGGGCTCATAGAGAATTTGCAAGAAATAGAGAGTTGACTTTTTGAAGCAGTATCGTACTTCAGTAAAAGAACGAATGACTGTGGACATTATGTGAAAATAAAAGTGAACTTGATTTGTGAATCATTTCCTTGCAAGCGATATTGATGCCAGCGGTTACATCTTGGTTTAAATCGATACAAGCAATAGTTGAAGAAAATGATGAAGCATCGATTTGTTAGAATAGGTCGTTCGCCTCATCTTTCATCACACATACTTTTAATGACCATTGTGGCCAATGGACGAACGACATGCCAATAAAATTTTCATCATCGACCATCCATCACCTTTCCATTTAATGAACTGATGAACGAAAAATGAGTTAATTGAACGACCCTGAGCGGTCGAGTTTTTCTATTTACTCGCAGATATTTTTTTGCGCAGAGGTCTATTGCCTCCCAACATGTTTCATCTTTTTTAATCCTCTACTTTCCTTTAGAATAAATCTACCCCATAGCCAATTTCCAGAACGACAAACCTATTAAAGTAATGACAGACTCGTTTGAGTCGTGTCACCCTCCTGACAGTTGAAAAAAACTGTCAAAGTGCAATGGTCTTAGCGACAGCCCACTTTTTTTTGCATGAATTTCCCTGCGTGGCTGCAGAGCGAGCGACACGTCATATTCTCGGAAAGTTGCTCATCGGCAAAATGCCGGATGCAAAGTAAATTTTGTACATTAATCTCTCCACATTTTCACCGTATGGCCTTCAAGTTGTACTAGTACCTCAAGTTTAATAGCCATACGGATAATTTTTGCAGTCAAAGCCCACAAGGGATTTTGGCACCTATTCTGCAAATTTCGTCGGGATTGATAAAGTGGATGTAAATTGCAGAAAGTATGTCGCCCACCGATGAAGAGATAATGACCCCCAATCAGAGTGAGATTTTAAGGAAGAGGTCTTGAAATGACGGGGGTCACTGTCTACGTATCCAAGTTTTGTAATCAAAGGCGAAGCAGCATATTGATATTTACCGAAATTTTAGTCAATATCTCACAGGGTATATCATGTTCATAGCACTCCAAGCTTACCAGAAACGGCCCAACATCCCTCAGTTACAAGGAAAATGAAACTGGCCATGAAAATGTTGAAGCGGACCTAGGTGAAGATTGGAGGAGAGATAAAATGCAATGGTGCTATCCACTATAAATTTCGTACGCTCTTGTAGGAAAGGTCTTGAGTTTGTGCGAATGAGTTAAAGAATGCAAAACTTCGCACTGATCTTTTCACAAGAAAATTTAGCAGCTGGAAAAGCTAAGCAATAAACATTAGAATTGATGCAATAAGTCTTTTCAAGACGATTTTCATAGGTAAAGGAGACAACAGAATCAATGGGAGAAATGTGTGAGTTTTTGAAGCACCTTATTTTGCAACCATGTAAAAGGGGAGATCGGTTGCCACTACAAAGCTTAATCTTCAATTCACTACGTGCAGAGATTGCGACATATCTACGACATTCTTTCATTTTTTCTACTGCTTGATGAATTCCAAATGCGATTCTGAAGACGAATCACAATCCGAGCGTCTTCTAGTATCGGGACATCGCATATCTTCATTTCATCTTCAGCATTCCATGTGCATCATCTAGAGAGATTTTTTTTGCAATCTAAGGAGCATCGGTGCACCGATCGATAACGAAAAAGGAGATTTCCAAGTGTGCCTGTGAACTAAAGGTTTCACTAAAGGTGAAACAAATCGAAACACATCAACAAAACACACCTATTAAGCAGTTTATTATTCATTTCTTAAACGACAAAACATACATAACAAGTATGTTAAATAAGGAGGTTTTCACGTCTACATCTTTATTTCTAAACGAAAACCTCGTCCAGATGTTCCCAATTTCAGCTATTCCTTGGAGATCCTTTCGATCGGAAAGGACGACAACTATGTGCTTGATTGCATAAACCGAGCAACTTTAGTTTGCTAATGCAACATTTTTTTAACGTCAATGACTTTTCTCTATTATAGTTTTCATTTTGAGTTCAGGTCGCACGCATTACCTGCAAAAGTAAAGAGCTTCAACTATGTATATCCACAGAGCAGTGAAAAATCTTCAAGTGCCAAATAAAATGCGATAGAATATTAATTGCGCTTCTCTAAAGTAATAGTCACCCTATAAGATCATATTTACTTGTTGAAATCAGACGATGAAAAAACCTCCCGCTTAGTTATTAACAATAGTTGAGAATAGTGTATAAACTTTGCATTTTATTATAAAAACTTTCGAATAGGAAATTAAAACTTTCATATTTCAATTCAATGAGGCATAATTGTTTGACTCAAATGATAAAAGAAAATTTCACTGCGCTTAATCAACCTATACAGCTACGTTTAATCAAGTAGGCAATCAAGTTCATCTAAAGTACAAATCAATCAACAAATTCCATTTTATCGCAAAAATTAGTCACCTCTTCTTTGTACATTCACAAATTCCTTATTAGCATATGGTTATAATTGCGAACATTTTTAAAACATATTGCAGGTGTTTGAAAAAACGGCCACGGAGCTCGAAATTTCTTGTGGTTTTCGTACAGCAGTTTGTCGTCCAGGAAGGCTTCTATTCAGGTAAGGAAGCACTTTTTACAGGTTTACTGCCCTTATTTCACTATTCGCTTACGAAGGTGTTTAAAAACCATTTGCGCGCACAACAAAGAATTAAACTAACTGTATTAATGCTGCAGTTTATTCTGTTCTTTGTGAGGGTACTCAGTAAGATTTTTGAATGGAAGCGCCTTGAAGAAAATGGTATATTTAAAGACTCGCGCTCGGTGAGGGATTGTATTTTTAACGGCATCTTCCAGGGAGAAGGGTTTGCAAGAGCGAATGAGGAGGAGAAGAGGTGCAGCGGAGGAAGGAGGCGATTCTGCTCGAAAGAAATTTCGAATCAAGTCATTACGCACACGTATTCAAGCAAATACAAATTGTTCAAGCCAAATAGTAGCACTAAGCAACCAAACTGAACCATTCACTGATTCAGAACAATTATGGACAACAATTTGAATATGGCCAACAATTGGCCGTTCAAGGAATTGATAATTGCCTCTGAAAATGAGCGAATAACCCCGTAGAAACCGAAGAATAATAGACGCCAGTGCTGCCTTAAAGGCCTACTTTTTTTCGTCAAGATTCATCTCCAGCAGGGACAATCGCACCCATATACTATGACCGTGGTATGGCTTTTATGATAATGAAGGACGAAACATGGGAGGAAAAAATGGACAAAAAGAACGAGTGAAGGGAAAAGGGAAATAAGCAGGACATGGAAATCATGGAAGAGGTGCGCAAAGGAGGAAACAATCCGGTATAGTTGCTCGAACGTCGGAAATTTTGCCGATACAACAATACCCGTTTGTCCATTAGCGGTCACGGCTTGCATTATTCATCACAAATGGTGATAGTGAATACTGAGAGTCTTTATTCAATGCTTAGTTTATGCCTCCGCTAAATTATTTTGGCATCAAGCATCAGTTAGTCAAGCTCTACAACAAAAATTTTTTGATATTTGAGTGACCGAATTAAAACGGAATTCTCGCAAACTCGGTGATCACATGACATTACCACCTAATAATATTGCTGGGCATTCTCGAACGTTTCAGCAATCTCATCGTGTGAAATGCATCTTCTTTCACTATTGCGCCGAAAGTGAGCCAGGTCCGATCGATAGAGCAGATGGTGAAGGAGTGAGGATCTGCAAAGACTCAGGAAATGGATTCAGGGATCAGGTGGGAAGGGGGAGAAGGGGGAGAACAGGGAGGAGGGAGCGAAGCCAGGCTCAATCAGACCTAGGAAATGAATTCATAAGGTAGCACGATTAGAAAGTTCCCCATTCACAACCATGCCATAAATAGTATTATAACAGAATAAAAACATTAATATTGGATACGAATATATTATGCAATAAAGACATTGAAATGGATACGCGAGAATTTCGCATTTGTCACAGGAGATATTTCCTCACTGCAAGCGCTACCAAGAGTGCAATGACTGTTAGTAACGCAATAGAAACGAGCGTCACGTAGATGAAGAGCATAATAGCACCGTGTTCAGTGGGGAGGAATTCACCGGTTCCTTCATCTCCTGCAACAACACGATTACGCATTAGCGCCAAACAAACTCAGAAAACATTTCAACCTCAACAGTCATACAAATGTGAAAGAAACATTGTAACACATGGGTAAGAAATTATGCTTCAAGCTTCAAAAAATTCGTTCCGTTTAACGGAATCAAATAAGCTTCATGCCTACCTCAATGTCACGGGCATTTCAGTTTCGACAACGCACGCCTTTGCATAGCTAACATGAACTATGATCGCAAATTAACAATAAAATTGCACGTGCGCACCACAGCACACATCCACGTAGTGAAATGAGAAAAGGTTTCTAGTTGAAGAATGTTCTATGAACAAAGACAACGACTAAACCTCATAAATTAGGAAGTGCAAAGGAGAGGAAAGACCTCCGACAAAAAATATTCAAAAAAAGAATATTGCATTATGCCAGAATATCTGTTTGTCGCTGCTTCAAAATATTTCTTTACGATCCAGCTGTTGGCATACTGACAGCTTCAAACACAGGAACTGTGGGAGTATTAACGGCACTTGACAATTCTTAGGATGTAATGAAAATCGGAAATCGTGTAAACGAAAAAGTCTGGAATCTGAAAAACACCATGGGGACGATCGTTACCGGAGGATGGTACAACATTCTAGTCGCAGATGGACTCAGAGCTGCGACAAAGTTCAAACACGGACTGATGATCAAAAATGACCAAAAACTGAGGCGGTAGGGAGCGGGGTGGGGAGGGGGGGGGGGAGGGAGACTACTTAACAGGTTGTTTATCTTTATAGCTGACAAATAATCGAAAACATTTTGTGTATCTATCATTTGCATTGCAAAAACTAAACTTGTTTAGCGATTTCTCTAGAATGGGAGTCTAAATTTTTGAATTTATGTGTGGGAATTTCTTTTCAGAAAATTTCCAGGTTTCCAAATTTTTGACTCGAAGAAATGTTTGCAATTAGGCGACTGAATTGCAATATTGCTTGAAAATTTTTTGATAGACAAACACTCTTTTTTTCCATCATATTAATCATATTAATTGTCTCATTAACGACTCCTATGAACACAATTTTCTTTAAGTTACAATAAATTATAGTTTTCAAGTTTCTTTTAGTAAATTAGACGGATTCAAAAAGTTATGAAACTTAGCACCTTTATATTTGTGAATAAATTGTCTTTCAATGGTGCAAAATAACTCAAATATTTTTACTCGGCCTCAAAAATATTGAGAAATAATTACAAAATCATTTCACACTCATTATCGCTTTCAGTTGAATAGCCGCATAATCGATCGGAAATATTCGAATGCAATACATTCCATTCAGCAAAACGAATAAAATGGCTTCAACTTTCTATCAGTTCAAACATGGAAGATTTCAAAGCCATCTTCGGATTTACTCATTAAATAAAATTTGAAAAAAAAAACAGTAATTTCAATTGTTTTATTTATGCACTCAATTCAGTTGTAGATACCATGCAAATCCGACCAGTGGGACAATATGGATTACCTCGGGAAACTGCAACTAAAAAGCGTTCGCTTAAATATCGAAAGCGCCTAAAATGAAACATGAAATATGACGGAAATGAACCTCGCGAGTTTGACGTTTCATTCTGGACCTCTGAAATCGCCGGTTCATCCCAAACGTCACCGTTGCCATCGAAACTCGACTCTGGAAGAGAAAATTTGCATCTTTATGTTGAGAAAACTGCTAATCAAATATGTTTTCGATCATTTTTAGGATGCAATGAAAAAATTTTGCCCTAGATTCCTACCACATTCAATTGTGCAAAAGGGGTTCTATAACCCGTTTTCAACAGTCGGTTGAAAGTACAAAATTTTGTTTTCATAGTCAGAAATAGGACTTTGGAGGGCGGGGATTTGAAATTCCGAGTAAAATGCTTTAGAAATTTCATGAAATTGAAATGGCATCAAGAGATATTAGTGAGGACAAAATTTCCTGAAGTTTCAAGCGGAAGAAAAACGAAATTTTCTGAAATCTACTAATACCTTCAAATTTACTCCTCAACTATGGATGGGAGGGGGGGGGGGGGAGGGGAAATGAGGACAGCCATAGCCAAAAGTCCAGAGGCCATAGATGTTTCAAATTGCGTTCCTCAAAATTTATATCTTTTACCACTTGAGGGTACGGTCTTATATCCTCAGCATTAATGTTCCCTTTAAAGAGTTCTTAACAAGCTATGAAAACGCATGTAATATTATTTCAAATTTGGTGACTCGAATGAAACCCATTCATTTGCTTTTGCAAAACTCAGAAAATGCAATTGTAAATTACATGATATTCACGAATGTAGGTAGATATGCTGAATATTAGAGAAAGCCCAACAGAGTTGATAAAATATGCAACTTTTCATTCACATCTGATCGTTCAGTTTCATGTACGGGCCATAACTACAAAAATAATATACAAAATAATATCTTCGTGTTTTAAATGATCCAACTAGCATAAATATGCAAATGATTAACTCTTTTTCTTTCGAATCCACCGATAATGAAAAAAAAAATGAAAAAAAGGTCGGTGTAAAATGTATAAGATTTTTTCTTTAGCGCTTTCAAATGTGCATAACTCTTTTGGAAGTTGGGAAATAAGTGTGAAAATTAGTACGGCAGTTTAGACCTATTACACCTATTATAGATTCCAATAAATGAAGCTATTGGTCTCCTAATTTCTGCGTAAGTCCAACGATAAGCTATTGGTCCACGACAGAACTACGGGTTTCCGAACACACCTGTAAATCACCTTATTGAAAAAAAACATGCTGAACAAAGGTGGCATTCCTTTTTCAGTGAAGAAAAATGAGGAATTTACCTGTTAAGCGTAAGGTGTCATCATATTCGGATTGTCTGATTTCGGAGTGATCTCCAAGCTGAAACGACTTTTTTTTTAGAACCTTCAGTACAGTGTTGTGTACACTGATATTCCCAGGAGTTTAAAGATAGCTTCACGCTAGAGCCTGGCGGTCACCTGTTTCTATATATTTGTGCCGTAAAGGAGTTCAAGTAAACATTAATGCTATGGCAGCAGCACTGCTGTACTAGAAATAACTAGATAGTTGAATACCTGAGGCTGACTTCATCTGAGAAGTGTATTTTTACTCGTTGAAAATCTAATTCATCAATCTTACAACTGCTTAATTCTGCGTTTTACCCACGCTTTTTCACTACTTTGATATAGCACTCGATCCACGATTGATAACTGCTGAAAGAGCATCGTTTCGTATTACCTTTACAAAATTAGTTGCCTAATTGATATTGTAATTGGAAGGTATTTTCTATGTTAGCGAGTGAATCAATGAAGTATTCCACCTCAAAAACATACTGCAAAGGTCTAATCTGTTAAAACAGCACAAACAGATAGATGGAACGTTTTATGAAACGGCTGAAATCAATGCGAATAATGCATGCACTTAAATATTTTAAATTTTACAATCATTATTCATATTTGGCGCAAAGGTGATTAGCAACCTTGAAATAATCTCCCATTGATTCGAATTATTGAAGAGAATCTCATCTATGCTCCATAAAAGTTAATGCAGTGACGTAAACTTAATTTCTGAGATACGCGTTTAAGAAATCGTTGCTCTAAACTAGACGCTGGAAAATCTCATCATAATTGTAGACAATTGGCATGCGAATTTTGGTAACGCTTTACCGATGTTCATCTTCCATGTTTAACCTTTCACCTCAATTTTAGAGATTTTTTAGCAGTTCAGCTCTAAGATGTACGCTTTAGATGCTGTCATAATTGTCATAAGGACATATCTCCATATATGTTTGCTTTACCGTTCCTGCAGACAGCAACAAAAACACAGCGTTGCTAGATCCTCACGGAGTGCATTGCCAGATATCTACCCTTTATGGCTGATAGTTGTTATATTCGGCTTTTCGGTTCAAAGTTAAGTTGGTAATACCCGAAATCTATTCTTTCACCTAGTGTGCTGATTTCTCATAATGGAAACAGCCATATAATCGTTCTTATTAGTTCTCCATACTAGCGTTTTTCCACTGTTGTTAGTGAAAAAAACGGTAAATCCTTGTGAAAAAGAAAAAACTTTAGCGCCTTTAGCGAATGGATTCTATATATAATTTTGAAAACAATTGAAGGTAACGAACTTCTCGATTGGCAGGTACTCTGCGAATGAGATCCCAGTGATGGCGCTCAGAAGATGTTGCCTCATTTGTGCCCTTCGCACTCGCTTTCGTTCTCTTCTTCAGCGCCTGTCCGCTGTGCGAGTTTTCATCACTGTCGTTCTCTGCAGGTGAAACGAAAGTACTTTTAATGTTTTGTTTCACGGATCGTCCTCTGCTTTCCATAGGACGGAAGTGGTGGCTTTCCATAGGATCTAATAAAACGTCTTGAAGAACACGAATTGTCGGTGACCATAATCACTCACAATACGTGTAGTGCAATGTCTAGACCATTTGAGCTTACACTCACTCTTTTATATTTCCTTCTTCCTAGCTTTCAATTTATACAAAAGAAGACTCGCGATCGTTCACACAGAGTCGTTTACTTCTCCAAAATTTGATCGTTATAGAGATATAAGATTCATGCGGTATCTTGAGCAAGTTTTATTAATGCAACAACTTACTCGAACTTATAAAACTTTTTCGTTTTTTTTTTTGGAAAACAGTTCATTTTTTCTAAAGGTTTTACCATCTGAGTTGCATTACGAGATAACAGTCGACTACGCTGAGAAAATAAGTGAAAATAGGTGTCAACAACTCTCACAGTGGGCGCCTTTTTGCGACCTCTACTGCTCCTTTTAGGGAGAAATATTTGTTCTTATGCCCATTCTTGAATGGTTAAAAAATAAACTTTTTTTAAAAAAGAAAAACATTTTATGGCAACTATGAGCAACAATACATCAAGCGGAAAATAGTGAATGGCATCGTAGATCTTTTTGATATGGACATAAGTTACATCTTTTATCACCGTAGCTTTCGTAATTCAAGCGTTAAAACTACACTCTAAATAGGTTGACGCATTCATGCGCTCAAACGAACGCATACATGTGTACATATACATAGACACTTGCGCCCACACCCACGTACACATGCATGTATACACAAGCACACAGATACACGGTCATAAACTCCACAGACATACATATGTACAAACACGTACGCAAATATCGGCATGTCATGTATGCTCACGCATACAACTATACAGACAAACAGTCACTGATGCATGTACGTGCACACGTACATATACACGCACGGATGCAAACGTATATGCGCATACACATCATGCGCTAAACCCAAGGGCGCTTTAACGCGCTCTTGAAAGAACTTGCAGGACTGCAAAAAAAATGGGATGAGTGCTTTATCAGAGGCAATGATTGATAAAGGCATTGATAAAGGTTTTTTCCATCGGGACCCTATGTCCAAAAAAGAGTGCAAAGAATTTGAGAAATTAAACAAAGCTAAATCGCCTATTTTGGAGAGCGATCCTATTAGATGTGAAGATGTATAAACATTAGCCTACCTGTGTTATCGTCGTTGATTGATTCCCTCCAGCTGCGTATTGGCTTCACATGTATACGCCGTCCTCTGAAGATCGGAGGTCGTTTTGTGAAATCCGATTGGTGCAATTTTGAAGTTGATGATTTTCTTCCTTCACTCGAAGAATGCTAAATACTAAAGAATATTGTATCCTACTAGTACTTATAGAATTGCAGCAAAGAATTAGAATTGCAACTAAAGATTTAGAATAGTATCTCAATTACTAATAATTGTAAAAATTAACGATCTACATAGTACTTCCACATTAAATCATTCTGATGTTTTATTTTTAAGTTGAGAGGATCGTAAACAGTTTGTTTGTTTTTTTTCTTCGGAAATCTTCAAATATGAGTGAGGATTTCATTTCCGGCTCGCATTTTGATAGATGCAAAGAAAAGGGCTTAAAAATTGGATTAATAGGGTATTTTAAATGCATCGAATGAACATAGAAGGAGATAAATGGTTCCAATGCAATGAACCTTTATGTGCACGGGCTTGTCGGTTATTGCTGTCATTGGTTCACGATTCATTTCTCTATTGTCAGTTCCTTAAAATAAAAGCATTAAAAAAATCAATTCAATCTATAGGAAGATAATGAAAGACGGAAACTGCTAAGGAGTCTTTTAAACGAATCACGAATTACTGATGTGCAGCAAACTCTTCTCAGCTCCGCTAATCATTTAATAAGCATGACTGATGATGTGATTAGCAAAAGAAGTAAAAATCGGATGCAAGCGACATATCCTCTTTAATCACATATTCATATATAGGACTGATTTCGTTCAGATAAGACCTTATACAGACTGTCGTGCAGAATATGATCAATGTCGACAAATTTCGCCAAATGCCTATAAAGACTTCATAGCGTGCATCGAAAGACGTCTAACTTTGCCTAGAAATGTTTAGCTTTTCGTCTATCATCATCGTTCATTTCCCCTATAGTTCATTCTTATTCCATTTTGGCTTCACCTTCAGCAGAAGTGTGTAGGGCATGTCGTGATTCGCTCCATGCAGGTTTCGTTTGCCGCACTCGTTCGATTGCATCAGTTGGAGTACTATATGGCACCGCGTCAGTGACTATCGCTGGTGGGATCGTGGCCAAATTTTCTGAGCTTAAGCTCTGAAATGGAATAACGTAGCTTCTTTCGTAAATCATATTTTTCTACCGGTTTTTTCGAAACCTTTCAAAATGCGATCAAAACGGTCACTGCACTGATCGTCCGGCGGTTGATTTTTCCGGTACATCATGGTTATGTGTGGTTTAGAATTGCATTAGTGGACTTGAACTCATATGGTGCTAAGCTTCAGCCTGGAAGGTAACTTAAGACTAAAAATGGGAAACAATGCGGTCGTACTGGCTGTATTCCGCAGAGGACAAATTCTTCCAGTTCAAACCACATCAGATCCTGCTAATCAAGCGCAGCCTTATACAGTTTATTTGCTTTATTATTTATCATCACGATGCTCCCATATTTATGCGTATAGCATTTCTAAATGAAAAAATGAATGAATACTTACAGCATGCTCCAGCTGTGCATCTGCTTCATGCATATACACAATTTCGGCAGAATGGGCGAGTGTAGTAGGTGCCGATGTGAATTGTACTTCAGAATCAGGATGGATGCGGGACAAAGGGGAATTTATGGTGTTTTCCGAGGGTGGCATCTGATATGTGCTGCTCTGCAGGTGTATTCTCGTCTCAGTCGCCTCTTCGCTATTTTCGCCTTCATCAGAATCCAAATCGTAACTGAGTTCCGTATATACGTCACCTTTTGGACTAACAGTGGCAGGATGTGGTGTGACTGCGAGCACAGAAGGATAACTGAGTTCGTCGGCAGCAGTGCGATATGATGCGCTTTGCTGAATCGGTTGAGTGTGATGGTCATCACTGGCTTCCTCTTCGCTCTCCTTTATGTTTGTAGGCGAGTCAGTCGGTTGCTTGGACGACGTGACCGGTATTTGTATTGGCCAGGCGGAAAACTTCGACCGTGTGCTACTCAAGTCTGGCGATGCGGTTGTCGAATTAAAGGACATCATGTCACCGAATTCGCCATCAAAGCTCGTTTCTTTCTGTGTGACCTCGTTGTTCCGATCTGATTTGATATTATATGGAGCGCTCGTTTTGTAAAATGGACGAGGTGAAGCAGCAGTAGAAATTTCGTCACTCGATGGCTGCGTGACGGAAACGCGTGGAATTGGACTGGTGAATATGCTCTCTTCGAAGCGATGTTCATCTTCACTTCCCTCATGCGAGTAATCGTCTAGCTGTTGTGTAAAATCAATTCGAACTGGCAAAGTCTCCGTACCCACGACATCTTCATGTAGCGTGCCATGTCTATAAATTTTATAGGTTATCAACTCAGTTAAAAATAATCGAGTTTTTCTTTTATATGCAGTGGAAAATAGGAGAATAATTTGAGCTGAACTAAGGAATGGATCATTCGTCGTGAAGAACGACGTCTAATAATGCCTGTATCAATAGTGTCTATGACAAACTGAATTTAAGTAGAATTCAAGTTCAAGGGTGCATTTCTACTAAGCCATAGGAAGGCATTTTTAATGAGTTAAGATATGCGTTTTGTTAAACTCCGCATGCAACATTATGCCTTGCATGTATAATTTTTTATTTCGTTTCGATAGGGTACTAGACGGAGGTCGGAATAGGATCAATAGAGTTACAAAATCACGCAACGGTCTTAATTGTACCAAATAGGTAGCGAAACATTTCCTTTTATGATTAAAATTACAATAAGTGATATAAACGGGAGCATAACGACTTTTATAGGAATAAATTTTTGCTCCATCCTTAACTATGACACTAGAAGAAAATTTTGATCAAGACCGGATGACTTCAAATTCAGTCCACTCTCTGCCTTAAATTGATATGATCCATAAAGACCTCTCTATTAGTTGTCATTTAGCACTAATTATTGAGATTTGTAAATTTCAATTCAACGGTTTGTATCTCAACGAACCACTTTTCTTCTAATTTCACTATCACCACGAAAAGATCTGTGCATGTCGCAGTATTTCGTTTTTTTTTTTTTTTTTTTTTTTTGGGACGCTTAAACAATAGCAATTTTTAAGATATAAGCAATGAAGAAATGCTTCAATATTTTGAAAACTGCGGGAGAAATTTGTGCACTGCTGACTGAGTGCTATCAACATTCGACCAAAAATCGCACAATTTCAAAAGGCATATAGGCACTATTTCGTCCTAAAATGATGTCAGCTCCGTTTCTACTGACTCCATTACATGCTCATCAGCATTGTCAGTAGACAGGGTTTTCACTAGCTATTACAGAAACAACCGTTTTCAAAATGTTGTTCAATAAATCAAACAATTATTATCTGTCGAACAGTTTTCTCCCAATAAAAATCTCCCATAATAGTAAAATAAAAGTGGAACTGAAAAAAAATGTTATAATCAAAGAATATTTGCAAAAAAAAGATCTGATGAGAAGCTAGCCGAATCTTCCTGGAGAAGGTAGATCGTTAACTCACGAGTAGAAATCGTCGTGAGGTGTTCTTCTGAGTGTCGATGACCTTAACGACGAGTAAAAAAAGTTGGGTGGCGTGAATTGCAAATCACGTTCAGGTGAGAAGAGGAGCTTTGTTGTTGTTACTGTCGAGAGAGGTGTTTCGAATGAAGTTGTCGATGCAATCAATGCTGAAATAACGCTGCATTTAATTCATTTTCAATTTAGATAATGATAAAACTTTCATAACAAATCAAGAAAATATATATACTTTAAAAGATGTTGAAGTAAGGGGAATTAAACGTCTTAAACAACATTTTGCCCTTTATGTTTACTTGTCGATGTTGATTACCTTTTAAATAGAGGCTATCATACGACTTTCTAGTAAGTCACTTTGCACAAATAGTATTTTTGTGACTTCTCTTTCGTTATCGTATCAGAATATTATGCAGGTTATAAAGATCAACTTTCTCATAAAAATATAAGAAAATCGTAGTTAATATTAACTGCAATACTAGTAATAGCGCTAATACAACTCTATAGTACTAGTTAATAAAGATAGGCCTAATATCACTGACCATTTAACTAATCGAGAGCTACCAGTTCGGAAGTTGAGCCAGGAAGCTGTTGAACACCACGGATTGGAGGGTTTGTTTTGAAAACTATTGCCACCTTCGATTCGGAAGCACACAGACTAACACTTTCATAAATTCTTCTTATCTGAATTCTAGTTTTTCAAGCTGATAAAATGAAGTGTAAAAGCCATGAAGCGAAACGTTGCGACTTTGCTGCGAATGTTTCTTCATGAAAATAAGCTACCGGCAATTATTGACTCCGACTTAAGAAACAAAGGAGTCAAATTCTTGACTACAAGTTTTAGAGCAAGAAGTCGAGCTCTCGATCCACTCGCAGGGTCAGATAAAGAGCCGACTGTTGAGTCAACTTGGGATCGCAACCAAGCGCTATACAAGTGATATAAAGAGCTCAAAGATGTAATAATCACAAAACAAAATAAGGGCAAATAATTCCAAAGAATAATTCATATAATGCAATAGCGCCTAATACGTGATGATGAGTTTAGTAAATGAACAAAGCCTGAGGGTACAAAATCTATGACAAGTAAGCCACAAAAATTGGAGGCAGGCACATTTGTTTCATTCGAAAGATCTCTGAATGATGGCAGCAATCACACTGAAGTAATTTAGAAGATCACCGTTTTGTGTGGTTGTAGCAGTCGGAGATATCGGAATTGATGAATAAGCGTCAGGGAGCAGCGCATCGGGATTCGTAACACGGCTCACATAATCATCCTTAAACATAATCCACACCTTTTTAAATGGCAATCTCCGAGCTTTAAAATTTACCCTTTCAAGCAGTAATGCTTTGCTTAACTATCTCTCTATCTCTTAAAGGAATGACTTGTGGAAAAAAAAAAAACGAGGTATACGACAGTTTTTCTGACAGTTAACATTCTTTTATCGACCATTTCGAAATGACGTTTGTTGTCTATTTTTAAGCGCTTTGAATTTATATGCTTAATATATGTAACGCAAGAGTTTTGCGATGAATATTTTATCCACTTTTTTTTAGTTATTTCTTGAAATCTAAGTCGGCCATTCAACTTTAAACAATTGCCAACTACAATAAACGATATTTGTAAATTCGTTGAATAAAAGATAGATTGAGGGAAAATTTTAAGAAGAGTGGAAGTTTAATGAAATTAAGAACGAATCGCAATCGAGCTTTATAAGAAAGCGCAAATTTTACTTCAAATATAACGAGTGATATTCGTGATACTGAAAAAAAAAAAAAACATATCTCATGAATATATTGATTTTTTTTTAAAAATATATTTGCAAAAAGGGTTAAATAATTTGACAAGCATTGAATATCCTATTTATTTCTATCGTTTCGGCAATAGCAAAAGAAAAAAGCGATTTAGTTGAACTTTTTGCAGATCATAAAAGAGATTTATGAAAGGCGTTTCTTGTGTTTCACATAGGTTGAAATTGTTTTGATGCAACTTCAATAGAGAAAAGCACTGAAATAATGACCTAAGCATTGCTTCAGCTACCATGAATTCCATAGCAATAAGAACGTATGCAAAAATGCAGTAGATTCTTTTACAGTGAGATTTATTTATTATTCATCATTTCATTCTACTTTCATATTTATCGAAGTGTCGCAGCAATGAAGCAATTTTTTTTTTTTTTTTTTTTGGCAAGCGATGAGAGAAAATCGATCAGAAATGAAATAACCTCGTTGATTTCGAGATATGGCGTTACCGAATCCACATGATTTGATTCGGTAGTATCATAAGCTGCTTCAGCTGCTTTTACAAAGTTGTAAATTTGGCAATCGTCCAGATAATCTTCACTAGAAGCTCGCATTCACTGTGTATTGTCTGGCATTGTTCGATTATCGTCAAAGTCAATGTTCATCATATAACTGGTCTTTTCTTATCACTCTATCATTTAAAGCAAACTGTCTCTTAGCAGATAGAAGGAAAATGCTTATTAAGCTTAGTGAATTAAACCAAACTTCATAGCACATGGAAAATTTGTACCAACTAAAGGTAATTTTGAGTAATTTGATCATATCCTCTATCTAGACGAGACATGAATACGAGAAGATTGCGCATGCCCGATTGTCAACCGATTGCTATTTACTCGCACATTTTTATGATTGTTTTCTCAGCGATATTCCTACTAAATTCATGCTTAGAATGGCAGAAGTAAATTCGCAGAAAAAACTTCTTCCAAATTGCACAAAAATATTTCAAAAGCATAAATTAATATATCTAATCGCAACTCTAAAAACAATTCGCCCACTCACCTAAAATATTGATCGTCCTCCGGTAAAAGAAAGGAAATAAAATAATCCCTGAGGTTCAATCGTGTGAAAATTTTACTTGCTTTCGGGCAAAAATGAAATATATTATTGGCGAGGCACAAATTATGATAATGAAGGTATCTGAAACAAAAAAAAAAACATAACAGTTATAGGATAAGGCAGAATAAGGCAGATTCATGAAATGAGTGGAAAAATTAAAAGAAATCCAATAAATGACTAATTAAAATATGCTTATCATCAGTGTTCATGTTCATCGACATCAGCACTAAAATTCACACCATGCTGGATTAGCGGAAATGTAATGCACATAACAACGGATGTGAAGCAATGGCGACATCGGAAAATCCAATGTGAATTGTTCAAATGCGATCTCAGGATTGGATCATTGATATACTGGTGCATTTAGTGGATCTTATTGTAATGTGAAGCCTATCTCAGTTACGTGATCACGGTAGAGTCTGAAAAAGAAAAGCGACATACTCGTCGAAGTAGCCCGCAATCAATCGAATCAACTGATTTGCTCTTTGATGCGTTCACGCGTATCTTTCAAAAGGCTCATACTGATTTCATTTTTTTAAGCCAAGAATTATGAGCGTAATTAGTTTGCTTTTCTACAATCAAACAAAATGCACCTTATATATTTGTGTCTGGGGAAGTTTCTTGTTCTCTCCAAGTCCTTTTTCAAAATGATCGAGTACTAACGCTATGACGAGAATTCCACTCGACATTCGTATGAATTCTCATATAATCGAAAGTTGGCAAATTTTAAGCGACGAGTAGATAGTTGCCCACCAATCTAGCCAAAATTTCTTCTAAACTACGCTTTTATTTCTGTTGTTTCCCAGTTTTTCGAATTAGGTAAAGCTCTCTCCTTCGAATAATTTACCGGACGAAATATTTTGTGCCTCTAAATGAACGAACATCATCATCGTACATGAAGGTGATTTTAAAGCATTGATAGAGATCAAATCGCTAAGCGAATTTCTTCGTATTTTGACGTCAAAAAAAAAAAAATGTTGAGCAAAAAGAAATAGATACCTGCACGTATCGTGCTTCATCTTTATGCCTAGCTTGCTGAGGCGAATCGCCTCATTGAGATAAGTCGAGCAACGTACCTCGAGGAAAGAATGAAATTTGCTAATACACGCCAGCTGTGATTCCTCCCCTACAAATTTCTCAATAATTCACTTAACATTGTTGAATCAAATTCACTTATTCTATTTTTGCCGATTATTATTGCCTTCACCATTAATTCCTTTCAATGAGTTATGCAAATTACATCTCAACTCATCTTTACGCTTCGTTGACGATGAAAATGAATTCTATCTAGCCGCATGTGATAATAAAGTCATACCATGTTGAAATCTCTGAATAAAATTGAAGCCTAAACCATCGGAAATTTATTTATTCTTTGTGCTTCTTGAACAATCAACAGAATAGCGAACTTTCTTATTTCAACTATTTTCGTTTATTTTCCGACAGTGATTGATCGGTGAGTGCTCCAAACTCAGCATCAACGTGCACAAGACCATAAAATGTTTATATGTGAAGTGTTGATGAAGCACTTCTATAGAAGCAAAACAACCGAGTACTAGATGGACACTCGGGTAAACCCTCATATAATGCGAACGCGCTGCGTAAATGCTATAGGCGGTAACCCTGAATGGTTCCAAAAGCACTTAGAAGATGTTCGTGCAACGACCTTGTTTTAGCGGTCTTCCCATTACAGACCAATTAATGCGTAGTGCAATTGTATTTCCCATTTTTATGTAAGATAGAGCGGTCGGCTATAGATCAAGAGGGAATACTGCGCCGCGTAAGGTGAGTCAAATAAGGTCAAGAGCATGTACGCAGTTCAGAGGACTGCCCAGCATGTGACGTGAGTCTAGTATGAGGAAGAATAGGGAGAGTACAAAAGAGGTTGATGTTTCCTTATGTGTTCATTCCAGCTTCCAGATTAGTCTTGAGGCCGACTGGACTACCGATGGCCGTTGGTGCGCGAGGTGAGCGGCGGCAGCGAAGAGTCGACTGCTGGATCCTGCCGACGATCCAAGCTATCCTAGTGTCTCTTTGTGTTTGTCACCTTACTGTATATGTGATAAATTGTTCGCCTTTATGCCTATGTTGTCTTGCAGTTTACTCGACCGTATCTCGAAAGAAGATGCAGATCCTCAACGAGATTTGGACAAATCGACGAGCCAAGAGGAGCTGATCCGCACGCTTCCCTTCCATAATGCGATTGAATAAGTGAACATGAATGCATTTTCCTTATTGCGAAAAATTTCCACTACACATTACTGTTTTGAGAAATACATCTAAAAATGTTTACTCATATAATTCGAAATCAGATGAGGGTGGATTACCTTATCATATAAAGATATTTAAATATTCAACTAAGGTAATTTGAGGACTATAAAATCATTTGATGTAATATGAAAAATAATACCCTCAATAAAAGGCCGACATCTGTTTTTGAGCATTCTGCTCGCCTTTGCTAGGTGATGACGATTCGGTAACTCGCAGTGTTGCATACAATCGAAATAATCAAACGATTTCCTTAATGATAATTTCATTAGCAAAATACATTATGTTTAGTATTTTTGCTTTTTCTTCTTCACAAAACAGAGAAATTCGGAAACTCATAGACGAGATTTTTCGCATTATTTTTGTCGCTAAATTGCTCCAATCAACAAATTTGAATATGTTAATTTTTCAAACTCTATTGTCATGACTCATCAGCATATTTTTGAATCGATGAAATGAATTTGTGGAATGATTGAAGCGTCTTCGACGATGGATTCAAGTGTTCTAGGTGATACAGGGATTTAATTCAACTATTGCTATGACAACTTTAAGCCTTTGCATCTGCATAACAATGCGAGTGAAAAAGCATATCAAGCACTGAAAAGTTGAAAAGGCGATGAAAATTTTGCATACATACCAACATGCATCCTTAACTAGCTGATGGGGTCGTTGCTTCACGAGTAGAGTACGTAGCGTTTCTCGACTTTCTCCGATGCGACGCAATGATCGCTCGAAAATGCGATCACATCGTTGTGAACATTTTGCCGTATCACGTCTACGTCTGTCTCTCACTATCGTAGCGCCATAAACGCTTCTCTGAGGATTTTTATATTCTATTTTTTAATTTTATTTAAGACTGATATGATAGGAAAAAAATTGCAGATGTAGTAAATTACAGATGGAAGAAAAAGCAGAAATCGAATGTCTATTTCGGGAATGATAACGAGTTGTTCAATTCATGTGTGTGAAAAATAACAACGCTATCTTTGTAAATAACCACGTAAAATAACAAACAATGTTATGTTTCACCATAGAGTGCTTCACAGAATTGTTATGTGCCTTGCTATAAGAATTTCTATTTTTATTTATGTGTTTGTATGTTCAGTGAATTCAACGCCTTTTGTAATCAGAATTAAGTCCACGACCGCTGACTGAGAATTAAGGATCGGAGCAGCAAAGGGCAATCTATTCTCACACATAGGCTAGACAACCTAAATGTATCATAAAAGAATCACAACAATAAATAAAGGAAATAGAGCTTTCTCAAAATTTCGTGCAGATTCGTAGAAAATTCGCTGCAAAATCATCGTTTTCTTCTGAGTGGAATTTTCTTTCGCCTCTTTCGCATGATTATGTGATATTTTTTATTCAGTAACGATGAAACGTATTATTTAATAGACGTCTAACTAACCTAAAACCTCCTCATAAAATAACGACGAGCAATAAACTCCTCATTCAGTATTCGCAAAGGTAAAGTCCAATTTTTGAACTCTAGTTCAATCGTCTGCCGTTTACAATTCAATTTTAATCCAAAAATAGACACAGGAAATATGCAAGGAAGCGATGAAGCAGCATACTGCATTTCAAACTGCACAAATCCTCGCAGAAAGATGCGCAATTGACGAATGCACGAGTCATTAGCGTATTGGAGAAGGAAGGAGATTTCATGAGCTAGAACTTCCAATCCGATATTCAAGAAGGAAAAATTTCTCAAATTTAAAGGATTTATTTTCGCTAACGATGCACTGAAAACTTATTTTACCAGGAAAACTTTGCAAACGTTAGTAAAACTTCACTTTCATAAGGAATGCTTGCTTTCTTTTCTAAAACACTAATCTTTTGCCGCCGCCGTTTCCCCTTTTCAGTGGTAACGATTGTCCACTTCCTTCCTATTCGAAAATTTTAGACGCGATGTTGAGCATAGCTCATCAACAAACCTAAAGGTCGCATCCGCTCATTGCAACAAATCGAATTCAAGACATTTTGCCAAACCGATGTCCACTAAGGTTCAGAAATGTGCTATAACATGAATCAATGAGCCGATTTAACAGAGACATTATTACCGCCTTTGGCACCCACGATCGATACACTATGCGCAGAGTTTAGGTGAATGCCAAAGTGCACAAAAGTAGATGCGTAAGACAGTTGAATCCTAGTTCGCTTACCGCTTCATCACCGAGGAAGTAGCAGAAAGCGACAATAACGATGCAAACAAGGCGGAAGTTCATCATATTCAAACGGATAGGCAACACACCGATCAATGAACCGATGCGCGAAATCCACCTTGAGCAAGCATTATCCCCCTCACATCATTCCTTTTCCTGTAAGAGGAATATCGCCTGAGTCGCCCATGAAGAACTGAAACGTCCATAAATATGGCGATCACAGAATGCCAATGTCGAATAGCGAACCTGATTTCCGTCAAAAAATAAATAAACTTTACTATGAGCAAGTGAATGATTGCAAATTCACGAGCATATGAAGTAGGACCCAAATGAAATTGAAGGAAAACTTTGGATCCACATCTATAATTCGAGATCTTATCGGTGAGCAGCGCTTAAAAAATGGAAATGTATACTACAACACCTCTGCTAATAGAGAGATAGGTATACTGGAGCATCTCTTTTATATACTGCTTACACAATCATAACTTTGCGAGAAGTGATTCACTGGTGACTTGTAAAGGGGGTGAAATCTCTAACTTCTCATGAATCACTGCATCCGCCGATCTTGCAGTGATGCATCACGTTTGCATTCAAATGATTTCATGAAATATGTCCTGCACTGAGATGACTGCCATTTTCCAGTGGTCTGATAGCTACTCATAAAACCAGCGACCAAGACAAATTTGAGATTCTACAGGGCTATGTTTGACGATTGCGCAGTGTTCAAAGGGATTTGGGGGGGAAAGAACAAATGAAATTTTGGGTGACATCGACTAGATTTGTTCGGGAAATGGGAAGACGACGGGATCCCCATCTCCCTTTCAGCCATTCCCTTCCTCATCACCATACCAATACAGAAAATATATCTATAGGTGAATGTACTGCAAAACAAGCATAAATATTGACGCAAAGTGTTGAACAATCGGCAGATTGAAGCTGATATAGAGGCCTCTTTGCGATCGCCTCACTGCAACAGCAACTGATCGCCAAATAGCACTCACAAAATATTGATGGGAAGTTTTTTCCAAACAAACTTCTGTTCTCGCCGCTTACGCACAAACTTTTCTCATCATTTGAAACGGTCTTCTCATCGATTTACCAGGCTCTTTTCGTTGGTGAAGGACATTAAATTAGGTCGCAAATTGTGAGTGCACTAAAGAAATTTCAATATCTCCGACGGAAGTTTATTTTCGTATGTAAAGATAGAAGGCCATTAATCGGATTCCCCGAGGAATACAAAGAGAATACGAAAAGGATCTTACAACGGTAGTAACTCTTGATATTTTGAAACTAAAGAAATCCACTGCGGAAAATTTCATAGGCTCTCTTCGCCACAACCACCAGAAAATGACTGTCTTACACCAACTACACTTCTTTTCTTTGGCAAATATTGCACTTTACTCTGCGTTTAAGAGGAATTTATGCCCGTCACCGCCATAGCCCTAAGAAAGCGCTCAATGCTTTGTTAACATTGAACGGAAGTATGAGGGTCTGATCTGTTTTTAGGATCACCCAAACCTATTTTTATCGCTCGAATGCAAACAAAAAAGATATGTTTTTGAATGGATGAGTGTTTCCGTTTGTGAATGCGCTATTTGCGAGTTTTGTTTGAAAAGATATAAGGAAATAAAATTTTGATTATTAAACTTGAATGTTACCTTGCCTCGGTTCGATAAGAAATGAGGCTTGCGACTGCACTTCTTCTTAACAGCGATTCAAGTTAGGGCTAGTCGAAATTGATATCAGCAACAGTAGTCTTGCAAAGGAATAAGTGTTACGATGAGCGAGACATGAAGTTGAAAAAATCGTGCCTTTAAGCAACCTTTTAAAAGCGGAACTAAATCTGAAGTATTAAAATTGCCTGTCATCGTAAAGTAAATTTTGAAGTATCATAAAAGCATTCACAGCTCAATCTGTTGGGGTAAATAAATCCCGAGGTAATAAATTATAGAGAACTTTCGATTAGCAAATCAAATAACACCTATACAGCTTCAATTCAACTCGAAATAGATAATTTACTAAAGAAGTTAAAGATGAGCGAAGCGTACAGATCATTTAACAAGGCATTGAGCATTGTGCTCAGAGAAAGAAATTCAAGAGCGTCTAACGAATCCTAGAAAAGCTGACTGATGTACACATAAATGCGGCAAATTTGTCCGACAAATTCCGTGCAAAATGACACCCCGAATTGCTTTCATCTCTAATGCGGATTCCTTGCCTTATATTGCGTGCAATCATGTTTTCATCGCACAGGCCATTCGAGACCGAATTTCGAAACACTAAGAGTGCACTAGGCATCAAACGAATCTAATCAAATATTGCTCTTGTTGCTGCTAAGTCTACCATAAAATTCCCAACAATCACCCCCTCCCTCCCTCCTTCCTTACCCCTCACCGCTCCTCTTTAGCGCGGAATTTAATCGAAACTTTGTGGTGTGCGATTTATCGCTTATTTTTGGCCTTAAACTTAAGTGGAATGTGTTCTTCGCACCGTTCGCATTTACTTTATGAGGCGATTCACATAAGAAACACTATCAGAAGCTTGTCCACGTTATGCATCTCGATAGTAGAGTCAGTTTGCTTATGCAAGTAAAATATATCAGTAGATTCGATATTCTATCGCAATTAATGAACGCTAATAATTTCCGTCGATGAGGGGAATGATCAATATATGGCTCAAAGTTTTCTATTTAATTAAACAAGCGATACGTATATGTGACCTGAAGTCATCGTAAAATCATCATATATGCTTATCCCCTAAATAGAATTATCCACTTTAAGCAAGAAGAACATATAGATGCGCTTAGTGGAATGCATTGTGGTAAAAAAAAAAAGACCTGGAAAAAACAATGGTGTTGTTACAAAGGCGTTTAGACTGTTATTTTAGTATGCACATTCTATATGGAAAATCTATTAGACCATTACGAGCTCAGTAATCTAAGATGTTAAAATGCGCAACTGCTCGAATCTAGTGCCAAATCATATAGCACAGCTAATTATCCTACTATTGTTGAACTTCAATGCATTTTCCTAAAGCTTCATTAAGCGATCTATTATGATGCGTTTCGCATCAAATTCAGCTGAATATAATCAACGAAATTTATGCAAGATTCATTCGTTTTGAGAGGCGATAACGCACAGCAGAGATAGTAAAATAAACGAAGCGCAATTGAAATGCAACTTTATTTTAATCAATTTTGCTTAAAAATTTAACACATTCAACGATTTTTCTTTCGCTCTTTATCCATTCTTACAACTAACTGCAAACGAAACTTGAGCATCTGTAAGACAGCTCTCTGAAGTACCAATCTGAAATTAAAACCAATCTGAAATTAAAACCACATCGGCCATCGCTCTATATATCCTTCAATCCTCGATTAGCGAAACATGTTGTTTGCATTCCATATAAGTGATGCTAACGTGAATGTAGTTCAACTTGCTGTTGTTGTGAGATTTTTATCTTGTGTAAAAAATGTTCATAGTTTAAAAAAAAATAAAACAAAGAAAGAACGAAGTAGAGTATGTGATTACGATGATCGACAAATCGCTATCTCAGTTGAATATAAATTGATCGGATTTTCCCGACGTCTTGAACGCGAAGATGATAGGCATTGCGACGAAATCAAGAGGAAATTTATTTTAAACTCTTATGACTTGTGCATTTGTACAGATGAAAAGCGGAAGCTGACAGAACCATGCAATTTAAGATTCCAGCACTCTAGAAGTGAATACACTAGTAAGGCAACGGCCAAAATGAATGCGAAATTTGTGCCCATCAAAAAGGGTCATTGAGAGCGGGGGACGAAATTGCATCTGTTGTATATGAATTGTCCTTTTTTTTAATCATTGAATAAATGTAGAAAATTAACTTCCAGTCGTAAGTCTTGGAGCGGAAGTGAGATATACGAAGAGAATTAGCAAAACTTAGCCCCAAGCCTAGGCTAAACAAGAGCAATTTTTTTTCAATGAGAGAGAGAGAGAGAGAGAGAGAGAGAGAGAGAGAGAGAGAGAGAGAGAGAGAGAGAGGTAACGTCTGTCTATGTGTGTAAGACTTTTCAAACGTTCACTAAAGCAAGAAACAACGCGTACATAAAACAAACCTTTGCTCTATACGCTCTCAACTGTTTTTTTTTTGTCTGATAACAAATAATACAGCTCACAAGTCTCTTACTCAATAATCCCTTACTTTTAATATTTTTCAGCGCCAAGTTTTTGCGTTTCGTTTTAGCATTTTTATCTCATTTTAATTTCAATATTTTTGCATAATAGCAATAAAAATTCCTATAAAATCAATCATAAACATATAAAGAGTTTATCAACTATTCATGTATGATTAAGTTTTAAAGATTTTTTTTTTGTTTTTATTCATTTTTTTAATCTAAGCAAGACCTGATCTTTTCAACAAGAGAGCGTCTCCGCCTCAAATTTCTTTAAGCAACGAAAAGTATGACTGCAATAATGCAGTATCTTACTACTGTATGCTCTAATGCTGTAATGTTTTTATGTTAGCCCCGTCACTATAAAGATGTGGCAACATCAAGTAATTGATATGTAGAAACGAATAGATCCGAAAATAATTACGGAAGACGTATTACAAATATGGTACTAGAGTGCACATGAACCTCCAGGGGGCCAGCACTCCAATTCCAATCGAAAATGACCGAAAAATATGACTAGAGTGGAGAACCGCGTGGATGGGAAAACCGAATAATTTGAGTTAAGAAGTACTCTTTTGGAAAATGACCATCAGTAACCAGAATGGTCCCACAACTAAAGAGAAACGTTTCGACATCCGGTTGCTTGAGGGATTGAAACATGAAACAGCGGCTGAGGGGAATCAGAAAAAAGGAAGCGAGCAATTATCGAAATGAATAGTGGGAAATAATTTCTTCAATAACCTTGTAGCACAGCCTCAACATTGTTTCATCTTTCATGACTGTGAAATATTCTACTTCAGCGAAGCTAATGAATTTTATTGTGAGCATATTAAATCAGCGCATTAAAAATAGCAGTCTTGTGGGAAGATGCAAGTTTTTATCGCATTAAAAAAAATGTTCGCATTAACTGAATTGAACTCTGAAATCATTGGTGTGATGAATCAAAAAGGTCGCATTGGTGCAAATGAATTAGTGACATGATTATTGGCTTATTAAAAATTCAAAGCCAAAGGGATCATTAGCGATGTGCACCAACAAAATATGAACGAATCACGCATTGTGGAAGCCATTGACAGCACCAATCAAGATAGTTGCCAGCCGTTGCACAGCTAAGCAACACTCAATCACAGTGGCTATCGCGTTTCACGGGCAGCTAGTGCCGAAAAACAGCTGATTTTTGCAAGTATTGCACGACACATAGACGATGAAAACGTCTGCGAAAGTGGGCAGGCTTTGTTTTGCACATGGCGCATATTGGAGGATGAACTTATCGCTGAGTACGTTCGAGATGCGATGAGATAGGCGATGAATTTGTTATGTTTATTATTGCCTAAGATTATATCATCGCTTGTCGTCGGACTGAACGGGCTTAAGAAGGAGAAGAGGAACGTTCTAGACCTTAAAAACTGTTGTCTTATGGTGGTTCCATTCGCTGAAATCAGGTACTGTCATGGCCGATCAAAATAAATTGAAAAGAACAAATGAACTATACGGTATAATATCGTGCAATTATCACAAAACAGTGCAAGAGGAAATAGAGTGAAATTGGATGGTCGAGAGGGGAGAACGGAACATTTTCAGAGAAAAACCCTGAAGCGTCCTAAGACTTTCGATGGAGCAAAGCTAAAGACTAAATGCAACAATTTAACGCTGATCGGAGTCCCGAAAAATTCGGACTTTTTTTTGCAGAAATTTGGATCTTTTTGAAAGTCCTTTGTTGCATCGCAAAATGACACGCTTTTACAATAAACTATGAAAATTTGCAATCCTCATGACGCCAAATGTGGAGAGATATTCTACAGCGTGATGGGTGCGAGTAGCAAATGGGCTTAAAGATCGTGAAAGACTGATCGATAGAGGAATATGAAATATGAGAACGAAACTTTATTCACCGGAATAATTAAAAATAAGTAAAAAAAAATACATAAGAAGGAAAACAGCAGAATGTTGTATGGTCATAGGGGAAGCAAAACTAAAGATCATGAAGTAACAAATCGACATTCAAAAAGCAGCGAATTCAGCATTGAATTCAAAGAGCTCTACAAAATCGTCTTGTCACAATAGGTTTTAGTACACCTGGAAAAAGAAGTAAAGAATTCTATTGCCCACAGCAATAACAATATGAACCTTTAGAGGTGTACATTCCACTCAGGTGACACATTAATCGGCGAATATTGCTTTATCGTCGTGCATTGACGGCTCTTGTGCAAGGCAATGCCCTTTTAAGAATAAATTATCCGTGGAGACGCATTCGCTAGCATAATCGCCGAGTCATATCTATTCCATATTTTTGAGACCTACGGTTCCCCGTTTATGCTCTGCAACATATATTCTAATTTCGGAACCTCTTCACCTTGCACCCCTCCCCCCTTCCCTCCTCTTAGGCCCTGTCCCTGTCATGTTTTCATTCGCATTCTATTCATATTCTCTTCTAAAAACTACTTGTTACTCTGAACTATAACAGACGCAGTAACCACAAAATTTCACATGAAAGAAGCTATGCAGTTCAATTAGGAAGTCTTCACCAGTGAGCGATTATATAGTAATATTAATTAGGGCAGTGATAATTGAAATTTCAATAACTGTGCAAGAATCAAACAACTATGAAATCAAAACCAATCTCATCGATTCGACAACGATAACATAGCGACGACCTTCGTTTTTATAAATAACTGAATGAATATTTGGAGGTCCAAATAAGCGTTGAAGCTATCAGATGAATATGCTCAATTGGAATAAATGAAATGGAATAAAACCACTTTTATAGGCTGTTCTCCTTAGTCGAACTTACAGCAACTAAGCAAGTAACCATCCAGATGAATCCGCAATAAACGTATGCAATAAATCTGGTTGGTGACGCAACAAAGTGGAGGACTTTCAATACGAAACAGGACATCAAAATCGCTTCAAGACCTAATCACCGTACTCGTTCGAGTGAATGCCTCTGCCTTCCTTGGTTGATAAATCCCCTCTTTTTAATCTCTTAGAGATCTGGGGAGTGACTGACTCTACCCTTAGTAAGACCGCTTTTTAATACCCCTCTTCAATCACTTAAAAATGAAATGTCTCCTCCTCTTTCCTTCACATTGAGAATGCGCTGCGGGTAGTAATGTAATCTGACGTCATGATTGGAGATGTCAACTTTGTCTATTCAAAAATATGCGCCGAAATGCCTTCAATAGTCCACCACTGCTGTGATTTTAGTTGTTTTTTGCGGAACAGGAAAAGAGGGGATTAGACGGCGATTCCTCCTCCTCTTGCTCCTAACCATCGAGTCCGGTTTTCAAAAAAGTCAAAGTACTCGTTTTTCGCAGCCACAGAGGAGTCTTTCCTTCAAATGAGGTCTTTCATCAAAAGTGAGAAAGCATGCACCAGAATCTGGCAAACTCAAAAAGTCAATTACTAGTATGACAAATAGGGAAAATATCTTACAGGCAGTCAAACGCATCGGAAGCAATCAAGCCAGAGGGAATATACGGTTCCGCTCCGACTCAAGAGTGTGAGAGGGATGTATACGGAATGGAGCATTGACTCTGACGATTCTCTGCCGTAACATCGAAACAAATTGTGCACCGACTAGATCAAGAAAAGGAGGAGATTTTATCCTGATCTCAAGTGTTATTTTTAAAATATGGGATACTTGAGCATTCACTCGGATAAATCTGAAAGCAATAGTCCACAACTTGCACAGAAACGAAAAACAAAGAAATGAAAGGATTTTTTTTTTGATGAGAAAAACTATGATGATAGATTGAAAAAACAATTGAGCATTCATAAGCATACAATTATAAGAGCGACAATGAATTCGATAAAAACGAAATCAACGAATATTTGAAAGATTTAAGCGATTGTTCACTATAGTCAGCGTAACATCGTCGACACGATGTTCATGTCCACAAATTATAATTATTTTAATGCTTAGCTTTTTAGCTTGAAGAAGTTTCGGCATCGAGTGAAATAATCACTGAACTCGCCATCCGGAAAACATTACAGCCGCTGCGCATTTCATATAATCTAGGTAGTTACTGAGTAAAACTTTCTATGCAACCTATAATTTACCTTCGATAAGACAATGAGGAATGAAAACCTGAGAACATCAACAAATGAAAAATAAACTTCAAGATGTGATTAAACGATTAGGTGTAAGGATAGGACGTTAATTTTCGAAAACATCCGCACGGAATCGACCTGAATGCGATCCATCAATTTCATCGAAATCGCTACAGTTGATGACGACGTTGAAACATATGGATATATAGGTAGAGACATTCCCCCTTTCATAAAAAACAGAATAATTTGGCTTTCTAGTTCATCATCTATAAGAAGAAATCGAAGAACATTTAGGAATCAGCGAACAAAAGAATGAATAAGTTACTATTTCAGTTGCCCATTTATTCAGCAGCTATCTTCAGATGCACGACGTAATTGTTTCGAAGTAAATAGATCGAAAACCACTCGGACTTCGATATTTTTGGGCTCGTGAGGCACCTCAAATTGCATAAAGCATGAATCTCTAAATGAAAATCTGGACGTGTTTTTTTATTTTCGCTTTCACCAATCTTGACACACTAACGAATGCATTTTTGATGTGCGATACGTGAAAGCTTGCTGAAGTTAATGTGCTCATTGCGAAACGTTGTTGCTAGCCGACTGTAAAATGTCAACCACGATGAAAATTAATCGCTAACGGGAAGAGAACTCTCGTAAAGAGAAGCGAATGAATACTTTGAGGAATAAAGAAATCTATAAGCATTTCCATTAAATTGCTCAAAAATTCATAATCATACCATGAACTCTAGCATATGTATCGGATTTCCGCTTTGATCATTCACATTGTAGATGAGCGGTCATCTATGTGTTGATTGTGGATCTCTTCCTAATTGCAAATGTCGTTTTACCAGATAACTTCCAGCGCTCGAACTGATATTAAGTTGCAATAAAGCTAGACATCGTTCGGTTGTCCTCAATGCGTTGAAAATAATGCGTAAAGCGTTTTTTTTTTCTTGTTATAAGACTCATAAAACTGCGATGAAAATTCTTTCTCGATGGTTTACATATATAAAGGCATCGATGGCTCTAATTTATTAATTACGTTTTCTGTTGAGTTTGAATGACTATAGCGATAAAAAGCAATATGCATATATGCATCGTTAATGATTATAAACGTCATTAGAATAAAATTCATTATCTCCGTTGAGTTTTAAACAAATAATATAAAAGTGCTAATTAATTAATTTATTTTTTTTTTCTTCGAATAGCAATTTATGAATAGCATTTTTTTTCTTTCTTTTTTTTTTTTTTTTTCTTTTTTTTTTTTCTTTTTTTTTTTTTTTTTTTTTTTTTTCTTTTTTTTTCTTTTTTTTTTCTTTTTTTTTCTTTTTTTTTCGAAATAGCAATTTCATTTACGAAATCGAGAAATCTATAAATATGAAAAATATATGAAAATGTGAAATTTATTAAAAAAGATAACAAAATTTCCATCGTAGAAGATCGTAAATTACGTTATTTCTAATGAAATCTATTACTCATTAAAAGAATTAATTTTTATGAGGTTCTTTTTTTTTTTTTCGTATTTTTAATACCATTTCATAATCAAACAACCCAATTGAGTTTCCATGTCTAAAATTAACAATTTTATAAGCAATATGATAGATTTGTTGTGTTGCACGGAATAGGGTCGAATTTTGCCCGCCGAAAATAGAAATGAGGCGAACAAATTACCACCTTCGTCAGGTGTCTACCCGGATATCTCCAGTTGCCGGAAACGTGTATCGAAGAACCTGCTTGCCTCTACGTTGTATCCTTATCACCCATTAAAATAACGTAAAGTTTTACCGTACGAGGGCGGTTACTTTTGAACGTTTCGCATCTGACGTGTTAAGAAGTTTTCAGGTTACAATCTGATGTGCTTCTAGCCGTTGCGTTGAGAGTGTTTGAAATATACGAGCTCTGATGAGCGTAATATTTACAACCCTAGTAATATAGTGGTATCAGTGGGTTTTTCGTTCGCTGCAGCTTTATGCTACTATTGTTACGAATTTTCCCGTTGTTTGTTGGGCAGATTTTGTGGCTTCTTTTGTTCTGAGTACAAAAAATTGCGTCGAGAATGGAGAACAGGTTATCTAGACGATTCGAGGCGAATGTTTTGTTGACCAACCGTAAAATTCATCGACTCTTTTGCTGTTGAATTTCCTCTGTTGTAAAACAATTTAACTATGTTCTCGCAGTAGTCACATTCAAATTTGTTGTTTACAGCAAAAAAGGGGTTTGATTCGAGAGCCTCATTGATTTTGCTCCGCTCACAATCGACTTCGCCACCATTTTCATCTGGCACAAAGAACGTACTTACTAAATATTGCAGTTTTCTAGACGACAAGTCTTCTATTTGAAGGTGTTTCATGTTTCAAGCGTTGTGCATGAAGACATTACGCATGTATAAAATATTCCTATATCTATATTGCGAAAGGACAGATTTGACTTCCACTCATTTGCTGAGGTGATTTGTCAACCAAGATCAGATTTTAGCTGTACTTTGCAAGCCTTCTATATGCATAAAATTGCACATTTTCAATATTTTTTTCGCTTACAAAGATTTGTTGTTGTTGTCTCTCAAGAAATTGTGACACGGACAATTGCGCCATCGGACACTGTGCCAATGGTTCAGTCGTAAAGTATTCACGCAGAGAGCACTCTTATGCATGGCTCATTTGTGGGGATGTTCTCGACCTAATTCAGTTGTATGCCCGTGTTTTTTGTCTGCAAGGTTTTCTAGTCTAAAAAGCATTGCAGCGCACTTCCCATATTGTTCTGTTGTAGTTTCTTTTGAGGCCGTTTTCATTTACTGGCCCAACACATCATGGAAACCGATAAAAAGCGGCCTCAGTTTGGAACGCGATACCTGATCGACGAATCGGCTGTTTTCACTCACAACGCGTGGGACCATGTGGAGTGGAATGAGGCTCAATTAACCGATGCTATCGCAAAGGTATTTCAGAAAGAAGTATTCAAGCCAGTATCAGTGGTGAAATTAATAGTGGTGTTTCATAATTAGAAGGAGGAAAACGACCGTGGCCAACAGGATCAAGAAAGTCAAATGACTTGGCCCTCATGTTAGGTTCAGTACCATATAAGGGCTTTGGCCATCAAAAACATTTTCTTATGCAGTTTATTTTTTTATACTTTCTCCGGTGCAAACATTTGCTAAATTTTTTTATTCTCTATGAAGTTTTTGCACAAATTTCCTGGTCATTAAAAAATTTTTTTCCTCCGTTTATCTTAAGAATCGGTTTTTTTCTCTCAAAATGCTTTCTTCAATTCGTATTTTTAAATTGAGACATCCAAATTGTGTTCGTGAGACGTTCGAATCTTTTCAGGTAGCCGAACAGAAAGAAACCGCCGTTGATGAGGAGCTGGCCGAACGCTTAAAACAAAATGCATCGGCGCAATGGGATGCCTTTTATTCGAGGCATGACAATAAATTTTTTATGGATCGCAATTGGCTGTTAACAGAATTCCCCGAGTTAAATATTGCTAATGAGGTTTGCATTTTCCATTTATTGGCCTCTTCTCCACATGAAACTTCGCTTGCCAATTTTTGGCATTGTTCTCATGTTTGCAGTCAACTAAATATTTTCCCTGTTGTCGTTGTATCCGTTTTTGGAGCTTCGTTAGTTTTCATAGGCACAAGTTTAAGGAATACTTTCATTTCACTGAATAGTCCTTAGGCGATCCCATCTCTCTTTCTGCATCGGAGGAGGAGGGAGGGAGAAGGAGAGGGGTCCCCCTTCGTTTCCCCCCCCCCCTCCCCATTATTCTGCGATTGAACTATGTAGAACATTGAAGTCAATTCCTGATTTCAGTGGAGTCATTCCTTATCTTAGAATTCGTTCGAAGGTACTTACTATGCAGGCCGTTATAGGAACGAGCTGAGCCGATGCGCGTTCTTGAGGTAGGTTGTGGCGTTGGAAACACCACATTTCCGTTGTTGGACAGCTGTCCTCGTGGACAGATGTTCGTCTATTCATGCGACTATTCGCCAGCAGCCATCGAGCTATTATCCAGAAACGAGAAGTTCGATAGAAGTGTATGTCGTGCATTTGTGTGGGATATTTCCGAGCACCCGACAGACGAGATTCCTTGCGGGTCATTAGACATCGTTCTCTGCATCTACGTCCTTTCGGCAATTCCTCCGGAAAAACAACAGAAGGCAGTCAATAACTTGACTAGGCAAGATTCATTTGTTTCTTCCCTGTAGGTTTTGAAGAGAGAGAGCGATGGGAGGGATAAGGAGTTGGCAAAGAGAGAAGAGGGGAGAGGTTAGAGGAGGATGGGTTGGTGAAAGGTGAAGAAGCGTGTTAGGGTTTAGAAGTTCATTCGTAAAAAGCTGTACTAAGCGTTTGGCAAGCCGAGGCGAAACGCAAGCCGAATCTTATTTTTCGATGAGATGAAAAGACGATCCCGGATTCGTTACGCATCCTGACTAGCTTGTGAAGGCAGTCACGTGTAGGTGACGCATGTACCCAAGGTTTGAGATCGCCATTAGTTCCTTCTATCGACGATTATGTCTTGTGGATTGTGTGAAGAAAAACTGATGCGCAAACGACTGAGTAACCCAAAACCTGCTGCATTGTTCAAAACTATGCAGCACTTTTGCCAATGCAACTAAAATAGAGGTGATCATAGGTTTTACCTGACTCATCAAACAATACTGATATTTGATATTGTTGGGAAATGGGTTATCTGTAAAGACCGCAGTTTGCAACAAATTAAATGGTTGCAACTTGCTGTAATATTTTTGCTTCATAAACATCGACATTTGCCGGACTTTGCATAATCCACTGCGTGGGAATTTCCTCTGTTATGTTTTGTCTGATATTTAATTAGAAGGAAAATCGGAACAGCGTATCACGGGGAAAACGTATGGATTTGATAACATCACTTCACTGATTGGCCATGTTCGCAATCAACGCAACGCGATGTGATCTTCGTTGCTTTTGGTGTGATTGGATGGTTTGAATCGTTGCCCATTGAACTTATCTTAGCATTCCACCCTTTTCATGCAGGTGTGTTAGCGAGTTGGTGACACCTGTTGATTGAGGAACAGTTCGTGGACGAATGCAATGACATGAAGAGTTCTAGGATCTAAGACTTTTGCTGTGAAATTTATGTCGTTTTTTTTAAGGTTGTTGAAGCCTGGTGGGCTATTATTATTAAAGGATTACGGTGAATTTGATCTAACACAACTACGCTTCAAGAAGAATCGCTTTATCAAAGATAAACTGTATTGTCGCGGAGATGGCACATTGGTGTATTTCTTCAGCCAAGAGGAGTTGCATTTGTTGTTGATGAATAGTGGACTATCGAAAGTGGTTAATGTTGTTGATCGAAGGCTTATTGTAAATAGGGCAAAACGTGTTAAGATGTATAGAGTTTGGATTCAATGCAAATATATGAAGCCTTTTGTTAGTTGACCTCATTTTGCATTAGGCATATCTGTTTTAAATATTTACGAGCGGTTCATGAAGGCTAATTTAGAAGCTTAAGTGGGAATAAACATTTGAAGGCGAGGAATGAGAAATGAATCATGGAAGTCATTTATGGAGAACAATTTCTTTAATAAACTCTTAGTGATTTTTCCAGGTATATGAAAATATATCGATAAAATTATTGCACAAAAAAAAAGGTGATAATCACCTTTTTTTCATTATCGTCCCTTTCATATCACTGAGTTGTTACTTTTTAGTGTATGCACTTTGTGGAGTACTGTTACATTTAAGTGTTTATATTGTTATTTATTCTTGTTGAGGTGAATTATGACAAATAAAACGACGTTTATTCGATTGTTGTAAATGTTTACTGGCGGTTTATTTCTCCCCTGAAAGTATCGATCAGCTCGTATTTTCTAATACTTTCATAGCCATTTTGCAATGATTTTACATCGTTGTGCTATAATAAATCCTAACACACTTTCATGGCCATATAAGCACCTAAGCATCTAAACATATACTTCTTGCAAATTTTGTACGTTATTAGAAGTGACAGTTCAAAATGCTGTCTGACTGTGTTAAATGATCAATTTATGCATGAACTAGTTTGGGATAGATTTAAAATCATCATTTTAAGATCCTCCAGTTGGATTTAACTACGCTATCTTTTTTTTGTTTTCTACAGGAATTGATATATATGACCGATGATAGGCTCAGAGCGGTTTTAAGTGTCCTACCTATGGAGTCGAGGAAAAAAGTTCCCGCGAAAACATCAAGAATATTAAAGATTGAGGATGTGTCTGTATTTGCTGGCGCCACAGGTCCGTCATATGTTGATGATTTGCTTCCCCCTAGAAATTCGTAAAATCCTAAATTGCACTGAAATATATTAGTAAAACAGCGTGGTGGCAGTTAATTGAGTATGCAATATTTGTCGACGGCCTTAGGGGTATACCGCTCGGGGCTACGGTCCTTATAGCTTGAGCGCACTTACAGCTGCACTTAGACGTTATTATTGTGCCTGTGGATTTTTGTACCGCATTCCTTGTTTCACTATCTTTCTGGTGCTTTTTTTGTTTCTATCAGCGAAGCGCTTAG
The DNA here is from genome assembly GCA_013433145.1 of Ascaris suum. NCBI lineage: Eukaryota > Metazoa > Nematoda > Chromadorea > Rhabditida > Ascarididae > Ascaris > Ascaris suum. The sequence continues at coordinate 4,720,359 of CM024191.1, read as the reverse complement.
GGTCGGATACAGTCGCTTTGTTAGTTTCGCTAAAACTACCTACTTGTAAACCTGTCTTCAGCCTTTTTTTTCAGTTACCGGCTATACGCATCTTTTGTTGCATGGATGCTCTGTATTATGAATCAGCAGCTGTGGTAAAACAAGCTTTAAACAGGGAGAAAAGTGTTCGATCGTCCGTTTACTCTAGCAGCTATAAGGTAAATTCTATATTCCAAGATCAGCTATTTTTGAGTGGCCAGCTTCAACTGCGCAGTTTCTCAAATCCATTGGCCGTGATGGTTAATGGTCTTGACCTTTAAAGGGGATCTTTACGGATGGAAATAGGCGGTAGGCTACCAACGAAGAACTTGAAATTTATATCCTCACGCTGTTTTAGTGATTCACTCATCTTTTTTCTTTGCATTTTTGGCACTCTTGCCATACGAGATAAGAAAGAGGAGTCAATGCAACTGTACATCGATGAAATTTGAGCGGGGGATTAGCGGTGGAGTTTTTTTGAATGCACATTAGAAGGGTGAAACAGGATGTTTCTTTCTACAATATAGTTTCAGATTTGTCTTGTATCAGTTGATTTGTTGTTGTAGAGTTGTGACTTTGTATTTGCGATGGGAAATTTTTTTATTTGAGGGGGAGGAGGGGGGAGGGGAGGGTAGGGTGTGGTGAAGACACTGGTAGAATCACTCAGGCCCAGGCCATGGCTTCCAAAATCTCAGTTTAAGTTCGTTTCCCAATTTTGAACAGTTTTGCATCACGCGTTTCATAGCATTAATTCGCTGTACAATTCGAGTTTCTAAGTAATTTAATCTAAGTTAAGCTGTGATGCAGTTGTTGTACTAAATATTTCAGAGGTTCATGAAAGTGATTTAGTTTATTTGGTGATTTGAAAGATGGTTCTTTTATAACTACAAATGTTTTTTGATTGTTGAATATTGTAATTATGAGTACAGCAGTGCTGACATAAGAATTGTTCTCTTCTCACTCGAAAAAAAAGACAAAGCTTGAATTAGTTGCCATCTACAGATTTGTAGCATCTCAATTGCAGAACAAAAAACGACTACTACGGTTATGCTGCGAAACGATACGCTATCGTGCATTCTTGGATGGGCTCCTCGAATGTGCACAAATTCGCGCTCTGTTAAAAAATGAGGTCATTAGCGACTTCTATCTCCTCTATGTGCTTCTATATGAATTTCTATTCGGAAGAGGGCTACGCAACATCGATAAACGTTTATCGTCGCCCATATTATCTGCTGCTATGATCATCCGCAAACAGGTTCGTTTTTGAATGTGGCTATCTTTTTTTTTGTTGTGTTATTATGTTGTTTATTCGTTATTGAGCTCACACACTCCACGTAATCGTGACGATTGATTGGAGTATTTGAACTTTTCTGGCGATAAACAGGTTTAGTTAGCAGAGAGGTGACAATGGAATGCACATATTTGTTGTAAAAGAAACATCTCATTACACCTATTAATGCACAATGCAATTCCATAAAACTGGCAAGACAAAGAGATTCTGTTATGCAGAGAAAGCAATAACAACGAAAAGCCCTATAGTAACTTTTCGTTGTTACAAAAGGTTTTCAGATGACAGTACATCAGCTAAGAGCTTTGTGAATATCCTATAATTTATCCTCCCCCAAGTATTCCTCGAAGGATGACTATCTAATCCCCCTTTCGCCGATATTTGTAGTACGTCGAGATGTATGAGACGCATAGATATTTTCTCAATTGGAAGAGCATCAGTTGTCTATCACATTGTATACATTTTTGTAGCGTTCGCTTTTTTATTGATATATTGGAGGCAGAAAAATTGACTGAAGCTGGACGAGGAATAAAAGAGGAGAGAAGTGAAAGTGGAAGGACGTGGGTGATTCCACGATATGCAAGGGTGAATACGATTAAGTGGACATTTGAGGACGCACTCAAAGGTTGTTGTATCTTCTTTTTTTCGCTTTGCTTTAAGCTATTTGTTTTGACTTTTGCGGATTGATTTTGCAGGATAATATGTGATCAATGATGGCACTTTTATGAAAAATTTGCTTACCTACTTATTAAGGGCTTATTGTTGAACTGCTTACTGATTATTAGGAATTAGAGGGCAGAGCATTGCCTGTAGTCATTTGAACCGGTTAAGCGATGTTTGGACTACCCAACTTGTGACGGACGATTTTTTTCGAGTCGTCTTCAGTCAATCCGCGTTTAAATAAGTTGGCGTACGCCACCAACTGAATAATGTTGTGCGGTGGTTTCAATCTGTTGGCTTCACATTAAATGCGCCCTTTTGCATAAAAACGTGATGTCATTTGCGAACTAGGGCCATCCGACCATCCAGGTGCGAAAGTTGACAAACGCAATCTAACTCTACAGGTGCATAAAAATCCACGGACGTAAATGAAGTCGATAAAATATGCTCTACGCATAAACTGCACTCACAAAAATGCTGTGAATTTTTGCAGTCTTCAACAAAATATTCTCACAAACGTCATAGGTATACTTCAGTTTCTAGCACTCAGAACGTAGCCTTTTTTGGTATTTTCATGATCAGTACTTCCTTCGTTCAATTAATGATCTAGTTGTGAATCATCTTTCGAACTTAATTTCGCAGTCGGATTTGTACTCAATTTTAGCGCTGAAAGAAGAAGAATGGATTGTTAAAGAAATGGACGACGTTACGGATGGAAGTACATATAGGGCATATGTGGAGAATATGGAGTGGAACGAAGTCTATGTCGATCCGCACATCGAAAATTTGTTGATATTTCGAGGCGACGCAGATTTGCATAGTTATTGGATGGTCGTCGATGGATATGTTCTATTGCAAGATAAGGTTAAATTTCTGCGTTGTTTTATGAGGCATTGGGGTCTTGAAGTAGTATCTCTTTATTGATGTTCTCTTACGAAAGTCTTGTTTTTTGTGATCACCGTAATAGGTTTTTGATTGTAGAGACGGATTTTTGTAGAATGAATGGACCTCATTTCAAGCCTTAAATGGAAATGAATTTAAAAGATAGAAATTAATCAGCGTTATGGAGATATCAACTGATTGTTATGGTTTACTCAAGTTTGTTCAATTTTGCTCACCAGGTTTAGCTTATCGACATGTTTGTTGAAGTGGAATGGCTATTAAAGGTGAATGGACGGAGAACAGGATGGAGAAGCTCATTGGATTTTCTTGTTTTGTTTTTCATAGTTCGTCGTGGCATTTCTTTCGTTGACCTTTTGAGGATGTTCTTTAATTTAACTGCTAGCATTCACCGGCCTTCCTATTCGCAGTAACACCTTTGTCACGTGCGTTCCTCCTAGGTATGTACGACATTTGCGTTACTTATGCGGGGCTATGCGCAAGAGAACCTAATGAAATATTTAACTGCAGACATAGATTGTGTGATCCGTTACGTTTCTGGAGCCGTTTTCCAGGATTGTAAGTAATTTTGGAGTGAGCTCTCCACGCATGTGCTCCTTTGCCAAACTGGCTAGCTGCTCGCGGCGCCTCTTGGTCACCCAAGGCTGCGAAATGGTCTCGGAGGTTTGATTGTTACTGAATCGCCCTCCAAATGTGAAACTGGGCTCAGCTTTATGTACATCAGCTGCCTAAGTTTCAGGCAAGTTGCTTGTCCGCGTTGCTACTGAAACCGAAACCAGGCTGCGAAGTTTTCGATGTGTGTGCTGCGCCCGGCATGAAAACCTCCCACATCGCCGCGCTTTTATCAGGTCGAGGGTATGTTTTTGCGAATTGCATTTGAAGTGCGCCTTCTTCCTTTTTAATTTTCCGCTTTCCTGTCCTATTTTCGCTAGCCTTCATGGCCACATTTCAGATACGCAACGTCTTATTTCGATTTATTTTTTATATGTAGGGCAAACACAATTTAGGTTGACCAAAACTATTTTTAACCTGTAGCTAAGCCTAGCCAAACCGAGTTAACCAAAGCCTAGACTACACCGCATTCAATTTATAGCCTGTGGAAGCAAAACTCAATATTGAATGGATCTACGTTTGCTACAGTTAGATTAACCGTAACTGATGGGATAATAAAAGGGCATTCAATTGGGTAGAAAATATAAGCTGTGAGCCGCCGAAGGTACATGACCGGAATTGTAAAAACTTTGATTGTCATAAGATAAAAAGACTCCAGATGTGGAATGTCTAGATATAACGTCTTTTGTATATAGATATAGTTCAAATAAGGTATAATAAGTTCAAAGCATCACTCAAATGTGATCGGAAAAGTTAACACATTTATGCGACATCTGCAATAACGGCGTTGCGATACGCTACTTAAGGCACAGTAAGTGAATCGACTGTGATATTTGAACAATAAAATTTGTTAGTTTCTTTAAGCAATCTTCGATCGACAAATTACATGACAGCCACGAAGTCAGAACAATATGACTATGTCTTCAAGTAGAATGGTCGCCTGTCACGCGAGCGAGTTCGGTTCCCGACCGATGCACCATGTCGCAGCGCAGAGTCATGGATGCGTTGAGGCTTGGAAACTATAGGCGTCGAAGCGTGGAAGCGCGGAGGCGTCGCAGCGTAGAGTCGTGAAAGCGCAAAGGATTGCAGTGATGATTTCTCCCTCCGTATGCCGCTGAACGATGGCGTGGCTTTTATAGTGTCTCTCAGATCCGTCGTTCCCATCCATATCCGTTGGTTATCTTGATGGAGGATTTTGTTAGCTAGCGGTTGTTGGAGTGTGTTGTGAAAGCGTTCGAAGCCTTAGTCGTATTGTTCCGACTTTGCAGCTGTCATGAAATTTTTCGACCGAAGATTTCTTCGACAGCTCATTTCGACTGCTTTAAACTTTCACATCTCTGGTGACCAACAATTTTGCGGAACTTATATGACGCGACACAATAAGGTTTTTTCTTTCGGAGGCAAACAAGGAACACAATGGAAAAATTATTCTCATTAAGAAATGTGGAATCGTCGCAAAAGTCGAAAATTTCCAGAAAAGTTTGGGCGATGGATAAATCGGCGGAACGTGTGGAGACTTTGCGTGCTATGCTGCAAAATGCGGGCGTTTCAAATGTGAGCATTTTTTGCGGCGATTTCTTGCGCATAGATGTCTTCGATAAAAAATTTGCAAAGGTAAGCTTTTAAAGTTTATATCTTGGATGTTATTTAGTGAATTTGTTGATAATATTGAATGAGGCGATAAGGTGATGATGGCAATCGGCAATGAATTAGTTTAACGTCGTTCTTCGGACACATAGCACTCACTTTAAACGTTGAGTAGTTGGCTGAAATTCATGAAAATCGGCGGTCTTCGAGGAAACGTTCTTCATATGAGGAGTTGGAGTGAAAAGAGAGGGGGTAATTTTCAAAGACGGTATCTTATTCGAAGTCAATGATAGCAAAACTGGGGGACATGAAGGGTTGGACAGGTAAAGCTTAAAGTTCTAAATATTTTACCATTCTATTCATGCAGCAATAAACGGTTGTTTGCGAACAATGCAAAAGCATCCTTTTGCTGTGTAGAGTCACCTACTGTTTTATAAGATGCAAGGTAGAATGACAAAACTGTCACCTTTTTAGAAGGAGTTTAGGTAGGGACGTGAGAGGGAAGTGGTGGATAGGTGGACAGGATGAGCATCCAGATGAGTAGAAAGAGAATGAGGCAGCTACTTGTTTAAACGGTTGAAGTAGTATTGAAGGTCCGATACGCGCTGGTCGATCCTCCATGCAGTGGGTCGGGTATTGTGAAGAGGTTAGATAAGTTCATCGATGATGCGAATGGTGTCGATGAGCGCCGACTTCGGGCATTGTCTAATCTGCAGGTTTTCTTTCACTTCATACTCTTTAATTCCTTTTCTTTCCGAGCGTTTGTTTTTAAAAGAACAGTTTCTCTACTTCCCTTTCTGCTGTTGTTTGTTATTACACTTGTTTATGTTTACTTTCGCTTTTTAATGCTTAAAGGCAGTATGAATGATACTATCATAAGATTCAGGCGATGATTTTGAAGCACGCAATGAAGTTACCGAACCTGCGAAGGCTGGTTTATTCGACATGTTCCATACATACAGAGGAGAATGAGGCCGTCGTCGAAGAGGTTTCTTGCTTTCTTTTGTAGTCTTACTTTATTACTATGAGTGTTTGTACTTAGGGACGGCTATGCATATGTCTTTTCCATTTATACGATAGTGAATACAATTATTTTCACTGACGAATATTTTAGGCGTTGGCAGATTTTGTGATACTTTTATTGGTTTGGAACGAGCATCTGCCGTTTCTATCTACAACGCAATTTTGTTAAGTTCTATTGAATAGTATTATTAGCAAGGAGAGGTTATACTCATTTTCCGGTATTAAACGATGAGCACATAAAAGAGGATTTCGAATTGGTGCACGCGATGCCTGGTTGGTCTCATCGCGGCGATCAACAGTACGAATTCGGTGAAAAATGTCTAAGAGCATCTCCAGCACTCGACCTCACTAACGGTTTTTTCGTTGCGGTTTTCAGGAAGAAGCGGAAAATTCATCATTGAGTGATCACTTTTGTTGAATTATTACTTTATTATTTGAATGTTTTGTTCATCTGGAAGATAAAGAAAAAGGAGGAGGCGCCATTGTGAAGCTAAAGGTCAGATAGTGGCGCTAAGCGTTATGGCGAAAACTTTGCGGGAGGTCATATGTAGTATTGCGGCTGTGGAAATGCTCTTGAACAGGAGATGCTAAGAGGACTGTTGTTCACTTTGAGGCAGATTTCATGTGACATTCCGTTTTCTTATACGGTTTTTTCCAGTTTCTGGCAAGGGACCATTCATGTGTCGCACCTGGGGAAGGGGGGGGGGTTATTATTTTCGAAGCATTCGTTATTCTTCTGTTGATTTCTATGATAACATCTTAGTTATTTCCTTGTGCTGCATCGCCGTCACAAGTGATAGGGAAACAGAATTTTACACTAATGTGCTCAGGTGTGTTCTCGATTCAGACTGTCACTGCCATTCTCTTTGCTTTAGACCAGTCATACCTGTGGTTACTGTGCATGTCTCACATGGCCATCTCTGTCTTTTGACCTTCCGTTCCGTTCTCAGAGTCATCTGAGGAAACCAGCCTTCACGATGTAGAGAGAGAACCTGCATATCTTTCAGTCGGTCTTTTGAAACCTTCCATTCCGTTCTCAAAGTCATCGGGCTTTATCAGCATTTTCAGCATTTCCTAACGGTTTCCACAACAGATTATTGGGTTTCCGCTGAGTATTTAAGAAGCATTTATGGATGTGGAGTTTGTGCCTAGGTATGTTGAACAGAGAGGTGTGTGAAGTGATTTGAAACGATGATAGAGGTGGGTGTTATGATTGAGATGTTGCTCGGCGTTTTAAAACGTAAGCAGTGGAAGCGCTCTCGAAATGCTATTATAAGGCGGTTGTAAAATGCATTAAAAAGCCGAAATTTATAGTGGGCAGCAGTATGTGGACATTCATCTGTTGATCAGTACTGGATTTGCACATTTTAAACGATTACCTGCTGATGTGTTCAATGAATTTTTCAGTTTGATCGATTCAGTTGTGTATTTCGTGCGCAAACTTGAATTGAAGCAAAATGATTTATGTTTTTCTTATCCCGTTCATAAAGATGTTCGGCCATCGAGTCTACACAAATCATCTCAGTTATCTATCGATGAGCGTTTCCCAGTCAAAATCGTCCAAATCGTCCTCTTCGCCAGGCCACGACGGTGTCTGCAAGTTCATTATTGCTTCAGGTGGTAAACTAAGCATATCCTGCTTGCCACTACCTCCACATCCTTCATTCCTTTTACTTATGCGAGAATTGCTTACAGATAGTATAGTAAGGATTCATGTTCTTCCTCTGATTAGGTCCCTAATAACGGAAATAATGGCGAGTAAAATTAACAGTGTTAGTATAGTCCCCCTTCATTTGTGGTATTCGGATGGTCTCGACTGATTTCCTTTGGTGGACTAACGGATGGGAATAGATCTTAAACGAGTATAGAATTGGATTCGTTGGAACAAAATACCCGCTTCATTTCAAATGTAGAGGAATTGACAATATTCTTCAAATGAGGAATTTATTGATACTGCCTTGTGGAGTATAATTGAATGATATTAAAGAGTATTGTTTCTTTGTAAAACGTTGCTTAAGGTGCAAATTCACAGAAAGAATAAACAACAGTGATAATGAAATGAATGAGTGGAAGCATCATTTCCATTATTTTTTGCGAGCTCAATTTTATCCGATTTGTCGGGGGATTTTCATAGCGGAAAGTAGCGCCCAGGTGGGACCTTTGCTAGGTGCGTTTAACCGTTCAGACTACTTGATTAACGGTCATCGCAGCAAACTGCACTATTTGTCTGCAGTGGCAGGGAGTATGATTGAAACAGCTTTCTTTAAAACGGTTAAGAAATAGCTTGTGAGCTGTGGTTGCACGAGCTATGGGATGGAAGATAATGTGCTACACGAGTCATGAAAGTGCATATTTGAAGTGCAACCTGCAACGATACGGAATCGACGACTGAGAAATCCTTATTGAGCTCGTTAAGTGAACAATTTGCATCGTACAAATACAAACCTGAAAAGATGTTTCTACTGTGATTTTGCACTGTTCTAGATGTACGTTCTCACGTTGTACTTTTCAGCAGGATTGGAGAATCGTATATGTGCATACCGCATATCCAAGTGCTCCACACGCGAATATATATATATATATATATATATATATATATATATATATATATATATATATATATATATATATATATATATATATATATATATATATATATATATATATATATATATATATATATATATATATATATATATATAGTAATAGGTGCGTCTGAAATCGGGGAGACTACAGTTCTTCGAACGTCGCAGACGACTTTTCATGCCACAGCTTCCGATTCATTCAAAAAATGTGGTTTCATCCAATAGTAAGTTGTAATTGCACGAGCAAAATATTTTCTTTTAGCCACATTTAACAGCGAGAGAATATATGGATGGAGTGGGAATTTGGAGTATTTTCAGAGCGCCGGAAAAGCGATGAAACGGAGAGTTCGCAAGCAAAGTAACATTCGAAGTGCAGCTGAGACCAACGATTAAAACGCAAAGTCCATAATCATTAAAATTCTTGCAGAATTTTGAAAATGAGAGTTCAGAAAAGTGAACCATTGACGAAATTCTCGTGATTCTCTGCACGCCTTTCCGTTCCAGTCACTAGTTGTTGCTCAGCTTCTCCTCTGTCAGCGACGCCGGCTTCCACTAGTCCTGAAATTGCTATAGTTCCACAAACTTGTGAATATTACGAGAGTGAACATTGTACTTTCAAGAAAAAAAAGCAGGTGTTGCAAATTTGCGGGGGCGGTTATTCTTGGTATCTCTTCGTTAAGAAGAAAGTAACAGGCGAAGACTTATAAAAGAGTCCGTTTGCGAAAAGAACCATCAACAGAACAAGGCTAAAACTCACTTCACTGCATTCGCGAGAATCTTTTTTTGGGGATGTTGGCTGTCTCTTTGAAACGCTTCAGTTTCGGGTTGTGCGCGAGGAGCTGAAGGGTTTTCAGCAAAGTTTTAGAATATAAACGTCATGCTTGAACCGCTCAGGATCCGTCACCAAAACACGCCCTCAGATGCACCAGAGTAAGGTTTTAAATAGGAAGCTTCGTTTTCCACGCCTTACGTTTCCTATTTCATCTAATACTCATAAATGTTACTGTAATATTTAATCGCTAAAGCGGAAAACAGCTTTACATATTGGGCATTTCCCGATTTTGGTATCAACTGCTAGCGTTGACCTGAACGCGAAAGAGAAAAATATTTTTCTGCTATTGAACCATGGAACTGAGGTAATTTTCAGAAAATCCACCATTATGGCATTTAGAATCAGCTCCACATTTCTCAGTTAGCAAATAACGCGTGTGCGGTCCCAATATTGTCCCATCTATCTAAGATGCGAAACTGGTAGTGGATCTGCTGTTGAATAAATGGCTACAGAGTCGTTGCAAGTCGACATTTACATCGCCCGCTTGGACGTTTCTCGTAATTCTGCTAATGGGGTGCGGTTGGCCAGGTTCGGCACGAAAAGTGAATGAGACCTGATGTTATGTGTTTGTAGGAACACGTTGATGCTTTCTTTTGAAAATTGCTGCAGTTCTAAGAAAGCGCATGAGCGTGTAGTACATTTTTGGCCGGCATATTTGATCAAACCCATCCCACTTGCATTAATTTTATAGCGCTCCCTGTGCTCTAAAATACGGAGTCGAAAAATATTCGATGTCATTCACCCGACATACCAATGAGACATATCCGAAATTTCAGGTTGTGCTTAATTCTTTCAGTCTTTTACACAGAGGTTGGTGGATTGTTGTCATGGCAGTTACATTAAATGCACTAGAGAGGCGAGTGAAGAAGCACCTACGTGTATGCGGACATGGACCTTTTGTGCTCGTTAGGTGAAAAATGCTCCTATTCGCAGAACATTTGCCTTTAATTTCTTTGCTATTTCCGCTTCTCACCTCCATTTCTTGCGTGGAAAAAGAAACCACATGTACGCTGGAATAAGAGGTCCACTACAGGAGCTAACCAACTGAGTTCTACATAATCATCTTCGTCCAACGTTTCCACGTCGACGCGCATTTACCTCTCTGTCAACTACGAAGGGTTGCGACCTTCTGATTTTCAGTTCTTTTGGAAAGCATATGTCAGCGTTGCAGTTTCAGTGCTTAGAAGTTTTTCGTTCTCACACTTATGATAAAAAGAGAAATGATAACAGGATGGCCATGATAATAAAACAATTATACAAAATTCTGTAGGAAGCAAGAAACCAAAATGTAAGCAACTCCAAAGATGAGGATAAAAACGAAAAGAACATCTACTGTCGACTGTTACCGTAAAACTAGGTTTCAGCGTACACAGTTAATCGATAGCTTCACGTCTGTAGGTCGTTAAGTTGCGTTCTGGAATGAAGCTGATGTTTGCTTTTGAAAGGATTGTACCATATCACTGAAACTTTTTAAAGTGCTTCCTATAATTATGCAGTGAGTCAAAGCTTCGCGTCAATCATATCTTCATACTGGGCAATCATGACATCACTATTAATATGCAAATTTCTTGGAAACGTACGTTTGAATCTTTCCATGTCAATATTTCGCACTTCCTCATCGTTTTCGTAGTCCATTCCTATTGTTTCTAGACTCGCCTTTAGCCAATCGATTTGAGCAACCTGCAATTTATGATATCTTTTCAGGTTACCGCTGTGATAACCACCCAAAAATTTGATCTCAAAAGTAAGCAACTGAGTTAACGATCTTTTTAATGACTCAACCCACAGTTTTTTTAAAAGTAGACTTGCTAAATTCGAAAGCTTTTATCCACCAACCATATATCGTTAACTGAGCTTGATCTTAATATTGGAATTTTTCGCTTCATGAACGCAATCGATCGAATCACTTAATTTTGTGAGTGAGACTAAAGCTACCTTCTGATAAGATTTTTTTTTTCTTTTAGAAAAGTAGGCTTCGGATTCGGCATCTTCTATAGGACAAGTTGCGAGCTACTATTAACAGCCCATTTCCACCGTCGAGGTGCTAATCTTCCTATTACTAAATTGCACTAAAATTAACCATTTTCTACTGAAATGAGGGAGATGTCTTGTTGCAGCAAACAATTTGTTGTTGGACAAAGCAGCCTTTCTCTCTCATTTTTGTGGTGAGCACTATCAAGCGAGGCATAAGAAGACGCATAAATCTCGTCCAATACTTCAGCCGCTAAATTCTTTTCAGAATGTGCTGTCGCAAATAACCTTCTTTTCTCGATTTTGCTTTTTCGAGCCAGAAAAGAGCTGCTCATAGAGTTCCCTGAATGAGGCGGAAAGATTCATCGACTCGAACAGATCAATGTCGGAGATGTTGTCAGCTGTGACGGAAGCGTTTTCTTGTTGAGATCTGTTGTTCATGCATTCACAGTTGCTCGACGTAGACGGTGATTCTGGTTGTTGAGGCGTGAAAGGTTCCGTCAACGATTGAACGGCGGAATTCCGGTCGTTTTGTGGAAAAAATATCTTCTGGATAGCTGGATTCAGTCGCGGTCCTTCGCCTTCGCTTTCGATCCGATATCGTCTTGCTTTGAGGTTCTCGTCGGGCGGTACGCACCTCCAGTACGAGCCTTTCCCGATGTCACCTATGTCGCGACTCTCACGAATGAACTGTTTGTTCAGACTGAGGTTATGTCGAATGGAATTCTGAAAACAGATAACTAACTACGGGAAGTGGTTTCTGCCTCGTGGTGTCACTTGAGATATGCTATAAAAACGTGTTAGGGCTCTTACTTAGAACGGCTGACTCCTCTCTCCCCTTATATAAACATATGTGCAGATTCTGACCAGGGGCTGAATTTCGATTTCAATTTGTACTAAAGCATCTCGCTTGGAGGGATATATTATCACTGTGTTGAACTCAATGCCTAATGCAACCTGAAGCAACTGAGATAACGCACTTCTCTGCATAATTTAGTATGCCAGTGCTACATCAATATCGGCATCGATGGTTTTTGTTTTTTTTTTTTCAAATCAGACCAAACGACAACGATATCTAACCGGTGGAAAATTCCTTACGTATTTCTATGCCTATACGGTACATCAAAATATGATTCGATGATCATGCGATTGTTGAAATGATTCAGAAAAAATATCGACGACTTCAACATATGCACATATGCATGATTTCAATACACATTTGCTCCCGAAGGTACTCTAGGGAAATGTTCTGTAAAATGGAGAAGAAAGGTTTTGATACTGTTGATTTAAATCGATTTTATATGGGGAAATGAAATTTCATTGGTTCTCCAATTGATCAGATGCATAGATGTCTAAAGCTCTAAAGCGTCGAGTTAGAATATATGCAGCGCTTTACGACTCAAAGATTAACCGTTGTTGACTTACCTTCCAGCTTGGATTGGCGTGCATGCGATAGTAAGGATAATTGGACATGATATAGGAATAGATTTCGCTAAGAGTGCACCGCTTCTCAGGACTATTTTCAATAGCCATTTTGATAAGTTGTGAATAGCTTAAATTGGGTTTTTCGTCTGTTTCATATTCCTGAAAATCGGATAGTTCGATGAACGTCTAGACGCCGAATGGCTTTCATAGGGTGGCACTTCACTTGATCCAGAAACAATGACATTTCTCAGAATGTATGAGTATTCATATAGGTTTGTCCTCTCCTGCATAGGTTTCCTTTCCAGTCTTATTTTCTTAAATGTGATTTCTTCCAGAATGACTATTATTGAAAAACAGTGGACTAGCGCTCATCATTGGCGACCTGGGAGTTGGCTTAATAAGGAAGCACCTCAGTAAAAATCATTTATTTGTTAGAGATAGTTCTTGCTACCACCTCCATAAGGTAGACTGCCTATACTCAAGTCACCCAATTAATTTCCATCATAAAGTTTAAGCATTCAAGTGCTGAACGCAACAAAGAATTTGAATATGCATTTTCAGACGAGCATGAGAGTAGTGGAGGGTTATAAAATTACGGAAATGAAGAAGCGGTTCTGTGTAAATGGTCAAGGTTGAACTTACTTGTATGCCCATGAGAAATGAACATATCAATGAGTCAATACGAACTCATCATCGCAGCGATCACTAGACGCTCTCATTAGTTAGGTGACCACACATGCAGTCAAAAAGAAAGCGCGAATAAGTAAAGCAATAGCATTGATCTTAATTTTGCTTAGCTTGAACTCGTAAATCCATAGGAAGTTGGAACTCGTTGCTGCTTGAATACTTTTTTCCATTTACAATAAAGAAGAGACCGGTGTATTTTTGCAGAAAACCCACATTTCGAGATTACTTTGAATTTACTTCAAAAAAGAGAGGACATTAGCCATTGCAATATCCACCATCATCATGCAACAAGGAACCATCCTGAGTGATTCCACGCGCATTTACTTATAGTTTGCAGCGATAGAGTTTCGCTCTTTATCGCATCTTTATTTTCATGCTGCTAAGATGCAAATTGCGCTTGATATAGGAGCCTTAGTAAAAGTGAAACTCCGCATATTCATTTACCGTGACAATAACTATAAATAGGAATAATCATACGCCTCACCTACAAGAAATATAAAATAACTGATAGCAATGAAAGATGAATATGAATAAATGCGTAAAATGTTACATTAAAATAGGTACACATATGAAAGTGCAGTGGTTTTTTTCTTTGCACGAGGATTTTAAAAATTGTCGTTAAAATGTCTTTTGCTATTGTTATTTTACAATTATTTATAGCATATTCGAGTTAATTAATCGATGAGAAACATCCGTAAATGTTACCCAAAGCAGCAAACTTTATAACGTTTGTCCCAGCAATGTGAATGATCACTATACCAGCGTTCATTTGTTCAGCCAATACTTCGAACCAGGATTTCCATGAAATCGCTATAGGACTGATAAGAAACTGATAGTGGTAGACGAACTGGTAGTGGTCGATAAAACAAGCTGATACAATACAGAAGGAACTATGACTCACCCGTTTTGATTTACTGATAAGCCAGTTAAGCTGGCTAAGACTCGAATCAAGCTGACTCATAGTAAGCGAGTTGCAGGCTTGGGACACACAAACGAAAGTGGTACTGCTCCTATTGAGCCAAGCTCAGCTGCAACTTTGTCGCGCTTATTATACTCGGCAACACCTTTCATTGATTTTCTCTCCTTCTCTGTGCATTGCGGCTACACTCCTCAAAGCTTGCCAGTATGCCCACTACACCCTAGCAAATGCTCTTGTATGTGAGAGCACATGCTCAATGGATAAGCGCTTCAATGGTGCGGCCTTGCCGGTCGGCATCAACTGAGCGCTGCTAGTGACATTAGAGATAAGTGACTTACAAAAGTAGGTGGGGACAGCAGCGAGGATGAAAAGGTGGGAAAAGGGTGAGCTGATGGATCATCAAGTGACGCACGTATGAACTACGATTAAGGTTTCTTTTTTATGCCATATTAGTGAACCGTTCCATCGTTCGAATCTTCGATATTCCCTCCCCCTTCCGTCTTGCCCCGGATTCCTTCACCTAAACTCTTGGGAAGCAGTTAACCATCTCATCAAACCACCTACCTCCATCAGAGAACTAGAAAAGGTGCCTTTTGCATTTAATGGATTTGTGACGTGGTACAAAGTATTTATGAACTGTCTACCTCAGCAAGAGAACCCAGCGTTTCTGAATCTGGTAGAGAGCAATTGGACCCCAACACTTAGACAGCTTGGGTGCCACAGTTCGAAAAGGAACACGAATGCCAGGTGAAAGACTTATCCTCGGCAGGATGCAAACAGAAGAATGAGGGATGAGAGAACCATGACGCTCATTCTATATCCCTGAGTAGACAGAGATAGGGGGGTGAGAAATTACTATCAAATTAAATAAAGTCCTCATTTCAGAACGTATGACTTTTCAAGCTACTTGTGTTTTGCTGATGAAAACAGCATTGCGCAATGTTTATGAGGTAATATCCGGTGTTTCTCTCGATGACTCAGCATTTCACCATTATCATAGGCAGAAATGCAATTGCGTTGAGCATCATAATCGAGCAACATTCAAGCGACTAAAGAAGGCAAATTTAAGCTAAGAGAAGATGAAAGAAATTGTGAAAGCGGCGACAAGAGTTGAGAAAATGATAGAAAGGAAATCTGGGAAAAGAAGGAAATAAGGAGAAACGACGAACAGATGGTACACCGTTGCTCTCACGTTGCCTTCTTTATATTAGAATGCAACTCGATTAAAATGTCAAACGTGTTTGAGTGGGAATGTGTTTAGGCGTCTGATACTTAAGAAAATGAATGAAATGTCGGGCAATGCAACTCATAATGTGGAATAAATATTGCGCAAAATCTAATTGAATAAAACAACAAAATATTCAGGTGGCATCCTATTTTTCGGTTTGCCTTTTCTTTTGCCAATAAACAAATAGATTATTTCTACGTCCCGTTACAACCGGAACAGCTGTTTCAGGAAGCGCGATATGCTGTAACCCTAAATGGTTTCTTCCTCGGATAGTTGTCCTCAGTTCCCCATGAATCCATCTTCTAAAAAAAAACTTTTTGTTATTTTTTAAAAATTTTCAATAATTGTTTTGATATGCGGATGGATTCTCGCTCATCTCCTGAGTTATTTTTAGAATAGGAAGAACGTCTAATATATTTGGAATATCGGTTATACGAATCATTCACACCTGAGAAGCGCTGTGCTGATCACAGCGGAGTTGTGCAAGCCCGATAATGACATGCATGAACGCTCACACAGACTGCTGAATTTTTTTGTCGAGAAAAAAACCTCGCGAGTTCGATAACTTTATAGAAGTTGATTGCCACCGCAGTAGGTGGATTCGGCTTTTTCATTCAACCGGATAAATGGCCGTGATACCCATTATTTTGCGCATTTACCATATATACCAATGACAGTTAAATAAGTCATCCCCAACTCTTCAGTAAAGTAAAGTGATTATGAGGTATTACTGAGGAAACTTTTGCGCCCGCTTGCAGAAATATTTCTGAAGTAATATTCAAAGTCAAAGCACTAGGCTAAAGTGCAATAATAAGTGATGAGAGGAAACGTGCCCGAAGAGTTAGACACGATTGGAAAATCGAATGTGGGAAAAGTGCCATCATTTTTAATCTATCCGATCGCCTGCACAGGTCGTTCATAAAATGTTCACGTTTGTAATAAATCAACCAGTGCAAAATGGATGCAAACTGCTGCACTTTTTGTAACTAGTGGATCAATATGGAATATGGTGCATAAAACCTCACGGAGTACATCCTATCTAAGAAAATTTGCAACTCTAGCTTCAATGATTCTCAAGCTTAAATTGTTGAACGAACATGTGGACATACGCATAAACCCAGACGTATAGGCAAGACGCCGTCATAATGAGCCCTTATAAAGTAAATGTCGAAAATGCGCATAAAAAGATAAATGTAAATGCAAACTAGGAAGCCTGGCTACGATATGCACTTCTGCAACTCGACGTTTGGAAAAAAACAGCGAAGCTGTATGCTTAGTATACGTTTTTCCTGCGCAATAAAATGTTCATATTGGCGTTTTTTTGTAAGCGTAATTTTTGAGGATTGTTGCTGCCATCTATTTGTTTGCGTTTCTACTCTCCTGAAAATTATTTGATCAACATTTGAGACTGTTTATGAGGTATATTTCTGAGATTTATTTTACAATGAATATTATAGTTTCAGAATCAGGACTGCGGATTCTTGCACTATCGATTGATTTATTTTTTCGTTCATGGTTAAGGTAAGTGTCCATGATAGCAGGTTTAACAGGCCTTCACATTTGCTTAGGATAGACCACCTTTGACAGTTTAACATTCCAGCGGAAGGCGCTAGTCAAACATCTTCAAATACACATTAACTGCGTGGTGAATGAACTTGAGCACGTGAAACAATGGATGAAAACGAACTACGCTCGAGCAGTTCACGAGGGGTCCCAAGAACAACTGTACGAAGATCAGGAAAAACTTCGCTATTGTGGCATGTCCGCTAAACTTTCCAGCTTCCTAGCACAACTTGGGAGTTTCATCCAGTCCCTGCTTACAGGTATCACTAAGAACGCGACAACTGGAGATCCTTTAATTGTTGACGACCTGCCAAAGCCAACATAATGCAGCAGCTTCTCTCCAAAATGCTGTGAAGGGAAAAGGCCCTTTAAAGGTCAGGTTTATCGGAAATGGGACAGTACGCTAGAGACGCGATGGTTACGAAGCAGAAGCAGGTAAACCTTGCCTGACAGCTGAACCACGCTTTACTGAATACCTTCATTTGCGCCTAGTCCTATTGCTTTTTTTCATGCTTACATTACGTACAGCAAATGGTGGATGTGTTCAATGCAAGAATTTCGTGCCTCATTTGTGCTTTTATTGTCATACCCACTTGGTGCTACAGAAGAGCGCCCTATTTCAAAAAGCAACGCCAACAAACTGGGTAATGGCTGTTGTTCGGAAGAAAACGCGAACTCTCGCACAAAGACGAAACGCTTCAGGAAGCGATGCAGTCACAGGGTCACAGCGAGGTCGATATCACCGAAATCGGGGTTAAATACCTGAGCTGAAAAATGCGCACTTAGTTTGAATGCTTCATTTATCCTCTTTTCTTGTACGTATGCTTCGCTGTTATAGGGCTGTCGAGCACTTGGGCTTATTTACACTTATTTATTGTAATTTGCAAAAAAAAAAAACAACTTGTTAAAGGCTTACTTCAACATGTCGCTTCAAACGAATTTAAAATTTCACTTTAAATGCAACGAAATAAAACAGTGGTAACGACTACTTCTTGCTTAATACCACTTAACGCAGGTGAAAATTTTCAGCGTTTTGAAGAAAAAAAGATCGAATTTTGAAATTCTCTTTCCTATCCCGCATTTGTCCTGGTAAAAGTTCAATAGTGATCTGTGATGCTCATAGGCGTCCTCATAGTGATCTATAATGCTCATAGGCGTCTCATTTCAACCATTTTAGACTTATGTCTGAAGTGACACAAGGACCTTTCCTTTCCCCTCCAACCATCTATTTCTCATGAAAACAGGCACATACTCACAGTGCATACAAATACACAGAAAATCAGACACGCAGACAAACGCTTTCTTCTGAATACAGCCCATCACTCTTTATCGATTGCGCCTCATGAGAAATCTTGCAGTATCGGAATAAAGCCATACCACTTCTGTTTCCGCATAACTTTCACTGTTAACAGTCAGCATATTCCTTTAGTCACATAAGACAGAGGCACACACACATTAATGCGAGTGGCTGAGACTTAGGTTTGCATCGGTTCAGTTGTCTATTCTTTGTCTCAAAGCATGCCTCAAGGCTCTTTAGTATAGTGGTATACGGAGGATACTAAGGAATGTACACACTGTGCTTACAACGATTCCTTCCGGGAAGTTGGTTTTTATAAAATGTGGTCGGGAATCCTCCACTTATGGGAATCCTCCTTCGCCGTTTTAAGTATGCTTACGAATATATTTAGACGAAAAGAGGCAAGGCGAATCGTTAAAGTCGGCAGTTGGGAAGAAACACGTGAACAAAGACAACATTCTGCCTTCTTGTGTTTGTTAAGAAAATATTGCTTGTGATGAACACAAATGCGCATTTGTGCTTCAAATACTTACAATGAACGATTTGTCAGCACTAAAACGAACTGAAGAACGGAACCTATATATGTGGCCGATTGAAGGTTTCCGTCGTAAAAACACATTCACAAACGGTAAAAAAAATGCACTGGCCGGTGCCAACTCTTGTTTTGCGGACGCACTATGATGCAGTTTATATAGACCTAATAAAGCGTCACATATGGACGCCAGCATAGGTGCTGAGGATCGCATCACTAAGAGTTGCCACAGTACGGCGTCAACTTGACTCTACTACTATTGAAGGTCGCAAGGAGATTTAAACAAAGTGAAATAGATTGGACTGGGGGAGAGAGAAGGAGAGAGAAAGGGTGATGAAGAAGCAAAAGTGAAGGAATCGATCTAAATGCAAATGTCAGTTTTTCGACTTTCATGAGTGGCGTTTTCAGTTAGTGCCACTCTACGACTTCCTCCTACCCACTTATGTAAGGATGAGCGGATCCATTGAAACACTGATAGTGCATTTGTGCATTTTACGGCTATGTGTTTTTGAATGCAAACGGCTATTCAGATATGGGTTCACTACTATATTTAGTTAATGCTGAACATCACAGCTAGTAAAATGGCACCACAATGCGAAAACTTCTTAATGTAATGCTGTAGAGAGCGGCTCACAAACTGCCATAGTGATCGGTTTCTTTCATCATAGCTCCGCATCATACGCTGACCTTTGTTCGATAGCTAAAGTGCGATTGTTCATGAACTCCTTAAGGTGAATCCAACTTAGTCGTAACTGCCTTAAACGTTTTTCAGTAGGAAAGCGGGAAGCAGCGGAAATAGAAAATGGAGTGTTCGTTGTGTCCAGCATTCATGATCTCTTCCTTGGAAGTTCAAACCGAGAACTTCTAAGAACTGTCGCATTTGAGTGTTAACGCTGGCCGTGATACTTCTCTGTCCCGCATGAAATAATTTGCTTCTCATTTAAATGTGAAATGTTTGTCTGGTTGCATCAGAGAATCTTTGGTTTCCTGAGCTAGATGATGATAGCACCATTTTGATTACATAGAGCATCAAGGTACCGGCAGTTGGAGCATGTACATTAGAGAATACCTGTTTCGGATAGTATTTTCCTTAGTCTCTGAGTGTCATTCAGTCTAATCGTTAGCACCAAGAACACCAACTAAAACGCATTGGAAATTCATAAATGCGACTCATGCTATACTGCACAATTACCATTTTCCAAACGTTGACCTCCTATGGGAATTGAATTCGAACGCATAGCATGGCAATTAAATGTTTCATATAGCTAGCATTATGTACACAATCAGAGCATAATTTCACTAAACTGTGACGAATCTTTGCATCAAAGAGCAAAGCAAGCGGTTATTGGTGAGATAAACTCAAACTAGTTGGTTTTTATTGTCATAGCTCGTTGTTTACAAAAGCAAGCACTTTTTTTTTCTTTTTTTTTGCATTCGGCAAACAAAGCGGTATAGTATTTGGACTACGAATGTTTCGGTTCTATCAATAGATTCCGTCTGATAAGAAAACATAAGATTCGCGACGACTGTACCTAACAACTTCACTCATGTGACGTAGTAACAATTGTGGGAGCCTATTGATGACTCGCTTAGTGGCACTTCTTTATAACACGCTCTTCTCGTCGAGCGATTTAGTGCTTCTTTCTAGGAGGTTACGTCCGCTTGTGTCGTTTGTCTCTCTATTTGTCGTCTTGTACTATATGAGAATCAGTCGGGCGGTTCGGGGAATAGATTCCTGCTTCTTCGTGTTCCCGTTTTTATGAGGTAGTTTATCAGACCGTCCATCGCCTGACTGCAATGGACGGTCTGATATCCACCGATGAAGGTCGCTGTTCGTCCTCTGCTGTTTCTTTTCCCATCATTTTGGACGACTTTGGGTTTCTTCTCCCAAGATATTTTGGCTCCCGCTCCTTCGTTGTTGTATTCCTAGCGATGGAGTCATTGGCAGTGTTTCTTTTGTTTCATTTTCGTTTGCCGTTCGAAGCGGCGCTGCTCGAAGCACTTGCTTCTATATCTACTAACTGCCTCTTTACTTAACTAGTAAGCAGTAAACATAAGGAGAAGGGGTAGCAAAATATGAACTACGTTGAGCTATCGATGTAGAACAGAAAAAAATGTGCGAAATATCTGAAAATTGGTGATATACATCTATGAATTTAGAGTAATTTACATACGAATATATAAAGCGTCGAATATATAACGCCGTCAACACTAAATACGTATACTATGTCGTATGTATTTCGTGATTCAGTGCCGCTTACCATAATCGCTTCAATGCGTAACCTTCGATAAGCCTAACTCAAGCATAACTGAATATGTTAATTATGTTTCTAGTGTTTTTAATGAAAATTTTTATGAAATTCTTTCCTATTGTCGTTATCTTAACTGCCTCTATTTAACTTCTATACAACCTCTTTGCTTAATTAATGCCTAATATAACGTGAGAATTTAGTTAATGCATGTCATAAACGGCCTTTACAAGTGTGAATCCTAATGCTTTTTGAAACTGTAGTCAATCCAGCGCTAACCACTCAGCAGGTTTCTTTTTTTTTTTCTGGTGGAAAATTTATACATATGAACGTTTGGCACAAACTACATGAAGCGAGCAATTTCCGCTCTTGAGGATTCACTTGAATTGACGGTTTCTACGTCGTTGTGCTGCCACTCAAGAGGATTTTACTTTAGAGATGTCTTCGCGAAGAAAGATTCAAGACGAGCATTCTGATAGATTATCGATGGATGCTGCAAAGATGCACAAAACGCAATGTCAAGCTACGGTCGAACTATCAACAGTCAACAATGAGGATCATAAATATTTCGACAATGATGAACAACAATTCTATGCACCAAGCAAAATCGAAAAAATTATCAATATTTTACTTTGTCGGTATGGAAAAAGAGTCTAATTTCTTCGTTTTTTTTTTTCTCAATTTGTGCTTACAATTTCAAATTTTATTACAACTATCAACTACGTACTATGAAATATTCTGTGAATCCTTGAATTGCATTGACAACGGTTACTGAAGATTTCATGAATATCTTAAAGTATCTTATGATCGTACATTGTAAGGCGCAAGGAGGCGATTCCACTGTTCATAAGAAAGGCAATTCTGCGCTTGATAAGCGACCATAAATTTATTTCGTATTGTAATTGATGATGAAAGCGTATAATATTGTAGAGTGAACATCTAGAGATTGAGGGACTGCGTCAGGAATCGTTAGGTCATGCGACAACATTTTTCTCTCCCTTGACATTCAGCTAGAGAATGGGATAGGAAAGGGGAGATGAACGTTTCCGTATCTTTTCCGCTTACCCATCGAAGAATTTCGAGAACATTTTCAACGACGATTGACAGCATCGATTAATAGGACAGGAATATCGAGGATGCTATTAGCAGATTTAAAAGCTAAGCTGCATCAAAAAAAATGATTTCAACAAACATTCACAAGTAAACAACGTTCCTTCTCTCATAGTTGAAATGAATGTCATGTCAATGTTCAAGAATAGAAAAAAAAATCAGCACTATACGTTAATAAAAATGCTTGAAGAAACCCATCTAATATAGTTGATCTTCATTGATGCAATAAGCCAAAAGGAAATAGATATTTTCGTTTAGGCTTGATTTGGCGAGACAAAAACTCGAAACGAAACCAGTATCACTACTTGAACTTGTAAGTTGGGTGTTTTTCATTAACTCAAAACTTGGTTTGGAAAAGACGTTCATTTAAGATTGATCACTTTTCTATATAATAGCAAACGTTTTTTTTTTTTTTTTTGATTCCTAAATGCATCTTGCTCAATCAGCTTAAATTACTTAGGTATTACTCGATCTTTAATGAAGTATATAAAAGACGATGATGAGTCACCTCATATAAAGGCATCACGTTCATCGACATGACGTCACGAGTATTAGTACGATAGCCACCTCGTTGTGAAATCCGCTATTTCTAATCTTAATTTTTAATTATATCCGTTCTTGTTGTTTCTTGCTGTTTTCGCTTGCGAGCCTTTATTTCTCTTTGTTTCCCACCATTCTGGAGGACATTCTTTCTTCCTCTCACATCACCTGTTTAAGTAGAATTGCCTCCCCTTTCACGCCTCAGATGGAAGCAAAGGAAGTAGAAAGCGAGCGAAGAGGTTTCTCAGAGAAAAAAAAATATTCAGCGTAAAACAACTGATGTGAACTTCGGAGATCTTATGAGTACCGCTTTCTTCCTTCTCTTGTCCAATCTTTTCCTCTCTTTTCCCCTCTTTCTCATGTTCTCCTCCCCTCTCTCCGTCTCTTTCCCTCCATTCCTCTCTTTTCTTCTCTCCCTCTCTTTCTCTCTCATCCTTTATTCGAAGAATAGGAATAATTTCCATCGTTTTTACCTTTCCGAGCATCTTTAACAGTAAACCTTCAACAGTGGATTATTCACTGTAATCTTCGATCGCCCAGCACAAAATTGCCCTCGAGCAATTGTTTCTTACTTCGAATTCCTCCTGCTCGTTCCTTACCTACTTTCCCTTTGGATTTTTGGCGATCGTTTCCATAAAAAATTCATTTCCAGTTTCGTTATGCACGAAAAGCCGACCATGTACTGACTTGGATTGGTATCATATGTGCAATAATTAGTGGTATTGCGCAACCGGTACTCGGCATTATTGGCGGACGAATGGTTAACGTTCTACTCACCTATTCACCTCAAAGCACCGAATTTCTCCTTGCCGCCTATCAAAATGTCTACATTTTTCTTGGCATCGGAATTTTTGTACTTCTTATGAACTACGTTATGGTGAGTAGTATATTTGTTAATCGATAGATCCTAATCAAGAAAATTAGTGCATAGGGTTGTCAATAATGGTTGCATTTTCAAGCACATACACTGTTGACCGTTTCAGTTGTTTCATATTTGGTCCGTTCAACTTTCTCCTCATTTCGTTTTTGATTGTGAGTTTTGAGAGCGATTTAGATACTACTTAATGGAGTCTTTTCTTCTGGATATTTGATTAAAACGTTGAAAAATCTTGTTGAGATTTGTTCTCATATTCACGTACTCAACAATTGTGAGTATAATTACGAATATGGTCGTAAGTGAATTAACATATTCATCTCGATTTTTCTTTGTTCTCATCCTTGAGTTGTTTTTTTTTAATGGAATCCATCTGGATCTTATGATTCCGATTCAGTTTGTCATTTTTTCCACCCATTATCACGAATGTCTACAAGTATTTGTTTATTGCAGTTTATGTGTTTTCAAACAGCCTGCATTCGCATAATTGCACAATTGCGCCACCACTATGTTTGGTCCATTTTGCGCCAAAACGCCGCATGGTTTGATTACAATCAAAGCGGTGCGCTCACAACCCGACTTAACGAGTATCTTCTTATCTTTTATATGCAAATTCGTCTCCACTTATTTTTTTTTCTTTTCACAGGAAAAATCCAAACATTGGCTCTGAAAGTTGTTATCTTTAACGCTGTATTTGTGGCTTTTATTGTCCTAGTCAGCACGAAATTTGTGCTATGGACTACATAATCAGAGATATTATAATCGCTCTGTAAAAGAATTTGATTATAGAGCACATGAGTTGCTTAATCCACAAATATTCGTAAAACTGGAGTATGCGGTTGAATTTCTGAATTCAGTGCCTATTTTGGAACATGGATGTGCATAACGCTGCCCACTGATTACCACTAGTTAGTGCTTTACGTTCTCTTGCTGCAGTTAAGTGCATTCCTGTCTGCAGCAATGTTGAGCGCATTCGTGAGGGAATCGGCGATAAACTCGGTCTTCTAGTTCGTGGTGCGGCGATGTTCATTGGTGCACTTATCGTTGGCTTCATCTTCGAGTGGCGAATCGCGCTTGTTATGCTCGCCCTTGCACCAATCACCTGCTTTATTATGGCTCAGTTGGCACAGGTAGGTCCTACCTTGTTTTGCAAGAGCGATGCTTTCCATCTATTCACAAGTACTATTCGGCTAATGCTTTAAAGGCCAACATTTAATCCTTCGATACGTCTAGATTAAATACGTTTATACGAGTCGAACGAATCACTTTTTTTTTTTACTTGGATAACGAGTTGCAATGATGCATCACATTCACTCTCCCTTCACATCTCTAAATATAACCGAATTGCAAATGACGAAGTTACAAGTAGCATATTGCAATTAGAGAATCGAGGTATTATCTATCATGTGGCTTTCATGTAGAAATCAGTTATACTTCGGCTAATTACACGTAATTAGGAAATTGCTCCCTTTCGAGGGCGATCAGTTTCTCCTATCGTACTTTTTAGAACCTACATGGCCCCTCTTTTTCGAAACTATCTATGTTTTGCTCTTTACCGAGTGTTGTCAAGTGAGCTATGAAATTATTCAGCTGAGGCCGACGTCATAGAAAAAAACTGATGGAAGCCAGGGCAGCCTGTCTTGCTGTTGTGCACCTTATATTTCCGTCTGTTTATGCCAATCACTGTTTGTTTTTAACTCACACTGCATGTTGTAACTATAGTAGTATGAACAAGCGCTATCATTCTTATCAACTTCTGCGTATTCTCAAATGGAAGGGTAGAGACGGGTGATGGGTGTCAAGATACAATTTTAATGGAAGAAACCTGGTTTGGAAGCTGGAAGATGGTGTCGTTCCGGCTATTTTGTAGATTTTTCTTTTCCATAGCCAGATCCAATGCTTACATTAATTTGCAGCAAATGGGCTCGACAACATCAAAAGAAATGGTAGGTGTCGCAAAGGCAGGTGCTATTGCCGAGGAGTCAGTGCTCGGCGTTCGCACCGTACAAGCTTTCAACGGACAAAACGAAATGGTCAGCAGGTACGAGCGTGAGCTGCAAAGAGGCAAGAAGTTTGCCATTGAGAAGGGTCTGTGGAGCGGCTTTCTCGGAGGACTCTTCTTCTTCGTGTTGTTTGTATTCCTTGGCGCCGGCCTTCTGTAAGCTTGACAAGATTTTATCCTTTAGAATTTGAATTAAGCGTAGGCAAAAGAGGAATACCCTGAGAAGTGTTTACAATGAGACCTCCTGAAATTTCACTGCCCGCGCCAGCGCCAACGCCACTTTCACTGTTACCTTTTGACCGTCGGCGGGTGATGGAATTTTCGGCCATCGATAATCCATTATCCACCTGTTCGACCACTTGGCGGTGGCGGGGCGCCAATAAATTCAATGCATTTTATACTAACTGCTTTGCTGTTTTACACCTTTTCGGTCACAAAAAAAAAAATCTTTTGCAAAGAGTGTTTGCAAGCTATAGGTTTACATAAAATGAGGAGGCTTTATTTCGCACATGTTATCGTTTATTACTTAAACATGAAGCTAATTGGTCAAATAAACAGAATACAGGAGTGCATTTCGGACTAGCCGCTCTGGAACACTGTTCGCATTTCTTTTCTTTAAATCCGGAGTTTGTAGATTTCCGCAAAAACTGATTTAGAGATAGTAGTGCATACACCATATTACCATTTGTTCTAAGAAATATATCTAGAAACGTATTCTTGAATAGAAGTACTTGAAGATGCTTATGAGTTTGATGCGGACCAGGGATGGAAATGCTTGGTGTAAATATAGCCACTCTATTAGGAGATGCGTGACATGTGATACTCTCACAACTTGAAATTATTTGACAAAGATATTGAATTATTTTTGCAGCATCGATGATACTTTTTTCCTCTTGTTTTCAATGGGCGAAACAACTTCGAATCTTTAAATGTGCCGAATTTTTTTCCACCTTTATGAAAATAACTACCTTTGCAGGTATGGCGGATATTTGCTGAAAATTGGAGTGGTTACTAGTCCTGGTGTGATCATTATTGCCGTTACAGCGATGTTGTTGGGTGCATATTTCCTTGGACTCATTAGTCCACATTTGATGGTATTGTTAAACGCAAGAGTTGCAGCGTCAACAATATATCAAACTATCGATCGAGTATTGTTTCAATTTAAATTTTAAAAATATGTTTATTTTTTCAGTTCATCGTATTGTCGAATTTAGAAACGATTGCCTAATGAGACAGATTTTCAGTTATTGTTCACCAAAGTTTGATAGTGCAATTGCGCTGTTTACAAATGCTTGAACCGTCGCATAGTTGCTATCATTCAAAGTATCTAACTTTATGTCACATTTAGGTGCCAGCAATTGACGCATACTCAATGAATGGCGAAAAACCAGAGAATATCAAAGGACGTGTTGTTTTCAAAGATGTCCACTTTCACTATCCATCCAGGAAGGATGTCAAGGTTCTAGATGGCCTTAATTTGGTCATTGAGCCAGGCCAAACCGTTGCGCTTGTTGGACACAGGTATGGCTTACTTCTGATTGTTTGACACATACGTGAATGATCGCGGATACGAATAATTGAAAGAGAATAGAACGTTGAAGAAACAAACACTAGAGAATTGGCAGAAATTTTCTCGAAAATGAGGTTGATCAATAAGATAAGTAATGGAGAATGAAAAGTGAATTTTACATAAGGAGATTCGTGCTGCAGTTTTCTATCACGTCAGAAATATCGACGATCTTATCCACTAGAGAGAACTGTCGTAGTTGTAAGTCGATCGTTAGAAGTGGGGTCCAAAACGACCAGTGTGATTCATCGGGGTTGTTAATTACTTCGCGAGCAGTTTGACGTTGACTTGGCGAACGTGGCTTCGGAATCAGTAAACTGCTTACAAATTGAATGTCGATCTAGATTTAAAAGAGTGAAGACAACAGAAAAAAATGATAAGTCCCAAGGTGACTAATAACTATTCAAGTGAGATTGTATCTTTCTCCACGCATCGCTCTGGTTTTTTCCTAATCGGTACCTGGGATCATGTAGAACTTCCTTCGATGAAGTGTCTAATCAGAGTATTTTATGCTAAGATGAGATGTCATAGGGGAAAACTTGCAGTGGTTGTGGCAAGTCCACTTCGGTTGGTCTGTTGACACGTTTATACGAAGCCGATTCGGGAAGCGTCACCATTGACGGGCACGATGTTCGTGATGTGAACATTAGCTGGTTGAGGAGCGTCATCGGTATCGTCCAACAGGAACCAGTTCTTTTCAACGATACCATCGAAGGCAATCTTCGGATGGGGAATCCTGATGCCGATTTGGAGTTGATGCACAAAGTATGCCGAATGGCAAATGCGCACAGCTTCATCATAAAACTTCCTGAGGTTGGTGTTGATTGCAGAAGGAAAAAAAAAACCCACTTTTCGACATTAAGTAGTATTTTCGGAAAGCCTCTTCTGCTAGTAATTGTTCACACAAATCGTATATGTACATTACTTTACAATTTTCACTTATTTATACGCTATGATCGCCGTCACCGATGCGACTTCAACATCACTTTCCCTACCCTGAGGCAACTCGGCTTCATCATTTGGATTTTTCAATGCATAAGTGCCAAAAGGGTTATTTACGAGCGAATAGATTTCCCGCATTGGTGCATTCATCAAATGCAACTAAACAAATTGATAAATTTGATCAGAATGTTTTTTCAAATAGCATAAGTGTACATTTTAAATTTCCCAGAAATGTTCTTTCGGCATCTTCATTAAAGCATCAAGTCATTGTAGTCGGTTATATCGAAATTGACTCCTAGAGGTTTCCTTTTGAGGATCAATTTTTGCTGCCTTCCTGAAAGGTTCTTTTTGTACTACTGACTGCTCTCTCTGTACAATATTGACCTTCTACCATTAACGAGCTGTGCCTAATGCTTTTTGTTATCTGATCGAAGTTTAGAATTGTGTTCCACTTCAGGGATATCAAACTCGAGTCGGTGACGCTGGAGTTCAGTTATCCGGCGGACAGAAACAGAGAATCGCAATAGCTCGTACTTTGATCAGAAATCCAAGAATACTACTATTGGATGAAGCAACAAGCGCGCTAGACGCTCAATCGGAGGCTATCGTTCAGGTGAAATCATATCACATTCTTTCCCCTACTGGAAAATTCCCAGTAAAAGGTTGCTTTATGCCAACTTACCTTCTTCTTCGGTTATTTCGTACTCATACGTGAAACAACTTATGATAGAAATAGTTCCAGGGTAGCAGGTGATAGCGGGCCGTGTTTTGCGGTACTGCCAAATGACTCTAATCCTATCGTAACTTTTGCTCAAGAAGAAATTGCCCAGCCAAGGTGTCAAAAAAACTTATTGCAATGGAATTTGCAAAAAGCGTTTTGTGTCATTTAATAATTTTGAAAACATGGAAAGTTTTTTGCGAATATTTGCGACATTTTAATAAACATTTATGTTCGATCAGCTGCTCAAGAACGCATGTGTCAGGAACAGATTGCACCTGACGCTGAATCAAAGTTATTACTACTTTGTTGATCGATTCACGGCTCATGCGGCAAAATATGCTTAGCTTTGAACGTGTGCTTTAGGCAGCTTTAAGCAACGCTTGTAAAGGCCGTTCGACGATTGTCATTGCTCATCGACTTTCCACTGTTCGCGATGCCGACAAAATCGTCGTCTTCGAAAAAGGTCGCATCGTCGAGCAAGGTTTCAGCGCTTTCTAATAGCTTTCTTTTCGATCTAGAATTTCCATCCGAAACTTTCTACTGCTTAAAAAATTCCCACAATGCAAGCAGCTAGTACATCCTCGTTAACGCTGCATTTGCAAGGAGTGAAGAAAAACCTTTAGTACATAATTATATTCCCATCAATTTTAACCCTTCGACGTTGAACTTCATCACACTGCTTTAACATGAAATCAGCTTAGCAGTACTGGTTACCATCTTGTCGGAAGTTTCGTGTCATGTGCCCGACTTTTTTGGTGTAAAACCACTATAGTTTATCAACCATCAGACTTGATGAATTCATGTTCCAGAAATCGATCCGATCCATTCAAATACATAAATAACTTAAGCTGCTTAGACAAATGCTTGTGTATTTCTCAGTGAAAAATAAAAATCTAGACATGGACAATGTCATCGATACGTTAAAGTTTGTGTAGAATATGCACTAATCAGCAAATTCATTTTTTTGTTCGCATAAATACTGCCTAAGGGAACTCATATAAAATAATCCTCGAGTTTTCAACTAAGCTTTAAACATATCGATATCGCGAAATCTCTTATTCAGGCACACACAACAATTTAATCAGTTTGGGCGGCAAATACGCGGAATTGGTGAAAGCGCAACAATTTCAGCCCGAAACTGAAAATATCCCAGATATAATCCCTGAAGAAAGTGAAGATGAAGAGGAAGTCGATTTGAGGTGAAACTCAAAACGCTTAAAACTCGCGAATGATAGCATGTGAAATCTTTAACAACATATTTGCATGTTTTTTCCCTGCACTCTACTTTAGCTTTTGTTTTCATTTTCTTTTTTCTTCTCAGATGAAATGACAACTGCAAAAACTTTCCGACTGTACAATTGTTTTCTCTCTAACTTTCAGCATTCTCGTTCGTGAGCTGTTGTGGGAGCTCGAAAAACAATCTTCCATCGTATAAAGAGAGATTCTGCCTTTCTGCTTTTTCTAATATTTCACCATGCCATGTTAACGGAACAGTGAGGCTCTAAGTTGGCTTCTTTTCTCGGCCAAAATTTTCCCATATATTTACGGCGCTGTACAACACTCCGGCAAAATCTGGCACAGCTTCAAGGCTAATTTCTGAAATTGGTGTCAAAATGAATGCTTTATTATAATTGTGCACAATGAACTTAGAGAGAGGTTTGTTGTTTTCTTCATCCATATTTTGATCTTGTATGTAGTGCTTAATGTACCTTGATCTTTCAAGTGACTCTGTGGTTCCTTCTGCTCCTCCATCTCGCGACGTACGTCGTCCGTCATATGCAGGCTCAGTGTGCAGTGTTTACTCTTCAAAGGATATTCCTAAAGGGATCGGTGCTGAAACGTTCGTATGGGCGAGCAGCATCAACGATAGCTTCTCCAGGTTTGAGAAGGTTCTTTCCTTTAAGAGTTTATTATAGATCAATGACATGAAAGTTTACAATTCACTGATACTGAAAGCGAGAAAACACAGCTTCCGCAGGTTAATGCATCACAGTACTTCATGGGAAGCTATGGATCGCGAAATATGTGGCTGTTTAAGAAAACTTGATCAAAGAAACGTGACTTCATGTCTTTTAGATGGCTCCGTTCACGCAAAACCGTGTCGCCATCGGTCCAAAAATTTCGATGGAAGCTTTTTCTAGTCAGATGAAGCTTTCATATTAATTTATTATTGGAGTGAACCAGCCGTTGAAACTGGGCATTATGCAAACATCCATTGACAATGCTAAAAGAATTGAAAATAAAGGAACAGTGATTCCCGTGCTAAGCTCTGATTAAACTCATGATCATGCAATTTTAAACCAGCTAAGCAGCATTGTTCCTCTTGCACCTACGATCAATGACACACTATTATTGAAAAATGTATGACGTCGAGGCATGATTTCAGATCAGATGCAAAGATGCTTCAGTTTTCTTTCTTTTAAATTTTGCACAAAAAAAACATATATGGTTGTATTCCATCGTAGAAATTTTGCAACTATTTGTCACATGCACTTTATGAGGTAGAACTGTTTTGGTATTGATTTCATAACGCCCTATTTCATAGCATCGATCTAATAATAATGATAACAAGATCCGGCCACGGAAGTAAGCTACCCTGATGGTGAGATTTTAAAAATGCTCTAAAATATTGCTTTTCGACACTAAAATTAAATTTCTCAGTGGTACTATGAAGTGAGCACATACAAAAGTATGCAAACACATACATAGACAGATCATAATACATTTTATTGCAATGTTATAATATTGAAACACTTTCAGAAATACAATGCGCCTCTCAGTAACCGGTGAAGCGGCAATAAATGCCGAGCAGGAAACATTCACAACAGCAGCCGAAACTGAGCTCGTAGATAATGAAAAAATTACCGCAGGTCTCGTAACAATTTATCGAAACGCAAAAGGAAATTATTTATCGATGGTGAGGTTGATTGTGCATTGACTCATTTGGGATGTCAGTTGAGATTCAAATAGATCAGCGTGGCAATACTTTCAAGCTAATTATTGCATTTTGTTTTACGGTACGAACCCATTATGCTCTCGAAGTTTGCGGTGTGTGCATGCCGCCTTTCGATTTCTATGACTGTTCCTGTGATGCCGAAAAGGAAGGAAACTTAGGCTTATGTTTTTTTTTTTTGGTTTGGGAAATACGCGAGAAATTCAAATTTCTAATGATATGGGACCGATCGCAGAGTCTTTCTGAGCATAAGCATCATTAACTCTATGAAAAAATTGAAAATGTTGCAGATAATAGCTAATGGGCACACTCATATGCCGAATTATTCATTTGAGTGTTGTAGCGGCACTATTCGAGGATCCTGAACCCAACAATAACAGAAGCGCTTCTCATTGAAGCTAAACAGATTCCGATTTTAAATTGCTCATCTTCAACGAAGATTCTCAAAAATTCGCTCTTTCTAAATCCATTAAATAGGCATATATATATATATATATATATATATATATATATATATATATATATATATATATATATATATATATATATATATATATATATATATATATATATATATATATATATATATATATATATATATATATATATATATATATATAGCTCTCATCTTCACATAATGATTTCATCAAGTTTTAGGTGACATTTTTAAGGTTCTCGGTTTCATCTGTGCGATATTTTGTGGCATGCAACTACCTGCTATGGCACTTATGATGTCTTATGTCTTTCGAGCGCTTGCGGGTGCCTATGATGACAACATGATGTTTCAACTTGAGATGGCGATGATTATGCATTGTGGCGTAGGACTCGGTGTATTAGTCTTCCAATTCGCAAGCGTGAGCTCTTTTTTACCTACTGTCTATTTTGCATTGAACTAAGAAGTTCCATCATTTTCGAGGCATGTACAAATTGTCGTTTCATAGTCTTTGTCAAAGCAGTCTCTCCTCTTCCGCTTGCCCAATCTTCATTTTCTGTCCTCAGGCATATTGACTAATTTGGATTATTTGCATTTTTGCAAAACTCCATCAGTTTAGCGAAAGCTGCTGGCTGAATTGGAAACTTGGAAAGCTTGGCGTAGGTTACTCTAATGGTTTGGGCTTTCCTTATTAATGTCAGAAGAAAACATGTGAGGAAACAGCCCAGGCGTTTCACAGATCGTGTTTTATTGTTGGACAGAGAGCATAATAAACTAAGAACTAAATAACGGACTTAGCTAATAAATGCGTGCAAGATCAGGCCACAAACTAAATCAATAAATAAATAAACTTTTCAGAGTGCTTTATTTAGCTTAGCCTCTGAGAATATGACAATGGAATTTCGTGTTCGTGCTTTCCGAATATTCTTCTCCAAGATGCAGCTTATTTTGATAGCCCACAGCATGCGCCTGGTAAACTGATAACCCGACTTGCAACAGATGCACCAAACGTGAAAGCGGTAAGGATTATGCGTTGTCCCTTTATCTTCATCACCTCTGCTGTTATCACTGTTTCTTTAAAGGCTTGTCCATAAAAGGACAGCAGTGAAATCCATACTGTCCATCCTGAGTGCGATCCACTTTGCCACTAATTTTATTTTGAAAGACGTCACTGTTAGAGTAATCGTCTAGTGGAAGTGTGTGCAAATGTAATCGTCTTTGTTTTAGTTAGACAACCTCAAGAGGAATTTGCAGCAAATTTACAGTGGCTGTTCGGAATCAGTATGCCAAAAATACAAATTTAATCGAAGTTCAGTGATGGGGGATAACATTTTCGACAGTATATTGATAAGTTGTTACGCTATATAAGTAAACAGAACGAAAGCATATTGCAACATTAAACCTTACGATAGCATCATACTGATTTCGTTGAAGTGCTATATTCCTGTATTTGCAAAACGTTTGACAAAATGTGCCTGCTCAGCAAACTTTTAAAGCTTTTAATTTGCCTATTTCCTCTTATCTTTCTGATATTTACTTTGGTATAAATATAAATTGAATCCAAGAAAGTGATTGGAAGGCAGATGAATGACCCCTTGAGCAATCATTGTGTTATGTGATAAATAAAGCAGTGATATCAGGTATGCACACACCATTGTTCTTTGAAACCTAAGTCGGCAAAGAAAGATTTCATTAAATACGTTTTTTTTTGCGGTTTTTGAAAGTTCACTTGTACAATTTTCATTTCAAAAGGTTTGTTATAGTAAAATTCGAATGTCAAAATAAAAACGTTCACTTCGACGTTGAAATTTCTGAACTATTGGACAATAGTTATATTTAGTAGTATTATTTATAGCACAGGTGTCGTTTATTTATTGCAGGTAATCGACGCTCGTATGTTACAAGTGATTTACGGTCTTACGGCGCTTATTTTGAACATAATTATAGGATTTGTTTATTGTTGGCAGGTATGGAGAAGATGTTCGATTTGGCTAGCTTGAACAGTTTCAGATCGAATTGCATTAAATTGCAGCACCTCACAAGAGTCTCAGTAAGTCAGATAGCTTCGTCGATTTCGACGGAGGAAGTTTGTGCGATAGACTGCCCTTCATGAGAAGTATTTTGCTGCATGACTTTAAACTAACATTTATCACTGAGAAATTCTTGCAATCAGAATGTTAGTTTTTCTGTATATATCGAAAGGGGCGAAAATTCAAGGTAATGGCAAAAATGGGAAAATAAAGCGTAGAATATTTTAGGCGCCAGCCTAGGAAATATGAAGCTCCACGAAGTTGTCATTTTTCAAAACTAATTCTTAGAGTACCCTTTCGGCATGGAAAATATTTCCAGCAATCAAATTGGAGCCTGATTCGAATGGAACTTCTCAAGCAGACCACTAATCAGAAATTGGACCGCTGTAAAAATCATCATTTTCCTGCAGAAATATCAACATTTACGTCGTTTTTTCTCGAATATGCATATTTAACAAGATATGATGCAGGTAACAATCTTGGGAACGGTGTTCTCGCTGTTGCTTGGTGCTGCTCAGATATGGCTTGCACGATGCATTCAAATTCGAAATGTTCAACTCATCAAGAACGACGAAGCTGGAAGGGTAACATAAAAAAGCCATATGAAACTTGTAACTTAGACAATCGACAATCAAACTTAGATGAGAAGCATTGCTTTATTCTCTTCATAGGCTACTCAGTCCGCACATCGTATGTGTTAATATAAATTCCGAACGATGAATTTCACCGATTAATAAAACCATAATGCAGGGACCTGATGAAATTAGGGTGAGGTTTATGATCGAGGGACAAGTTGAACTTGTCTGTGGAAGTTTTTTTTGGAGGCTAAGAAAACTACTGAGCCATCAAAGCATCAAAAGTTTTTCAACCTTCTTACCTTAGAAAGTTATTACTCGTGCACGCGAGAAGGTTTCAGGTAAAACAGAGCCTGAGTATCCTGTTGCAAGGCTTTGGCTACGTTAAAACTGCTGGCCTTATTAGATCGGTAAAGGATCAGGTCTGATCAAAGTAGGATCACGTGTCGCAGATAGATTGAAATTTGGCGAGTGTTCCATAAAATATGTCGATAGACATGACCTTTTGTTTTCGAGTACGCATAGAAAATTTTGATATCTCCATAGCAGATCTAAGTCTAATTTTGCCAGTTCCGGCTAGAGATTCTACTCTTGTAATTTTGAATTCGGTATTTTATTGAACTATCAGATGTACCTCTAAATTAGCGCATATTCACTACACATGCGCTTATATAATCAAAGATAAATGTGCAAGGTTTTCGAATGAAATTAATGAAAATATATTCTAACAAAAATGATGAAAAAACAATCGACAACAGAAAATCTTTGATGCAAATGTGAAAACAATAATTTCGTATAATTCACTAACGAAAAAAAAGAGAGGAACGAATTTCAGCTAGCGGTAGAGGCAATCGAAAATGTGCGTACAATTCAACTTCTAAGTAGAGAGGCGCTTTTCTTCGCCAAATATGAAGCAGCATCAAAACAACAGAAACGTGCTGAAATCGATAAAGCTTGGATTGAGGCAATTAATTATGCAATCTCACAGACATTTCAATATTTTATGCAAACTATTAGCTATGCTGTCGGCGTTCATCTCATTTATATTGGAGCCAGGCCAGCTGATAGCGTTTTCAAGTACGTCCGCATTTTAAACATTCTTCTTCGTTTCCGGCAAGTTTGCTATTACATCCGCCTTATCACAGCAATTTATTAGCATTATCCTATCCACTGTCAGAAAAAAAATAATCAAGCTGTAGTGACGGAACATAGTCGTTGTCATATTGCTTCTATTGGGAGAAAGTCAGTTTCTTGAGGTCGGTCTTCCTGTGGAGAGGGCAATGATTTCAATGTCACCATCTTCACTACTCTCTGTTCATTTTTGATCTTAACTAGAAAAACTGTGGGTATTCACTGCGCTAAAACCGACTCAGAAATCTAAGCAAGTTTCTTCACTTGTATAAGGTAGACGACTCGGCCTATCTCGGGCAGGAATGGTGCGCCTCACAAGGCAAGTGAAGGAAGGTCAAGACCAGCAGCATGTGTCGTGAGGCTAGACCAAGGTAGAATTGGGGGGATATAAAAGAGATGATGTGCTTATGTATTCATCCAGCTTCTACATTGGTCTGAAGGCCGAGGGCATACGTGTAGCTGTTGGAGTGCGCGAGGTGACTGGCTGCAGCGTTTATTTCGACTTTTCCGGGATCGTGCCGACGATCGAAACCATCCTTGACGCCTCGACCTCCGCCTCCTGTGCCCTCGCTATTGCCTCCATTGCGGTTCTTTCGGCTTGCTTATAAGCTCTCTCTGCCTCTGCGAGCTTCAGTTTCAATTCCGTCTTGTGGCCTCAGAAAACTCGTCATCCTTATCCATTCTCTGCAGGTTTAGGCGGTTTGCAGACTTTTACTGCTTCTCGGCTTCCATCATATGCTCAGACGAGGGAAGCCGAGAAGTTTAGCCGGTTGCAAACTAGCTACTTGCTGATGCAGTTGTAGATTCTTTTCAAGCAACTGGCCATTTTTGTCCGTCTCACAGGCAAGGCGGTCAGCTAACCGTTGCACTTTGATACACCTAAAGATCTCTAGAATGAGTGTAATGCACTGGATTTCATCAGACTTCTGACGATGCCTCAATTTCAGCTTATCTATGCTACGCACATTTAGCTGTTCCAAAATCCCTCGCAATCCTTTTTCTCTGGACTCTCACTCCCTACGCCGCATTCCAACAATTAGGCCGTCTTTGCTGAGTTGGCCTTGCCTGATCTGTTCCTCGATAAAATTTTCCTCAGCTCAAACTCTGTTCAAGACGTACGCAGTGAACTGTCGTGTGATGAATCTACCCTCCACTTTCTCAACTCAATCGACAAGCTTCCTAAAGTCTGCGTCAAAAATCACGCATTCCGCACACCTGTTCTTTTTCACATCCTTTAGTTATATTAGAAGCTGCCATTTCCGAATACCACTGTCATGTGTTTCGCAGCAACTCCATTTCAGCTAGAGCAAAGGACTTCACATTGTCTTCGTCCTGCTGTCTGCTGCAGCCCTCGTCTTGCTTCTTCGCTCATGACCGAGTCATCGTCGTCATCGTTCCAGCTATTACCTTTCGCTCGTGATCCACTTATGCACTCGGAACACTTGAAAAAACACCGACTTCAAAAAAACCTCGGAAGCTTGGTGTTTACTTCACACGGCTTAGCGCAGATGTCAGTGGAAAGACGGTGCTTAGCACCGCGCAGAGTGGCAATCTCCATCGCTAACTGCAACCCTCAAGCCGGCTAATCTCCCATGAAAGGGTCGGCTCCCCTTGGCTCGTCTAGTCGCCTAGGTCTTCTTGAAGGCTTGCACCTTCTGTCCACATGCGGTCGAATAAACTGTGAGTGGACACAAGTATAAGGCGAACAGTTTGTCATACTTATACAATAAGGTAACAAACAAGTAGAGACACGTTTGCAAAGACGTCTTTAGTCGTCGGCTCGATCCCGTAGTCACACCCGGCTAACCCCACACTGCCGCCGACCACTTCGCGCTCAAACAACCAGAAGTTGGCCCATTCGACCTTAAGACCATTCTAGAAGCTGGAATGAATACATAAGCAATCAATTCCTTTTATATCCTCCCGTTTCTGTCTTAGGCTAGCCTCCGGAAACATTTGATCTGCTTGTATGCTTTCAACCTTCTTCGACCTACCTTTAACGTACTATTCCCATCTGTTCTATAGCGAACGGGTCTACATTACAGTTGTTCTTTTTTTAGACCCTATATCGAGGTCCATATTTACGAACTAGATTGGGCAATTTGTGTAGTTTTCAAATGGCGAGTTCAGCTTATGGATTCAAGGCGTTTTGTCAAGCATCTCGTTCTACAAGCTTGGTCCTTCATTATGAAAAATCTATAATTTATTAACTAATAGGACGACTAAACCAGGGCATATGAAAGAGTTGGCATCTGGAATGGAACTAATTTTAGAGAAACGCTTCCAGAATATCGAAATTCGGCATTCGATAAACGGAAGCTGATGATTTTTTGTCGCTCTTTTCAGCGCAATTATGGCAATGCTTTTTGCATCAATTGCAACAATGAATTCGGCAACATATTTTCCCGAATTCGTAAAGGCGAGAACTGCTGCTGGGTTACTCTTTTCGATGATTTCAAGGGAGCCAAAGACTGGAGATGCGAAATCTGGTGAAAACATTGTGAGCTTTCATCTTACTTTTTGCACAATTGCGGTCATAGATAATAAAATTACACAACTACTTATAACCGGTCAGATGCGCCACATAAACACTTCAAAGCATCGCTTTCAGCAGTTGATTGTTTTAAAAAGAACAAATGTCTGCCTGCAATAAACTTTTACAAAGCAGATGGTGGAAAACATTGTTTGATTTCCTTTCAGTTCCCTATGAAAAAATTTTTGATTTTATTCGGCTGTATTTACTGAACGCATCCGTTTATCCATATTCACTTGTTGGCAGCATAATTAACTAACAGACCAACAGACTATGACTGTTATGTTAGTCATACAGATGCCCTTATAGTATGAGACCACCATTCAGCACATTTCTTGTTCTTGTCATCGTCTCTTACAAGTTCATTGATGATATTAAATTTCTGATATGTTTTCTTACGTCAGCAAGAAAATTTCCGAGTATATTTATTTCTTATCAATGTTTTATTATTAGAAGGTGTAAATCAAATGGATAAAAGGTGCCAGGTTCTTGTAGGTTTGCATTTGTTAAGCATATTATAACAGGTTGTGTTTATGCGTAGGCATTTATGCACGCATTTACGTTTATCTGCATGATGATTCCTTTCAACTCGAGAGGCAGTGACACTAGGATTATGATATATGTGTATCGTAGCTCTTTTATCGCATTGTTTTTCGGATGAACATTCCACTTCGAGAAGAGCTCCTCACATTTAAACTACGAAAAAATTCGCATACATATTACACCGATAGATGTTTCAATTTGCATCATTGGGTCATTTAAAAAAATTTCTTTCGTAGTCTCTATGAGAGGTTGGATTAGTTAAACTATGGATATGTTATATATCCTATTATTTATCATTAACTTACGGATGGAGTTGGTCAAGTGTATTGAATGCAAAAGCGCATATCAGGCCAACTTCTCATGTTTCTTTAATTCCTCTATCGTCTAATTGATAGAACATAAGAATTTTCTTCAATAGTCGTAAATAATGTGTAGATTAAATTTTAAAATTTGAACTTTTTTTTTCATATTCTATTTCGCATTACCTTTGATGAATTCCTCTGGAGTTTCTTTATGGCTCGTTTAGAACTAGAACAGTGATAGTTTAAAGTCCGAACGAAATATCACCGTTTGCAATTTGGTTGAAGATTATAATCACGGAGTAGAGGTGTAAAATTTTCCTCTAAACTTTAACGTCACACTATATTCGCAATAAAAGTACTTAATACAATTTCAGTCGCTGAGAGCAAACATTTGGAAGCAATCGACGAAAATGTTGATAGCAAGAGTCGGATTTATTACAGTTCACATATGTATCAGTTGGCGGCGTTTAGGAGCAACAAATTGCCAGCCATCTAGTGTGCAAACAGGCATCTGGCGGGGGCAGGCATCTAGGAACAAGTACTTCAGACAGGCATCTAGTGAGCTATCCCCCCCCCCCCCCTACTAGATGCCTATCCGAAGTACTTGTTCCTAGATGCCTGCCCCCACTAGATGGATGGCCAGCTGTTCTGCAGGCAAGAAAAATTAGTGAAAGATACTGTAGTTATAGTTGAATTAAAGAGT
This sequence comes from Ascaris suum, assembly GCA_013433145.1. Lineage (NCBI taxonomy): Eukaryota > Metazoa > Nematoda > Chromadorea > Rhabditida > Ascarididae > Ascaris > Ascaris suum. Next base: position 4,680,024 of record CM024191.1, on the reverse strand, counting down.
TTCTTTCATGTTCGGTTGATGGAACTGCATTTAAGGGCTATTTTTGCAGACGATTCGCGGTAATATTTTATTCGAAGATGTGAAATTCTCCTATCAGCAGAAATCGAAACAACCAGTTCTGAACGGTCTCCAGATTAGTGCTCAGCGAGGACAAACCGTCGCATTGGTGGGTCCATCCGGATGTGGCAAAAGTACAGTGATTTCGTTGCTCGAACGCTTCTACGACCCTAGCGGTGGAGTTGTGGTAAGCGGTCGCGATTTTTGCTCACTTTGCACCTCGATTTGGGCTTGAACATGTGCCTTTTGAAATTATGAGATCCGAAAGGAAGAGTAACAGGAGTGAGAAGGAGAAAAGAGAGAGAGGACCTGAAAGAAAGACTTCAAGTTGTCGATTCGATGAGCGCATTCTTACGCTTTTTCATTAATGGGTGTATTCCGATGCTTAGACGTAGCTTGAAATTTGAGTCCAGTGAACTAAAGCGTCTTCCGTATTTGCTATGTCGAGGTGCCGCAAAAGCACTTGAGATCAGGGCTTCACCTTCACTAAGCTTTATAGGATAAGCCCACAATATGATGCATCTCTTATTTAGTGCATGATAGTATTGCCCTATCCGGAAGTAAATTCATACTGTTTATGAAAGAACAATTAGAGCTTGCTTCGAAAGAAAGTAATGAAACTTCGTTTGTGGAATATTTTCAGTACAAAAATTGGGCCAATTTTTCGCCTGCAGTGGATCCCTTTACAAGACTGATGATTTTTCTAAGCTAGCTAATGGATGAACTTTTTTGCATTCTGGAGCTTAAATTTTATTTGCCACAATGCATAAGAAGAAAGATTATTCTGTTACGAGGAGACAGTCTTACTAAGCAATAAAAGATTGTTTATTGGCAACGATAATATGATAGTTTACTTTCTGTCTGAAAAATTCTAGTTTAAGCGGGAAGAGATTGATGAATTAGTAGTGAAGAGTACTTTCAATCATATAATTCATCAACATAAGTGAAGTAAAGGTATAAATAAAATGAAAGAGAATATAGATTAAAGAAAAGTCGCTAATGAAATGTTGAGTGAATAATTGGATGAGTGCTTTCAAAAGGCGAATAAAATTATGTCGCTGTGCTTTAATTTTTAGCGTTTCGATGGACGTGACTTGAAGAAACTTTCACTGTACAACTTAAGAACTCAAATGGCATTGGTGGGACAAGAACCACGATTATTTGCTGGCTCGATTAAAGAGAACGTTTGCTTCGGAATCGATGAAGAAGTACCGACTGAAAAGATAATGGATGCACTCGAACTGGCAAATGCGAAGAGTTTTGTCGAAGCACTTCCGCAGGTTTCATTTCCAAATGACATCCACTCATAACGATAAAATTAGCATAAACAGAAGAAAGTTTCTGAGAATAAGTGAATGCGCAAAGTCTTGCTTAATTCTTCTTTGCAAAGAGCAACTTTTAAGCTCGTTCATTATCACACCTATCACATTAATGGCACTAGTCCATCAATTTCCTTCATAATTCTGCTAGACCAAGTGTTATACATGCTCGCCATAAACAAGTATAGAGTCGAAGCAGAGATTTATTGGAATGACTGCTTCGCTTACATTCATAGTTAAGGTCAAGAGCCACCTTGTCGCTTATAAATGTTGGTTTGTGCCTAATCAAGACAATCCCACTTAACAAAGACGAAACATCTTTGAGACTCTAGAGGAATCATAATCAATCGTGTTGCCATAAACAAAGTGCGCTGCATTCGTGTTTCTGTCTTCACCACATTATTCTTTGTACTATATCAGTGCGAATATATCTGACTTTATGTTAGCTGCTAATTTCTTAACGGTATCTTATTGGGAGTTGACTTGGAGTTTTTTTTAATGGAATCGGCAGTTTTTGCCAATTCAGGGGACGTTATACCATCTTAAGGGATAGAAATCATTTCGCTTTTATTCGAATTCTATTAGCAAATAGTACTAATTTGAAATAAAATAGTGCGGAACGTTACGCATTATTCCAAAAATTATTTTTCATTAATATGACAGTTATTGAAGAATTTTCATTCGCAAATTAGTTGTATTGCCTGCTGAATTTTTCTGTCTACTTTACATTTAATAAACGAAATTTTTTTATCTTTTTGCATCCATTCATTGATGGATGGACGAAATTGAACACAATATTGCGAGAGATTCATTTCAAGGGCCTCGACACAGAAGTTGGAGAAAAAGGAACTCAACTATCTGGTGGGCAGAAGCAAAGAATCGCAATTGCACGTGCAATGATTCGTGATCCGAAGATCCTGCTCCTTGATGAGGCAACTAGCGCTCTCGACTCAGAAGCCGAAAGAGTGAGTTTAGATAGATTTCCAACACTATTTCTTCAAGATTAGAGAATGTTTTTGTTGTTTCTATGGGAGATTCATGATCCGTCGCCAGAACCATCGAACTTAGCGAGCGGAGGCTCAGGAAGATTGCTAAAATTGAAAGCCATTCTCTCTTCAAATCTTCATTAAAAAATTTACTGCATTCATTGAGCACTTGCTAGGATACACGTGGAATGGAAAATTAGCGGCACATATTGGAATGCAAGACGAAAAAATAAAGTAAACGAAGAAACAATGAAAGAAGAGAAGAAATAATCTGAGAGCGACAGCAGATATACGTACAGATGGTCCCTTCGGTAAAAAAGAACACCAAGTTCAGTAATGGTTTATGTACTTTTCCATACTAATAGTTGTGTCATATACCATTTTTGAATTTTTAACTAGCCTATACTACGAGCTAAAATGTCTTCAAAAAAAAGAGCTTTTTCCATATATATATATATATATATATATATATATCTGAATTTCCATCATTCTAATAAAAAAAAAAACGATTAATTTTTCACCATCTTTGCAGTATAAAGCTTTCAAGATATTTAATCGTTAATTCTCTTTATATTTTTCCATCTTATGCAAAAAAAAAAAACTCGCAACTTTTCTTCACGAAGTGAATAACGTTATGTCAGATTTCACATAATGTTAGCTAATATTTCCAGAAAAAAAAAATAAAGTTTTTCTTCAAGATCGAATTTTATCCCTCCCACAAATTATTAACTACATCAAAATTTCGATGAACACCTTTCATTATTCAAAATCTTAATTGCCCCGAAAGATATTCGAACAAAGAAAAAAAAAATCTAAACGAGCATTTTTCGATTTTGAAATCTGAAAGAACGGAGTATTAAATTACTTACATTTTTTGCATACAATTTAATCTTTACAATTACTTGCTATTATTTTTTGGCCCTCATTTGAAGTGATCCCTTAATATATGAATATTTGTGGACAATCATAAACGTTCAATTATAGACGAGAACAGTTCCCTATAGGCTAATTTATGTGAGATATTGTTGTTTCTATAAAGCGTTTATTGGAATAGATAAAAGAATTTTTATTCGTGAATATAGAAAATCAACACTGATTGCCGACTATTGACACGCTTTTACCTCCTTGAATATAGCCAGCGCTTGTTCTTTGACGATAGTTGCGGTAACATGGCAATAGTGGGTACACAAAAATTCATGATGAACCTCTTTCCGTCATCTGCTTGTCATTGTATGCTGTGTCGTTTTTCAGGCTGTGCAAGAGGCCTTAGATCGAGCAAGAGCAGGTCGAACGTGCATAACAATTGCACATCGATTATCGTCAATTCAGAACTCAGATCTCATAATCTATATGGAGCATGGAAAAGTGCAAGAAAGTGGTACACATGCTTCACTCATGGCACGTGGTGGCCGATATTATGAGCTCATCAAGAAGCAAGATCTTTTAAGCTGAAAGTTTTTATTAAAAGTAAAGTTTCAGTGAAATACGAAGTTCGAGAATTTTGTTGCATACATCTGACAACCTATTTTCGAAATAACCGATACACCTGACCAAGAAAACTCTTGAAAACACCTGGTAAGGTAGACTGATGCACATTTTGGGGTGAGGGAGCATTCACCGCATATTCTCTAACCGCACCGGAATCAGGTTTCATAGCGACACCTTGTCGTTAAAGAAGTTCGCGTCCCGCCCACTTCATACTATTCCTTTTTTTGTCTTTATTTCCTTTTCTCTGTTTATTTCTTTTTCTGTCTCTATTTCCTCATTTGTCTTCGCAAGTACAAGTACAAGAGACAGGGGAGGCGGGGAGGGTGTGGACGCAGAGTAGCAGACGAAAGGCGTGAATTGGGAGAAGAGAGAAAAAATTTCTAAGCTTCATCAATAAGGAGCACATTAAAGTGCATGAAAAGTCACTATCCTGGTTTACTGGTCATTTCCTCCTACGTTTCGTTACCATTACTTGCATCATTATTTAGCATTCCAAAAAAAGGCTTAAATAGACAAGAGGAGGGATGAAGGCGGCGATCCTTCCATTTCTTCCTAAGGAGCAAATAGGCATTGAAAGAAATTTATGCTATACGTTGCAGTAATTCATATATCAGCTTTCATAGCACTCTTTACGTTACTGATGAAGGATACATTTGCTGTTGTGAACGTGCATGATCGCGACGACTTTTCAATCGACTAAACTTTTTTAATAATTGAGCGTTGCAACAAACAACATGTGGTTATATAATTTAGCACATGGAATTGTTTCGAATGAGATCGGACCAAGGGATGAGGAGGTGATTATGTGTTCGCGTACTGCATATGTCATTTCCCGGACAGGAAGCAATGGTTTTCTGCGGAACATCTGTGTGGAGTTTAGTGTGTTGTGAAAGAGACGCATGTTTTCGTGAGAAGAATGGGCATTTTTTTGCGAGCAGCACGTTTCTTCTAGCGACATCTAATTTAGAAGCCCTTTCGCGAATGCCCCACTCGACCGCTCCCTCTTCGTCGACTTTGCTGCTGTACATTTTCTATTTTGATTGCCACATTAACACTTTAACTAAGTTACGACCAACTTTTAAGTTATTGAACATCCATTTATTTAAGGCCTTCGCACTCGATCTACTAAGCTGAAGGAGACTGCTAGGTAAGGGGTCGTGTGATCAGCCAAATGAGGCCAGTAGAATGCGTAGCAGTTCAGCAAAGAAAAAAAAATTGAAAATAGCAAATGAAAAGAAATTTTTTGTCATGAATTCACCGAAATTGGAAAACATATCTCGTCGACCCAATTTCGAGATTATCTCTTCAGTGCATCATCCCTCGAATTTTGCTATTGCAGTAGTGGGATAATATTGAACTAAAGAGCGATGAGTTAAATCAAGCAAATGTGAGCAGTGTGATGTTCATTAATGAAAAGCGATAGCGAATGTCGCTGTTGAACGTGAATTTCTCAATAATGACACATTTTAGAGTCATTTTATTTGATGTAATCGGGTTCTGTTCATTTTTCACTTCACTTCGATGATCGCAGATAATAGTGAATTGCCTTGACCGTGTCGACTATTTCATACGCTCTTAGAAATAAGTACATGTCAACGAACTGAAGTTTATGATAGTGAAATTTTAAAAATCGCTCTTATAGACGATGTTTCTCTTTGAAGTTTCAAGTGGAATATTCAGCCGAAATCAGTTTGCTAGTACATATACGAAAATTAGTTGTATAACTGCTTTTTGATTTAGTATTTCTTCGCATTCTTGCTACAATCAGTACTTCAATGTGGGAGGAAATGGAACGAGTAAATGCAAAGAAATTAACATATTTTTATGCTCATCTCAGTAATAAACATTTTTTGCCTTCGAAAAGTTTGAAGGATATTTTTGACATCCTCGCTAAGAAAACTGAAATAAAACATTTTAGTTGCTGTTTTAAATTGTGCTCGAGTTTTCTCATTTGAATGGAAATATTGTGAAAAATAAGAAAGCAGTAGAATAGTAATTATTCTCGCATTGTTATAGACATCTGAAGCGTTTATTTTCTATTCTCCGATCGACTGTATAACGTTCAAATATAATATTGCTTCTCATATTCGGCGAGCGACGTTTGCCATGTTGCTGTTTATTTGTGTCCCTAAATGGCCATTTCGATCGACTCTCTATCGATTAAAAGGCACATTTTTCCAAAGCATTCAATTCGCTCAAAAGCACTAGCAGGCAATTGTAAAACGAGCGAATGCTTCGCTGGTTTTCTGCCATCGATGATTAGATTGCTTTATTTCGTCAATTCCTATCAATGCTTCGATAATCTATCTGTTCATGATGGCGCATTGTTTCAATTCCTTTGAAAAACAACTTTTTTTTTGCAAGAAAAAGGCGTTGCGATTTGTGATCTGCAACCTTTAAATCTGTAACTTTGTGATCTGTGCATCTATGCGCAGGTATTTGTGCTTCTTTATTCGATATTCTCCACTTATGAACACCAAAAGTTGCAATGACGGAATTCGCTGGATGTGATTTATAGTACGAGTTGATCTGCAATATCAACTTTCGTTCTTATTGCTCTCAGTGCGTTGTGCAGGATTAAATTTGCAATAAAGTTTGCACATGCAAGTTTATTTGCACGTGATCGACTGCTGTCAAAAAGTGAATTTCCTGTTGTGAGGAAGTGATATTTGTAACATACGATTCGTGCAGTTGATAGTCGTTAAAATGAACTTTTGAACTTACGATTGCTTTTGAAATTAATGCAGCAGGCTAGCTTACTAGGTTCAATTGTAAAAAGCGTTCATTGTGTCATCTTCATCGGCAAGCGATCTCACACGTTTCCTAACGCACCAATCAAAATAATGCTCGCATTTCGCTAAGAATTCTTCCTGAAAATCTCGAAATACTTCCGAGATGAGGGGAAACATTCAGAAGATCAAATTTCCATATGACATTCTATACTGAAAGTCATTTTTTTAGTTCTTTCCTTCATCACGAACTTTGACGAATTTTCGTTGCAAAAAGGAAACTTAGGAGACGTCGCGTCCCATAGGAGTGTGTGTCTGTGTGTCCGTGTGTCTATGTGTGTCTGTGTATGTCTGTGTGTCTGTGTGTCTGTGTCTGTGTGTGTTTCTGTTTGTGTGGGTGTTTGTGTGTTGTCATTCTGTCTGCCATAGTTTAAACTCGAAATCCACTACGCCACGTTGTGGATTCCTATGTCCGTAATCTTCACCATAAATTGACTTGCTCGAAAGAGTTTACCTAGAGCTATAAATCCCGACACGAGCTAAAAATATTCAAATGCGCTACAAATATGCATTCATTTCGCACCTACCGTACCATAGAAGAGTATCTTTTGTGGGTGATTTCTATGGGTGATTAGCTCATTTCATCTATGAGCGCATTGTTTGCATATTTTGCATCTTTTTTTGGGAACTTTTGAATGTGACTGATGAGGTGCGTAGAATACCATGCCGTCTGGTTTCACAAGCTTCTCCATTCGTTATACTCTTGTGATATTCTTCTTCAGCTTCTGAGACAAATACTTACCAGTAATACGAACTAGAAAAGAAAAAAATTAATGAAACTAGCGCATTTTGTACGTTGTGCCGCACCTACACTCGTTCTTGTGAATTCAGATGTATAGTGAAAGCGGAAGGCGAGGAATGCAAACATAAGGCATTTCTTGCACGTTAGAACAACTTGCACAGTAAAAGATAACACCAGTATTTTTCATTGTTACAAGTATATCAGAACGCTTAATAAGAATTTTTTCCCAAATGAATGAAAATGATTTCATCTATATGCTATTATTTGAACAGTGATCCGGTTTATATGACTAATTATTCAACACTTTTCGAGGCTTGAAGACTTTATCCTCTAAAGATTTCGCCAAGTGGAAATTCTTTACTAATTTAATAGCATTTTCGCCGTTTCTAACAATTTTTAGTGATGGCATTAGTGTTCAATGTTTCATCTCGTAGATAACGTAGGCAAATTCTTTGCGTCGTTCTACGGTTGGAGCAACATTGAGTAACGATTGAAAGCCTTCTTTCCTCCTTCATTTCCTTCGTCCTTTCGCCCGCCATTTGAAGTGTTATTTTGATTTCTTTCATATAATTTATAAAAAGATTTCATTATGCGTTCCTCGATGCATCCTTTTTTCCTGTATGGTTGTTATTGCTGGAAGCGGATTGAGTGTCAGCAATTTGCATGTTCCTCATTTAGTCTACACCTGTCGTTTGTTGCGACGTTGATTTTTCTGCAACGAAACGTTGGTTGCTACATGAGCAAATTTCCAACAAATTTGAAAAGCGTCGAGTATATACCACAAATTGCTGTATTACTTCGAGCTCGTAAAACTGCTCATGCCTCAAATGTCTGAATCTCAACCTTCGCCGTCTCATTGAATCGGGCGAATCTAAGCGTTGATGAACGAATACGGCTGCTTCTTGTTTATCTTGAGACCGTGTCAATGTTTGAAGAAGATGCTGTCAGTATAGCGACGATGTGCATACAAATAAATGCATGAATGAATTGATGTGGCGATGGTCATAGATGGCGATAGGCTTTTGACCGCTGGACACTCTGACCACTTTCGGGCGTCCTAGAATATAATGCGGTTTATTTCTTAGATGTATATAAATCAAACTGCTCATGCAGTTTATTTTTAATTTTTCTCTAATAAAGTCACCCACTAAATAAAGTTTTCGTCTCGAATAGGCATTACCAATAATTGAGACGGGCAATCCATTTCATAATAGATTCTAAATGAGTGCGCTTAAGCAGCACCGCTAGGCAATATACGGTTAATGGTTTATCAATAATGGTGTATTATATGATCACCTTATATTGTTTGCATTATAATCTTGTAATCATCTTTTGTTGCGCTGTCGGATTATTTTACTGTATTGCTGTATTATAAAATATTACGATCTCAAAACGTAGTGGATAATAATGTGCTCTTATACCAATGAAGATGATGATGCCGTTTGTTTTATCTGAGATTGAGCCGTGTTGTGCATTGCGCTTGAATGCGAGGTGACTTTGTTTCCTTTTCAATCGCTTTGACAATAATTTATTAACTTTGTTATCCACACTGCATAACTTTCTATCGTACATCATAAACAACATCCAAAAACTTGCATATGTAAGCCTTCATATGAAAGTTGTATGCTTTATATGAAACAGCTTAGCGAACGCATGAGAGAAAGAAATGTTGATGACAAGGTGGGAAAAGGTTGAAGACTGAAGGAGGAGCTTAATTTATCGTGTGTGTTCGAATGCAAGCACCACTAGATTAGAGAACACCCTCGTATGGATAGAGTAAGCGGAATTACCGCTCGAATATACTGCAAAGGTAAGTTTTTTTTTCAAGGGGCTCAAAAACACACTCATGTGCCATCCTAAACCATGCAAGCGTCACACATCAATGTGCAGCACCATCGTGTTGTATTTATTTAGAGATCTACAGAATTCATCTGGAAAATTAGAAAAGAAAATTGCTGAAAGTATGAAGCTTCCACCCTTCCATTCTTGATAGGTAACTCTTGTTGAATAATAGAAAACTGGAGTTTTATTCAAGAAAGCGCGATAAATGGGATGGTTTTTGAGATATTTCCCTCTTTTGCTAGGCTTAGCAAAAAAAAAAAAAAAAAACTGTGTTCGTATGCGAAGCATCGAGTGACTGTCCTCTGCGTAATACGAAGACAAACCACCTCAGGCGTTAATCTAAATTCAAATGAATCATCGTACCAGATGAATAATGAGCCAAAAATAGCGTCAAATAGTGCGTTTACGGGGAAACCTGTTTTCTATAGTGCTTTCTTCGAAAAGCATTAGTGCTTGGAATGCAGGAAAATGTGATGGGAGAATATCGCAAAATAGAGAGTGACTCTGAATTGTGAGTGAATATTGAAAAATGAGCACTTCGACGAAAATCTATTTGTAGTCTTCTACTGAAATACTTCTAAGCATTATCTGATGCTTTCAAGAAGATATTCTTTAAAGCTAAATGTTACTAAACAACAAAACCTCATTAATGCTTTTCAGCGCTTTCATTTTTTAATCCAAAAGCTATCATTTTTCTATATTTCAAGAAATAAGCTTCTTTCGCACGTGGCAAAAGCATCGCTCTTGAAGTGCTGAAAGGTTTCTGCATTCATGAGAGCTTTATGTATATTAAAAGGATAAGAACTTTTACTCACACGAAGTTTTTCCGCTTAGACAGTCTCTATTTCTCACAATATTTCATGTTTGCTGCTTTCACATATTGAGCATTTCGAAGAGTTTAAGCCCAACCGTTTATGCACAAGCATTCAGGTTAGAACATTCGACAATTTCCTATGCAGAAAATGAAGCTTTGCAAAAGAGCTCTAAATTGATTAACTTTCACGAAGAATAGTCTCCTCAGTAGTATTTATGGTTAGGCAATTTTCTATTTCGAACCGTTCGCGAAATGTTCTGCCTATTGAAATTAGACATTCGCCAGAACTGGTATCTGCCAATACATGCCACAGTAGTTGGACCATTTCGGCACCTGTTCATCCAGATTTCTCCATTCCATCCATTCCATTCCGAGTTCTCTTTTCACAGGCAGCCAAACTTTGTTCATTCCTTCTCAACTAAGTAGTTCGAGATGTATTTGTTTATACAATAGTGACTGTGCTATCAACATCAATTAAGAAATGAGAGAATCGGAAAACTGGTCTAGAATACTTGATTCACATATTAAATTACATGTTCGTTAATAATATTTTTGTAATGTAGACTCAAAAAATGCTCTCTAAACTCGCATTGTTCCTAAATTGACGATGCTTTTACATCTACCGATCTTTTTCTCAACATTTTTCGCTTCTGAGCGTACAGAGCGGCAGACCGATGTGCTCTCAAGTTTTTTTTTTTTTTTTTTTGCTTAACAAAAGCGTTTCGCAGAAAAATGGATCAACAATGCGCTCTAATTGTTATGCATATGCCATATAATTAAGAGCTTCAATTCATAAAAATCTGAGTGTTGTTTTGCCTATGGTTTTTCAGTTTAAATGAAGAAGTCTTGTTTTAATCCAATAAAAAGCATCAATGACGAATTTTATGGGTGTGAGTTCCTTCAATCATCGCTGTTTTAGTTTATGTTCTCACAACGGCTTAACGTCTAGGAAAAAGGTGCCGTTGTGGTGTCAAAAAGAAGTATGCTTAATTACGTACTTTTCTTATTGACTCTGAGTTAAGGCAACCATATTTGAAACGCAGAGATGATGGAACTCAAAATGCTGTAAGCTAATCCAGTATGCGCTTTTTTCACGTTTCATTCAAGCGAAGTTACATTCTCGACCGATTACTCAATTCATCCGACAAAAGAAACGTGATTCCGAGCTCTTACATATGATTGCATGAGCGCTTGCTTTCAGAAGAAATAGGCGGATTTCATTTCTTGAAAATAGCTGTTCTTTTAAAAACAATTCCGTTTTGAAGGTGGATTCGTGTAAACAAATCTCCATGCCTCGATGAAAGCGTTTTAATTTACCTACTTCGAGATGAATATTTGTGTATTTCAATTGGACGTTAAGATCGTTCAAGTGGTGGGCACAACGCTGCAATGTAGGTGCAAAATTGGCTGAAACATTTTGGCCACATTTAAAATAATATGGCAGTCTAACAGATATGCATATATGCGCCAAAAAAAAACTGTCGATTTTCCCGTACATCACAATTACCTTTCGGTGGGAGCGTGAATGGCGGCACGGTGGGAGGGACTCCATAACGGGGCATTCTTAACTGGTTATGTTATTTTGTGGCGTTATTATTATTCTTTCTGATAAGCACTTTTGTTGCCATAGTGGATGTGTCGTTTCTCATATATCTGCGCCACTCATATAAACGTCTGTAATGAATGCTTCTTGAATTAGGTTGAAAATTGTTGCTCTAAGCTTTCGGCTATATGCATCATTTGAGAAACAAAATTTTAACCAAATATTCATCGAAGCATGTAGTTATCGGAAATTCCACCAGAAATATCGAACTGTTACTCTAGTAGCTTTAGAATTTAGGCGATTGCAGCGCTGTGGCCAAGCTTATGTTGTGCATTCTTGGCCTCTAATTGGACAGCGATTACCTGTTTGATAAATATATCATGTTTCAGATATTTGTGCCATTGAAAATATCCGAAAACTTTTACTCATATGAAGTTTTCTTGCACCTAAGTATTCTGATTGCAAAACCGTCTTGCTGGTTTTATCCGTTTAGTGGAATGGACATGTTCCACTGAACGCTGATGTTGTCTTGTTTTTCGTGAAGGGACTCTCTGATGCCTCATTCAATCGTATTTTTGAATCGGAACTTAACTATGTTCACAACTTCGGCCTCTAACGCAATAGCTGTACAACAAACATCGTTTCCGGTAGTTTAAAGTTTAGAAGCCACGCTTTTTTGAGCAAACTTCCCGGTGCAATTATTGAAAAACGAAATGTTTGGGCCTTCAAGATGCCCTTGGATAGCTGTCAAAATTGCCCCTCATTTCTAGTGCCTTTTTGCTTTTCAGTTGCTTGCCGCTTACTTCAACGTCGAAAAATTGGGGCGCATCATATCTTCATTTTGGCGATGCGAGTGCCGTCTGCGCTAGAAATTATCATGTTGTTTTCACAGGAATTTCCCGATGATTTTTTTATAGACTTTGTTGTTCGAAAAAATCCTCAGATCTTATACCACTGCTACTTGACCTGTCAAGACTAATCCTTTGGCAAGGTCCTTTCATAAATGATGTGAGTGAGGACTTGCATAAGCGGAAAATCAAGCGCGTCTATGAATGATAGTATAGCAGATCGAGTTGTTAATGCATGGAAGCAATGCGCTTCCCATATTTTATTCGATTTACATAATCCAATGATAAAATACCTGTCTGTCGAATAAAAGATAACTTTTGCTGAGAACTTCTCAGTGAATGGAAGCAACAGCATAACACGCACGAATCCTTCTTCAAATGAATACTTGGAGAATCTTGCTGGGACAAACTTCAACTTTCAGGGGTCATCAAAAGAGTGCATCGATGGTGTTGACCAGTCAGTAAGTGGGCGATTTGGATTGGAGCCGATCATCGTCTATGAATTCCTCATTCTGCAACCTCTCTAATGAACTGAACCGCACATAGGAGAGAAGTGGGAGTATTTAAAGATATACTAAATGTAAACAGCGCCCAAACATTTTGTGTGGTCAAAGTGATGAACATGGTGTTAAGCTGTACATTTACAGATGGCTCTGAGAGAACGCAATGGTTAGGGATACATTCCCCCCCCCCCCCCCCCCCTCTCCCTTCGTCACTTGCATAGCAAAAAATTCATGTGCAACGTTTGGCTCATGAAGACTTCGCTACGGTTAACCTACCGTTGATCGAACTTATCGATGACATAAACGGTAGATTAGCACATTTTTTACATGCTATTTTTGCTATATAGTTTATTCATGCACTATGTAAGCTAAGAAAAAGAAAATATTGTCACTAAGGTCATAAGGAAGGCAATTACACTTACAATACCGTACTGTACTTATCGCTATCGTAGTTTTAGGCTATGCGTTTACAAGATGAATCAATTCAATATTGCGGCTGCATATCGACTTCGTTGATTTTCCACCTAATTGCGAATGACAGACATCACGTATTATTGATATAAATATATATATATATATATATATATATATATATATATATATATATATATATATATATATATATATATATATATATATATATATATATATATATATATATATATATATATATATATATATATATATATATATATATATATATATATATATATATATATATATATTTGGATGCGTAAATTTTAGAAGCCTTGAACATTTGTAATAGATTTATGCTAATTTTATGGCAGCGAAAAATAAATTGCTTTTTAATTTGATGCGATTTTTTTTTCAAAACTGTCGCAAATCTCCAGAATGACGTTCTAGTGTATCCGAAAAAAAAACTGCCGAGAAGTGAGCATCGCAATTCAAATTCGTATTCTTTAGGAGTCGACTGTTTAACGCTAGTTGATTCTATTCGAAGTTTGTGAGAACATTCGGAAATTCGATGGATGGCATTTAAATTTTAAAGTTGTTGAAGAGACTTTTTTTTCTTATAGTTTTTCTCCATAAAATGTTACTTACCACATCAAAAAAAAAACTAATGTCATCAGTGTGGAGGATTGTTTTCAAATATCGACGAAACAAGTGAAAAAAAAAAAAGAGACGAAACGTGTTAAAAATGTCACCCTAGCAGCTTAGCTTGTTGCCCAAGATTTCCAAAGAAAGCAATACAACGCTGGTTCATAGAAATTGGCCTAAGCCGTTGGTCGATTGTGCAAAGACTTGTCCAAAAACTCGTTTTGAACTAAGATGAATTTGCACATATTTGCACAAAACGTCACAATGAGTTCGCACACATAAATTCTATAGCATATTTAATTAGCCGCAACTCGTTTAGAAGGCTGTCAACCAGAAGGAAACTAATTTTTGAACGCCATCTTATGAGTATAAATTAGACGCGAAATTTAATCGTCATAGTTTTCGCAATTGATGAGCTGAAACTGTGAGACCGACAGACAGACAAACATTCACCGTTATAGTCGTTACATCGCCACTATGAGTTTAGAGCGAGAAACACATTACAAAGATCGTGTGAGAATGAGCAGAGACTTGTTCAGAAGAGTTTTTGGCTTCTACTGGTATTTTTCCATATTTGATAGTTCATCGATGAGCAATGTGTCATCAATAAACTGCTTGATTGAGATAATGACACATTCATGGCAAAAACGAACAAATAAGCAAAATATATGCACACACTGACATACTCGGATTTCTTAAATGAAATGGATTTTAGCATCGGAGCGGATTTTTCACTCAGTAGTTTATTTAGGAATAAATCCACACTTTGGGAAGAAAACGATGAGATTTAACGAAAAATGCAATAGTTTCTGCTCCTTCACGGTAGTGCGGATATAGCGAATTGAAAATGCTCAAATCCATAAGACTGAACTCTTCTACATCTCTTTTCTTTCTCATTTCTTTGCAGCCTAATAGGTCTTTATATACATAGATTATGAGTAAACATTTGAATACAAACGTTTATATGTATATTAATGAGCCATTCATAATTGATAAGCGTGCAAGTGCTTGAGAGTGTGAAAATGTGTTTTACAAGCTTTTGTCGTTCTTACTCGTATGCCACCAGGTAAGGTGTATTTTGCACCCAAAAATCGTAGTTTCACGTTCGGAGCATTTCCATTTGACGACATAATGTTTTTGCCTGAAAGTGTTCACATCGATTGTTCCAGTGTGTGCCTTCATTGGTTAAAGACGATAATATGGCGATGAACTTAAGTTGGCAGCTCTCTTCTCTTCTGCTCTCGTTGCTATTCGTTGTCGTAGTTAGTGGCCAAAGTAAGTTTTTTTTGCGGATGCTTTGTGCTTCTAATTTCCTTTGTATTTTATTCAAGTACTAGAAGTGTAAAGATTAAAAATCACGATCATCTTCGCTTGATGATAGAATGCGTCTAAATTTGTATTGTGTTGTGCAATTTGACGGAATATTTTTTCGCTCAGTGTTACCCGTTAGAAAAATGCTTCTGCACTGGTGAAGGTGGATTTGGGGTGATTTTGGGAAGATCATTGTCGAATAAGAAGCTCTAGGAATATACCCAAATATTTCAATTTATTTTGCCGATTTGATTCCCTGCTCGAAAATTTCTCCTAGCGTGAAAATTATATTGCAGCTGCGTAGAATATGCAAATATTATTTTCACTGATCAACTCTTGCTGATTAAAATATGTGCACTCATGTAGCTAAGAAGCTCTTTGTGAAGAGATGAAGGGGGGGGGGGGGGGGGGGGGGAGGAGGAAGTTGCACAGAACTCAAGCACTAATGCGCTTTACTCATTATTAAAACTTTGGCGCTTTAACGCTTAATGCTGCAGAAGTCTCCTTCTTTCGAACGCAACGTTTGCAAATATACCTAGCACAGCAGTGTTAACGATCCAGCACAACTATGTGTGTTGCGTTGCAGGCTTTGTTCAAAACGAATGCGCAGGCTTTCTACCAGCTATTTCCTCCTTCAACGAATCTTATGGAGGAATCGCAAACCTTTATAATTTCGCAGAAATAATTGCCAGCCGATTACAGCCAAGTTTAAGCGAGGATGATATTGCGGTAAAGAAGTACTATAATGAAAAGAAAAGTTGCACATGATGGCAAATTTTGAATGCTGTAGCAGATAGCTAAACTCTCACTATACTAGAAAATCTTTTGCTCAATGAGATATTTCAACGGTTGCAAGAATACGAACTTCCTGGACTTTATCTGGCAACTTTCTCGCTTAATTGAAGCTTTAGCAGAAGCTTTCACTCAACATAGTTAACTCATCTTCATAGAAAATGGAATCAACTTTTTTGTTTTAAACGTCTTTCATTAGAAACTTTTCACGCTAGTGTATGCTAATTCAGCAAAACAAATAATCACAAAATTTTCGAGTACATAAATAAAATGACAGTTTGGAATACACTTGAAAAACAAATGATCAGAAATAAACTTATTGTCGATTTTTTTCCTGACGAGTTTCTTTTATTTATTCAATTGCAACTGTTCTCATTCGTTTATGAGACCACTCTTTTTGTCGGGAACATAACCGCATGTTTGAATTCTGGAATAAATAATGCTCACTATGAAACTTTGTTTCACCATATCGTATTATCTAAGACAACCACATCTCTACTCATAGTAAAGTTATCGGAGTTCTTCGACTTGTCTGATGTTCTGCAGAATCGATTTGATTCTACTGTATCCACGCGAGAAATTTGTTATAAGCATAGTAGAGAGATTTCAGCGATATCGTAAATCTAGCGACTTTGATAAAATATGTGCATAATTTCATACTTCGTAGAGTGCACCTGCACTGCCTCGAACTAAATTGCATAGCACTGCAATAAGTTCCATTGAACAATGGGGCCAAAATCATTGATTGATCGTGAAGGTCTTTGTGCTTTATTCTTTTGACTACATTTCATTTAGCGTTCACGGAATGAGAATAGCGAATGCTCATGACGATAATAGCGAATTTTTATGGAAATAATGACGATTGTTTATGACAATATGAGCGAAGGTTTAAGAAAATAATAGCAAATATCTTTAATGAACACATTTTCTAGAGATTAGCGAATGCATATGACAATAATTTCAATAATATTTCCACAGAAGATGCTGCCTACTTCATTAAAAAGCAGGTATTAGACATTTGCTTTATATTTTCTTTTCATCATCTTTCTTTTTTCATTCATCACATAGAACACTTATTCATTATAATGTTAGACGTTTCCTTTAGGAATAAATAGATCATGTGGTCATTCCAAGTTTCTAATCGATGAGCTTATGTATGCATTTACTTAGCGTTCCTCTTCGACGAATTCTTTCGCCAATCTGCACTTGTTATGGAAACAGGATTTCGCTCGGTTTTTTCAATTTATGTGTATGAACATTGGACGTTTCTCTTGTTTTTGAAGGGTCGTGCTCTCCAATGACCTCTGACTTCCTTTACCACCTTCCTGAGCCCTATTTTCAATCCACCAATATCAACGTCATACATTTCGGTAACCGATAATATCAGTGATATTTTTTGCACTCGAATTTGAGGCAATGAATGTCTTATTTCAATTGATTTAGTGGATTGGCGACAAAATTTGACGCCTATCCAAGGTCACAAACTACTGACTCCTCTTCAAAGTCTACTTTTGTTTTAGACGACTGCCATTGTGATTCTTGCTGTTTGTGTTTTATTCATTGTTGGTTTACCTATTGCTGGGATTTGTTTCTGCTCGTTTCGAGGATGCGGTAAATGCGGTGCTGCGAAAGATCAGGTTAGTTCTGCATTTCTCTATACCTAAACATAACTGTTTAGCGTAATTACTATATTCCGCTAACGATGGGATAACTTCAGCAATGGAGATATGCAATAGAAATTGCTTCCTATATTCATGAAATTTGAGATGCTCCTAGAATTTCTTTTCTTGCTTTAAAATTCTCAAAGTTATTTGAGACATAGGTTTCAGGTCTAGATTCAAGTTTTTTTTTTGTATTTAGCACATATAATAGCTAAGATAAAATATGCAGTTGCTAGGGAGCAACGAGGGGTTAAGATTCGGTGAGAGCTTAATAGGTATAGGCCACTTATAGGCAGGTAACTTAATGGATAATAGATAGCTTAACAGGTAAAGGTTCAGGCACACATGTAAAATCACCGTCTAAAGCGGTTCTTTTCTCCTTTAAATGAAATTTTTTTTTTGCGGAACCAGTAATTAATTTCTTCCAACTTTTTACGAAACGAATCTATTCATAATAGAGTTGCTCTCATAATTCTCAGCGTATCATTTTGGAACGACTTCATTTGCAGCAATTTTTGTCAAAGATTGTTTTATGTGAACAGAGACTTGATATGTCTACTATTGAACTAAAATCTAATATGAGCTGTATGGTGTTATATACGTGGAAAAGACTATGTGGGGGATAAACAGGTGAAAATTTACGATTGCTTAGAGTTAAGAATAGATCAACGATGGAGGGCGATAAGGGTGGTGGGGGAGGGTTGAGGGGGGTAGAAAGATGTAAAAGGTTATATTTTCTTGCATCCGCAAAAATCCGACACTTCTATTTTTAGCATCAGTAAATTAGAATCATAAATAAAAGTCTAAAGAACTTCAAAATATCATGCAAAGATATTTCAGCGACTAGTTGAAAAACTCTCAAAATACTGAGCTCAATCATAACTGTTTCAAAAGTCAAAGTGTATTTTCTTTCTTTCAGATTCATTCATCGAAGTGGGCGCTCTGTACATATATATTATTGCTTATCGTAACACTTGTTGTTATTATTCTCGCAATGTTTGTGTATGCATTTAGTGTTAAAAACTTTGCAAGCGCATTGCAAACAATCGACGAGCCGGCAGATACGGTCATTAAAGGTGATGTATACAGTGTTAATCCTCGAACACCTCTTGAGAATATTGACCTGTGAGTACACATTGTGCGAGTTTCCATATCGGAAGAACTTTTATAAGAAATTTTTTATCGTTGTAGATTTGCATGTGCAACAATCACACATTAAGCGATGAGTATCTAATAAGAGGACAGAGCAGGGGGAGGAGTTGGGGTGGAGGGGGGGAGGGGGGAAGTGGTGACGACTCGATTTTTCGACCATGAATTATTGCTTTCAAACTTGAGGGCGAGAAAGTGAGAAGAGTTATAGCACCTAAAGTGCGCCATGCTCTATACCACTTTCGGCAAATTGCTATATGACGTATACAGCCTTGCAGTATCTGAATTTCAGTATTTACTCGTAGAGCGCATGATAAGCTTATAGAAGCTTACAGGATATGAGCAATCTGTGATGAATATAATCCCCAACAGAGTGTACCGCTATGAGGTATAGGAGAAGAAAAACACTTGAATAAGAACGCTACACTAATATGTATGCACACTAATATCTGAGGAAGACTTAAGTGGAGTATATTATTGAGACAAGTAGAGTATGAGAGCATGATGAGGCTATCATATAAGTTTTATGTTTGCTTATGAAAAAAACGTTATTGGAATTTTGATTCAGTTACTCTTTAATCAAATAAACCCAATACTGATTTTTAGTTGCCTTATGTTTGGTGCCTTCTTTCACACAATGGAAAACTTATATGATCAAAGTACAGCCACCAACAGCATCAACTAATCTTGTTACGTTCTCAAGATTGAAGCTCTTTTCAAGACCTTTAAAGAAAGGAATAGAACTGCTAGTAGTGGAATATTAAATAGCAATTTTTAAATTGCAGTATAACACTTATTTTACGATATATTCTCCTAGTTCTTATATTCTACAGATGGAAAATTTTGCGGTGCAGAATGTGTTGCTGCTTTTTGTAATGCAGAGAAAGTGAATGATTACTAAGTATGGCAAGTGATTGACGCCATTGTATAGTCAATATAGAATACGTTGATTTAGATAATTTTAGATGCGAGGCAAATGGTTACATTCATGACCGATGATCTCTCGTGCAATATCAATAGCACACTATCGAATCTGTTTGGACATATCGATGATGAACTTCATATTCTTCCCACTCAAATCAGCGAGCGTTTCAAACAACGAATTGGCTATCATGATGCATATCGCGTGAGAGTTATTCCTTTATCGCATTTCTTTTTGTGTGTGTATGCGGGTTGAGGGGGGGGGGGGGAGGCGGAGGAGGAAGGGTGGGAGGAGGGGAGGTGGTAATGTCATCATCCTGAACATTAGAGGTTGCGAAGATGGGTGCGAATCTAAATATCGGCGCCAGGCGAGCCACTCTTTCAAAAAAAGTGAACATCACCAAATCATTCATTAGCTTCTGCCTCCATTCCCCGCTCCCTAGGGTTTTTTTTTGAAGCGAAGAAACTGTGGGATATTCATTCGACGTTTTGAATTTGTCGCAGTCGTAAACCCATAAACTTGCTATCCTCTCCGTGATGTATTATTTATAAGTCTTCAGGAGCAGCTCATAACTCTACGGAATTAACGCCATAAATGATAGTGCGCTAGGCTAACGACTGGTGATGTAAACATGGGAAAGGTATTTTTAAAGGTATTTATAAATCTAAGGGTATTTATAAATAATTAGGTATTTATAAATAATTATGTATAAATATAAATAATCTAAGGGTATAAATAATTATAAATCATGGGAAAGGTATTTATAAATCTTCAAAACGGCTAAGGTAAACATGGGAAAATCATTGAAGCATTTTTCGTATAAACGCTTTCTCAGTATGAAGAAGCTAGAATTCATCTCACTTTTCCCTCACCGAATTCAGGTAGTTTCCAACAAGCACATTTTGTGCAAATAAATCTAAGCGTTAAATCATTGTTTATCCTCGGTTGTGTTTGCAAGAATATTCCTATTGCATTGGAGGAATTTGTAGATTTTGCTAATTATGCAAGCGTAAAGCCTTTTTATCAACAAGGTGAGATTATGCAAACATAAAGCCTTCTTGTTGGAAACTGTCTTGCATTGGGTGATGGAAAGGTGAGATTAATTTCAGCTTCTTCACAATGAGGATGCATTTATGCGAAAAATGTTTCAGTGATTCTCCCATGTTCACCGCAGCTACATCAACAATCGTTAGCCTTGCGTAAGTTATACGCTGTTCATTGCAAAAACCTTATCTATTTATCAACTACATAAGGTCTTGTTTGATGCAAACATAACGTCTTGTTGATGCAAAATTATTTATATTTTGTTTTAGGTGATAGCCGACTCGAACAACGTTAGTCATTCTCTGCATGGAATTATTGTAAGCATTGATGAAGCGAATAGAATATTAAACACAACAATATCAATGAATCATGACTCATCACAACAAATGAAGCAACGTTTAGGAACCGATCTTAACACCCTCAAACATGCGATCAACAAAATTCACCGAGTAAGTGATCAGGGAATTATGTTTTATCGCAAAATTCTATTAGGATAACGACATTATAAGAAGAATCTACGAAACAACGATTGTTTCAAGTTTGCAATTATTGATGAACAATGCATTTTGACGTTTTCCTTGTGATAAATTACTTATGGAATTTCTTTGATTTTTTTTTTTTTGATTTCCTTTAAAGGACTCTTATGGATTGTTGTAATATTCTGAGGATAAGTTCTCGCAATTGATGCTAACATATTTTAATGAGATGGTGATTTTGCAGAATTACGATATTGTCATAGAACAGCTAAAAACAGCACTAAACGATGTTGATACGAGAATGGCACACTCACAACGTATGGTAGGTGTTTACGTTTCATGTGTTTATGTGTAAAGCTTACTTCGTTTAGAACGAAATTGTGGTTGATTTTTTTTTCATGTCATACTAAGCCTGAAAATGTAAAGAACTGAGATAACAATGGTGAGTGATCGATCGCTTAACTCGCGTTGTCAGTTTCGCAAGTTTGCGAGGAAGCTGTATTGATTAGGTGCTGATTAGAACGCCTTGATCTGCTTTAAGATGATAAGCTTTACTGATTCGCTTTTACTTTCTTTCTTTGTTTTAAAGGATCTCAATATTGAATTTTATTTTCTCGAAAATTATTTTCAGCGTTAAAGTTGAATTTCTTAAGAAAACGCTTACAAACGTTAGATAGGTAATCGTTATGTGTAGGTTGAAGGATTGCTGGTTGATGCAACGAGAAAGATGAGTGAAACAGGTGCAAAAATCGGCGATTTTATTCAACTGATACGAGCGGCTGTAGATGAAGTTCTTCGAAAAGGTACCGATGGCCTCCACAAAGAATTGATGGAAATTCACACAAATCTGAATGAGGTGAACCTTGCATGAAACAGCTTTATATTTAGAAAGTTTGCACCTTTCGTTTTCTCATCTTCTGTTAATTTAAAATTCGAATATTTGAGCGTCATTAATTTAGAATCCGACCACCAGGATATTGCATCAACGTAAGCAACGACTATTTGATAGTGTGAAGAATCTAAGTAGGCTCATTTGGAACCACCAACGAGCACAACAATTTATCCTATATCATTATCCCATCAGAAAGTTTTGGGCTAGAAATAAATCAAAAGTTTTTGAATGGTTTTTTCGATCATATCGATAACATTCAGAATCTCTCGTCGGGAATTGTAAGCATCAACGACCTCAGAGAATGTAAATAAACATGCGAGAAATTAAGTGATGATGTTTTCTTTTAAAAACAAAGCTGATTGTATTGTAAAAAGAATTCAGTGTAAAAACACAGAAGAAATTTCAAAGCTTATTGAAATATTACATTAATTCTTGAGCGTTATGATAGTTTCGTTCAGAAAGAAATGGTTGATGTGATTTATAACAATTAATGCATCAATATTTTCGATGATAAATCGTACTGCTTAGGTGATATGATTTCGCTCTTTAATTTACTCTCAGAAGTTACTTTACTACTTTGGAAGAAAATAATTGTTTGATTTGTATCGTAATCAATCTTTCAACAAATAATCCAAGGTGTTCGCCTCTTAGATTCATTCTAGAAAGATCACATATAGGGCAAATAAAATCTCATTCCGATTTCAGCACAACTGACCTAATATATGAATGCATTTTGAAGGCGAACGATTCTCTAAAAGCAGTCATGGGGGATGTTGAGTTTCATTCACTGGATGCTTCACATTTAAAATCCCAGGTTACAGCGCCACTGTTAAATGAATCAATCTTCCGAAGTATTTGAGCTCAAAGCAAATGGAATTATTGCATCGTTGGTAAGCAGAAATGCGATTATGTTAGATGATAAATTTTCAGTGGTGTGGAAATCATCACACCGTTAGGTGATTACCGTCATATACTTCAACGCTGCAACCAAGAAATAACTTTGCAGCATTCAACGATGGCGTTTCTCATTAAAGGGATGTACATCGCCGTTCTGGCACCATCTTTGGTAATCACCTTACCTGCAATATTTGTAACGATATGTGCTGCTGGCAGGCTCTTACTCAGGTATGGCGCTCGCATATCATTGACAGGTGCTTGTAGGTCACATTCGGATGCAAAAGACCATGAAAGATACCGCCATTTATTCGAATCAAGCGAATTGTCGCTTTCGCTGTGCGGCATTTTGCGGGACGTTTTAAAGAGAATATTTGCAGTTGACTGCAGAGGTATTTGAATTTAGTTGCACCTGTAATTAGGATTTAAGGTTCATTGCTATGCCAGGTTAAAATTAGACGCTTATACTGCTTATTAGTTTTGCAGCGTTGTCACTAAATTTTGCAAACGCAGCAGCTGAAATCGCTACAACCAGTTTTGTTGCCGTTACCCAAACTGTTTTATGTACTCATCACTCTCACCTCCTTGCACGCTACCAACAACGCAAAGCTGCAGTACCGCTGTACTTCCAGAATTTAGGGGTCCCAATAATTTTTGTTATGCGAGACTAATGGAAGTGAAACTTCCCCGGAATCTGCAATTAAACTTCCTGACAATTTAGATGAGAGAAATTGGCTGCAATCATTTTTGGCGCATGTTCAAGGATGCAGTTCTTTCATTTCTGCAGAAAACAGCTTTGCAAATCTTTGCCTGCCTGATTCGCTTATAATAAACCAGTTGAATGTTTTCCCTATTTGAAAGGTTTTTCAATTCCCGTCTTCGAAATATAGCTATTCTTTCTCACTTTGCGCCACTATGATAAGAGCACTTTATCTCTGTGGAATATTTTCAATAAAATGAGAAAATTCAGTTCGTGGTTTCGCGTTCATATCCCTCTATCGATCTAACAACATAATAGATATGGCTTCTTTGCATGTGAAATTCCATTTGAAATTTCAGTGAAAATGTTTTTATCAGATAGGTTTATTTTTTAAAATCCATTCAGCAGCAAGCAATTATTAGTGAATGAAATATAGCATAGAATTTATACAAGTTTCTTTAGAGAAGATATTCCATCAGAGCGTTCATCATGTGTCAGTTTCGTTGGGAATGTGGCTATTTTCGCTGCATCAATGGTGTTTATCGTTGGATGGATCGTTATGCTTGTCGCGAGGTTCGCGAACTTTTAATACGCAAAACAATTTGCTGTGCTTCTTTTGGAAACGTTTGAGAAGGAATAGTTCTTCAATTCTCAAAATGCGACAATCGATATTACACTGAAAGATAAGTTATAAGATGAATAGACCTGTTCATTTGAAAACGCATTCTAAGAACTCCTCTCCCTCTGATATTGTCGCATAAGGTAGACAAATCGTACACTTCTTCCTCACATTCAAGTTAAACCTACTCTACTTTCCTTTTCTTGGGTTGTGAAGTATTCAAAAAATTGGGACCTTCCAAAGCGCGTTTTCACACTCCCGGGAATAGAAGGATGAAACGACTGGGGAGATCTGTTTAACGGCTTACGAAATGCTCAACTTCCCAGTGGGAGGAGAAGGGAAGGAGGATGGGCAGAAAGAAAATTCAAAGAACAGTCAGCGAAAGATCAAATCTTCTGTTACCTTCTTTCGTGTGGCTGCAGTAAACTTTAGGCAAAGAGGGGTTTTCACAAAGCTCGTGGAAGCTTTGACTAACAACGATTGCTAATAGATTTCTCGGAAGATAATGATAGGTTGGCCACATGTGATTATGATAATTTTAATGCAAAGGTTCCGAATAGACGAAGTCACTTAGAGCTTACATTCTTGCGCCACATCCATTTTACTTCGTTTTACTCGTTTTGAAATCGCCATCCGAAAATCGTGCCAATTGCAATCTTCCATGCACACTGCCGTTATAAATTACCGAACATTGATTTTTTTTTTTTTGCAGTTTTGGATTTCTCGGCGGTTATTCAATCGAAACGATTTGTCATCCGTTATTTCATGATGATACTATGCAGTTATTGAAGGGTTTTCCAACGTTCTCGTTTAATGTAACAAATCCATTGAACGGAGAGCAAATTCTTCTTAATATTGGGTAATCTTATGAAAATTCTTCAGCGAAATTTGTGTTGTTTGCTTATTTCAATGCCTCATTGTTTTGGTGTCCACCTCAGTTGCGTTTGATGATATGGGTGTTTTTTGAAATGATAGTGAGAACAAAAACTTAAAAATGCACATTGTCTTTTCTTTTCGTTCATCGACAATGGTATGCTTTGATTCTGTTCATATGATGAGTTCGAGAAGCACATCAGGGTAGCAGCAGGATGCTGCTTATTTATGTTCGTATCTGAACGATAAAATTGGAGGGTTTATAGGTCTTTTCTCGAGATACGAGAATCGATTTCGATGGAAAGTCTCATGCAGAAAATAATTCGCGTGAGTAAGCCGCATTACGGCTGAATAAGGGTACGCGAACGTTAGAATTTGCCAGCTTCGACATTTAAGCCTTAACGCTTGGGGACGGTCAGAATGTCGGACATGCTCAACTCCTCAGGGATCGCAAAGTCCGAGGACCCCAGTCTAACTGCTGCCATCGGGGGCCTTTGAGCTTGATTCTACCTCTCACGTAATCCTAACCTGCATGAGTATCCATATAAGTAGTAAAAGGTTGTGAAGTCCGATCAGCGACCATGGAGAATGCACTGCTATCAAAAGTTGTTGCAGAAATGGAACGACAGGTGAAAGAATATAGATCGGAGAAGTAACAGCGATGCTTGTCTGAATGTTCCTGTCAGTAGGACGATTTGGGCTCTGCCAAACGTTAAGGGTTCCCAAGCGAAAAACCGCCCCCCTCTGAGTTCGAGAGCACCAGGAATGAGAGGTGCTCTCATCTTAGCTCGGCAGTCTGAACACTTTCGGATCTCGGATGCCGAGAAGTGAAAATTGTTGCCATGTGATCTCGGGCCTCAGATTGCCCGAGCGAGAAGGTGGCGCCGTCAGATCTCGACTTCCTCGAGGTAACACTGGTTCAATCTTCCCTTGACCTTGATGATGTTAGCAAAAACATTCATAAATTCAGAGCACACTTTATTTGAAGGAGAGGTAAGCGCTGCTTCCCACTAAAATATGTAAATAAGATGCGCATATACTGCTAAAAAATTAAGCAAATGTACGGAAAGCGAAAGTGTCCTCATCGCTCCCGTCAAGCGGTAAATGCTGTAATATATTGGATACATTTATTGTGCATATCTAATTACTTCATTTATTACGAGAAGAATCAAATCAATGAGTGTAAATTCTTCAAAACAAGTGCCAACAGCGTTTTCGTTTTTTGCAGCGAGGCATTAAACGAATGTCGCCAGGAAAATACGATCTTTACGGCGCTAAAAGGAGAACAATTCATGGACGTTGATGCAGAGGCAATTGAATACAACATCAATGCTGCACGTTTACAGGCAGTTGATGGATTCAGTAATGTTGATTTTTCGTTTGTGGTACCGCTTGGTGGACGCATTCACATGAACGAAATGGATGTAAGATCCGCTTCTAATTCTTTGAAGTGGATGCTTGAACACAGCTTAACGTTTTGTGTTTCAAGTGCGACATGCTTAATGTTTATTGCCACCTCCTCCAACCACAGAAGCGTTGAGGTTTCACTGCCTCTTTGCACACCTATAGATCGTTCTTCTTCTATGTTCAAATCCTGTTTCAAGTAGATCGAATGTATGTAAACTTCTGTGCTTGATCGTTCATGGAGAGCCGATAATTCACTAGATTCTGCAGTATTCGAATCATTTCAGGATGCGTTAAAATTTCTAAGGGAAAGTGTGCAAAATTTGGACAACGATTTGCAATTCAGTGGATCGGGTGCTGAAGCTGCACCAATGAAAAATCAATTGTTGCTCGTCAAGGTGAATACTCTAGATGCAACGAGTTTAATGAGGTGATTTTACTTCATTAATTCTTTCTGTTTTTCTAGCAGTACGATTAATTAGCTACTCCTCTTGTATATGAAAGTTAAAAAGGCATAAATAAGGAGGGCCTAAATTAGGTTTTTAATATCTTTGTACACTCATAGCCCTTCGTATTCTTTACTGCTAGTCGTCACTATTTATCTTGAAGATTGCATCTCGATGACATTGCTCGCATTTAGAAGAGGGTCATCGCCTATATTTTCTTCGTTTGGGGGTGTTGATTTGAGAAGTTTTATTCAAAGATTGGATTCAAGTTAAGATGACTTCGATGTTTTATTCTACTTACGTACTTCCACCAAAATGCAGACGAAGGAATTTATCTATCAAGCATGGTACTAATAATCTGATAAGGATAGACATATTAAGTCTGTCCATTGGAATTATTTTTCGTCACTCAAAAAAATGACATTAAAATGAACCACTCTATGTTGCATTCAAATTTAGAAATGTGGTTTAGTGAACAACTGAAACTATTAAATGCTGTCGATGAAGTCTGGAGCAACTCCTCGGATTCAGGAATGGAGCGTTTCATAGCAAAAGAGTTCGATGAAGTTGCTTCAAATATTACTGCTTATATTCAGCAGGCAAAGGTCGCCAAATTTTATTACTGTTTTGCAGCGCTTTCTTTTTTTTGCATGGACTTTAGAGGTAGCGCATACACAATAACTGACGCTGTCAGAATGTGAAGGAAGAAGTTTCCCATGATTTCTTTCATCAACAACTCTCCATCTATTCGGGCTCGTTCTAGGTCGCTAAGAAGTGAGTTATGATTGGTATCACCCCAAAGGCAATACTGCTTATAGGTATGATGTTACTTTCCACTAGCGTTGTATGGTAGTACCGATGCGTTAACTGTTACGTTGTAGCAAATAACGATTTTATTTATTATGCCTATGAGGACTTTATGGCGATCACTACAGTCCGAGACATTGCGGTCGAAAGTATTTGAAGTTGATTGTTCATAATTGATACGAATGGAATTTTAAGAGAGTTAGTTAATTCAAATTTTATATCGATTTCGCTCGGTCATGTCTTCGGTATTTTAATTTGTTTTTCGAAGATTGAACTGAACTCGATAGGTCTACTAGATCTGTCGGTGAGCACCGTTATTGTCGACTATACCTTATAGTTTCAAATTCAGTATAACCAATGTATACTTTTTTTGCAATGGGAACCTTTTTAGAAAGCTATAGCGAAATCTATAATCGTGAGAGGCTTGTAATCTGCAGTCAACTATCGCGTTATAAACGACGAGATCTTCCTATTAAGTAGTGACAGTTTTTCAGGAGTCGCTACTTTCGGAGACGCTGAATTGCCGGCCAGTGTACGACACATGGCAGAACGTTGGGAGCGTCTTGTGCGGTTATATCGGACTGCCAACGCATGGTATATGGTCATCTGCCGCGCTGGTTGCACTTTGCTTTATACCATTAATCGTACTCCTTACGCAAATATCGAAATATTTGTTTCGAATGAAGCCTCCATACGACAGCAACGTGGTGGGTGGTTTCTTCTGTGCATTTTTATTTCCATTTTTTGTTTACGTTTAGGTGCCCTTCTCTATATATTTCAGGTGTTTATCTGTTGTGCCACGGGTTTGAAAAATCCGTCAGAGCTATAAATAACCATAAGACCAGCTACTAGTAAGCGAATACTTCTGAATTCAACAGTCACTGACTTGAAACATAAGGATGCTCTTTGTCTAAATAATTTGCGCTCTGTTTTTTTTCCTTGTTCTATGACTATCTTTTTTCTGCTTACTTGGGCAACTTGATTACCAAACCAGTCAGGAAATTCACCGTGCTGTGGTGGACATTTCCATACCGAACCTGCTAGTGAGTGAGGAGCTGTGCTTGATAACTACACAGATGAAAGCTTTAGATACCGTGCCAACGTTAATAGCAGGAGCGCTCACCTTTTTCCCAAAATAGGTCATTCGAGTCAGGCAAGGTCTTTGCATTTTTGGTTGAGTGCTGAATTGGTGCAATATGTCAGAGTGTCGATCGGTTCGGACTGCCTTCCAGGAGGATCTATCCCGTCTTCAACACCGGGCGCAGTGCTTTTACTGGCCTTGTTGTTCTTGCTTCCTCCAGTTCTCCCCAATCCAGTGGCGAGCAAACCTTTCAAGCTTTTTCCGATCTGAGAATCACAAGAATTCCTGATCTGAATGAGGCAACTCCTTAGTTGTTCCTATTCTCACTATCACCCCACTTCTCTACTATCTTCATCCTACTTCTTACTCTTCTGCAGTATCTGTATCCTACTATAAGCACTCTGCATGGAGGCAGTATATGTGCCTACGACAGCGGCTCGGGCACTTCCGATGTTCCACTGGTTCGCTCTAATTGTGACATATCGCCGTCGCGAATCCTTCCACGTTTCGCCTCGCATCAACGCCAACCAAGTGGCACGTTTTATGGCTACGGTAATAACGCCTACAATTACGACGCCGACTGTGAACGGTAAAATGGGATTTTTTTTTTCGATGACATTATCATTTCCTGTTCTTTTTTTTTTTCATTTCCGACTTTGCTTTTGCTGACCATATTTCGCTTAGCCGGTCCCATGCTTCTATGTAACGCTTCCATTTGATATGGAAAAACCAAATACTCGAGGAGGAAAAAACCCTAACGGGTATAGTGAAAAATATTCATCTGTCAGCATTTCAAGGCTGGCTAAAAATGATCCATTTGCTGCCCACTTAATCTCTTCTGGCGTTTGGCTGTGAACCTCTTCTCACTTATTTAGAAGACCAAGATTATGTACTATCGATGTAAATATTTCTGACAAATTCGGGCCTTTCACAAGCGTGAATAAGCTGAAGATTATCGGTGGAGGATGGAGGTGAACTGACTGGTTGACGATCAAAGTATCAAAGTACCACAGTCACTGGATGATAGGCGGAAGAAAACGAACACCTCAAGAAAGTAATAGCCACGGCACCCAAATTGAACAATACTATTAGAACATGGTAACAACTTTGAATCGCAGTTTCACAAGCATATGGAAGAGTAAGTGGACCTTTGGGACTCGAACTCATTTCCTATGCAATATTGCGGCTGAGGAAGCTATCGGGAGGCATCCGCAAACTTGGATTTAATCACCGGAGTTCTGTTGTATGTGGTGATGGATGACTTTGCGAGCAGAAACATTGTGCAAGTAGAAAAGCATTATCATTCGGAGTTAGTACAAGGCTCGGAAAATGTATCCACACAACAACAGTGCGGTTCATCACAACAGAATGGCCTTTAATGCGAGTGTTTTCTCTCGTTTACTTACTCCCTTTTATCACTTATCCCTAGCGGTCAATCTTCACCCATTTCCTCACGGCAACAGCTGGTCATAATTACAGCCAGCCGAAACCATAGCACTTAGCAAAATACCATCTTTTTTATGGATTTCTGAAGCGAAATCGTCAACTTCAATCCACTGTTTATTTTAAATTACATTGCCATGCGAACGGCAAGGAACTGAGGATTCAAAACAAATAACTCAGTGCTACAAGCAGCATTTCGAGGGACTGGAAGTATTGCACACTCCCTTCGAAGACTGTCGGATTTGTGGATATGCTCAATGTATAGTTGGAATTTCAGGCCACATTTATACAATGCTCGTGTCTTGAACCGTTTCACCGAAAATCGGATTCCCTCAACGTACGTCTCAAATGTTAACGATTATTCACCGTCGACTCGATTCTACGGACCCTCTCAAAGAGCGGATAACCGGTGGTGGAAACGATGATTCTATGAAATGTCCCTCACCAACCATATCACAACGAATATTTCATTAATGGCAATTTTCCAAGAAAACACTTCATCGACCAAGAGCGGACAGCAAAATTTGTATTAAAAAAAAAAAAACAGGAGGGATGTCTACAGACATTTCGTGGTGTTTGAAATCCCGACCATATGTGTGGTTCGGTTTCTCGGTAAAAAAGATTGCAAATCATTTCAAAGGATTCTATGAAGCTCGATCGCAATCTTGAGAGCATGATTGTATGTATGAAGTTCGACCACTGCACTCTAACCTTTCCGACTGTCATGCTAATTAGGCTCAGATTACATTCAATGCTCATTCACCGGCGTAATCTTGCACAACCCACTATCAACTCGTCTAATCAACCTTCATAAAGAAAGATGAGGCGGTGAACTGATTCGCCCAATTAAATCCTACATCTTGTGCACGTATCGTTTCGATGTGTTTGCAACCCTTATCGTTCACTCAAGCAGTGTTGCATTACAGCATCTTATCCATGTTCTTGCTAATAACTTCCACCTTTTTCAGTTCGTGCAGTGGCAGTGAAGAACGAAATAATTTTCATATAGGTAAATGGCTTTTAAATTGCACTGTAACGTATAAAGCGATATCCCTCTCATTTCGGTTGGAATGCGTTGCAGCCGCATTTGTCCAATGTAACTGCCTAGTCGCAACAGAAAAAAAAAGCCATGCCCTGGCAAGC
This sequence comes from Ascaris suum, assembly GCA_013433145.1. Taxonomy (NCBI): domain Eukaryota; kingdom Metazoa; phylum Nematoda; class Chromadorea; order Rhabditida; family Ascarididae; genus Ascaris; species Ascaris suum. The sequence goes on along the minus strand of CM024191.1, from coordinate 4,648,377 downwards.
TCTAACTTTGAAATTTACTTACTTGTAAAAAAATACAACACCTGCATGCCTCATCTCCATAGCATTTCAACCTGTTCATCCGAGGATGACCAAAGTCGCCTCGACATCTCTCCAATTCGGATTCTGTTTTCAATGATGACTTAAAAACTCTGTCATGACTATGTTGAACATCCCCCGCTCAGCGGCCACTATCTCAGTCGACTTCTATCACTTCGTGATTGTTATTACTTTGCAGCTACAGCTAGACGTTACTGAGTGTGTACTGTTGGTTTAGGCTATATTAAAATTGTGCTATTGGTTTCTGTACTAGCTTCCATCATACCTCTCCATATTCTTACACCACTCCTACTTGCGTTTTTTCATGGAATACAGGGTCTCTTATGTATTAACTGCCCTGCCACTGTCATAAGATTCTCATCTCCTGCTTTCTTGATATATTTTTCCCTCTGAAATGTCTTCCTGATGTCTTCTCGTCGTATTTCAAAGTGGAATGCCCGAGCGAATGTCACCAGAAAATCCTCATTCCTTAGTTTGTCTTTGCAGCATTCGACGACCACCGCATTCAACAATCGGAATACAACCCGATTCCCTCACGTATCAGACCTTGTAAGAGTTAACTTTCATATTACTGCAATTTCGAAATTTCCCATTGTGGCTTCTGATGCCGCCTATCAGGAAGCAATTAAGCGACGTTTCGAACACTGAAACTTGACCAACGCCAATGCTGCACTCAAGTAAACCACTTGTCGCTGTAGCTGATTTCTGCTTCACTTCATAATCTGCCTCATGTGGAAGGCTTTTCGTTTTCGTTATGTAAATCGTATGAATAAATTTGCCAAGGATGTTCAACAATTCACGAGAAGTTCCACATCATAATGAAGCAATCGCATTTCCACTCACAATTCATATCTACAGTTAACAACTAGTTACTAGAATTAGAAGTGCGCTCACAACACGTCTGCACATGGCTCCCATCGATCGGCGTTTCGTACATTTCCTCCAGGGCGGACCACCTCTCAAAAACATCCGGCCTACCTAGAAAATGAGAAAATGTGACTATAACTACAAATTAGGAACGAGCATCAGGATGTCGAGTCTCATATGTTTACAACTTTCCTTTCATATTTTCTAAGCATTTTGTTCACATATAGCCTACTGTTGCTCATATCACTGCGCAGAAATTGTTCAATGCTGCACTCAAGTAAACCACTTGTCGCTGTAGCTGATTTCTGCTTCACTTCATAATCTGCCTCATGTGGAAGGCTTTTCGTTTTCGTTGTGTAAATCGTATGAATAAATTTGCCAAGGATGTTCAACAATTCACGAGAAGTTCCACATCATAATGAAGCAATCGTTAACTGTTCATGACTCTGTTTCAACCAAAGTTAACTGTTCATGACTCTGTTTCAACCAACAACAATCGGAGATTTGCGAGTAGCCTAACGGTTTTACCTAAAGTGCTCAATGGCTCCAACACTTTCAACGACATACTTTCATTTATTGAAAACAATGAAAAGTCCATGTGAAAGTTTAAGAACTCATACTAATTGAAGATAAACATCCTTCAAGATGAGAAGGAGGATACTGTCGGAGACTAGAACAGCGACCAGTGCAGGACGACTTTGCTATCCGAACATGTCGATCCCGACACTCCAACAAGAAATCGAATGAAACTAACATAGCTTCAAGCTGCGTCCGAGCTGACCCTTCCCTTGCCTCTACAATCGTTTCCTTAATTCTACCACAGCATGGATGCACGTTCGTCATTGCTTTCAAATGGCTATGGACAATGGCTCAAGTTGACTGAGATATGTTTGCATTTTGAAACAGTTAACATCCTGCTCCACTGCTCTGTGAATGAGAATATATTCTTCAAAAACTGAACAAAACAAGAGGAAAAAAAGAAAAAACACCCTAAATTTAGTGAAAATACTCACTTAATACGACGTCGACTAAATTCATTGAAAAGACACCATGAAATCCGGGTGAACGGCCCGTGCCGCATTTTACCCTCAACCATGGGGTGTCAAAAACCTAAAAACAATTCATTTTCAACGCGAAGATATAATCTGCTAAGTCCGAAAAGAACCGTCGTCATTTACACATGAACGGGATAGCGGAATTTGCTCAATATATACTCTATTTAAATCTCAAATGTTCCTTGCGTTGAATTTGGAGTTCCACGCATTGTACATGACCGCCTCCTTGCTTAACGCTCGAAAAATGCGCAAAACAAATGCAGGTAAAATGGTATGGGATGGAACATTGGCTATAAGAAAGGAAATGTGCAAAGCATACTCCTTCTTCAGCAGCACATTTTGTTGTTTGCATCACATCGTTGGCATTCGATTGAAGCTGAATTCGCGAAACGAGATCATCGCAATCACGAAATTCGAAACCAATCTCGCGACAAAGCTGAATGCTCTATATAATAAGAAGAATAGCCTGACAACACTAATTACTGCTTAAGAAGACAACACTAACTACTGCTTATTTACAACAGCTACTACAGATCGTAGATCATATACCCCCCCCCCCCCTTGGCAGTAACTAGTTCTATGTTAGCCATAACATAAACCCAACAGTTCGGTATATTTGACTCTTAATAAACATTCAATTTATTCAGCAGTATTCAACCTGGCATAGGTGAACGACTCACCTACGAAAATCCCACAGGCCTCATCTTTAGAAACCTGCAAGTTTTCTTCAAACAAGCACCTCTTAAAAAATTTCTCCATCCACGAGCCTCAAGGTCACATTGGATAATTCGTACACACGGCGTATATACCTATGTAAAGGTGCTTATATTTGGGAGGAGTGACTGGTCAAACCGGAAAGTGCGAAACACCTGGAGCCAGACGTGTGTTTCGACCTGACTGCGTTTTCCATGCTTCACGGATCGTATACAGCACGATGTACTGTGCCGTGAAACATATGACATAATAGAATACATGTACAATTTTAGGAAGACGGGTATTGCAAACATTTTAAAGTGCCTTGCTGGAAAATGGCAGTAACAGTACATTACAGTACGTCTGCTACTCCTTATGGTTTAACAAGTACGCTCGCTTCTGAACTTATTATTTCGGAAACAACGACCTTGTTTCCAGTCCAAGAGATATAACGACGACTTAGTTGAAATCCGCTTCTTCTACCCCACTAGTCGGGTCAACACGAGATAGTTGGGATTTATTACGTCCACTGCAGTAGGAGATCAGTGGTTGAGCTAGCAGATGCAACAACGTTCCAAATCTGTACTTTCTAGAAACCATGTGCACAAAAAAGGCGTACAAAAAAGAATCGGATAAGCAAAACAACCGCAAAGAAATGTGGAGCTCGTTGGGTAGGCTTGTTTTGACTCCATATGCGGGTCCACGTCTTTTCCATTGCACGCTCATAGAATGCAGGTCGTTCTCGACGAATCAAATTCAACAGCAACAACGCATTCCCTGAACCAGCTCCCTCAAGAAATTCTCCTAAACACTGTACGCCACATCAATAATGCACCTCTTTCAAACTGTTCCATAAAAGTCCGCCAATCATTGTGTAATACGATCAACAGAAATGCAACGTACAGTTGAGGAATATCAAAGAATCACATCATTCAATATAAACTGAGTTAAATGCGACTACGAGCCGTATGCACATTTCAGTCGGGCTCTCTGCATCAGCAGGAAACACAATCAACGTCTCCCTCGGAGCATCATTTATTACGCTTAACAACTGTAAGTGGAACCAAGCGACTGAGGAATTGGTATAGGAACCGAATGCTTCTGAGTGCGTCAAGGGAGGAATCGCAGCATAGATCAGAACGCCTTCCGAGTGAATAGGGCTGTAAATGTGACCAGAAACGATTCAACGACATAGATTACGGCAGGCAATCAAAGCATTTGGACTAGAAATGCGCACTGAAGCAATTTCACGTCCGCTCCGCTTATACCCAATCTGGGAGGTAAATTGTTGACCACCTGCACGAGCAATTTCTAGAAAACTGCAAACGAACGTCACTGGGATAAGAAGTTCGAGCTTCGACTTACCTCGGGACGCTTGATTTCAATGTGGTATTGTCGTGCAAGGGCTTTCAGCTCATGAAAGATATACTGCTGCTTACTAGGAACCATCGAAAGCAATGACTCGACCTCTGTAAGGTGAATCTATTCGCAAACGGCATTCTTCCATGATGACTTGTTTACTTCTGAGACTGCGAAGGTCGAGATACAGGTATGAACGGATCAAGACATCCAGCAAATGAATGAATCAACAGAAGTACAACCTGAGCATAAAAACATAATCTGCTAGTCTTTATTCACGAAATAATTACAGATATCAATACTATCGTCATGGTTACTAGTGTTGCTACTACTACTTCCAGTAAAGTTAACTCATCACGCAAATAGGTGAAAAACTGAGAGGTGCAAATTCTCTAAATTGTTGTCTCAAATTTGTGAGATATAACCGATCCAAATTAAACTCCTCAGGTAGTCACAGGTACGCAATTTAAAAAAAAAATAACAAGCATGAGGTAAAATGAGTACAAACATCGAACCGTAAGTACAGCTGTCGTCGGTTGGCACGCCTGCTCATTACCTTAAATCCACAAAGCAAACGCATTTCCACACATTTTGGAGCAATAGGAAAAGGAACCATGTGCGGTATCCTCTACAACGGAAGGATCATAAAGGTAATGAAAACCTTCTATTTTAAATGAAGCGTGTCGCCTTACGCCTATTCTCTAAGAATACCGTCGGAGGAATGGCCACAAACTGTTAAGTGATGTCCAACTTACTTGACAGAGTTAGCAACTTTCGTTTACGTACTGGAATGAACTCCACACGGATATTTTCCTCTTCCCATCGTGTGCGTCTCGATTGTAGCATCTGAAATATTAGGAACGTCAGCAGATCTAAACGAGTTCTTCCAAAGAACAAATATCAGTGGGAGAACTTGAAGGATTAATGAACCCAACTTTAATTATATTAGTTTACAAAGTTTGACGCTCCGCTATTTAGACGGTGTAACTCAATGAATACTCACCTATTTGCGATAAGTGAGCGGAAAGATATGCGAAAAAAATTTTGACCTTTAGCACTTCCCCCATCACGTCTTGACCTTTGCGTGAAAATGGGTGTAACGACAGTTTGTACTCACCCCTTCCGACAACAACTTCGATAGCGTCGGCCTCTTTTTACTCATCCTCCACCTACCACGGGTACAATGAATTGTGCGGACGCCGGAGGAAAACGCAATGTAGCTACACCACATTCAAGAACTAATTGGCGTGCAACGATAAATGCAAGAAACTACAAGTTGGTATAAACAACGCCAAACGAAATCTGGGAGAAGTTCGACAACAGAACTAACAAGCAATTTCGACTTCCACATTTTTTTAAACCTCTAATTTTTAGCCCTAAAAAGTTCCAAACTTAACCTCCTAACTTCGTCTGTAATTATAAAAAAGTTATTTCGAAAGAAAAGCAATGTTTATAATTTTCTAATATCACATCACCTCCTTGACCTATTCCACGAACAGGCTATCATCTCTTTCCGCATAGAATCACTCTTTTAAACTGCATAAAAAAAAAGCAGAACGACGAAAATGGAATCAAAATTACTTGTTGTGTTATAGGGTTCCTGCATTGTTCCAAATGAAAGCCGAAGCAATGCATATGCCGCCACTTTTTCCTACTGACTTTGGGCAACTTTCTTTCATTCAATCTCCCATGCAATCGAATAAAACAGAGCTCGCGATTTATGCTTGGAAGCCCTGAAATTTGAACTTGTGATTCCCACTTCAGTGCACTCCCACTTTGCACTAATCAAAAATTACAGACTGCCTCAAATGAAATAACACATACTAACAGCCTAGATAACTTTTACTACGAAAATCGACTCACCTTATAGCCGATCCATGAGTACGGACAAACAACATCGTATAAAAACTCAACTCTAAAGCATCCGACCTTCGCCGCCATTTTAATCGAACTCTGCAAAATTGAAACGAGTCATCAAAGCGCAAAACATGATATATGAAACGTTATGCACCGATCGCAATATATCCGTCGTTTCCACTTTCAACTTATTTTAGTCGTTGCAGGAATGGAATAGTTTTATTTCCCATAGCTGGCAAAGTTTTATGTAAGTTGGAACGTCCAGAAATGAAGTGTTTGAATAGTTTGCATTAACTCTTCAAAGCCTGTTCTTTGCAGGCGAGCAAAATATGCGAGCCGGAATGCAACGAATTGCTGCAACACTTGGGTAAACAGCCAAGTTGCCTCAGTGAGGTGAAGGAATGGTGCAAGAACCATGCGCAAACCTAGTCAAATGATAAGGATAAATTGCGTAAGAGTTCAACTGAGAGTTGGACAAGAGTGATGAATTATAAAGGGAGCTGCTCATCCATCATTCACCATTTACTGATTAAAACACTTGCAATATTTACAAGTCAAGTTTTGCAAGGACCTTCGGTGTAAAGTTTTGTGATTTCCAACTTCAGATTGAAAGCGGATCATTTGAAAATGCACGAACAAGTGCAAAAAAAAAAATCAAATTATTCTAGAAATGAATTTTTTGCAGCATCTTCCCCGGAAATTGGACTCGTTGAATGAGGAGCATTTGCTGGATTCTTTTTTTTTTTGAAGAATTGTGAAATTTTTTGACATGAAATGAAGAAACTTCAAAAATATATGGCTATTATATAATCTTTTAAAACAGCTTTAAATATTTCTCCAATTTGCTATTCAGGATGCTGTATTCTATAGAATTCTAGAACAGTATGATTCCGCAAATGATTACATAAATTCGTTATAATCGGCAATATTCAACGAGTGTTAATTGTGCAGGATATTGCAAAACACCGCATCAAATGTAGTTTGTTTCAAATTCCTCAGAATTCCTATCAGAGTATATAATTTCCGGATGGAACGTATAATCGAAGGGAGTGATCACTAACAGGTGCCTGTAGACACAGAAAAGCTGTCTATCCTTCTAAAGGTTGTATGTGTTATGATGTGAAAACGATAGCTGAAAGAGCACTAAACTCTTCCAACGCCGTATATGCAGTATTGGCGAAAGCAGCGTAGTTTAAATCTAATATAGACATATTTTATTGTGCCGTCCTTTCATTTCAGTGTTCTGCTTTCGGGTGAAAATTTTCGAAAACATCATTGAAAATCTTTCCGCTTATCAGGGAACGCAAATCGTGCGAATTATCCGTGCATCACTTTCCTTCATAAGTTGCGAATTATCCGTAATTACATATAAAGAACGAGTTGAAAGGGGACAAGCTTCGTTCATTTGACGTCTTCAATTCTATGCTATGTCCGACGAAATCAACAGCCTACACTTGCATTCGGATTCTGCTTGATTTGTTATCATTGATCCAACGACTGTCTTCAAGACTGTTTACTGCTTTTTTTTTGCGAGAATAAAGGCAACGTTTCTGCTGAAGAAGCTGGGATAAACGAAATGACGAGGACTGCATATATTTTCTTCACTTATCTCTCACGACCACTGACGTATCTAGGAAGACTCGAAGGGGTGAGAATGACGGGGAGAGGGGTTGGAGGAAGAGAGGGAGAGAAAGGAAAGAAATGGAAGATAGCGTAAGAATATAGCAGGAGAAGATCGGAAGAAGCGACTGATAATATCAACCATCTTGATCAAGGTAATAAACAAGTAAAAAGAAAGTAGATTGATTGGATGTTGCTTATGCAAATGAGGATTGCTCGAACGGCAACATGCAAAATTTCAAGACTGCAGCAAGAACCATAGGAAAAAGAACGATATTCAACAATTAGTCATTCAATAATGGATAGACGTATGAAAAAGCTATTGTGTAACTTTTGATCGCTCAACTGGAGGCCTTGAACAGGGATGTAAAAAGAAGAAAAAACCCTCTCAGTTGTGAAAAATATCAAAAAGAGCATGAATTTCGAGAAGAATAAGTACCATTTTTGACGTGGTCGTAATTAGAAAATCAAGGAAAAGTGCCGAATTTATCTGTAGTTAAAACTGCAGGGTATTTTTTATTGTTCTGAACTTTTCTAGCAAACAAACGAAATGTCCTCGAGCAAACTTGTATACTTTAATATCGTCTAATTGTGCCAGTTCAAAAAGCAAAAGCAAATCGCACGACAGTCCACTTTTATTGTGGAGAAAAGACACCTCTACTCAAAGAGACCCGTAAATGAGATATTACTGAACCCCTTGAACCCGATATCAAAGAAAATCGAACATTTTTTTCTTCCCGAACACTCTGAAGGATTCGAGTGCTCCATATGAGGGCATCTGTCTTGAAACGAGAGATTTAAAGATTATTTTGAGAAAAATTAGAAATTAAAAAAAAGGAACTTAACAACATAAATCGAGTACCATCTCATTCTAACGAATATAGTAGCAGTAGAGTAACTACACCAATGTCTTCACCTGCGTTAATGAAGTCATTAACACGGAGGGACGTCACAAATTTATTCAGCTATTTCATCGACGATTCCAAATTGATGCAAGTGAATTCAAATTGAAACACTATGCATGGAGGTGAAAGATGAAAGTGAAATTATAAGACCTTAACAGGTGAAGGAAAATGCAACATTTAACACCATTTTCTAGTTATATTGTTGTCTGCATTTGCAGTAGTGATCTGAATTGTGTCGAAGATCACCATCAACGATTTCAACGATGCTGTTAGTAGCGTTGTTTTCTTCGACGTTGCTTTCCGTCCAATCATCCAATTTTTTTCTTGTCGGATATCATGCTAAGATATATATATATATATATATATATATATATATATATATATATATATATATATATATATATATATATATATATATATATATATATATATATATATATATATATATATATATATATATATATATATATATATATTCTAATGGGAAGATACATAAAGAAGTGTTGAGTATATATGAGATTTCGTCAACGTCAGCAGTGAACGCAAACTGAATGGAAAAATCATAGAGAAGGTAATCAAACTGTCGAGGGATTGCCGTATATATGTCCATTTTTGAAACGTTTAATTATAAAATAAACACGATGCAATTTTTTCCGTATAACTGAAGTTCTCGTTCCCCTTATGCATGGGATAAGACTGAAGTTCTCAATTTTCGCGCCTCGCTTGCTGAATTTGACTATTCATTTTCCCAGGTTTCCTACTAATAAGCTATTCATACTAAATCTTGCAACGCTGAAAAAAAAATGTCTTAAATCTTAATCGACTCCTCTAATATCTCGACGACATGCAGCGGAATTTATAGTTGTCAGTAATTATAAGTTTGGGATGTAGTTGGAAGAGAAATTATAATTGCTCAGAGCGTTTTCTCTCATTCAAGGTATACAATTAAGGAGAAGCAAATAAAGTAATCAAGAGTTTTTTGAATGTTTTACTAAGAGAAGTTATGCGCTTGTTGAAATTTTATGAACAGTAAATCAGCTTACAGAATCTATAAAGTCCGATTTTGAACAGTTGTCTTTGATTGCATAGTTGTAGAATGGAAATTTGTTATGAAGGGAAAATTTTAACTACCTTCTGTTTCGAAGATAACAACATGTAACCGAGAATGTAAGGCTTACAATATGAGACAGATTATAACCAGAGTTTTGTCATGTCATTTTTTTTTCAACATTGAGGCGTTTTTGAGCCGAAAGCATGCACCGGAAAAAATTCGCTTATAATCGTCTTCACGAACACGTTCTCGAGAAGATATCGTTTTGAAAGTTTCGCTATAATTATGCAAACAAAAACGGTTCGATTTTTTTCATTAAAATTGAAAAAAGTGACGAAATTCGTTGAAGTGTTTCATGATTCATTGTTGAAAAGCGATTTGCATACAAATATGAGGATACTTGAGATGTGGAACTTTCCAGCAACCAATCAATATAAAGTATACAGAAAGTTTCGAATTGCCGCCCGATATTACTCTCTGGTAATAATTATTTATTATTACAGTTATACACAGTATTCAAGATTGCTGATAACGAATGGATATTGGCTTGCCGTAGGAAGGATAGCCATTGTATGCATAGGAATCAAGAGATGAATATGTTGCATAGAGGCGTCCTGCTGTTGTAATCGTTGTAATCGGTCGCTGCTGCTTTTCGTCGGTTCGAGTATATCGCTGAAAAATGGTTTCCTTGATCTCAGAATACTAAACTAGATAAGTGCGAAGACCTCTGTCTAAGGAATGATTTCAATAGTAGCCTAATTGCGCAGGGTAACCTCATTAACTGTGCTCTAACATGCAATAATGGACGACTGTGCGCATGCAATATGCGAAACAAATATGAAAGCAAATTGCATCCGCTAATTAACCATGAACTTTGATGAGCCGTCGATTCAATGAACGTATCTGTAAACGAGCGTTAATCCATCATTATTTAAAACCTTTCTTTTCAGGGATATTTAATTATTCTCAGCAGTTTGCTGAAGTGTTAACACTTCGATAAGCTTGATATTGACCTATTTGTTTCTTGACAATATCCAGTAATTTCGGACACGCTATCACTGGTTGCATCGCGTTTTCTTGCAACGAGCGTTCTCAGGATCCCATATTTAAGTAGTCTAACTGGTTCTCCATCATACTGAAAAGGGAGATCCCGAAACGGCAATTTTGTCGAACTTGCTGGTTGCGAATTTACGCTGAATAAACAGTTTTGAAAAGTGTGTCTTATTTGCGAGGCTGAAAGGCGCCCATACCCGATCGGTATTTTACTGCGACTTCAAAAGATACTCTCTCGCCCACTGATATTGTCTCCAAATCATAAAAGGTCAGAAAGGGCAAAGACTGCACAGAGTGATCTCAGCAAATCAAGCCTAAACGATCGATCGTTCTACGTACCAAATGGTTGGATACCCGAGACTGTGCGTGTTTTGCTGCAGAGCGATCGTATTTGGGATCCACGCCTTGCAGATATTTAGCGACCAGTATGAGAGCGACAATGAGGACGACAATGAAAATAGCAGCAAGTCCAGCGGATGCCCACATTCCTTGCAACGGTTTGCCCACCCTGTCACATACTGTGAAACCCACTGTTTGCCACACTTCGTACAGCGGGTAACAGTCGAATGTATTCATCAAAAGCCGCTCCTGAATACAAGTCACGATCATTTAATTAGAAGGGCACCTAATTATTGGGAAACATGTGAATCTTTCAATGAGAATTACCACTTGCAAACTGCCGACTTCGTATAACTTCAGCTATGAAAACTACGTCGGATCATTTTGACTTACGTTGGTAAACTCCAGCGTTAAGTGGTCTTAAACCTGGGAGCCTTGAATTTGAGCCTCAGGACGCCTTGAGTTCTTGGCTTCTTGCTGCCGAGGCGTTCCAAGAATTTTCAGGTGGTCTCCGAAGTTTGAAGCACGCTCAAGCCGAATTCTAGCCTCGTTTCTATCTGTCCAAGCCTAGCGCCTACTCCGTTTCTATCTGTCTGTATGATTACTCAATAATGCGTCTTGATTTATATTCAACGAGAGTTTTCATATTGAACATCTCTGTCTTATAGAAGTGGTCACTGATCTTGTATGCTTAAGGCGTATTGATTTTCAACTGATAAATGCAAGAAAGATAAATTCGGCAATTTATTTGTGAATAACCCCGCAGAATATCGAAAATATCATATGGTGCTTTTTGAAGGGCATTACTGCAAAGTAACATGTTGGTGATGTAGATTTCTGGACATAGACTCCTGGACTCATTTTGACGACAAAATAGCAATTTTCAAAGAAAAGCTAGAGGACGTGGGTCGACTATGAGTAAAAAATGCAAGAAGAAAGAGCATCATCGTTCCATTAAGGTCATGAGCGGTGAGGAGGATTATTACCGGAGGAATTCGATTCCACCCTTGCAAATATTTAAAGCTAGTCTCATATACGACCTTACTATGTGCTATTGGCTAAACCAAGTTATCGCTTCTAACGAAGAGATAGTAATAGAATTACTAGCGTGTACACATATACAAAGCACACCTTTGCTGCGTAGACTTTCTCTGTGACATTTTCGATGGTCTCATCGAAAATATGTGTTATCATTTCAATGCCTTCATCGGTGAAATTGCCGGATTTTAAAGCGAGTGTAATCACGTGTTTAACATCGTTTAATGTTGTGCTGAAAATACAGCTCGTGAATATGCACTCATTTGAGGACTACCTGTCGCAGGACGATAGATCACCTGTGCTTTCAAGATCGCTATGGTGTTTTTTTTAAGGAAAATATGCCACAAATGAAATTGCTATGAGCGATTCAACTCGTTCTCCGCTAATGCAGCAAAAATTTAAAAAATATGCGAACAGTTAATATTTAGACGCAGTATTAGAGAGTTTAGTATAAGTGTGCTTGCTTAGCACGAACTAACAATGCGATTGTACAGTTGAAATTTGCTAACCACATGAACAGTTTTCACTTTAGAAAAGCCTATAAAAAACATTAAGCCATAACCTTGGTCATTCCCTCGCTCCTCCCTTCCATCGCCTCTAGCGACCATTCATCACAGCGATAATTTCGTATAACTCTTCCCCTCTCCATATCCCCCCTGCAGCCAGACTGCCACTTTAGCAAGATGTTTTTAAGAAAAGCCCGTAAAGAATGAATAGAATTGTATGCATTTCAGCTGAATAAATCTTCCACCTCTATGCACCATTTTTTTCCTCCTTTATGCTTCCCGAATTTATTGAATATCGTCGAATTGTTGAACTTATTGCATTGAGCATATTTCTGGAAATATAGTGTTTTCATTGAGTTTGAGGGATCTATTTCCTCATTAAATGCGTCCTCTTCATCGGTTATTAAATAAACAGGAACTAGCATACAATCATAAGAGATCGGCGACAACGGAATCGGGAAAGAAACAATGCACTTTTATAAGAAATTTGATGTTTTATGTAGCAGCTGAATATATCCCTAATTCCATATAGGAAGGGAATAAATCGTTTGCATTAAAAAAAAGGACGGCTAAGATATACTTCATAGCGTCAATGAGGTCGTCGACAAGTGATTTCATTTCCCGCAACGCTCCTTCTCCATCCTCTACTTGGGCAATTTTAATCGAATCATTGCCAGCTGCAGCCGTTGTTGCGTTTAATGTGACTTCAAAGTTACCCATTGCCGCCTGTAGCCCACTCGTCGCATTCTGAAATTCAGCTTAGATTTATGCTATGTTATGGGAGTAATAATATTCCAACCTCAAAACTCATCGGCTAAAGTTTTCATTCCTTTGTTTCTGTTTCCTTGAAGAAAATACATATTCCGCTGTTGATCACGGTACCTTATCGGCAAGAAATTGCAAAACTCTTTGTAATGTTTGTCATGAAAATGGCGGAAGGGGTACCTAATAGGAATGAGCCATTGAAATTAGATCACTTGTAAATGAAGCTAGCGAATTTTCTAATGACCGAAAAATGGTGAGCGCGAGCGGCTCATGAAGATAAGAAAAAACTATCAAAGCCAATTATCACATATTAAAGTGAACAAATTGATGTGCTGATCATCATTTGCAAATTGAGAAATATCGTCCAACGAAGTGCTGGCAACTGTTTGACCGTATGCTGTGGCCGGAGTGCACTTCACAGTGAGCCACTATGCAGAATTCTGTTCGCGCCTTGTATAACCTTCATCATAGTATTTCCCGCAATCTTTTAATACTATGGTGCTCCGTTTAAGCGGAACGACTCAAATCGTGGACATTTTAGTGATTTTAGCGAAAGCACTCTTGCACAGCGAAGGCAGGGAAGGGGGAGGGGTTGCTGTCGTAGAAGTGTTTCACATGGTCTTACATCAAGCAAATTAGAGTAGCTGTCATCAATAGTATAGTTGAAACTTTGTTTTCTGAAGGCATCAATAGCTTCTTTCTTATACTCCTCGAGGTTGGCTTGTTGTAGAATTGCCGACACGTTCATAATGGCGTCGCCGCTCAGCGCTGTGAAAATACTTGAGTGCTCGTTACACTGCATCAACACCTCACTGAAATGGAGCAGTTTACATGCACTTATATCAGCTTTGCTAAGAAAGAGAATCTTGTTGGGTGGCCACCGACTGAGAAAACATTCGCTAGCCACCTGAAGAAGGCAATTCCAGAATTTATAGCGATTAATCATTTGACATCGCATTCGATCTTACAATAGAAAGCTGCATAGGCGGAATGGTTTGACAATCCTAGGTGAAAGTGAACATCCCATAGGTTTGTAATTAATAAATATTAACAAAATAGCCTTAAATGATTACGAATGAGACAGCTGCCCTAAAAGCCATTGAAATATTAAATAAAGGTCTAGATCGAAATCGTTTAGTTTTGAATTTCATTATTTATCGACAATTTTCTCTTTAAGAAATTTTTTTTTTTTGTATTATGAGCAGTACTCTATTAAAATATGTTACATCTTTATAGATGTTTACCCGTGGAAACAATCAAATATCCAGTGCTTCCTTTCCTGTATATACAAAAAAAAAATCAGTCATAATGGGGAAAAAAAAGAACAGAATGAATCTTGAACACCGGACGGTAGTTAAGTCGTTGTAAATTCGCCGGATCGCATAACAATGAAATACTTTTTTTTTTTCACACGTCCCCGAAAACAGAAGCAATAGGCTATTCATTTGGTTTTGTATACATGGCACCAAAGGTGCCATATATATAAATAGAATACACGCACTCACTCAAATGCGATGATCGTTGCAGAATCAGAGTCATAAATTGGGGGCACCTCAAATTTGAACGTTGGTATACGATTGAGCAAACGCATCTGTGGATCGTCGAATAGTGGTTTACATACCATTTCCACGCCGTAACCACCAACAAATGATAAACTAAAAGTATTGTTTATATGAATGCGTTTCTATTCTAAATTCTGGAGCAAATATGCCATTTTCGATTGCAAAATATAGTTTATGATTGAATTTGATGCTGAGAATTGCTGATTTTTGCTGAATCAAGATTCGATCGTGGACCGTAGTTCATTGCGACAGTTTTTTTTTTTAACTGCGGTATTTCTTACTTTGACGCCTTAAGCACAAATAAGTATGTGGAATTACTACGCCGAAGAAACTTAGGGAGAAAGTGGTAAGCATGGATATGTGATACCTAGTGAGCTATGCGATTGAATAAGGAGATTATTTCTAATTAGTGTGCCCAAAAACTTGAAATATCTCGAACTCCAGGGCTTCTGAATATCTGGGGGGGGGGGGAGGGGAGGATACCTGAACTTCAGTCACGGTCGTTGCAATCTCGCGGAGTGCCGTTGCTGGCGAGTAACAATTCGCCTCGATTTATGAGTCTAGCGAAGTTGCTTTGTTGGACACGCATTATTGTTTTTCTACTTCACCTTACTATCAAACTAGAGTTTCAACAAAACTTTCGCATCGAGCAGTGAATGGCGCAACAAATACAGCAATCGAGATTATTTCGAGGTCATGTCTACAAAAGCGCGCTATTTTCATTCATATCATTGTGTACTTCTAAAAGCGACATATATTGCAAACTTTCTAGGCCCATTTTGTTTTCAGTTGCAAATTCACAGCCTTTAGGCAAAAATCTATGGAGGTGGAAATGAAACTTTTATCTGTTCTTTCATCAGTTAGGCTAACAAAGAAATAAACTCTTGGTGTTGATGACCCAGAGAATTGCATTAGCATTACCATAAAAGGTAACAGATAGGTACACATGTATTGTCTTTATTGAAAAAAAAGATGTCGAAAATAGCAGATAGTTTTGAGCAAAATTCCAATCTTTGAAGGCATTACCCGCTAATGCAATTATAAACCTTAAAACAATACAAAGAACACACATGCCATTCGCAGTTGGTGTCTATGGAGGTAGAGCAAATACCTATCTGTACCTATCTGTACCTATAGTACCTAGATTTTTCCGCTCAAGAAATTTAAACGATTCCATTACCACTGTATTGGCATCTGAGACATGTACTTCACCGATCCGTGAAATTGAGGACCTCCGAATGGCTCTTAGAGACCTCTGGACGAGGAGTTTGCCTAGTATTTAACTGTATTGTTCATACCCTTTTCAAATATCTCACTTGGCATGAATGTGTTCTATTCGATAAAAAGTTCTAATATTTTAACTGAATTCGGACAATGAGATGAACAAAAATTACGATCTACAGTCATTTGAAATGAAAGATGAGAATTAAAAATTATTACATTGCAACCAAAATGACGATCCATCCGAAAACAAAACCACAGAAAACACCGATCATTGCAAAAACACCTCCACTGTGCCAAATCCTCGATCGTTTTGAACGGTTTGAGTCACTGAAAGCTCACGAAGAAATTTGTAATAATCACATAACTCGGTGGTCTAAGTGCTCAACTGGATTCACTGCTTCATTTCAACAATGGAAAATTGTCCTGACTTATAAAATGACAACGAAACTTAGTCAGGTAGCAATAAACTTCACAGAAATATTACGCAAAACAGTGCGGCTTTCTTAACTAAGTTAATGATATTAGTAGCTATAGCTGAAGTCGATCGTAACCAATTTTAAACAGGTCTACAACCAGTAAAGTTGGTAGGAGAGGATAGGAAGAGAGGCTTTGCCGCTCTTCTTGGTCTTTCCACATAATGACATCTCAACTTTCCTCCTATGCTTTGCTGGTCACACGTGCGCACAATCAGCTAACTTGAAATGCCAAGCTGCATATGTATTTCCTATTTTTAAGTACTGATAATATTTCCAGTAAAAACGTTACTTCCACTTTGCATTCACTGAGAGAGCGCATGGACACTCTTCGACAAAAACCGCCATTAAAAACACTAAAGAACACAACTTTGAATGACGAGGACTAATAGAAGACAAAGAAGGAAAATCAATTTTCTAAGAGATAAAAGTTACCTTAATGGAAGTCTACAAAGTCCGAAAATAAGCGCAACGAGCGATGAAACGGCTACAAGAACGCATGGCACGAGAACGAGTGCTCTAAGGCCGTGAAAAGCTCCAGTTTTGATGGGTGACTGAAAAAACCTGAATTTGTATTCATGGGATTCAAAATGACTTCTCTTAAGCGTAGCAACACTTCTAGCTCATATGTTGTGCTAGGAGCCTTCGCATGCCTAATCGAATTCCATTTCAACGTGGGTTGAGAGGCGAGAGGGGTGGGGAGGAGGTGGGAAGGGTGGCGAGCATGTGGGAGAAAAATGAAGCAGATCTTTCATCTCGTAGAGGCACTCCTTAGAAAACCTGTCGAGGCGTGATCTGAATTCAGAATCATTCCATGGACCTCATTATCACGTATCAATATTTAATACCGATAGCGATTAATAAACATTGCGATGCACTGGAAGCTTGCAGATTAAATAGTGCTAGGCGTTTTCAAAGTTCAAAATTGCGCTAACGCCCCTTCTTCCTTTCCTTCTGAGCCAAATTTTGTTCCAAGGCCCGATTTCGCATGTGATCCGAATCAGCCATCCCCACTTTATCTAGCATATTCCTTCGTGGATGTTCCAAGCTTCCCGAAATGTTCAGTAGTGGACTAAAAGCACGCTTAAAAGGTGCAGTTTTGCCTTTAAGGCATTATCTGATTCGATATGTTCCTCCGGGGACAAGTTGAACATTATCGAAGAACATTTTTTGAAGTTGCATATTCATGAATTATGATTTCGAATCGTGACTCAGTTCTGTTTCACTTGTTCAAATGGATAAGAAATTGAATTTATACGATCGATTTTTGCAGTACTTTCCTCCGGTAGAAAGAATGAATATGCAAATTTTATAACGCTCACCTCATCGATGTCTTCCTGAATTTTTTGGATATTTTCCGTGAGATTGCTAATTTGAGTATTTATTTCATCGACTGTTGTATCAATTTTCTCTGAGATTCCTTGAACATCACTTTCTGCCTTATCAAGAGATTTTTGTGCTTCCTCTATAGAATTTGCTACCTGAAAGCAACATCTTCTTTACAACTTTCAAGAGGGTTAAAAACAATTTGTGTTGTAACGTCAAATGAGAGTTTTATCAATAATATTTTAGATATCTCGAGGCTTTTCGAACTAAATTTACATTGAGATTAACACTTCTTTCATGCAGTAATTGTTGTCTATCTCTTTTTTTTTGTTCAACAGTTTTTAGGTACCATCATTTTTTATGGCGCTTCATCCGGTATCATATCGTTCGATCACATAATGCTGCTTAACAGCAGCAGCATGATGAATCATACTTCTTCCACTGTCTATGTATTAGTCAATTTTGCGACAAAGGAGGCATTAATCGTTCAATCAACGTAGCAACGTAGACAATTTGACGATGAAAGCAACGATATGCAGTGGAAATGCACATCGATAAGGAAAAAAATACCTGTGCCTTAGAGCCATTAATTATCTTGTCCACATCATCGAACGTTGTGCTCAATTGCTTGTATATGTCCGAGAAATGCTGCAAGCTTTCTATTAACTACGAAAAATCATTAAATTTCCTCATTCTCTCTAAAGTTTTTCAGTTCTTCTTTGAATCCTTAAGTTCTGTTTTTACCTGTCTCTCTCTTTCTCTTTTTTTTTTCTCTCTCTCTCCCTCTCACAGTTTCTATTTCTGTGACTTCTGTTGTTGTTTGAAAATTACCAGCGTGCACATGAAATAATAGCACATAAAAGACTTCTTTGAAATTTTTTGAAAATTTATTTTCTTTTCAAAAACCCTCCGCAATTCGCCATCCAACCAGGCCCAGGCTCATTTAAAAGACCCTGGAAGATTTGATACGTCTCCTAAGACATTGATGAGTAAAGATTGGTTAAGTGGCAAGGAAAGGTTTTGTAAGTGGGGGAGCATTTGCCAAATCGTTCTTCTCAATGCGCAGATAGAATTTTCAGTGCACATTTCTTTATTGCATGAGAGCTTACATTCAACAAATATGAATTTTGAAGTATGCAATACATGCTATCGATTGCTTGGAGCAATGTTATATTTGATAACGATTATCAGTGGGATAAATAGAACGTAATTTTTCTCTATAATTTTTTTGCCCTGCGAACGGAAGACCTTATCAACGAATGAATTGATATAGGAGTACTTAATCATTGCAGAAATAACGAGGGCAATAATAGTACCGGATAGGATATTTGGCTGATAATATAATTGCAGTACTAAACAAATTTCAGGAAACATCTTCGCTTAGCATAATATCAGTTTATACCGATCGTTTTGTGGGATTTTCTGGAAACTATATGCAGACATTCAAAAATTTTCCATCGTTCCTAAAAAAGATTAGAAACTTCACTTAAACAAAAGCGGATAAACTGAAGAATCTTCATAAGTCACATACCATATTGACTTCGGAGAGTGATGTATGAATGAATCCGACTTCATGAAGTATTCTTTGAAGTTCATTTTCATCACTCCACGATTTGCTCATTAAATCATTTAGCTTCGTTGTGGCATTAGAAACGCTGATATTGGCGTATAAAAACTTTCTTGATATCTCTTCATTTTTACTCAGTATCTGCAAATAATGAATTCACTGTTCTAATAGCTAGCAGCAATCATCCGCATGATATTTCAATACAAAAGCAAAGAAAAATACAGGAGAAATAATTCTCAATCTGCAAAGCTAAATTGAAATGAACGTTTCGGATGCCTTAAATCAATCGAATCGCATAAGTCAACCACGTTAAAATGAAAGTGAAATAATTTCGTTCGTATGAATTTTTCGACGATTACAGAGAGAATTTCCACTTTTGCCTCATACCTTTATTGTGCGTCTCAGCAGCAATAGAGAAATTTAGCCGATAATATTTATGCGTTGTGTTGGTATTAGCACTTACGATTGTTCTTCCTTGCATCTGCTTCCTCCTCTTTCCTTTCTTTTCGCCATTATCGGTTCCATAGCTGCGCTTACAGGTAAAAAGATCACTCAATATGTAAAGTTACCTGCGGATATCATAAATACAACGACGAAATGAGTAACGACTTACGGATTTAATTTCATTATAGCCGTATTTGTTTTCGAATTCGCTGAAAGTCTCTTCGGGGATATCGGATATTATTGCGCTCATATCATCGAAAAACACTCCAAAAACGTCGTTCAACTCACATGTTATATTACCACTGGCGGTTGTCAGAACATTTCCCAAATCTATAAAGCATTTCATTTAACTCAGTTAATGCTCAAAACAGTAATACTGTAACAGTTTGATACAACTGTATTTTCATGGTTCCATTGGAGTACGGAGGTGTAAAGCACTGATAAACAAATACCCTACATTTTGACCATCAGTCTTCGTACTTGCGTTGATTTCAGTTCAATCAAAATTAAGTTTGATCGGATGAATTTCAAAGGGTACAGCGAATTACTCTGTATCGCTGTCGACTGGTTGCCTACTTTCAGATGTACCACACCGCACAAGCTGAAGACTACGAAAGCATTCTTGAGTACTTTATACGTCCGCAGTTGTGTCACTAGAATTGGCACCAAGACCATAGTTTTTAGACAAGTGCAAAGCTAGCAAGAAGGAAGTGGCGTTTGTTGCTCACCTGTACCTATGCTGGTGGTAATATTGCCTAATTCATCCACATTTTCGGCGGTATCATCGACAGCAACCACATAGACTCCCATTAACGCAGCAACAAATGCAGTTCCAATTAACAGTATTAATAAACCGGTGCAAAGAACGCATTTCGACGGCCGCTGCAACAGAATAGCACTGATGCTTGAACTTTCATTCGTGGAAATATGCTTCCTTCTTACAATTGCCATTGTTTGCCAGTTCTGGTTCCAATGAACACCAATTCCCCTTATACCTCTCTCCCACCTCCTCCCACCCAGTTTCTTCTTAATAGCTGCAAATTTTGTTGCACTGTCACCGAGGAAAAACAGACAGAGAATGGTTTTTTATAAGAAAGAAAAGAAAGTGATCAATCGTTGTCACATTGAAAGAACTTACATGTTTCCGTTTGCGCACCACATTTGCCGCATAATCGACAGCTGCAGAAGAAAATCCCCGAAATTGGAATACCGATGAGGATAACCACACCAATAGCAATGAATACAATTGCACCCGTCTAAACACAAAACTTTATTTTTGTTTTTACCTCTAATCTGCTTTTTACTTTCGCGTTCTGTGCAAGTGTTTCAACTGTGATAATATTGAAGCACATCGTTTCATAATTAAAAATGCACGTTTGTATCTTATACAAAAACAATCACCTCAGCGGCCGGAAGTGAAGCATTTTGTTGCACTAACGCAAGTCTCTCCTTCATTGAAACGCAATAGAGTGAATGACTTAAGTAATTGCAACTAGAGATTTCTTATGAGTTGCAAGTGATGCATGAAAAAGCTGCTTTATGCGCTCCTCATCTAAACCGCTCCAAAAATCGACGGCTGTATTAATCGTCATACGAACTACAATATACAGTGAAACGTTACCTGCCATTTAATGAGCGATATAATTTCGTCCGTTTGAAGTGTCGAATCAGTTACCCCAATGTACACATCGCTCAATACCTTGAAATAAAATAACAGTCAATATCAAACGCGTAGTTGGGAAATTTTCTACGAGGAGCAAATGACATCAGGTGGAATGCAAATTCTTTTTGAAAACAATATTTTAAAAGGTTATAAAATTAACTGGAAGGTATGCAAAGAAATGCTCGATGAAATCCATAGTGAATATTAATATTTGCGGTAATAATGATTATCTCCTGAGCGACACACATTCCTATGTGATCAGTGTTGAAGACCCCTCAGTCATCTGAGAAATTGCACAGTGGACGCTTTGATATACGTGACGTTCAACCGCTGAATTTCAGTTCTAACCCTCCTCCTTGTTGGCTTTCCTTTTTTTCTTGTCATCAGGCCTTCACTCTTCCTTCCTTAACGTTCGATCCCAACCGTTGAATTGTTGGCTTGTATCGCCGAATCTATATGCGCTCCTTTTCTTGTTTTCTAAGTTCTTCGCTAGTTCAGATTCATCCAAACCACGATGTTTTGCAATAAGAAGAAAAGTGGTGGACGCTTTGGGAAGCAGTTTCTATAGGAATCAGCAGTTTTCCTTGCCAAAAGCTCAACACTAATATTATCTTGCCTGCAAGTAAGCCTCGCTTTCTTTCGCTTGTATATTCGCGCTGATGCTCTTGGCCATATTGTAGAACATATCCACCCAACCGAAATTTTTATCTACGTCAGTCAAATTACCGAGCGAACCACCGCACCGAATCACATTTTGTGCTGAAATGACTGCATATTCTATAGGAAAACCAAGAAGGATGAGTTTTTTTGGTAGTTAAAGATCGAACATATCAGAGTTATACAAAGATGCCTATTTTCCAGGTGCCCGTGAAGACCTACTTATCTGAGGTGGAGCCTAGGTGGTAAATATCACGTTGCTGCCAAAACAGCATCTGCTTTGGAACACTTCACTCTTCTGATCATCTAGTGAGATATGTTCTCTTTCTGATCAGCACTCATACAGTATATTATATCACATCTACCGTACAGTGAACTTCACTATTTTGCGAACAACAGCGTTGGATCACTAAGCTCCAAAACCGGTAAAGAACGTCAGTGCAAATTGCAAGTGCTTTATCGATACAGAAATGTGCTCACGATGCTTCAGAGAAGGATCTTCTTATACGGTGTTACTTTCATACTGTTAGATTACCTTGAGAAGCGATGGGCACGATGAAGGCAAGAAGGACGACTAATAAAACCATCTGGAGAGGAAAGGAGGGATGGTTCAGCGGTTCGAAAAATGCGACTTCCTTACAGTAGGTCTTTCTAGAGTGGTCGATTTCTGCAACCATTACATGCATCATATGTGAACATGTTTCAATAACGTAGCTATGCATTCAAATTAAATTTGCATTGAATCACGTATCGAATGATAGAAGTCATTGATTGCAAGACAAAAGGCAACAACAAAACTCATTCATCAGTTAAGCTCTTTTCATAGAGGTAATATTTTTTTTTAAAGTCTCACTAACGACGAATATTATGCCGTATTGTTGAAAGTCGGTTACTTGCCTCAAAAACATCCTTAGACACTTGAAAGCAGAAAGAATTTCTAAGCAAATGCCCATTAAAAAATCCTTTATGTATAACATTACAATTTCGACACATCAACTCCATTTAGAATAACGCATTTAGCTAAAATGAGCTATAAAACTCGAACAGCTCTATAAGCGTAGGTAAAAATCGAATATCTTAGACTCTCGAAAAACCGCAAGACAGCGGGAGGTCCTAAAGACCTTTTGATGGCCAATGATCCATTATAAAACTTTACTGAATGAAATCTATTGTTATATACTCGACGATCATTAATATACAATCCTAAAGATTTAGCACTATTCTTCTCCACAAATTCGATAGCGCCAACTAAAGGAATAGTTATATCAGAGCGGATAGCTTCAGGAAGTTTTTTGCAAATACAACTTGGATCTTCGAGAAATCTTATTGAATGATAAATAAGGCATAATCGTCAACAATAGAATTTTTCGTTAATAGAATGGAATAGAAAACACGATTATAAGAGTGAAATGATCGTCGAAACATTTTTTAAACATTATAAGCGACATTGTGAGAGTTATTCTCTCTCGTTGACATAATTTACTGATTAAGTTTCACTTTATGACTCATTGTTGAACTATTTAAGGGATTTTTTGTGCAATGCACACTGAAATTTTATGATAACAATGTATGAATTATGTGCATTATGGAGAAAATAAGTTGTTCTTTTTTTTAAAGCATAGCATGAACAAGCACACAAGGAATAATGCAGCCGATAAACACATCTTCACAATTCAGCGATTAACGATCATAGCAATTTTTTTTTCCTTCATTTATATTATATCTTTATTTGTTGATTTATATATTAATATGCTTTATATTTATGCCTTTATCAATATAACTTTACATTGCTATATACAATATCAATTACTCCTTAATCGAGAGCAATTATTGCGAATTGTTTATCATTAAGTCACAAATTTCGAATTTATTTTTCATTAACTTCCGAAATATTCCCTTAAATGTTGCTCTATTAAGAGAAAATTAAAAAAATCTCGCGGATTTGTTCTTTCAAATTTCTTTAAAATGAAATTCAGCGTAATATTGGAAAAATTCTTTATGCGCATTATTAATTCAATGAATACCTACTAATCTAATTTTCTAATTGCATTTCGCTCTTCGATGTTCGACTCTAGGCTGTGTTCATTGCCAAATCTCCAGCGATAACGATTCTATTTGTTGCGCAGACTATGACACATCACCATGCAAACCTCAGCTCATTCCGCTCCATTCATTCCACCGGCTGCCGACCACACTGTGACTATTGCTTGTGAAGCGCCGATGAAGTGAGAATAATTTATCAGTCTGTTGTTGCATATAATATCTGGCACAGCTATTCAAATATATTTATTGCATGAATCACCTAAATACCGTAGGCTGATTACTGTTAGATGCATTCATGAAATTTCTCAGTAACAACTCTTCAAAACTGTACTCGTCAATTATTCACATCTGCATATTGTTTGTTCGCTTCATTCAATATATAAATATCTCGCAAATATTCACGTAAACATAACAAATATAACGGGTTCATATGCAAATTGAAATATCGCACACGTGAATCTTTTTCAGATTTAGGCAGTGAATCGATGCTAGGCCGATGAAGAACTCCATCTAAACGAAATACCATCAATGAAGCAATCACATCGATTCTTCTTTCACCATCGTTAAACAGTCGAACGATGCATCAGTGAACGACCACGTAGTCTGTTGAAGAAACAAAGATCAGGTACACTTCAGTTGTGTTCCTACACAAACATCTGTGACTCACCTAATTCAAGGCTGTGTGATTATATGAATATACGGATGATTTGTATGTTCTCATATATTATTTACACAATCTTGAATTGTATGCATTACCAAATTTCATGAAAAAAGGAAGTTATTGAAGCAGTTGATGAAATAAATTGACGAAAAAATTCATCTAAGACATCTCCTTTCGGAATTTTTCGCCGTTGATGTAAGACGAATATCGCTGCACGTCTGTATTCAATGGAATTTGATTTCATTGTCCACTATCTTTATGAATGCTATTCCTTAACTCGTTTATGTTGTATTCACCATATATAGTAAGTAATTTATACCAGTTTTTCCAATTGGGTTATCAATCGAAAAGCAGCGAGAAGATTGCAAAATGATGGGTCATTTTACGTGCTTATCGTTCATACAGCATCTGCATTTTTAAAAGTACAGTAGCTACACGAATGCTTATTACACCTTATTTGAAACGAACACACAAGGAATTCGTTGAGTACGACAATTTCAGCAAACTTCTTTCAATTTTCCGTTTACTCAATAGTTTGGAATATTTCTTGTGGGGATTGTGCATTCATGCAAAGGTTCGCAACAAACCGCTGTGAAATCCTATCAAAAGTTTTCGGTGATTACGCTTCTAATAAGTGAGATTTTTTAAAAAATGCTATCCTGTAATAAAATTGATCAGACGACGTTGTTGACATTTTTTTGATGAGCAAGTCGATAAGCGTTATCGTGTGATATGAGTATACCTGATTTAATGATCGCATTAAAAAAAAATTAAACATGCAAGTGTCACGTTGTGTAACTGCGAAAGAGAAACCTGGCACAACGTAACATGATGCACGCTCATCAAAACGTCATAAGCAGTCACTTCGAAAGGCCACATTTAGGGACCAAAATTGGCCAACTGTTCAAAATGTGTCAGCGACCGGTCTCCATCCGGCCTTATTCTAGCTTCAGTTCCGGTTCATAAGAACATGCTTCGAATTGCAAGTAGTGTTCGCACAATTGAGGTGCATCTGCGTGTTGAAACACGATACAATAACGCCTTAACGGGTTTCGATGAGTGTGCTGATCAAGCCATAAAATGCTGTGCTGAGATACCGCTCACATACATTTGAGCGCGGGTATTTGGTTATAGATATATCGGTGTGTTTGTGAGGGTGAGAAGCGGGGAGGTCGAGAGAGAAACTTAATCACATAAAGCTGCTTCGGTTTTTTCTCTCTTCTCAACAAAGCAATTCAACAGCTACATAACGACCTTGGAACCGTTTGCATGAAATAGCTAAACACACATAATATCAGAGACTGCACACGAACTATATGAGATCACATTCAATTTGTTTGACCGCAGTAATGGATGTTGGGGACAGCTGAGCAACAAAAAAAAAGCATGCCGTAGGCGCTGAATTATAACTTTCTGAAGAAACGTTTAGTGTCTACCTTATGCAACAGGGAATTTATCTCTTCCTGCTTTACAAACAAACGCATTCTGCAAAAAGAGGGTTATTTGATCCATACAACTGCACTTTTTAACACGAAATCCATTGCAAACATTTGGATGAAATTTACGAGCAGGATGCAACACACCAATTTACTCTTGAAATTCCAGAAACGGCTTAAATGTTTCATGACCGTTCACAGCTGTGCCAACACTTGCTCATATGTGAAGCTCGCTGCTCGAACATTAATCGCGACGATGATTTCTTGCAAGCTTCTGCTCACAAGGGACTACAGCACATCTAACAACTCACTTTGATGAATTTTCCAAAAATGTGAAAACGGGTTGCTTCGTGCCTGCCGCAGGAACAGGACTCCTCAATCGCAGCAAAATTTCACAAATCGGCATTTCAGAGCATAAATGCGCCCTGTTATAAGAGTGTATCCGAGATCTGGTCTGTTCGTAATTGAGGACGTTCGATATTTGGGGCCTTTCGATGTTTTTGCCTCAAGGGATTTTTGCTGTCCAAGATCTGCGTGCGATCGGTGTTGGAGTTCACCGGAGCATTGGGACTCCTAAAGACTTGAATTTGCTCGCGACATTCTTTCACAGACTGCGTCTGTCAGGGTCTCGGGCCACTTTTAGATCTAAAGGATTTGAGCTGGATCTGTTTAAACTTTGTAATGCCTTTCTGCATTGGAGCGTGCGGAAAAATCGGAGACTTTCGAGCCGCACATGGAAAGAGATAAACTTTGAAAACTCTGAAGAACCTGTAAGGAAAGAGCAATGAAAACGAACATCATTTCAACTTAAGAACGTGGTCTCAGCTTCACGAGTCTCCTCTGTCCGCCAAAACGCTTGTGCGGCTGGGTGGGGTAGCATTGGAGCGCTGGTGCGTTAGAGCTTCCCGAGGTCAGGGTACTGAGCGTGTCGTTGGACGCCAATGGAGTGATATTTCGCTGATAACGAAGGTTTTGCGGAGGTTTGTTCGAATCGGACGGCGTTTTCGTTCTTCACTACATCAGAGATCGGACTCAAATGCAATATATACGTAAGCCCGAGGGCATCCCGAATAACCATCGATATATGGAAGGAACAGAAAGAAGGGAAGAAAGAAGAATAAGAACTGGTGAATGAATAGGACAGGTTGGAGAAGAAGAAACAGAATGGAGTTCTCATCCATTTCTGCCGTTTTTGCTTCTTTTTTTCCCTTTCGTTATACGTTTCCTACCGGGATGCTATACGCATCATGGAATTGTTAGGCAAAGCAAGCTGTATGTCTATGTTCCCATCTGTTAGATTCTGACAAGAAGCTTCCAGAAATCATGGAGGCATGGAGTTTGGTCATCATTAATGATGATTATTGATTCAATAAAGTTTTGCGACTTAAAGTTCATCTTTATGCGCTTCTAAGTCGATGAGCCATGTTGCCTTATCAGTCACTTGGCCGAGAATTGTAACTTGCTGTTGAACAATTTTGCGTCCATCATATTTTATGCAGACTGATACTGTATACCTCAGGACGATTCCAGGTATGCAAAACTTTCGACTGATCAGCCATCGTCAGTTAGTGAGTCAAAAATTGTCACGTAGAAATTCAGCTACCCTCTTCTCGTTAGTCTTCGAAGCACCTAGAATTCGAAGCATCATGCGCCAAAGAGTTGACGCATCTCTGATCGTTGAATCAAAGATATCTCTTCAAGTCAACCTTATCGGGCCTCACAGTTGATGAAGCTCAACAATTTTCAAATTATTGCGATACTCACTCATTTGTTAATATTACGTTCATAAATTCAGAAACGCACATCATATCAGTTTTTCTGATGCACATCTGTGCCAATTGCTTCTGTAGTTGTTTTTTCTTTCAATGGTTCTTCAGAACACCTTCTGAGCAAAGTGTCTTTCAGCACCTCATAATGTTGGTGGCATCGCCTCACCTATAAAGCAGAATGCGATAAAGTTGAGGAATTTTTAAAGTACGTTAAGCGGCAAATGCATACAATATTCTTCAATAAATCTTCTGCAGATGCTCATCAGCAAAGCTGTTATGATGTACGTCTTAATGGTGTCAATTATACAGCGATAAGAATTGATAAGGGCGAATTTTTATCTAAGCAAAGCTGTTTCAGCGTCGAGTATTATGAATTTGCCATCTCGTGCGTATTGTTTGCAATGACGGCATAAGCGTAACAATTCGATTAGGAAGTATTATACGGCTGAATTTTGCAGAGGTGAAATTCTTTCTGAGCCAAACGACTGAATATTAAATTTCAATTCTTTTCGCCAGAAATTTTACCTATGAGATGATAAGTTGAGACGTAACCTTTGGATCGGCAAGATATTACGGATGAATTTATTTGACCGTTTGGTCCTCTCGCATTTGCCAAATTTCATTTCTTTACGATTCTTGAGAGTTACTAGAGAAAAGTGCACAGATACAAATGCAAGTGCGAACAGATGAGAAAGTAGGTGAATCACCGTCAAAGGACGTTTCACATTTTGATGGAATTTGTCAATCCTGAAAGCGGCGAGATTAAAAATCATTTATGCAATCGGCAGATTTGGTTTGATCAGCTGAAGCGATTTTAGTTTCACGCCTACGCTCCTTGAGATAAGTTTTAAGTTTTTGTGGATAGTCGATAAACTGCACCCAATGGTCAAAACTCTAAACGTTTTAAAAGTTGAAGTTAATTTGTTAGAACGAATGGAATAGATTGGCAGGAAAAACATAGCTGAAATCCCTCTAAATCGAAAATTGGCGCTGATGAAAGCCTGAAACAACAATTAAAATTTTAAATACTCGAGCATTTCACCTGTGCGTTTATTTTGACTTTCAATCGTCGCAAGGAAAAGAAACAAAACCATATATTATAAGTAGAGAGAAGGCTTTTTTTTTCTTCAAAACGAAGTGCAGATTGATCTAAAAAGGTGTAAGCATTTTCTTTTTCTAAGCGACAGGTGCGTATGCATGACAAGGTACGCGCAATTGGCAATGATGTGATGGGGTGAAAGCGATGTTTTGGCTGGATAGTTACGAGGCACATCTGCGTCGCATCGGGTCAATTCTTCATAAGGCGCTATCTTTGACGCGATTCATAATGAGATTATAAGTTACGTAATCTTTTGAGCTGCTTGAGGTGAGTGCGATCGTGTTACGATGGAAGCTATTCGACGACACTACTGTATTCCCGGAAGTGATCCGAGCAATATTGAAAAATTTCGGCAAGTTTTCGATTAGAGCGGATTTTTGGAAAACTATTTCGAGAACTTCTAGTGTTTCGAATAAACCAACAGAATTCAAGAGGTTTTGTTGATTTGTGCAATACGATTCGGATTATTGTGAATTGTGTGCGCATCGTTTGGAGGTTCGAAAGCAAAACCGATGTTAGTAAAGCAGTCACTGCGAAGAAAATAGGCATACTTTAATGAGGTTATTCCCTATCTCAAATTACTGAAATCAGTGAAATCCTTGGCAAGAATAATGCCCTTTTCAAATCATCTTTCGTCGTTCTCTTCAACATTTGAAGTATCTAGACGGATATTAGTTAGAAATAGGAAGTTTAGCCATGCCATCAATGAACAGTCTCAAAATTCAATGTCTTTGAAGTTTTAACCAAAATAGTTCATATCTTATCAAACAGCATTAAAGTGAGATTTTGAATAATTGCAAGTGAATTCACTCTAGCAGAATGAAACAAACTTCAAGAAAATATCAGTACTGTCAACGGTATATAGAGCCAAAAAGCAAATATGCATCAAATTTATGCGTTTTTCGTTTCATTCAAAAGGCAGAAAGAGCGTAGATGTGGGATTCTTTATTGCTCCCTAAGGGGCGTAGCCGATCCGCTAGATAGAAATGAGCCGTAAAAATTGAAATTCATTCTATGACCGCAACCAATTATCAGCCGCGTTTTCCAATTTTATGAGATGATTTCAATATTAGATAGTAAGGAGATATAAATTTTCATTAATTCTCGTGATGTTACAGTGACTGCTAGCAAAATATTTATAAAATTCATCGACTATTATTTGATGTGTGTATTCTTCCTCAAATGCTTTAGACGTGATGCGACCTATCCAAGGTGAGAAGGTTAGGAACACGAGATTTCCAAATGTTCCTGCCTTTATTTAATTTCATGCAATGAAAAGAACCGTTGAAGAAACATCCTAAATTATTTTATTCCCACAGAAAACATCTATTATTAAATCTAAACAAAAGGCGGAATAAATTGAAGAAAATAAATAATCGAATTTCATTTAGTGTGATTATGCGAAAAGTTGATAACCTGATTAAAGAGTTTTGTCTAGGAAATGATGAGCTATGTTTAGCCTAGAGAAAGGTCCCTCTTTGTAGAGAATCGCTTTTAGGACTTCAATAGATGCGTTTTGTTGGATTTGTTCAAGAATGTGGAAAACCAAAATCGAATTAATTAAGTATCTATTAAAATGAGAATTTTTAATGCAAAAATGACGCCGTTATAGACAAATGAACTCATTTGCAAAGGTTTTTGTTTAAGTGGTAGGGAAATGAGAAACAACGAATGTGAGATGAGAATCGACTACTGATATTTACGTCACATCGTAAATCATCGATTGGTTCAGCGACTGCAGATGCACAATCTATCATTATCGCTCGGTGAAAGATTAAGTGAATGAAGAAAATATTACGTATACTAATTCTTCTTAAGAAACATTGCAGGAAATGCAATAGTTGAGGTTGATGAACAATTTTTTTTTTTGAAATAGCTTAATAAATTGAAACTGAAATTGTAACATTCCCGTTCGCAGTAGTTAAAATGAGCCCATACTAGCAAACTTCTCATATAAACATCGGGGGATAAACAACTTCTTGACGTTCCCCGACTTCAAGTACACGTTCTCTCACATTCGCCGACTCTGCAATAGCATCTTGCGAAAACTCGAGTTGATTGTACGCCTTCAAAGGCGTTTTATTGCATGTGCTTGAACTGATCGGAATCGGAGCATTTGCCTCATAACGTCGATTACAATGCGCCAAGGCAATCGCATGATTCATCTCCAAGTGCGCGTTTTTGTTCGTGCATGTGTATGTGTGCATGTCGGCGTCTGTGTGCGGCATTCGGCTATGCGCATTCCATCTGTTTTGATGCAGCTGTAACGCCTATGTTGACGGTGAAAAGCAGATCGGTGCTTCCTTTGCTATCCTTGCTTCGTCGATGAGGTAGAGAGGCCAATGTTTATGCTGTTTTCATAGTAGTAGTTTATTTCAAAACACCTTTCCAGGCCGATGCCTATTATCTGTGCATTGCATAGCCACTTATATTATATTAAACTATCACATTTGCACGAAAAATTTGTTAAAGTGTTTTCAAGCGCCTTAATCATAAATATAAATCTAAATGAACTGCTGCTGAAAAAATTATAAAGATAGATAGAGTAAGCTTCGGCAGAATGAAGTGAACGAATATATTTTCCTATAAAGTTTGTTCATTTGCAGGTGCTCAGTTATAGTAATGTGGAGCGGTGTTACAAGTACTATTAATTCACCTCTTTTGCAATCTTTATCTTTCATAAATTCAATGATATGACGTCGTTTCAGCGACGAAATGAAGCAACAATTTCTCTATGTTAACGCTTGACATCACATCGTAAAGAAGAAGAATGGGGGGTAGCCCGATTTGCATAAGCTTGCCGTCAATGCTCAACGAGAGTGAAACTGAATATTTATGGGGACAGCATCCATAGAAGTGACTGCTCTCTGTAATTTGTCAAACGACCAAGTGGCCAAGGAACGTTGACTGCTTTCGAAAACACCAGGAGAGGTGGTCGCAACCTTAAATTAATAAAGAAAACATTTGTTTTCAAAAATAATTCTGCGCTTTGCGAAAGCGATTGCGGCGGCCAAGACAATGCTAAATACGAGGCGAAAGGGCAATGTATAGATGACAGTCTCAATACATCGTAAACCCTCTCAAATAAAACACCTTCGAACAATCTGAGCATTCAAGGACAGTTTTGCTGAGTGAGCATAATGTGACATAAGATGGCTCACAAACTGCATTTAGATACTTTCCGCACTCTCTACGGATGTGAGCGTTTGAGAGCACGGACACCGCAATATTCAATCGATCTCAGATGAGATATAAGACTGCTTCAGTTGATACGATTTAGTCAAACGCGTTTATGAGGAAGGAAATAGGAAAATGAGCTAAAGCAAATGATAATTTGCCATCTTTTGATGCGGCCGTATTCAATGGATACTTGAATCGTTGCTATTGTCATACTGTTGTTTCTGTAAGAGAACATAGTTCAAAATGTGCATATGTAATGTCGTGAATAATAGTCACCGTTCAAGAACAACAATATTTCATGTGAGTTAATGTGAGGCAAGGAAATATGAGTAGATAAGAAAGTCGGATGTATATGAAGAATTAGATTTATGTTGTTTTTGCTGAGATGATTTCTCTGCTGTCAATACCACAACGTTTTAACGTTCTCAATCACTCGAAGAATGCATTAGCTCACGATTTCTCACGCAAAAACAATCCACTTCCGTCGGAAAGTTATTCCTTACAAATATTTTCTTTTTCGTGATCTTCCTGACATTGTATACCACAAACGCTTAGCAGGATTGCAGCAATTCCTCGTGCAGAAGAACAGACTGCATAGCCTGTTGCACAAGAGTCTTCATATGATGACTTCTCATAGCCTCGTAGAATTGGTGGTCGCAATGCGTGCAAACATATAAGTGCTCTATTTATTCGTAGTATTGTTGTGTTTTTAGTTCAATGATGAGAGCGCACTTCATTACGCACCTAACGCTACAGTGAAAATGCTAATAAAGTCACTCATGTCTCGGTGGTGTATAAAATTAGGCTAGGATTAAATGACTCTGGGCAAATAAGACTGTGGTAGATTCTACTTGCGAAATGCCCAATGTCTATTTTTTTATTTTCAACAAAATTGTGAAGGAATACTCGACACCAATTAGAATTTAGGCGCACCCCGTTCGTGGCACGCAGGAGAAACCCACAAACGATCGGCGCAACGTTTGAGCATTTTGGTAGATGGTTTTCAATTAGTCATTGGCTGCCTGGTCATCTATCCATCGTCGCTCTCCATGTGAGGTTTCCGTAGGTACAATCACTGGCGTGTCCGTCCGATCATTCGACCATGCCAACAAATGGCGTTTACGGCACTAGCCATGTGCTCAACGCCCCCTCATGCAATAAGCGCTCCTTTCCTCGCGTTTATATGGGCACTTTGAAATGTTTTCATCGTCTTCGTTAGTGGGGAGCGTCGCTCGCAACGTTGTTCGATAGGCCATTGTGATTGTGTGGACGCGTTTGCAGGCGCATTTTTATTGGCGTTATCCGATGAACGGAGCAATAAATAGCGCCCTTCCCACCGCACAGATACGGTAGCGGGCGGTCGGGCTCACTGTCGTCGCATTGCCTCCTCATTCCACACCTTATATACATTCCACTCGTATAAAAACTCCTTTCCGATCACCTCCTAGTGTATGTGCTGCTCGTTTTGCCATTGCTTTTTTCCATGTGATCGTAAGTGATCTGCACTCTATACAGTGTAGTAAATATTCAAAGGAATCGATGGTATTCACATATGGCCATTTAGCCTTTCGAGCTTCATGGAATCGTCATCGTCGCTAACGTATTTCACGATTCGTTTCCGGAGGAAAGTTGTTGTGCCTGGTGTTGGTGGTTTCTATTTTTCGTATAGATATAGGCAATTCTGGAATAGACAGATACTGTAGGCAATTCTGGCCATTCCAACATAGGCGGCTTTGTCATTTTGCTTATTTGACGCGACCTTCTTACCGATTTCCATAGCTTGCGATCGAGTTATGCTATATATTGTGTTCAGAATCACTGCAATTTTAGTCATTCTTCCTATTGTTTTTAAATGCAATATATCTCTGAAGTCGTCATTTACATCTTATATTTCTAAGCATAATATTATTTTGCAGGAAAGTCGATTTTGCACAAAGAATAGCTGAGTTTTTAAATTTTCAATGCGAATGATGATTGAGCAAAAACAATTTCCCATTTCCAGTAGCAATTTTATGCAGTCAAAGAGATAAAAATTTGCAGAAATTCAATTGAATATGGCATATGGGCAAATCGGTCGATACTGAACATAACTCATTGCTACAATTGATGCAAAAAACAGAAAATCGTTATTTTTGTGAGCTATGAAAACGCTCATAGTTTAGTTCAGCAGAGATGCCTCTGCTCCTTTCATCATTTATCGATTCATCAACGATCACCTGAATCGACGGCAGCACATCACCATTTTAGAGTAATTTCATCAACGGATATACTAAAGTGAGGAGTTGGCGAGTTTAAAATCACTTGAAAGAGGGGGTGAATTGTTTCGAATTTTTCTTCATTTTTTAATCGTTAGTGGAGTTGAAAAAAAAGAGAGCTTATTGCTTTTGGGAGGCTTCCATTTTTTATCAGCGCTTTATCCCACGTAGACAGTTTCATTTGTCATAGACGTCATGAAAGGGCAACAATTCTCTTCCCTCTTCTCACCCCGTTTAATTCATAAATCAATGACAATTTCCACCCGGAAGAACGTATCATTTCTTGGCCTACATAACAAAGCGTCGATACAGTTACTGTAGGATAAATTGCATTCTATAGCCTTGCTGCGGTTCAGTTTCCCTGAATTCGACTGTCCAGGACGTATTTCGTTGATATTTTTGTGTCGCCATTGTTGTGGCACTAATGCTTATTTTTCCTTATCAGCGACAATATCACTGAATAGTCGTCCCACGAAACATTTTCCTGATGTGCAGCAAGCTTGGTGGCATTTTAATGCACTTCGATTAAAGGCACCATGGCAGTATCTTTTTGCAGAGCTGTCGTTGTTGGCCAGTTGGAGATTAAGCTGATCCTACTTGCCGATTGTAATCTTCATCTCCCTCTCGCTTCACCTTTGCCTTCAAAAGCGATGATAAAAATTTTAGAGCCTGAAATCATAGAAAGTTTCGAAGGGAAAATTTTCGAGAATGAGCTAATATAAGAACAGAAAAGAAAGACTTTTGCTGAAAGTCGGAAGATAGAACGATGGAGTACGAGTGCGTTTCAAAATAGCTATGAGAAAATAACTGAAGAAGGTCCTTCTTATATTCTATAATGTTGTACGCCTCACGAAATTGAACTGTAAGGTTTGCTCGTAGTGATTGTGCGAGTATCTTTCCCAGCAAAGCGGTTTATGGCATATATACTTAACTTGAGTATCTATTACTTTCATTCAAGTAAATTCTCTATATTGAAATTCAATTATATTTGATCAGTACATCGCGTTTTGATTGCGTCATTTGATCAAATTTTGCTGAAATCAGGAGCGATGCGAACACTTTTCGAACAACCGAAAAAAAAATCTGTAAGTCGAAAAATATGGACTTCATGGGTAACAATGGATTCATTCGATCGCACTTCAGATATAGGCCTCAAACCTCGCAACATCGTAGAACTTTCGTTGATTTATCTCCTTATCCATGCTCAACAATAAGGGGTGATGATAACTATAGTCATGTGCTTGGCTTTATAATATGATGTGATCAAGAATTTGAAAAAAGTATGTTGAGTTGGGTCGAGTATGCCGATGAGAGGAGTGGACAAATGAGTTGGTATTGTGTGTACTTCCGTACTGATTTAGCCTTGGGAAAGGTGCGCGCAGCTCGCATATCGTACACCCATTCAACAGTTTCATATCATATTAGGAAAATTTATTTCTTTCATTTTCTAGACTATTGGTGTTCAGTGCTGGATGACACTGACAAAAGAGGGAAAAGGTTGTACGAACAAGCTCCTGTTTATTCTCACTTTATTCATTCGCTCAGCTCTTCTTTACTGAATTCGGAGGAAGTTGCTAGGTCAGTTTTCATTTAGTGTTTTACTTTTAATTTATTCTAGCAGTATACAGAAAAGGACACTGAAAAAAAATTCTTGCTTTTTAGCGCCCAAATTACTGCCAAAAAGCGCATTTTTGGAACGTTAAAGCAGACGTGTGTTGTAAATTTCTGAGAGAAAGCAGTCGATCAGACAACAAAATGATCATTGAGCAAAAAATTTGAGGAGAACTTTATGCAAAACTTTCCTACCGAGAATCCGTATGAGAGAAATTTCAAAATTTCATACTGTATTGCGAATTGCGAATTTAAAATTTTAAAGGTATGCTTAGCATCGTACCGAACATACCCCCCCCCTCCCCCTCCTCTCAAAAAACAAAGACCTGAAAAACATGCCCCTCTCTCAAAAAAAAAGTTGAAGCGCTATTACCACTGAACGCCTTCTCATGTGAAAGATTTTAAGCGGAAATGCACGATCGGTAATTGACATGCGATACAACGGTCTTTTTTCAAATCAGCATTCACGCAGATGACAATTACGCGTGTGCAGTGTTGCGCATTTTCGAGCTCTTTTCGTTTCCCATTGGAAAGTCTTTTCTCCTTTAACGAAAAAAAAAAATCCAAAGACTTAAGAAATACTTTCAAATTATTTAACGAATAAAGATGCCAAATTTAGTGATATACATATTATTGATTCACTTTGGTATCTTGCTAAAAGAGAAAAAAAGTCTAAGACTCTTTTTTTCATCATTCATTCTAGACAATGAAATTCAGAATAGAGTGTAAATGTGTACAAAATTTAGCCGAAATGCAAATGAATAATAGTAAAATTCATCGACGTTAACTGCATATTCTCTTTCGATGATAAATATCGCAGAAAATTTGTCACTTATGCACTGATAATCCTCGTCATATGCAAATTTTCTCGTTAACATTGCAATAGATGGATTCTTAAAATAGAGGTGTATATTAGTTTCTGTAACTTTGAACATATAACTCGTTGGTGAGAATATGGGCAAGGAGGGTGCCCTGAGAGTGGATACCAACAATCACCAAACTTCAACTTTTCGTTCCTCGCCAGCGCTTGTCTTTCGCTTTATGCTATCATTTTTTGGCGTTTTTTTTTTTGTTGCGACATTCTATGACTTTGTTGTTTGCAATCGTTCATCCTCTATGATAAGTTAAATTTTCAGACGGTGACGGGTATTGAACCAAAAAAATAAATGCCTTCGTCTGCCGTCGACCTGACTACACTCTCGAACGAGCTGCACAAAATTGCCCAGGCTAAGTAATCAACATTTTCCAATTGTAGATAGCATTTCAATAGTTTGGGCATGAGAATCTCGCAATCAACTAAATAAACCAATCACCACTCAAATCAATGATTATTTAGCGCTTTTACTTTATTATCCAGAATTCTTGAGTTGAGGAACTATTTCATGATGACCACTCTTTGCAGCCTCCTTTTTTTCCATTGAATCCCGTACTGTCACTCACTGAAAGCTAAAATTTGACTTTTTAATACCACAGAAATATATTCAACAGTTCGATTTGTTGTTTCAACTGCTTATGGCGAGAGCTGGAGCTTCTTTCACAACACATGCTTCACCTCACTTACTTTGTAGAATTGCTGTTCACCTTCATAAGGTAAGCACCCCAGCCAGCTAGACGACAAGTCTCTGAAGCCTTCGAACTATTATAATCAGATAGCAGAATTCGAACTTAACCATGAGATTGAGATCGAGTTTATAGGGTGAAGCTGGAGGACTTCAATATGAGAAGGAACGAGCTGCTGGCTGAGTTGGCCGATTTCCAACAGACGAAAACATTTATCGACGAAACACAGAAGACAATTTGTGATCTGAATGAAGAAAAGGATGCGCACAGCGAAATGATCCAACAGATCAACCTGGTAGTGTAATTGATTTTCAACAACGTAAACAACTTGATCTCTACAATATCAATTGATCCTCTTATGGCTTAATCATTCCATTTGAGCAAGCGAATTGTGTTGTCGTCTGGGATTCAATTGTGGCTAAATTTCTTCTTTTAGGGTTTTTCTAGTGCTCTTTGCTTGATAATTGAACAATTGCCACGAATATTAGCACTTTTCATGAGTTCTTTTCATATCTAGTGCTAATTGCTATAAGAAAATGTTCGTGAAATAGCGGATTTAATTGTTGATGATGATTTAGGATAAGCAAGAGTTGGAGAAGCTCATGAACTCAGCAAAAGAGACAAGGCGTCTTATGGAAGGAAGTATTTCAAAAAAGTATGATGAAATCTATCGACTTCTCGAACAAGCAAACGAATTGTCACGCGAAAGTGGTGTTCCTGAGGAGGATCTCATCGTTTCAACAATCATACCTCCGAATAAATTTGCAGTGTAAGCTTTCTTTTTGAATGTGTAACGAGGGGCATATTCAGCAAGATAGTTCTTAAACGTCTCGCACATACTAAACTAAATACTCAAATATCGAAATTACTTTGGTAATTGTGCGTTTTTGTGCTTTTCGAGACCGACTTGAATTTGTACTCCTCTAGTGTGGCCGTAAATCATTTACTCAGCCGATTCTTGAATTAAATTTTTTCATGAAGTTACAACTATTGCTACAGGTGATATCATTTTGTTCAATAAATTGCTAAAATGTTTGTATAAAAACTGAAGAAACTTTCTCATATGAGTAGGAAGATGACGATAATTTCGATAATCTTGTATTAAATTTCCCTATAGACAATATGCACAACGAAGTATACGAAAAAGAAAAAAGTATGCGAAAAAGCTTTGCCTATTCGAAAAAAAAGCATTTATTTTAAGTTAAATTGTTGTCTCTTTTTTGCTACCTTCAACTCCCGATCACATGATTCACGAAACGGAATACATTCGTTCACATTACTCGGAAGCGATTGCTTGAAAATTCTTGATGCTCATAATAAAATATTTCTCTTAGATATCTTTAAAAGCCAATGAAATTCTATTTAGCGTCAGTTACTAACGGTCACGATAGTGGTGTCCATAGGAGTGTGATTTGAATGAGATGAATCGTCGAAAATTGACTTAGCCGAGCTGGACAATGAGTGCTGTATATGTACAATCTCAATAGACAAAAGATTTTTTCGTTTAAAGTTGAATACGTTTCATTATTGGTTGAGGAAGTGAATCGAGCATCGTGATCTTATGATTCAGCACTCCTCCTGCTTCAATGCCCAATCTTCTGCGGCAGTTCAAGGCTTCTATACCGACTATGATGCAACAAGCGATGTTCGGCTTCGATTCGATATTACTGCAGGGAGCACCATCCATGGCACGTGGAGCAGCCCCTCAGGCAGTGCCTCATCATCTAACGCCCGCATCATCCATTTCAAAGATTGATCACCAGTCTCCTCCGATGAAGGTATCTATGACATTCTTGAGACAGAAAGTGAAGTCAGACGTCAGAATTCTTATTTCGTGGACGACGACTTGCTAAATTTGGAGAGTTTGAACGTCAACGTAGTGGTTTTTTAACTTTTATTACAGACGAATAGAAAATGCCTTTATCTAACTATTCGGTTTCTTTCGGCAATTAGGATGAACTGGCGAAATGACCCACACGGCTACCTAGCTGTGTGAGCTCAAATCTGATGTACCGTCTTGATGCCTTGGATTCAGCAGTCAAGCGTTATTTATGCAGCCGACGGATTTACATTTCTTTGCTTTTTGCGGCTGAGATGTCAGTACAACGAATGGCTTGCACAGTGCTTAAAAAGACGCTTATTAAAAAAACGTGAGAGCAACTTGCGAGAAAGGGGCGGATCCTAAATCGCCCATATTAAAAGAATATCTGTGTTGCTACTAGGCCCCAACTTCCCGAAAGCAGGCTACTTTAGGAACATTCAAATACATTAGCATTAGTTCAGGAAGCGAACCCTACGAGAATGTTTGAAAACATAATTGGTTGCCCGTAATTACGTAGAATTTGGCATTGTTCTTTTAGCTATGTAGAACAAACATGTTTGAGTTTTTATCTGAGTTTTCATTTCAGACGTGCCAATCGTGTTTCCAGCAAATCCATCGGAATGCGCCTATTTGCCCGATGTGTAAAAGCAAAAGTCGCTCTAAAAATCCCAAAAAACCGAAGCGGAAAGTACAGGAATAATCATCGAAATTATCAACGCTAACTCCTGATCCCTATTCAACGAAGAAGAGTGTTAGCATCTGAAGAACTATCAGAAGCAAAGACAGATGGCTAATCGCTGATAAATTGATGGATGCTCGAGCTTGAGTTGTTTCAAAGGTGTACCTCGCTTGTATTCGCTGTCCATTTCCTTCTCTGTAATCGCTGTCATTGTTAGTTATTTTAAAGGTATTCTTCGCTTTAAATTAAATCATAAGCATTACATTACCTTTGAGTTATCGGCGCGGGTAGCTCACTAAATTGCAAATGCGCATTGTGTGATCACTTACTTTATAAATCTGTGAATCTGATCGAATTTTGTGGTGTAAACATTTTTGTTATGATATGAAGCGCTTTAAGTCAATTGGAGTGCATAACTGGAAAATTTTCATAAGAAAGTTGGTGCAGCGGCTCTAGAGGAGTCGATCGTCTCATCTCATAAAAAGAATGCAGCTCACCCGTTTCGAAAGTAAGCTGACATGAAGTGCGTCCTTTTTACCTGCCATCTCCTAGGTGATAGGACAAAAGAAAAACTAACCTCAGATGACATCGCACCACCGCATCGCACATTCATTCAGGACCATCTGCGGCAACCGTACGCTCTCTTGAACTCTCGCTATTTAGCTCTCTTAATGCAAGTCTTGCGGAAGCATTTTTTTAAGGAACAAGGCTTTTCTGAGCAGTGTTTTTTTGGTTCCAAAAGTGTGGCCTAATTTATGAAGCACATAGTTCACTGTCACTGATATCCATGAAAAGGCGTATGCAGAGCACAGCTGAGAAAAGTTGCTCTTAGATGCATTGAGCTGGCAGTAGGTCATACTAACTCCACCTAGCATTTAAGCCACACATTTTTTTTTGCTCTAAAACCTCTAACGATACTCCCGCAAAATCTGTCTCTTGGGTCAAAAAAGCATGGACCCTAAAAACGCATCTAAAAATTATATAAATCACGACATTGTTGCCGAGGCTAGATGGTTCTTATCGTTCGGTTTTAAGAGGGAAAGGTTTTGTGAAATTTTTTAACGAAAAGCTGTGGGTTTAGGAAAACACATTTCTTTGGCTGAAAATGGTGAGCAATGAGGACAGCAGGAATGAAAGTTGCACAAGCGTAAGCATGAATTTTGTATACGGAAAATTGCACCCATCTGCTAAACGTCCATGACATACTGCAAACGCGACAACTACCGCCTACTAGCAGAAAACCCGTCTAGAAGCGAATGTTGAAGACAATAAGAGAAATGAAGCACACCGTCATTCAGAGTAAAACTTTTGCGGCAACTCTTCTGCAGCCCGATCATCTTGCAACTGACATCACATATGCAACTGAGTAACGTAAGTTTGGCATCAGGTTGGACACTAAGCTGCTCAATCTTTTGTTGTTTACCTCGGCGAGCATATACTGAACGCTGGTTATAACGAAAATGTTGATAAGTGAAACAGCTGACAGATCCGAAATCGTTAAACCTTAGGAACGACATCAATAAGCATCCAAGATATTGCATCGATGACAAGGACTCCAATAACAGCGAACTGTTAGATGGAAACTCTTCGCAGTTCCTCAACAGCGGGGCGAAAAGTGCGATCTTTGGAGCTTCACGTCTTTGATTTCACTTAGTCTTTGTAGCAATATAATTTCTTTCTCCTACGACGACATTCATCTTTCCTCCACTTTACCTGGGATAACATGACCCTCATTTCTAGAAAAACGTGGAGAAGAAACTTCTCCCTGTTCCCATTTTTTCCTGCTCTCGGATGAAACACAACCGAACTCAAGGAACTCCTCCCAGAGGTCGATTGTGCCTGGAGGACGGTTTTGGACACAACACTAGTTCACGAGCTATTTCCTCCTTAAGGTTATGAAGCGGGAGTGAGGGCACTTAACGTAGTAGAGCTGCAACTCAAATCTATTGAACTGCAAATCAACAAGCCGCATCAATGCTGGCTTAGTATTTTCAGCTACCGCATCGGTTTTCTGTTGTTTCCTATTAATGAACTTGTGGCCTTTTAATTATTTTTATTTCATGCAAAAGTCTTCAAACATTTGGTTCCCTAAGAATCATTGTTGAAGGTGAATAGAGCATTTTTAGACGGTGTCCGCAGAACGTGAGCTTCGCGGTTGCCGCAGAAAAAAAAAAGAACGAGCCACTCATTCGTCGTTTTGTGCTTGCGAATTGTTTACGGTAACGAATGAAGTTAGCGCAAAGTTAGATTGGGGTTAATGGATCCAACGTCCAGATGTTATTTCCCTTATGGTAAAAAAAAGCGTTGCATGATGCATTGAGCAGTTGAAGAAGTTGGCTACAGCATCTATGATAATTGCTTCGCTCAGGAGATGCATCATGACGTTTCACGGTAATGCAGCTGTTTCGTGTTGCGTAAAGAGGTCATATATAAAGATGTCGTTGTAATTACGAAAAAAAAATCACCTAATCTCGAGGAAGTACTATTTATAGAGTTTTTTTCACCGAAGAAATGTTCTTAATGACAGTAACAAAAACGTTATGTACTATGAAAGGGGACTTACTATCGCTCGTTGTGCAAGTATATCCGAACATCGCATAATCATTTATTAACAACGTACACTGTAGCGTTAATTAAATTCCTATAGGGGCAAATAACTTCACAATTAGAGAACGAAAATAGTTGCTTTTCTTTCACATCTTTGTGAGGCTAAAAAAACTTTAAATTTTCATCGAGCAACTGATAGCGAAACGGATGGGCGTTTTTCTTTTGGTGTGACGCTAGCAACAAACACTCTCAATGAGAACATTGTAGTAGTATGAGCTGAGATCGTTTACAGCTGCCCCCCCTTGATAATCCCCTTTATTAGATGGGGTTCTTTTATAATGGGCGGAATGGATTAGCGCATTTTCTTTCGAACGCTATCTCACGCATACATAAGTGTTTTTTTGTGTTATGTATACTATTTGGTGTATATTAAAGGCTACCGTGAACATCGATAAGTATCACCAAATAGATGTGTGTTGATTGATGCAATGCAACGCTTTCACAATGCTCATCGACAACAACGCCTCATTTGCATAAATCCGACCAACCCACCAAAATTCTTAGCGCTAAGAATCATTTCTCTGTTCATGTTGATGTTTACTATACAAGCTTAATGTTTCATAGCAATATTCGAACTCCTATTCAACTCGTTTGCTATTGTGCAGCATTCTATTCAGTTTTCGACGTCATTTATAATTTCCGTGTTGGATTGGAGCGATGTTGTTAATGCTTAGTGTTTACTCGACAGTGTTAAGTGAGACTGCATGAAGGAAAAACATATTCATAGATGTTGATTTTTTTTTTGTTCTGGTCACTCGGTCAGCAGAGATATAGTTGAATGTATACGACTTTTTGTGTTGTTGAATGAATGGCAGTTTGAGATATATTGGTTTTTCTCTTCCAGTTTAAATGGTTTTCATGCGATTATGTTAATTTTCTTTGAAGTGGCACTTCATTTGGGTGAAAATTGGCGTGCATTTGAGGACAATGCGGCATGCCTGTTGTGTTGAATTGCGCTGCCTTTTATTTCATCATGAATAAATTCATCACTAAAAGCTGTGATCACATAGGCTAGTTATGATCATTTTTCGCCAAAAAGTGATAATTTTGACAAAAAAGGGTTTTTCTAAGTTTAACAATGCTAACTATGGGCGTTAATCAGTTATGGGTATTCAACATGCTTGTAAATTCCATCTGATGAGTTATTCCGTTGATGCTCGAAGATGATTCAGTCTCGCGGTCGATTAAATGATCGCTAAGATAGAGCGGGAAGGCGGTGTTCTTTTTTTCACCATTCTGATGGCATTCGAACGTTCAACGAATCATCGTCAGGTGTACCAACCCGTTCTCGTGATGAATGCACAAAAGTCTAAGCTGGATCGTTGACATCAGAATGCAGCGGTTTTGGTTGAAGATGCATTCGCACCATAGTGGATGATTTTTCCCTTATTATCTGCGCTACTTTCAATAAAGTCGAAACGATCTACTATGAAACATTTTCAGTGCAGCTTAGTTCAGAAATTGAAGCGAAATTCGACTTGCATTCCTATGCGATAGCTAATCGAATACCCCCTCCCCCCC
Source organism: Ascaris suum (assembly GCA_013433145.1). Classification (NCBI taxonomy): domain Eukaryota; kingdom Metazoa; phylum Nematoda; class Chromadorea; order Rhabditida; family Ascarididae; genus Ascaris; species Ascaris suum. Next base: position 4,604,053 of record CM024191.1, on the reverse strand, counting down.
CCCCCCCCCCCCCCCCCTCCCCACGGCTACTTTTATGAGATGAGAATTGAAAGCGACGGAAGAGGAATAGGAGAGGAGTCACATGTGCGTAGGAGCGAGCGATTTATAACGCATCTTCGCAAATACAAAATGACTGAAAGCATAACGAGGTGTGCAACCGGATCACCACTAGAGCCGAGTGCCACGCAGTTCTGTGATCGAATGTCACAAGAACTTGGCGCTTCGAGGGTGTCTAGTGGCATTGGATGATTCATTCAGTCTTGCGAACATTTCACTGAAGCTCTATTCATCAGGCGTTGCTCGCGATGACCGAAGGATAGAGCTTCAACGATAGGATCAAACGCAATAAAACATCTCTTGGAAGTTATGGAGTTCAAAATGGAGGCAACAGAGAAAAAAGAAATTCCCATATTGCTATCAACGTCCGGTGTTATGATGCTCTTCAGTTTCAAAAAATTGGAGAATATATGAGAGAAATTTGATAGCAATTAAGTATCACTTTTGTTGCTTGAAACGCTTTTAATGTTTGCATTTTTCGTTTTCCGTTGCGCATCGCCGAATTTAATGGGAAAAAAGCCGAACGTTAACGACGCGTGAATAGAGTAATTGTGAGCGCTATCTAATATGAAAAATCTTCCGCCAATAGTTCGATGCCAGTCGATCTTTACTACTTCAGATTAGTCATTGATGCTCCATTACGAGTATTGCTTAGACCGCTTAAAGTCGCATAAGAAAGCGCGCACATCCTAAATTCCACATCGTTCTTTGTGCTCAAAGATTATGAAAAGACAGGTGATTTCAAGGTTGCGAAATCTCAAAAACAACATATTGCTGCCTTTTGATTTTATGTGCTTCTGCGCTTGGTTTCGATACGTTTCCACTGTGCTTGAGGCAAACTTTCAAGTTCTTCGATTGCTCTAGCATGCCGTTTTTGCATTATTCATCCGCCAAGCTTGGTTTATTGTTGGTCACTCAGATTGACTGATTTTTGCTTATACTGCTAATAGGTCCCTCTCTTCTTTCGAATAGGATAGCGCTCTCATAGTCTGAGAATTGTTGATGATCATGTTCCTATCAGAATGCATAAATAATTTTTTGCTCAAAATCCAAAAGAATCTTTTTTTTGTGGTCATTCATTGTTGGTCACTCAAAAGAATCCAAAAGAGCTCCTCAAAACTTTTTTTAAAGCAAATATTCCTCATCTTATAGTTTAATGCGTAAGACACAACTACCCCTAAAATTTCACTTCACCTCTATCATTCTTAGTGCATTCTTCATTCACTCTCGAATGCTCATTGCTAAAAGACAGCATCGGATCGCATATATAACAACAAGAACCAATCACCTCTTCGTATGTCGAGCTTTTGCAAATATTTTAATGTGATTGCCAATGCACATCACAGATGAAACTCTTATGAGCAAACACATTCCTTTTGCTTTTATGGTCCTCTTTGCTGCAATCATCATAGGCTTGCTCATCAGTATTTCTTCAGTGCTCTCTTGTATTCAATCGAAGCGCTTTCCATTCGCCTATACACTCCTATTCTGCTTCTAATTTATGTTTTTTTTTGTGTTATATTGACTCCATTTTTCAAAGAAAAAACCATTCGAATCAAATGACACACAAATTTTCGGAGAAAACTGTTGCAAATTATATCTTACCGCGTCATTTTCTTAATCGATTCAACATTCTCAGCAATAAAGTATACAAAGACGGTCAAAGTAACGGATTTGTGTTCAGAAGGAACATTTAACGAACCATAGCATGAAGTACTGCTATCGCCGATTCGACTATGCTAAACACAAGAAGGACGCCAACGATACCACACGGTCACCATTAACGACGAGTATATTGCGCTCGTCGAGGGCTTCTATTAACACCATAAATCTTCACTCTCCTACTGTTTTCGCATTTTACTACCTCCATTCATTCAGCGCACGTTAACGAAAGTTCGTTCACCGGATTTGTTAGGTGTGCTGAAAAGGTGAACTCGGATGTAAGCAGTTATTTGAGGATGTGAAATATGTCATACCACAAAATAGGAGCAATGAAATTTACGAACGAAGAAGCGTTGCAATGCGATCGATAGCGCATCTCGGTCTTCGTGTTTTCGCACCTCTGCGCTTTTTTTTCATCTCGCTTTCCACGCCGCATCAAATTCGTCAAGCACCCTCTCTAGTGACATCCTCTATTTGTTGACCTTTTCGCATCCTCAGTACTTCTCTTTATTTCAAACTTATCCAACTTGGACAACTCGGCCACATCTTAATAACCGGTAATAATAAATTTGCTCATCTCTTTTATTGACTCATTATGCTTAACAATGTAATGTGCTTGTAATTTTTGCTAAATTCAAATAATTCTGCTATTTATAGCAATAACTACTGTGGCATTGAATACTATTTAGAGCGTATAGTCGATTGCAATGTAAAACGTATGCACTTGCTCGTCACACATAAATTGCTGCGCGGAGATAATTCAATTGTTTATCAAAAATTGCTTATTATTATTCTCCTTCATTGCATTGCTCTTTGGCCATAATTGGATACATGTGACGGTTTAGGTGTTTTCCTTTATTATTGTTTTGTTAAATGGTTTCCATCGTAGCCTGCAAAATTCGAATTCATATAACCGCTGTTCTACGAAATGATAATCTCTTTTTCGCTCTGTATTCCCTTCATTTTTTTTTCTTTGTTCCCTCTTCCGACATTTTGTCTGCTTCCTTTCCCTGAAATCTAACAGTTACTTCACTTATACTTTTCAAATGTAATCATTTTTATTAGAATAAAGTTGAAAAACGATGATCCAATGGAAACGTTGAAAGAACAGAATTTCTGTTGATATAATGCAACCGTTCATTGTGAAACGCCTGAGGAAGTTCAAGACATGGCTAGAAAGTTTCTAAGTCTCTTCTGTATTTGCTAGTCTCTTTTTTCACTAGCCCGAAAAGAGACCGTTTTTTCGGTCCAATAAAGGTCGACTTTTAAATAGGCAAAGATGAAAGCAGTATGCGGTTTTCTATGAATGTTGTTCAGTTTGTTTTTAAGAAGTCATCAAAGGCAGTTCCTAATAGAAGGAAAATTTCAGGAGAATCATAAGCGATGTCAGTCTCAATTTTTCTGTCTACAGATTCAAAACTTCATTTTGTTGAATATTTTAGGAATCGTCTACTAGAGGAATTTCTACGCAACTGAGGCACTAAATTGAACTGGTACATCCGATGGATTACGCGAATCTCAGTTCGGAACTTATAAAAATTTCACTGGCCAGGTGTGTGAGTCTACGTTTCTCAAAATTATTAAACGTAACAGTTTCTAAGGTAGATATTTATGCACAAAATCGGCAGGTAGAGGTGTGTTTTTCTTCATTTCTTGGCACATCAGCTGCCAAAAACCACTGTAAAAAGCAGCTTGGAAAACTTTCATCTATGAAGACTAGTATGTATGGCTAAATGAATTAGATTGATTGATAACCGACAACATGTACTCGTTCAAAAGGGAACGAAGCATCGCTCGGTTGTCGCTTGTTGCGGCAGAAGAGGTCGAAAACATAGCCAGCAAATTTCATTGAGAAACAACCGACCGAACTTTAGCTCGAGTAGACTAAAACCAAATGCATTGAAAATGCAAGATAAAGTCATGTTTTGTAAAGCAAAGGTATAAAATAAATTGATAAACAACTGTGGAAAGGTTTCAGGCAGAAAATTGATGAATTCAGTGTGCGTTTGAGAGAGTTGTTGGCAGTATATGAGGAAGCTGAAGCAACGCGATGTTTCATTGCCGAATGTGAAAAGATGAGTACCGAACTGGACAATGAACGGAAATCTCATGCGGATGAGTTGAGGCAAATCAACCAAGTGAGTTAAATCACTTTTGATGATCCAAAAAAAAAAAAAAAACTGGTGAGAAAATATGTTCGACGGGTTAAATAAGCAAAGAATTCATAGTTAGTTAAAGTAAGCAGGTCGATTTTGTTTCGTTTTGCTCTCGTATAGGCGAAAAAGATGGCACATTTGTAGGTTCCTTATGGTGCTATATGGTTAAAATGCAAGAAGTTTAAAGAAGATAAAGCTGAGAAGAATTTCATCATACAAAAAACTTTATTATAGGATATAAATCATCTCGAGGATACTTTGAAAGGAGTGAAAGGAAGCAAGGACTCTAAAAAGGAGATAATCGCAAGGAAATACGACGAAATTGAACGTGAACTTCAAAGCACCAATCAGTTACTTCGAGAAAGCGGTGTACCTGAAGAAGAGCTGCTTTCGCGTGAACAATTTCTACCGTTAATTGAAGACGAGTTGTTTTTTCATGCTTTCTATTGATACTTCTTTCCGGCCGAAATTTCGCATTTAACTTTAAAATAAAGTGGAATGAAACGATTAATAGTACGGTAATAAGTAATACGGTAATTATACGGTAATTAATGGTACGGTAATTAATAGTACGGTAATAAAAATGAGGCCGGTTTTCGTCGCAGTGAGCGTAGCTGGCGTGCTATCTTTTTACATCAGAAGCATGCCTGTAGCGTTAAAAGTGCAACTTGCACGTTGGTTTGAGTGATTTTTCCGCTGAAAGCATTTTCTTGTTTTTGTTTCAGCCGGCTGAATATATAACTTCTTGGTCTCTTCTGTTTTGACAGTTGATAATTCTGATTGATCATTCATCGAATATCAATCAATCTGCAAATGCCACTCATAATTTTTTTTTTTGGAAGTGATAATTTCTGCAAATGCCACTCATATAATATTTCCAAAAATATAACTTGTCGAAAAATTTACATATCAGTTAAAAGCGTTTTAGGCGACAATATTCTCAAAAATTCAGTAGCCTCAAAAACTATTGTTTAACTATTTCTAACGGTGCAGATGTGTCGTTTCCACTCTTATGACTGCTACATTAGATGCTCTGCAAATTTGATTCATTATATTCGGCCGCATTTCTCCGATTGCTGGCCGAGAAGCATAGCATTTTTGGCGGTGAGTCACTTCAATATTCAGAGCGACGAACTTCCGAGGTCACGAAAATTTGCATCATCGAACTTTAGTACTTCTAACACTATACGTCCACAAAACTGTATTGAAATTCGGTGGCTGCTGAAGTTCGAGTACCTCCTACCAAGATTCAAAGCTCTGAAATCCGAATGCGCCTGAAGGAGGTTTTCTGATGGACCAACACTAGTAATGAGTGATTTGGGTGATGAAGAAATTGCTTATAGTTATGAAATACAATATTGCTTACAGCGTAGCAGTTGAGCATCCGACGACGTCGTCGTTAACACCGCCACTATGGTTCGATCAAATGTCATCGCTCTCACTTTTTGGAATCCTACAGAGTCAGCAGTCTCGTCTATTCAACGGATCGTCTGATTGCAGTGTGGCACCGCTTCTCGATTCAAGAATGCGCACATCAGTGAACGACCAAGCGAAAATGAAAGTATGCTTTCTGTAAACGAGGGAGTGATTTTACAACGGAAACAAACTTAAACAATCGCATGGCTAGGATGCCACGGCGATAAATATGTGAGCATCGATGTTCACCTACAATTGGTACGATATGTGATCAGTTCGGTTTGCATCTCAAATAATGAGGCATATGGGTTAAGTGATTTGCTGGATTCTATATGCAATTAGTGAGGAAAACTCATCATGCGTTATGTTTTGCTTGCAAGATACGACATTATATCAATCGAATTATGAAGAAAAGCTTATGGCATAAAGTTTTTGGCGAAATCATTTGCTAAGAATGTGAAGGATATTGCTTGATTCGTGCAGCGAATACATCCGCACATGAAAACCTTCACAAATAATGCACAAATTCATAGTTGCAATGAAACTGCTAACATTGACTAGAGTTGCTGCTACAAAATTCGAATTAAACGGCTTTTCTAGGTGTTAAAAATTGCTGCACTCATGCACACTAAAACTCTAGTGCAATATTGTTCTGCGTACTGAAAAGGCACAAAAAGTCAAACTCTAGGTTGAAATTGCTCATACTTTGCACCGAATCCAAAGGTAGTAAATGCAAACAATGACAGAATAACGGGAATCTGCGCACCAACTGCTATTGTAGTGGATGAGGGAGTCTTGTGAACCTTTTATCCCCTATCCATTTTGCAATGTCCCTAAGTACCATTGCAACGGGTCCCAGTTTGTTCCTCTACTACAAATGAGGTTCGTGTTTAGTCTCATTATTAGCTCAACGTTTCCATCACTTGCGTTACAGTATAGCATAATCTCGTTCTTAGCATAGTTCCTCGTTGAAAAATGTTGCTAATCACCTTGATTTATGGACCAGATGTTCTACAAACTGGCACCTCCAGCCGGAATTTTTCTGGCGAGTGTTTCCTATATTTTGGATGGCATACTTATTATTGCGCTCCAATCTTGGGAAGAAAGGTGCTGCAGAAAAAAAAATCGGTTTAGGCAGCGTCTCGGGTAGAACACGCAAAGCTGATATAACTGCTTAAATCTGTTTTTTTTTGCGAGGTTTCTTCGCAGTCTGAGGAAATGATACAGAGAGGTCAATAGCTAACCCCCTGAAGCGGCAGTATGAGGAAACCGTTCGCAAAATTGAAGAACGGTCTCCTTGGCGTGATTTTCCACTTCGTTTCGCCAGATTTTAGCAAAAATCAATTAGAGGGAGATTCGCAGTGAAATTTATGAGTGTGGAAAAATTTAATTTGCTCGCTTGCTGTGATTCAGCCAAAAAATGGTTTCCCATAACTCGAGTAATTATTTGGTAGCCGTTAGTGATTGGAATACTTCTGCAGAAGTACTGAAGGTGATTAGATGCCAATGTACAAAGCAATACGTAGTAAACGAGTTGAAAAATTGAAATCCTCCTTTATTTGAAATGAGCTCAAATATAGGCAGTCTCTAACTCATTGAGCTGTGTTCGAATATCAAAACAAGAATAAGGGCAAGAATATCCGACCAGCTGACAGCATAGCGATAGGCAAAGTAGGCTATATTTCAGAAATGTCAATCATGTGAGCAGCTAATCCACAGAAACGCACCAATCTGTCCGTTGTGCAAGGCGAAGAGTCGTTCCAAGCATCCGAAACGCCCAAGAAGACGAATGGACAGTTGATCGTTGATGGCTATTTTACTTTCGCATTTCTTGCCATAAACGAATCAGCTCAACGATTGCAACCTTTTGTATGACAATTTTCTACCTTTCACCTAGAGTAAAAGATAAACGGCCATCACCATTAAAAAAATTCATTAATTTTCGAAATGTTTCTATATAGTTAGCTAACAAGGCGTAGGCTAATTGCATAAAGTAAGTAAAACAATTTGTCAAGACAGAGAGACAAATCGAAATGCCGAAGACACGAAGGCTACAAGAAAGTGATTCAAACGAAGGAAAATATTTAAGGTGATAAAAACGCAACTGCACAGGAATCATGTAGAAAAACGAAGACGACGAAGATAAAATGAAAGACGAATAGGCAATTTATTTGCAATATGCAAAGACTGCAAAAGGCATATATATATATATATATATATATATATATATATATATATATATATATATATATATATATATATATATATATATATATATATATATATATATATATATATATATATATATATATATATATATATATATATATATATATATATATATTCAAAAAATGCGAAGATTGCTGCAATGAATTTCAAAAGATCACATTTATAATAATTAGCGTATTTGTCCTTCCTCATTGATATTAAAGCGTATTTCAGCATAAAGCACTAATGCGATAATGTCTTTCTCTACTGACTGACTCGAAATAGTGGCAACTGTATTCAAAAACAACTATTCCTTGAATACTTTCAGTAATCACTTAATCGGAGACAATAATGTAAGGAAAATTGAACTCCTTAAAGGTGAAATGTGAAACAGAGTCATCGATACGTTTCAAGACTACTCGAAAAAAAAATGCACCTTCGACATAAAAAATTTCGGCTTCCTGGGAGTGACCTCAAGAAGTTGAGATTGCAACTGCACAGAACAACGTCACATTAAACAAAACGATCAGATGATTATTCGTTTTCATCAGCTGTTGCAAATAAGATAGTTGTTGATCGCGAATAGCGTCCATTTCTTTTCTCTCTTGTGTTGTCAAAAATTCATCTAAAGTTGCAACTACTATTGCTATATGAGTCAAGATTCAAAAAAAGTGAAAAATCGCCTATTTCAATAGAGTGGTCGATTCATCAATATTGCAGTTCTGGCAGCATATTCCTACTACCAACTATAAGTGTTCCATAGCAGAATATACGCTAAATAAGGCAAAATTAGCTTCACTTTCCGATGGAAATGTATGACATAGCCGAAACACCGAAATTATTGCGAGACTTTCATAAAGCAATATAGATCACATTGACAAGAGTTGTTAAATCCAGAAACTTTTGAGAGTTGACTTGGATTGTAGTTAGTTGCTATGAACAATTTAAAAAAAAAACGCATTAAAAATCAAATGCAAAATATGTCTTTCACAGCGATCAATGGATTATGCACTTTCGATTTGTTGATTCGTTAATTTATCGCCGTAATAAAATATTTGTCAACGTTTTCAACGCAAAATATGCGAGGATACGTCAAAGATTTATTTCCTGTTAGATTTCTAAAGCGTGAATAAATTGCCTTTCTGTCTTGATTTAGAGCAAAAGCCTTAAAAGTTCAGACTAGAACTCAACGTCTTAATTGGAATTCTCTTAATAACAGCATATAATTAACTCAAATTATTGATCGCTAAATATATCAACGCTATCAAAAATATAATAGTTGGGCGCTAGTTGAATTTAATTTTATAAGGATCGGCCTTTATTCAGTAATCATTACCCTCATCTATGGTTAAATGTACTGGCAAGAATTGGACAAATTTATCGCAAATTCCTTATACACCTTCAACTTCTCAAAAACAATTTTTTTTTTCTTCAAATTATAAATTCGCTACAATCAGAAATCATTAGCACTGCCACAATAGGAGAAGAATGGCATTAAAGAGTAAAGAGCATTGTCACAGATTATGAGACCATATGAGCGTCTCAGTGAAACGTTCTAAGGAACGTACTCATCTCTCCGAGAGGTGAATGGATATGGAGGATAATTTTTTAAATTTATACAGTTACTCAGGAATGCGGGGCATTATTAAAGTATCCTAATATTACGTGGGTTATTTAATGCTTATGAGCCATCCTCCATCTTCGAGACTCCACTAGATATAAGGCTGAATTTGGCATATTTACAGATTAACTCAAACGAGTAGTTACACTGCTTAATGGGCTGTTTGAACTGCTTAGTTCAGAATGATTCAATTAAGCAACCCTCTGTCTCAAAACGTATTCTCTTATAATTTCGCTTCCAGGCGGAAACTGAATCCGAAGCTTCGCTCAGGAGCAAATATATATGAAGGTATTAAAACGGATCGGTAGTAGGAGAGTAACTTTTGGAATCGGAGCTCTAGCATGGGCACATCAATTTGATTCGAGTAGATAGGGCGGATAAAATATGCGGAAAATTCTACAGAAATACCTATATAAATATTTTATACTTTTATACCATCTGTTTATGGCTGTAATACCACTATACTTTCACATTACACTATACTGCTGGTACACTTTGACATGCTTGAAAGAAATTCCCACATCAGCATAAGAAAGTGCCACATTATGCGACATAAAATGGCATCTCGGCTGCTTTTCACTATGCGTTGCATGCACCACTCAGTCCCCCATGACGTGCACACCCCTCTTGCAATTTTGCAAATCGCTCCTCAACGCACAGCAAAAATTTCGCTCTCTCAGCCATTTCAGTGCTGTTTGCGTGCTCGTTGTGTATGTGGGTGTTTTTACGTGTTTGTGCGCGGGTATCTGTGCGTGAATCCGTGCGTCTGCGCATGTGTTTGAATGCGACATTTGTGCATATAAGTATGTATGCGCGTATTTGTGTGTAGATACGTCTGCGTGTATGGATAGAATACGTGTGACAGGCTGTACTATTGTCCGCCCCGTCCTATTCGGCTGTGCGAGCAATCGCTGCCTGCCACTGCCCTGTGGCGCCTTTTTTTCAGTCCATTTCCACTCACTATTCATTCTGCACTTATTTTTCAGCATGCTTCAATTTTCTTTCCCTTTCTGCTATTTCCTGCATTTGCGGACATCTTTATCGTCTCACGTGTTACGCATCGTCCTCCTTAGAATGCTGTCTGTCGCATCTCTCTCCGAAACCAGGACATTACTTCATCTCTCAGCTAGCTCGCAGTCTGCCTCAACGGAACCATTGTGGTCTCTCATCGGCCGCTCACGGTTTCACATCGTCCGTCTGAATCTCCGAGAGTCGGAAACGTACCACGGAGTGACCGCCGCCGTTTTTTCTTTTATCGCGTTTTGCTCGGTTGCGTTGTAATTATTCGCCGGCGACCTATGGAATGTCGGCTGTCTCCAAAGGGGTCGTTGTGGCGCAAAAGAAGTGCTGCGATGACGCCGCTGAAGAGAACGACGACCGAAATTCCCAAGCGCATGTTACACAAGAATTTACCGGTAGGTGAGCAATGACAAGACGAGATGGACAAATAGAATTGTTGAGACACACTTTAGGAAAAAGAGAAGGAAAAGACAACGTTAAAGAGAGGAGTCGATTTGCAAAGAGTGTACTCGAAAATGGAGGAGAGGATCAACAGAAGTGATCTTTCTGGATTCATCGCGGCAACCTTCAGCTGCTTCCTGAAATCAATTCTTTATATCCTGGCCTCGTTGAAATTGTCAAAATGGAATCTTCAAGATGTTGTGTGATTTTTTCTCACCCGCTAAAACAAGAAACCTTATTTACTCAAAACATACTTGTCCATGTGGGAAGATTGTTCTTCAATTGAAATTAACTGAATGCTTGATGCGTTTCCATTTACAGCTTTATCGAAACATTGCTCAACGCAGTAAGCTTCCACATTTTATTCACTCACTTAGCATATGGATGAGTGAACTTTTTTTTAGTCTTAATTTAACAGCTTTATACGGTGAGGCAAAAAATAATGGCATATTTAGATGTATCACAACAAAAACTAAATTATTTGAATGCTTGTAGTCTAAGGTTTGCAGTTTACGGCAAAGTTGTCGATTCTCGAAATAGTTTATAGCTGTAGAGTTTCGTCGATCGTCGTTAAGTAGCGTCATGATCGAAGCATCAAAAACGTTGAAATATGAGGTTTCATGTTTTTTAGCTTAGAATGCAAGAAATATTCTAAACCTGCAAGAATTGCCTACCTTATTCAACAGATTTTTTTTTGTCTTACAGCATTAACGATAATGCTGAGCACTAAGAAAGAGCCGATGGAAGAGTGCTGTCGTATGAGATAAATTTTAACTATTGCGATATGCAGATTGAAATATGCAAACTCGTTTCCCACTTTAAGGGCGTTCGGTTTCGTAGATCTCATAACCGCTTTTTTTTTTCACTTTCGACCGAATATTGCAACTTCATTCGTTGGATTTGATCCTTTCACTCATTTAAAACATTACATCCTCGACGGGATTCACGAAAAGGAAGAATCACTTTCCGCATGTGTTGTTGTGACATCCAAGGCTAGTTATGAACCCTAATATATTAATCGCTGGCTGCTGTTGTGCTATTACGTTACAGCCGAACGATTTCACAGTATCGCATAAGCACCACTATCTCAAATCCACATAGCTTGGATATCATGAAGTCTACAGCGAATCGTGGTGATATTTATTCCATTTGCTATTTATCAGCGAGAGTACATAACGTGGAACTCACACCCATCAAACTTGTTTGCAAGCATGTTTGGCTCATAGAAGTAAATTCATTTGTTAGCATGTTTCAGCATATAGTTTATTTCTTCCCTAACCGCAGCTTTCTTTTGTTTTTTGCGTATCACAATTTCACTACTATTTTCTTTTTTTTCAAATCTGTAGTCATGTTTGGACTCATAGCCATGTGGGAATTTTTTAAAGAAATCTTTAAACCACCCGAATGTTTGTTACTCGATACTGGTGACAAATAATTCAACGGAAGTGCCTGCGAGACGTGAAGACCACTATGTACCTTCTGAACGCAATGTATCACTGTCTCAGAGTACGCATCTAACGGAATACCGGTTGGACGGACAGGTAATACATAATAAAGCGTTGTGATCGTATTTTTAGAGAAGCAATCGTTGATCTACCTTGTGCTCGTTTCATAAAATTCCATTTGAAGCTTGAAAGAGAAAACTACTCTTTATAGAATCGGATGCACAACCGGGAATTGGACAGCTTTACTCATAGATAATGAGAAAATCTGAAGGAGAAAAAGTGGCAGCAATCCTAAGCTAAATATTCATCATATCATCAGTCCGCGCACTTTTCACTTCAGCAATCTTAGCGTTGAATCTGTTGGTAGTGTTTGTACCACTCGACCATTCAGGTGACTCATACAAGTAATACACCTTTTGCATTTTACAGTGTCCATCAGATATAGAAATTTCTCTCAAGATCTGTTCTCGAGAAAATCTGGGATGCTGCGCCGATACGATCAAGGAGAATCTTATTCCTTAAAAAAGTCCGCGGAAAACCGTAATCGACGTTAGATAAGCACCATAAGCAACATACGCATCGTTTACACCATTAGACGGATCTGTTGTGGTCTAATGTTGGCTTCAAAGCGGATGCCGCTAAGTTCTAGGTATTCTTTTTAATTGATGTTTGCGGTCGTTTTTAAGTCAAACACTGCAGGTAGACAATAACCATTCGATATGATATAATCTATGCTGTACAAGCTCTTCTCACCCACAGTGTACGTGCTTTCAATGCGTATTTTTTGTGCACTCAGCTACCGTTATATAGTGAAAATCACTCTATGCAAATTTTTTAATGTAGTTCATTATTAAGTGCGCATGCCCTGGTTTGCATACGCTGTCGCATTTAACATCGTTACATTATGGTATCTACATTTTAAGCAATTTTCTATCCGATTGTTTGAGCATATAGATGTGCTCCACTTATTCGTTGCAGCTGTTCCTCCACCTCAGGTCCAAACGTTGACCTCATGCGTAACCCCCCTGTGTATGCATTTCTGTGTTAGCAGTACTTCCTTCTCAAAGTTTTATGTTGGCGGTATGGATTGCACGTTGTACACTAACAGGACGTTACGTTCAACGCTTTATTATAACACGAATAACTGAAACAATTCATTATGCACACACATCAACACTCTAGCAATTTGTGCATATCCTGAGTATCGGTACCTTGAGAAAGAGTACAAATCTTGACGGAAAAAATAACTTGCAATCCTATATAGATGGATGAACTCTAACCACAATAATGCGATATGTGCAAAAAACCCAGAAATATTGCACTTTCAGCACAGACGAAATGCTTGCTTACATTTTGTGCAAATTCAGCGAACCACACACTGAAATGCGCTCTTGATAACTTGGAACTGCCAAAGGTGTTTAATAAAGATTGAGTGCTATAAGAGGTAACTGTAACCATCTTGGGTGTTCGCATATGAACAGACATGGAAATTCCTAAGCAAAATGTCGTCGAAAGGTGGCACTTCTTCCGATTATACCCAATCTTTTCTTCCCTCCTTCTTTCCTCCCTCTCCTCATCAGTGAACAAGATGACCTCATTTCGGAGATTCTTCAGGGTGGATGTCGTCAAAACCAGCTGTGGTTCTAGCCTAAAATTTTGCCCCAGTATACAGCGTATCTGAAAAATACAGTGTCTCTCGAAAAGAAATTCTGATTCACACCATAGAAGTGCCTTTGCCTCTTTCCTTGTCTGGTGTCCGTAGAACTTTCGGTCGTGAGCCAAACGCAGCGACATATTCAAAAGTGCTGAAACAAATTCACTGAAAACATAAGTTCATCTTCATCAATCCAGCTTTTACACTCATCGGGTTTTTTAGACAGCTGAATAATATAGAATAATAGGGATTCGTTGAAATCGCTCAACTATAAACGGATATTTGGAGAACCTCTCCTATAAGAAGCAATTTCGAAAAGAGGACTTTCAAGAGGTGAATCAAGGATAAGTTTAGTTGGATTCAGCCGGTTAAGGATAACTCTAATTGAAGATGCTTCTCTAATTCCGAATTATTAATCGGTACGCGTCGACGACGTATCCTACCATCTAAGTTAATTCGCTTGATTTTTGTAGCTGATGTTGCAAAATGCACCAATATCGTGGGAAGAGCACATTGAGTAGAACTGGAATTCATACCATTATGCACGCAGCCGAATGACAAAAAAAAAAAAAAAAAAAAGAAATTAAGACACGCTGATGAACGCGAATGATCCGCAGAAAATAACACTGAAATAGTCGTTGGAATGGGAACGAATTAGAGGCTCTCATTGCTAGTCATTATTTCATTTTTAAGTTTACAATAGCTCAATTAAGCGATGTTTTCTACTCGATAGAGAATTTCAACTCAAAATTGCATACTCAATAATTATTTCCACGAATATCAGATCGTCATAAATGCCAAGGAAAATGCAACTTCAACAATAATTGCATCTATATAGATAAAAAGTAAGCACTATGTATTGCCAATTTGAAATTAGCTCCTATAAAGTACATATAAAGAAGCGTTCCCTTAACCGTATATTCGTTTCGTTTTTGAAATCAAATAAGCGCTCTAATTATCGATGGAGTAGTGACAGTATTATTTCTGGCGCCATTTTTTGGTCGCTTTTGATTTTTTTCATCACCAAAGTCTTATCAGCAGTCGTTTTTGTTAACTCACCTCCCCTCGCCAATGACTGTCGCATAACGAGGGAGGGGATGTTCACGTGCGTTCCGTTTTGTCAATTTGTCTTCACATAGCCGCCAGCTGCCGATCAATTTTTGCGAGACATTCTAACAGCAGGCACATGCCTAAGTCACATGCATCGACTCATCAGCACCCCGTAGCGTGGCTTTAAAAAAGGCACGCACCGTAGCTATTGGACGATGCTCTTTTGAAATGGCTTTTCTTCCCACTAGGGTGTGGTTCGCTCAGAAGAAAAAATGCACTAGAATTGTATTTGAGTACTGTTTTATGATACTGAAGTACTACCTCAATTAACACTCTGAATAACACATGCCATGCAAATAGTGTTCAAATTTCATTTTTTTAAGCACTGAGTAGAAAAATTAAATGGAACTGTGTGAACACTCAGATACAGTAATCTAATAGCACAAAACCCATTCAGACTTAACCGTCATGAAATTCAGTGATTCATTGTGATGGCAATGCTGGGCAATATGAAATACTCGGAATATAACGATCACTCCTGAACGACTTCGTTTACTTCATTAGCTGTTTTTCTATTTACTAAAGTTTCTTGCGTAGAGATGCTATATTTGTAAGTCTGCTGGCCGCTTGCTTTCTTTATTATCAAAGTGTTTAATTGGCTAATGGTTTGAATACTTGCATCCTCAGCAGGTATTCATGAGTTCATTGAGTTTTACCTATGCGTTCATCGAGCAAGTTCACTTCATTCACCTCTCTTTGCTGTATATTTGTGATTGGTGTGTGTATGTGTGTGTATATGTGTGTGTGTGTGTGTGTGTGTGTGTGTGTGTGTGTGTGTGTGCGTGCGTGTATCGATCTTCAGTAGATGCATAGAAAACCTATTTAGCAATAAATGGCTCCCTTCGTTCGAAAAAGGCCGCTGCAGCAAAAAAAAAAAAAAAAAAAAAGCGGAAACCCTTTAAGAAGAGCGAATAGACGAGCAGCTAAGCTTCACGATTATTGAGCGCCTTTGAGGCAGATATCGAACCATGATGTCACGCTTTTCGCTTTTACTTGTCCTTATGAATCTCAAACGAAAAACAACAGATCCGGCAGCCTAGAGAAGTACACTATTGAAATTCAACATAGATTTCAGAAAGTGACCAAGAATGCTAAGGATTTCATTACAAAAAGAGCTAGGAGGAAATCGGAAGGAGGATATAAGTATCTCTGACAGCAGAATACGTAACAGTCAGAAACGTTCGCCTGTAGGATATAGTAGGCTCACATGTTGTTCCAATACTGCGATTGGATCAAAAATTCCCAAGACTGGAGGATTCTGAAAAAGTAGGGTTGAGATTCCCGAATCGCATGAATATCAAGCTTCCACCGCAACGCTACCATTTGAGAGCCACCCAAAATCTTGCATCTTTGGGATAGACTCGAGATTTGCAAGCCCTCAGTTCTACCTTACTGCTTGAGGACGAAAAAGACCTGCGACAACATCACGCTGTTCGGAGGCGGACCTCCTGAGATGGTTTGCCATCCGGCAGCATTCATCGTTTGCAGCCCTCGAAGTTGAGACTTCCAACCCCACCTCACTGTCAACACTCTGTCTCGAGACGGATTCCAGTCTTACCCAGCTCTGTTACATTCATGTTTTTTTTTTTTAAAACTGCGTCCCTGCCGACAGTGCACTGCCTATATCATGGTCTTCTGTCAAGGACTGAAGTGTTACGACTAGCACTACACCCGGCTTTCATCAGCATGTCACCAATATTGTGAAGAAGGCTAGTGCAAGAATTCCATAATCTTCTAAGCATTTCCTTGGAGGAGCTCACCTTTGCTTATGACGCTGATTACGGTTTACGTCAGCCCTCTCTCAGAGTATGCCTCACAACTATGGACGATATCGGATTCAAATGGGAATATGCGCTGCATAACTGTACTTAATTGTTGATCATTCTCCATTAAAGGGAATGCTCAGAGGCTGTCTATGTTCAAGATCTTAGGAAAGCATAGATTCGTTTATCGCTAATAACTACTCCTAAACAACTCCAGCTCTCTCTTTAAAAACACAGGAATTCCATCGTTTTTGTTACGACTTGATTATGGCATACAACATTGTGAATTTCCTGCTTGTTGAATTCCTCTAATATTTCATCGCTGTTGCTGAAACCCTCTCTACGAATGATCGTGACAAGGAAGTCAACCGATACCGTCCCAACATATTTCAGCATTTGTTCTCAAAAACAACGGTAAAAGCTTGGAATGCGTTGTCGCCCGATATTGCAGACATTCCAACCGACCAATTCTTCAAAACCGTGTTTTTTTCATTTTACCAGAGTCAAAAGAATTCATTTTTCAAATGAGGAAATAAACTATTATTTATCCAACCGATGTCGTCGAAGTATAGGAAATTTTATCATCGGTGGTTCATATCATCCACCATGCAGTCATTTACTATTCTTCTTCACAAATAGAGCACCATATTATTATTATGTTACGTTTTTGGTTCCTATTCAGAATTTTTTCGATCTTTTCATAGACTTACATCATCCTATTCTTATTCTTTTCATTGCTGATGCATTCACTCATTTATTACTAGAATATAGTTTTGCGCATATAGATGCAATATTTAACGAACAATTGAAATTTGCCTCCATGACCGTTTTCTTGCAAAGTATCTCTTAATTGCAGTTCTTAGTGAATATGTTCGCGTTTGCTTTTTTCTTTGCTATTCCTCCCAGTAGTATTTCCTCCGGGAATACGATCCACGTAGTCCCCTCATATATATATATATATATATATATATATATATATATATATATATATATATATATATATATATATATATATATATATATATATATATATATATATATATATATATATATATATATATATATATATATATATATATATATATATGTATATATATATATATATATATATATATATATATATATATATATATATATATATATATATATATATATATATATATATATATATATATATATATATATATATATATATATATATATATATATATATATATATATATATATATAAACCAAAACCAGTTTAAACTAAAACCTCTTAACTGTGCCAATTGCCCACATGCGTGACATGATATAGGTGTTCGACGACGGAATAGATCTTGTGCCTTCAAATCTCTCTGAGTACTAATACAGGCATTTACGCATTTGAGTTATCACATCGGTGGGTTTAGCACAAAGAAATTTGTAAGCGTATGGTCTGTCTAACTTTTCCGGTTCTGTGATTTAAACGGAAAGAAGACTCGCATAGCTCACACAGTGATGTTCTAGGATATCCAGGAGCTGTTGCTATCACATGATGCCTTACTTTGCGTTTTCCGGAACGCGTTTTGAGAAGTTGTTCGCAACGGGCACATCAGGAAGAAAGTCATCCGACCGCTGCTTCTCCTCAGCATTCACCGATGTTTGAGACTGCAATTAGCAAATGAGGAGTTCAGTAAGAACACTCACACCAGCAAAACAATGTTTGATTACCTAAGCCATTTAGCACTCTGATTGCAGGTCAAGCTAAGATCCCAATTTGGGTTGCCGAGGCTAAAGCAGGCAAAACGCCCACAGAATCATAACCCATGAGGACTAGAAGCAAAACAGTGGGATGAATTTTACGGATGGCTAGGAATGTAAAGCCCTTTCCTGGGTAAAAAAATCCTTTTACGTGTAAAATTATCTTGCAGTAGTGAAAGTGAAGTCCAGAACTGCTTAGCAACAACAGCCTTTTAATGTTTTTAAGACAAGTTTTAACTGTCTATCACCTCAGAGTGAATGACCATCATTTTTCGTAATTTATATTTACAGAATAAAACACCTGCATTCAATGGAATGCTAATCGACAGCGATGCATAACAAAGTGATCACGGATATGATGTTTCCGTGTTTCCATTGGACTACGCACTGTTTGAGGACATACATACGAACAGCAACCAGATTTTGTTAAATAACGTTTCATATGCGTTGGAGGACAAGAGAGTTGACATTGAATTATGGAAGGTCACTAATATAGTCAACCTGAATTGTAGAACGTCACTGATACGATCAGCACCTCTAGTGCATGTGATAGCAGTTTGATGTGAAAAATATTCCATTATACGTTTACAGCAGTTATGTGTATCAAAGTTCAGCATTTTTCTATACCAGCGACTTTAATAAACCGATAGTAAGCATTGCGGTTTTTACGGTGCAAATTCCTCAAACGATATTTCTAAACTAGCAACGCGCTGTGATCGTCGTCCCTCTAGCAATGTTGGAGAATACAGTATTAAACAGTCGACTTTTCGGTTGCAATCGGTTGGAGGTTAAATAAGGTGCAAACTTAAATGTTTTAGTATGAGACATTTTCTGTGTTTTCTGTTGACAACAAAAACAATAGCACTAAAGAACTCCTCAAATGGCAGCTGAATTCGGAGCTCTATGTGTGGAAATTACTATCGCAATAAGTCATGACATGACCATAACTGGTGTTGCAAATTGTAGCCGAAAAAGACTGTATATTACAATCATGACTGCATATATTACTGTCAAGAAACTAATTTTTTTTTTGAATACCTCTAATCACTTGAAGAGGCCGACTATTCAGACAGCTACTGCGATGAACTGACTCGACTATGCTGCTTGATTTTTTGTTGATTTTTTGACAACGGCATTAAAATTTCCTACGATTAATTTGCTAATAGTTACGCTTTCATTCGCTCCAACTGATAGTCTTTGACTGAGAGACATTGGATTCCCTAGTAAGGCAGTACTGGCCAGATCGTTTGACAAATATAATAAGCTCAAAACGGCCCAATCTTTCCAGACGATCAAAACATACAGTGCAAAAGCATGAAATTTTGCTATCAACATCGAACTAAAATTGGTCTTTCGAAGTGGAAGTTTGATTTTGGTGTAACGTCTTTGCCGAAATATACGATCGCATTTTTCCACACAAAGGCAAAAAGCTCAGTGAATGTTTACAGTGTGCACGAATATATTTTTGCAATGCGAGCTGTTTTGTGGATGTGAGCAGTGAGCAAATTGCATGCTTGTTTTTCTTCTATGTTTATGCAAAAAGCTCTATTTGTATTTCAATTTATATTTCATCAATTTGCATTAAATTAATTTCATTAAACGCTCTCTAAAAATGTACGTTCGCTATTGTACTAAAGCGATTCGACGATTTCAGGCTATAACTCTCTACAACGAAAATTTCAAGAACAATTGTCACAAAAAGAGATATAACGCTAATTTGGGAACGTCAAAGCGATTGTCGATTGAATCCAGCTGTTTTTGGTTGCTTTCTTTACGATTATTTATGAAAGCAGCGAACGTTGTTGAATCAACTATCTTCCTATCCACGTGCACTCATCCTCTTCGTACGATTTTCAAAAATTTTCTTCACAAATGTTAGAAATTATCACCATTTTAGTTACGGTTTTCAACTGCCACGATTGATACCCAGCTGCTGGAATCTCTGTCACTTCTGCACGATCGTAACGAACTTCACAACGATTCGATCGGCTCTGCAGAAACACAAGAAGCGAGGGCGTTTGCTCACAATCAGCATCAACGATGTTCAAGCCGGTGAAATCGAAGTGGCGTTCAGTGTAAGTCGTTTAACTATGAAAGAGTTCTTCAATGGTTTAACAAACGTGTTTCCGGTCTAGCCATCTAGATGGAAATTTAATAGTACGTCGCGTGTCCCGTCGCCGAAAAGCGCTTCGACTTCAGCGTGTAGACAACAACCCAGTCGTTTGAAGGGCACTGCCATTTGCACTTGTGCTACGCGAGTAACACAACGTTCAGTCATCGATTGACGTCTGCGATGGCGCCGCACCGTCGTCTGACCAATTCAGAAGCCTTCCCCATCCCCAATACACAATCACCGCAGCTGCGTAAGCATTATACCTATAACGCAGTTACACCTTCGAGTGGAGAGGAAATGCAGCTCCAAGCAAGTTCAGTTGTTCAGCATCTACAACAACGAGAGGATCATCCATGCAGCAAACTGTTCGTAGAACCAACCTTTTAAGGCAGGAAGCAATAAGAAGCCAACTAATCGAGCACAGACACAATATCACGCATACATACGCATAAACTCACTTGTTTCTGAGAGTATTCTAATGCGGAAAAGTAGACTTCAGAAACCAACTGACTTGTGACAGGTGGAATATAAAATCGCATATCATGACGATCTTCAAAGGTCGATCGTTCTCTGGCTAGTATCCGTCTTTATCTTTTCATAATTTCCCTGGTTGCTTTCGAATCACCACTATCAGAGCTGTCTTCTATGCAAGGATCAGGAGAACAAAGTGTCGAAATGCATGCTGCGAGGGCATGGTTTATCTTCTTCCGCTGTCATTTTCTTCAGCTTAAGAAAACATTGCCGTTTCTGGAAGAGATTTCGTTAGGTCTTGATCATCACACATCAGGAGTTTGTCATCCGGCTTAAGAGCTCCTCGTGATAATTCAATCCAGTGGAGTGGAAAAAAAGAACTGTACGATCATCGGCAAACCTTTTGCTCGAAATTAAATAGTTCTGACAAATAGAACAATTGAGGAACATACGTGAAATTCGATGAAGCATTACAGATGTGTAGGAAATTAGGAATCCGTGAAAAACTCCCAACCGTTCTTAAGCTCCACAGTACACTGCAGTACCGTTATCGTGACAGCTATCGTGATTCGGAAAATGGATTTCATCGTTTCCCTGCACGGCTTCAAGTCTATCCACCCCCGGGGCCAAATATTTAGCAAGCACCATTGCTGTGTCGGCTGAATGCTGCCCTTTGATCGTCAGCCGCTACCACTTGGTCTCAGGTTAGGGACGTCAAAAAAGCGTTAGAAATTGCAATAAAATGGAAAAAAAAGGTTAGAGTCTGAGTAGTCCAGTACCTGCACACTAAAAGAAGCAGCCTATCTGCAGCTACAGACATTTTTAAATGATAAGAAAGAAAAAACTTAAATTGCACCAAAGCTCATGATTAAATAATCAAGAAGTGCTTCATGAAGAAGAAATACCACATAAACACAATTTAATGGTTACTTTGCATCAATGAATGCAGTAAACTGCTCCATAATTTTCAGCGTATATATCTTATAATGGCAACCTCGCTTCAGTTTGCATTCAAAGTCGGGGGAAGGGTGGGGTCTTTAGAAGATTTGCTTGAATTTTGCAAACCCCTCGGTAAAGAGATTTCAAAGGATCTTCTTTATGTAACAATAAAAGCTGCTGCACTAAAAGCTGCCACAATTTCTGACTTCACGTCTACCTATAAAAAAAAAGTGCGAATCGCAGAAGCGCAAATTCCGAAATGCAGAAAAAAAGTTTAAACGTCGGAAACCTTTTTTTTCTACCAAATGCAGACAGGAAACTGTGTAATATAAATAAAGATCTTGTGCTCTCTGGAATACAACTGAACTGCTCTCGTTGCTGCGAGAAGGTGGTACTTGTCTATGCAGCGTTTTTAAACTCTGCGACGACGCTGTGACGTTTGCGCTTCCGCCTATATCTCTTTGCGACAAACGACCTGCAAGTCAACGTTGCATTTGCAGGCTCCATTTGTGCATGAATATACCTATGAGTAAAACAAATGGGATTGCTATTTTCGAAGGGAATGAATGCAATATTATGTGGAACTCTAGTGCTGCAGTTGAGAAAACTGTACGGTTACCTTAGATGCTGCACCGTTGAGGTTTGTTTTACAGAGGTCAGCGACTGATTCGTGAGACTGTTTCAGAGCTCGTGGCTCAGAGAGTCCTCTGGCGAGCATCTTCGGTGTTACGCGATTGTTGCTGAACAATCGATAATTAAGAAATTAGTCGAGTTGCATTGCTAATCGGCCTCGAGAGTTCTCGATTTAGAAAGGAACAGTTTTGAGGTTCACGGTAGCAAGAGGAACACCTATTCTCATGGTCCTCTGACCCAATTAGAAGCTGCTGTGGGTACGAACTAGGACATCATATAGAGACATCAGTATGGGACGAAGGGAGGGGGGAATGGGGTGGGGAGAGGATGGGATGGTAAGAGGAAAGAAAAACCATCAGTTTCACAAGACCGCATCAGGGATTGAGCGCGTTCTCCAAAAAATGGAATGCCACGTGGGAGGTCTGAAGCGATCGCCCAACAACTAAAGTCATTAAAGGAACGACTGCTTGCTGATTCGTGAAGTGCACCTTTGCATTACCTGAAGCAATTCTTTCCTAAGCGCTAAAAGCATTCTGCATAGCATCCACGCAACGGAATCAGTTGAAAGATTGATTTGAGTAGTCCTGCAGTAAATGTGCCAACTAAAATGAAAATGTGGCTGGCCATTGAGGGTATGATGGTATGAACGGCTGGAGATTCAACTGATGATTTCGGATTCGAATTTGAATTGAGTATTAAATACATTATGTATGTCTGCATAAGCAACTTCTATCTGGATTTCACACAAAGAAGACAGTTATTCTTTTCTCTAGTTGCATATATCCTACAGGATTTCCTCTTAACAACAGATATGACATCAAATAATGTAATTTCCTAAAAATTTTCTAATAAACGGAAATCAACACAAAAAATTCACGTGTGTTGATAAATTACCACAAATGATATACAAATACAATGAAATTTCGGGAGCCGTACAATAAATGGAGTGCGGACCTGTCTTTAGCATTTGGCTTTGGCTTTGGCGGCGCCACGGATGGCGAATTGATTGCAGCTGAAAAATCGTTAAAATAAATTCTCTGATGAGTGATATCTCACATTTGTTGTTGGTTTTTTCTCTTTCCCATTTGTAAGTCGACTCGGCAAACTCTTTCAAAAGCGAAAAAAATATGACGATAGACGCGCGGAGGAAAAATTGGGCAGTGGATCGATAGCGATGGTATTTGTCTGATCTCACAACGCATATTGCTCTCCACTATATTTGTAAGCATCACTAAACGTGAGCCTAAGTGGAGTTCACGGCGTCATGATATGATAAGATAGGAGCTATCATGGATGAATCTAGTAGCTAAAAGTAGAGGCTGAAGCTTTGATGAGCTTTACTTTGTACTGCTAGCATATACATTACGATGACATTTGTAGACTTCCCTGACGCATTTGTAAATCGGTGCAAAATGATTGAGTATCACTGCTAATTTAGGTAACAGAATTCAAGCCTATTTCTGTTAAAGTTTAATGGATGGATGTATGGATATTCTTAATTATTTACTTTAATCCGCATGAAATCCTCATTGAACAATGCCTAGCGGAACTTCTACTTAACTCTAAATAATTTTTCTTATCTCATAATATATCCTCACGTTGAATTTTCTAAAGAATGCGAATTAGTTTCGTTGTAAATATTTTGGAAGATAATTCTCTTCGCTTTTCGAAGTGTAAAATTATCACAACTATCACCTCTTCAATAATGGGACAAATCAACGGCAATTAGTGCTTCATACCGTTTTTGTGCTGTTTACAACGAACTGTCTTCAAAGGTCACAATTTACTACTACGAAAGAAATTCCATTAGAGATATAACCTCAAGCGACGTTGAAATTGAGACTTAAGAGGCGTGCTACCGCTCTCCTGAGTGATCCATGCATACAACAATATAGGTTATGAATATCGTGAAACAAATAAAAAAATTTGGACTTTCTGCGCAATGAATCGAAAAGACTATGGTGATAGGACTATGGCAGAAGAAAAACTTGTGGAGTTTTAAGCCTGAAAAGATTTTGAAATATTTTGATAAACTAACTGGTGGAAAAAATTGAAATTGAAGGGTGACGAAAGAATACAAGCAAACTTCCCTTCAAAATCAACGAAAAATCCTTTTTCTTTAGCTAAAAAATTTATCAATTTGGATTTCACAAAAATGCCTCTCCTGTGAGCAAGAGCACATTCAGAATGACAGTCTCAATCTGTGGCGATCCTTAGAACCGTGACAGTTTTTTGAATGACGCAGTTAGTTTCGGTCCTTAGACAGATGTTCCGTTAGCTGACGTTTTCATTATCGAAAATTTTTGCTGACACTGACGGATTGCAAAAAAACTTCTTTACCTCCCACTTCAATCCTTTGAGGACAACTACTTCGCTGGTTTCACTCATTGCCCTCAATGAAAAATCTGATGCGATTAATTCCAGAAAGATCAACCTAGCTTGTAAGATTTTGCGCTAACAACATCCTAACTTGAGAATGATCGGAGAAGCATATAGATATTACCATCTCAGGCAAAACTATTGATTTCACGAAGCTTTTCATACGAACAACGGAACGACATTAAAGAAAAAGCTCGACAGCTCGTTATTTTTCATCTTACGCTTCAATTTCAGCGTCAGATTCTCAAGACAGTAAGCCGCAAGTTTTTTCTCAAGACCAGCACATGAGGTTTTGCAACAAAAAACAGCGACAGTGAGCACTCGAAGAGCGACCGTTTGTTTCTCGCTGCGGTTTCATATCAGGTAAGGTGCTTTACGCTGGACTCTTTAGAAATGGTAAGTTCAGATTCTGAAGGAGGACTGTCAGTGTGCGTCGCAACATTGCCTATCGGGATTTTGTTGATGAACGCGAACAAGCACTTAATGTAATGTCATGGAACGCCGACTACTGTTTCAATGTGATATATGTACCGACTGGATGGCCACATAGTGCAGCTAAGCAGCGCACAGAACATTCACTGGCGGGCTTGCCTATCGATCGACCAGGAAAGAGGGTATGCTTGTCGGAAGGCGACCGAGTGCTACCTAGCTACCTATGGATCATTAACGAGTGCGGGAAATGAAATCAGAAATGAAACGATGACTAAAAAACATTCCAAAAACGATGCCATACTTCCGTAATCCCGTTGGAAGATTCACTGCTCATGCTCATGCTGTCAGTTTGATTTGAAAAATAAACAATAATCCCAAGATATAGGGTCATTTCGGGCTCATATTTCTTTACTTCGAGACTAGCATGTGAGACCTTGCAGCAAAAACGTCGAGTCCTAAAAGGCGCAGTAAAGATTCGAATAGCCAGTGTTTGTTTTTCGCTGTAGGATTCATATCAGACAAGCTGCTATACGCCCACACCTCTCAACATCGTAAAAGCTGATTCTGAAGGAGAAGTATCACTGACCAATGTAGGTTTTTATTTTCTCTGGGCAAAAATTGCTAGCACGGCAGATTACCAAGCACAGCACCTACACCGGGGAAGTTTTTGGTGCGGCAAAGCCAGATTAAACGCTTATCGGATGGAAGTAATGCTACTTTCAAAGTAAAGCACAACACAAACAATGTGCATGAATACCAACTTGGTCCGCTTATGCATGAACCATGAAGGGACAAAAAAATTCACAATCTACACAAATCCTCCACCCTAAAACCGCTTTAAAATGTAAGGGAATGAGAGAAGTATGTTGGTGATATGTAAATAAAACATTAATTATCAGCAACACAAAAGTATATCAGTGATATTTCAGACATAATAACATTTTGGATATGCTGTTAGTATATAAAATGTTGCCATTATATGAAAAAATTATCAGCAACGAGAAAATTTGCCGGTTATATTTAGCCGGCGAATAAATCATTTCAGTAGCAAAGTGTTGCTGCAACAAGCTAAATGCGATAAAAACCGAATGAGAATAAAATAATATGCTCGCTTCCTCAAATCTATATCAGCAAATCGAATAATTTGAAGTCGTTGACGACCTGCAACACAATCGTTTGCCACTCAGGAATTAAGAAATTGCAGAGTCACAACTGCGAATAGTAGCGCCTCAGCGATATTAACGACTTTGGGAGAAAAGCCCGCTTGCAAACAATACCTCATCAGATGGCAAAACTATCAGCATTATTCAAAGCGTGAAAATATGTTCTGTGCTGCCTAGTGAAATTTGTAGCAGGATGGAATAGAATAGAATATTTTTATTTCTATCACCGTAATATAACTACTGCAATACAACTGAGGCGTGTCATTGGATGCGTAATTTGAGGAATGCAAAGAATGTTTTTAAAAAATGAAGGTATATACTTTAGAAATGTCATCAAACGAAAACTTTTTGTACTAGCAATTTTCGCAATCATTTCGCGAATGCTTTATCTCACAAATGTAGAAATTCCTCAAACGCACAAACATTTTCTCATAATGCATTCTTTCAACGCTTAACCTATTAAGTTACGTAGCTTATATCGAACACGCTCAACGCCTATCTAATATGCTTGTTTATGACTGACTTGGTAAAAATATAAAACAAGATGGAGCAGTCAAAACCACGAGCTCATATCGAAAAGTTCAAGCATCCATGGATAAATTGTTATATGGATAAACAAATACCTTACTTCATATAAACAAGTATAGTAGAAGCAAAAGCAGATATAACGCAGAGAAGAAAAAAATAGCTTTACCGGATTGAAATGCGTTACGCGCAACCAACGGCCTGCGGCGATCGTTTTCCAGCACGAATGTCTGCTGAGATGAAATTGAAGTAGGTCGATCCGGGACACAAACGGACTCGGCGGAAAGAGACGCAAGCCGGCTTACTGAGGTCAGCGACTTCCTTGGAACTACACTGGTCTGTTTCTGCAACTGTGGTACTCGCCTCGGCACTGTGCCCGGCGGAGCGGTGATCTCGTCGCGGCCCATGGTGCTTACCTCACAACATACTGCTACCGATTTTCCATCGCCACTGCAGAGGCGAAATTTTGTCTCCAGAAGCCGGACACCAAATAACTCGTTGACAGCTATCCGCAGACTATCAGTGCTTTCGATTTCTGCTTCCAGATAATCGTCCGCCTACAATGTTGAGAAGGTATTCTTAAGACCGGAATGCCCAGGAAGCAAACACCAACTGCAGTGTCAAGTGGCCAAGACCTACTATGCTTCCTACAAACTGCACTGCGACAAAACTGGTTGTTTAACGTGGTAGAAATATATTAAAGTGTCATCCAGAGCATGAGGTCATTTAGAAAAAATTTCGTGAGGTTTTTAAGCTTGATTGCAGTTTCGGGTATAACCTTTGCCTTCAAAAGTTTCCCCACAATATGTTTGCATGCCCATATCATTGCTCAAGAAAGTAACTATTCAGCCTCAAAGTAGAGTGTAGCACTGTTGCTACTCCAAAGTTGAGTACCTACATGAGAAATAGAAAGCGAACAACACTAATGCTTCTCTAACATCAGCACTATCAATGCGTCAACCATTTCACGGCATCTTTTGCCCACTTCCATCCTCTCTTGAATAAATCTCTTTTCAAGACTTATTGCGCATTTCTAAAGTGTGAACTTCAAAATGCGAAGGTGAATGTATCGAAATGGGGACTGAGGATGCTGTATGCATTCAAATACTCCACGTGCAATACGATCGCTTTGTGCAACATGTGATTTTAAAAAAAATTGCATATAGAGCGCAACAAATTTTAAAAGAATTTTTTCCAACCGGATCGTTGTCGTCTTCAGCAATCGCCGCACGTCGATTCCAATGATTTTCGTTATCTGGAATATGGAACATTTGAAACCACTTGAAAAATTTTGCTGACATCCCATTTTCTGTGATTTTATTGAGGATCAATCATCCATCCGGAAATGCCTGCGTAATTGTAAATTAACTTATATGTATGAGTTGACGCCGCACACTCGTATTCATTTCTGCGCAAGTTTCTTAAATTGTTCTTATTGTATATATGTCCAAAATTTGCCATCTGAGAGAGTCGTCATGTATTTACGTGGAAATTGTGTGGTCGTTACGATTAAGCGACTCACCCTTTTGAAGAGCTCCAAATATCATTAGAACGAAGGACGGCTTATCGAAGAGGGGCTCAATTGAGACCTGGCCCCTGAGGTGCTCTTACTGTGACCCTGCGTACTGTCACAGCAGAGGTCTCAGGGAGAAGGTCGCAACCGCGAAGACTTTTGAAGCGTCGATAACCGCTTCTTCCAGTCAAATAGGGCGAATAAACGCTCGCGCGCCTTATTGCGCTTGCTGGTCGTTGAAAAAAGACGATTCAAAAAAAAAAACTCTTCGCATAAGTTGGAAGCAAGCAAAATACTTTAAAAAATTTAAAGCGAAAAGTAAGCAATAAAAGAAGCGGATAGGAACAATGATGCGAACAGAAGGATAGCACTGGTGAACACTTCATTGATGAAGATGACAAAAAAAGAAAGTGCGGGGACGCTGTGAGCTTTTTCGAGAGCAAAATGAGGAAAACTTTGAGCCGGTGGATTAATGGGCAATGCGACTGATGCACAGCAAGTAGATAGGACAAACAGATTATCGCTGACCATCAAAATTTTCTTGTGCACATTTTGAAGCATTTTTAGTGCAGTTAAAAGTTACAGCCGGTTGCCTCTTCATATTGTCGAGTCAGTCAAAAGACAAAGCACTTGAAGTGTACAATACAACTG
The DNA here is from genome assembly GCA_013433145.1 of Ascaris suum. Taxonomy (NCBI): domain Eukaryota; kingdom Metazoa; phylum Nematoda; class Chromadorea; order Rhabditida; family Ascarididae; genus Ascaris; species Ascaris suum. The sequence continues at coordinate 4,574,959 of CM024191.1, read as the reverse complement.
TATGCTAATGTCTTATCTAAACCTATAGGAATAGAGTTTTGACAGGAAACACAGATCTACAAATATCAACGCAAAGGTATGCCATGCCAAGCAACGAGATAAAACCTTACAAAGCCTCATAACAACTTAAACGTACGGTTTATTTATGCAGTATGCTTAGGAACAGCACGAAAAAAAGAGAGACTGCAAAGTACGCGATATCAATCGAATATCCCACGTACGAACTCGCTGGTTCTATAGTAAACGCACGCATACGGCAGATTTACCCACTATCAAAAGTCATGCGGTATTCCTTACAGAACTGAACTTAACAAGTAAGCTGAGCGCATGAACATTCCCGATAGCAGTTAGCACTGTTATTCATGTTAAAAGAATACAAGGAAAGCACTGCATCTATTCACGAACACTGTACGCTAGCTCAGGTATAAATTAGCCGCAGGAATTTCATAGGTACATTAATAATCAAAGGAAAATCCAAAACGATTCACTCATCACAAAAATATCGGAGCAATCACATCCTGTGAGGGACACTAGAGAAATGTTTGTAACAACTTTAACGAAGTATACTCATGCTTTCCTTAGCAATGTAATATTAGCAGTGTTCTCTTCCGCCGACTAACGCTCGCCATATTTCTCCGGTGATAAACATGGCGATTGAGGTTATCAATAAACTCATTTAACTACTTCCACTTCCCTAACAAATCCGATGCTGGAAGTGAGAGCAAATTCAAATGTGGAACTGAAAGGAAACGAGGCAGTATAGAAACGGCAGGAAAATATTGAATGGGGCAATAGGTAGGCCTCTACAGCATTAGACTACTGCTAGAGAAAGCAGAGGAAAAGGATCGTGCAACTGCGTGGCAAAGCATGTAACAAATAAAGCTGATCAGTGCACTTTAAAAGCATCAAGACGAGTACCGTCCTAACGAATCGAGAAACTCGTGTAAAAAATAACTCACGGTAAATATTTTTCCGCTAGTATTAGCCATACTCAGCGGATGATAATGTGTCTCCTCACAGCACCATCCCGAACTGTGCTGTTAAAGAAATGCTGAATTTTTTGCGGGAAGTAATGTATGAGATATTCGATGGATAGTGGTAAGGATGGTGATAACAACAGTGACATTGACGATGATGAGAGATGCGTACCTTAGTGCATCAGAACGAATCGATGGCGAAAACGAACTGGAAGTGATCCTTAGGAGAGAGGCGATCTGAGAGGGAGATCGGTGAACGAACGAACCCATCTGAGGGCCACATTCACCAATGAGCGTCGATCGGCAGACTGTAGCGCTGAGAGATCGAGCGCGAGTGCATTCGGGGGCGGCTGGTACAGATTGGAGACTGGGCGTGAACTGAAGCCGAATATTGGCCTGCCTGTTTTCTCTCAACGCATGTTTCACTTTTTTGCAATTTTGCGGGCAGCATCGCTCAAGAACTCATTCAGCGGCCACAGTTCATTCAAACACCTTTGGATATGCGCATCAAATATGGACATATTATTCTCCATAATCGGTATCAATTTCGTGGGTCATATGCTCTTACTGCATTTCTAGAGGCATCAACTTGTGTTTTAAAAAAACTCCCACGCAAGGACTCTAACTTCATTGCTGCGATATTTTCAGAAAGTAGCTGAGAAGTAAAGAATTTGGGAATTCCGTACTATCACGATGTATAATTTTTTCTTGGCTGTCTCATAAAAATCTCATTCCTTCCTGCTTTAAAAAACAGAAATTTTGTTAAGGTCGCAGCCAATTCTTCTCTTCATAATTGGAAACCCCTCTTTTAAAACGTATGGTTCGATGATCTAAGAGCTGTTATTTTCAATGATTTCCACAACTTCCGGAGGCATTGCAACCGAATGCTCCGTAACGTTCGAACGAGAGTAATACGTGCAAATCGCTTAGATAATTTTTCTTTCTCAGCAGTGTAACGGTGCCATTATAAAGCGTCGTTGGCAATGATTGAGAGCTTTTGAAAGTGCCCTCTTCAGTAACATAGACCGTTGACATACAACACCACAATTCATGGCTGTTTCAGTTGAATACAGATCGCACCCTTGTGATTACTCAACAGTTATCGCCCGATGAGATGAACGGATTACTGGTGAAGAGGAATGAGAGGAGCGCGAAAAGATAATAGTGATAAGACCTGACGCTAAGACAACCGAATAGGGTCGCACCATCTCTCCCAGTAGCCGTCCACGATTCCAGCGGCACAACGACATCTCCCAGTTAGAATTGCGGCATCACTACAGAAAACCGGGCAGTTAGGTGATACCTGGGAGTTCGCTGATGCAGGTAAGCGAGTGAGGCATGTCGCCGGATTCCCCATCCGCGATTTGGATAAAATATCGTGACATGATTTGCCAAACAGTTCAGATGAGCACACTCCACAGAAAGGCGCCAGCATCTTCAATGCTATCAATTGTTGTGCAGCTGAAGAAGTGGGGGCTCCTGTAGCACTGGAATGCACCCTAAATGCAATCCGACCTCCCTTTAAAAACGCATTCGAGTGATACATTTGTTTCGCCTCCAGGATATCGGGTTAATAAAAGAATATACCCCAGGCGGGTACCGGGATTCAGAAAGATCGCACAGATGAGGAAAAAACAGAAGTGAAAAATGCAAACGATCGGACCGTGCTGCTAAATCGCCTTCCCACAGGACCTTTCGGATAGCGTTTGCGGATGAATTGTTGGAGTTGAACAGGATTGTCCCAGGACAAAACGACCTAGCACCTGACCAGACAACACCTGAACGAGAATGATTTAACTGCTCAATGATTGATAACAACGTGCGAAAGTCTACTAAGCAGTGCTTAGCTGTGCCGACCACTCTCTGGAGTGCAGCACTTGCAGCCGTTTCTCTCGCTTAAATGTGCGTTGGAGAAGCTTGCACTGAGTAACAGCAACCAGGTTATGATTATTCACATCGTTTGAGGGAAAACTTGGTTGTAAAATGGGCAATATATGCAGTGTTTCGTGCGAGGAAGTCAACTGTAGCGATGCTCGCAAGTGCTGAGGCTTATCAAACAAATGTGTATTGTGACACTGCTTCTGCACGTCCTCGTTGAAACACGGAGTCATCGACGCAGGTGGAATTATACTATTGTATTAGAGGTAAATGATAAAGAGGCGCAAAGTAGACAGCCCATGATTGCACGAAAAACGACTCTTGCACTTGATCAGAGGGCTGACGATAAAATTCGAAATTCCACGGTGGTGAATGAAGCGATTTGTGCGTTGTGAGAGCTAGCTGCACACTTCACACTTGAGCGACGGTGGACAGAGTGGACGCCGAATGCAAGAAGTGGGAGCGTTTTTTTGGAGCCTGGTTGTGGGATGGTACGGAAAGGTGCTGCTGGGAGAGCACGGCCGGGAGACACCAAAACCGAGCATCACTCGTCGGCACGACCAAAAATGCAGCGCGCCGCATGGGTGATTTCGAAGCGCCTGGTACGCACGAGTGATGGCGGCGCACTCGCACTCGTACGGCGACGATGGTGGCCGCCGACTGGCCGACTCGGCTCCTCACCCTCGCCGTAGCGAAGCACTGCCAGCTCGTGCTTCAACCCTTTTTGACCGCTTTTTTTGGCGCGCGCACGCACACACGCGCATGCACTGGCGTCGCGTTTAGCATTTCTCCGTTTGTTCCTGCCTCATAACCTAGAACACTGCACGATGCCAACCTGCACTAAATTCCCTTCCTTCGCACAGACTGGTTCTGGTGGATATGACCGACTTCCGCTTGAGAATTGCACATGTACGTTTGAAAACTGACCCTGGGCTCGTTTCTGCAGATGCGTGACTGGCTGGATAATGCAGGACATTCAGGTCGGGCCCCCTTTTATTCAACAAGAGGTAAAGATTTTCAAAGTGTAACGCTGATCCAGTATTCATGCATAATGAATAGAGAAATGTTTTCAAAGGAACTTTAACCAGGAGTCAACTCTGATATGTGCTTTGAATGATGTTTGGAAAGTAACCCTCGTACTCCTTAATAAGGATGTGAGCTTAAGGGAATACAAAAAGCAGCAATATATGCAAGCAAACATATAGGATTATCAAGGGCCCTGGCAGAAAGGGGAGCACATCAAATTGGGAACCGCACACAGAAAATCGGATACTTCGCCTACGAACAACTATGTCATGCTCAATGAAATCGCACAGTGATCAATTTTTGCGTTATTCTTTTTTCAATAGCATCGGCGTAGAGTGCAAAGCTGCACTCGCTGCGTTGAAAATTCACTTCGTTGACTGCGCTTAGGAAAATGATGTGGATACGCATTCACGAGCGAAATATTTTGGAAAAACTTGTTTTAAATGGGAGAAATATTCAACAAACGAATTATTTCAAAGAATTACACTCATCTGATCAGTGGAATCCGAAAAAAAAGTGAGTGTCCCTCATCGGCAATTTAAACGTACTGGTTGTAATGAATCAAAGGAAACATGTAAGCAAGTGCAGAACTGCGCGAAACGCTTTACTCAATTTTTTCTTTACGTGAACGAAAATTCGCTCAAGATTTATGATTGTGCAGGTAAAGGATGTGCGCTCCTCAAGCAATACGGATTGAAGTTCCCACATTCTAAAGATGGTAGAGACTAATCGCGCGCTTTGCATATGCGACAGTTTGTAGAAATACAGAGCAGAAAAGGATTAAAGAAGAGGAAAAGATGGTCCTAACCATCCTCATAATGAATAATCAACGGTTACGCTCATCCTTATTTTTGAATAAAAGTTGTAGTTAGACCATCTTTTGAACGGATCTTTCCTTCCCAGATGCATATATGTTTCAGCTCCGACGTTAAGAAATGTGGTAATGAAGCTCCTCGTTGAGAGGATGTTGCCGCCAAGATGAGTTTCCATTACGAGATCGTATCAGCTAAATTGCAATTAATGTAGTAAGAGGTCAATTTATAAATTTACAATTAAGCAGTATGATCGAACCCTAAACGAGTTGATTTGCGTTCCTTGTCTGATGCCTTTTCCTCGTCATGTCCTTATAGTGGCTGATCTCTCCGTCATTCCGGCCGTTACACTTGACTGGACGGCAACAACAGTTAGGTTTCAATCCTTTTTTTTCGTGAAAGAATACGATGAAAGCATTACTCATCCTCTGAATCCATCTCTCTTGAAGCCGCTTAACAGATCCTCGTTCTAGCTGCTCGATCTTTGTTCCATGCAATCACATTAGCAAAATACAACTACAGTTCCGCTCTCAGACAGTTTCAATGCGACTTAATAATACGGCAAAAATCACAAAGACCACTGATACCATACATGAAGCAACTGAAACGTCAGTGGTGACGCATGAAAGATGTATCCTTCAACTACCTTTAAACAGTGTCAAATTAACTGTAATATAGGAGATAGCTAAAATCATTGGAAATCGAAGCGAGTCGTGACGGCGATCGAATTTCGTAAATCAATTGCACATTGAAGTTTGAGGGATCCCGATCATCAATTTGATGGGAACTTCTGATAACGCCAAGAACCGTGTCCTAAAGCCATCTAAGCTCACAACTTTGTCTTCTTCAAATAGCGATATAAGTGTGGACACCAAAAAAAAAAAAAAAAATTACAGCACAGATTTTTTTTTGCCCAAGCAGTACGCGTACTGTACGAGAGCGCCCTTAAGTATTCTTTCAGTGTTGTCAAGAAAACACTGAGACATTACTGCGATGGAGAGGGGAAGAATCATCACAGATGTGCAAATACACCACCATCTCATTCATCTGTAGTTGCGCCTCGATGAAACTTCAATGTGTGCAGCGATTTCTCGAATGTCTATAGCAATTTTTTAGTGTGCTGATACGAGTGTAAAATGAATATATATAACTATCCAAAGAAAGAATATATTACAGCTACAAGCCAAACGAGAATAAAGATACACAAAAATATGAGTGTTAGCTAGTGACCAATTGGCAACTGGATAACAACGCGGTAAATAGCAAAGCCACGTACATCCAACAATCTGAGATTCAAATGGATTTTTAATCGCTAATGAAGCTAAGTGATAGGCGGATGCCGGAGTTCGTGCTCAGAGAAGCGTTAAAACCACGATGTGGTCATTATGAGGGATGGGAAGTAGCTCTAGCACACGCCTATTTAAAGGCGAGCAATGACTCAGGTGAGTGGGCGTCGAGTGGTCAACAGCGAGACGTTTCTGCAGAATATGATTCAGTACCTGCCAAGAAAACTGCCTATATATAATGGGTGAGATGGTAGATGCATCAAGCGATAGGTGCCGCAACAAAACGCCACTAAAATCAAAACACAAAGAAGCGAACTGCGCTAGGCTTCAAATGAACTAGCTTCTCCCACTACCAAACCAGAAATTCATTACTCACAGAGGTGCGTGATCTCCCGTAGGATGAAGGAAACGAATGTAAATGAATAAGAAACGCGATAACTGAGAGAACGACAAGCTGAAGGGAAGCAGGAAAAATTCATGCGGCCAAAGCAAAAACGATAGGTTTTGAAAGAGAGTAGTAAAGTTCTTTACTCTCATCTTCTCAAACTCGAAGCACATAAACTACGGAATATAAACAACGCCTTAAAACTGAGTGAAAAATATAATACAAAAAAAAACTGCCGATGAGTTTATATAGAAGGACTGACTTCGGGCGTGGGCAAAGTCAACTGAGTGACAAAAAACTGTCGAAATGTGTTGCAATGACAAAGGCATATGTTAGGCAGCAATTGTCGCGGGCGATACGTTAGGTAGTATAGAGCGGATGCAACAGATGGCAGGAAAGTAAGGCAACCTGGGTCGACGCTGATTCGGAGTCGAAGAGGGAGCAAGCAAAAGAGAGGAAGAGAATGGCGTGAATGCGTTCATTTTTTCAGGTCACCTCTCTTTTGAGCGGCACTCACACTGCAGCCAGCCGCCGCCATCCAACAACCCTACTCGCCTCACTCTCCTTCGCCGCTGCACATCTGTGTGCCGATGCTGCCGCTTCTTGCAAAACGGCTGCCACGAGGGTTGTGACCGGCTGGCACGAAATAAATGCGCGCTCGCCGTCAGAAAACGCTCGCCGCACCAAGTCGCTGGCCGACACCTAGACACCGCCTGCTGCTTACGTCTGCAGACAAAACAGCGCTGCTCCAGACAGTGGCGAGAAAGAACGAGAGAAAACACGTCGACGCCAATGAGAGGCAACCGCATAAGAAGGAGATGCAAAACGCGAAAGTGAAGCAAACACAAGTGTTTGGAAAGATAGCTGGCACATGAACGGCGTTCGCGTGCATCACTAGAGGATAAGAGTTGCAACGGCGGAGACAGTATGAAAATCTGGTAAGTGCAGACGACGAAGTAGTAGAGGGGAAAGAGTGAGGCTGGAACAGCGTTAAGACCAGCCTCGGTGGTACAAACGATCGCAGCTTTGAGAGGTGATGAGCACTGCTACCACAGCGAAACTTTTTTAAATCCGCCGGAAAACAGCACGTCGACATCATCAGCGCTTTCAGTTTGAACCTTGTGTTAATGGAGGTGAACGAAGAGGTATGCCAATCACCTAGCATGATATTCGGCTTCTCCAGCCTACTTCAGCAGTGACACACAACATCAGTTGGCGATGATATGTTTGTTTACGGTGATGATCCTTAATCCTTGACACGGTGGTCATTCAATATATGGCGAGCACTTGATTTACTCTCACACAACTCCGAAAAAATGTTGAGCGATCGAAAACGAAGAACACTGAGGGCACTTGTGGCTAAGGAAATGATTGTAGTTTTGTAGACGCAAATGTAAGGAATCGAGATGTGGTTCTTAATTAGGGAAAAAAAGATTGGAATTTGCAATCATATCATTCACAAAAAGCGGCTGAAACACATCGAGAAGTGTAAAAGAAAGGCTGATATGATGTTGCTTCGCAATTCCGCCTATTAGTCCAACCGATTGCCCAAACAACGGAAACCTTTAATAATGGACTTTCTGATTAAGCGGGCCAAATATGCGAGAGCTTACTCTATAAATTAGTCTCTGAGAGTGGACTAAACAGTCGTAAACTTTTGTGGTACGTAGATTGGAGTTGCTGGGCGGGCTGATTTCCGAAAAAAAAAAACGCATACATGCGCAGAGAAACCATGTCGCCATGTGCTTTGCAAAAGCTCACAAAAGTATGCGAAAAATTTCAAATTGATCTCTTCTTCATTCACTTTCACAATATAAGTGATTTCGTGATTTTATTGTGCTTTAATTTCACTGTTGTAAACAGTAAACTGTACCTCCTTGCAAAGCTATGATAAAGCAAGAATGTTTTGTTTAAAAAAATTGCAAAAATTAGTCATCGCTGGCTTCAAAAAGTTTGCAACGGAAAAACAAATCAAAAGTAAGCAAACATTTCGGACGGAAATAAAAAGTGATGGACAGTTTACGACGTTGGATACGTCCTCAAAAGATGGGATTAAGCAAAGAGTGCAAAAAAAAAACCAAGATCAATTACGGTATAGCAAGCTGCAGTTATACCTCAAGAGCTAAACGACCCTCAGCATAAGTTCATTTATTTCGCCAACTTGATGATCATGAAAATCGCACTCATTTATGTGCAATATAAGATAGGTATACTAATCGTATTTACAGTATCCGCATATCAATTGCAGGCATGTTCTTCTTGGGAATTCATTTATTTCTACTCACTAATGATAGAGTAAATTCCCCTCGTATTCCATTTCTCTCACTTCTTTATTGTAAAACACTTTCACATAGCACAATGAACATGGGTGTTAAGGCGTGAACCGCTTACGTCACTTCGCTTTTTACAGCGTTCAAACATTTTTTGATGGCTTATATGATCAACGCAGTGACGTTCAAAAGCTGACGTAGTCGTTGCATAGGTGCCCCCAAAAAAATGAAGAACAGCTATGAGTGCACGATCGTTATAACTATGATTGAAAAATACGACTCGTATGACCTGTGGGTATACTACATTTAGTGTAAGCACTACTACACTACGCATTTTCAAGTGGAAAACTTAGTCAAATGAAATCGATATGGAAGAGTGGGCGCTGAATCGAGAGAAGAATCTCATCTCTGATTTTTGTTGAGAAGCAAATCATGGCAAATGAAACTGTTTTTTGAATGGGCATATTAAAAGAAACAAAAGAGAAAACGAGCAATAGCATTTCGTAGAAATCTGACAGAAAAAAACGTTTCAGAAACAAGAATTTTGAAATACACCTTGTTGCCCCCACTCCCTCCCTCTCTCCGCACCAACCCCTCCGCTTGTGAGCATCAGAAGCTCACGTTAGATTCGAGATTGGATGAATCGCCATGTTCGATGCTTATAGGAATGGATAGATCTACACGAGTGATAATGTAACGAAGAAACACAGACATATATATGGCATCATCAACGTTATTTGCTATGTGGAAAGGTGTGCCGCGCACATACCATCAGTTTACTTAGGTGAAATCTCAGCCTGCCACGCCATCACCAGCGACAAGCAACCCTTTCTTTGCCCATCGAATGGTGGGTGAGTTGTTGGAAGAGATGAAAAGTGAGAGCGACGACTGCTACAATTGCGATATCGAGTGCTTCAAAATAGTGGAATAAAAACTGCAAAATATTTCTTTTAATTTATATTTAATCTCATTATTGGAGTCTCCGAAAAAGTGAAACCAAAATCAATTCTCAATGCAATCATCTTAAAAGTAGTCTCATCATTATGTTATCGTAAAATTCGACATCAGAAAATAAATCGCAGATCTTGAGGGAACCGAATTATCGTAAAACTTAAGGAATATGAGATTTGAGGTGTGGAATTGAATATTTAGAAGAAATTATTATTGGCTTTCGAAAAGACCGCTTTGCACACTGGTAGAAAAATCTCTAAATAATCTATCAAGGCCAACGGTCCCCCATTATGATGCTAGAAATAAAAAATTCTGGAATAGAGAGATTCTTAATCATTCTTCCACTTGCAATTCCGACGTTAAAAAAGAGCAGCCAAATCGATTCTCTTTTTTTTTTCATTCGATTAAAGACTGTCGGCGAGGCTGGAATGTGAGGTAAGAGGAAATTAACTTCCGAAGGATCTATGGATATGTTTTGAAAGTAAGTTTGCTTAAATTCAATTCCAAAAGCAAATTCGTTTAAAACACTTGTCATCAAAGCCATTGCGCAGTCTTCACGTTTCGCGAGGCTGCAATGGCGAAGATTGACAGATATAATGCTGTTCGAAAATTATATTTGAATTCTTAGCCTTTGTTTCAGTTTCGCTGCATTATTCAGCGCTCTTATATCCGCCATATGAGGGATCACGAAGAGCGCAGTCGATGAAGTTACTAAAAACTAAGTGATCAATAGGAAGCGATGCATTCAGCAATCAAAATAAGTGAAATAAAATCGTCAAGATGTTTCCATCAACGATTCGTGCCATTGCAAATGCAAATACGCACACATAGACAAATGTGACCGAACAACAAAAACGATACGATTCACTAAGTAGATGAACTGGTAGTAAATTATTTGCAGTGGCATGCAACTATGCAATTACACCTACGATTTAAGCAAATAGCATTGATGAGTATGTCGGAAAACCTGTTATCATTGACCATCAAAGCAGACAAGTACCTGCCAATTAATTATAACGTACTAGCATATGAAGAAGTGTGTCATATTGCTGATGTGGTAATGGCGCATTCAAACGATGAGGAAAAGTGCCAGGTACCACAATGAAATCAACTTGCTCGAATTATGCATAAAATTTCCAACTTTTTAGCGAGAATTTTTCATTCTTTTTACATCAAAATGCATAAAGTATTATGTTAAATGTAAAGTTCCACACTTTAACATTCTAAGCACATTCTGGAAGCTTTCGTTGATTCTCTTCGAAAACATATTTTGCCATCAAAACACCTCCGTTGGACCTTTAGGATCAACACTCTCACTTAGCCACCAATCAGCAAATGTTTCTAGCTGTGAAATTTTTCAGCAGCTTTCTCTGCTTATATCGATTTTTCCTATTGCATTTTTTTTCGGGCTAGAATTAATGCAATTGTTTGAAAAAATGCTGTAGTAGGGTCTCTTTCACTTGCGTAGCAAAGTTCAGAAAAATTGCACAAAAGCGCAAATAAATAATATAAGTGGAGAATGAGAATCGCAAAATATGTAAACTCTGCATGTGGCGAATATGTGTTTAGAGTCTTTGCTATCACAACTCATCAAACTTGTCGATGATGCTGAAGTTTGGTTTAGTGGCAATTTAAGCCACTGGTTGTGCACGTTTAACTCCATTATCTCAGCTTCCCTGTCCTTCAATTCAAAAATATCGGAGGGACGTCAAAAAACGGTTATCATTATTTCTATTTCCCATTAAAGATGTTCGTATTGAGCCTGCCGAATAAAACGTCCTCAGCGTTCCCGTTTCCAATCTCGACCTTTGATTCTAGGATATGAGCGTTCAGTTTCGTGAATATAGTTTAAAAATTAAAAATAAATATTTCAGCATGAAGCGTCAAATTCAATCATGGGAGCGAAACACGCTCTAGATCGACTAGTATTGGGTGTTAGAAGAACTCATGAACCAGCAGAGTATGTCAAGCTACGTTTTTATGGCTTCAATACTGCCGAAATGTATAAACCTATCATCCACTCGTCGATATGAGATCATGCGGGAATGTTCATAACACTCAGTATTAGTTCATAAGCAACATTTACATATAATTGATAAATTTTTCTTGAACACGACAACAATAATTGAATTCAAAGAGATAGTGAACATCAATGAAAGAAACAATTATAAAAGCATCAATTTCTTGGAAGGTTAACTCTCTCAAATTTTTTGCTTCTCCTATAAAAATAGGGAAATTTCTCGAAAATTCTTGAATATTAAGTTCACATCAACAATCGCGATAATATGCGTTGAAACCTTAACGAAAAAAAAACATTTATGCTTTAGTAAAATGACGTAAGCGATTGTGTATTCGCGAGCGATTTAACAAATGGTCAGCAGTGATCGCTAACGAGCTACCATCTAGCAACAGACATGTGTTCGAAAAGGGCGTCACATTTGTGAGCTTTATTGGCGGCGAGTTTTGAATTCAAATTTCATTGTGAATATGCAAATCATATTCAAAAATACCAAAGATGATGAGCAGTGGTCATACTGTTAGGATTGGCGAACGATACGAAACATAAGGTTAGATGCTAATATTTAACGATGCACACAATAATCTAAATTTGATTAGCGCTCTATGTAAGATTATAGTTTATTGAAATTGCATTTAATTTATTTCTCATTTTGGTGCTTCATTTCATAAAAGCTGCGTTGTTAGGAGAAATTCTTTTTTGTCGGTTGCATTTTCTCAGCATCAATCATCCTCATAAATGGAATATACTTTAGCTGAAACAAGTGGATGAAAGAATTAGAAGTAAAATAGGCAATTATGAGGACAGACTGACAAAGCTAGGCAAATCTGCTTTGATAACATTTACTCATATACTTTGTTGAGAGTGATGTTCAAAAAGTCTTAGCAGTGCTGCTTCGGGAACAGTGCATCGATTACCGCCATCCACTTATCGAGTTCATAGACACGCGCCTACGTAGTTGTAGTTCGCTGTAAGAGAGATGAACGCAGGTAATATCAACCTCTATAAATTACGCCTCATACCAGCAATGAAATGATATTGTAGACGAGAAACGCTGTTGTCTTCTCTGATTAAAATGAGGAAGCAAGCTAGAATTTTTGAAAGCGGAAAGAAAATTTTTAATGCGAATAGGCGTCTTCACGCTTTCATATCTCATCCTCTCGTCTAGCGCAAATAAATCAACAAATATCGGTACAAAACGAATAAACAGTAGCTAAGCACTATGGTCCTTAGTATGCTTACAGAAGAAAGTTCGCAATCACCCCGTCAGTTTAACAAAGGCAACGCACGCGTTAATGAAAAAACTTATGGAACTTGATGCTTGCTGATCATTGGCGGACAGCGCACTCACTGTGGGGTAGCGCTTATCGTTCGGCTGTTCCAGTGTCCACCTCTGGCAGAATATTACGAAACGTTACGAAACTGCACATTGCACAGAACTGAAATTTTTGCGGCTTTGGTCGGAGAGCTCGAACTGCTCAATCTCTGCTTGTAAAGTCCGACTGTACTGTCACTTTAAATCCATCGTGCAGAGGTCAGTGCTAGCAGGACTTCGCCGGCAGTCATCCGCTCCAAACGATAGCCACCTAAACTAAGCACCTACATGTCACAGAGAACCTATAAATTTCGCCACAGCACTTTTCATCTCACAGCGGCTCCCCTTTATGGACAGATGCCAAGAGTTCGAAATGTCTGAATGGAGCTCAAAAAATTCAGATTTCTGGTCACTCCTTAATGTTCGACTGCTAGAAGTAGGTGGTCGAGCAGTCACACCACAGAGAATGCCCACAATCGCGACCGTGAAAGAACTGTAGCATGAATGCTATGGTTCTTTCATGGCCGCGATTGCGGGCATTTCAAAGGCCTTTCGAATTAATGCTGACAAAAAATGTTTAAAGGCGGCTTGACAGATATCGATCAATTTCAAACATACATAGTAGTATTTAAAATCGAAGCTGCGAGTATGCCTATGAGCCACTAAATTGGGCTAATTTACGCCCAGTAATGCAAAAATCAATGAAAATCTACAAGGCGAGTAGTTTTTGAAACGGGAATAGTCAAAACTGAAAGGAGGATTGTGTTGGTGAGAACAAGAGTGCCGTGTCGTGTTTTATAGGGCGCGCTGCGTGGCACGGTCTGGTATAGTGGCGTGGTGCCGTGTCTTGAGAGTCTTTTTCTCGCATTCCTCAACCAAAGAGGTTTGGCGGCCAACGAAAAAGCACCACATCTGACGATGGACTAGTCAAAACAGGGCATACGGCACAAAAATGATGGTCGTTGCTGGTGCGATGGTGATGGAACATTCGCGCAATTCGAACCCTAACACCATTTCTTCTTGTCCTAGTGGACATTCGACGCCCGTCATTACTCGTTTTCTCATTCGACGGGATATCATCCCAAACCTTGAGCACAGATGTTATTATTTAGATGGCACAAGACAGCATTTTCGCACATTTCAAAGCACCTTTTTTTCTCTAAAGTAGCGCATCTTTACCTGCAATGAATGCTCTTTTGGACAGGAGATTCCTATCGACGAACCAAGTCCTTCTAATGAATGCGATTAGCAAAAGAGTTTGAAATTGCGTTATATGTGGCAATCTAATAAAAAGCTGTTTTGCATGTAAGTAAAAGATAGAATCGGAGCTTCTTCTTTCAGCATTCCACTGCGAAACGGTGGTGAACACAAGATGATTAACGCTCGTGTCAAATTTTTGATTTCAACTCGAAAAATCAAAAAAGCACAAATAAAAGTCCTGTTTTAGGTTATTATTCGAAAAGATGCGGTAAAAAGACTGCTTACCACCGCGCTGTACATACAAGACGAAAAAACTTCTTCTTCCATAGAATATTTTGGCATTGCCTATTAAAAAACGAAAATTCCCTTTTTGAAGAAGCGAATAGTTTCGCGAGTATAGCAAATCACATTCGATATCATTGTGGAATAAAATCAACTGCCTAGAAGCGTGCGCAATTGGTCGGCTTCAGTTTAAGTTGAGTGGAAAATATTGCTAATGGAATGCACGATGAGCGCTCAACCAATAGTTATATGATGATCTTTTCCTTTGAACGATAACATTGCAAATTATCATCGAACCTTGAAAATCGAAACACTTGCGAAATAACTTCCACCGATAAACTTATAAATTGAGTTTTCCAAGTGCGTGAAGTTGCATCAGTTCCAATCCCAAAAACATGTACATTCTGCGCGGGATTGCATTCCGATTACATCAGATCGGTATATTTTTGGATTTTGATGTGTTTATACGCCCGTTCAACGCGCAGTGTCAAGTTGCCGGGCCAGTAAAGGTATGACGATGAAACCTTTTGCCATAGAAGTTGTTTCTAGAATGCAATTTTGGTCCAAACGATCGAAAGACTGTCGTTCAATAATCGCTTACGCAGATGGAAAGGTGAAGGATGAGCGAATCCTATATTATGTATGTAACATTATGAAAGGGCATTAAGAAAGAAGGGGAATTGCGCACATATAGACTTTTTTAAATACTCAGTAATGGATCCACTTGATCTGTTGGAGTCAACTGCAATAATCGCTTACGAAACCCATCTCTTTGGCGCACCTTCTAGTCGCTAAAAACACGCTATAGGTCCTAACGGTTACTTAAGTGGCTTCGTAATATGTATGCTTTGTTAAGGCATAAGAAAGAGTGTTCGCTGTATAAAAGTAGGCAAAACAACATTCTGGTTGATTTTGGCATCAAATCATTTGATGTTTTAGTGGCTCTACCCAGTGATTTTCGTTTATTTCAGGGTAGCTTTCTGCTGCTGACAATGCATCGAATTATCTCTAAGAAGCATGAAGCAAAAAGATATGCTCTCGATGTAAGGTTTTTTATTTACATCGGCATCAAAATGCGTCGCATTTTCAAATATTGCTCTACGCGTTTTTTGAAAAAGGCCAACTCAAGAAAAGGCAAATCCGAATGTGCGTAATGTGCCATGAGTTGTATAAATGCAGCTAGGAATTCCCTTATTTCTTCTGTTCTAATCACTTTATTGGAGTTCTTTCTCCTTTAGTGCTTTTCCCCCAAACTAGAAGTCGTTTCATGGAATCTTGGCGACGCCCGCCAATGTTCCCTCTTCCATATCAATACTAAATCCATTTATACCAAATTTGCAATTTTCTTCGTGACGTATGAAGGTTTTTTAACACTACTATATATACAATGTGGTAAGCTGTACTATTGCATTAGCGAAATGGCTACAAATCTAGTCAAAGCGAAGAAGATCGTAGCGATTATCTAATGTTTATGGCTAGAATGTAAAACGCTGAAGCGTAGCTAATTTTTCGCCGACGTTGGGTTTTTTTTTTTCTTTTTCCAGTCGATCTAATGAGAGTGGAACGATAAATTTCGAACATGTGATGTCGCGACGGGTGGTGCCGGTCGGTGCTGCACACATCATATGGATGAGGATAATAGAAGCGCATTCTACCACAAGATCTATGACACATACTTAACCGCACTCCACGAAAATGACAAAAAAAAAAAAGAAGAAGAAGAAGAAGCGAGATTGACATTGCACGTCAAATGCAAAAAATTGCAACAACAATTCGCATATTTCACAACGATTAAATTAGAGTAATCGTATCACAAATTCATAGCAACTTATCACCTTCAAGATCGTTCCACAAATCTCAATCAGTATTTTCGACCATTTACATCCTCCATTTTTTAAAACACTCATTCAATTCACGTTCAAATTGATTTAATTGAATATGTGCTCGTTTAGTGACCATCTAGCTGTTAATACTTTAACAGAATTTCAGTGCTAGTCAAATTGCGCCTTTCAGTCACTCAATATGCAAGAGATATTCTTCAATTGAGCACCTTAGAGTATTTGCGGGAATAGTTCCCGTTAGCAAAAGTTCTTGAAAAGGAGAGAAGGGATCACGTTAACGAAACAAGATTAGGTCCACAATTACTTATACTTGTGTGACAAATTTTGACGATGCAACGCTATTACGAAATTAGTTATGCAAAATAACACAACAGGGAATTTTCTTTTCAACTCGAAATTACGAAGTACTTCCAAGAGGAAATAAATTTTCGGAGCGCATAAACATGTAAGCTGTCAATGTCTGATTGAAGCTTCATTTATGCGCTTGAAAACGTTAAAGAATTTCATATAATTTCAGAATTTCATAGTAAAACGGTTGAAAATTGACAGCTAATAGAACGCTAAAGTTTACTATATTCTAAATTCAGTTTCATCGTTCGATATTGAATGGCAAAATTTGGCAATTTTTTAAAACCAATATAAAGAGCAATTCAGCTCAAATGCATGTTATGTTCTTATTCGAGTGTTCAATTAAGAAATCAAGCTTAATTAAGAAATCAAGCTCTTAAAGGTTTTATAGAGAAAACGTGCTATTGACCACTGAAAGATTGCTGTGTACATTTGGCATCAATGGTCGTATTGAGAGATTCAAATTCTTCAAAAGCAAAAATTTTCATCGATTTGATTTGATGATGAATGCCGACGTCAAACATAAGTACCGCTATATTTTCATGTGGTAAACGCATCTGAATTTCACGAAGTTCACGTCTCAAACGACTTCATTATATGATAACTTCGTGATTAGAGGCCGCTTACATCTTTCGATAGTCAATAAGAAGAAAAATCATTGAGCGTAACTTCTGATAGCTAAAGACGATTTCGTTTTGTAAAATAACAGCATCGGATGATTCATTGATAAGCTAGAGCATTTCCGAATTCTTTAATATTTAATGATTGCAAGTGATCGTTAATGATGTTAATTTCACCAGCACATTTTAAATCCACTATTACAATCATATCTCACCAATGCATTTCGTCATGGATTCGCCGCTGCTGGGGCACATATGTCTTAGACGCTTCTCCAGCATCGTTTGAATTTGAGGTGCAAGCAGAAGAAATATATTCTGCTTTGCCGACTTCACAATGCTTAATTTTTAATAGACTTTTCTTGCAATAATTTAGCTGATATTATAGTATAAGATGCGATAACCATGTTCTCAAAAACTGTGCAGAATACTGTCACATCTGCAGAATTGTTTTAGTACGAAATGCAAATGCAGTCAACTTTTGGTACCAATCTAATGGAAGTAAGATTCGCACATGGTTTTTGAATTGTAATAAGTTGGGCACATCAAAAAGCAAAATGATAATTAGGTCAAAAATAGCGTTTACCTGAAGAGAACAATTTCAGCAATACGGGGAGTTGTGCGACATCATCATCACAGTGAGCAGTATCTAATTTCACTTTGACTTGAGCCTCGAGGTCAATTTCTTTAGCACGAGCTCGCACTCTTCCAACACACATCATGCTATAGAGGATACCATTCACATATTTACAAATCTGAAATTTAGGAAGATTTTTGGAAAATTGATCGAGTTCAATTTGCCTTCAAAGGCCATCATTATTGTGGGCTACAAACGACATTGTCGCCAAATGTGCAGATTTCGGTGCCCTGATGCTACCCGCGTTCGAAAATGCACCATATGCAAGCAGCTGTGACATGGTGCTGCTGCAATCTGTAGAAATGAGGTCACAGACATGACGTCGGGCTAATAACTTGGCTGGAAAGCGAGAAATATTTAATTTCACATTAATTCATTCCTGTGGAGCTTGCCTTCGCATCATGCATTGTTCGGCTGTAGTAATTTCTTAGCAAAAAAAAAAGTACCCATTTCAAATTTCTATCATCAAATTGTGTGTAGAGATGTTATGACAAGCTGGAAAATACGCTATAATATTCTCGAAACTTGAAATGTTTAATCATACTTTATACGCAACATTGAGAGTGCGCGCTTACCTGGTTTCAAATGGACAAAATTTCATCTTTATTTCAGGAACAATGCTTCCGCATGATGCTTGCGTGACATTTTTTTTTTTTAAATCTACACATGCAATCTCATTCTCATATTTTCAAATGTTCAGTGGCGATCTGTGCTTCTCGTTATTATGCGCTGAAATTGTTCGTAAGTTGAGTAACTAAGTAATTACTGTAATATTATTTAGCCTAATAAGCTAATCTAAGGGTAAAAACACTGCATGTGAATCACTACGCTTCCATTCACCTGAATATTGTTGATCTGTGCACACAAACATGTCGCGTTTTTTTTTGGTTGGTTACTGTACTAGTCTGATCTCAATTATATAGTTTCGTTTCTTCTTTCTTTATGAGATGGGAGTTGTAGCCGGGCGATTCTTGAGATCCGAACTGATATCTCAGTTGTTTTTGTTCAGCGGAAAACGATTTTTGCTTATGCTTAAATCTTATAAAGAAACGTTTAAAGCTTCGAATGAGAAATTATTTACTCTCATGAATAGCGTTGTTGTTTACCGTTCATTTCGGCTACTTTCTTTTATAGACCTTGAATTATCTATGCATAATTTCTTCTCAATTCGAGTTCATTTCCAAAGAATACAAAGCGATGAGAAATGGAATTGTTTACCAAATACTGAAGCATAGATGACAGAAAATTTTTTTAAAATTCACCGCATAGATGCCTAAGTGGAATGAAAATTCTACCCACTAATCTGAACCCGATTAACTCAGCCACTATAGAGATAAATATGAAGGGTTCGCAAATAAATTCTACCCGATAGAAAGACATTCGTTTGGGAGTTTGCTTTTTCCTTTTCGGTTGATATTTCAATGTTGTGGTGCAAATAGAAAACTTTATACTTTTCGATACATATTGAAAGCATTATTCATATCACTAAACATTTAGCTTGTTCTCTTGGCTTTCTGGTATAGATGAGCACTATGTGAGGAGCACAATGAGCGAAAAAAAAAAACTTATAGCCACAAAGAGTTGAAGCAATCAAAAAAAAAAAAAAAAACGGTGACATAATCATACAGAAGGGAGTAGCATCTTCAAGAGAATCATTGCATAAAAATAATTACTCTATAATAAAAATCATTTTTAGAAGTATTACCAACCTCTTTGCTCTCATTTTTCAAAAGCGTTGAGACAGTATTGAGAAGTGGATTGCAAACTCGTGCTAATGCCGAATTCGATGCTGGATTCAGGCACAAATTCATCAACAGCGCACATCCGTACTCAAGCGCGAATGCGTTGATTTTGCTTTCTAGCACGTAGGCGAGCCACTCCAACATGCCAAGCGAGATGAGTTCCTTCTGCACGCTTGATCTGCATACGACGCTTATTTTTATCTAGTAAATTAAACACCAACAATATGTAATTATATGTAATTGTATTTGTATTTTCTAGTGAATTCAGGAGGATTTTTGGACAATTAAAGATTTGAGGGAAGAATTTTAGAAGAGATTAGCACAAGTTGCATTGTGTTCTGCCACTCATTACACAAAGTGTCCTGGAGGTTTTTCGCCCACTCACATCCAACTACGTTTCTCGATCTTCATAGCGAAATGCAAGTCGACTCAGACATAAAATAATTCTGAAACACATTTAAACTCTGAAGCAGTCAATTATGGAGATGTGTTAAGAGTATTGCCGAATGGTAAAATCGTAAAATCTTTTGTAAGCCTAGGCTTGAAGACACATCGCTGAAAAACGAGTAGATCGAGTGACTTATTTGATTCATTATTTTGCTACAGAATGCCTCAAAGGTATTTGCCTCATTGAGACAAAGTCGAGCGCTTCTCTACTGAACGATTGTACCTAGCGAACTGCTGACCACAACGATCGCACTTCCATCAGCCTTCGTCAATATATCATTTCACCTTTTCCGACATAAGCTCTGCACTGTGATCATCGGGAAATGCCTCAAAATGTTGAATGAAGGGCTTACTCACCTTAGACTGAGTTTTTGCAGAGCAGCAAGACTATGATCACTTGCATGATGATGAAGCTTCTTGCTCTTGAGGGCTGCGGTGATTGCCGAAAGTAACTCCCTTCCTTGATTAATTGAAAGCAAATAGTCGCGACCAACACGAAATGAGGCTATAGAATTTAAAAATCTCGCCAGTTCCTCCTTCACACTGTTTCCTGCATCGTTTTGATTCACCACTGCCGCTACCACGCTCTGAAATGAATCATAAAATTACGGTCTTTGGGTTTCTCTCGGACTGCGTAAAATATGTCTTCGATTCGCCGAAATATAAAGCATCCAGACAGTACAGTACCTAATAGTTCAGAGTTCCAGTTTCGCATATAGTGGATCCAACTTAAGGTTTGGTCATCCCTTCTACAGACTTGCCCGCAAACATTGCTCCAAGTTTTTCACTTATTTGCAATATTTTCACTTATTCTAGAAGTTTTCGCACTAGCATTTTGCAAATTCGGTTTTACTGCGGACAAAGATCATACTGAAGCAATAGAACAGTTAATGATACAACACCAAGCAATGCTAACATCCTTATGGGACTAGCGTTATGGTCGGAACGAGGCGCAGTCTTACCTAAACCGAATGCGACTCATCAATACGACGTCTAGTGGGAGTTATTATACAAGTGGGATTTGAAGTAGTTAGCTCATAGTATGGACCATGTACTCCGATTTCAACTGCAGGCACTGTTCCAATTTCCGTATCGGCTTCTACAGAAAACAAGTTCAAAACTATTCCCGCTCTTCGTTCTGTTATTATATAAGGCTCGCTAGAATCGAATGCATTATTTTTATCGGAATCGTTGGACTATCTGAATGGGAAATAAGTGAAGAGTTTTTAAAATTGGCGCATTTTTTTCATACAATAAGGGCGAAAAAACTTCGAGGTGCCGAATTTGGAGATTAAAACGGGAAATTCAAAATGAGAACACAAAATTTTGAGCAATCCAAAAGAACACAGAAAAAAAATTGAAGTTGAGAAATATCCTCCTAAATCGAATTAGCTGCCCACATAAGCAGTATTACCATCATTCTTAATAACTTTAAAATGCGCACTCGTCGAGAAAAAGTAAACACAGAGAAAGTGACGCGCGGTCAAATTTACCTCATTTTTTAAATCTTTTAGAGCGCAACCTTTATAGTTTGCGTATTCGTTTTCACACAAAAAAAGCGTGAAATTTATTGAAGTATGCCTATTTACTCGATGCACTCATGCAGATTTGCATGATGCCAAAGTCCATCATATTTTTTGAGGATCAACATGCCTTCGCGAAATCCTCACTAGTAGCATATGCAGTTGCTAATTCCTTATTAAGATTGGAGTGCTTGAAATCCCACTGTTCTCACCAAACAGCCGCACCACTTCTCAAAGGCCACCCTCGCAGGTGCCTTATTGATGTCGAACTTTTGAAATATGAACCGCACTGATCTAAATATCTTTGCAGAAAATTTATTTCCGTTGCAATCTATTAGCAAATCTAGCATTCCATTGAATTTCAATTGATAGCGCTTCCATCATGTGCAAAAAATTTTAATCTTATGCATTTACTTCTTCGACGACAGAATTATTGATACTCATCAAAAATTCCATCTTGGACTAAAACGTCAGGGATCATCTAATCAGTGATTATTATTGTATTTACTCATGCAAGAATCACACTACTAGATATTCCTTTTTCTTCGAAAAACGTCATGCTGATGTATTGTAAAACATTTTCTCAGCAATGTAATGATATCGTTTTAAAAAACAACGCATTGCATTTTCATCATAGTACGATGGCTCATACTGTGCTATCTGAAGCTCAAGGAATCTTTTGTTATAAACTGCAACTTAGATGGTACATAGTATTCGCCAATTCGTATAGTCTATATTATCGTCTCATTGAAGCGTGAAGCTGTGAAACGGTGTTCACTCGTTCGGAAGCAGTCGATTTATTATGTTGCAAGTGTCATTGCACAACTCATAAATCAAAAGCGGCGGCTGTCAGCGAACGGCCCTAAAGATTTGCCTCCTACGCTAGAGCGAGACGGCAGGAAGCGCTTCTTTCACATCAATCTACGTACAGGAAGCACCAACGTGGTGATGAATGAGAAAATATCGGTAACGGCGAAGCGTTTTGCTGTTACAAGAACGGTCATTGCGATAACGAAAAACAGCGTATGCAAGAGTTTTTTTTTTGTTTGAGGGATGATTACTAAATATTCGTAAATATGGAAACTAGATAAAGAATGACATTTGTCATTGGCAACAAGCTCAAGAGGGATTTTATTTTCGTCTTGAAAATGCTAGCAACAAACCGATCAAATTTACTGATGAGATGCACAAACAAAATGGACACAGAAATTTGCAACATTCCGAAAAATCCTCTAGGAAATCCAATAACTTTAGGAACTTCTCAATTACTTTATGAATTGCACATATTTAGTTTGAAAGAATTTCTTTGATGAAAACTATTAGCTTCCATAGGTTCTCTTCAAAAAATGTGGTTCATCAACACTCAAACACTAGAATTATGACCTTTTTAGCATTTTGGACGATATAAAGAGAATGTATACAACGTGGTAAAATTCGTCCCAAAATGTGCGATGCTCTTAAGTCGAATCGGCGAAATCCCTGTGTTAGACAGTTGCATGACAGCGCTAAACTAGATATGCATTTATAGTCGTTTTACGCATTCGGCAGGCATCTACCAATCAGTCGGCCTTCGCAATTTTTTAATTGGATATAGCTAAATTCCTTTTATTTCTATTTACCGAGTGCACAGTACTCTTCTGCAATGTATAAGAGCATAATATGTTTTAAGTGACGCAAGTTGGATGCGATAAATTGAACGAAGACTAAAAATCTTTTTTTTTTTTGCTTATTTAAAAAGCAACAGTTGACGTTGAGAGCAGAGAAAGCACACTGACACAACGAGCGCTTAATAGATCAATTAGGGATGAACTGCAACGGAATAGAAAAAAACGAAAAAAAACTGAGAGGATCCGCACCGGAAGTTTGTGTACACGCAAATCACTCAATCACAAAATGCACAAAGGGATATTCAGGATCAAATCGTTTAAAAGAGGCAGGCGTAATTGTCCTCACCATTGGGTGTATAGGCAACCGTTTTATTCATATAATTTAGAAGACAGAGTTACTAACTTAGAGAAGCCGCAATTCGTCGTAGTTTTTATCACGTTTGACTACAGCCTGAGGCTTTCTTTCTATGAAACTTCAGCATTATAAGCATCATAACTGATGATATTTATATGCATAAGCAAGCGCATACATTGCGACGATGTTTCAACAGAAGGACATCCTTTTGCGCGAAAATTTCGATCGATCGCATTGCTGACGATTTTCCAACACGAGTTATTTGCTGCAAAAATCACTGCAAGATATGCGGATTCCAATATCTACGCCTATTTCGTTTCATATTGTTATCCTGGAAACTTATCGGACAATTGCACTTAATATGGCAAAGACAGACAAGAAAGAACCACAAAAAGCTCCATATTTTTAAATTTTCAAGTCGGAATGTAGACGGATTTGATCTCATTTATAGGTCAGTCTCCATACGCCCGTTCCATATGCCTGAGCC
Organism: Ascaris suum; assembly: GCA_013433145.1. Taxonomy (NCBI): domain Eukaryota; kingdom Metazoa; phylum Nematoda; class Chromadorea; order Rhabditida; family Ascarididae; genus Ascaris; species Ascaris suum. The sequence goes on along the minus strand of CM024191.1, from coordinate 4,550,956 downwards.
AGAAAGCGAATTGAATATAGCCTTGTACAATAGGCTTTTTGATGAGAGCACACCTACCGTTTATGGTGGTACAACACAGGATAGCGCAACAATCTCAAGATCTCAAATTTTCCGAACACTTCAGGCCGCTAATTTCGAGCTGGACCACCTTTTCTCAGTGGGCTGTACACAACATTTGCTCAATCACAAGCATCACTCACTAGATTGTTATTTTCTCAGTGGGCTATACACAAACTCATGTAACGAGAGTGACTCTATTTACTGAAGATCTGTGAAAAAGTAATGAATCTGCCAAAGCCCTGCGAAAATGTAATTAACCAGCCGAAGAGCTGCGGAAAATTCACCTGTCGAAGGGCGTGAAGCAGTAGACTGCTAATTCGACTGGTTGTACTCTTAATCAACTGATTGGCAATCTTCGTGTAGTTTAGCTGACCCACCAAGTCGATCACTGCGTCCTCCTCCCTGCACAACAGATTTTTGTTTCATCGGGTTCCACTATTGATTACCTCATTCGAGTGAAGTGTTCGTGATTCTACATTGAACTGTTCGGCAGTTAGACGGCGCTCTTACATTCTTTGCTGATTTTTCAATGATCCTTGGATCGCTTTTGGCCATTTCACAAGCGTTGTTCGTGTCGACCAAGTCAGAAACCAATACTAATGAATGTTGCAAGTTGCGGAATTTCTTCAATACAAGAAGTGCAGGAGCGCAGACCTTTGATATCGGTGCTTGGTGCGAGCTTTTCGCTAAGAGATTTTCAAGGTAGTTTCTTGGTGAGAAAATGAATAGATTTCAGCAACAATGTGAGAGTAGGACTCTCTTGCAGAGATGAACAGACAAAGTGACTGCAAAGGATGGTCTTCCTTTTGGTGTACTATTGTTAAGAAAAAAGCGCTAGCAAAAAGTGATCTATATAGTAAGCATTAGCGGAAACTCCGGTCGAAAAGAGTAATAATGAGGAAAGTTCTTTGACAGTTAGAAGATTTAGATCATGAAAATAGAGTCCATCAATTTCACTGAATATGATATAGGCTAAGAACAAAATTTTGTACTGTTTTGAACAGTAGATAAAGACGCATTATGGGTGCTATGAAAAAACGCCAGAATTTTTGCAGTTTGCACCTAACTAATGCAATTTCAGTGTTAATTCAGTACGATTGCATCTAAAATAATATTTGCTAAAGAACGTCAAAAATGGATGAAAACTAAAAATTAGAGAAAACATGAAAAAAATATTTGCCATCTATGGTTTTTAACTGGATATCAGAGGTTAGCAGTATTAATCACATATCGGTGACGAGTCAGCATGAAAATATTCACTATGACCCCAACGTAAGGATCTCGGTATAAATACTGCGCTCTTATTTGGCAAATGTCTAGTGAGTTTGGATTTAGAAATTTGAAACGTTTTGATGGGAATTAACCTTGAAAAGTCGGCTTCGTAATCGCAATCAGTTGTTTAATGCCTAACGAATACGACAACAGAGAAAACCAAGACGGCAAGTGCACGCAAACCGATTATATCAATCGCTAGTACTTCATGGCACCCCCCACTAACGTATTAGCATCATTATGACCTCCAGTTGAGAACACTCGTGGGTAATCTCAATTCCCCCATCCCATCCTTCCAGGCACCTTTAAACAACTATGAAATCCTAGGTTAGCAACGAATTTCCTAATTTTTTTCAAATCAGACCGCGAAAATGACTAAGGAAGATTCGAAAAGTCTAAAATTTTTGGTGAAAAACTATGTGGAAAGCAAAACTAATATTTTTGAAATGTTCACTACTTTCCCGAGTCAAACTTGAGTGTAATTAAAGCTGAGATTTAAACGTAACTGAAATATGACCATTCCTAGCAGATTTCTATCCAAAATTCGATTCCACTAAATTAAGGATGGCCTTTGATAGCCTGTAATTCGTCAGCTGTAAATGAACGTCAAAATAGTGAGCTGTAGAAGTTTCTTGATATTGACCACTACGGCAATTCAAGCCCCTCCATCTCCCTTTCACTTCAAAATATGGTTATGCTCTTGTCTTCGACAGTAATATCTGCCTCGGAAAAATACTAAATCGAGCGCTAACATGTCGACTGTTGTTGATCCCGACAACAGATTTTGATGTAAATTTAATCAAAAAGATTGGCAGCGTTGAGGTTCGTCGCGCATTTTTAAGAATCAATCGTGAGCTGTACTGCTCAAACATTTCAAGATTCAAGTGAGCTCTTTCCTGATTTTGTATTTTCACTACTGACTTTCTCTCATCTATAATAGGGCTATGAAATTCTTTCTTTTTTCCAGTTATCCTGCATATCATCTCAAAGCAGTTCAACAGCGTAGTCTTCGAGCATTTACGCTTCCGATCCACACTTCAATCTGACTTGATGCATTAGCGCGAAATGAATGTTCTCCGGTACAACGATTCCATTCGAGCAGTAAAATTTTCGCATACGACTTCGAAAACAGGATCATTGCTGAACGAAACTAACATCGCTTGTGCTTTCCTTCGAAGCTACCATCGTAGGTCATTCTTAAATCATTAAAGGCGACGAGGGATTTAAATGCACCAAATTTAGGCATGCTCACGGATCTCATTCTCGTCGCTTTAATTGTGCAACGCACTTAAGCTATGAACGAAAATTGATGACGCCTCTCCAATGAAGAATGAGTACAAGGATAATGAGAATTTGTGCTTATATGAATATTTCAATGCTCCTAGAAAACCGAAAAAACACAAACTTTCTACAGCCCATTTCAAAGCGTCATTAATACTGAAAGGAGAGAACAGTAATCCATGTGAAAGCAATTTCTAAGAGGATTAAAATTTGTCAGGGTTTTCGAGTTCGCCAACATTCCGCATTTGCTCATCCCGGATTGGGAATCCCACCACAGTTCTGGTTACTTCAAAGAATTTCTCCTGTCCTAATCGTTTTCACCCATCACCATCTATTCAATTTGGGATCACTGAAGGCTACCTCCGGCACATCTGTTCTCACGTTTTCTTCTGTTCCTTTCCATTCGAATATTTGCATCTTCTTTGCGATCAACGTAAACCGATGGAACCAACCTTTATCAGAAGCAAAAATAGAAGAACATTTACAAAATGAAGACGGACACTTTGGCAGGAGGTCGGGCGTTCGGATCAGCTGGGATCAGGTTGCCGGTAGATTCGCTTTTTTTCACTGCTGATTCTTTCTTCCTGCTATCGACACGCGCTTTCAGTGAACGATTTCTCTTCATACGCTGAAAATAAATAGACAAGTGCTTTTAGAATATAATTCCGAAGAAGTGCGAATGAGTGACGAATTGAAAATTTTACAACGAGAAAAACGCCTTTGCGAGTTGATACCTGTGTGAACATATCACCAACTGAGCTATCATGTTCGATAATTCCACTAAATCCACAAATAGATCAAAAATGCACTAGAAAACGAAATGCCACCTTACCACGTTTGTACTTCCTGCGGCGCTTTTCTGCATTCGGCGTTCAGCCTCTACATTAGACTCCATCAAGCGTGATGAAATGTCCGCAAAATAGCCAGCTGAAATCTGCAAAGATGTCTCATTAAGCAAGCTCATGACCTAATTCGTCTGAAGCAGTTAGCCGTTTACGTCGTCATCCCCATTTAACGTATTCCATTCAAAAAAAAAGCGAATTTTCTTCATTTTATAAATGAAGAATAGACATAATGCGGAAATTTTTTCAGTTATGTCAGTTTTGATGCAATCACGCCCATAAAAATTCACATCCATATCAAGGCGGCGATATGAACACCGACGAATAGTACACTTTCACTCACCGCTTTGCCTTGACATGATTGCTCAAGGCAATCAATGAGCTCAGCAGCAATATCGATCAACTTGTAGTAGTCATCCTGTAATTCACGGTACTCCAATGCCGAACGATCGGAACAGTGTGTAGTCCCCACAGGTGCACTCACGACCTGAAAACACGCAAAGATCGTTTTAATGTGCACAAAATATCCGCATACAGCTCGCGCCAAATAATTCGCATTCTGTTGCAACATCTCGAAAGTGATTTAGCCTAAAGGCATAATCCTCCTGTCATAGATCGTATTATATGTATGGTGTTTTAAATTCGTACCCATTTGCCTAGGTGCTTCTGCATATATCACTGTTTTGTATGTACGAAATGAGACAAGAATTTTCACTAATACAATCGACAACTATGACGAGATCAGTTAAATATAGGCTGTTTTTATGAATATCTGGATCCGTTTCATATCTAAACTATTTGAATATAGTAATGAAATTTATATTATTGTTTTGAAATTATCCTCATTGGTCCGTTCATTTGGTATTAGTTGTTAGGAATGTTTGCTCAAAACTTAAGTGGTATGGACGGAAAAGGAAGAATTGTATGGAAGAAATACGTAGGAAATGAAAAATTTCCTTAAAAATATCTCATCTCTATCTCGAGAATTACTACAATCATATCTCAGATATTTCCATTCTCTTAAAAATTCATAAGCGCTCATAGTTTAGGAATTGCGAGCAGATTTTTCATTTTCATGATATGCTAACTAATAGTTCAAAACAATCAACACATGTGATTTTTTTTTAGTTCAAGTAGTGCTATTTAAGGTCAAAAATCGGGTTCAGGCACCTTAAACACGACGTCTTCATAGATACGGCGGTGTGAAGACCCCTTTTCAATCCCGAAAATCATCCGACTTATAACAAGAAAAAAAGAAGAAACAACCAACATTGTGATGCGTTTCCTGTGCGTATTGATAGTAAGCGGCCATCCATTTGATGAGCTTCGCTTCACCATCATTACATATTTGAGTGCTAAGATGTCGTTCCAACTTTTCGAGAATTTCTTTTGCCCATTTTTTCTGCAAATTGCAATAACTCTAAATAGGCTGTGCGAAAAAAAAAAATTTTTTTTTTCAACGGAGAAAATTCAGTCGCCTTATATCTAAACTATTGAGTGCTTTGTTATGCGAGGCAAAATAATAGTTAAATTGCTAAACTGCGAAAAGAAAGATACGATTACAAAAGGTACTCAAAGAATTTGCTCAAGTTACCTATAATCTGTGGTATTAGCACGATCAGAATGGTACTGCAAGGTACTGAGCATTGACATCGCAGAAGTAAAAAAAAAAAAAACGAACAATGCTGTTATAAGATTTTTCAACGAAAACTTCGGAATAATTTTCATCGTACTCTTTGCACATGCAATCTACAGTGGATAAAATATAGTTTCTATGCTTCAAGTGGAAATGAATTTCCTTTCTGTGTTAGAACACCATTATATTTTCATTTTACCATTCTATTGCTTCTAAATGCAATTTTCTTTTCCATTTTTCTTAGAAAACACAATTGGATCTTAGCCTCATATCTCTGACGCTAGCGCTTACCTCAGTATAAATTTTTCAACTCAATCTTATAATCTTTTAGTGCCAAAAAACTTGCTTCTTCAAATAGCAAAACTATTTGATCAGCTAGCAACTGCCTTGCGGCTCATTTGTAATCATCGAATATCACACTACTATCGTACTTGCTTCCATTGAGCGATTTGTGCTATAAAGGCCGCGCGTTGAGATATAGTGATTTTAGCGAACAGTGCTTTCGTACTGAAAGAGAGCCCTATCATAAAAGGCAATTTTTGAGAGCGCTGTTCTGAAGTACGTCCACCACGGTTTCAAAACTGCCATCCAATTATGCTAAAAAATTGGTCAGTAGATCTTCATGCATAGGTTGGCTTGTTGAGGTGAGGCGATATGGAAATGCTCGCTGCGAGAGGAAAGGGAAGTAGTGCCTATTGCAACCTCGTGTCAGTGATGGGGATCGTGGATTTCCTCATCGCAACCGATCCATCCTCCCCACCCTCATAGGGGTAATTGAGGGGCTTGGTTTCATAGAGTTCCGTTCACTGCGTCCTTGGCTGCAAAAGGTGCTAAACTGCAACTTCGCAACGCATTTATACACATATGTTTGCGAATGCACCTTCCGCCTTCTGAAATTGAATGCATCTACCAATCCTAAAAGATGAGTGGGAAGGTGGTGCCGAGGGAATGACAGGGGAGAAAATAGTTGACAGATAAACTGTTTTGGCGAAAAGGAATGGAGGACAGCCTTGTTATGAATAGGGAAAGGTGTAAGGCGAGAAAATTTTAGTTCCATTAAAGAGCCGAGGCCAAGGAAAATGTATTCGCTAATGCTGTTTGTGTGAACGAACGTTATCGTTTGATAGATATTTGAACGGCCTTCAACAGCGATGTGAAGCACAACGATGTAGGCTCAGCAGAAACCTGTACAAGCTCCTTGAACACAGGATGTTTGCCAGGCTCCTGCACATATGGAAGAGCGAAATACTGAACCAGTTCGGGTGTGCCACTTAATTTTGAACCAGCGCCCTCTTCTAAATAGCTCTTGAGGTCAGCGATCCGCTCGCGATACTCGTTCTTCGCCTAATAAAAAACCTGGATGAACAGGTATGCTACATATATGAATCTCTTATAGGTTTACAAATAAGCCTCAACGAATAAATACGGTAAATATGGCAAACAAATAGGTAATATTTATTAGTACTGTTTGCATTTGTATTGAGACATTCACATCAAAATAGTATGCGATCTTCGGTGTAATACGTCCTTTTATGTACTACGAGCATTATGGGAAGCAGCAGTATTGTTGAAGGATTTAAGCCCTTCAACAAGGCAATGTGATTGATCACATGGTGCTGCTCATTTCGATTAATATAGTAGGCTTAAACATATGCAAAACGTGCATGAAAAGAAACTGACTGCAGTGTCTATACGTTATCATTTTCAACGCATATTTTTCTGCTATTCCTCTAATCTATTCTCCTTTACAAAATTCGATTTAATGAAATTAAATGAGACATCAAAGTAAACACAAATGTATAAAGGGTTTAAAAGCACTACCGCAGGCGATTTCCTCAGTGGGAAGGTGGTGAAATAAATACGGATGTAACATTCGAGCACATCGATTGCTTCACTACGACCCTCGTCCACTGGAAAGATCTGATTCCATATCGCAAGAAATTGCGTGCTTTCACCTTTTTCGAAGAGCGTCAGCAATTTCTTCTGAAAAGAGAATGAATTATTGAAATTGTAAACGAGGAACTTTTCTTGATCGGAAACAGCGAAGGTCAAAGGCAATCGGTTACCATCCTAGTTGATGCGTCCTTCAACTACAAGGTCATAACTTTCGTCTTTAGCTAGAGTTTGCGTGGTCAAAAACGATGCGGTTGTGAGCGGGAGGCTTGATTTTACAACGTCAATCTGGAATGGGTATTGTACACACGATGGCGATTTCGTTCAAGTTGCTTATGCTGAAATACATGGACGAACATACAGACATAGCTTTCGTTGTATGAGATTTTTTCTAATGCGAAGGAGGACGGCACGACATATTTGAGCGAAGGAGGACGCCAGAAGCGGCGGCACGACATGCACTTTTGCATCTCGTTCATCCGAACAGCCGGCTTCGTAAATTGCCAGCAAGCACAAAGTGCGATAAATAATGCTTCCTATTTCAATTTGGATGCTTGCATAAACCTTTTAGATTTTTTTTTTTTTTTTTGCTTTTCAAATGGAGAATAAAATGAATGGGCGACAAGTGCAAGATGAACATGAGTTTTTAAGGTACCTCCAAATGTCCGTCATCCTCGCAGCGCCTGATAGATCAACCTGGATTTAGGCGCATGGAGTGATATTAACGTTGGATACGGCACGGAAGAGCCAACCCAAAATACTTGTGATCAAACACTGTAGTGATCACATTTACTCGTGTAGTCGATTCTCGTTTATTGTTCTCCACATAAGTCATTGATCGACTTATAGGCTCTTGGCCACGCCAAGCGAATATCTGGGGCCAACATAAATCGAGTTTCGGCCAGTTTGAATCTTTTTGGTCTTGGTTTCATTCGTGTTTAGGGGTCTCGGTGCTCCTCAATGAACTACATCCTCTACCTCGCTTGTGTTCTGGCATAACGGCATCGACAGACGGTTATTGGCCCCTGTCCTCTGCCCTACACTCGTCACCGCCGGTCACAACAATTAACGTGTAACTTTGCCAATCAAATTTCGTAACAATCACATCCGTGTTTTCCATATTAAAGATACGGGCACACAGGCAGGTACACAGGTATATGTTTATACAATGTGCATTGAAATGCGAATTCGCGAAGGCGCATAAAAACTAATTTTTGAATAAGATCAATAAGCGGAAGTAGCATTCTGGTTGTTTCCGGTTTTTCAGAATCCTATTCGAAGAAGAATCTTTAATCCGAGCAGTTTTCAACGCTAACTAATTAATCCAGCAAAGCGAAACGATGGAAATCCCAAACGATACATTCATCCGCTATAAAAATTTGTGCATTAACAATCAATCGCATACGAACGAAAGATCATTATGAATATGTGGCAAAAGAAATTCACAATTGAATGAATGTATGTGATCAACAAAAGTTAAAAATAGAAGCAGCGATTGGGTGGTGAGGGTGAATATGATTGAATTTTCTGAGGGCGTGACAATTTTTACGCTTATTGCCACTATCGCACACCATTTATTATTGGCGCAAATTTAATACGCTTCATTGCAATTTTATAACAATCATATGAGTGAAATTTTTTGAAATATTTTCAAAAAATGAAACGTATAAATTCTTTCAGTATTTTGCATGTGATTTTGGCATCAAATATTTCGATACTTTTTTTAAAATATTCTCTTTGCTAATAAATGAGTATTATAATGTATGAAGCGTTAAAAATTTTTTTAATAATTAATATGCGCCCTCTCGATAGATCTACTTTAAATTGTGTTCCACTCAGTATGCAACGTATAGTAGCATTGACGCTACATGAACGACACGATGAACTTGAAATGATGCTCATCACTATCGCTGATAGAATTAAAATTTCTCTTCATCAAGTATAAAATCCCCTCATCGGTAATCTATGTCTTCTCTCGTTTCCAGATTTCGAGATTTGGGTCATTGTTCCTATTTTCCCGTTATAAAAGAACTCTAAGTTACTTGACAGAGGGAAGGAGTTTTTCAAGGACTTCTAAGGTATTCCAGAAGTTTGCGAGATAGTGCAATTCATTTAAAATTGTGACTGTTTGACTAGCAGCACTTACATCTTAGTGGATATTCGCTATGCTAAGATGAGCGATGCGAACTGAAAGTTGTTTTCAGTATTGCTACCGCACATGAGAAGCGTTCACTAAGCAAATCTAATAACAGTGTGAGCAAGGTGAGTCATGATGTTTTTGTTGCCTCTCGAAGATATAAACTACTAAGAATTCATTGGAATTTGCCGTTTTACATTATGAGGTGAATATGGCAACCTGGAGGTTTTTGAAGATGCTCGTGCTGCCCCTCCGATTACGAAGATTTAATCAGCCGAGGCAACCGAAGCGTGTCAAAAATTTTTTTGCAATGCCAAGAAGCACCTGTTCAGCACATTAAGCGCTAGATCTTATATTACTGTTTAGTGATACTTTATTGACTGTACAGCTAACATTTTACAGCAGATCTTTCGATTACCTATCAGCGTCTATGTCATGCAATCAGCTCGCACTGACGTTTCTAAATTTCATTACTCGAATTGTGCATATAAAGAATAAAAAACAATGAAACGCATCAGAGCTTGACTGAGTTTAGGCCACTTTCTTAGGTCAGCATTCTAGAAGCTGTAGCTCGCACATTTGAACAAAACTTCGCAGAAATAAAATTAGAAAGCGATCATATTAGCGAAATGTGAACAAACCTTCTGAGCTGCATATTCTTCCACTCGATTTTTGCTGCTGGCGCTAATCGGCTTCTTGAGTTTCACTTTTCGAGAGTCGCAATCATGTTGAAGAGCATTCGCGGCACTACTAAGGCCCGTTAAGACCAGGTACTGAAAGCATCTTTGATCGGATAATATGAGCATGAGCCTACATCAAAAAACTCCTTTGAATCAAGCATGAAAAGCTTCTAGTGAAGGTGAGTAGAACTCAAAAAGGTAGTTTTGGTAGTTTTGGTAGAATGACATTCGGTGCTTTTGATGGATTGAGAAGGAATTATCAGCACAGTAAATTGCTACGAGAAGCCCTTTTTCTATGTTAGCATATCGAAAGCCAACTATTCCATTACTCAAATTAGGCGGACCTTCTGCGATAACAACGTAACGTTACGACATATTGGGCCGTGGAAAATCAAATAAGTGGGCCATCGAACTCATTCCGTTATTAGCCGATCATTCCCACATCGCTTCGCAAGAGGATAATGTAGGAAATACTTCGAATATTTTATCAGCACTATTTTATTATAAAGATAAAAAATATTTTTAACGTATCAGCAATAGTGACGCAAGAACGATGGACGAGGGGAATAACGAGGAAGGAGAGGGTGGGACGTGCATTCCCGAAATTCTTAGTATTGTGTTCACAGACGGTGGACGGTGCGCAAATAGCATCCCCTTTTCTGAAGAATAACGTGTCCGGAGTGTGCAGCATTGTGCAACAGTGTACTTTTATAATACACCAGAATAAAGCACAGTTTCGACGAAACCTTTGAATTCGTGAAATCTGAAATTTCCAACCTTCCGCCGTTTGCAGGCAATTTAGAAAATGCGCTTTTATAGCGCTCCTCTGGCCAAAAATTCCTGTGTACGCCATTAATCGCCCTTCCAAAGGAAAAATTCTCCTTAATATAAAGCTAGCATCACTAAAGTAAGGCAAATGAGCGATAATTTTACCATTTAGCATCACTAAGGGTATCAGTAGCTTCGTTTTTCTCCTTCAAATAAAGCAAAAAAAAGACGTGACCTCTTTTGAAAATCTCCCTAAATGAAAAACTTCATTTTGAGAACATCAATACACCACGCTTTGCCCAAACCCGCGACTCTCCCAAATGTTTCCTGCTTATCCTCGAACTAGATTCATGCGAAAGTATAATTTCAGCTACAGTAGGATAAAATTTGCACATTTTTACAACAATGATTTTAGGCTCATTTACATAAAGAGAGCAATGGAGCGAGTGAATTCACAAAATCTTTCATCTCGACCGCGGATACTGGAACGGAGTATCTGAAGGATAATGGAAGCCGTGTGAAAATTTTAAAAAATAAATGAAAAATTTCAAGGCGGCTATGAGAATAAGGATGAGAAAAAGATGAGCATGTTATGTCTTCGCATTCGCTTGTTCGCATCAATACATACGCATGTCTGGCTAGACGCATTCGTAAATGGCTTACTTTTTTTTAATATGAGGAAATTTATAGCAGTTTTCCCAATTGGGGCTACTTTTGGAGCATAAAACGTGCGCTGTCTCCTAGCCCTTCCCTAGACAATAACCTCAACTTCCTTTCGTTCATAAAGAATTTGACAACTATGACCTAGGCAGATTAATATATCATTGCAAACTTCTACTTTCCTTTGACAGAAACACAGAATTAGAATATGAGCAAAATATGGACGGTTTCCTTATTTAACCTGCGTCGGCACATGTTTCGGTGTTCCTAGTTGAGGTACGTAATAAAAAGATTTTTCTGTAGGGATCTCCTCATTGCGAAATGGGAACATTAGTTTTTCCCATATCAGCAATATGGATTGCTTTTTTCCCCATGGATATCGCCACAAATGCACATACGGTTGACTCTTGAAAAACCATCAGATCAGACTCGCCACCACCTCCCCCCCCCCCTCCCACCCCGTCTCTATCTCAGAATTGAACGGCTGATAGGTTGCTTTGACTGAAGGCCTTACCGACAACATAGTTCCATGGTTCCATGCATTATTGTAGTCCTCACGTAAATCGAGCTAAAGGAAAGAAAAATCCTTCAAAAAATCTTAAGAGAAAATATATTTATATACTGAATTTATCGATGCTGTAGATTTACGTTGTCTGTTTGCAAGAGGAATTGGCCATCAATATTGTCTTATACGATATAAAATAACGCAAATTTTCTGCGCATTACTAGCAAAGAATATCAAAAGTAAAAGATTAGTGAACGAAAATCACATTTATCTATATTATACAGAAGATCGTAAGCTATTTTACCCTTTCGTCAACGTTATCTATAGATATGACGATTTATGCGTTGGTAACAAAGACGCATCAAAACGACTGCTTTGTCGTAATCTAGTGCAATCGATATGATTGCTTCACGATTGCCTAGCCTATACATTAATGAATGAATCGCTATAAAAATTTCATGGCATACAGTATCATAGACATAAAATAGTAACGAAAACATTGTTATACTACTCTAAAAAAACTTGCCTCTGACGATGGGCTAATATTTACTCCAAATAAAAGAAAAAAAGGCATATCAAATACGGAACTAATGCATCTCAAACTCCTATAGTAGTTTTGTGTGTATTTTATGATAATGAATGTTAAAATCTACTAGAATCTGCGATTGTTTCATGTATTGATACATAGTCTAAGTTTTACGCTTTTTTTGATATTTCTATGCAAAGTGATCTGTACGTCAGTTTTCCCAAATTACTGGCAAGTTTCAAAAAATTTTTCTTATATATCTATGCAAAAAAAAATCGCGCTATAGGCTCGCATATTTCATACGCTTGTTGTTGAATGGTCAACTATCCTCTCTACTTGTGCTAATGATCACAGAATTGATTCTGTTTGACCTATTCTCACAAAAAGGTGCAAAACATATACGCAAATTCCGCGCCTATCCTCAACTCGCCATCATTAACACCAAAATTTTACGGAGAATACAAGCACTGCACTCTTTTATTGCCGTTTATTACGTACGCGTTTACGTAGAAATTGGTAAGTGGCGCTAAATTTCGAGCAATATTAACCTCATAACGAAATAAAGCAGTAAAGGTAACGTTCATGATTTGTCGGACAATTAACATATTGCTTTATTAGTCGTTTTCCATACTGCTACTTGGATGTCAATATTAACATATTAATTTGGATTTTATAGCAATTAACATATTTGTCAATATTAGCATATTGCTATTTGGATGTCGTTTTATAGCATATTAGATTTTCCGTTAACTTCGATTTTATAGCACAACAACAAAACGAAGAAATGAACTCTAAGAGTAAATATAATAATCTCAACGTGGAAAATGCACTACATTTCATACGCATAATGAACTAATATTACAGCTATAACACGTCTAAATATGATCCTAGAGAAGGACGTTTTGTCTCGTTTCCAAATTACAAAGATGCCGATTGAACTCTAAAACTTCTTCGAGTAAGAGGCATCAGTGACATTCACCCACACCGTTGAAGTTCACATAAAGCATCGGGTTAAAAGTGCTGTCGGCAGAACTAGACTAACATCTCTCTTATGTTGATTATGCGTCTATATTTCCCTACTTTAAAATTGTCTCTGAAATAAAATCCTATCAGCACCACCGGTAAATCCATCATTTTTGAGCACCTTGCAAATGTGCCTGTTTTCCTTGTGAGGATTCATCAGGTAGAACCAATGCATTGATACCGCAGCTGAAGGAAAGAATGCAGTTGCACGTTAAACAACCTGGCTTCGAACTATACGCACTGAATCTCCGATGACACGAATGCACATCTTTTTGAAACGTCTCATCAACCCTCCAAAATCAGCACCACGAACCTGATGAATTGCTTGAGCGATTTCAGTGTCCAGCACTAATTTTGGAGCCATTCCTGCACTTCGAAAAGGCCAAAGGCTTCCACTGTCGATGAAATGTTGCCGCCACCAATGCAGTCAACCAGCAGCAATGGTGACCATTGAGGTCCAGACGTCACTAAGAGCTTATTGAAGTGAAAGCACGTGTGGTGCACATAGTTTGCCGGATTGCAGTTGTGTTGGCTTGTCACTATGGCAACCGTGCATCGCTCATTTCTTCGGTCGTTGCAGCAAATTCATACGCCTCAATGAGTCGACAAGTCGAAACCGCGAAATAAGAAATTCATACGTAAAATGCAGGTGCGAACAATTCATTCAGCATTCCATGTATGTTAAAAGTGGCCAAAAATTTATTCCGCTGAAATAACTTTGCAATGATCTCGCATCATTGATTCCATTCCTGTTGCAATTCGATTTCCCACTTCCGCATCTGCGAACTACGCAAAAAGTGAGCACTGCCGCGTGGCAAAACATGATCCCTTCCATTGTAGGCCAAAGTTCGTGCACTCAAATGAATTGCACTCCCCATTATGGCTATTATGACTCGAGTATGAAAAATCGCTTCTAAAATGGTCGTCATATTTCGCATTTCTGGATTTCTGAGTAGTGCGTTTCCAGACCTTGCGTTGCCAAGTTCCGCTATGGTGCCCTCTGTTGGAGGTCATCTTTTCTATTTTTTTTTTTGGAGGCTTTTAGAGGGTGGCGGAAGGCTGTATTCAAAAGAGTGGCGAGAAAGGAGACAGAGGGGAAGGGGAGGGAACGCTCTATAGTCAAAGCAAACGGGCACTTTAGATTTCAGAGAGGAAAAATGAAATTGTTTACAACTCAAATACAGCTCCTATAAAACATCAATAAGGTGCTGTAGTAAACTAACGCAGCATAGCATCACATGACCATAAAATGCAAGAGACCTTTCCCTGACTCAGGAAATTAGATGTATTTTCGAACAGTAGGACTACGCGCAATCGTCTTGCGACCTTAGGAACAAGTAAAGTGAGATGAAATGGGCAACCAATCTTGCATTCAACTCCAACCACCATTCTGGAAGAATAAGCCAACTGAATTGGATAAACGGGATTAAAAAACGTCTCGGTGAAATGAGCCGTCGACAACGTGCACAGTCAACGCCCCTAGTAAGCTAATACGCAGGTTAATTTGCACTGTGTATGTTGTTCGATCTATAGAAGCTGCAATAGATTTGTGATGATCACAAAAGTTTTGCTATTTTAACGATGTCCTATTTCGATTCTTTGTGAGCGTTGTTTGTATGCACTCTGTATTTTATATGCTTAATGCAAAATTTACACCAAATTATTTATTAAGCATGTTGATTGATCATTCATCAAAAACAATTTTATACAGAAAAATTGATGCGTACATTATTGATTCAACAAACGCATCTCAACGATGCCACACTCATCGTGGTGATAATCGATGAGATCGGCGCTGATCATCCGACGCGCGGCTGATGGATCCCAACTTTCTTTGGCCCATTCCTCTGCTTTACCATCACCGAGGAAGCCGAAGATCGCTGCACAAATGAGTAAGAGTGCTGCTGAAGCAAGGAAGACAAGACGCCACTCGTTCGGAGAGCTGAAACGTACGGATGCTAAAATGTTACCTTCAAACTGCGTTACGATGTTGTCGCAAAAAAACACGAAAAAATAACAAAAAAAACAATACAATACAATACAATACAATACAAAAAACAAACGGTCGAGCTAGAGAAACAACACCTGCGAATATGTAGCAACACCCACAGCAGATAAAATATACGTTGTGGCAACTAGTGTAGTTCATTGCATCCATCGCTTAGTACTTTCGAATGCATAAATGAAACAATAAACTTAATGCTTGTCATGATAGTAGTGCAAACCACCTAAGTAACTTCAAATTGCCAACTCTATTCACGTTGTCAAATGCGCCAATTTAGCACAGAAGCAATAGAGAAACCGATTCAAAATATTCCAAAAATTTAACGCAATTATCTCGTACATTGATGAAATATTCGAAAAAATATGCACTCGAGTTGATTATTTAAAAGAGGAAGAACTTACTTGCTTCTAACGGTGAGTAGTACTGTTGTTGAGGTGACAATCATCGCAAGACCCATGAATAGTTGCATATTAGCAACTATATGTTGTGTGAAATAGCGGCCAACAAGAACTGCACTATAGCCGAAACCGTATACGGAAACCGCATCACAAATAAGCAGAACAGTGAAAGCCACAACAATTCTATAATAGAAACGTCACAAAAAATCGTTTGCATTTTGAAATATTTCTAGCGTTTTATGCACTAATAGACAGTGATTGGTTTAACTTAAAGGAATCAAGAACTTCGTTGCTTGAATGGCTATTTAAAGAGTGAGATTTCTACCCTCTTATTGACGCCTATCCCATCGATGGGAAAAGGCTCTTCATTTGGCTTCACTTTTGCTTATTCTGCTGTAAGAAGCTTTTTGTTAGAGACATTCTAAAGTATTTGGTTGAGGAAAAGCTGGGAAGGGGAGAGCCCAGGTCCATCTTTTTGCACATAAAGCAGTAAAAAACCCATTGACGAGGATATACCGATAAAACGAGCATTTAGATTTTCCATGTGCGGCAGAAGGCATCATTTCGCCATGTATGCTTTCCGAACAAATTCGACACAACCAAGTCAATTTTGCGGCACTACAATGAACAGAAATCTCCAACAAGAATTTGAGCGTATTTATGAATTGGGATGTTCACCTCTTCCCTTTCACTGTCTATATCATGGTGTAAGTCAACACCGTCCTTTGGCTTATACTGAGATATATGCTGTGCAAACGAGGGTGCAAACAAATCAATATTTCATTGAGGGCAGAAATTATACACCACATGAAATAGAAGATGGGTGTCCTACCTGGAATTACCAAGAGCATTTGGAGGGAATATTGCGAATAAGATAAGTGCCAGAGCGCAAATACTGAAGGACAGCGTATTAGTTAAAACAACCGACAGCCAGTCGCCGCAACCATGCGTCATTATATTCCATAAACTGTGCAGCAAAGCAAAAATAAACTGAAATTGAGACAGGTGACGGGTATTGATAACAAACTTTTAGAGCGAGCATCGTTTGGAAAATCAGCAGATTATTTCATCCTTTTCTTTCCTCAAACTCTTCTCCATGGTTGCTTGTGACCTCAGCAAAAACTCTGATGAGAGCGGAAAGACCGAATTATTGGATCGAAGGGGGAAAGGATGGGGCGAGGGAGATGAGAAACGAGATCGCCAGCGAACATAGAGCCCACTCTGAAACAGAAAACACATCAACTGATAACAGTGAACCATGGACGTCAGGCTCGCATTAACACTCTCTCGTGTACATAAATAACTGTAAAATAACCTAATGAAAACAAAAGAGTTACTAGGTACTCAAAGGTGAAAATTCGGTGCGAGAAGTTGGCAACGATTAGCTGCTATCTTTCTCATAAGCGTGATGACATGTTCGTCGCTTGACAAGATTTTCGCGACTGGAAAGGACAACGATTCACTTTTATGTGGGAGTGTAATCTCAAAAAAGTACCTATATCCTAATACCGCCCTATGCCGTTTGTAACCTCGGGATGCACAAAAAGAAGCACAGCAGGTATGGCTTTTCAAAAGAACAGAGGCGGGAGGATTTTAAGGAGAGTAGGCTATTCATTCCCTTGAGATCGTTGTTGTTATTTTATAGATCTTGAAGCATGCAGATATGTACATTTTGGTAGTTGAAGAGTTATATATAAGGTTCATGTACACATAAACAGAAATTATATATATATATATATATATATATATATATATATATATATATATATATATATATATATATATATATATATATATATATATATACAACTTCAGGGAGTTGAACTCCTGGGGACTGCAACATTTCAGCTAGCCAGAGGAAAAAGTTAAGGTACAACAGATCGTCTGCCAGCGCGAGATAGTCGACGTGGAAGTAAACAGAGGGATAATCTCAATGAAAAAGCGCCCCCGAAAAGAAAGGCTAATTTAGACAGAACGGATCTCATGCGGGCGTTGTAATTCACACTGAGGACTCAACTGTAGCGGGATTTGTACTAATAATGGGCTGCAATGGTATGCTTACAATGTACATATCGAATTATATTTTGGGATCAGAGCTGATGGAAAGGGTGCTGATTATACTTTTTTTTTGCGAATATTCGGAAAGCAAGGATCTATTCTGAAAATCCAATTTGAAGTAATAAATTATTCTTAAGTACGCCAAAAATTTGCTCTGATCGTTTGTTATACGTATGAACATTTCATCGAGTTCCGTTTTAATTATTTGCAGAAGGCTTGCACCATAAACATTTGCCTAGTGGATAACTGGCGATTGTCATTTGCAAAGAAAGTAAGACAATATCCTCATTTGTGATAGTGACACTGTAAACTAAACGCTCATCAATTTTCGTTGCATTATGTCATTGTGGTGAAATGTCATGACCACAACTTTATTTCTCATATCTGCCGTATTTATTTTTCTGCTAGGATGTCTTGTTGATGCGAGATTGCACTTACTGCTATAAGAACAACATAAAGAAATCGATGAACGCTTAAGAAGAAAAAGAACGAACAATAGTGGAACAGAAATTTTACTTACAACGAAACCAAACGGGATATCCGCGAGCAGAATAGACCTAGTCTCTTCCTCACCAAGAAGGGTATAAAAGTAAATAGGAAGAAACTGTGCGACCAGTGTAACTATCAAGAAATATCCGAATGCGGCTGACCATGTCGCCCAAACGGCTGGCGATTTAAGAAGTAAGTGAAACGGCTGATCCTCCAGCGTTCGATTATTTATCGCCTGAAATTCAACTGAGGGCAGTAGTATGAACGCAGTTCGCGGAAGAAATGCTCAGACAACAGGATACTTCGGTAAGAGTGCCATATGACAAATCTCGTGCCGCCCTCCGCCTGCAAACAGTCGATACGAGTGACTAGCCCTCGTTCGGAGAACGATTGGGGATCCCTGGAATTCCCCAAATCCACCAATCTCAGTGATGTCTACATCGAAAGAACAAAGAGCGCAGGACACAGTTTTCATAGCAATGCCGGTACTTTGTTCATCCCATTCATCATCACTTTCCGACCTTTTACATCATGTTGAATGTTTAGAATCTGTGAGTTTTTGAGATGATATTAATGTTAGTAGACGGAGAATGAACCCAGCAGAAGTTACCACTGGCATGCTCAAAAATGATTCAAGAAAAGAAAACAGCACTGAGATCCCTGACAGGTTGCCCGAATGGCTAAAGTGCCCTAAAGGTGCGTACCAATAAGCTCGACCTCAGCCCACACTTCTGCTCTCATATCCGGCATTTTTAGACAACAAAAAAGTCATCCATCACTGCAAAAGAGTTCCGACAGCAGCAGATGACAGCACAATGTACAAACAAAAGAAGTTGGCGTAGTAAATAAATTTGCATCGCAACAGCACATTAGCTCATCCAACACAGTCTCCATCCCTAAAATGCACCAGAATGGGATTCATCTTCGCACCACGACCTTTGAGAAGATGAGAAGGCATAGAGGATCTGCTGTGTTCATCATTAAGGTGGAAGATATCAACGGTGATATTAGGAATCAATAACAACGAAAAGATGCACAGCGAAAGTTTTGTTCATCAACTGTGGATCGAACCCGCCAACTGCAGAATTCCTCTAAGACCATCTATCAGCTAAGCTCCTAGACAACCATTCATTTGCCATTCTCATCGAAGACAGCTGCAGAAGGTACTCCACCATAGTCAAGCTGGTATGATGTACCTCAGATTAGTTCGCATCACATCGGTTGAATCTTTTTTCGTTTCCTCACTCTTCGCCACAAATAAAAAGTTGATTAATTACCCTCACTTTGCCGGTGACAATTTTATTCAGCTCGAGTCCATTCACCCAAGGATGGTACTGAGGCCGATCACGATAGAATATCACCCAAATAAGTGCAAACAACATCGTTATAACTGCCAATAGCAGATAAGGCAGTTTACTATCGTACTTCAGGCAAAGCGCGCACATCGGCCAAGTGAGCATAGGCGCCGACTGAAACATCCACACCTCATAAGCCACCGCTTTAAAAAACATGCACGGTTTTCCGAAAGTGCTCGAGTGAATTACGATCATATATTGCGTCAGCAATACTTAGTTATCGATTGCCACCATAACCCGTATAATGAAAAACTGATATTTACGGAAGGCAAGAAATCCAAAACATCTAAAACACATGGAACAATTATACGGAGTTATCTTTGAAAAATTTAGCGCACCACAACAGAATAACGACGATATAAAATAATGTTTATTAGTCTCATGGTCTCTAAAAGTTGCAATACGACAAAATGAATTAATGCAAATAGAATGGTTGAACATTTATTACGTTGAAATGGATACTCTTTAGGTTTTCTAATCATTTTTCCCTTTCCATCAATCCACATGATGTTGAATTTCATCGTTGACCTTATGCTCCCATCTATTCACTATAGCTCTGAAGAGGGATATAAAAGAATGTTACTTGGGATTTATGAGGAAAACAACCATATAGATCTATCTATTCAAAGATTTAATGTCATTAAAGATACCAAAAGTGTAAATGAACGAACCTCAACAAAGAGGATACTCCAAGCAATAAAGAAGAACTGTTCTTTTAGAGTGCCCCAATTAGCCGATAGCGATCCAATCACCGGAAATGTGCTCGCGAATGCAATTCCCTGCACAAAACGTAGCCCAGCAATAGCAAACTGATCTGAAATTAGACATTTTCGTGATGCTGCTTAGAGAAAATCGGCAACTAGTTGCTAAATTTCCTTGTAGCTGAAACGAAAGCTCATTTCGTCTTCCGGCAATTACAGCATTTTTAATGGCATTTGCGGCTGCTCCTATTATGATCTGCATCCAAGATTTTCCATGCGAGAGAAGACGACAAATCACCCCTGTTCTAAAGAAGGCCTCGTTTCTAAGATCGCAAGCTGTAGGCATCGTTCCCAAGACGCGGAGTTGTTCTTACGTACCCTAGCTTCTAAGCACGTGCAGTGGCCAAGAACTATTATGGGTACATATTTGTTAATCTATTCGCCAAACCGCCTTTTAATCAAATGGGGATATTTCGAATTTTAAGCGATAGGAAAACGCATAAAGGCTTAAGTGCAACTTACTCCATTCATTGCTTAGCATGAATGCCAGCCAGAATGTGGCTGCAGATGAAATAAAAAGGGTTGCAGCAAAAAGTCTGCGCTCGCCCATTGCTCTCAGCATCCATATTGAGGGCACTGCGCCCAAGAATGTCCCAATACCCGGCGACACCCAAAGCAAAACTAGCGATATCTTCTTCTCCAGCGAAACTATCACGACGCCCGATCTGCAGTTATACGGTGATAAACCATGTCTTCGAATAAAGTAACTATGAAGCGGAAGAAATTGCAATACACACATGTTTTTGGTAGACGGATGCTTTGACTGTTGCTAAGCCGATTTCGTGAAATTCTTCAGCAAATCTTGCATAGAAAATTACTGCAAAGTGCAAGCATTTGGCTGAATAGCACATCGAATATTAAGCACTTTCATTATGATCTTACCACTGGTTTTTTTTTTAAATAATGCACCGAAAACCCGCTAAAAACACCCGGCAACATCGGTAGAATGAGTGAAGACAGTGGACATTCATTATCAGTCGATATTTACAGCCCTATATCGCAATACGCGAATAACAATGCTAATTATCGGAGACAGTCATAAGTGCTGCGTTCAAATGGAGGTGTGAACTATAACTTCGACCTCCGTCACCATAAAAACGCCGCCCAGCATCAATGCAACCGATGTGGAGCAATCAATGATTATATTTTGTGGGAGTTGTCTATGATAACTCAATCAGTGGACTGTTTGCAGTAGTGATAAATCATAAACACGAATTGCAAAAAAAAAGGCGTTATAGCGATGCCTGCGTTGACAGAAAAGAAAATTTTGCCAAATGCACGCGTTCACTTTTTTAATATTACGCCTAAAATATTAGCATTTTCAATAGTTATTTATGGTATTGAATGTCGACCACTATTAATAATTCAACGTACTTACACCAATTTGTTTTCTTCGTTTTCAGGCGGAATTTCCGAGGGTATATACGGCAAATTTTCATTTCGATGATCCCCATCTGAAATTTTAAAGCTCTCAACTATCGCCAATAATCACTACAAACAGTAGAACAAATAAAAGCATTTGTGAAGAAAGAAAAAATTCCTATAATCAGATGATGGATATTTGGCAAATCGACCTCATTTTGGACAATTTCATTGTTTTTCATGAGAAATAAATATTAGCATATTGCAAATAACACAATTCACCTCCGTAAAGAAATATGCAAAAGACGGGAAAATATCAAAGTATAGGAAAATTCGCAGCATAATATTCTCTATCGCACCTAAATACACAAAAGAAGAGTTAGCTAATCAACATAAGAAGCAAATCACACATTCTTACCACATTTTAAAATTGAAATTGCATTCGTATATACAATGGGAATTCTTCAACGGAAAGATGAGTAAATATATATTTCTAAAAGGTATAATAAATAGGTTAAAAGATGAAATTGAGTATTTTAGCTCCTCGTAAATAACAACGGACGTTTTATTGCGCTCAAAACTTTTGAGAAATTTTCTATAAGAATTCAGCAAACGCATAAATTCTGAGATTGAAAATAAACTTTTTGCAATCGTTGCCTTTCTCGAAGTGTTTTACAATATACGTAACATTCTTTAGTGAAGCGTTATTTTCTAGTTTTGTTAGCGGGGAATAATAGAATTATTGAGTCTTAATTGATGTTAACAATATAATCGAAATGAAATTTCATCCAATAAACAAAAAAAAAGTGGAATTTTGTTCAATAAACAAGCTAGACGCCCTAAAAGAGAGCTGCACGACAACCGTGTACTATACCTATTGGTGTGCCACCCAAGAGCCAACCCAAGATATCTAATTGTGATCTAATACTGCAGTGATCACGTTTACTCGTATAGTCGATTCTCGTTTATTATTCTGCATATAATCTCACTGATCGACTTCTGTGCTCTTATTGTCACCCTCGTGTTTTGGGGCCGTTGTGCTCCGCCACAAATTACGTCTACCTTGCTTGCGCCCTTGCATATTGCCATCGCCAGACGGTTATCTGCTTCTTCTGCCCTCTGACTACACTCCGTCCCATCAACCGTGCCACTGCCAGTCACAACAACGCCTGCACGAAAGAAGCCTTTAAATTTGGAACTCGATTTTCTTGACGAGGAAAGCGATTGGTCTTTTTACTGCATCCTATGATAAATATGACCTCTACCTCAACGAGTGCGATGTTTGAATATAAGAATGTATGAATATAAAAAAAACCGAATGGATTATTACAGCCGTACTCGATTAATAATCGTTATTGAAGGAAGCATTATTGTAAGGCTAATATGCATCAACAATCCTCACCATTATTCGTATGAGCGCTCATGCTTGACGCCGTTTCGACAAATATCCCACCATTCGATGCGACTCGTGTACTCTTTAAAGGCGAGCTAAAATTGATTTGTCAATAACGAACAGTTTTTGACGTATTGATGCCCTGTTTTAATTTGTATATGGCAAGCTTCATTTGAACATTTTTAATGTTATCGAAGCTGAGAATATCATTTAGTATCAACGCATAATGACATTATTTTAATGGAAGCTTTTAGAAGCGTAGCGAAGTATGCAATAAATTGACGGTTCATGAAATAAAGGAACTTCTACACACTATAACTATACTGTTGGGTCTTCATAACGAATTCTTTATTGCTTGTCATTGTTCTTGGTTGGGAAATTATAAGTGATAGTGGAAGCACAAAGCACTGAAAAAAATCTCCATTATCAGAGCAATATTCTAAGACTTTCTAACTCGAAGCTTTTCTCACCTCAAGAAACTCGACAATTTTCAAATAAACTTTCAATTGGGAATAACAATGGCACGAATCAGGTCACTCTGGTAACTCATCATGTATTAAAATAAGGATAATTTTGAAATTCTCAGAAACAGTTCACGATGCATAAGACAAAAAAGATTTAATATTGCAATCACCTGGCAGACAAGTCAGCTTCCCTCTGTTGCGAAGTTGACCGCTCTGAATTGTTTGCTGCTAGTACTGTCGTTTCAGCAGTCGTCGTATGAGTGCTTTCGATATATCGACCCTCTGCAGTACAACAAATTTAACGCTTAACTATTACTTAAATGTAGTCCACAAATAGAAATTTAAAAAAATTACGTGACAGCCTTGAAATAACTTAAGTGCTATCACTGTTTTTTTTAAACACTACCAATATAAAGACTATGTCTGCAAAGGAAAAAAAAAATCATTCTTCTTCAACTGCAACGTTTGGAGAGTGTTTGCATCCATTGCAATTTCGTAAAATAAGAGATCTTAGCGAAAGGATTCAAACGATAACCTAGTAAGGTCAAACGGAATCAAAGCAAAGCTAATAACCATTTCCGTCCTCGAGAACCTCCCTTACGATCTCCTGTGTTACTGTCTCATTCACGTCGAGGACATTTGCAAATAGAGTCGATGATTCCAGTCGTTCGATATTTCCTCGTTCTCGTGTCTCGGTCTGATTCGTTTCCGTTACTGCTTCTCTTCGGATTCTTTCTGGAAAAAATGTCCTCTAGCGATAAAAATATTTTATACAAACGAAATTTATGGCCGACTAAGCAGTCCAACGTATCCTGTTCGTGTCTAAAAGTGAAAACAGCAGCAGCTTCAGGTTTATACTCTGAAGGATATGAGAGAAGATAATGATCTAGCGCTGGTGTTTTGTTACAAATACTAAACCTGAGAAGAGATAAGGATTGAACGGCTCCTGAAATTTATGAAATAAAATATCAATGCCCCATTCGGATTACGACGTATGAGCCTCCCTCCCTTCCTCGCCCATTCAGGTGAAAATACAGCAGCGTCCAACTAGAGCTATTCAAGTTCAGCAGCTGCACAAAAATGCAAGAAAAATACGAAACAGTTTTGAAGGACGATCATTTGAAAGTTCAAAATTTTAGGTATATTCGTCGTTTTCTTTAATAAAATCCAATCCTTACCACGTCACTAGTCAAGTTTCAACATTGCATTATTGGAAACGCTTAAAGATACTCATTATCGTACAATAAGAATTCATCATTCAGTTGCAATTCGCAATTGATATATTTGCCGACAATAACAACGTCGTCCTTTACGATAAAGAATATTAGAGAGATTAAGCCTTAATTTATGGCTAGCACTGGAACGCATACTTTCAATCATTTCATTCCAACACTCTGATTCATTCAAATTTTTTGGCGACTCTGCGGCTAGAAACGATCACTTATAGCTTTTTAATGTGTTTCAAAAAAAAAGGAATATAATTTTCTTTCCTTAGATTGGGAAAAATTTCCGACTGCGATATGAATAAATTACGCAACGATTTGCAGAACAATATACTTACCAAGTGATTTGCTCGGGAGCAATGTTTCCTCAGAAGATGGAAACAATTGGAAATCCTGAAAGCATCAACTTCTACCATTAAAAATTGCACGAACTTTTAGTCGTGAAAATTATTCAACATTGATTCATGCAAAAAATGAAGAAAAAAAATTCAAGACTATTATTGTGAATTGAAGGCTATAAAATGGAAGCAAAATTTTGATTACCTCATAAACAATACAATAGTTATGCATATCTTATAGAGCAAAAATGATCATAGAAACAAATGCTATTGCCTATGTCTATTTCCGATAGGTTTCTGAATATTTGATTCTCACAACAGTGCGAATGAAAAGCCGAATAAAGCTCAAATATTGAAATGGCTTCCTAAAGAGAAATTTTGGACAGTTTATTTTGCATATTCTGAAAAATTTCAAGCTGAAACTAGTTGGCAGAAATTGAAGAACAAAATGAAAGATTTCTAAAAGAGCTTCATCGAAATTCCATTTTATCAATTCATTCTGTGCCAAAGATTAATTGAAAAGTTATAGTTCTAAACGTACATGCTCGTCTCTAAGTTTTCTAGAATTTAAGTCAACTCCCTTGACCAGGTCATATGTTCTTGTTTTAATTCCAAATAATTTCAACAAACGATGTGATAAAGCAAAAAGAAGAACAAGGAAGACATCGACTTTTAGCGTCTTAAATGGTTTAATTACCCACTGCTTGCAGTACTGCTTAGAGACTTTAGTCGATTAATTTATCGTCAATAACTTGAACTTAGACGATGCCTTTTACTCGAAAATTGCGAAGATGATGCCTGCATATGAGTTATTAGCTTATTATGGTAGAAAAATGAGATCATTAATAAAGTGAAATAAAAAATTCGTCAACTATAATTATCGAAGTATCAAAACGATCGAGATTATTAACTTGTGGATTAGGTGAAATCGATAGTTAGATAAATTCGAAAATTTATTCAATGAATTACCTTGCTATTATGTAGTACTGCTGCGTTAAATAGCAAAATATTAGAGAAAAGAAGAGAAGTTGACAATACAGAGAGTATTAGTATGAGATGGCGAATATTGTTTGAGAAGCAACAACAACAAAGCGTTCTTGTCATTACCTGCAAATAAGCATATTAAAATTCTTTTATATATAAAGTAACAAATGATCTATTGAATCAGGTAGGCAATTGTAAAGTATATTAGCAATTACAGATAAAATACAGCGCTCTTAATTAGGAAGAAAAAAGCACTACATCCCAGTGCCACATAGGTATTTTTTAAGCCAATGTAAACCGGAAACACTGAGTGACACAATCATAAAAAAGGCAAATGCGAAACCAGATAACCAAGTTGTAATAAAAGTACGAGGTGATCGGTTAACGTAACTCTATGAGTGATCTAACACAAAGAACAGAATAATTTCATTGTCTAAAAGCGAGTCCTATGCGTCATTTGCCGAAAACAAAGTTCTGAATTTACAAAAAAAAAAAAAACGCTCGTTGGTTTGAAAGCGCAGCTGCACCACTTCGAACAGCCCGTAACGTAATAAGCTCGCTGCAAGTGCTTACAATCGATCAACTACGTTACATCATTTTTCGATAAGACATTTCATCGTTTAAATCAAAAATCTATCAAATCGAACACAGATTAGACGAAAATTGGGGAAAAAAATCACACAGAAATCAGGGATCAGTACCAATGTCTACCGATATCAAAAGCGCAGATGCGATATGAACCGGAAATGCGCAACTATTTATTCTGATGCAAATGATTCACCTAGCAGAAATGTATGACAATCAATAGGGTATAATGGATGAGACAAGAGTTGTAATCATAGAAGCGAAAGAGACATTGAAAAAGCAACGTTATAAGACATCATTTTTCCTCAACGCTTCGACTTTATCGCTCAACGCCAATCATTTTACTGCGTATTATGTACCGTATCAAAAAATCGGTCTGTCATGTACCTTTGCACCTTCAAATGTTCAACTATGCCCAGCAGCATCATCAAATTTCCTAGCGCAAAGAAGGGCTTTCACCAGCGGTGCAGATTATTGCCCTATTTTTTCGCAAAACACAACAGTATTGTATTATACCTTATATTTTGAACAGTGCGAATGTACTATAATCCATATGCAGTAATTGCAGTACAGATACTGCATCATATCACTGTGCAATATCATACAGCGCAAATTAGGTATGTATCATTGCTAGAACAGCATTTCGATCACAATAGCAAAGTTTTTCTCTTTAACCATTAGATGTAACGGAAGAAAAATGTAACGACTGACAGAAAACTGTAATAGTTACTTCAAAAAAAAAGCTAACAAAAAAACCGCTACGGCTACATTCTAGAGCCTTACAAATGAGTGGACGTTCATCAGATAGGATGCGCAAAATTACAGTCGGACAGATGGAACAGGTGACACTAAAATTCGCTGAACTCATTATGTCGTTCTTCCGATTTCCCTACTCAGCCTTTCGATTTTAGCCGTTGAAATATGACCGAAATAGATGTCCCGACCAAAAACTTCCGATGTAGCCAATGAAATGGAAGATTCGTATATCTCTTATGTCTAAACGAGGGGAATTAAGTGTTAATGCTTTGGAAGAATGCATAACACATTCCGATAAGCCGAAAAAAAAGGACGTGGCAAGCTTGCAAAGACGGGTTTTCGGCAATAGATGCTGATTTTCCACAAATACCTTCATTAAAACGAATAGAAAATTTCATCGCTTGCAAAGCATCTTTTCACTTGTCACTTATTGCGAATTTCCTGACGACATAACAATACAGAGAACGAAGAGTGTATATAGAGTACAATCTAGAGATGTTCTTCATGTATTCATAAGACTCAATGACGTTATAGAAACAAAAAACTTGGGAATGCGGACACTAACGAAATAATTGCACAAAAATTTTCCAAAGCTCACAATTTCAACGTTTCCACTCAATAAAGAATAGAAAGGACGTAAAAATTGCTGTGTAATAATTCTTCATAAACGAAAAATATATTAAACTCAAATGCTTTAATGCATAAGCCGATATCAAATATCATAAAGAAACCTCAAAGAGGATAAAGTTTCAAATGCTGTAATGAGATAAATGAAAGAATTTTCCACTAACGAAAGGTAACAATTTTATTTTCAACTTTTCCATTGCGACATATTATGTTCGAGTAAAACGGAACTCTGTCTCAGGTAAAATTTTTGAATTTCAAGTAGGAAATTTAAACAGATTGATCTGTGCTTGCAAAGCATAAAACAATCTCATCCCTGACCTTAAAGGACGAAGTAATTTGCTCTTTGACGGCAAATTACAACCTTTCTTATGCTCAACGTCTGCTTTCGATTGATATTTTAGGATACAATGATTTGACGCACGGGGACCTTGTGCATATGACAAGAATCTCGTAGTTTTGCTGACGGCGCCCTTCACTTCATAGATGAGGTGAGACTGAAGAACTAAAATTTTCCTACTGCAGTAAGAAATTGGAATTGTTTGACCGTTCCATAATGCCAACCTCTAGAAGTCGGCTGTCGAACGGTCGAACAATCGATGATCCAAGCTAAGTAGATTTCGAAGCTTCAGTTTTAAAAAAATCTATCAACATAACATTTAGAAACGTGATGAAATGAGAAGTTCTGAGATCGCAAATGAGAAATCGATAACGTCAGCTCTACACATTGCGAAAAGTGGGAATACTGATTTTTTTTTTCTTTTTTATACGTCGAAATAAATGCAAAAACGAAAAATATGCATAAATGTGCCCCTTTGAAGTCTAATCAAAACCCACTAGAGCACTGTATCATAGGTGTAATGCTCTTCGAAAATATATCAATGAATTTTATCACTTATCAACGATTAATAACGTTCAATTATGATTTTAAAAAATTCACAGAAATTAAATATGAATCAAAAAACAAAATGAATTTCTTAAGTATTAATGAATCAGAGTGAAAATTTTGAAAGCAATGTCAAATGAAATTGATGAAGCGATGAATCAGCTCAGAACTGAACATGTTGAGAAATATGCAGAAAGCTCATAAAATATGCGCTTTTGTGATTCCGCATAATAGACCAATCAGCTGCACCAACTCGAAATGAACACTGAAACGCGTATAATGCAGTATTCGTATTCAACTGATTCGGCTACTTGTGCGGATTTTTTTCAATAGAAGATCTGTCTTCTTGTAAACAAATCAGAATGAGAATAAGCGAGAGAATCGTCTTCGAGCGATTGCCAATCGACATTTTTAAACTGCTCTAAGTAGATAAAGGACAGACGGCCTAGACCTTCACCTATTACGTATGCTGCGCTTAAAAAATCTCATAATTTTTGCAGCAGCTAGCTGAAACTATCGAACAGACGGATGGACATGACGCTGCCACAAAGCAAAGCATAGACCTCCGAATATCTGAAGAATATGAGAAATAACCGCAAGATTTGAAATAGGCGCAGATATTCAAGGAAACAAGTTCTGTTGGTTATACATGGAGTAAGAAGCGAACACATTGAAGCGTTGGTTAGGCACCGATCAATTGTAAGGATACGCACCGAACGAACGGACAGAGACAAGCGAAACGAGCGGAAGAAAGCGTCAGGTCAGTGGAGTGCTGCAAAAACGGAACAAATATTTACACACATCTGCACCGTTACCGCACTCCATACCAATTGCTTCTTCATTTCCCGCCGATTACGGAGAAGAAACACAACAGGAGTAACAACAGTTGAAAGCCTGTTCACGCAAACAGGATTCGATAACCTGTACGCCCAATACTTTGCCCCCAATGTTAAAATTGAATCTGTCACGCCAATCATCTAGAACAGCACATTCTAACACTATTAAACTGCTTCTGTATCAGTGTAGGATTGAGTTGGTGTCATTTCACATAATTTCACAAGTGGCGCATCCATAAAGATTTAGCGACGGAATCGAACTTTATATATCAAGCGACACTCAGGCATTATGCCACCGGTTAAGTATTGAGGCCGGTAATAGTGGACCGCCATACAGATCCATATGGGAATTGCTTCGCTTTCTGATAATATAAGCACTCGCTTGATGGAAGTGTACTGTCCATGAACCTTTCTCCATGAAGAAGCAGAGGTGTCTCGCATTTTTAAGACCCTAATTCGGAAGCGATATTTGCAAAGGAATATTTTCAGCATCGAACCCCTAGACGAAAGTCCTCTACCTATTATTTGTTGCTCAGAATGTGCATGCATTCCAAATCTATGAACTACTTATATATGAACTTGAATAAATAAATATAAGAAACGGTTATAAGTAGAGCGCAGAAGAACAATTCCTAAATGCGACTGCTCACTTTATGATGCCACAAATCTTAACTCGTCTACAGATCCCAATACGGGCTCTGGAACTCAAAATGTTCGATAGAGGAATTTTAAGAGATTTAAGTTAAGATGCTATTGTTTTATATACGAGAAGCTACTCATTAAACAGAATTGTTTGGAACCATCTTCGTTGGTCGATATTTTATGGAAGCATTTCATTCGCTTTTTTGTAGCTATAAATATTGCTAACACGAAATGAATCGTTGCGTCATCAATGAAGACAAAATTTTAGCATGATTCATCTTTCACATACATGACTCGAACGAAACAACATTGCAACGCTAAGCGAAATATTGACTGATATATCGATGAGATTCTCATCGAATAAATGCAATATTTTCAAATATCTTTGAGAATAAAACTATAAAATTGCAAAAAAAAAAGTCTTGATTCATTCTTGCAAATATCGAAACAAATCATACGAACATCAAGTGAATTCTACAAAATAAATTTCAACAAAAAAAAATCTCAATTATTGCAATGCTCAGAAATTGCAATTATTGCAATGCAAAAAAAAGCATTCTTCATAGTTAGTAGCGTTTTACATAGTTCAAATGTCATATTGTTTTTTTTTTCATTTACAAGTTCATTTATTGAATAATTTTATATCGAGTTTTGCAATCATCTCAAATAATATGAAAAACGTAATAAAATGCTTGGAAAATTGCTATCATACATGATATTATACATTATAAAATAAAGACAAGACGACGCTATTATGCATGAGTCAAGAGGTGGCCATACCCTTTGAAGATCACTCATTAGGACGATGTTGAACGATTAAGCATTTTTCTTTAAGGTTTAAGAATGCTAAATCGATTAAGCGATTCTTTAAGGTCTAAGAATGGTTTAAGAATGCAAATTGTAATATTTGAGCCGCACGATTAGCACAATGCAGAAATAAGCGTTCACCCGAAAATCAATTCGTTTTCCTTATGTGGTTCACTAGTTGTAAACATCCTTACTGATTGCCAATCCCTGCATAAGTGTCCATGGCTGTTTTACATCCGTTAACAAAAAAAAAAAAAAAATTGCGAAGAACCGCTATAAATTGCACACAACTTACGATGGATAGTTTTGTTGAAAGTGCCGATTATTTTATCTATGTCACACACATATACAGAAGCTATGTGAAATGAAGTGTGTCACATATATATATTTAAATACTGGAGGTACTTTAATTCGATATTAGAAAAATAATGTCGATGAGCGATAGCCGGAAGCTCTCCGGAGCAGTACATGAAACTTGTCGTGATTCATGCTTTTTAGAAATATATTTGCATATTGACCACTTGCCATTCACTTGTGAATTGACGTTGTAGAAGCATCTAGTACAAAGGCACAGCTTTTGTGCAAAATAATTTCGTAGTTGCTCCTATATATGCTAAAATCATGAATATGCAGCAGTAAAACGGCATTTACGTAGATTAAAGAGGTTATTTGCAAAGAGATAAATATGCGCTATTGTTGTTTTCTGCAACCACTCTCATAAACTAAGACTAACCGCACAAAGATTCGAAATCGATGCCGGAATGCACGATTATAATGCTCCTGATGACGAGTTAAAGCTGTTTATAGGTGAAGTCTGAATCTAAATTGTCCACGACATTGGGGCAGATGATTTTTAAAAAATGAATCAGACTTGGTAGCATGACTCCATGACTCCGGGTTAGGGCTACATTTTAAATTTGGCCCATTTCATTGCTTGCCATTATGTAAATATTGCTAAGAAGATAAAGAGATACGCGAAAAATGAAGTGAGTAGCGGAGAGTTGAACACCGACTCTTCGCTATCTGGGTGAAAGAACTTGTCTAATATACATTGTTATTTATGGCGACTGTGGGAATGGTTCAAAGGCGAGAGCAGAGGCTTGCGCTATTACCATAACGGACAAGTGCACTTGACCGGATAGCAAAAGACTGAATTAATTAAACCATTTTCCTAGAAAGGGACCGCAAGTCCTAGTATCGCCTCTGGATTTAGTTTCTAGATGCCGCTAACAATATGGACATCATTCAATGCCGAAGGCAGATTGAATCTGATTTCATCAGGGAATTCTAACCAAACAGTGACGAAATATTTTATCTGTCCTGTTGGCCAGGTAGATAATGAGGTGAAAATATGACTTAGGCGCAATTTTTCTCCTTAATCACGAAGGTATCGTGCCGTCTTCTCATCAGAAAGTTTTTTGGTGTGGCATGCGACACAAAAGGTGACTTGCCTTTGCGTTATGCTTCATACTGGACGCACTGAGCATATCACTGAAGGTGGAAAATATACATAGAACATACGCATCAATATGTGCCTATCCAAAACGTTTCAACAGCAGTCACCTGGCATAACTGCAAAGGCTAAGATAGCTTCAAACCATTCTAAGAACAGGGAATGCTTTAAGGAATTCGAGAAAAAAACGCCTGGAGAAGGTAGAAGGTAGTGCGATGAGCTTCAAACTTCATAAAATCGAATGTTGCAACCATGCAAAATCGGACGGAGTTTCGAGACGAAAAGACAATCTATTGCATTTAAATTCAACTCAGAAAAGTCACAGGACTGCTAAAATGCACCTGACTTGACCTGTTTTTGCGATAGTGAAAACCAGTAATAATGCTAGCATGACTAAGGTAGGCAAGATAAGTTAAGAAAGAATTTCAGCAAATGCAAAAAAAAAAAAAAAAAAAACTCCAGGTGGCCTTTGGCCAACCCCATTTGAATGTGGCGCTCCACGCAAGATGTCTCAATTTATATTATATATTGCTTCCAACACACCTGTAAAATATGATGCCCACATATCAGTTTACCAAACGAGTAGGAGAAATGGAAAATATTCGTCTATTTCGTTCAATGTGCAAGATTTGAGTGAAGAGGTTAAGGATGCACCAGATTTAACCGACTGAGTTGACTTTTTCACTTTCAAATTCCTTTCCGTCGTTCAGATTAGTGCTCATATCCGCAAAATATAAGCTTTTTAAGTTGTTACTAAGGTAATCTCGACGTGGAGATATCGAGTTCTATTGAATTCTACTGAGAGGCTAACTGACATACGAATGATTTTTGTATTTGCACTATGGAATGAAGTAGCATGAAAAGAAACGCAATAGGGAGAACAAGGAGATGAAAAGATCCGCTTTAAACTGCACCACGTAAAACTGTCTGATCATAAAGGTGTAATTAATAGTCATGCGAATAAAAGTAGTGACCAATATTGTTGTGCTCTCTGACCGCATTATACCATGTTCCAAGAAAAATGATAAATGTACGTATATAGAAAAGCATATGAAAATGGGTAAAAACGATATATCTCAAGAAGGATCCAAATAACAGTATTGAAGACAAGTGGAATCCTACGCAGAGACTGGTTAGAGATGCGGCGAGCTTCTGAGGGAAATATTTGTCGATGAATATAGCAGAAAGTGCTCAAAACATTCAGGCGCCGCAACATCGCAACGTACTGAACAGTGTCATATTGATATATTGGGAGAAACACGCATACCTGTATATTTGGCTGATACACGTCGGCCGGCTGGCACGCTATAGAAAGAAAGAGAAACAACGGCGAGCAGAGTGCATGAACACGAACGTAGAGCAGCGCTAAGCATGTTCACTTCCCTTGCACAGCCTTCCATACAAAAATGTGCATTGCAATGCAGCGAGCTGATGTAAGAGAAAATAAGAGATAGCGTCACATGCGATCAAACAGCATCCTTTCACGCCCGCCTCTTGGCCAACTCACGCCACGTAGTGGCCGTAAACAATCGTTCCGATGCAACTTTGCTACAGCCAGTCCTATCAAATGTCCTCCATCTTGAGTTTCATGAAAGCTTCAACTTCAAGATAGAAGTATGCAAAATACAGCCAAAATACAGCCTAGTGGCACCTATGGAAGAATGAGGGCTTAAAAATGCCGTTGAGTGGTGTTAACTGCTCGCATCTCCTATTTGAAGTGTCGTAGCGTTCCTCCCATGTGGCATTATTTAGACCACCCGCGTAGAGAATAATTCATATCCACTTCCACTTTTGAAGTGCAAACTAGACAAATAAAATTTTATTTAATCAGTGATGTTTTTTAATATTGTTAGTTCTTAAAACGTATTACACCATATTTTCAGTATGAGAGCGCAGAATACACATATACGACATTACATAGTTCCCCATCTAAAACTGCTATATATTGTGTTATACCAATAAGTATAGTACTGTTATTGCTATACCCTTGCAGTAAGTACTACTAAGTATAGCACAGCACTCCGTACAAAATAACATTATTGCGACACCACATTTTCGCCTCCATAAAGCAAACTTGTTCTATGCTGTGCTATACCTTACAGTAGGCTCCATATTATCCGACTTTACTGCGGGAAAGAAATTTTCTTTCAGAATATTTGTACTCGCGGTAGTTAAGAACGCCATAAAGTTGAATAAGACAGTCAATGCATAAACTGCGAGCAAATGTTATAATAACAGAAGAGAAGAGTGAAGGCTTGAGCCCAAAAGAGAGGATGAAAAACGCAGCATGGAGTCATCGTTGCATCACTTTCGTGGCAGCGGCTACGACTCAGATGGATGTGGGAAAACGTATTCTGCCCATGCTCGAAGAGGATGCACGCCCAGGTCGAGTCGCTCTTGAGGTGAAAATGTGTCTGAACAAAGTTGTAGCGAAAAGTGCGACCTCAGACATGCTCTTGAAACGGCAGTCAAACCAACTTACTGACACGAAGATAAACCATGCCGAAGCTGGCACCTGATCCAACCGCATTCTCTTGTCTTCTTGACCAACAATGTTAATATCGTGACCACGAGTGAAATAGAGTTCTGAGCAAACGAAATTTGAACCATACACTCAGTACACACTTTGTTGCATGAGAAGTCTGTAGGAAAACGCAGTAGCAGCAATCAAATGAAGAAGTGAGAACATCGGTTATTTCGCTAGAGTAGTATATTTATCGATGCTTCTTTCAATGAGATTAGTGAAAGCCCTCCAGCGAAACAAACTTCAGCACAACAAATTTATAACAGCGATGAATTCCAAAAAGATTCATTGCATCCGAGCTGAAGACGATTGAACTACTGGAAGAACGACGAAAAATGCATACCTAACATATCTCTTACAAATACCGGAAGAAAACATTAGAATTCTATGAGCATCTTTTTCAACTTACTTTCATTTTGACACCTCGAAGTGAATAAATATATAAACAATATGTGATGATGATTACCGAGAGAGTTAATAGAAGAAACAACAGAAAAGAACAGCAAAGAGAGATAAAGCGAAACGTCCCCAAAGCAACAGTCCGAACGAAGAGATATTCCGCATATAAGAGAAATAATAGTGTGAATATCGAAAGCGACTCAAAACCGATGTGAAAGACGAAACAGTTGGCGCACTAACGATATCTTGAGGAAGGAGAATGCACGCGACAACAGCAGAAAACTTGAAACTATGTAGAAAAATGTTTGTAATGTTTTATGAGAAACTAGAGATGATGCCAACGTTAGCTGTGAAGAGGGATAAAGTGGAACATTCCTGAGAAGAGGATATCAGAAAAGATGTGCATAATTTTATAACAAACAATCGACACGAATTTAAACTAACGGTATCTCCATGGCCAAGCGACTGCTCAGAAAATGTATCGTGAGGCTAGCCTGAGGCAGAATAGGGAGGATATAAAAGAGTTTGATGTGTTCATGTATTCATTCCAGGTTCTAGACTGGTCTTAAGGCCAAATGAGCCTACATGTGGCCGTAGGAGTGCGTGAGGAGATCGGCGGCAGGGTGGAGTTGGCCGAGTGTGACTACGGGATCGTGCCGACGATCGAAGCCATCCTTGTGAACGACTCCCTACTTATTTGTCACCTTATTGTATAAGTGTGATAAACTGTTCACCTTTATACCTGTGTCGTCTCGCAATTACTTGACCGCAGCCGAAAGAGGGTGCAGATCCTTAAGGATACCTGGACGGCTAGACGAGCCAAAGGCAGCCGACCCGTAAAATTCTCCAACAGTTCGATATCGGAAAGCAAACAAAGGGATAGCTTTTGAGTATTTCAAGTCGAATCGGTTGCACATAATGAAGGCCTTTCATTAATGTTCACTACATCTGCACTGCATTTTGTCGTTTTGGAGGATCTTTCAGCAGCAGTGGTGTACGGCCACCTCCACCAAAGTTCAGGATCGATTATAACACCAAGATCCTTGACACTTGTTTATAACGCAAACTAACAAACGCTATGAATATCCGTATATTTTGTTGTTTTTCAAATAAACTCTTTGCAAAGGATGGACACCCGCTAAGCACCCGAAAAATGGAATACTTCAGACTCCTACAAGAAACTTTTTGCACTAAATTTTGCCATCGAGTGAATTGATGTCAAATTGGAAGCCGAAGACTGCGATGAGAGATGATGAATGAGAGGCTGATACGGAAGAAGATGGTTTGGATTGAACAAAATTAAAGAAAAATGATGGAATTCTGCAAAAGCCTAAGGCCACTAACCCAAAATTACAGTGCCAAATCCACCAACATAAGAAAAGAGAGGGAAAGAGAGACATATAGCAACAGCCACCTTTTTTTGGGTTGAACCTAAAGGGAAAATATCTAATTATCAAATTATTTTGGTAAGGGGATTCCGGAAAGCGGTCAACCTATCCTTCATAATGAAGCTCTCTTTCTTAATTAATTGGCTGCCGAACTCTCTCACAAACTGCGCAGTGACCACCTCACTGAAACAACCAATGAAAAACCACCTCCGTTTCATAATGAACGAGACGGAACGTCACGATGACGACCTTCGGTAGCTAGTCGATGCGGAAACTAAGTAAAAAGGACATATTGCACTGCACGCACAAAGTCGCCAATGAATTGCTTATTGATGCAATTCACCGAAATTTCCCTTCAAAGAACCGCCTAGATGAGCATGATGTGTGTATGATTATCATACAAACCATTTGAGTCCGATTCCAAACCGAAAGTGGATTCGAGAAATCTTTAGTCCGCCAAAAAGTGTGCATTTGCCAATCTTTACTCGATAACTCTGAGAATGAACGTCCTGACAACGTTGTACTGGAGCCAAAAAATTCTGCATATCGCCAACCCTTCTGCTTTTGTTGATTTTAGGGAAGGAAGAGAATTCATGCAAAACAACTAAGGTGTTTCGCAGAGAACCTCGAAGGAAATGATGAACAGAACGGCAGCTGCATAGAATAACACAGTACATTTTTGTTTTTCGTGGCATGTTTCTTCTGAAAAGTCTTCTTTTATGAACATTTGTTCAGTAGGTGGATTTGATCGAGAGAATTTTAAACGCCTAAGCGGTTCCAGCGTATTGACGATATTTCCGGTTTGTTTTTAATAACCTCACCGACCACTTTGGTGAAAAATATCGACGTTTTTATCCGACTCCGTTTTTTGGGCATAGGTTATGATGCATTTTTTTACTTTTTCTCAACTCTTTTTTCTTGCAAAATCCTTCTGTCGATATATTGAATGCATGCACTTGTTTTTTTTCTAAGGTAACAGTTGGAAAAGATATGGAGTTTTTATGCATGTTTTATGCATATTTCATTAAAGCAAATTTTAGCATGAACCTGCTGTGTTCCGCGTTTTTATCTTGATCTTTTTCTTGCTCAGCAAAGCAAGTCGCAGAAGCGTTCCTCTTTCCGTTTGCACAATTCAGCTCAAGCTCTAACTACACTACTTTATTCCGTGCTATATTATGTGCTCTATTTTTGGGGCTATGAGGTACTTTACGACATGCGTAGTTTTTTATATAGTGTACCATAGTTTACTGCAGTCTACAGCTAGAAGCAACATCACTGCACTCAGGAATTCTTTGCTAAGAGTATATAGTTCTACGATGCTGCTCAGCACTAGGCTTCATAAATCTATAAATATTTTCCAGTTTTCAACTGCATGACAAACATTTTTGCGCTGAACGAGGTATATCTCGGCAAATTTTGCTAAGGCTGTGGAAGCCGATGGCCATAAAGATTATCTGTTAGTGTAAGTAACGAAAATATTAATTGAAATGTAATTTTATAGTCCTGGACCTTTTACTAATCGCTTTTACGATCAGGTGGGTTGGAACTGTCCGGAGTTGATAAAGTACTTTGACTCCACAACATAGAGACATCTAAGAAGTGATTTACTATTTTTGGGAATTTCAAACAACAAGTTTATATTAAACAGGGCGCTTGGAATTTTACGGAACCTTCTCGGAACTGATTCTCGCTTGGCGTTAACTATGCAACGTGCTTGTTACTTTCCCTAAACTTGATCCCATACTTTGTAACTTTGTTTTATTCATTCATGATGCATATTTATCGACTTTGAACGCTAATCGGCCCTTTTCGACCAATACTGCTTTTATCTATTCTAAAGTGAGTGAGAATGTAGATATTTTATGCAAAAAGACGCCCACCGTTGCAATTTCTATCCTACTTTCCAATCAGCTAAAACCACTTAATATTGCTTTCATTCGGATGTTATGACATTGTAATGGCATATGAAAGTTTATGGGGGAACGCGAATGAAATTTACCACAAGGAGAGTGAAAACTCTTAAGAACAACTGGTAGTACCTAGATGTAGTTCAAAGAGTTTTTTTTACCCTCTTCTTTTCGTCGCCTCTGTCTTTTTCTTTGCCACTTACAAATCTTCCTTCTGGAGGTCTGCTGAAAATCACAGATTACAATCTGTGATTTTGTGAACGAGCAGAAATTCGTTAAGTAATGGTGTTGTGATGAGTTATTTTCTTATGCTGCTCGCCTAGCCCTTCAACTGAACAAAACAATTGCAGTTAAAAACATTTGTTTTGTTTCGTTTTTCTTTATGAATCTTTTCGATCATTATTGGCAAAACATCGAAAAACATATATAGCTCAGGTATGCACTAGTGTACTTTCTTACCTGTAGCCGATTACAATAGCATAAAAAAACTATCGACAAGCGATCTTGTCGTTCACAACGCATATATTCACAACGATAGATCAGCACAAAAGAATAAAGTGAACGAAATGCAAACACTCATGTGTACATTCTATTGTTGATAAGCGTATTCAAAGTGAAACTTGTCGACTAAGATTCTTCATTTCACGGAAATCAACTGTGTATAGTTGCTGGTCATTTTCATATTTTATGTGTTCGTCAACGGAATGCGATTTTATTTCATTGTAGCAATATTCCTCTAGATTTAGTCATTCAGCATTAGATGAAAAATAATAGAGAATAAGGGAGATTAGGAGAAAGTGTCCGTCATTCTCATGCCATTTTAGTGGATTTTTCGTTTCATTGCAATGAAATAAAAGAGATCGCTTCGTTGCATAATTACATTCGATCTTCGTATATGCGTGAATATGCTTTGTTCGTTTGTTGGCGAGACATTTTTGATGATTTTCTTGTAAGCATTCACTAAGAAGCACTAGAAGATGTGGTAAATTTTTGCTATTTATGCGCAGCGATTGAAATGATCATTGCATGTCAGAAAAGCGCAAAATTTTCATTTCGTAGATTTCTTCTCGAAGAGTGTTTGCGAGCTGAGAAGCTCACCCAATTTGGCTTAAATGTAGTTCTCATTTCATTTCGCTTCATCTACTCGTCAATCTATGCGATATGAGATTATTACGTACTATCAAGCATACACAATTGTGTGCCGACATCTGCCCTTGATGATTTGCGTAAGTTATTCTTTAATGATTAAACTTTCTTTGAGGGAAATCAAGTACTTAATGGACACCACGAAAAAAATTCTTGGTAAATTACCGCTACCGTCTCCATTGCTACCTTGTAAACGGAAGTTGGCTACTGTTCCAATACCTGAGATGGTTTTCGAAAACGATGACGAAGGTGATGGACCACCGATAACCTATGAGCCAAGTAGAGCCGAGCAGATTATCAACATTATGCTTTGCAGGTAACTGACAATCGCATCAAAATGAGACAAACTTTTCAAGTAAATGACACATCCGTTACAAACAGTAAGCAATATAGTAGAAGATTAAGTTACAATTACACATGCAAAACTATGATTGCATAAAGGCGTTTCTTCATTATCACAAAATGCCGTTTGCTTCATTGTTCTCCGATTTCCTTTCTGGCAATTTCAATATTTTCAAATAAGATGAACGACGAAAGCTCAGAAATTTATTTCAACGCCCTAAATATATCAGTTTGGCTAAGCTTGAACTAGTTCTTAATAACGATATCGCTCCATCCTAACTCATATATTGGAAAGCGAATTTTTGCGTAAAATTTGATGTATGCTCTACTGGATTCCAATATTGAAGCATATCTCTTGCCAAAGAATTGCAACCGCTTTTAAATATATTCACAGTGCAAATTGTGGCACCGTTAAGTCTCGCTAAAAGAACTTACAAATTAGGACGGTAGTATCGAACATATTCGCCAAACTTCATGTCTTATTATCCATTTCTAACATATGCTTTTACATTTCGACACAAATTATGCAAAGAATCAGTTGTTATGGGCAATTTGCGCGTGTATCTCACTTCAGTACACAACGAACACAAAACAAACATCAACAAATGAAAACCTACAAGCTATTATCTTGAACTATAAGAGTGAAATACACTTTATAAGTATTCCATTGAACAATACTTGAAGAAAGAAAGTGATAATAAACGGATGTGCAAGGGTAGAAGTCTCGAATAAAAGATTGAGAAGCTAATTAATATGTTAATAACGAGAATCAAAAAAGAGAAATTTTAGAAGAGATCTCGCGAATCAAAAACTAACAGCGAAGCCAGTAACTCTTCGTGGACTTGTAAGTGATATTTACTTCTTTTCGATCACTATTTGAATAAACTTTTTTTTTGGTTTGCATATTTCAGTTATAATAATGTAGCGCTCTAGCAGCCTTCGTAAGTTTCTACAATGAACGCCTTCAACATTTCTATCGGTTTTTCTGCAATTCATTTGACCCTACACCAATATTGTAATGTCGATCTTGTGTGATAATCTGAAACAGAAAATTATATAGTAGATATTTTGAAGTTTATCCTGTCCTCGGAAGCTATTTTCATCTTAGATAATGAAAATTAGTCGAACTGAGCATTTAGTCAATCGTGTTTGATCCGAACTGACTACTTCCTTCCATTGACAAGCTTTAAGCGTGCCTTGGTGAGCGAACGAGCGCAACTCATTTGTTGATTCCTCGACAAATCAGCAGTTGACTGACCACTATGTGGCCTTCAATTATAGTTTCGATTCGCGCAGAAATTCGATGTGTTCCTCGTCTTTATGGGCATTTTATGCGCGATCATCAGCGGCGTTGCGCAACCATTGTTGGCACTCGTTAGTGGAAGAGCTGCTAACGTTCTCCTTACTGTTGATCCTCACTCTGAAACGTTCCGGCATGAAGGCTATGAAAACATATATATTTTTGTCGGGATTGGATGCGTTGCGCTGATCATGAATTATGCACAGGTTGGTAGCCTTTTTGAATTTGATTTGCCCATTTGATAGTGAATAAGTAGATTTTAAAGGAATCATATCAGAAGTAGTACTCTTCCTGTAACTGTAACATCTCTCTTGGCCACAATAATAGGAAAGTCCTCTAAGAAAATCAAGCCCCATTAATATACTATCAATTTATAATATTCAAATGTGATACCATTAGGAAAATGAACGTATAAAACTTTCAATGAAACAAATTTCATCGAATCTAATTATGCATATAAAAGCGATTTTTTTTTCAGTATATGTGCTTTCAAACGACGTGTTGTCGTTTAATTGCCAAACTTCGTCATAATTATATACGCTCAATTTTACGTCAAAATGCCGGATGGCTTGATCGCAATCAAAGTGGTGAACTCAGCACAAAACTAAACGAGTATGTGTTTCATTTTAATCAATCGTGCTTGTTTTTCTTCCTCTTTTTTTAAAATCAGCATCACCCAAATGAAGCGTGTTGTATGAATCTGAAAAGCAGAAAGAAAGAGGCAAACATAGAAAGAGAGCGAAGGAAAAGGATCTA
The DNA here is from genome assembly GCA_013433145.1 of Ascaris suum. Taxonomy (NCBI): domain Eukaryota; kingdom Metazoa; phylum Nematoda; class Chromadorea; order Rhabditida; family Ascarididae; genus Ascaris; species Ascaris suum. The sequence goes on along the minus strand of CM024191.1, from coordinate 4,508,492 downwards.
CGAAATGATCAGTTTCTTTGCAATTGTGTTGCACCTTTTCACACAATAACTCTTGATTGTTTGTTATGAGTGATTCGTTGATCGATAGAGAAATTGTTGAACTCATATTTACACTGAGGAAGATTTCTTCGCTTGATTATTTGGAATTATTTGTTTGTTTATGAACTCTTATTCGTTTGTTATGACGAAATCCGTAGAAACGATTCTTTGGAATGTTCTATTCGCGCTATGCCAATATTATCGAACTAAAGCTTTTCTTTTGTGCATTCAATGTGAGACGTTTTCGTATCCACATATTGCGGTAAACGATTGATTTGAAATTCACGCACAAATAAATGTCTGTCAATTTTTTTTTTCACAGATAAGTTCGCTGTCTTCTAGATGAGTTTTTTTGCCATCTCAAAAAGCTCCGAGAAATGGGAAAACCTCCGTCAAGAAGGGAAATTAGATAACTTTTGTTGTAGGGCTGTAAGGAGGTTTTCTTCAAAGTTAGCGACGAAACTGAGCTTCTGTTAAACTGAGCATCTTCTATTAAAACTGAGTCTCCAACTTGCGAAGTATCTTTATGATGCGCAAATCTTTAAAACATCAAAAACGCTTCATAAGCGCTAATCATCTTATAAATAAATATAAAACAGAAGCAAAAGAAAATAAAATGGAAATCACTCGTTGCACAAATTTTGTTATTGATTGTCGTGAAGTTATTTTCATATAGATGCAGTAAACCTGCGCTAGCAAGATGCATTATAAGTCAGTTGCATTCGTCGTGCGTATGTATGCATTTATGTGCGTATCAACAGGTTCCAACCATTGAATCGGTGAGGTATTGTGAGTAGACTTTGAAAGTTAAACTTGGTCTATGGTGGATCTTGAGCTAAAATTAGGTTCAACTCATCAACTTTTGAGGGGGCGGTCGCGTAGAATATAATAATGCAGTTCTGCATAAAAGCTGCCACAGGGCAATAATATGAAAAGTAAAGCATGCTCAGAAGACGAGAGTGGAGAGATATCTTCTCAAAGGTGACGTTCCTCCATAATTCTTTCTCCTTTCCGTAAGATTTTGTTGATCTGTAACCGTACTACTACGGACACCTGGTGTGTTTGAAATTTTGCATAGTTTTTAACTGAATACCGAGCAAATGAAAAGATTGCTGAGTGCTTGTCAAACATCTTGCACTGTTTCTGCAGCATTTGTGAGAGAAGATCTGTCTCTTACAGCTGCGAATGTAAAACGTGCATTTCCGATCACCTCCGCCTTCACCTCCTTGGCGTACTTTTCTAATTTCTTTCTGCAACAGCGCATTTGTTCTATCCTGATAGACTCGTCTACAACCTCATTGAATTCTACTGTGTTATTTCTTCGTGGAGGCTTTCTTCTGCACTGAGTGAACTGTGCTCATCATGAATAATTACTTATTTTACTAACTGCTTAAATGAGTGTCTTCTCACTCGATCTTTTTTACCTGAGCAGATCTTGTAGCAACATCGAGCGCATTCGAGAGGGTATCGGTGATAAACTCGGTTTGCTGATCCGTGGATTTGCGATGTTCATAGCGGCGTTGATCATCTCTTTTATATATGAATGGAGAGTGGCATTGCTGATGTTCCCAGTTGCGCCAATCACATGCTTCATTATGGCACAATTAGCACAGGTGATTACGTCCGTGTATTTGCTATGACTAAACAGCAAATTCCAACATCCCTTTGGTTGGTTGAAATCTCCAAGACAAGCATGATAGTAGTACATAGCAGCAAAGCGCTGAAAAGGATAAGTCTGGCAGTAGTTATAAATAAGAGAGTGAGAACAGTGGAAAGAGAGAGGTACTGCAATTTTCAATCGCTCTAGACTTAAAGCTCATTCTCCTGCGCCATCGCTTGCTTCCTTATGATGTGAGCTTCAACCGGATGAATTTCTTGAACTTATGGGTAGGATCAGGCTTAGATTTAGACTGAAACTTGTTGGCTTGTGCTTAGGATCAAATTCATCCAGGAACTGCTGCTGAAGTTAAGGTGAAGAAGGCTCGTGGGCTTGAAGTAAAGTCAGAACGAAGGAAGGAATCGTTTAAGAAAGTGTTGGAAACAATGAACTGAAGCAGAGAGACCGAGAAAATACTATAACAAACCTCACTGAGTTTGTTTTTTGCTCTAATATAAAACTGCAGATAAGATGTCCTAGATGAAGAAACGAAGAGAAGAAATGATCCCAGCATTTGCATTACTGAAGGAAAAAGTGGTCAAGATCGTTTTCCCTTTGGAGTAAGGAAGACTGTGGCAAAATTTATATCGGAACAAAATTGCTTCATTTGTAAGTGTGCTTTGTGCATCCAGCTGTATGGCTTCAATGTCATCCCTTTTAGCAAATGGGTTCAACTACCAAGAAAGAACTAGCCGCCGTAGCGAAAGCTGGAGCGATTGCCGAAGAATCTGTTTTGGGAGTACGAACAGTTCAAGCATTCAATGGTCAAGAGGAAATGGTGCGGAGGTATGAGGCGGAATTGCGCAAAGGCAAGACATTTGGCGTACAGAAAGGGTTCTGGAGTGGTCTCCTTGGTGGATTTTTCTTCTTCGTCTTGCTAGTTTTTCTCGGCGCTGGAATGCTGTAATAATTCGTTTCTTTTACATATTTATTACCATTTTCAACTTTTTCACCGCATGTTTTGTTGAGTGAACACTCATTGTATCCAGTCATGGAGTCTAAACTAGTGAAATAATCCATTTTTTTAACACTTGCCACTGTGGAACCTTTTGTTTACTCACGTACTAGTGAAGTGATGCAAACATTTGATACGTATTTATAACGATGCGCAAAACTCGATCGCTAATTTTAATGCCACAGTTAACTACGTTGTTCGTCGAGCTATGAAAGGCACCTAGCCAACAAGAGCTCATGCTTAGTTCATGTGCATACTCAGTCGAAATTCGCCCAATTGGTAACATTTAGTTAACTGCTCGACGAAAAATGAAAACCGCTCCGAATTCGACAAGCCATCATTTTGAAGCGTTCTATTAGATGAAAAAGAAAAAAAAAGGATTTGCTGGTGATGTGAATGCAATGAAACGTGGTTTTTGTATGTCACCTTGGAGGAGGTGATTTGCTGATGTGTAAAATCTATTAAATAATCGGTAATTTAGTGAATTTGTATTGCTTTTGATAAGAAAATTGATCAAGAAATAAAGATATTGTTAGTTTCGCATAAATACTACTTTCAAATTCTCTAGGGAAGTTAGCTTCCTCAGAAATTTGTTTGGATTCGTATCATTGCTGTACACTGGCGCGGTCTTACTTTAAACAACTACTTTTCACAATATCTGAAACATTCATATATGTATTGGGCTTACAACTGTGTTCAATAAATTGTTTCACCTTACAGGTATGGAGGTTATCTCCTAAAGATTGGTGTTTTCAAAAGTCCAGGCAATGTATTTATTGTTGTTATGTCAATGCTTTTGGGAGCATATTTCCTCGGATTGGTTAGTCCGCATTTGATGGTGCTGCTGAATGCACGAGTTGCGGCAGGAAGCATCTATCAGACGATTGATCGGGTTTGTTCGTTGCCTTTTTACTTCAACGCTTAGTGTTGTCCTCATATCCTACTCAGTATGAGTTGCTGTAGAGCATGAGATAAAAACCTAAATGTGTCGCTGAACACTACTTAAATATAAGCGGCAAAATTGTCGAGTAGAACAAAGTTATCTCTGATTTTTCCTCTGAGAAATTCTGAAACTATAGTTGTGTGTGAAATCTTCTGCTGAGCGAATTCGATACTTCTGCTAAAGCTCAGAATCAAAAATAGTTTTGAATGGCCGTATCCCTTGCTGAAGTTTTCGCATGCAATTCATTCATCATATGGGCTTCTCATAATACCTGATTACGACCCCTATAAAGAAAGGGTCAATCCACAGAACTGATCATTAGAAATATGTAGATTTGAATGAAAGGTGGTTAGGAGGAAAGTTTTCTCCACTGCGCACCGCCGCAAAGGAGAAACTGCGGTAAGGAGGAAAGCACAATGTATGCATAAATTACAGAAACTGAAAATTGATCCTTACTCTGACTTCGGTGTTCGCCAGGAGGATATTATGGGACGAGTGACTTTCAAAGATGTTCATTTTCGCTATCCAACTCGAAGAGACGTGAAAGTTTTGAACGGGTTAAATCTAGTAGTCGAACCGGGACAAACGGTAGCACTTGTTGGTCACAGGTATATGTTTTTTTACGTCTATCACTGATTAACCTGAACACTCAAAAAGGGCTCTTGACTAATGCTGCGAATAACAGTAGACTGTTCTAGCCAATACTAAAAGCAATTTTGCCAAAAAAAAACCTCCTTATTGAAGATAAGAACGTTTAAGAACGAAGAAATGCATAGATATGTTTTTAAGATAAGTGCATAGATACGTGGCTATGTACATTTTAGAGCGATTCTTTAAAAATGAAAGAGTGAATTGATTAATTCACCATTTGTTTGTCCTGAATACACCTGTCAAGATGACGCGTCATTCAGCGGTTGTGGTAAGTCGACAACGGTTGGTCTCTTGACGCGGTTGTATGAGCCCGAGGCTGGAACTGTGATGATTGACGCGAACAATGTTCGTGACCTCAACATCGAATGGCTCAGGAATATCATAGGTGTCGTGCAGCAGGAGCCGGTGCTCTTCTCCGATACCGTTGAAGGTAATCTCCGTTTGGGAAATCCGAATATCGATCGTGAACAAATGATCGCTGTATGCAAGATGGCCAACGCTCATGAATTCATCGAAGCATTGCCCAAGGTATGCGTTTGAAATGTTACCACTTAAAGGCATTCACTAAATTTACACGCTGTTTTTTACCGGTAAAGGTGAGAGAGGAAAGAGGACCCACTAAATCTGCTTTTCAGTTGGAAGACGCAAAAATTGACGTGTTGTGTGAAAAGAATTTGTAAATAGATTTCAAGAAGAGTTTCTACTATGGCCGCTTCAATAAAAAAAAGCTTTGTTTTTTTCTCCATAGTTTAATTTAACAGCGTTAACGAACAACAAGTATACAAGTATGACTTTAGTCGTCATTTATCGTTTTCGATTTAGGTGCAATGAAAACTGAATACTAGGCTTTTGACCGAGGAGTTAACATTTTCTATGTTGTCCTCTTTTCCTGAAAAGTTCTGTTGCTTCAGAAATTTTCCACGAGAAGATGAGAGTAAATTTCGAGCGCATTTCTGCACTTTAAAAAAAAGCGAATAACTCGGGAGGTGGAGAAGTGACGCTAGCATTTGTGTACTGTACAACATCTTCAGCAAATTTTATATTTTCGTTATTCGAAGTGATCGGCTTTCTTGTGCTGAATGAAATGCAGCATTCTGTTAGAAAGTAACCGCGTCAGTTAAAAGCTATATAAGTTCCTTGACAAAGTTGCAACAATTCACAATGTTTTAAGGGCTATGAAACGTTTATCGGCGATGGTGGTGTGCAATTATCTGGGGGTCAGAAGCAACGCATCGCTGTTGCTCGAGCTCTAGCACGAGATCCAAAGATTCTTTTGCTTGACGAAGCTACGAGCGCACTTGATGCACGATCCGAAGCTGTTGTTCAGGTCATAAGAGAATTAGAAGTTAACTTTGGTACTTCAGCGGACAGTAGGAAATTAGCGAACGTTTGAGAGGAACAACGAAGAATGCCGCCGCTAAGGATGCTCATTTGGCGTTGATGGTGCAATATATACATTCGTGGCATCAGATGCACGTCCATTCGTATACCTCTTCCACTCTTCAATAATAGAGAAAGTATTTTAATGCAGTATAGCAGTTCCTCACCTGTGCTACTAAGATGTGAACATTCTCTACTGCGTACGGTAATGCTGCTTAATAGGTGTTTATTGAAACGGTAGTAGTACGCCTCATTTAAATCCATCAGAGAGACGCATCTTTTTCTCTAAGCTTTTCATTGGTAATCATCATTAGAACTATGAGGCCAGATGAAAGAAACGTTAAAAGTATACTCTTGTTTGGAGGGTTTTGAAAAAATGTTGTTGTTTAGAGGGAGAATTTCGTTGCTGAATTCTATTGCCACAATGATTGCAAATTTCCTAAATATGAATCAAAACAAAGACGATGCGAATTGAGTCGCTATAATGGCTAGTGCTTTGTTTGCAATCTTCGTAAATTTTCCGCATCTTTCTCGTAACTTTTGAATTGTTTACTTCAGAGGCTATCTCGTCTGCAAATATTCTTATTCTATTCTTGGTTTTCTTTTTTTTTCCCCCTCTTCATTTGATTTATAAGTTCAAAATGACAAAAATTTTCAAGTAGGCAATTTTTAATTAAGGAATTTTTTACAGCGCATTATTTCTTATCGTTTTTCATCGAATTCATGGTAAAATATTGTGTTTGTATGAAACATTTGAGTAACATAAGAATATTTTCGATGGAAGATTAGGTGACAAAATTTGCGCAAAGATATCTTATTCGGTTGGTCACTTCTTCATTCCGGAAGCATAAATCTGGACTGATACTCTTTATTCAAATTTCAGAGCCGCGAGAATCAGGTCAATTATCTGTGAATTTTAGGCCGCACTAAACAACGCGTCAAAAGGGCGTTCAACAATTGTGATCGCACATCGACTATCGACTATCCGCGATGCGGACAAAATCGTCGTTTTCGAGAAAGGCGTTGTCGCAGAACAAGGTCTGAATCTTATTTGTTAACTCTTTCGCTAACTTAAGCTATCAATGTTCTTTATCGGACACGAAATGAGGATTAGCATATTTGACGAGTGGGAGGATTGGGGTAGAGGGGTTAGAGAGTAGCGGGGAGGCGGAATAAAAGTATTGGAAGTGCTTGCCACATTTCGAAAGCATTATAAGAATTCCGAAAAATATTCCTCCCATATATTTTTCACCACTTCAACTACTAATCTGGCTCCGTTTCTCCTCATCTGCCTTACTATATTGGCCCTTTTTGAATTGCAATCGCCTAATTGTGGTAAGGCGATTGCAATTCAAACTTTTTTTGATAAAATGCAACCATTTCGTTAAACTTTTAACTACGCAAGGTGTTCTTCATTCTAAAATGCACTGACATGAGCCATGGATCCTAAAGTGCATAATATTTCTCATCCTTATTGCAAATATTTGTTCGCTTATTCCATTAGAATTGCCACTTTTTTTTTCGTTTCGATGATACAATCAATTTTTTCTCACCTCGTTTTTCTATAGAATCATAAGTCCTTCTCACTTGTTAAATTATCCTCTTTTGTTCGCTGAAAGACTTATCAAAGAAAAATCAATCAGCATATATGAAATTAAGCATTACTATTGTTCATATATGGGAAAATAAATTTTAAAATTCATTGTGGATATGAGCATATTAGATATATCTTCAGGTACTCATGATGAATTATTAGCTCTTGGTGGGCGTTATGCGCAGCTAGTTAAAGCACAACAATTTCACTCAGAAGCCCTCACTCATGAATGTGTCGCTTATGAAGAAGATATTCCTCATTGGTAAATTTCTTTTTCTTTTTTTTTTTTCACCATGTATTGAGTTATCAATTTTGTCTCGAAATAATAAAACATTGGTATTGCATTCCACAATTTATTCAAACGATGCAATTTTTTCACTCTAATTGCCTATATTATTTCTACGCTATTTATTTGTCTTAATCTATTAGTGCATTAATTTTTCCCTCTAAAATATTTGTCTATTCGTAATTTCGCTGTTTTTTAATGGTATAATAGCGACTGACTGGGCAATTCGCTTTTTTTTTAATGAAGTAAACCTTACAAACATATGAAGATCCGAAGAGCGCATATTGCAATTGCAACTTTGTATTCGAGACCAAATTAAGTGGAGGAATATATGGAAGTAGCTTTAGTGATTTTAGTGGAAGATTCATTCAAATTATTGAAATAAGGCGCTGATGTTCTTTTGAAATGGACTATAATCCAAGCATTTGGCATAATCCAGAAATACTTAATTTTTGCACCTTTCTTAATTATTTGCTAGTAATTGCATAACAAATAACGAATTCATTCCCGCCGCTGTAATCGATTCCTTAGTTAGGCAAAACATTTGTCACAACCGTGATCAGCTTATTGATTTTGAACACCATGTCAATATCTTTTCTAAGCATAGTAAAATTTGTATGTAGATTACAACAATGGATAATCAGTGGGATACTCGAGGTTTATTTATGACACATTCCACTTACGAGGTTATATTGCGGCAGAGTAGACACTCCATCATCTAGCCAATATCCACATGGCTTTCGAGCTATTTGTGGAAAACAAAGACAAAAAAAACTGCATTTTCAGTGCACCGAAGATTATTGAGCCGTCTGGACGCTTGAATTTCTTAGGTCGCCGATATTCTGCATCAAAATATGTTCATTCGGTGGTCGTTTCCGAAAAAGATGGAGCAGAAGCATTCGTGAGGGCAAACGGTAGAAGCAATAGCAACACGTTTCGAAAGTACAATATTCTTCGCTTTCTTTTCTTCTTTCAACAATTTTTGTGCACAAATTTTTATCACCGATTTATCCACAGCATCACGTCGGTTCAATCTTCCATGAACTAAACCCAGCGTAAGTGCGTAGATGTACATTGAAGCCAATATTGTGATAACCCATTTATTCATTGAAACCGCAAGATTGATAACGCTCTCGTCGGCTTCTTTTCTACGGAGGAAATGAATATCGCATAACATCGCATTTGGCTTTATATATACATGCGTATGCATTCATGCTAATGCTAAATATACAGACGTGTAGATGAACTCATTAAACGCATTAAATTATAAATACTACCACTGAAGTCGGAATTAACAATTTTATTTAATTACTCCGCTAATATGCAAAGCTAAATGAATGTTTATTAAAGTAGATGGAGAATTAGAAGGTGGGATTAAGAGTGTCGAGGTGAAAATAAGTAGCAAAGATAGAGAAACGTTTCGCCTTCGAACGTTTACGTTTTTAAACCGTGGGTGGGCACCATCAAAACACTCCGCGCGGCTATTAAGGCCAAATGATCGCAGATAAATGAGGCGAATAGGTATTGAGCTATATTGATCAAAGAGCATCGAAGAGAGTCCAAAAACGGTCATCTCATATAAAGTGAAAAAGTCGAAGATAAGAGCAAGAATGGTTTTAGAAACGAAATGGTGCCAATGTGTGCCTTAATAATGCCGTTATCGAGACTGCTCGATTAAACTCTCTTGAGTCCAAGCTTCCCCTTCCATAAATAATAAAAGCCAAAGCAGAGATGTTGCCTTAAATTGTACTTGAAGTGTTTATGAACGAGTGTTGTGTTTCAGTGTTTCACGTGTCTTTTAATGTAATTTAAGGTCTATTGTCCACGTGCTGATATGACTTAACATCGTTGATGTTACTAATCGTATGGGTTGTTCGTTCTATTGATATTGGATGCCATCCAGGGCAAATATATGTTCGACACCTTACTTTTCTGCAGTCTGAAATATGGCTTTCAGCGATGGCTCAGTGATTGGGGGTTTTCTCGAATTGGGGCATCACTCGAGAAGGAATTCCTTCTGTACACTTGAAATTAACGCATAGGCTTAACTGCAATTACTGTAAAGGCTATGAGCGGGGCAAGCCGTGCGAAAACATTTGCCAGTATTTCTGTTCACCGGTGACGCTTTCTGCCTAATACTTCACTAGCAAACATATTTCGTTTCTGAGAAAAGCAGGCTTGGCAAAGTGCATATCGTCTTTGACAATCGCTCCATTTTGATATGTTACCCGCTGAATATAACATCAGTTATATGCAAGTATTTTTTCCAGCAATATATGCAAACGTTTTCCAGTAATGCTAATTTTCCAGTATATACCAGTTTTCCAATATCCTCCTTTAAAAACGGAATCAAAAATTGGATGAGATATACTTCAGTTCTTTTTCAGTAGCGCCCACCAATTTTCGTTACCTGGTTCTAAAGTGATGAGTGCCGAATATGAGAGGATGCCATCGGATGCAGATGTAGCAGTAGATGTTGATGACGACAAAGTCTCGGCAGGTATTATCACCATCTATGCAAATGCGAACGGCAATTACGTGTATATGGTGAGTGATCGTTTAAGTCACGTTTGAATTTCAGCTAAAGGAATATTTCGTTTATTGAGAATTTTACACATTTGCGCAATAGTATTTCAACGTTCATTGCTATGCTATTCGTTTGTATTTCCTTCTTTGATGAAAAGCATTTTCCATCTAACTTTCTTTTCAAATTCTCATAAAATTTATCGCATGCTTCTACGTTGATACTTTTAAATCCATCACACAGTTCTTTTCTTTCATAAATGCGAAATATTTTCGCTCTCTCTTGTTATTATTCCTACCGTTAGAAGAACGCCAAATTTTCTCATAAAAAGTTGGCTATTTCCGTTGAGTTTTTTTCTCGGCCATTTTTATCATGACCGGAAATAATGGGAAGCTGTCTTCAGTACTAGCAGTGAGTGTTATTTTCGGCCGTATTCGGCGATGAGATTCATTTGTTTTCCCTTCACTTTTTAGGTTATCGGCTTGATATGTGCTATAATACGTGGTTTACAACTACCTGCATTTGCGCTTATATTTTCCTATGCGTTTCGTTCGTTTGCCGGTGCTTATGACGATGCAATGATGCATCAACTTTATATGGTGTTTATTATGTTCTGCGGAGTGGGACTTGGCATATTCATTTTCGACTTCGCTAGCGTCAGTCTATTACCCATTTGTTGCAATCTTTCTTTATTTCATATTCGACTCTCTTCCTCTTCCTCTCTTGATACTATTTTGCATGTTAGGCCTTAGTTCTATCGTGCCCAGTTAAGCCAGTTGTAAGCCGGTTTGCGAGTGTGGCCATAGTAGAAGTTTTGGATGATCGTATTGCAACTTGGCCACAGTAGATTAGATTAGACCACTTTGCCCACTTTGCATATTCATGTTTAATTTGGCCAAACAAAGATGTTTGCTGTGTCGTACTACAAAGCGGTTCAGATATGTGGTTCCAATCTAGTTCACTGATTGCAAAACTCGAAAATGTGTTGTTTCGAATGGGATTCTAGATTGTTTTTAAAAATACGCTATAAACAACCGGAAAACTTCCGTACGACAGGTAAGAAGACGCTCTGATCTATACTAGTTGATAGCAAACAGAGAAACTCCCGAAACTTATTTTATTTCAGAATTCATTGTTTGGTATTGTTTCTGAGAATATGGTGATGTCATTTCGAGTTCGTGCATTCCGCAATATTCTCATGCAAGATGCAGCCTACTTTGATAATCCAAAAAATGCGCCTGGCAAATTGATCACACGTCTTGCGACCGATGCGCCAAACATTAAAGCTGTACGTACAATTTGCTTTAGTTTGCGTTTTTTTTTTTCTGCTGTTTTTGCCGATAAAAATGTGAGCTTATTTTAACAAACTAGTTAATTCAATATCTCATTAAAGAAGCGTAGCGCATTTGGAAATGCCACACAGACGATCGGAAAATTTTTTTCTTTTTTCCAAACAAAACCATTTATTTCTCAGGATAATTAGCTGATAATTTATTAAATTTCAGTGAGAAGAGTTGATTATTTCTTGGGTTAGGTTTTTTTCTTATGTTTTTTCTATGCTTGTTAGAAATCGCCACGATTCAAGATAAAACTCGTTCTTTTTCAACAGTGTTTGCATCGAACCTCATAATTTTGCATTATTAGTTTTAACGCTTTTAAAAGAAATGTTGTTTACATTTGACGAAGTGGATCTACCGTTGCTGCAACTGTTCTCTCACTCACTATATTTTGTCACCATACCTGTTACACCTACTAAATCAGCAAGTGATACGCAGTTGAGCGTCTATTCTCTGTAGGTTCTATATTTATGTTTATTATTTAAGGTTATCGATGGGAGGATGCTTCAAATAATCAATGGTGTAACAGCGCTTATTGTAAATATTATTACTGGTTTCATTTACTGTTGGCAGGTCGGTTTCGCTAGTGCTACCTCATTTGATGTTGGCATTACTTCGAGGCAAATGCCAAACTTCCAAAAAACTCTTGATGCATTTCTTAAGTTAGTTACTGCCTAACTCTTACTTTCATCAAACGTTTTCCACCTCACAGTGTTTCAGAGTGAACGCTCAATACCCCCCCCCCCCCCCAAAAAAAAACTGTGCTATCTCACATAGTACATTTGATGGTTGGAAATCATTGCATGTCGAATTCCAATTCAAACTCAGTACTCATTCCTCTAGCGTTTGTAGTTCACTAAATTACGTATAAATAAAATTTACACGTGAGCAAATATTTTATTATATTAACGCAGAATACCTGTTCAGGTAAGCGTCGTAGGCACTGCGTTTTGCATTATTTTGGCCGTTTCACAGGTCGCATTGGCTAGATGGGTTCAACTTCGAAATATGTGTTTAATCAAAAACGACGAAGCTGGTCGTGTATGTTGTTCACTCATCACTTCATTTGTAAAATCTTTTATTATTATGGATTTTTGTCGCAACGTGGCACTGACATTGTTTTGTTGTTTAATTCGAGTTTATGAATAATGGACAATATGATTCAGTGAATTTGAATCCTTGTGAACTCAGAATGTTTGGAAAGAGTATGACGGCGCAGCAAACCTTTTCTTTCACAGGATAATACCGCTTATTGCCGCCCTTCAGTGAACATCTCCCACAGGAAATCTAAAAAGAAATGAGTTGCCTATCGAATGTGCACTCATACATACTACCTCTGTAAGGATGAGTTTATCAGATGCTCATTAGCCAAGCATTCAGCTAAATTGATCTAATTTCCATTTTTAGCTAGCAATCGAAACGATTGAGAATGTTCGCACAATACAACTTCTTACTCGTGAGCATAAGTTTTACGACAACTACGAAATGGCATCAAAGCGACAAAAGCGAGCCGAGATCAGCAAATGTTGGATTGAAGCTATCAATTTTGCGCTCTCACAATCGTTTCAATATTTCATTCAAACACTCAGCTATGCAGTCGGAATCCATATTATCCATATTGGATTTAACACTCCGTCGAATGTCTATAGGTAAGTTGCCTCAGATTGAAAATTAATTCATTTGCTTGTGTTGTTTTGATATTTGCATATTCATTGAAATATTGCATAACTGCATGATCACTGCATTGCATAATCATTAGCTGATGATCTCTCATCGGAAATGTTCTGCATTAAGCAGTTTTCATGGGGCAATGTTTTTGCCGCAAAATTGACAACGCTGTTGTATCACAACGGCGTGAATACAAGAGTTATTGCAGTGCAATTATTGCAATGCTACTCGGCGCTGTTGCGGTAATGAATTCGGCTACGTATTTTCCCGAATTCGTTAAGGCTCGTACAGCAGCCGGCTTCCTCTTCGCAATGATCAATCGTAAGCCGAAGACGGGCGATATTTTTGAAGGTGATCGTGTGGTAAGGAGCAATCCTGCTTTAAAATATGGTTTTACATTTTCCACTGTCACTTAGGAATCCGCAGATGGTCGAAAGGCTCATATGTTTATGCGAACTTTATCTCTTACCTTGGTTTCTGTGAACTTTACCTTAGTCTCTTCACGCTAACATTCGTCTCGAACTACTTGTTTCTCGAGCTTCATCTTTGAATATGCGAACAAACACATGAAAAACAGCAGCGTACTTGATTCTGCTTTCCTCTTTGCCTATTTCTATGGATCGACTACGAAGCAAAGATCGATATTGAACTATTTATTGCAAACAGTCAATATTTACTTGCAATATTGTGCATTTAAGGTAGTGAACCGACTTTTTTCGGTTGCTATTAAACTGTCTTATACAACAAGCAGTAAAAGTCACCCAATAATGGGAAGGTCACATCCTTTTCTAAGTGAGCACGAAATTTCACATGGCTGTACTGTGAGAGATTCCTTGTCATCAGACCCCCACCAGCCTCATTCCACTGCAAAAGAACTAATGACTCAAACTTGCAGGATATAGATGGCAAAATTTCCTTCGAGAATGTGAAATTTGCATACCCACAGCGTTTTTTCCAACCTATTATGAAAAACCTACAATTTACGGCGAACCGTGGGCAAACGATCGCTTTGGTCGGTCCATCGGGCTCCGGCAAGAGCACCATTATTTCAATGCTGGAACGCTTCTACGACCCATCGGAAGGATTTGTGGTGAGATGTTTTCTCAACCGTAAATTTCAGTATTGTGCGCATTCCGCCGATAGTTTTGCCATGCAATAGTGTTTATGTTCACCATGAACGTTTTTAATGCGAAAAAAAAAAGTGCCGGAAAGAAGTGCACAACGGTTTCGACGGTTCCATCGAAAAAAAACGCGATGGAAAATTGCGAAATGAGCTAAATTTTATTGTTTTCTCAGCGGCTAAAATTAAGCATGGACACTTCTACGTCAGGTAAATTCCACCCTTTTTAATGCGGAATTTGAGTCCACAGGAATTTACGGTGTGAAGTACGTGATTTCTGTGTTCACATTTCGCATGTGCAAGCTTGCATTCATTTGTGCTATTTATGTTGGTCTTTATTCCTTCTTATGTCGATTGTATAGTCGAATATTTTGAATTAATAATTTTGACTACTATGGAGTTATTTTGTATCGAAAGAAATGTTTTCAGCGAATCGATGGGAAAGATCTAAAGAAGTTTTCGCTTTTTCATTTACGTACACAAATGGCATTAGTTGGACAAGAGCCACGACTCTTCTCAGGTACAATCAAGGAGAACATTTGCTTCGGTCTTAATTGCGAAGTATCGTCGGAGAAGATTATGCTCGCATTAGAGCTGGCAAACGCACGTAAAGTTATCGACTCTCTACCATTGGTGAGCAGAAGAACTTTGAACTCTGTTCAGAGTTTTAGCATCTGTCTTAACTAAGCTTAGAGACGATGGCTCTTCTTGGCAGCATTTTCGTCACAGCAATGTGAATGAAAGCTTTTGATGAAAAAATTTCAAATTGTTTGGAGGTGAATACAGATTTCAATTTGAAATTCTTTGGAACAAATCCTAATCAAAGTGGTAATTTGAGAAGGTTATTTGACTAGTAACCAGTAACTAATAACTAACTAGTAATTAAATTAGTAATCAGCACTTCATAAGATCATTTCTTTTTCTATCATTTATCTTTTCTTCATATTAAATTTATTAATTATTAAGAGAGTGATCATATATGCTTAGAACTTTTAAGTCGGCGCATCGCTGTAAATAAGTTTTTTTTTTCTGCATTTCATTGGGGCGTTTTGAAATGTTTTTCAGCAAAAAAAAAAAATTTTCGAAATCATTGGAGATATTTTTGGGAATTTTAAAGCGAAGAAATCTTCTCAAACTTTCACAAGATTTTCTGAGAAAATTCTCCTTAAAACGCAAAATGCTTTATGATAAAATAAACATCAAGAAATCATGCGTCATATTTCAATGATTGTTTAAATAATTTAGCAAGATTATTGAAATTTCTAGCAAAGGCCATCATACAAGATGAAATCTTACTTGTTATGAATTAAAAACTTGAAACTTGTACTGAATAAAGACTTACCTATGCTAGATTCAAAAATTGCACTGCATTCCGAGATGCTTGTATGTAAGGAATTTTACACTCCTCCTGGTACATGTCATAGTTATATGAAGGTATTCTTTTTAGATATTTGTAGAAGTATAGTTGTATGCGTACGTAAGTCTTTGAGTACACAAAGTTAGAGGTGGATGTAAACGAGTGGATAAGGAAAGAAGCCGATGAAATTCTGGATTTCATAAATTTCAATTTTTTTTTCGCAACATTTTTCTACAATAATCGAACGACACCTTAAGCTATTATTTTCAAAATCAACAGCAAAAGAACATGTTATTTTGAGCATATATGCTTTTTTAAACACAAAAAGCAGTGAAAGGAGTTCTTGCACGTATACGTGATCATATATGTGATAGCATATAGTATATAAAAAATGATAACATATTGATGATCACCTGCTACGCCTGCATAATACTGGCTAAAAACTAGTTCTTAAATGCAGGGTCTTGATACGGAAGTTGGTGAGAAAGGAACACAGCTATCCGGAGGGCAAAAGCAGCGAATAGCGATAGCTCGTGCTATGGTTCGCGAGCCGAAAATTCTTCTGCTCGATGAAGCAACTAGCGCCCTAGATTCCGAGTCTGAGCGAGTAGGAATTTTTTTCTCTCATCCATGTTTTGGGATTTAGACATTTAAACAAGGTCTTCATGCTTCAACATATAACTTTCTTAGGGCAGGAATGCTCTGCCGTCAATGAAAACAATCCAGAAACTCCACAAACCGAGACAGCCAATGAAATCAGAATGATAATCTCCACTGGAAAATGCTTTATTCCACGTCATAAAAGATCATGAAAACCGTTATGTCTTCTAACAGTATTTCGATGAAGACATCGGTTATCCGAAATGTACAATTCTTATAATCAACCAGTGGGCACATACGCTCACACATTCATAGACTGACTTGTTCTTTGAACCCGTAATAACCATTAATCACTATTCAATTTTCACTCGTAAATTATGCACTCAAATTTCCTCATTTCAAGATGAGTAGGATGCAAACGCTCAATATGGTAGTTTCATGACATCGCATTAACGTGCCCACCTTTTCCCCTTATTGGTCGATCTATCCTATGCGGCCATCTTATTACATTTCGTGCAGTCCTTTTATGCAGCTTAAATCACAATTTTGAGGATAAAGCAAGATCGTGAATATGAACCTGTAAAATGCTGCAGGCTGTGCAAGAAGCGCTCGACAAAGCGAGGGAAGGCCGTACGTGTATTACGATTGCACATCGTTTGTCAGCAATTGTCAACGCCGATGTGATCTTCTATATCGAAGATGGTCGCGTGCAGGAGCAAGGCACACATTCCTCATTAATCAATCAACGGGGCCGCTACTATAATTTGATTAAAACACAAAACTTGTCTAGTTAACAACATTTCGCTTCTTATATATATATATATATATATATATATATATATATATATATATATATATATATATATATATATATATATATATATATATATATATATATATATATATATATATATCATTTAGACTATTCTCAGGCTACGTATACGTAAATGCAACTATGAGGTGTTAGCCGAAAAAAACCAAAACTGATGAAACCTACGTCAATTTAAACAACTTTAAAGAATTTCTTCCGTCACAAAACTGCTAAGAATGATTTGTGGCTACGCTTCTGAGCGTCATACCGTTATACCGCATCAAAACTAATAAAAATACCTCCGCTCCACCACCACTACCTCCATTCCTTCCCTTCCCTACCGCCTCTCTCCTGTCTATCCCTTTTGAGAATTTCAACCGATTTACATCAGGCGGGTGTTTTGTCGGAAATTACACCCTGCACGTACTACATCTATTGTGCGAATAAAATTGCGTAATGAAGTCAAGTTTTGCTGCTCAAGATTGCGCAGTTGTCAACACAACTCCGTAGTATTACCTTAGGCATCATCGATATTGTTTCCCGCGTTGATGTCAGTCGAACAGGACCTCGTTTCTAGACAATTTAATTGTATCTGATTCCTCCCCGCAATCGTCACACAATTTCATTAACGGTCTGAGGGATTAATCGCTGTAATTACGTTTACTTCAAAACGCATCCTGGGCGATAATTCATAGTTTGCAGTCGGTGTGGAACGTGGGCAACAAATGAGCAACTCGAGCACTACACAACTAAATAATTACGGTGCCCGACAGAATGCCTATCACAAAAGTCGCATTCATCTCTTGATTGAGGACGATAATTAAAGCTATAGCCGGACAATTCAAAACGGTATTTACCCATACAGACTTGTAGTGGAACTTGAGAACTTCCCACTGCCCATAACATCAAAACGCGAATATATGACGCAAATTATGACGCAAAAACTGCACAGCATTTATCCTGGGGCTATCCTGAGAAAGAATCGGGAGCATATAGAAGGGACTAATGTGCTCATGTATTCACTCCAGTCTGTAGACTGGTATTAAGGCCGAAAGGACTTACGGGTACTGCTGCAGTGCGCGAGGTGATCGGCGACGGCGTGCAATTCGGCTGCGGGATCGTTCGGGTGATTCAAGCTATCCTAGTGTCCCTTCTTGATTGTCTCATTATTGTATGTCTGATAACTGTTCGCCCCTTATACCTGTGTCTTCTGCGTCGTTTACCTGACGGCCTTTCGACAGATGGTGCAGATCTTTAAGAAGACCTGGACGACTAGACGAGCCGAAGAGAGCTGACCGTTGCAATTTTGCGCACTGTCGAGCCGAGAACAACTGAGTTCCAACGTGAAGTTGATGGGGCTCATTAGCTTTTACCTGAACCGCATCAAAAATACTCACTGACAAAGACATGGTCTTGGACGCTTCCGCACGCAGGACACCAGATGCTGTACACTGGACGAACTGCTACTAGAACGAATATTCTATGAGTTTCACCTACACTGCATCAGTACTCGAGACGGGAATAACCTCAGCCCAGGCGACCATGGCGCGGATTTTGCATTAGAGCCTTCAACTGTGAAACCCTGTGAAAACTGTAGTTTAATGGGGCTCCATCGTCGGCAAATCCGATCAAGGTACCTATGCACTCAATAGTGAAACATGGTGACGATATTTGCTTCATTTCGTTCAGAGAAGGTCCAGTCAGCCTTTTTACTTCCGATTCCACAATCCAGGAATCCAAAAAATGAAGACATATAATTGAAATGCGTTCTTAGCACCATAAGCTTCGATGGCGTTTCATTACTAGGTGCATATGACTGCTGAGGTTTTCCGTGACTTGTCAACTAATGAAACGCACGCGCGCGTTGAGTAGCAGTGATCAATACTTTAAATCAATTCTTTGATTGTTATTTTCTACGATATGCAGTAAACGATTTTGTGTCTATGATCATCAAGCATTGAAATAGGTTAATTTGAGCTGACGAAAAATTATTACCACTGCTATTTTGCAACCGTTTCCGCTTTTCAATTCGCAGTATTATTCCCGTTGGATGATTTAAAGATTTGATCATAGCTACATCGAACTAGCGTTGACGTTTCGCAGTTGACGGAGAGACAATAAGCTGCATTTCAGTATTTCAACTTATTGTTGGCCAGTGGATTCGAGTTGAGTTGAGGTAGAGTAGGTTTTTCAAGTTTGAGATTCTATGGATTTTTCACATCTATTCTTAGTTTTTGTGGACAGGCTCTATCTACTCGTTTTTCGTATATACCGAATTCGCATCAAGATCGTCGATTTAGCCACATCAATCGGCTGTTGGCTATCCTGGGCTCTTTCAGTATAGCCGTCCGTGTTTTGAACACGTTTTGCAACCAGAGGACTGGACTTGTAATTTATCTTACGAGTAGCCAAAGCTGTGCTCTTCGACGATGATTTCGTAAGTGCTATTCCTGGCTTGCTTTAGGAATCCAAATGCGTCAGCGTTTTTTAAAGTTTTGTTCGCCGAATTGTGTTCATAGATGTGATGTGATTCACTGAGCTCATGGTTATCATTTCTCTTGTTTCACAATAGAGCACTGTTGAAATCGTCTATGGCTGTTAAAGTTTTCATGCAAAATTCCGATGTATTTCCTCTCGCTGATGATATTGCTATGGTCTTCTTACCAATCAAGCAGCAAATAGGATGTCTTCTTCGAATTTCCTTTCCTTTCTTTTTTACCTTCTTGTTTCGCTCCTCTTTTCCTTTTGCACTCCCCTTTCCTTTTTTCTCCCGATTGTCACCTTGCTTATTTCTCGCTTATGCTCTGCTCGTAGTCTTCTGCACTCAGTTTAATGAGCGTTTTGCCCTTTGGAGTCGTTATTTCATCGTCAGACTTCTTAGGAACGTCATTAAGGTCTCTTGATTCCAAAAACACCAATTCTGGAAATAATGGTTCCCTGCTAAGAGTCGCTCCTATAGGTTCAGCTTCGTTCAATGACGAGGAGATCGCAAATTAAATTAAGACCGTCAACGGACTAGAAAAAGCAAGACTGGGACAGTAGTGCAATGGACTGGTACTGGCTGAGAAACTAGAAAATGTAACTGAGGGATGAAAAGAACAGGGGACCGGTGCTACCTGAGGAATGTTTTTGTCATTATAATATGGCGTATTTATTTAATGATTTATTTCGCTGTGGTGCTCTTAGGGCTTGCTATAGATAGTCCGGGAACTGTGTTCGCTGATTATCATCCCCTCTCCTCCATACCATCCTATACCTGAAGGGGTCGTCAAACATAAGAATAGAAATTACTTTATGTGAATAGATTAAATTATATGTGAAATGCTTTATTCGTTCACCTCGATAATGGCTATGGTGAACCCTAACGATGTCACTTTTTTGTCTTCGTTATTTCAGTCAGTGGGCATGGTTCTGCATCGAATGTTTAACACGCTTTGCCGCAAAGGCAGCCATTGATGGATTCAGTTGACGTGAAACAAAGCTCCCCAGGAAAACAAGGTTTGCATTAATGTTATACGATAGCGCTCATTTTTGTGGTAACTCTTCGCACTTTGCTGTCAAATTTATTGCCCGAAAGATGCCCGCATCCGTGAAAAAATTCTTCTCGTCAATTTTCCACACATTTCATCCGTTGATTTTCTCTATGAAAATTTTCGATGCATTTTAGGTTTCTTTACATTGCCGAACTTTTGCTTGTCCTAAAAGTGCAAGAGTACGCTTCGTTCTTGTTCATAGTTCAGTTTTGCTCGTTCATTGCATCCCTGAATGAGAAGCACCACCCCTTTCTCTCGAAACGGGTGGAAATTTTTAATTACCAGCAATGTCATTTGCCAAACACCACTCTGAGGCAGATTTGACGGCACTCGTCGCGAAAGCTCTGCCTTGGCAAAGTTGGAAGTGTTGATTTATGGTGTAAACCTACCGACTCAGCGTAGCTAAAAGCTTCATTCGCATGCATTTTGAGATTCGAAAGAGATCTTTTTTCTTCGTTTTTTTTTATAAATTTAGTTTCGCGGTATGAATACATTCCCTAGTTCCCAAATATTTCTATCAGATTTTCTACCGCTTCAACTAACCAATTTTGTTGTGATTCGTTATAGAATTTGCACCAGTGTTGAGCTTTTTTATTTAAAGCTTTAAGGAAATTGCGGGCTGATTTGTAAATACATCATAGTCGTGAAATATCCTCTTAAAAATGCTGCATTTTCCTGTGAAAACTGTGGACATCATTGAGAAGTTTGTTGTTCATCGACGCGCTACCCATCGCTAGCCCGCAGAAGAGTTTTTTCTCTTCATTTCCTTGTATGTTGAGTGTCAAAGGTGAATCTTTTTGAAACGCATATTATGTTGACCGTTACATCTTCTCTGCCTTTTTTTCCGCCCCCAGATATTTACTTGTGCTTAAGTCATAGTGATTCAGTGCTTTTCCGGCTTCTTCCCGAAAAGTCATAGTGATTTAGATGCTTAGGCCAATGATTTCAACTTTGAACGGTCGGAATTATTGCTACTCGAGCATTTCAAAAGCGATGCATTTCTTTCGAAAGGTTTGTTCCAAAGTTTGGAGGAAAAGGTTTTTGTGCTCACCAAAAGAAAAGGAAAAGCGGATTAAGCAACCGAAAATGATTGAAGGAATAGGCTGACTATTAAAAATAACTATGCAGCATGTTTTACTAGCTTTTATTTATCTGCATTGGTGCATCGTGCAAGAAATATGCCGTTATGCTGGCAGTATAATAATCAACCTATTCCACCAATTTTGTTTCCATTGATTGTAATAGTATAACTGCGAGATGGTAGTACTTCATTACTGCTTTATTATTGTGGTCGTCTTAGATGGCTATTATTAATGTAGTGTCGTTTATTTCTAACGTTGTATCAAAGCTGTTATCGTTTGTTAATGAAGTTTGCGTTCGCCTCGAATGCCCCATATGGGATTCGTCTATAATGAGCGCTTCCTTTTTTTGTTTTCCAAGTCTAACTAATACCTCACAATTCATCGCTTTTTTTCTTTACGGAGACTATATAAAAGCACAACAGGTTTTGCATCGTTTCGATATCACATCTAACATGCAACAATCGTTGTCGTTATTCATTCTTGTGTTGTTCACTAGGTCGATTGCTGTTAACATTTCGTCTGCTGCATTCGTATTAATGTCATTCTGATTACTCGGAAATTTCTGATTGCGTTTATTCTTGAGAACCTTTTCTTGCCAAGCAACAACGTTTTTTTTTGAAATTTTTCGAGATTTATGAAATCTCACGTTCTCAATTGATCTCTACAATGAACTCATAGTTCTTTAGTCAATTTCTGTATATTTTTGCCCATCAGAAGGAAGGTCTTCGTTCAACATTAGCATTATTTGCTATCCATTATTGTGCGTTTCGAAGTGTAGTTCCTCCTATATTACGCAAAAGTTTGCCTTTTCTTTGCTTTTTAAGACCAAGTGAAATTAATGTTGATGCGTGCACTTATCAAACTTCCACCACTGCAGGGGTACTTTTTGCCCCGTCAGGATTATGTGGCCTCGTCGCCGAGTTGGCCTTAGAAGTGCTTAAATGGACACCAGGTTTCGAACTTGGGGTTCTGAGTTTGGGGATAGTATCCGATTCTCATGAAAGTCGCGGTGTTACGGCATAGGGGGAGGGCGACTTGTTCACCCTGTCAGGAGTCAAACTTTAGAAATTGTAAAGTCGCTGGCTAATTTCATGATCGACTTCGACTACGAATTTTTTAAAACGCACACTGAACTGCTTGACGGGAACGCATCATGTGCTCCACATTAGGTTTTCCCAAACTTTTTTATAGGTATGCAAAGTGGAAAAATGCGCTGCTTCAATGCAACGTTGCACCGATTAATGCCATTTTGCACATCACTACTGTTGTTTCTTTTTCTTGGTTACCTTTCTGTTCAAAGTTGTATGCGATACAATTTACGTACCTTTTAGGAATTCACCTGCTCTATCGATTGTGAATTTATATATGATTGCATGTCGTTATTATATGCGAATCGAACTCTTCCATTTCGTGGGAAAAAAATGAGGAAAGTATCTTGGATATGATGTGTACAATAGCTGTTGCGGCTAGGGAATCATATTTCACTTTGTTCATTGCATATCCGGGTAAATTTTACACCAGATTTTATGAACGTTCATCCTGTGAAGAAAACGACGGGTGGAGAAGCTTAGGAGAGGAGCTAGCACAATAAGTGACTAACCGATTTTGACTCCTCATTAACCTCTTTCACATATGGCAATAAAAAGTGAAATAACATTAGCGTTGAAAATACTGGACATGCACGCGAACGACAGACAGACACAGACGGACATTCAGATTTGCAACAGTGCATAAAAATACTCTGAAAGTGGAGATGAGAGAAAATTTCATATGGTTATGCGTTGCTGCATTATATTTTCCCAAACCAGATCTCTTTGTAATTTTATAAAGGAAGCATGATTCATGACAACGAAATATAAACAGTCAAAGAGAAGACATTAAAAAAGCATTATAAAATCAGCAACTAAATTTTGAACCTCATTGTTTCAAAGAGCTTCCGAGGTAGGGGGGGGGGGGGGGGAATTCCAACAGTGTAACATTAACCCAAACGATGAAGCAAGATTTTATGGGAAGATTAGAAGGAGCGAAACGTTGAGAAATTTGAATCATCTTTACAAGCAATATTTTCTGCAAACATCAGACTTCTTTTGAAAAGAGACTCGAACCACACGGACAAATTGTTTTTTCGGTCTGTGAAGTGCAGTAGAGGTGCGTCCATCGCAACCTTTGTGAAATTCTTCCTCTCATATTTTCTCTCTTCTACGTTCACATATTGTTGTCACAAATCCGTTTAAGTGTTACCGTTCTTGATGTAATGTTCTGGTGCACTTGAAATTCGCGGTGAATCGTCATTGCTATTGTGCGAATGAATGCTGTAAGGGAGACATTTCGTGCAGTAAATCATGTCGATTCATCTTAGTGGGGTGCGATTTGCGACGCAAAAAAAAATGAGGCGGCGAAAGGAGCCGACTGGCCGATAGCAGCGGTGAGGCGATCGGCTGTTCGTGCTGCTGACTTGAAAGCATTTGCTCGTTCGGCTTTACATCGTTTGCGCACGTTAACATCACCCAAGTGACCACAAATGAAACCACCTAATAGGGCGTTTCGAAAGAAAAGGTGCTCGCTTGAATTTTGAGCGCTTTTTTCATGAGCACTCAGCGACGGTTTCTTCATTGCTATAATTGCATTGCATAAGCGTCTTGAAGTTGATTTCATCATTATGGTTCAGCAATTATTTTTTAGCGTTTATTTCGACTATTTTTAATTTTCATTTTGCTTCTCATCTTTCTTTTACAAGCGGTAGGAAGTTCGTTAAACTTTTGTGTTATTCGGAGCACTGAGAAAATTCACGTGAGAATTTTGAAGGAATATTTTCTTCTTATATAAATCATACTTGTTTTTCTCTTTTTTTATTTTTCCTGGGAAATTGCTGAGACTTACAAAGATTTGCTAAAGAACGCAATGTTGTTATTGATTAGCACTAAAGGTATTGTGGTGGCGCTGAAGAACGTAGAAGATCGGTTAGTGTGTTTGCGTCATTAAAAAATAAAAAGCAAAAAATTGCCTCGCGTTCCTTCGAACTTCATTTTGAAGTCAGAAATTGTGCACCTTGCAGAATACGTACTTCGCGTTCAAGCTCATTTTATCATTTCTCTTTATTCGCATTCCATATTTTGCGATGCGTTCGAATTGAAGTTGTTTATCGTTTTGCGATGAAAGTAACACATTTTGCGCGATATGATATTGACCTCAAACCGATAATCTCATATCCTTGAATGGATTCCGATATGGTTTTGATGGAATCCCTTGTTGGTTCGGTGCTGTTATCTAGTGTTGGAAGATATTTTGACAGTTTTATATTCTGCTCATTCCAGAAGTGAATTTGAGCTTAGGGCTTTATGCACGTCTTCCTATTAAGCTATTAAAATTGCAGCTAGCTTGATGGTGAAGTGCGCGGTCGGCGTTTTCATGCAACTGGACTTTCTCAATTGCATTCATGTGCCTCTGTTTGGTAGTCTTCCTGAACTTTGAGGTATAGTTGGATTTTCTCAAGGTGCGGAGTGGGGGTGTTCACATTATATTATTTGTCACCTTCCAATCATGGTTTTGGTATCTATACAACAGTGTGCTCATAACGCAGCACTATTCTGACATGTTTTCGTTCTTTATAAATTGAAAATTATTAGCTAAAAAATTTCAGGCTTTCAGAGTGATGCTGAGCCATTGGGACGACCGAGTAACTGCGATCTTCATTACCCCCCCCCCCCCACCACCTTTTCGCCTCTTCTTTGGCTGCCTCATTTCGTTGTTTTCGTTTTATCCGATCTGTTGCGTTGTTCTTCGAGGATTCAATTGGTTTCGCCAACCGCAAACAATTTTAAATTAGTGTTTGAAGCGCAACGAACATAATTTCATTGTCTGCCGCATTGCGGTTTTTTTCCCATGCGCATTTGTTGGTAAATTGCGGTGTGTTCTTGAGAGACGTCTGCCATCGATTGTTTTTAAGTAGTGTTGATGGTATTCGTCAACTCAAAAGACACGTTACCACCTGGATTCCATACTGAAACTTCCTGCTTTATGAGGCACATCCGAGAAACGAATAAATTTTGTAATTCATAGCAGCCAGTCGTTCCCTAATAGGCGGTTGGAACCCACCTTAGGAGCTAAAACCGACTATGAAGCTTTTAAATCGTTAAGTCTTTGTTATAGGTGATTCTGCAAAGAGAGTTAACTTCTGTGACAGCTCAAGTCCGACTTTTTTCGCGAGTTGAATAGCACAGATAATAATAACGAGATAATTATAATTCGTTGCATAGTCATACACAAGACGGTGTTGATTGCATAGAAGACAGATCGTTTACCCGGTGGTTTTGAATAGGCCACTACTCATTGTTGATTCTTCTTTGCTTGTTTGAGAAGCTCATATCATAAATATTATATCTTCATGGTGTCGTTTTATGTTCCTGACAGTTTTTTTTTCTTCCGGAGTTTTCTTTCTTCCTCACAGTTTGTTTACAATTTGGATGGTGGCATTGGTTGCAATCTCAAAGAGTTTACGTTTCTCTGAGCAGTTTTTATTACACAAACCTACTTTAACCTATCTAAGTTCCTAACGTCGGTTGGATCGAATATTGCACAAATCGATTCATCGAAATTCCACTGTTTAATGGATGATTCAGAACCGATTGAAATGTTGCTAATCACATCTCAATAGATGTCAATCAATCCGCAAAGAATGCCTCTCACGTTCAGCGTTTATGAAGACGGTTAAAGAAAGACCACAACATCATTTCTTTAGAGTGCTTGAATGCTTGCAGAATGATTTAGAAAGTGCTGATTTTCCTGCCATGTGCCATTTGCTGACAATTTTAATGCTCCTCAGCACTTGCTTGCGTAGAGAGAGGGGAGGAGAACTGAGGAACGTAGAAGAGGGGAGTGAAACATGAAGGATAGAAGCTCCGTGGCTTAATAGCACAATCAGTTCGGTTTATTGATGGGACGCTAGATTTATTATATGCTGAAATTGTCATTTAAGGTACACCTGTGTGAATTGTAGATTGTAATGTGCTATATTTAAACAGGGGTAGGTAGGTAAAGACTCGAATAACGGAAGTCATCTGATAGGGCGGTCGTTGCTATATGGATTTTTGACTTATCTTTCCCTGGTGGACTACTTTGTGTATGCATAATCCAGTCTCTTAGACGGATTTTTATTACTCGTATTTTTGTGATGAAATGCTCAGGAGTATTAGCTCTACAAGAATGAGAGAATTTGCGCGCAGCCGTCAGATATCTCGGGCTTTTGACGTGCCGATCTCCCAGTTGATATTTGGATGGGAAGCGTTTGCTTGGTTATGCGTTGTGCGTCGCATGCACAGAATGCGGGAGAGCTGAATCAAACATACGCACTTAGGTGTGCGTGCGTTGTTCAATGTTCTGTTTGTTTATTATCTCCTTGAAGTGCACTCGTGAAAAGGTTAGTGTTGATTGTCATATTGTCATCTCTTAACGCTGGCCAAACCTAGTTACCTGTTGAGACTGGAAGCAGTCATTACTTGTGAGGTTGGTGCGCCTTGTTGGTGTCATTAGAGTGGTGCCGAATTCTGTTCACCCGTTTTATCGGATGGCTTCTCTGTGGAAGTCGACTAAAACGTGAAGAACTGTAGTCTTTCCCGTCGGATGGCTGAATTGGAGAAAGCCTGTTGAACGGGAGTGGTTCAGTTCGTCATCAAGCATGTTAATATTGATATGTCCTCGTTCGTAGTTGAGTGGTTTTGTTAAGCCTGAAGTGCTTTGGGCTTAGAGCGTTTTCAGAGACTCACATTTTAAAGGGCAACCGATTGTTCTCAAATGTTCTCAAATTGTCGCGCTGATTTTTTAGTATTTGTGATAAGTGTATTATATGATTCGATTACTAGGTGTATCATATGATTCGAATTCACTTTCTGTTGTGTTTCCTTTCTCCAGTTTACAGTATTGGATGTATTTATGTTTTGGTTTTTTGTTGATGTCTATTTTCTGAGTTGTATATTGTTTTTGTCTTTGTTCAAATGTTTCTTCTGATAGCGGAACGGAAATTATTCTCACTGACGTTGTTCCATTTTTATAAATTATCCACACGTCGAGAGCTTTTATTCGTTAATCCTCCGGTTCGACATGAAATGCGAGCTGGGGTGAGCATGACTGACACGTCACAGTTTCCGCCCCTTAAAAGAAAATGTCATGAGTTTGAAAGTGGGGAGGTGGAACAAGATTAGGCTGAAGGAGGGAGTTAATACTTTTTTGCTTTTTTGCAGGATGAGGCTGGAAGTTTTGTCGCCCGGCTAGAATCGGAACCGTGAGCTTTCGATTTCTGGGCAGATGCTTTAGCTGACTGAGCTACACCTGGCGGTTGCACCCATTTTCATTTTCCGCTGCGTCTCATTTGCACGCAATGCAGCAGGCCTGTTGGCCGCATAACGCCATCAGTCAGAATAGAAGTGCCATCGTTTGTGATGGAACACTATATATATATATATATATATATATATATATATATATATATATATATATATATATATATATATATATATATATATATAGTGATTGAACGTGCTTGCTCCCCTCTTGTTCAGATGTCTTATCGCAGAGTTGTTTCGATTATGTTGAGTGGTCTCCATAGTGTGCGTATAATCGGAACGTTGTTTGAGAATAGCGCGAATTTCTTTTTAATAGTAATTCGTTGTAGAAGTACACAGAGGCGTTGAGATCCAGGAGGACGCCGACACATTGGCCGGCTTTCATTTATAAAATGTCCGATCAGGAGCAGTTCCCGCTGCATCGTGCAGCGTTTTTTAATGACACACAATCGATTATGATGCTTATCAGAAACGGTACGTTGTTTTCAATGCAAGTTTCCGATGATATTGATTTCATAACGATCAGGCAAAACTGAGAACACAATTGCATTACCAATAGAACAAGTGGGTAATGGTTGTATGTGTATATGTGTCATTGTGCGTCGTCGTTTACCTGTGTCATCCAACGCGGTGTATCCAGCGTTAATCGTGGCTTAGTGCGACAGTCATCTGGATGGTAGTTTCGTGCCGTTCAGCATGGTGTTTTAAAATACAAGTGCATAAGTATAATAAATGAGAAGCTGCCTTAAGCATTAAAGCTGCTTAAGGCATAACAAACAGCGAAACAGGTGGTACACCAATTGGGCAAGTAAAACATAGCTTTATGCAAGAACTTATTGCTAATTAGATGATTCTCAGACGTAAGCAAATCTAGTTTTAAAAAGTAATGCAACCGTCATTAATCAACTCTTCAAAATGTCAGCTTTCACCAGTCGTAAGCATCAAAAAGGTTTTGATAAGTTCATAGACAGAAGTGGATTTAAGAACATAGATGAGCCATTACATTTTATCACAAGCAAAAAATCAGCGTACTTCCGAGTCTAAGGTTGGACATCGTGCCATCATGCCCAAATTGCAAATGAATCTGAAACTGAGCAATGAGAAGAGGAGCGGCCTAATAGGATATTGTGTGCAACGACAAGCTGTTTCGCTCATGCCGTCCATAACCTTCTTTGAATGGTGTATTTAAAATGCAAGATTTTCTAGGGGCAGATCTGTATGAGCAGGATATGCATGGCAATACAGCGCTCCATATTTCAACAATGCTGGGCCACAGGGGTAAGTTGCCATCAGTAGTTCACTCTAAACGATCATCGTTTTGCTGTATTTCGAGCGTCGTGTTGAATCAGATGTTTTTCCTTATAAACAGTAATTTATCAAGACGTTTTCTTGAGAGCTGCACGTAACTGGAGCGAAAACTTTTATGCAAATTTTGTCGACCAAGCTTAAATGGCTGATTTTTGTTCGAAATTGCTTTGTGTCTATAATTTAAATCGTTGTCTCTTTATCGACTTCTGTGTGGCGTTTTTTGAGCAGTATGCGTTTTTTAAAGGGGTTTTATTGTTCTTCTTCAAAGTTATGAAGGTCCCAACTATCTTCCGGCCATCCACCTCCAAACTGTTCCCCTGTCCGCCTCTCCCTCCGTTTTGTCCACCTTCCATTCATCTAACCCTCCTTACCATTTCCATCTTTCTATCCATTTATTTGTCCCACTTGCGAGGGAAAAGCGAATATTTACACAGAAAGTTCTCAGTGAGTGCACGTGGTTATCTTGCGTGCAGTGCAGAAAGATGTGCCGTTGTTAGCGAAGTAAAATGAATGTGGTTGTTTCTACTCTTTTAACTTCGAATGGAGAGCAAAACTTACGAGAACGACATAAAATTTTCCCTATTTACTCAGCGGTATTATTGGACTTACTATTTACGTCAGTGTTCTGCGCACAGTGCTCTCTATTCGCCATATCCTGGCGGATGGGAGAAATCGAAAGCAGATCTCCTGCATTGTGTCGTCACCCTTAAATACTACACCTCTTCTTCACTTAACCTTTGCTCATTTGTCGTTTTTCTTGGCGAACGCGACATTCGTTTTCTGTGATGCCATCACATTCGTGTTTAATTTTTCATACTTTTATCAAGCTTTTTCGAGTTTAATATTGCCCTCAGTCAGTATCGTAGGATATTGTAGTGTTAGTTTACTCGATCAGATGGGATGCAGGTAACAGAAACGTACACATTGTTTATATCCATTATACGTTGTATGTTTCTTTTCTAACTTGTTCCATTTATATTTATTCATTCAATTTTAAAAAAAAAAAAAAGCTTTTTTTGCGATCATTTTATTAATCCGAAATTTTAAGAGGCGACGGCATTGCTCTTGGCTCACAATGCCCCTGTGAAGGTGAAAAATAAGGAAGGATGGAACAGTTTGATGGAGGCAGTAAGCTATGGCGATCGTCAGATAAGTAAGTGATTTTTCTCTTTTTACACGCGGTCATTATTGAGGTACGACGAGAGAGACTAGGATTGCTGAAGGTTCGGCATCTACGCATTTTTATTGCTAGAAATACGTGAGGGAATTTTACTAAATTAGCGCTTTAAGAGGGAATGTAAAGGGGGTGAATATTGAGATTAGAACTTTTACCAAAAGTACCTAGAAGGAGGGCGGGGGGGGGGGGGGGGGAAGTGGAGTATTATCGGCTCCTCCGTGTGCTGAAGGAATTTATAAATGCTTCAAAAAAGATTATTCTTGTTGGCCGAATGCTTTATTCAGTTCTTAATTGTTTCGACGCATTAATTGAAAATTACCCAAGCATATGGAGAGAGTTAATACACTCAGAGATTTTTTTGACAAACTTTCAGTCACAACGATGCTTCGCAAGTTGAAAGCCCAATCGCGAGAAAGTATGACATCGAGGAAACCACATTTGCTGAGGATGCTTGCAGAGTTGGGGGATTTCTACTTGGAGCTCAGATGGGACTTCCATAGTTGGAGTAAGTCCTGATCTGTCCACTTATATTTCCCAGTCATTGTATTTTTTTTCTACCTGATTTATTTTACTGTATGTTCCTGCATTTATTTTATTTCTGTATTCGAGGTCTATTTATATTCTTTTTGAATTTTATTCAGATAAGTAGCTGTGAGTAGGGAACGGTTGTGCAGGGTCGTAGTGAAAGGTTCGCGTTACAGATGTTCACTGGATTCATCTGTGGCTGAATGATTTTAACGTCAAGAGCAATGTTGTACGTTTTCAGTTCCATTGCTGTCGCGTATGTTGCCGTCGGATGTGTGCAAAATTTATAAGAGAGGGACTTGCCTGAGGCTCGATACGACTTTAGTGGATTTCAACGACAGAGCTTGGGAACGCGGCGATATCTCATTCATTTACAACTCGGCAGCTGACAAATCTCGTGATCAGTTGGTCATATTAGACAACAAGGCCAAGGTTGGCATTGATCGACTTATTTCCTTGATACCATTCCGCAGTTGATGTTGAAATGTGCTAAGTTGTGCCGAGTAGCATCTGGTAAACTGTCGAATGAAAGGTGGGAGAATAATAACCCTACGTTTCAATAGAAATGGTTGTGGTTGTTTTTGGAACTCAACTGGTCTTTATAGCGCTTATTTCTCAGGTTTTTCAAAGGATTCGCTACGAAGAGTCGGACGCAGAGCTGGACGAAGAAGTCGACGTTTTGATGTCTTCTGATATCGTCAGTGCACAGATGTCCACTAAACCGATTACTTTCGAACGAACTATGTCGGGATGGATCTTCAAGCACGAAAAAGCGGTTAGCAACTCTTGATTCGTGGTCGATAAGGAAAGTTACGTTGCCTTTAGGTCGGTTATGGATGCATATGGCAAACGGCATGTGAAAAAAGGAATATAAGAGAGATATCAAATCGTTGACCAATAAAAGCAATGTCTTAAAAAGCGAGGAAATTGGCTTTTCTATCTCGATCTCCAAAATTAGAACACTTAAAACGGAGGCTGGTATAGTTGCAGTGTAGTTGAATGAGTCCAAAGATTGATATAATCTGATCTAGTTAGCGGTCCCACGCGCCTATGGCATCAAACCTTTGTCTTCTGTATTCCAGTTCCAGCGGGGCGTGTATCCGACGAGCTATTTTCATGAATATTTCCAAAACTGTACTTTCCGATTATTAAGCTAACGTGGTGAAGGGCTTTAGAAGATTGTAACTTTTCTCTATCAAGCTCAGCTCGAACAGCAGCTGTTGTTGCCGTTTTGAATTTTGATGTTGTTCGGCATTAAATCGCTTCATTGTTATGTGATCAGGAATAAGGCAGGGTAGAGTAGTGCAGGGAAAGTAGAGGAAAAAGCGAATAAAGGATGAAGGAAGGATGGGGAGCAGTTTGTCTTCCAATTTTTTTTAAGGATGGATATTTGGAAGTGGGTGCTCGTCGATCTTAACGGTGTGAGGGAGCTTTGCTTCGAAGTGAAAGGTTGCTTCTATTATGGGATCATCAAGCGTTGCTTACGGCGGGGAAGTGTGATACATTTGAAAGTACCAGCATCCTTGCAACTTCGACAGTTATTTTGTTTCACATGGTAGTTCTTATTGACTGCGAAATATATACGTTGTAAGGTCCTTATTCCTCTTATCACACTTTGATGGCTATATGCAAGAATTGCTGACTGAGTCCAATAAAGACCTAATCTCTTGAAGAGTTTCTGGCTTTTCTAACGCATAACGTCAACGGAAGAAAAGTTTTATTCACCCTTTAAGGCGCTAATAAACGCAGCCAGATATTTCTGGAGGCAATAGCTAGTTTCTTTCGTTTAATTGGTTTCTAATTCAAAAATTTACAGGAGAGGGTTGGGGATTACGACGCATGCTACTACACTGTAGAGGGAATGTCACTGGTCACCCGTAAAAGGTAAGTTTCGAAGATAATTCGGGAAAATTCTTAGGTTGTTTACTGCAGCAGAATAGAATGAAAAGCGAAATGGAAATTAGATCTCACTTTGACTTGTCGGCTACACTCCTCTTAGTGCTCTGGCACCATTTTTTGGTCCAGCATTCCGCAAAGTTCTTACGTTTGCAGTGCCCCGCCTCTGCTCTTGGGTAAACATGATTGGCAAACAGTCTCACACTTGCAGAGAGGACTGGTGGCATCTATAGCATGTGATCTATCCTCTTTTTTGGTCAACCAAATTCTGAGATTGGGGAGAAAATTCCCACTTCTCGATGGATGCGTCTTTGAAAAAAAAAAAAAAAACGAAGAATTGTTTAAGGCGCGAGCATCTAACAGCAGAGGATATCAAAAAGAATAAGGCATTTATGCAAAACCTCGCCGTGGGATCAGCAATGGCTGACGATGAATTCAAGGTATGATCGCTTATCGTCGCTTTTTTTCGTTTGTTTTTGATCTGAGAGAGATGCGATCCTTAGGAAGGCGTTTTTTAATTGGATTCGAGATTGAATGACAATTCACTGCACAAAATAATCGGGACACAATGTTTGATGAGCGGCATCGGAATGAAGATGTCGCAGATGTGTATAACAGTGCTTTCAGAAGAAATATCGATATTCGTGTAGTACTCGGACTCAGAATGGAACCTTAGGTTTGTCGTACAGTGCCGCTGTGTTTTTGCGTGAGAGTGGTGTCGTCTAACGGTGAAGTTTTTCAAGGCACGAAACTCTTGGAGTCATATTTAGCTCATGTGACTGTCATCTTTGATCCGCTTCATTGTCTGCATTTTTGGATTTCTGTGTAGCGTGCATTGCATCTCTTTCCGTGCATCACTTAGAAGCGTTCAAATTTCATACTGCAACACGTTCTTGTGGGCAGGTCGCATAATAGCTAATGCATGCGATTTTCTGATTGCATGCTTTTATGCTGCATTCTCTCATCATAGAAAGATGCATTTGTGGCAGTTCTGTATGGTATGATGCTAGTGCTGGGTTTCGAAGTGTTGATAAACGGGGTACTTGCAGTGAATTACTTAGTGAATGCTTTACTTAACACTGGTAGGTAATCAATCACTTTTCTTATGTTGTAATTCGTTGTAAAAAATTAGGGCATCGAGTGTTGCATTTGGTGGTGTAGATTTGTTTATATGTACATTTGTTTGGAAGTAAAGTAATGCTTTCAGCCTGTGATCGAAAGTGGTATTCCGAAAAATTCATTGCTCTCAAATTTTCTCCTTCAGCAGTCTTTAAAAGCGTGGATTGTGTGATATTTTTTTGCATGACTTGGGAAAGGGGGTCATTCTTTGATTGCTTTGGGGTGACTGCGCATTTAAAAATATGAAATCGAAACCAGGTTGGTGAATTTTGCCTTGCAAAGCGATTCGCTATCAGAGTGATAGAGCATGAGGTAATTTCAAACCTATTTTCTTTGTTTTTTGTTAATCCATAAGAAGAAGCAATCATAAGCAACTGCTACTTACTTACCCATCTGTTTTTAATGCGTTTTCAGAGTTTGCAACATCGTAAGAGTTTGCCGCCTCCCGGACGTATGCCAACAACATGGGAGGAATATCTGGGTGCGGCACCGGGACTTCCACCACCACTTGGCAGAGCGCAGGTGGTTAAACAAAACACAAAAACGTTCAAAGCCCTTATTGCTATGGTATGTATGCTGTCTATTAGCGCTTTTATAAACGTGCAATCGTCACATCGTTTCAGTTTCACTGATTTCGCAATCGAACGATGATTTAGTGTTGGGCTTTGCTGAGGGAACATTTTTACAGGGAAAGCAGTGCGGTGGATATTGTGAGAATAAGCATGTACTAGTAGGTACTAACACATTCCCAGTACACAGAAGTAACTTTTCTGGGGCGTAATTAGGTCTTTGAGGCATGTTACTTACCTGCCACAACTTTTAGAGCTTCGATGTATAATTTGAGCGGATTCGATTGAATGGAGGATCTTTGTCCATTAGTTTTCTTGCAGCGAATGAATAAGTGAACGCATAAAAAGAGTAGTTCGTTCGAAAATTCGGACTTATCTTCGAGGGGGGGAGGGGGGAGGAAGAGGCATGAGGACTTTCGTTATTAGAGATGAAATCGACTCAATAATTCTCATATTTTTCTCAATAAAAGGGGAGGAGTGTGCAGGAAATTACCAGAATCCCTTAATACTAGAATGAATTCTGCGGGAAATCGTCCTTGAATAAATGTAACGGATAGAGAAGTGTTGAATTAGCTCGCCTGATAGGTGAAGTGTTATGTGGATAATCTGAAGGGGTCCCGATTAGGGAACAAAGTTTTGCGCTGAGTGCATTCTTTTAATTCCCGACAGTCTATTCGGGAATCTTCACTGCGGAATTTTCTTCACAGGATACTTCATAGAAGATACGGTGACGTTGATGTTGTCCAACTGTACTGGCAAACAGTCGAAATTTGGGTGTGCTGATCCATGTAATGCTGATGCATGCATGAGCATGCACGAAGTTACCAGTGCTTCGAGTGACTATCTCTGAAGTCGTTTTCTGCGCCATGTTAATATGAAAATTGTTATATTGCAGTGGACCGATAATTTAACTAAATGGCAATATGTTTGTTTATATGTTGTGCAGTTTATTGCCGGATGGCAACGCAACTGAGTGGATTTTTTATTTACTACATCTGCATAACTTCAGAGCGAGGAGTTTCCACTTTCGGTGGGCGTGCTTTTGGACATTTTGGAGATCGTTGCACCGTTCAAACATTTGAATAAGCTGCGACGTTTCTGCGAAGTTCGTCTGCCTCCCGGATTCCCTGTAAGATTGGGTGAGTTTCGGTTTTCTTTTGAAAATTTTTTTGGAATTGTGGTTTGGGAAGAGAAAGAGAATTCGACTGTAAGCTATTACAGCAGATGGATGGTGAAGTGACTCAAATTTGTGACGCGCAAAACGATTGAAGTGAGAGAACCCTCAGCTGAATTTCTAGTTCTGCTCGTAATTTTGATAGACGGGATATATGAAAGTCAGTAGTTTTTCCATATTGACGTTAGCAAGTGGTGGTTGGTCCATGTAGATACATCAACCGCATTTGAAGTTGCTCGCTGCTCGCCATTTTCTAAGTTTCACTTCCAGTATATAAATTACGCCTACGTAATTTATGGTAAATGTACATAAGTACGTGTATAGGGAAGCGGTGCGAACGATCATTCAGACCTCATCGTTCAGATCTCATTCTGGAATTGAGAGGGGGACTTATATTGGTACTTTATATTACAGCAGTTACGGTAAATTAGTATCGTAAAGTTTGCGCATCAAAATTGAGAGTATACAATTACAATCGGATATGATAGCAGTTTGGAATAAATCAATGAGAAAGGCGATTTAATTTTATCATACTCTGAGGTTTGGGAAGTTTATGGTGGAACCCGTCCTTCGCACGCTATTTATGTGATTGGAATTAGCGAGCAACTTTTAATATGAATGTAATGTGAGAATTCGTGCATTTTAGTAATTTCTTGAAAGTTTTCCTTTTTTCTGACTGTTTTCTCATTTGTGCACTATTGGCTTCCATCACGCTTTTTGATAAGCGTCATGCCATTGTTTTGTCAATTTCCTCCTGCTATTGGTCCATGTTATAAGGTCTGCATTTCTCCTTATAACGGTGATTGCCGATAATGCAGCTGAATAGCCATAGCTTTTTTCCACTCTGTGTTCAGAGGATCGCTCCCACAAACCCTATTTTATCGCTGGCTGAAAATCCCCATTTCAGTTTAAAAATAGCCTTCATTACCGGTTTCGTGGTCGTATATTTGCGCTCTCTGGAGAGTGATGTGTTCATTTGTTTGTGTTCTGGAACTGTCCGCTATTCGGAGCAGTGAAGGAGTGCTAATAGTCACTGTTTTTCAGAAATTCCACTATTGCCAACGATCTCAGCAAAGGTCACGTTCCAGAAGCTGGTCTTCCGCGATGATCTGACCTTCAAAATGTTTAAAATTCCGAAGTCTTATCGAGAAGACGC
Organism: Ascaris suum; assembly: GCA_013433145.1. Taxonomy (NCBI): domain Eukaryota; kingdom Metazoa; phylum Nematoda; class Chromadorea; order Rhabditida; family Ascarididae; genus Ascaris; species Ascaris suum. Next base: position 4,471,693 of record CM024191.1, on the reverse strand, counting down.
TAATAGGTTCCCGGATTTATAATTGATTCTGGTCTTACTGATGCTTTGCTCTGTTCATTCGTCTTTAAATACTACTTTTACTCGAACGTTGGTGTAGTCGCAAGAGTTTCCTTGTTTATTAATTTCGTTGAAGAGTAGGGGAGGGGAGCTGAGGTAAAGGGTGAAAAAGGATGTGACGTATAATATACAAAAGCGGGGAGAATAGTGTTTACTCGTGGAATAAAACATGACGAGCGGCATATTACGAGATGTGGTTAGGATAGCGCTTCTGCTTCTATCATCTGAAAATCTGTAATCTGTGTGTTTGTCGAACAAAAAAGTTTCATTACTGAAAGAAGCAAATGGGAGTCCCCTAGGTAGAATGAAAATCCCTTCTGTCTCTCCCTTTCGGATTTCTAATAACTGGTCGAGATTTCTGTTGTTCTTCGGTCTTGCTTTTCCTTTTGTTTTTTTAATAGCTCTTTGTCGGAGAGGGTGAATGCTGTTCTCATCCCTTATGAGCGTTTTTGCTTTGGATTACTGAACGGGCATGTAAAAGAGCTGGGCAGTTTGCATTCTCGGAAATAGCTAAAAAATTTAATGCGTTAAAGGAATTGCTTTCAGTATTGACGCATCTTTGTTCCGCTGAGAAATGAGCTAATACTTACTAACTTTTGATGAAATGTGACCGAGTATAGACGAAGGATGACAGTAATCAGTTTCGAAGTTACTGTTATGCGTCTTTAATGAACACATCTACGCATATCCTAGATTCATTGATTTGTTTTTATTCTATATTTTTTCTAGCACATATAATCTGAGAATTGTTGTTTTCGCGATCCATAGATTTGTGCTCATTGTCGTTGAAGGTTAAAAGAGCTTTTTTGCCTGCTCTACTGTGTTGTTTATACCGGTTAATAGGCTGTAATGATATGGTCTCTTGTAGAGGCCCCGGTTTCAAATCCCGCCGGTGAACAAGTGTTTTTTCCTCTTCTCGTTGATTGCACATTTATCGAACATGAAAGCAGCTACATTTTACTGATCTCGGAAACTGTAATCCAGAAAAAAAAGAGTTTACAAGAAGGAGAGAGTCTCATTTCATTTGACCATTGATAATCGTTGTGATGGTCGATAATGGCGAATCTCATATTCGTCTATCGAATGCATGTATTATTTTCAAGGCTGTACATCGCTTAATGATAATTTACATTTAAGAATTATTCGAGATATATGCGTATCTCATTTAAAGGAATTTACGCATTTCATTATAAGCGCATAATGTTTTCTTCATATATTATCGCTATGTATATTTATTGCTAAATTAGGCATTGAATGGGTTTATTTCGTGGCATTTACTCGATTATGGAAAGAAGGAGAATATTGATCGGAGATGTTCTACGTATGGTTCAGGGAGAGGGAAAGAGAGTTAGAGTGCTAAATTAGAAGTAATCTTTAAATGAAATTTCCATCAGAAAATTGGGCTTGCTTTCTGGTATGGTTCTTATGAAGTCTATGAGGTTTTACTTTTGTTTGCTAGACGCTCATAATCCTCCCTCTCAGTGTCGACATTCGTGATGCTGGCCGTGCATTTGGTTTTCTTCGAGGATTTACCCGCTTCATATGTGTTGCTTTTGCAGTGCGTTTCATTTCTGTCTTTCTTCCTAGAAATTTGGACGACGCGATTTGTTGTACTTTTGGTTGATTTTCGGTGTTTAGCCTCAGACAGGGACGATTTGTCACTATCGGTTCAATAAACGAATTGACTCTTTACGCTGTTCATAAATATCTTCGTGCTATCGAAAAAACGCTACATTCGAGTGGTCCATAACTGGCCATTTTCAGTCTTTGATCCCATAGGAATTATGTAGATTATTCTGAAGAGGGTTGCGGTGGTCGCGGAATTCGGAAGCAGCTCGATTTCGGTTTACACGCATATTGTGCCTTCTAGAACGTTTTTTTCTTATTCTGGCTGCTGTTACGGTTTAGGGGAGCCTTGCGTATGCCTTATGCATAAAAGTCCACGAAAGTGGCATTTGGGGTGCTAATTGGGAGGTGTTGCTTCCAGTCGCTACTCTTGTTTGTTGACGTGCGACATGAGACTGTTGCTTGATGCCAACGATTCGAATGCACCTGGAAGAGATGAAGGTGCGTAAAATATTTGCGTTGATTAATGGTAAAAATTAAAGGTACGGTGAGGATGAGCGAGGAGATGCCGTCTGCAAGGATGAGGTATCCGTCGTTGGTTGAGCGTGAATATAAGCGCTATGTGTTGACCAATAACAACGATCTGTGCTACCTGCGACATCCAAGTGGTGTCATAGTAGTAACCCTGAACAGAAAGCATGAAGCGATGCGTAAGCGAATCACGAAGGTCGGTTGGCAAATGGGCAAGCATAAACGAACAGATAGAAGCCAAAGGCAGGTTACCGGCAAAGCTAAGAAGGTGCTCATTTACTGCTGTCGCGTTGGTAACATAGTTGTGGGCGTGCTTAGTATAACACTTGTGAAAGGGATAACGATATCCAACGCCTTTTTCCACGGTCTATTCTGCGATTTGTTAACTAGAGAAAGCGTCGCCAGATGATAGTTTCAAAGCGCCTTGCACTATGAATTAATGCTCGAAAAGAAAGTTACAAGCATATTTGAGAGTTTGAGTGCAAACCAGTGAATAGATGTTTTTAAATCGAAAATCTGAGGAAAGCAGAATTTTCCACTCATCAACTCGAAAATACGTTGGATCATCTTCAGTTATTTGTATAGGAGAATGCTTTACTTTAATTTTTTGAATGATTTTCAAGTTCGAGGAGGTCTTACGTTACAGATGCTATAGTAGATAGGATATTGGCATTTCTAGTTGTTGAGTGTTTAGTTTTCGGCACCCAAGGAGAATGAAAAATTTTCAAAGCTGCAATAGGTAGAGCTAGTGGGAAAGTTTTTTGAAGTTGAAATGAGAGCTAGAAGCTTTATATGCAAATGGAAGGGGAAAATTTTAGAGGTAATATGGAAGGAAAAGCCGGAAATTCCCAAGCTAAGGCAAGCAAAAGGAGTCGAAAGCCTTCATCGCTTGTTTGGAGCGGCATCGAAGGTATTCACATAAAGATCAGCGCAAGCTGTGTAAGTCTTTCTTAGAAGAATAGTAATTCAGCAATCGTAGGCAAAATGTGTGCAGTCAGCAGTGATCCCATACACAATATTAGAGCATGCCCGCAGCTGCTTCCAGACTTAGGAATAAATGCCTGGAGCCGTTTCGTGCGACATACATGCAACTACTTCAGATAGGCTTCTGATGGTTTGCGCAAATCATGCCAAAGTGAAGTGCGCAGAATATGTGGAATTTTACACAAGCTGCATTGCAGCTTTGCGATTGTCTGGTCACGTAGATTTTGTATGCGTCGTTGCGCTGATGTTCTTAGTAAGGATAGCGCTAGTTGCACCAATCCTGCCAAGGTACTTACGCTCCAAACTTATTAAAGTCACTGTGGCCTGCGCATTACTATCCCACCGGGTTTTTTCTTTTTTTTTTCGCTAGTTTTTCTTCCCTCCCCCCCCAAATTTTCCTTACATTTTTCCTCCGAGTCGTTGGACAGAAATGCGACAAATCTGCGGTCTCCATCCCTCCCTCTCTCTCCTCCTCCCCCCCCCCCTCCCCCAACTGAACGGCTTGGAGAACGAAGGTGTTCCTGATTACTTTCTATTCCAGCTAACCTCCACTTATTTAAAAATCATCAAAATGTTTGTTACTGACCACATTTTTTCAGGGAGGATTGGCTCTTCTACCCGATACGAGGCTTTGCATTGTCGAATGCGAGGACGGCAGTCAGTATGTGCTCCGTGCAGGGATCAAGGCGAATCTTGTTGAAGTAAACAACTATTTAAGCGAGAAACCAGAATTGATAAGAACAGCATCCGAAAATCAAGGCTATATCGCTATCATAATACCCTACGCAGAAGAACGGAGAAAAGCTCCCAGTGCATTCACAGAAGATGATTAATTACTGTGAAGTTGCACCAGCAAATAAGAAATTATTCACTGTATCCCCCACTAAACTTCCGGTTTTGATTTCTTAGGTTTCGTTTTTTGCCTTCATTTATAAGGATCTTCGATCTTTATTGCTGTCTTGAAGAATTTTCTTCAGTCATACTGTTGCGCCGCAAGAGCGTGAACTTTGCGTGGAGAGTGACGTCGAATTCTTCCTCCCGGTCCAGGATTGAACGATTGGTCGCATGGCTTTTATAGTGTCGTTTAGATCCGTCGTTCCCATCCATATCCGTTGGTTACCTTGATGGGTATACTGTTGGCTAACGTTGTCGAGATCTGTTGTGGGAGCATCCGATGCCATAGTCATACTGTTTTGACTTTGCGGCTGTCATGAATTTGCTGGTCGAATATTGCTTCGACACACATTATTGATTCAACCATATCGATTATCAGTTTCAATCAATCACAAGACTTTATTCTCATAATAACAATTTAAAATTGCATATTGCTTGTCTGCATTCTGTTATGATGTTGTTATATGCATCTTATTCATTGACTCAAAAGCATAAAATACGTACAGGCAGTTCATCGTTATTGCAAAAGCAAACCATTGCAACAGTGTTTATCTCCTCGATCAATGTGAAATGAATTTTCCAATGAAATTGCTTCATCTGCATGACGCGAGATTTTGCATTGTCGAATGCGAGAATGACAGACGCGGGAATCCGTGCAAGCATCAAGGCGGAGAAAGATCAGGGCAATTTCGCCATCATAATACCCTGTGCACAAGAGCGGAGAAAACCTCTCGGAATCAGTGCAACGGTAGTAGCCACAAGTGGGTTTTTTGCAGTCTTTGCAGTTTTTGCTCTTATAAGTGACGTGTACTGACGGCAGTTATGGCAGTAATTTTATCTAGACCAAAGCATGAACGTACTCTTCGCACAATAGATTCCGCACGCATTACTTTGACTGAAGTAGCACAATATTTTACAGTGGCTAGAGGTCACCGAAACTTGAGCTTAAGAGTAGAGCTTAGGCTTTTTTGTTCGTGACAGGCGTTATATGAGCTCACTTCAGCTTTAAACTGAGGCTGAGTCGATGTGATCTAAACACTTTTGTTGCTCTTAGGTATTGAATATCTGTTCATCCGAATTGTAACCTTGTGGACATTGGAGGTGTTCGCACTGACGTACTTTAAAACGTTTTCCAACTTTATTACGTTGAAATAATCAAGCGAACAAATAGGAATTCGTTGCGGCACATTTTCACGTTTCATTTTCTACTGTCATGGGATCGGCGTTACTTTATGTGATTTATCTTTTCTCGTCAACAGTCAATTCATTTCAAAGCAATACTGTATTTTATGATTGCCAATTTTGCGAAACCCATTAATTCGTCCTTTACAAAAAGCTTTTTGGTCAATCATTCTTTAGAGTCATTGAATGCACCTGGATGCTGCTCATTTAAAGAGTAATGCATTCACATCATAAAACAGTTACTTGATGACTCCTACTGAAATCAAATACAACACATACTGCAATTAACTGTAATTCAATTTCATAATGCAAACCGTACCGAGGCATTATGTTACTATCATTTGTTGCAAAGCCATAGCTTACCCTAAATTACGATTTAGTGTATAAAATCTTATCTCATCATTAAATCATACTCAGCTTTTAGTTAATCGTATGGGTGATGTCTACACTTTTTAATACCGTTTTATTTGTGCTGTGGTGAGTTCTGTTTTTGTGAAATGTCACACGCATCGGCAAATGATGCTAAGCAAGAAATAATCGCTCTTACTCTATGGTTGTCGTTGCTTTCTAATTGTTGCCTTTCTCTTCTCGAATAGCTTAATTTGAATCCATACTCTGTTTTGTTCTTCAGGATCTCGAAGGTGAAGCCTATTTCAAAAAGATTCCAGTGAAAGAGCATATAAGTCTTTTCAAGAACTAGTGTTTTTTTTTGTTCATTGCTAAATTCCACATCAAAATGTTGCTGTACTTAAATTGTTTTTTTTTTAAATATTGATGACGTCGTAAACAAAAATATTTAGTACTTCCAAAATCGTTTATTTACGAGTCGCAAGTTAATGGCACTCGTTCGAAATGCATTGCCCGCTCAAAGAATGCGATTACTCTATAATTGTGCGTACGCCCTCCAAATATTTTTCCAAAGCACTAATTTCATTGCCGAATTGAAAAAAAAAAAAAAACATTTGAAAAGATTGCTCAAATTCTTTAGCAATTTTGAGTTGTTTATATATTTTGTTTTCATTGGTTCCGTGTATTGAGTATTCGAAAAACGAGGAGAACACCGATAGTAGTAAACAAACATTAGCGTCAATCAACATTATCGCATCAAGTATTCACTTATTAGTAGCGAATTTTTCAAATTCATTAAGAATATACTCCAGAAAAAGTAAAAAAAAAACCGGCAAACGATTTTACTAGATACGCTCTAGATGGCTGCAAATCTCAGCTATCAGCCATTATTACAGGTGGTAACACAAAGAAGAACCACCTAATGCAACGCATATAGTGTACTTTCATATAATCGTAACTAAGAACTGAACGCGCTTCGTGTTTCTTAGCAGTTGCATTTGCAGCTCAGTTATTCATTCAAATCTATAATCATATTCAGCTTAAAGAAATGGGAAATGTGCAAATCGTAGAAATGTAGTTGTACAGCAATATTTAGAACCTGCTTTAACATGATGGTTTTTTCGAGGCAGAAATCAGTCTCGAAGAAATGGATTCGGCATTCTTTTCGACGAAGAGAAGTGCCGCATTTTGCGGGTCGTCAAGAATTTGTTTCTATTTTTGGATTTAAAACTCCGCATTCCGATCGCTTTGCTGTTGTGCATCACAACATAAAAAGCGACGATCTGTTTGTGCTTGGAAATCTCGTGCATGCGTGACGTCATTAAGTGTGATGTGAACACGTGAATGCGTTGTGAAGTGCAAGAGTTGGACAGAGATTTGGCCTTTGATGATCGTAATATCGATGAGCGTAATCGTATATTGTTGACTTTTTTTTTGAAGGAATGCGGATGCAATTCGACGGATGCAGCAAATGCCATCCTTTTGTGGTGTAAAAATGCGCAAAAAATTGAACAAAATGAAATGCATTTTCATGCATTTTAAGCTTATCGAAATTGAGTGAAATGATGCTGAAGGATCAGTTTCCAGAAGATCATTATAGGAAATGCTTCAGTAAAAAAAGAAATTCTATAGATGGGATAACTGGAAAACAGAAAAATGCGAAGTTAGTTGCTCATATGCTTTTAATTCTATATGGTTGCTTCTTAATAAAACATGACCTCTACACTTCAATGTTTAGCACAGATTACATTTTTGATGGTGATTGCAGTACGCTCTCAGATCTCACTGTTGAACCCTCAGCAAGTATTTGTGGCTTCTCTAATGGCGGGATATATTTGAATAACACTTTAATAAAACAACGAACGTTGCAGATTTGCGCTAAGCGGAGGAGGAAGGAAAATGAGAGAGGATGCTAAGGATACCGAGCTGTTCACGCAGATAAAGAGAATAGAGACGTTACGATGTGCCTTTCTTTGATGGAATTTTTATTGCTCTTCTGGGGAATTCCGCTCTCTCTCTCTCTCTCTCTCTCTCTCTCTCTCTCTCTCTCTCTCTCTCTCTCTCTCTCTCTCTCTCTCTCTCTCTCTCTCTTTCTCTCTGATGCTTGCATTTAATTCGACACTACGAAATTACTAAATCTTTCTACGGTATTTGGAGTAAGAATTTCTATTGCAGGTTGCGATTAATTTGCCCTTTTGGATATGAATTGGCGAACGTTCCACACGCAGTTATTTAATAGCGGCTGTTTCTTTTTCATTATGTAAATTTGCACCGTTTATTGATCTAATCGAGTATAAAATTGCACTTTCTATTCGATGGTTTGCTCCCTATTGGCAGTCAGGAGGGTTTCATAAGAAGTTGTTTGATTCAGCTAAAACACAACGTCACTTGATGAGATCTACTGAAAATAAAATATTAGTTTTATATTGAGTAACAATTCTCTCGATAGTTTTTTAACGTAATAACCTAAATCATTGAAATGTTTTCTTAAGTACAGTTATCAATTACGCCAATTGGTTGGGCATTTTTCGTGGTATTATGCTTTTAAAATGATTGTCCTACAGATAAATAGTCGAGAAAAAATAGAAATGAAAAATGACACAAATTACAGCGTTATATTTAGACGATAAAATTACTCTAAGTGCAATAAACAAGCTAGAACACGTGAGAGTGTTTTGTTTTGTCGGCGAAAATGAAAAAGAAATAGGCGAGGAAGTGAAACATACTCGGAGGTATTTGTACCGACTGTAACAGTTATGAAATGTTGTTGACTTCCTTTGAAAATCTGGCACTTTTGGAAGTATTTACGAAGTGAGGCGGTCGTTGTAGAAGACTGAAAGATGAAATGGACATGAAAAGACAAGTGTTTTGCTTGACAAAAAATCTCAATGGTCACTCAATGGTCATCTCACGTCGCAAAAACTAATGCATATTGAAACTACCATGTCGATTTTATTCTTATAGTGGTTGAAACTATACAATGAAGCAGGAATTTCATGTAATTTTTCCATTGGAATAACTACTTTTCCGATACCGAGTTTTGAATAGTTGATTCGAGTTTTTATTCAGTGCAAACCCTCGTACTCGGTCATCGATCTCTCATCGATTCTTTACAGTAAATCACATGTCTTATGGTGTTACTATTATGACTGGTCTATTTCGTTGATTACAGCCTATATTCAATCGCGGTATTAGAAAATATCCTCAACATAATACGAATACTAATATTTAACTTTTCTTCTGCAATGTGATCCGAGTATTTCTCTACTCGAAGATTACCAGTAATATTTGAGTTATAACATTTAACAGTGTTGTGCTAGCGGAGGATCAATCTCCATCGCTGTGCCAAACAGCAGCGCTCTGAATTAGCATGGTCCTTAGATTCGTTGCGGATGCTCGTAACAAGCGTTTGGCACCGCTTGTCCGCTGCCATCTAGGATCATTACATTACATATCTCTCATTTGATATCTTCAGCTGCAAGCTGAGCCATCCTCAACGCTAATCCACCTAAGCGTGCTCTTGAAGATTCCCTTAATTTCAAGCGTTATTTCTGCTACTTTGCTCTTCTTGGCACACTCTCATAAAGACTACTTATCGTGTTACCGACGAAGTTTTTGCTGCCTCAATGAACTTTGTTTAATTGAAATTTCTTAATCAAACATATCTCCTCGGAGTTCACATGAACACATTGAAATGAACTTACCTTCCATTAGATGACATCATTCAAAGCGATCGCTTATATTACAAATACGATTACAATGAAATGGAATGTCCACATTTCCTAATGAATTTGATCTCGTTCATGCTTGCATTATAGATTATGCGTTCATTTTCTTTGCAGAAATGCTTTGCTTCTTTCATTCACATATGATCTCAACAATTTTCTCCTTAGCATATTGGAGTCGATTTTTTAAATTTTGTTAAGCTTATTGCTGCTGTTGCTCCTAGACATCCTTTTGAGGTTTTCATCTCTCATTTACCAGCTACCTCGAGGGTCGATAGATCACTCTTATCCATCCTTGAAATATGCGTTTCTCTCATGATCCTAATGCTCTATCCACGGATCGTTTTCAATGGCAATTGCCTTCACCTTTTTGGTCATTCTCTATTCGCATGCCCTTTAAGTGTTTTACTTTGCTGCGTTCAATTTTTGCAATTAACTGCAAAGAGAATTTCAAAAAGGTCTTTTTAAAACTATTTTTAGGGAAATAAGTACAAATTCTTTGAATGTGAATGATGTGAACGGAGCCATGGTGAGGCAAGGAAATGAGAAAGCAAACGCCAACTGACCGACCAACCGGTTTCCAACTTTTCTTTTGAAGAATTTCATGCGCTATTCCCGGTGGCCGATGGTATTGCATCTTTTTTTGGTGGAGGAAAAATATTTTTGTCTTTATAAAGGGCCATTCATTTCCTTGTCAGGTATGCGCGCAAACAATTCAATCAAGGAATTTATCGCATCTTTTCGCTATTTAAATCAGACAAAGTACCTGGGAGGAGTCGGTTTAAATTTTAGGAATACGACTTCATGTGTGTCCTTCTTTGCACACATGAAATCATATTCCTAAAATTGAGTGCCCAGATTTTGACAGGACAGTAAAATCGACCAGTTCTGAGATGTTCATTTATAACTGCCATCATGCTAACATAACAAACAGCTCCCAACTGGTAAGGCGGGTGGTGGCCATTCATCGGCATTTATTATTGGTTCCCTTCATGCCTTATGAATAGTAATATTGCGCCAAATAGCTATAATGGTGTGTTATCGAGTGAATTGTGAGAAGAAAGTGTGAAAAATAGTAGAAATATCATGTGGGGAAAAGACACGTGAGGAATATTCATTGTAGATTTAACACCACGTAGATAATTTAAAAGAAAACAATCGAAGAAATATGCGATGACACATCGCTAATCAAAAACTTTTCGGGTAGTACAAAACAAAAATTGGTGGCACTAGTCTCGTTGCATAGCCTATAATTGGTGGCACAAAAATTGGTGGCACTAGTGCTAGCCGTTGCATAGCCTATAACTGGATTTAGCAATCTTTATCTAGCAGTCTAAAGTAAAAAGCTCATTCATTTCGATTAGAATGCTGTGCAACCGAGTCTGGAATAATCCCCTCTTACAAACTCTCCTTTCTAGAAAGCAACATATAAAACTGTTCCGTTTCTTTGATTCATTGATACATGAATGCCACTCTTCCTTTGGCATGCATTTCAACGTAGAAAAATTTCATTTCATGAAAGGACTTCTTCGATGCACTCGTGACGAGATAGGAACGTCTGCATCAAAACACAGGTAGAAAAGTGATGTGGGACGCCAGGCATTTTTGCGCATTGCTGCGCAGCATTTGAAGCAGACAAAATGTAGCTGATGGTTGGCAAGCAGTATTTATCATGGGTTTCCAAGATATGCTGCAGGATAGAGAATAAAAATGAATGAGAGCTTCCCTTTTCTCCTCTCCCTTCCTAAGGGACGCCTCATCTTTCCAGAGAATTCGACGCGGATGCGTCCTTTGCATATGGATCTCAACTATAAGATGAAAATTTTAACACTTAGAACTTAAGCGTTTGAAGGTGGTGGAATGAGAGTCGTACACTCAAGTGATAAGCAATCATCTATTGCATGTTAAGCGTAATGAGGCAATAACATATCATCCACCTGAAGGATAGTTCCTGCTATTAAATTTATTGCTTAAATAAAAGTTTCCATTCGAAACAAACTATGAAGGAAGTAAATTAAATAGAACTAAAATATGGTGTGTCGGTTTTAGCCCGTTAAACCATTAAACTTATCCATAGAAGAGAATATCACTCGAAAACCGACATGTATACTAAACATTCAAGCGAAAGTATCCTTCGGAATTTTCTAAGACTATTATCGCTTGTGGAGTTTTTATGGTTAATAATTGCGATTCGCCAAATGAAATACAACGAAGTGAAACGCATATGAATGCACAAACAAAGCTAAACTAGTTTTTTCCAGTGTATGCGAGAAAAAATTGCAGAAAAAGTGCTAAACTTCTTGAGGCACTGCATTCCTTTTTTTTTTTACTTTTGTTAGAAGCGGTACTTGAATTGTTGTATAGGAAAAAAGAGAAAACTACTTGCATTGCTCGTATTTGTGAGAGGTGAAAATCGTTTCTAAAAGTAGTGCATAATATGGGCGTTGCATTCTTTCCTTCGCCAAAATTCACGACGAAAAAAAGAGGTTGAGCGTTTTGAAGAATTGCTGTACATTATATATGAGATCGAAGTGGGATCACTTTGCCAACTCCGACATCGTTTTGAGTAGTTCGCAATCAAAAATAGCAACATGAAAGGTCGGCTGCGATGAATATTTTTTAAAAGAACGCTCTTTTTTTTCTCATATTCGTTGTATATTACCAAAAATGAATAACGTTCACTCTCTTCCTATGGTATTTGTTGATGAAATTTTTCGCCTTTTTGGGGAAAAAAAAGCGCAAAAAGGTAACGAAATTTTCTCCTGGCAGCCGACAAACGGAATTCGTAACGAGTTGCACTTGCACAATGATGAGCAACATCCCCTATAAAAATCTTTCAAGGAGTTTTTTATCCAACTAGTCTATCAACAAATGTGCATAAAATTTGCGAATTTTTCAGCACTCAATAAAAATTGATTATACGCTATAGATCTTGCGTCTAAAGCAATGCATATTTGTGATGTTAAACTGAATGAAATAAAAATACTGAAATATTTTATCATCTTCACAGTGGTGAAAATTTAAAATGCGAACGTTCCGAAATGCAGCAATAATAATTCCATCGTGAAAGTAAGATAGTTTGAATTTTTTTAATGAGGATTGCATTCAATATGAGCACATTGCAAACCGAAAAGCGCCATCATAGAGTCTGAATTTGGAATTTTCACCTCGTTCACAACTCCGTAAATATTATAATCTAAGCATAGGGATTTATGTGGAGGAATTTTCATCGTCAGTCAATAGTTATTTTAGTCACTTTCCGTATGCCATAAGAATACTCTAAAAATGTTGATTAAATTTCATGTTGAACGGCCGACTACTTAGCTTAATTCCTAATTGCAACCACGACCGCTGGAATCGGATCATTGCATACGATAGTCGATGTGTTTTCTACTCTTCGCCCTTCCTTCATCGGACGCAAATGTGAGTGGAAGGGCATCTGTGCATGATCCTCACAATCACTACGAAGAGGCCTTCGTTCGTCCTAAATAAACAGAAACAAAGGTTTTACTCATAACTTGCATGGGTACACAATTACTGTGGAGATAGAGCATTGCCGTGATCGCTGAGGAATCCCATGTCTTGCACCTTTTGAACTTAACGGCAAAGAAGTTAATCGAATTTTGTTTGTTTACATTCCACAGCACAAGCAATGCTTTAATTAGAAAGCAATTTAGTACAGAATGTTTGAAATGTGCAAATATGCCTCACAGCAAATCGGAATAATCGAGAAGTGAGACGATGCGCTCAAAAGTTTTTCCTCCTCACCTCCCCCCCCCCCCCCCCCCCCACGTTCCCCCTCAAGTCGTATCACGATTTAAACAGTCGTGTACGGTACTGAACCGCATTCCATAGCAAATTGATATCCATTGCAATTTTCTACACTCGTAATCAATATCCATTTCTATTTCAAATTCAATTATTCTTCAACGATGACAACTGTTTTGCTGAGGACTGATTTTTCACTAACACTGCAAAACATTTCTATTGCAAATCGTTTAGAATATTCAATCGACGATCCGAAGCGATAAAACTGATGCGATCTAATAATTTTTTTTTGTTAAGGCTTAGAAATATAGAAATGATTGAAAACCAATGGAGAAGACCGGAAAATCTACGATAAACGCTTTCACAATCCCGTTCATCAGATCAACCAATACTATCGTAAATTGTTAGAAAATAATAAATCATGCTAAATCTTTGTTCTTCTATCCGAACTGCTTGTTGGTAGAAGTTTTTTTTTTTCTTCAAAGGAATGTTTTTCCACTCCGATTGATTGTAAAATAGCCACAAAAAATGCGTAAGCACTTGCGGGCGTATTTAAGCCTCTGTCAAACTCGCAGGCATAGCAATTTCGTTATTTGTGGATCAATTCGAAAGCTGATATAGGGGCATGCAAAGATCGCGCTTAATAAATTTCATAGCCTCAGGTTCAGTATCTGTCGGGCAAGCCGTCGAGCAAAGATTGGGTGGAAACGTGTGGACAGGTGATGGGCCCGCAGGTGGACAGACAGACACCACACACACACACAAGGATGCAAAGGCACAAACATACACAATTTCGCTATGAAACATCGTGGAAATGTAACCTAGTGAAAACGCATAATAAAGGGACAGTTGAAGAAAATGAAAAAAAGGAGCTGCACAAAAAGGATTATGTGAAGGACGCAAAGATTGCAACATAACTCACGGGACTGATAGTCTTCCAACCTATGAGAGAAATATGCAACCGAATGCTACTTATGGATGACTTATGATTTTTTCGAATTTGCTGATATCACATTTAATCGAGCAGAAACAACTTTTTATCGTCTCAAGAATGAATAACTCGTATCGCCTATCACTCATAGCGGTCCTTTATTTGGCAATAATGATGACGCCTTGCTGGCAATAATGATGACGCCTAAATTGCAATAACCTCTTCTAATTAATGAGCACTCCTGCAAGGAGAGAGGGGAGGAATACGACTCCCACAATCGAGAAAGACCCCGAAATTTTCCTAACGTTGTGAAGAGGAAGCATCAAGACAATTAAAAACTCCTAGCATCCCTCGACCGACATTGAGAGGGATGCGAGAATGCGAGCAAAGAATTTTTCTAAGTTCACAAGGTAGAATGCTGTGCGCAAAGCAGCCGCACTTTGGGAAGTAACTCGTATGAACAAGAGCAGCGGTCACCTTTAAAAGGTTGACTTTCAGAGAAAGCTGAAATCAAATCTTATAGATTGAAATCATCTGGACATTAGGCCAATCTCATTTTTCATGTATACCACACTTTCGATTGTTATTTATTCATAGGATGCTGCATAAGCATCATCCATTGTCTCATACACTAACGGCACATAGATAGAAACTATTGAAAAAGGATACATTCGATCAATATTTAAGATATTCTTCACTAAATTCAGCATTTTAGAACTTATGGAGACATTGGCAAGCAAAGTAGAATGAGGTGGAAATCTGTGGGGAATCTATAGCCTGAAAGAAGGGAAAATATAGAAGGTGGACTGAGTGAAACAAACATTCTAATACGAGCTTCTTTCTATGGATGCAATCTGCATTATCGCTTATGGAACCACTGCCGTATAAATGAACAGAGCTTTTTTGCATAACAAATCAGAAACTTGCTATAATCGAAAACAGAGTAAACCTCCAACTCAAAAAGTAAGTTCCACTCAACTGCTCCTCACAAGCGTGTTCTCTCCTATATCATTTCTGGTAACGCACCACGGCCTAGGCTGAACTGCAAGTGCTGTTACTTGCGATGCAAGCGAGTGCGTGTCTGTATATGTATGTACATGTGTATATATGTGTACATAATGTGTATGTAATTGAATGTATGTCTCCATCCATATATCTGCCCTTATATATGCACAGGTGCACGAACATGAGGCTTTGCTTCTTTGTCTGCTCCGCTATTGGTGCATGTGTCAGCCCAAAATTTGTCTGCTGTTTGTGTTGGTTTTCCAGAAGTACTGGAGCAGGATCGCTCCTCGTATACTTATCATATCTAAGTAGGAATGACTATTCGATGGAACAGGCTACTTATTGAGAAAGAGGTTTGTGAAAAGTGGTATCGTTTCACGCGCTCGATATGGAAAAAATCGCTCCATCCTGGTTTCGTTCTTGCGGAAAAATTAGTTCTCACCGTGCATATGTTCGCATCTATTTCACACAGTATAAAAATTATTTATTCATTATAGTTGCCTATAAAGAAAGCGCATAATTTAAAGCCATTTAGGAACTTACTTTTGATAGGACTTTCTTTCGAACTTGTTTACTTTTAAAGAAGAACGTACAATCAAATGATACAATTTATTGGTATGAGAAGAGCACTTGACGGGTAGCAATACACAATAAAAACCATTTCGCTCACGTTTACGAACGAGCGATGCCACTTTACCCAATTTGTGACAACACCTTGATGAAGAGAAAAAATATTCACAAACTTCAATTTTATCATTGGAATGCGCATTTGAGTTGAACGGATAGGCACGAATAAATATTTTAATATGCGGAAAATTTACTTGCAAACTAAATGTTCTCTTTTTGACAAAAATATGTATGAATAAAGGACGAAATATTGTTGGAGGAATATTCTTCCTTTTGATTGAATTAATGAGAAGTGTTTAGTCGCTTTCATCGATATTGTAATAAAGAATGAGAGCCAGGCAATGAAATGAGTTCAGGCGAAAATGCGCAACCATAGAATTGCTCGATTCTTGAAAATTGTACAATAGCAAATAGATGAGATGTGACGAAAAAGTTTCTTCGCTTAAGTTTTAAAGTGAAGATTTTCTTCGAGCATATTGTACATCCGGTTCTAATAACGAATAATTCCGACTGCCCTCTATCGAGCCTTATCGGATAATAGTTCAAGTTAGCAAGATAGTGATATAGGTAAATTTTGCGTTTGATTCATTGAAATCGACGATCTTGATTAAGTGAGAAGCAATACTCAGCGAAACAAAGTTTAGTGTTGCATCGTTGCACTTATATCACTTTGAGGGCATCATCACCGAACAGGTCCGCGTGATTGCCCCTTCACTTTAATAAATCAATTTCAAGCACATTCACCAAGTTAAAATCTTTCCGCATTCTCCTTTGCTCGAAAATTCCCACATCACAGCATAACGCATGACCACCGAATAAGCAACAAGAGATTTGATAAGCCAGTAGGTTTCAGCCGCGACATTTTCAATAATAAGGACAAAGCTCGTCTATTAATCACTTTGGACCACCCGAGCGCGAGAACAACCGATCACTAACGGCTCATCTCAGTCAAATAGCACTTTTTATAGTAGAAAGCTGTTGCAAAAAAGTGGAAAGTATATCAGAAAAGCAAGAGTGCTTCGAGTGTTTGCAAGCATATTCGGCCATAATTGGCCATAGGCTGCATTTGAACATATATTTATGAGACATGCATTTTCATTCGGCTATTTACAGTTGTGATCGATGGTATAGACGAGAATACCTACAGAAAACAGGCCTATAATATGAATATTTCTGTGCATGTTTTGTATGCCTCTCGTCTTGTATTTGTTCACATCGTCTCTTTTGCAGAGCGCTTTATCGACGTACAGAACGCACGCAGCTGATGGAGTAAGGATATGGTCTTCATCTTGCGGCACCATAAAATAAACCCAAAATAATGTCACAGAAATTTGAGCGCTTCTTTCGAGGTTGCTGGGAGGGACAAATGATAAACGTAACGTTTTCAAAACTTTTCATCAAAGCAGTTTGTTTGAAAACTAGCATAGCGAGGATCCCTCTTTTTAGGAATTCTGCAAAAATTGTCAGAAGTAGTTGTCCAGGTAAACCGAACCAGGTACAGAAAACCAAGTAGATAGTCAAAATATTAGATAGCACATAGTGTTAGGCGCTTAGTAGGTGATAGGTGAAAATGATAGAAAACTAGTGCCAGAGTTGTCAAAAACGATAGGGTTTCATGTCGATCTTGCGCTGTTTTGAACTTCTCATTAACGAGCCGACTATTTTTGGATCGTTGCATTTTGGTAATAAACAACGATTCGCGAAATTCACGCAGAAATAGATTTAAAAAAAAAAAAGAACTCTTCTAACGCGTTCTAAAGAGAGTTGCGTTTCTGAGCAGAGCGTAGTCAATACGATCAATCGTGTTGACAACAACAATATGATCATACTTCAACTCTCAAGTATGGCACATGGGAGAAAAAATTCAGAATTTCAAAAACAACCCAATTAGTCAGAATCTTTCGCGATAAACAAACGCTTTTGCAAAAACCAAAAAAAAAAAAAAAAAAAAAACAAAAAAAACAAAAACAAAAACAAAAACAGAAACGGAAAAAAAAAATCCTCATGAGAAAATTAGTATTTGACTGATGAATTCATCACTGAGGGCCTTCTAAATTAGTCTCGATGAATATCGTCGTCGCCCAATGACTGATGGCGATGACGGCCAACATAAACGATTGACGGTGACACTTTTTAAGAACGCGAATTTTCGACGAGAATCATCACGATGAACTCAACGCATGTGAATTCACTTCAAATTGACCATATTAATTGATCGAATAAGCATAATCATATCATGAAATTTAAGCATCAAATATGATTCATTTCGAGATAATTGAAACATAGCTGAGCAATTACTATGCGAAAATTACGCTGTAATGTGATTATTCGGATTCGGCGAAATGATGAGCAAACAGCGATGAAATTTCCAAACGTCTAGCGAAATATGCAGACAAATATTCTAACAATCTATATTCCTCCCAGAAGATAGAAACTCATCACTACGAGTACCTAATATGTGCCGTGCGTATTGCCTCTATTAATTTGAGGCGTTTAAAAGGTGTGGAGAAACAATGGCGGCTGAAATCTCACTAAGATAAGCGCAAGTACCTGGAAATGAGAATATACGACGTTTTTCACTTAACATTCATGCAAGTGCATTGCTGAAGCGTTGCAACGAGAATTCAATTTTATCAAAGCTGAATTTCATGCAGTCCTTTTGGAGAAAGTGATTCGTCTCTGCGGGTAATTGCTAGAGTCTCTGGCCAGTTACTACAATTTCATGAGGAAAACGTCGAAATAGGCGTGTTGTAGAAGATATTGACATCTCTAGAGGGCATTTTTTTGGTCGATATAAGCTTTAAACGATCGTAATCATCAAAGAGAACAGAAGACCGTGCCTTTTTTCTCGGTGAGTACAGCGTTCTTGAGTAATACGGCCTCTACATTCCTCGAACAACATTTTCTCGTTTTCGGTTTAAAAATGTTCAGCGAAAAAATACAAAGTGGCTGGCGATGGTGCAGTGTCGTTGCCACGCCCTAAAATAGAACTCATTAACACGTTGATGACGTTACAAACACATCAGACGCCTATAAAAGCCGCAGGTTTGCCGTCTTCATATCAAAGCCAAGGTTTTCACACACCGTTCGCTTCACTTCCTACAGCATGTCTACACGCATCTGCGCTCTGTTTTTTGTGCTTTCTACGCTATTCAACTCAGTTGAATGCCGTGCCATCGGAATAAGATTACCCGACACTGATTTCCCTGAAGAAACGCCAGGTACTTATGCTTACATAATGCAAACATCCAATTAGCGTATTTAATGAATGTTATATTGCTTTATAAGCGATTCGCTTCAAAGCGGAATAAGTGGAGCTTGAAATTACCATATTCTATTACGAACCCATTAGCGAACACAGCCAATGATGCTTTCATTTACTTTCCAAACCCCTCAAATCTTTTAAAGTAATAGGTGCAAATCATCATTTGACAAAATTCTAAAGAATTCGAGACAGACCTTTTTTATGCAAACAACTACTACTTTAAAATCTCGACTATAATTTTCTATTTTATATTCATTTCTATAGAACATTGCAGAATCATTGTTGGATTGATTCTATCGAAGAATAGTGTGTTCTCCTCTCTCTAAGCAATTGTCACTTTTGCAGCACAGAAATTCGCTCGATCCGACGCTAATCATGACGAAGTGTTGACCTTTGATGAATTCCTTCATACAGAGCTCGCATATGAGCGTATCAAGAAGGATGAATTCGATTACTATGATACAAACAGTAAGTATTATATACCATATAGCAAATTTCAAGGAATCATTGTTTCTTGCTAGTGCTTATATCAAATGTCAATTCTGTCCTGCTTATCGCACCTAGAACGTTTTCGATATTTTATCAGATAATGCTCTGCATATTTCTCTATTAAAACAAGATTAAAACGATGGAGCAAAAACTGCAAAATGTTCGATTAGAGTCCATTCCAAATACGGAATAAAGCAAAAGAGACAAAGTGGATAATTAATGCCTTAATGAAGTTGATGATGGAGGTGAAGTAAAAAAGTCTGTATTTTTAGTGAATGCAAAAAAGTGAGTATTTGCAGAAGACGGTGTTATCTCCATCGAAGAATACGAGGGACACTTGACCGTGCAAAAAGAAAGATCTGATGAGCTCCGAGCAGAATACTTCGGAAAGATCTATGAAGTAAGTTTCGATAGGAACTTGGAGAAGAAAAGTTTGAAACTCCACAACTTTTTTTGCTATATTTTCGTCAATCATGAATCGACGTAAATGATGAGAAACGAGTTGAAATAGCGTGAAATTGATAGATCATAAGAGTGGGCTTCTGTTTGTTTTTGATTCAGAAGTTCGCTTCGTCACTGTTTTTTCCATTCACCAGTACAAATTAGCAACACATACATGCTATCATTTCTTCACTTTAACTGCGAATCGTTTTATAGACATTCGACGAAGACTTCGACATGAAAATGAACGAGAAAGAAGTGCGAAAGATGCTTGCCGAACGCTTTCTCTTGAAGCCTCGAGCGAATTTCGCAAAAATCTTCAGCTCTTTTGACGTTAACAAGGACGGAGGGCTGGAAATCGAAGGTGAGCCTAACTTTAGATTGCTCGTTAAATTTATTCAAATTCTCGCCTCGCAACGAGTACTGAAATAACTTGTTGAATCATACTGAGCAATCGCAGTGTTAATGGATAAATTCTAAACAGTGAAACTGAAAATGTTTGCTTTCATAGTAACAACGAGTTGTAATTATTTATTTTCCTGGTTGGCTGTTAGCTAGCCACTTGGTTCCGCTCAACTGATTTTGTATCTCTTTGCCTAGTATGCTTCAAACTCTAATCAAAACGTTTCAGAGTTCATCAAATTCGACGAGGAAATGCCCTTTGAGGAGCTAGATCCACTTGAGAGGATTGATGAGCAGCCGGCAGCGATTCTCGAAAATGAGAGGTTGCCGAAAACGAAGAAACCCAAAGATGACAGCAGGTTTTAAACAAAAATTTTGATCTCCAAAGCTTTACTTCGCATTCATGAAAATAATGGAACTTGAGGATATAATTGTGATGTGTAAATATATTCGCATTTTGCCATATCCTCAAGTTGTGTTCCTTTGCATTTGTTTATGCGCCATCGATGATAAAAATATTATGAGGGGAACGGAGAGAAGAGAGGTGAATGATCGCGAAAGAGTGCCTCAGAGTCGGCCAGAAAGCCTAGTCATCTCTACCTTTTATAATTACCACGGGTACCTTCGATCGGAGCAGAAACTGATCGGTTCCGAAATGGATAGTGCAATGATTGTTCAAGAAGCAAGAGGATAAGCATAGACCCTAAATTTTCGTGTTTCAGCATATGAGACTGCTGCAGTGTTCTTTTCTAGAAAGCGCCGGATATCTTGAAGTTTTAGCTTATTTTTTGATGACAGTCTTTTGTTAATGTTCTGTCACATTTGCTGCCACCTCTAATTAACATTGAAATTTTTCACTTTTGGCAGTTAAAAATCCATCTCGAGGAAAATTAGCTTATAGACTTTCGAGCGAATAAATCTATTGGTTTAGCATATAAGACAGGTTGATTAACTGATGGCTACTGATTTATTGTGATGTACTGTATATGTGTTGTGAATATTTCTGCGCATGATGTTTGTTGATACTCGTTATACTATTATTGTAAATATATTTTCGTATTGTTGTATTAATTATGTACAGATTTTAAATAAAGCAATTGTGAGATTTTATGTGTCATATGCGACAAAAAAAATCAACAAAACGATTCAACAATAAGGCGTCATACACGACGAAAAACTTTTCCAGTGAAGATCACTGAGACGCTTATTGGAATGGAATGTATTTGTTCTTTGACAGTTGCATTGTTGTCCTTATACGAGTCATAGAAAAATAGAAAATCTCATCTTAAAATTACATTGCATTTAGAGATTTTTCTCTTGCTGAAGTTTGATAATACACACTATATATAGCATTGTTATCTAGGTGTTCAAATTTACTGAAACAAAATAACAAACAGTTGGTGAGTAGAAGGAAAAAACACACAAAACAGTAACTAGGGGCTATTAGTAAGGCCTACAAGCAACGTTAACTGTGCTACTGAAACAAAAGTTTAGGAATTTCAATGATACCTTTTAAAGAGAATTGCTATTTGGTTTGATAAGAACATTAATGCGAGCGCTGCCTTAAAATAAAGTTGCAAAAGCGGGCTTTATTTTATGTAAGTGGGGGTGAATTTTGGGGTTTTTTAAGTTTATAAGCAATGCGGTACTAACAACACCAACGAATTTTGCCAAAAAAAAATCTTTGTACTTTGTGAGATCAGTCAATTTGCTCTATCATTTTAAGTTACCTTCTAAAGGTTGAAACTTGCCAAAGCAATAATAAGGCTGACGTTGATGTTTGTTTGGGCCTGTTTGGCCGGTTGTTTCAATTTACGGCCAAATAAACTTGTACGATGATGCAAGAACTCCGTGGGTTGCAGTCTATGATGGCGATTGGTCGTAAGGATCCTGGCTGTCGTCACGAAGGATATAAGAAATGTCCGGTTCATATGTGATTCATAGAAATGCGAAAGAACCGGACATTCAATTGCGTCCGGTTCATAGAAACGTCTGGTTCAAGCACTCCAGAATGGTATGTATTTCTTGCATTTTTGCCATTTCAGCCACTTCCATAGGACCCTAGCCACGAAGTTAAAAAATTTCAGTTGCACATTTCATGGGACATTTAAGTGCCGATCTAAGTATTGAAAAGCGGTCCGCGAATATGAATGTGTATATGATGGGCCGTTTATGCAAACCGCCCGTTTAGATTCTACGCTAACTAAGTTTTCATTTATGATGGGATTGCAGATGAATGTTTGCTCACCCACCCAATTAACCTGCCCAGCTTAAAATGATAAATTTAATACTCTATGCGCATGTAGATGCCGACAGGTGAGCACGAGCATCTACAAGGCTTCAATCTCATATCTTTCTATTTTTTTTTCTAAAGTAACTGGATGAAATATGAAAATATGCATTCCCACATTCGAGTGATTTTTTTTTTGATGAAAATGTAGTCATAACTGAAAGTGGGAAAGTGCAAAAGAAATCAAGGAAAATATGCTCATGTATATGAGCTAAAACGCACGGAAAAAAAACAAAACAACAACAGACATTAAACGGTTTCGTCGTGGAACGGCGCCAAAGAGCGAATCAGCCGCGTCACATTACACTGTACGTTTAGAAGAAGCAATCCAACATTGAAACGTCTTTTCAGCACTGCAATTCGCCACTTGTACCACTGGGATTTGACCTATATTATTTTCGTTAAATTAACGGATGGAAATTCTTTAGACATATTACTTTCTGACATGCGGAAAATAAAGAGTGAGAGGTGTCGAATATTTTTCTGTCTTTAAATGATTGTCTTCTCCACTTCAGCTATACTAATTGCAAATATTTCTTCATGTTGCAAGCGCAGATGTGCTGAAAGAAGTAATGAACGAAAATTGCAAATGTATTTTGTTTTCTTCTATGCTAAATTCACAAGATTGGAAAATATTTTGAGAGTCTATTAAGCCAATTTATTTATGGTTTGCTTCTTTTTGCTTTCTTTGCTGCTGTAAAAGGAACCTTGAAAGTGCAACTCTCTTTTAAATGGAAGAAAAAAGACGACTGAGCGCAATAAACGCAAACCGTATTACTGGTTTGCAGATTACCGTGGCGAATGTATTTGAAGGCGGTTGAATTCAAAGAGAGGGGCAATTGATGTTAGCTTGGGTTCAGTGTATTTATTCTCATGTATGACAACGTTTTCCTTGAAATTACTTCGATTGAAGTTGTATCTACGGTGTAAACTGCAATGTTAATTGCTGTGAAAATTCCTCATCTCACACACAAATAAAATCGTTAGTATCTTGTTGTTCAAAGTATCAGTGCGTTAAATTTGGTTGAACCAGAGGCATTTATGCAAGTGGATCCGTTGAAATAAAAGTCAAGGGGAAAAGGGTTGATTCCAACCAAGTGATGCCTTTTTTCTTTTTTTAATTTGATTTGTTTAAAAAATCGTAGTCATCTTCTTGAAGGATTTCAATGCGATTCGATGAACTAGGAAGAAATTGTCTCGAAGCCAAAATGTACTGTTACTTTTTTTTGAAGGCTGAAACGTGAAAGCGCTTGAAGCGTTTTGTCATACTGAACATTTTGATAATGATAAGTGAGTGTCAATGAACCAAAGCGGGGAAGACCGAAACAACCAATAACATTTGCTTTCACCGGGTTGTTGTATAGTCAGTAGAGTGGAGCATGATTTGGATGAAAGAGATTAATAAGATCGTGCTGACATTGAAAAAGGTGATTGAAAAACGAAATTATTGTTTATTGCAACATCCATGCCCGACTCTAAGAGATTGCATGATGAGATGAGAAGCGATTTGCGTTATACCTTTAAGACTTACAATAGCAAGAATTTTTTCATAAGGCTGCTTTCGTTGCTTATTATCGATTCGTTCGAAAACTCTGAAGAAGAAATATTCAATTGCCATTAAACTTAGGAATTACAAAAGCGCAACCTGATTGTTGATGATTTTTGTTACTCTAGACATCAAACGAAAAGATTAATTGCAATGAATTGCGCAAATTAGGGAAAGTTCATGTCATAGAAATATTTTATTAGTTTGTCACTTCAAAACGTAGAGTCACATGATGTGTTACAGGATGCTGCACTTTTGTTCACGGTTCTAATTGACACGTTGTAATGGAAGGTGAGTGTTTGTCTTTAATGTGAATGTTTCGAAAATATGATGAAAATTTGTTGGCTGTCTATTGATGTGGCTAATGAGTGATTCGGTTCCCAGACATTAAAAAAAAAGAACTAAAAATACGTAAATTTTATGCACAAAATTTGGTTCAAATTTGAACAGATTCATTTTACGCTGTTAAAATTCATCACAACAGAATATGATCAATTCGATTAGAAATTCAAATTATTTGAAAGGCAAAAAGTAAAACAAGGTGAAATGTTATGCTAGCAAGATAATATGGTTAAATAGTGTTGAACACAACAAAGTTTTCTTGAGAGCCAATCGAACTTAATCCCAAATATTTCTTCTTTGCTTATTTCACTCATCTGCGCCGAGATGACAAAAAAAAAAAAACAATGATCAAGAAAACGTTCAAGAAGTATTATGTGAATGCGTAAAGAAATTATCTCTTTCACAGGTTCTATACGGTAAACAAGAGGTGCCGAATTCACGACAAATGCTCGTTTTCTTCTATCCATTTTTTGAAGTCCACCAAAATCCATTTCTCTTCCAAGCTGCTACCACCTCGATTTTCATTACGAATTTATAAGCAGTTGGTGCTCATATCTTGCCTCATGCTTTTTGATGTGAATGAATGCTTAGTAAGGATTCAAATAGTAATGTGATATGAGCACTACCTCTTATCTGAGTTGGCCCGGAGAGTTCTGAATTCATATTGGCAACCAGAAGAACTTAGTTAGTTAAAACCTGTTGCTTGTGAAATTCAAAATTCTTGTCAATAAGTAGAAACAATGCATGTTGATGGCATTTTTCCGCACACCACAGCAAAAAATATTCCAGGAAAAAGATGCGTGATTTTTACCGCTAATGCCTATTAATTTATTTAACATGAGGAATGACGTTAAGGGCAATTAAAGCGGGTAAATGATAAAAGGCGTAAGTACATTTGCACAGTTCATAAGGTTAAAGAACGACCTTTAATATCAAAAATAATAACCGTCAGCAAACAGTGGAAAAAATATATAACAAATGTTTAGTTGTTTCATCAAACAAGATGTTTTCTTATGTTGTTTATCGTCGCATTGATCAAAACTTATCGAATGCTTCAGGATCTTTCGGTTTTATACCCGAAGAAGATAAGCCATTTTAATCACAAACAAAAAGCAGGTACTATTTCTACAAGATATAAGCAAAATAAATGCTAAAAGACGTTTAACGACGAGCAGTCGGTAAGTTAACTGATTAATGAAGAAAAATCTACGCACAATTGATAATAGATGAGTTTGTTGTCTATACGATTAGTGAAAACATTTGGAATTGGCATAAGTGAACGAGAAATAAAATATGAAGTAGAGCACCTCTTGAGTGTTTTTTAAGCAAAGTGATGAGCAAGAAAAGATCATCACAAATGGTGAATGATCCAACCAGACCTACTCTAAAAAAATTGAAATTTTATAACAAATATGCACTTTCCGTGTTGTTTAACAAAAAAATATGACTTATATTGATGGTACACTGTCTTTTTTCTTAATTGCATATCAATATTTGTATGAGTATTAGCACTAATTGCAACTACTGATAGCAAATACATAAGCGATAATTGTTACAACATTCTTTTTCCCGTTATAATAATCATATGCCTATAGTTGGCCATAAAATGAAATTATAATTTGTTTTGATTTTAAAACGGAGTAAACCTATGAATGTTCGCATTGATAAACGTTGCTGCTAAAAAGAAGAGTACAAGTGTTTAGAATTCCTCAAATACCAAAGAGATATGTCATTTTGTGATGCCCCTTTTTTTTGAAAAGAGCAATTAAACTTTTCCACGTCGCACTTTAAACTCTCGAAATTCTTTTGCGGTGCGTTGTGTTCCTAGTTCGTACTCAATTACCATCATAAATGTGCATTTTACTCGGCAGCTACAATTCGCATCGTCGAACGCAATGAAAAATTCGCCGATCACAACACTCATTTCAGTTCTACATAAAGAACGTCGTTAATGGCTATTGTTTTAAATTGCCTAGAATTCAAAATTTGCATAATATTTTCGTCAAAGTTCTTCCTACTGCGCATATGTTCGATGCTTACATTTAAATTAAGTCGGCGTATAAATAGCGGGAATGTTTTCACTTGCATCATTTTCTATGCTAATAAACAGCGATGAGCTGATCACTCTATTGGCAAACGTCATTAAAGTGTTTCCTTTCAATTTTATCGATACTGAATTAAATACAATTCGTTCACTAAAGAGGAGATGCACAATACTTCAGAAAAATGTGCACAGTAAGTGCTATCATTCCGCCAATTCAAGTTTGCATATATAAATATTTTATATTTATGTTTACATCTAATTAGCATAATGGATAATGACTTTGCATTCATTGTTCGCCAAGTAAGACATGCGAAAATATACCTTCGTTGAGCATATCAAGCGTTAATTTGTTTAGAATTTCATTAGTGATTTTCCTTTTCTTGTTGTTACAATGCTCCAATCGTCCCAAGAAAAAATCTTTGAGCAACAGCAGAAATGGTGGAGTCATCCATTGCTGCAGTTAAATTTAAAAGGATTGTGATGGCGATTTTATCATGTGATTGTGCAATAAAGAACTGAGAATTATGCTTGCTGAATGATTTCTTTTCAACCCAAGCACTAAAATCATCAGAGCCTTTTGCAGCTTCGACGTGTATCGCATAGTGATGTTGATATAATAAGTAGACCTAGTGCTAGCTTTTAGTCAGTAAAACAATGGAGCAACTATAGACTCTGAAGGATTGGCAGTACAAGAGATGAACTTCGCTCGTGATAGCGGAAACCGACTGCAAAGATGTGGAATACAGATTAGCCCCTTTGATAGAAGTCGCAGTGACCTGCAAGGCAATTTCATGCTCAAGCTTGATTCTAAACATTCGACACAGCTTCTCCATATCTATGATAACTGCTCTAAGATGCCCAAGTTCTATTAAAATTCAAGTGGATCGATTGCTCATCACGTACAAATTTTTTTGCATCAATGAAAACAAAGCGGAAGCAGCCGCACTATTGTACAGCAATCATACCTTCAGGTAGTACAACATGGTTTATTCTCTTCCTCCGCTAAACCATTCGTAAAGCTCTCATCCCACAGCTGCACCTTCGATTCGTGCTAATCACAAAAAAAGACGGTATGGTGTGCAATAACGAAGGCGCAAGCTGAAATCTAGAAACCCACAACAAAGTTGCTTGCAAATATTGTTCGTTGGGAGTAAAATAGCAGTGGACAGTTAAATGAATATCATCTTTATGATACAACTGTAGACAGGTATATGAACTCAAAGGCCAATTTTATCTTGCAGAGACCGGTTAGTTAGGAATTATTTGCAACGGTTCATATAACAGAGTGCCACGTAATTCAAGCCAGTGAATGAGCATTTGATCGGTATATTGGCGCATTCATGTATTGACCACAGAAAAACTTCATTGACCACAGAAAACTTCAACGCTGATTAAAAGAATTTTCGGCATTTTTAATTATTTATTGGAGCGCATTCCCGCCGAATTTTTTTTTTTTTTTTTTTTGCTATTCTCAGTGATGGAAATTATTTTATTTTAGAGGTTAAAAGTATGTTAGAACGATGGATGACGAAAACGAGACATAATTCTAAATTTCACGTCAGAAACAAAAACTTTCATTCATGGAGTATGTGATATTCGATGAAAATATACAATTCGAAATGCTGCAACCTATGAATGAAACTGCAGCGAAATCAAGAACACATCAAACGATGGAGAAATTGCTGACAGCAAAGGTTATGGCTCATCTTTTTTAAATGAAACTCTGATCACCACTTCTTTAGTGTTCCTATCGAGTGACCCAAGTCTGCAGCACTTCAAGTGCTCATTTTGATGAATGCAATTTCTTCTTCTTCTTCTTCCTTTGAAAAAAAAATCAGAAATTCCCCACCTAGATGAAAGATGCTAGACATAGATATTTAAGATATTCGAAAAAAAAAGATGCAGAATAGGTTAGTAAAAGTTGTATGAAAAGATATGTGTGCGCATTTCGATAGTCCGCTTTTCATCCTGCTATGTGTGAGAACGGTAGAGGAACAGCTATGCATACAGCGTATATAAAAAGAAGGAATATAATCTAAATCTAGCCTGTGTTGAACCGTTGTGTATAAACTGTTGCATCACTTTGACATAAAGATATCAAAGGTACTTGTTAGTTGGTTAGGTGCTGTGTGGTTGTCAATTGACGCCGTATCAAATAAAATGACGTTATCAAGCACATGGCAGTAAGCAATACGCCACTTCGGGCGCACAAGCCACATTTCACGGTCATTGTTGTATTAGCAGATGTGTGTATGGAAGAACAATGTGAAGTGATGCAACATTCTTGAGCGCTTTTGAACTCAACTTGTATGCACTTTTCACCCCGAACGAACCGTTATTTAAGCTTTCGGATGCTTTCACGATTTGCTGTCAAATTTGGTGGTAAACTGACTTAAACCAAATGTAGTCAACGTGACAGAAGAGACCTGATAGCTGTGTCATACATAGCGCTCGGCCTTAATTCATTCCCAGCTGAACCTGTCGAAACAGCGAGGCGTTGGTGCAAGGTCGTTGTTGTGCAATCTCCACTCATATGAATCAGTTAGAGAAAACAAGATCTTTTCAGGGATCAGCGAAGCATGTTTCCGAAACCGTTGCAGAGAAATTTTCCCTCGAATTTGAATTCTTTTTTTTTTTACAGGCGCTCTATCTCTAATGTGCATTCCGTTGGTTTGAACTTGAAAGTTTCCACCTCACCACTACAACGGAACTATCTCGTTTCACTCGTCAGTTATTTTATTCTGAACACTCCTTACTTCGTTTCGTGACGGAGATTGTCGAATGAAGTTGTCGTTTGCGGGTGAAAGTTCTTAGCCCCTCCCCTTGGTTCGATTAGCAGGCTGTGAGCCTTTATAGTTGCAATCGAAACGCGTATACTTCATCTTCAGTTGCCAGTTTCCTTTTTTAGCTACTTTCCCGTTGTGGCTATACATAAGAGTCTGAACGGCTCCACTACAGCCGTACATCAATATCACTCATTCGGTTTTTTTTTCCACGTTCCCTGCCACAATTTTCTGGCGACACTGGTGATGCATCGAAGACAAGCACTCTTCCGATCAAGCGCCTATCAAATTTTTGTGTATGAGATCCCATGCACTTCATTATTTTCCATGAGCTGTTATAGTCGATTAGAAGATTGACCACATACATGCAAGCACCTCCTGTACTGGATCTAGAAAAAGAGAGAGAGGGAAAGTTCTGATTGCTAGTGTCTTTAAATGCCAGCTAGCTTGAAGACAGAAGCTGTTGGGTTTGTAAATTACTTAAATACCTGCTATATCTGTCATTATGTGCGTATGTCTGATACGGACATGTGTATGTGTACATGTATGTGAGTATGAGTATGCCTGAGTATGTTTGCGTGTGTTCGTGGTCACTTGTGTGTCCATGTACCAGTTATTAGTAATCCAATCGATCAAAATTTATATCGGTCTGGCGTTGGTTCGCAATCGAGGTTCAATCGAAATTAATACATGGAAAAATTTTAGTCGGTTGCTGAAATAAGGCTCGCGGTAAAAATAGAATTTCGGTAGCAATCAAAGAAATCGACCCACCAGTATTTTTTTTAGTCGGTAAAATTCGACTGACCTCATATAGCTTTATTCCGGCAACAAATGAATAATTAATTCAAAAAAAGTAAATACGAATACAACCATAATAAAATAAATAACATCGTGACTGCAGCCGAGTGCGGTATTGGCAGAACCTTAGCCGAATTTATGGTAAAGACCTTCTTCAAAAAAACAGACCAAAGGGGAAATTTGCGAAAAAAAAATCGAAGGAAAGTACGAAATGAACAAGCTACGGGTTATTCAGTTCAGCAGTTCGTCTAGGCTATCGCTTCTGACAATGCAGTTTGAGAAAGGTAACAAGACCAGGTAAAACATCATCTCAAAGACTTGCAAACGGCTTCAAATTCATACTAACCGGGCATGAAACTGAGAAAGGTCGATCCCTAAAGCCAACTGGAAATGCAAGAATTGAGGCCGCCAACCAACTTGTTCAGAAATGTAAGAAGAAAAAAAATGCTCTCGCAATGAGTGATGTTTCAATTTTTCAAAAACTTTTCGCCGCCTCTCTGGATCATGTTTCATCACTCTCCGCGATATCTGGGCAGTCAGATGCGTCCTTGGAAATATGGGAAACCAGTACTAAATAGCAACTCTGTCGTTTCGAAAATAAGAATTTAACGATCACTGCCAGATAAATTAGTCTCAAGTTTCCTGAAGTACCCGTTAACCATTCCCTCAAGGCTAACCACAGTCGGCATAGATTCGGCCATGCATCTGCGATGGCCGAACAGCGCAAATGATGTGAGCACAGCGCACCAACTTTAGTTCTTCAATCGGAAGCCCCAGATAAATCGAGCGAATTCTTCAAAAGCAAAAAGATTGCCATACGAAACGGAGCTCTACACAATAGAATCCATGTTTTACTTAACTTCTCTGCCAAACGTCAGATGATGTTATATTGACAACCTTTCAGGTACAAAGCCTAAAAAGTGGACTGCTGTGAAATATCGTTTGTATTGTTGTATTTCGTCTTGTAAAGGCAATTCTTGCTTAACACATTGAAAAGTGGAATGAAAAAGAGACACTTGTTTGCTGCTGTGAAATCCCGATCAGCACTGTGACTGGACGAGTAGCTTCCAGTTTCAGTCACATAATATTCGAGTCCCTACACATCACCAAAATGTAGCTACAGTTTGCCTATGGCACATCATTTCTTGAAAGTACGTCAATCATTCGACCTATCTGCCAAATTCGTCCTATTCCAGATCAGTCGACCCATATAGCCTGAAAAAGCCGAACTCGGAGTCCTGGCCTCTTTTAAACACGCATTCATAAAGACGTAGCAGCTTTAAGGTATTGGTGTTCAGAAGCATCTTTCCCATTTGCAAGCGAACGCTCTAATCATCTGGATGAACGAGCGCATTACGCTCACAGAGCACAATGGTGACGACAAGACATTTCTCGTGACTTCTTTGAGAACGAGCAAAGTAGGACTGTCTGCTGTCCAGAAGTTCGCGATTGCGTCGGAAGGCAGCGATAGCGACAGCGATGCAATAGCGATTTTTCGGAGTCGCTCGACGATAGAAAAATCTGCTGTTAACCCTCCCTGAAAAGAGCAAAAACACAACTCGATATATAGAATAAAAATAAATGATTCGACAAAATGTCTGGATTTGTTGACGACTATCGATGGTATTTGATTGCAGCGCAGATTGTGCAACGTCACATATCGTAGAGCCACATGTGCGTTTATTCTATTTCCACCTTTCACAGTTTACGACTGATTCTCCATACGTCTTATGAACTTTGGAATAATCGTGCACTCCGTTTCTCGTTGCTGCGTCTACTTCAGTAAGAACAGATCAGTCGTATCCCTTGATTTTTACTGTTATGCAATTTTGACTTGTATTCCAGCCTATATGAGGTGTTGAGAATTCTAAGTCAATGGAATTCTCAACACTTCTCTTCTATGAGATGAGAAAACTGATGGAGAAAACTGAAATGCGGGCGCATGCGAAGCATCGTCGTCTATTCCAGAAGTGAATTGTCCGCTTTGCAAAGAGCTATAGAATCCAAAGTGTGAAAGAATACTAGCAAGAAGAAGGAATCAGAATCCATAGCGAAATGGCCAAAAAAGTAATTAAGTCTACAATTGGCGCAAAAGAACAATCCCTCTCTAAGTAGCAGAATGTACAGCAAAAACACAAAAAATGTCACTTGCATAATAGAAAGATTACTAAACTTGTGCGATTTAAGCATAAAAGCATCACCTCATGTGACCTCCTGTGGGCCGTGAATTGTTTGAAACAAATGTGATTTGGCGATAGGGACATAAATTCCCCTCAACGGACATTTTCCTTAGCTATCACATTTTTACGTCAGTGACAATAGGAAGTAAAATTGTGAGTAAAATCCAATTGAAATCCATAAATGTGCAATATCGTTATTTGGATGTGCACTTGCTCATTTTATTCCTCATTTTCGATTTTTTATCTCTGAGTTTACCGTATTAAAATTACGATAGATGGGAATGGTCAGTGAGGAAATTTGAATGAAAAATTCCACTCAAATCAACATCGCAAACGAATCACCAAGCAAAGAAATTGGTTTGTTATTGCCTCACGACTTGCAAGTTGAACGCCCCAAACATTTGATAGAGATGAATCATCGTCATTAAGTCTTTATCATCATATACCTATTGGCTGCATAGAGAAATAATTATTGGCGGAATGTCTGTATAAGACGATAAGTGAGAAGGCAATCGTTTGGGCAGTAAGATGAGTAATGTTGTGTCCTTATTATTGTTGAAATTATTCCCCATTTTGTGAGTTCGTAATTGGCGAATAGTTAATCATAAAAAAGGAAATGAAATATTTTCCGTTGAACAAATATCCAACCTCTATTTGACAATGAATAATTTTATCGTCATAGCACCCTTCCTTTCATAACCACATGGGAAACGTTGCACAACAAAACGTACCTGGATTCCACATTGTTATTGATTTATTAGGTAGAAGACACAGCTCACAACAGTATGGATCATATTACGATCAATACACCACTGTTTCAGTTTTGAGAGCTGAAACTCGCATCTCATATCGCTATATATTTGTCGAGCTAGCAGTAAAGAGACTTTAAAATAGTAAGAATAAAGCATTTGTGCTTCAATGTAGTAATAGACAAAACGAAGTGATGTTGGATGGTTCGACTTGATAAGAACGGCCGGCAAAAGTGCTACTGCAATGATAATTAATGAAGCGGAAGGATTTCGTACAAAATCAATAGGACCTAAGGTTGTTGTCGGGGATTAGGTTGATGAAAGATCCAAAGAGTACTTCCAGAACATGTTGTTCTAGTCAGAAGTGGCATATGTTCCTCCATTTGGCGGTTAACTGCACGTATGGATTCTGGATAATACGAAAGGCGATAATTCTGGAAGAGCACGAGATACATGCCTTAGGAAGCACGCATAGTGCGCAAATGGGGATCAAGACAACAAGGTGTTTGAAAGGACAAACAGGACTAACAAAGGTAAATTCGCATATCCTTATGAGATTAAGTCATATGAGTCATTAAGTCATTAAGTCATTAAGTCATATGAAACAACCTGACAACAATGTTTTACGATCTCATAAGGATATGCGAATTTGCAGAGCAATCTGTATGTTTTGCAAGTGAACTTCTTGTTCACTTGCAAACGTCTGGTAAAGAATTCGGAGACCCCTGGGATTGCGGTGTTCATGAGGCTTTGAAAACTGCGAGGTCATGCGGCAAGCAAAGTACACTATCCAGAACGTCCTCTTTAAGAGTACGAGTTTTGCAATTAATTTGACATCAGTTGTTTTCAAAGGACAACGGTTTCTTTTTCATCGCTTGGGTGCAGCTTCCTGTTGCCGAACGCCATGGAAACTTCGAGCATTTCAATTTTCCGACAGAAATCCAATTTTAAAACCAGATTCGGTCGAGTTCCATGCAATTTACGACTTATATGACATCCCTCTTTTTCCAATCGTCTCCTCTTCATTCGTTACAAACAACACCCTATTTTGCAGCAGCTCTTACTGTGCTTCGTTGGAGCTCCATATGCAATAGATAAGCTTTATAGCTCTGGTTGGGGCGCTCTTTATTTCACAAAGACCATACTCAAGATCAATATGTTCGGTTTGAATAATGCAAGTTAGTTTGCTGACTTTGAAATCAAAATGTTCGACAATTAGAAATCGGTAATCGAACGGTCGCTCTTAGTAATCGAACCTTTCGAACATATCAAAGCTCCAGTTCTCATGACTTGCTGTCTGAGGCTTCCGAAATTCCTCTATGCCTTTGATGTGATTTAAGAAACAGCGTTTTATTCAATGCAGTATAGTTCGGGTGGTCGAATGTCTGCTAATAATGCATACGCTCATGCCAAAAAGTAACGCTTTTAATAGAAACTGAACAGAAAGATTTTACATGCACATATTTCCGGAGCTTTCATAGAATTCCACATTCCACAAAACTCTATTTGCGCATTAATTTAGGAAACGTTCATCCAATAAAAAAAAGAAGTTTTTGAAGCAGAAAAATTGCATTGCAAACGAAAGCTTTCATCGGTGTGATTCGAGCTCAATCCGTGGCTGTAAACAGCACTAGGATGGAATGACCCACAACTGCAAGTCCGATAGCTGAATTCCCACTACCAAGAATTCTACGCCTGTTAAGCTTGAAGCCTTTAACACCTCGGAGTTCACGGAATACCGCGGATGTTTCACATGTGAGAAGCGGCAAGTGCAAATGTGATAGTCCCGAAGCGCAGTGATTCCGTTCAACTCGAACTTTCATGCAAATGTAGCATGTTGCGTCAGACTTGTATGGAAAGCAAATCTCGAGATCTGAGCTTTCCGTCATGAAATGGTACAAGCAGAATGGATGGAAATGAGATAATACACTAGGAAGGGGCCATCGCCAGGGGGCATACAGCTGGCGAATCCTTTGGGATACGGCGCTCTTCAAATGAGTCGAATGGGTTTCGCTAAGTTTACACGCAAGCAAGAAAGAGTCAGATGAGCGAGCAAAAACACTTGAGGTGAAGTTAGCGGATGCAGTTATTAACGAAGTGAGTTCGATCAATCATTGCGTTTTATGATGTGCACATTGCCTCATATGGCACGAACGCAATCACCAATTGATTGTTCGTTCTCTTTTTATTACAAGCAGAATTCTTAATGAAAATTTATGTATTGTTTCGCTCAAGAAAATACGTAAATTTGCGCACTATAAACACGTTTTCATTCCAGGAACATTCTACATCATCATGCTCCTCCTTCTGTGAATTAGCTCCGCCTTGAATGAAGCGACCGGCTCCGATGTAAATAGCCCCACCCCAACTAAATATAGAAGCATCGATGACTAACACTCGCGTATTTAAGTGCTCAATGGCAACCGAGTTAGTCGGCAATACAAGCCAGTTGCAGAGTGGCTATTCACAACTACTCATTTCGTTCTAAGTCAGCGGTCAAATCGTTCTCCAAAATGTGTCGAACAATCTGTAGTTTTATTGTACTGACCATCGTGACAGAATGTCTGGTCGAAGGACGAGCGTTGGTCGACTTTAAGCTTCCTAACGAAGACATTCCCGAGGAGACACCAGGTGATTGACGTTTGTTTTGATGCTTCGAAAGTCGCACAACTCGAAAAACATTCTCTCGCCATTGCTTTCAAATAACGTTCTCTCATCTCTTCTTCACCGACTTTTAGGAATATCCGAGTGATGATCCGGATCAATTAGCTATTCTTTTCAATGGCTTTTTTATGGAGGCGACGTTGTAATGATAACGGAGGAGATTGAGCTGGGATCGCACTACGCTTTTTCTCAAAATTAAAATCGAAATTTTGCTTAGAGGTATTAAGAAGTAATAGTTTATGCGATGTGTTCACTGCACAAAATAAACAAGGAAAGTTTATTCGACAGCTGATGAATATTTCAAAACTGTTTGAATGTTCATTGAATCGAGCATGAAAGTTGTTGGATATTGGTGGGATATTTCATAAATGCTTCATAGCGCTTACAACGCAACAATACTCGTTTTTAATTAATTCACATAAAAACCTTTTGAAGAAAAAAAGAAGCACTTTGGAGAACTGCACAGCAAATGAATAGGAAGGATTATTGCTGATTAGTAATTTTCATTGATATTAAAATTTAACTAGTGAACTACAAGAGTGGCATGATTGGTAGATGTGAGAATTATTCGCTAAGCATGTCGAACCACGCCTTCTAAAGTGATAAGCTTGGAAAAAATTGGACTTTCCCAGCGCCTCCCCCCTCCCTCCCTCCCAAGCTTTTTTTGTATTGAGTGCATCGAATCGTAGTTATTTATGCTCGCCCAGCAACAAATTCGACGAATAGTAATGGCCTATGTTGTCGCATGACAAAGATATAACTGACATCGCGCCCATCTGTGAACTGAAAATAATTTGGTAGGCTACAGGAAATCTTCTAATTCGATACTTCCATAAACACGTTTCTTCGATCAGCTTGCCTAGTAGACAGACAGTGCTGATTTGAGACAAAGCGTCAAGAAATGTTGTTAGAAAAGAGGCAGCGAATGGCTTGACTGATAATCAAACTTTATCACATAAAACTCGCGTCAAGGTCGAGATTAACATTATTTCTCATTATCTTTGTGATGCGATAATCTATAATTTATCAGTAAATGAATTATTTTATTACTTGTTTTCCACTGCCCAAAAAAATAACTGAATTAGATTTATTGGAATTTTTATCTCTAATGCTTGCAGAGCAGAAATTTATACGATCTGATGGAAATCACGACGATAAATTGACGTTCGATGAATTTCTTCACAGTGATCTAGCATACGATCGTATCAAGAAAGAGGAATTCGACAGCTATGATACAAATAGTTAGTATTTAGTATGCCTTTAGTTAGTGAGACTTTTTTAAAAGAATCTGGTCAAAGATTGCAAGAGATGATGAACAAATAACTAGCTGTTCAATTTTCTCAGACGAAAGAGAAGAAAAGAACGTCAGGTTATACAGAATGTCAGGTTATACAGAATGCCAGGTTATATGCTTTGGAGAGATGAAAGGTAGAATGAAGAAGGAAAAGTGGAAATGCGAAGCTTTTCTACGCGACTATTTTCGGTTCTATAAGCTCTTAAAAATATCCAACACTTTCATGGAAATGCATATAGAAAATGCTTGAGATGAAGCTTCAAACCTACTTTTAGTAATAAATTGTATTATGCATAATCTTTGACACTTGTAGAGGTGACCCACTAATGAATACCGTTGCTTTAATAGCTTTGGAGAATGAAATACCTCCAAATCAGTGGACGCATTCTGTTAGGGGTATTTTTCAGTCTTTACATGCAACACGCTCAGCCACACATGCCTAGGACGGCTTTTAGTCAACTAACAAACACAATTAATTTGTTGAAGTTTTTTCGATAAGAGAATTTGAATAGTAAGTTTCTTCTCCAAAATTGCACAGCATCTTTCTACCTGTTCATATCGCTGTTGCACTCGTTTTATACCTTAGCACATAATAGCGGCAAAATATTTCTTCTAGTGAACATACAAAATCCGGAAGCATTCAATTTGAATCCTTTAAAGAGTTTGCTATCACTCAAAAAGTCAAAAAAGACTTGCAAATTTTACACACGAAGCGGAAATTAAGGTTGCAAATTATGAGCACACAATTTTGCTTCGCTTCACTCATCAAAAATTCAGTTAAAAAAAAACTGCTATGACTGTCGAATTTTTATTAGATACTATGTTTGTCTTGTTAATCGAAGCATTTTTGAAGAAGATGGTGTTGTTTCACGAAAGGAATATGAAGAGCACTTGCGCCAACAAAACGAGAAATCCGCCGACCGCCGTGGTCGATATTTTGGAA
Organism: Ascaris suum; assembly: GCA_013433145.1. Classification (NCBI taxonomy): domain Eukaryota; kingdom Metazoa; phylum Nematoda; class Chromadorea; order Rhabditida; family Ascarididae; genus Ascaris; species Ascaris suum. The sequence goes on along the minus strand of CM024191.1, from coordinate 4,433,845 downwards.
AACTCTACGACGTAACGATTTCTATTTATTTACATCCAGAATAATATCCGTTATATTTATACAATTTTTTTTCATTGTTTAAAAGTTCGAAATTTTTATTGAAGCATTTTTCTTGCCTTCTTATGCATCTACTAAAAGGGCACCCGTTTTCTCTCTTTAAATTCAAACAATAACATTCTTAAGCATTTTTTTTCTTTCTGAACAATTGATCTTGGGAAAATCATCAACATACAAATTGTTGAGAAAGCTGGAGAGCAGCATGTCTAGTTTCACTCAGAAATGAATTGATTCCAAGAGTACTAACATTCTTTTCGCTACAACAATAGCGGTGGTGATGAAGAGGTGAGAAACTAATAGAATGATACAAAGTCACATACTCTTCTTTAAGATTTCTAGGCTTAGTAATATCATTTAACAAGGAAAAAAAGTGACAGGAACATCGGCACCATATACTCTCGTTTCGTCTCGGATTTCCGGCCAAGGTGCTTGCTAAATCATCCTAAAACGATAGCATGACTCCTACTGATGCGTTATCCCACCGAAGGATCAAATGTATAAAAATTAAACGAAAAATCTTTGTTGAGCCCCTAACAAACCAGTTGCAGAACGAAATTATGTCGTCAGATTTACAGCAGCTCATGTGAGTGGCACGTGGGATATTAATGAAATGCAACAAAGGCCGAAACGGACGGACATACTTATATTTATTGCCTTCGAGATTCTCGAAACAACTGCGTTCAGCGAATAGATAGATGTAGGCACTGATGTGATAGGTATGCATTCATACACCTGTGGTGCAGCGATAATCGGTCTTAAGAAAATTTACAGCAGCTCATTAAAAAAACACACAAATGCATCTCCTTTACCAGACAGCTGACAGCGATGAAAAAACCCATTGTGCGTGGGGCCACGCAAGCTTTTCTTACAAGAGTGCAATAAGTTTCATTTTTCAAAGGTTCGTTTCAGGACTTTGATGAAAACTTTGATATGAAACTGGACGAAGAGGAAGTGAAGAAAATCCTCGCAGATCGATTCCTACTTAAAACGAAGGCAAACTTCCATCGCATTTTCGCATTATTTGACAAAGACGGGGATGGAGGACTCGATATCTACGGTTGGTGATTTTGATATCTTGAACATCCTCACCACTAATTTTATTTAAGCATGCTTTCGTTAAATGCATGCACTTTCGAGAACTACACAGACTTTGATATGCTACGTTAGGGTTTCGTAAGTTACACTACTTGAAGCTGTACTGATTTCGTATGTTATGCTATAAATATTTACACATTACGAGAGCAGCATCAGTACACAGTATGCAACGGTATGTTAGAATTTTATGCAAATTTTTAATGCATAAAATGAATATGGACTACAGCTCCATAAGCATTTTCCGATATGAAAGCTCACCGTATATCAAGAATTTGTATTGAAAAAATCAAGCTGCTTGCACTATCGTTCATTAAAACAATACTGTCATTTGTAGAAGCGAACAACAATCCTCTCAATGTTGTGCATGACTCACCGACTCCCATGTCTCGTAATACAAACGGTCAAAACTTGCCAAGAAACAATTCATTATGAGATGTGTAGAACCGACATTAGATGGCATAGCAGTAATGTGTGGCAAAAAAAGATATTAACTATCGCATTATACGGAACTCATCGATTGCAGCATTAAGAAGGGAATTTCTATAACATAGAAGCTAAAACGATGAATTCTACTGTCTTATTCAAGACTAGTGAAACTCTTTCAGAGTATATCAAATTCGATGAAAATATGCCTTTCGAAGAGTTGATTCCCATCAACGAAGATGTAACAACGGCGCCAAAAATGCAAGCAAAGAAGGAGAAATTACCACTTCAAAAGCCAGACAAGTCTGCTCCATAATAAATCAGTTCGATCTCAGGAGCTTTAGAATCTCCTATATAATTAATTATGTTTGCGTGCAAATTCGAATCCATTATAAGCAAATGTCGAAATCGAACCGCTCCTTTCAACTCATGAACATAGTACATTTCATCTCAACAATAATCTTTGCCTCTTGTATTATTTGAGTAGAAAATTTTCATCGTGCTTTAAAAACTAGTCATTAATGTTGAGATACTTTCAGAGAAATCTAGAGCGCCAAATTGAGGGCGCTAAATTATTTCAACATACAAGAAATGAATGACTTATAATTTTGCTTATTAATAGAAACGAGTTGATATATTCTCAGCTCAAAGACTCATTTTGGAGAGGATTTGCACTCACGCTGATATGGACGTTGTATATATAAAGAAGAATGCTTTATAGCTCGGGGCAATTTATTGTAACGTGCGCGCCAAAAATGTGATATGTTGTATATTTCAAGACTGTTGCTGTGTTGTTGAAATCAACTCATGGCTTTATTACTTCGCTGACCCTTCTTATAGATAGCATATTCATCAATTTGCGATCTGATATATCCCAAACACGAGCTTTAGAAGAAGTTTTATACACCATTTTACCCAACGCATTAACACCTTACATTCATACCTGGACGGTTTTTTAAGTAAAAGAACGTTTCGTATTTTTGCTCGGATATTAAACGAACAGTGAGCAACTCCACTTAGCAGAATCACAAATTCGAATTTCATAGCGGCAATCATTTTCCTAGCAATTGTCGGCGAACAACATGTTTCGATTGTTCATGTCACCAATAGAAATATTGTTCTTTGTCGAAATATTCGTGTTTACTCTTCCTCTTCTGAAGTTGTAAAATTAATATCTGAACTTATCTTGTTAAGTAAAGCAATAAAATTCTACTATATCTATGAGAGTGATCACATCTTGAGCACAATTCGATTTACAGTAAATACTTCTAGCATAAATGTAATCAATGCAGTAATCGGCCATATTTCTTTGATTTGCTAATAGGACTCTACTGTTTACTGTTCAAACACGAACATTTGAGAAGATGTTAAAAACCGCAATAGCCACACATTTCTGAGCGACCACCTTCTGAACATGAGGGAATTCGTGCAATTTTTCAATAACAAATCTGATCGCTTTTTAGCTAACTTATACTACATTATTGTTAACTTATATTATTAGGGCTTACAACTATTGCGGATGAGACAGAAGGAACGCTCTCTAAAGAAGGAACACAGCTACAGTCTCACACCAACGCCGTAGTAAACTTCGGCTAGAATTCACGTGAAGGAGATTTCGCCATAGACCGAGATGGGCGTAACATTAACGAAAACTAAGCCATCGTTGCAGAGATTAACAAGAAAAACAATGCATTCGGCTATTTTCACAGGATAAATGATGCATTTCAAACCATGACAGGCTTTATTAATTTTAGTCACATAACAAGAAATTGTAGTAACTAGGATAAAGGTGATAATATTTAGTTGAATGCGTTCAAAGAAAATTTTCGTTGGCCAAGAACTATATCCACAACAGGCTCAACAAAAAACTCTACTGCAAAAAGATGGAAATCGAAACGGTAACAACTCTGTCTCTCAAGCAAAACTTTAACAGACGGTCTTCATTGTGATTATCCAACGTGATTAGTGATAAATTAATTGGTTGTGATTGGTCCGATAGTAAAAACTAGTCAGTTGTTCAGACATATCTACGACAACATCGAAATGATTAGCGCTGAAGATCAGCAGCCAAGCAACACGATACATAAGCCATTGCCTCAATGTGATTCAGATTATGCTTCCAACAGCGGAAGCAAACACCGCGCTTCACTGACGAAAACACATTCAATCAAGACATAGTTGCAAAAATGAATTTCAAAAAGTCTGTATGAAAATTTTAAAGTGGAATCTTTGAAGGCAAGATTTGTTTCTACTTTGGAAAAAGAAAAAGCGACTACCATATATCTAAATTATCGCAAGACTTCAGCAAATCAAAGACAACCAAAAAGTGGCAGAGAACGTAACATTACTGCTATCAACTCGGAATGTAGATGTAATGATAAAGTGGCTAGTGCCACACTTCAAAAATCATTAGTGACTCATTCAGGTGGCTAATGGATTATCTGCCTTGATGTTTTATTTGCAATGAGAGGAAAGCATCAATTTGCATTTCATTCCTCTGTCATGTAAAATCTTTTTTCTCATCGGATTTTGGGTGTGACACCGAAGGAGCTAACCCAAGATATCTGCTTGTTATCCAACACTGAAGTGATCACATTTACTCGTACGGTCGATTCTCGTTTATTTTTCTTCACATAATATCACTGATCGACTTATGTGCTCTTGTGGCATCCCAGGCGATATCTGGGGCTTATATAAGTCTGGCTTCGATCCGTTTGATTGTCCTTCTTTCTACCAGTAGTTTAGGAGGTGTGATGATCCCCTACAGACTGCTTCTACTACCTCGCTTGTGCTCTTGCATACTGGCATCGATAGACAGTTATTGGTTCCTGCCTTTTGCCCCACACTTTGTCTTCTTCAACGCCGTGGCAGCCGGTCACAATACTTGAGAAGCCCAATCAGGAACAGATTGGGGTAGTGAAATGAGTTGGTTTTTTGAAGGAACTTAGGAGCAGTATAGCTGTGTGCATTTCATTCTTGGTAGGAAGAAAAGAAAAGACATCCGCTATCATACGCGAAACCATCTTGAAAATTTCTAAATGGCGATGCCGTCACTAATATAAGAAAAATATTTTCCCTATCCAATTTTAGTAGTTTTCGATGAAAAGCTCTACGTGGAAAGCAATTAATTACCGAAAATGTGAAACTAGATGGCTTAATTGCTTTGAAAACCACTCAGAGATTTTTCTTTTTTGGCAAATTTCTCTGAAGCTATTCGCAAAAAAAAAAAAAAAAAAAAACGGATGGAATGTCAAGAGCGTTTTTATGAAAAATTTTTTAAATTTCAAGTTTTTAAAGCTTTTGTGAATAAGTCTAGGTCCACCGAAAGTGTCAAACCTAACGAAAATATCTTGTTACAAAATGATTCAATACGTTAATCTTATTGTAACAACAAATCTTATAGCAAAATATTTCATTGTTTTTATTTTTGCAATGGCATCACTCACTATTAGATATTGTATAACTTTTACAGTTAGTGACTTTTAAATGTTCGCATTCTATTTGATTGCTATACAAATTGAAGGAGGTAAAGTTCTATGTTGCCATCTATTGATGACGGAATAGAGGTTTTTTTTTCCGCAGTAAAGCTAAAAGAACTCATTTTAGTTTTTTTTTTTCAATGTTTATCTGAACAAAAAACTCATCTTTTGTATTTAATTATTTGTTTTCATATTCACTTCGCATAATTTCCGCACAATTTCAAAAACTTATTTCATAGTTTTATTGCGTAGATTTATTATAATGTTTCATTTCGCTTTGTCGATTGTTCTTCGCAATGGATGTGTCGCGCGCTGTGCACTCAACGCTAACAAATTCCCACAGCAACGTCATGAAAAATATTCTTGTTACACTGTTCCCAGTGGAAGCGACTGTTTTGTGAACGACTGAAATTGCAGTCGAATTTTCGACTTCCAACAAATGTCGTGTAAATGCAACATTAGCAAGCTAGAAAACATTCCATCGAAAGGGGATAGGCCACCATCCTTTGGCCTTTCGCTGTTCTCGTCGCCGACCCTGTCGCCCTGCACCACCTTCCCTTGCCTTGCACTATTCGTGTCCTTTCGATGTCTGCCAGCGCTCGCCAACTCAGATAATTTTTCATTCTGTGGTCTTCATCATCCTTCCTCTCTACAAAGTGTACATGCAACTACGCAGCATAATGATCTTGAATTTGTCTCTTGCTGACAGTTTTGCATAAATATGAAGGCTTTTTTTTCATAAAATAACACCACACAAATAATTCGCTGGATTTCTTGGCAACGCATTATGCATCCACATTATCCACTCTGGATTACTGCACGATCGCATTTGTTTTGGTTCAGAATTACGTTGTGAGTGAGCACCAAAGATATTGTGAAAGGTCGAGTTTTTAGCTGCTTCACAAAGCCCGAGTACATTTAAAGACTGGACACGCATTGACCATATAAAATTCACCGATCACATTAAGGAACGTCATTAGAACCCCTGAGGCACCATAATGTGCCTCCCTTTCTTATCTATATAAACAAAACATTTTCCACATTTCAGTGAGCGTTCCCAAGCCCCATATATGACGAAGTAAACGGAACACCTAGTGGCATCAGTGAAATGAGAATCCGGATTAGCACAGCATCTTTCTTGTATGCACACACGAAGCTTCACGGAGACAATTTCTTTTGTCTCATTCGCAAGAAAACTTCATTCAAACATCGAAGGATTATGTGCATTTGGTAAATATGTTGCACGAAAATTCACCCAGAAACATACATATGTTGCTGTCGGCTCAAATTACAATGCTTCATAGCCACCAGCCAATTCGAGTCATAGCAAGCATGCATGCATCAAGCTACCTGGAATAGATGAATTCAATCTTTCCTCATTTTCTTGCAAGAGGCGAACAAGTCTTCGTTGTCAAGTGGCTATGTCACTTGACCGGTTCAAGAGGAGGCAATTATTAGTGAAGTGGAAGCAACCGGCGGATATGTTAACCTAGTTACAAAAAATGCAAAATTTGTACATTTCATTACATTTTTTGAGATATTTTTTAAAGTTACTTCAAAATTATTGCTGCCTGCACAAAAAGCGTCGTACTTATATTTCTCCACCCTTCCCTCCACCCTCTTCCCCCATCTGTCACACCCAATTGAAGTTTAGCAAAAAATGGCTCTCTGATATTACTTTACTGCTTCATAATCACTGCCTGATCTCATCGACGGCCCATCACAGCAAAAGGCATAAGGCAAGAAAATATTTTTTGCAAAAATCTGTGAGGAGATTTAGTGTGAGGAAAAGGAAGATAGGGCATATAAAAACCTCTTTCTCCATATTCATAATTAAATTAGTACTGCGATTTAAGGGTGTCTAAGAATGTTGGTATGAAACAATCATCCTAGCGGAAATAATGTGAAATTGATAAAGAATGGAACGAAAGAAGCACTAGAATCATGGATAGCCAGCGAAACTAGCAGAGGATAAAGAACTTTACTGAGCCGAACACCGATAAAACATTTCAAGACTTTATTTTTGGACTGCCTTTGTTGCGATCACATCACTATGAAAACCTGCAATGTGAAATTTTAAAGAATGCTTCCATGAATGGTCATTAAAATTTTCAACAGCTAAATCCAGCATCAATGCTTATGAGGGTATTTTTTATATTTCGGTGAAGCTAAAAAAAAAATGTTTTTTTTTTCAAAAAGGAGGCAAACGCCTAATAGATTTACGGGAAAAAATGATGTGAATTGTATGAATTGATTAACCGTCGCAACGGTGTTTCCCTTCCAGCGGAATTAGACTTTGTGAAGCGATTTGCAGGTTATTTTTGCTCCTTTAGTGAGGTTTTAATTCATCATTTTCGATTATTATTTTGATGACCTTTTTTATTCCACGATAAATGTCGTCAATCGGATGATCTAATCTAAGAATTTTGCAACAGATGTACATCTTCGAAAGTGTTTTAAGAGAACCATCTATAGGCGGTTGATCAAATTCACAAATCAATAAAATTATTTCAAATAAGAAAATGAATTTATAGATTATATCACTAATACTTGCATGAGGCACACTAAACCACTGAAGATAGACTGCATGAATTTTGAGAGTGATTTTATCGGTAAGCGTGATCACTTCGATGATTTTCCCTCAGTTCAATGAGGGTCTCAAATCAGATGTGTACAACTGTGAAACCTTAACTTCGCTCGAATACGATCGCTTTGGAGTGATTTAGGGGAATTTGAGAGGTGATCTATAGTCTTGTATTACTCAGTAAGCGCTCAAAGGAATAACGCATTAGAGAAATTAAGTCAAAGAAATGTCGGAAAAAAAAACTGATGCCTAATATTTGACGCTTTGCGGTCTTCTTTGTGTGGTAATGATTTAAGGGCCATTAAACGAAAAACCTTAGAAACGCTTTGTACCGCATAGCATAATGTGACTTTCCCTGCAACTAAATTTGATGTGCATGAGAATGTCGTTTGGAACTTCAACTGAGAACGTGAAAATATGGAAAACATGGAAAACGTTTCTGAAATTTTCAAAGAATATTATTGTGTTGGCGACTGAATGCACGGAAATCCCCATTTGTGAAATATGATGTCGGTCTGAATATTTCGGCGGCCGTTGTGTCCTGTGGTGCACCGAAGATCGCTCGCTCTCTAAGTAAACGTTTTAGTTTTCGCCCTGTCCTCAACCCGAAATTGAATAGAAAACAGGAGAAGTATAATAATTGCTTGTAATTGAGAAAGGCATAATTCGTGAGTTGAAGAATGAGGTGTTGAAGAATGTTTCGCGTGATGAGTGCAAAGTGCTAAAACAAATTGTGAGAGTTTTAACTACACATTAAACGCTTCAAGCTGGAAAAAAGTCAGGAAGCGTGAAATTCTCCCTATATGGGGGCAACTTCAGCGTTCCTTTGTTAGAAATTGTTCGATCCTTGCATTTAAATTTAGTATTCGGTCGGAAAATAAGAACACTGACACCGTTTGGGCTGCTTGGCTGCTTCGTTCAACGTACCAAAGTTGAACGGATTTGGCCATCACGACCTCTAAATCCCCGCAAGTTTTTCTCGAGGATTTTTCATCTAAAACAATGGTCTCGGAAAAAGAGAAGATAGAGAATTTGCAAAAAAACGCTAGATACGAGTGTTCCAACGAAGTCCGTTGAGCAACCGCCCAAAAGCTTTTTCACTTTTGTGCTCTAGCCTTCAAATTCAATGGTTGCCCATAAATTTAATTTCGAGTCTGCAGTATCGGATGGGAAAAGTTGAGCTTAGGGCGTTTTCTGCTGCCTGCAAGGTTCAAATACACAGTTCGCTAAGCTTGCCAAGCAATGTGTGGTTGTGTGTTTAACGCGTTTTTTAGTCACTACAGCATGGAAATAGTTCATAAACAAATTATGGCCGAAAATACAGATTTACCAAGACGCACCATGAGGCTGGTTTGAAGGAAGGACAGCGCCAGTTTGTAAAACCTATGAGGTTGGGTAGAAACAACACTTATGTTATGCTGTTCATACGGAGACTTCCAAGTGGAACGGGATTGAAAGAGAATTAACGCTAGCGCTCAGGCTCATTCCTTTGCAGCTCTACTAATGCAAAACCTACTCACTAGAACTTCATGCTACAAGCTTCTTACTTAAGATTTAAAAACTCTTTGAGGAAAAAAGGAAGTCAGCGCTTGGGGGAGCTGTGGAAGGTACCCTTCTACCAGGAGAGAATTTTGCTCCCTGCTCTAATCTTCGCAGAAGGCAACCGTCTGTCCGAAGTAGCCAATCCTGTCCAGTGAATATTCAAAAAGATGAAGAAAAGTGTTGCCTTAATACAAGAGAATGCTTTTGCGTCCATATATTTCTGTATATGTGCTTCACACACTGTTGTTGCGAACTGCCGAAATAATATTGAGAAAGTAGCCCCCATCTTACGGAACCCACACTCCTCTCCACAATACAATCCTAGGGTGGTTATAAAACCTCTAAGTCCTCAATACTGAGTTTTTTGCGGAGAGTGGGAGAACAAATGTTGCCGCGCTGGAATATGCTTCGGCAGTCTTCGCCAGGCTTAGATTTGGTACGGCATTCGGCTTCGAAGTTACGTGTGTCGATGGATTAGGAATGAACTGGTGGCGCAGCCACAGTGAGAACTTCAGAAAATTCAGCCAGAGAATGAGTACTGGCAATGCACTGGTGATCAGCCACTAGAATTTGATGCAGATAAGAGAGGAAAATAATGTGCGACGATCTCTGAAACGAACGAGGCAAATGGCAAAAAAATTTGGCGGTGATGTTAGCTGATTATATGGAATCTGCAAAATTAGGATGAACTCTAGAGAGTCCTAACTAAATATCTGCTCGGCAATAAGTCGAAAGCTAAGGAATGATTTAAATATGAAATATCAAAGAGAGATTCTCACATAGGAAGTCGTTGGAGTTCTATGAATTGCGAAATTCTTAACGAACGCACGTAAACGTTTTACGATTACTGCCGTTTAGCAATAGAAAAAAAGAAAGCAGAAAATCTTCTCTCCATTTAAACATTTATCTTTTTTTTTCCATCTTACTTTCCTACTCAATCTTACTTTTTTCACCCCAAATATCCTATATTTTTCTCATCAGTCTTTTTTCCATCATTTTTAGGACTCATTTTTGCTATTTGCGGGTGTAAAATGAAATTTTTTCTCGTCTCAAATTTTCATGTTTTTTAGCTTATTCTTTTACTTTTTTTTTCCATTTATTTTTATTTTTCAGAGCGCAATTCTTTCACATTTAGATGACTTTGTTAGCCCTCACTTATAAGGCGATTAGTTAGCATCACAGCATCGTTTTCATAACACACAAAATACGCTTATAAAAATTACCTCCACAACAATTTTTGAGAGATTACTATCGCATTTAAAAGGCCATATTTTTGATGGCTGCGAATTTTGCTCCAAGTTTCTACGACCATTCAATATGCCAATAATGAGTTCTGAAATTCATAGTTCCACTTCTCCTTCCATCTGTCCCTCCCTCTCTCTCTACAGGTTTAGCTGATACTTCGAATGAGCATCGAACAATATTCCCCGTCTGTAATTTCTTCATAATTCTTCGAGAAATTTTTTAGGAACGAGGTTTTATTGCTAGAGCAATTACAATTCTAGCTGTAGTTTTTTAGCATAATAAAATAGTAAATAAATGATGCGCTGTAACAACGTACCGCAATATATTTTTAACTGAATGCAGTACGCTGTATTTAGTGTAATATACACATTATTTTGGAATGGACAATATCGAAAGATATTCCGCACAGAAGACGTTGGGAATTTTTTGAACGACTCTCGGATATTCCCCTTCTTGTGAGTTGTTTTAATACTTTCGTTTTCGGATTCATTTTCGGAGTTCATGGGACGTGGAACATAATATCTCCTAAACAGTACATCAACAAATGTATTGATACATATTTATTTATTTCATAAAGCGTTTGCTACCTGTTATACCTTAAGCATAACCTTAAACATTTCAGGTGGCCATTTTGAAGAAAAAAAAAATGATCGATACTTCGAGTCACTGAACATTTTTTTCAATGTTAGAGAGAATCTCGGCAGTTTTTAGCGAGCATAACTTTGTAAACTCCACGCGTATTTCCGTGTTCTCTTTGCTCGACGGCTTCTCTAATTTCTTTTAGTACCTTTTCGAGAAGAATTTGGACAAATTGGTCCATCTTGAATGGTAGAAATTCACATTATAATATTAAAAGTTTTTTCCACCAGCAGGCTGAATTCCCTCATTCTCGCCTTATAAGTTAAACTAAAAATTTTGAGGAAGAAAAACATTTTCCAATAGTTGAGTAACATTCATATTTAGTCAGCATAAAACATTGTTGCAGTCGCTATTAAATATTGCCATCGATAACAAGAAGATCCAGCTTCGTAAGTAGAATGAAGACTGCAGTCGCTATTAAATAATGAAGACGTAAGTAGAATAAGTAGAAAGTTCTATACGGTTCCAAGAATAGACGGAAAGGGACCAATGAAAGAAGACTGACAAATTCTGGATTTAGTCATATAACTTGGTAAAGGATTCCATATCTGTGAAAATTGTTACAGAAATAAGTGTAAAACGAGGCTGTCGACAGCTCTATGCTCTGCGAACTATAATGCGTCGTTTTTGACAAGATCTCTGCTATCGACGCAGAGGGTAAGCCCCGACACAATGTATATGCCATGGATTCATTATGTTTTTCCTCTCTGATAGATGATGTCATTTAGCTGATAGAAATCTGTTTCTAGTTTTGGAGCAGAAATGATGGATGTTCCCTAATCGACATGGCAATTGGCTTCATTCCAGCCAGTTTCTAAAATATTCCCACTTCATGATGCTCTTCAATGAATCGTTTCCCTCGTAATATATTTGTGAGAGAAAACACACATATTTTTTCTGAGTTTTGTTTACACTTCTGTGTGACTGCAACTATTATCAGAAAGCAACTTCAACCGTCACCGTTTGTCCACGTTTAATGCTGCTGATAGTTTTCTTCCACCTTCACAAGTTTTGTGCTTAGCGTTTAACGTTCTAATGAAAGAAATTTGAAATAAATTCCCGAGCAAAATCTATGCAGATATTTCCTCTACGCATCAGTACTTTGTGGCGAACATTTCCGCCACATGGCAAATAGCCGGCTCCACTAACACTTCCGGCAGCGAACACGAATAAAATGCCAAATGTTGGGACGCAAAAAATGCCTAATGACGCAGACATCAGCGGCGGAAACGCCCCCCAAATACGAATCTAGCACCACCTAAACGACGACTACGCTGAAGTCCAGAAGAAGAAATGTCCGCAAGGAAAACGTCGCATAATGTAAAAACCTCTTTGCAAGAGTTTTCCGCGATGCGCATCAAAACGCCTTGTCCACGATACAAGAGTGCAATTGTAGATAATACTGTGATGCCATGAGCGGCCGATCAAAGCAGTGGCATGAAATGAGAATCACTATAAATGACTTGCAATTTGCATATCAGAAAGTTTAAAAAGAGGATCGAAAGTAAGAAAAGATAGGAGAGAATGAATAAATTAAATACGGGTTATATTAACACAGAAATAAAATAAAATTTGATACTTAGTATGGCAATTTAGAGAGGGGCAAAATATGCTCACATATAGAGAAAAAATGCTCTAAAAAATGGCAATTCCTTTGGAGAAGAAAAGTGCCAGCTAGAAGCATAAGTACTAAAAGAAAGGTGGTTGAAAAAAGATCATTTGTACTAATTCATATCGTACATAAGACTTCTTCGAATGCACTGGAAAGAAGCCTCTTGGATTGACATAATAAGATATGGAGTTTAATTCCTTTATCTTCCTCTCATAAGTAGGAAGATCAATCTATTGCACTTTGCTTATGAAATAGGTGAAATTAATCAACAAAATTTTAAATACGCCTGCTCGTCGCAGATATTTAGAAAGGTTGGCATCGAACCCCGGAGGATCGTATTAGTAGTGAATGAACCACACCTTTGAGACCTGACTCACACAAGCAATCCCACGTTCCCACTTCGTTTTGTATTTATTTCCGTGCTTGCTAAAGGAAATTCAAAACAAATTTGATCTTCCGGGAACAAATTGATGTCCAGTGCAGTCAGTCAATTGCAAAATCCTTCACGCACATTCTTCTGAGCGTTTACTGGAGAATTTCATGTTCCCTGTTCTAGCTGCTGGCCTGTGCACGAGTATGTGGTAGAGACGAGTTATGTAGAACGATTCAAATATAAGGAATGAAGTTTAGGCTGTTTGCATTGCACAAGTTCAAGCACTTGAATGTAGCAGGATGCATGTGAACGGAGGTGAATGGCTCAACGAGTGGTCACTCGACAAAAAAGGGAGAAACATTTCGGTGCACACAAAAACATACACGCAAAACTGAGCAAGTGCATCTCACGGTGCGGAAGCCAGTGATTAATTGCGCCGTTTTATCTGTTTATCTCGTTGATCTCATCTTAAAAACGTGGATTTCAAAAATGACTTTGAAACCGCAACGGCGATGACCACTTCTCGCTGGCGTTGTTCACTCAATAAACGCTGGAAAAAATGTCACCTGATTGGCACGAGGAGTGGAAAGAGGCGGATCAACTCCAAGGATGACCTTCTTTTCAAAGTGTCCTTGTGTGTCGAACGCAACAACTATAAAAGTATCCATAAATTTTGGCACAATCATCACTTCTTTTAGTATGTTCCAACTGGTCGTATTGTGTGTGGCACTAATTGGCACATTGGTGGTAGCCATACCTGTGGATAATGGAGTTGAGGGTGAACCTGAAATTGAATGTGGCCCCACTTCGATTACTGTAAACTTCAATACTCGAAACCCATTCGAGGGCCACGTTTACGTCAAGGGCCTATACGAACAAGAAGGATGCCGCAACGATGAAGGAGGAAGGCAGGTGGCTGGGATTAAGTTGCCCTTCGATTCGTGCAACGTAGCTCGGACAAGGTCGCTTAATCCTCGAGGTGTGTTCGTCACAACAACGGTGGTGATATCGTTCCACCCACTCTTCCTTACGAAAGTCGACAGAGCATATCGCGTCCAGTGCTTCTACATGGAGGCTGATAAGACAGTCAGCACGCAGATAGACGTTTCGGAAATCACGACTGGATTCCAGACGCAAGTAGTGCCTATGCCGGTTTGCAAATATGAGGTGATGCTTTTTTTAGCTCCTACGTGATATCTGAAGTGACGGAAGTGGGAAGAGGGTAATGCGGGGACGGAGGAGGCATGAGATGACGAGGAATGCATGTGTCGAAAAAGTATTTCCATAAAACGTTATAGTGGAACATTCGTGTGCATTTCACTGCCGAAAATTTATGACTACTGAATGCAAAAACTTTTGATTGATCGTTGTTCTAGTCTCCTTCATTGTTATTAAATGAACTCGCTTGTTCTTCTCCTTTCTTTAGACTTCTGCAGTTGCACCGTTTCAAAATGAAGACCTCAGGCATTTGGCCACTTCGCTTTTCTCAGAGAATGCAAATCCGATGGAATTGTTGCTATAGGTTCCTTTAATTAATTAGTCATAGATCGTTTACCTGCGGCAGCGCAATGATAGCTTAGTGCATTGGTAAAAAGACGTTGCGCCTTCCGACGAATATCCACAACAATAGTCATAAAGGTTATGAAACAGATGTTGTTAGGAGAACTATATAAGATTAAGTGGAAAAAAGTGGTCACGATAAAAGTGTTCATTGCACAAACGAAAGGTAACCCTTGAAAGGTTGAATAGCCCTCAGGGGCAGCCATACTGACAAGGAGTAGCTCGGTACATACAGCGAAATCTGCGAACGGATTCCAAAAAGCATAAAAGTTTAGGGAACAAATCGCTGTCTTTAACGGATCTAGCAATTTCACTTGCGTTTTTTGATGGCATAAAGACAAAAGTTTCAACATAGCAGAAGCAAGATTAGGAAATTATAGATACGTTCCTTGAGATGGTCGAAATTCTGCATGCCCTAGACACTGCAGGATGCTTGAAAGAAATATCGGGAATATTAACAAAAGAAAACATTTATCGAAGGAGAAAATAAACAAATTTCACAGACTTGTGCTAAATTTCAACGACAACTACAACTGCGTGATCTATGTCTGCAGCAAACATACTCAAGAATCGAAAACTCACAGTGGTTTTTCAGATTCTGGATGGGGGACCAACTGGCGAACCTGTTCATTTCGCTACTATTGGTCAGCAGGTGTATCATAAGTGGACGTGCGATTCAGAAACCGTTGACACTTTCTGCGCAGTCGTCCATTCATGCTTTGTTGACGATGGAAACGGTGACACGGTGCAGATTATCAACGAGGAAGGATGTGCTTTGGACAAATACCTTCTGAACAACCTCGAGTACCCAGCCGACCTGATGGC
Organism: Ascaris suum; assembly: GCA_013433145.1. NCBI lineage: Eukaryota > Metazoa > Nematoda > Chromadorea > Rhabditida > Ascarididae > Ascaris > Ascaris suum. The sequence goes on along the minus strand of CM024191.1, from coordinate 4,418,411 downwards.
TGGGCAAGAAGCACATGTCTACAAGTACGCCGACAGATCGCAACTGTTCTATCAATGCCAGATTAGAATCACTATCAAAGAACCAAATAGTGAATGTGAGCGGCCAAAGTGCAACGAACCATTGCGATTTGGAGCCATCAAATCAGGAAATGAAGGATCAGATACCGCTGCAAAACCTACACCTCAACTCCGACTTTTGAGGAAGCGTGCCGCTGATAACGACGATACCATTGACGTTCGCATCGACTTTAGTACTTTGGACATCTCTGACCAGGTGAGAATTTGCACCGGTAGTTTAGAAATTGAAGATAACAAATTCATTATGATTCCGTGACACATTTATAAGGCAGCAACGAATGCAGCTGGCACATCACCGCGATCGTAAGGTACTTAGAGCCTTCTAGCAAGAATAGTCATTCACCTTCGAGCATGAGCACTTGAATCATTATGCCGATTAGTCGCTCACTTATAACGGCACTTCTAGAGCTGGGAAAATTGAACTCTCCAGAGAGTGCACCTGCTTAACAAAGAGTGGTAGTGATTTTAAATCTATGATCAACTCTTATTTTTACCCTTTACGTTTTGGAAATGCGCTCAGTGAAGCTTCCAATTTACGTGAGCCTACTATACATAGTGGTTTCGTTGTGTCGTAGTTACTTTGCGGGAAATATCAAATTTTGGGCTTAAATTTAGGTCCACCTTCACAATTACGAAGTTATCTTTGCCCTTCGGTATGGACAAGATAAGTTTGTTTCACATATTTGGCGTAGATGGGGATGCATTGCAACTTTCCAGCTGCTTCTCGGAACGACTGCGTCAATGATGCCATCGATATTGAAAACGTACTTGCTAGCAGGGTCCGCTTAATCAATAGTCAAAAGTCTGCTGAGGCTCGAAGTTAGAGAAAAGCCCGTTCGCTCGCCTGAAGCACCTTCCTGATTACTTTTCCTCACCCAACTAAAAAGGTGACGACGCCTCTACTTTTCGTATCGACGTCGCAGGGCATCTTTGAGGTTGTTCCATAAAGTTCATATTTACGCCCACATTTTATTCCATAAAGTAATATTTCAGTTATGACAGCGACTAGGTTTCAGCTCTAATTGCACCAATTACGATGCATTCCTTCAGATCTGAAACAATTCAGTTTGTCATTACATCAATCACTCTAATTTTATTACTTTTAGCTAACTGTAGGAGCTTAAATATATCTTCCGATTCTGTGAGGTTTCGGATGAAAGGGAGAAAGGAGGTGGTGACCAAAAATGCGGGAGGGAAGAGAGCTATTGGGCCATTCTTCGAAAAGTCTAGACTGTAATATTAACTCATATACACGGATTAGTTGAAAACTTTGAGTTATTTTTTTATTGGGGCAGTTTATGGGATGTCTGTTGGGAGATATTTCGAAGTGAAGTATTTTAGAAGCAATCAAATGTATCGATGCAAAGGATTCATTCAATACTGCGAAGTATTTCATTAGAGTATGCTACGTAATGAGTGACTGCCATGAAACTGAGACTGAGCAACTACAGACCAAAATGAATTTAAAGGAGGAAATAGTCTCGTTGTAGCAATAGTGACACTAGGAACGATTGAGCAACTAAATTCGCCGTCAACTCATAAAATGCAGTCCAATTTTAGACACAAGCACTACCGCTTGATTTGCGTCATAGACCTCAAGAACAATATGAGCGAGCGGTGATCTTGTCAGCTATCCAGGACGGTATCTGTATATCTCCGTTGAGTATTTTGATGTTGATGGGTGTTGCTGTGATTATTGTTGCAGCATTCACTGTACTCTTCTCGTTCATTCGGCCGTCGAAGCGCTAAGACTAAGTTAATGCCTTAGATACCTGTCATTAATGGCCGTATATTTGTTGTTATGCACTATTTGACGTGTATACGTTTAAGCTGCCATTTTGCAATGAGAACAGATTGCACCAACAAATAGAGATGGAAGATAGAGTTTTTGCAGAAACGATGCATGGCAAGCTTTTTTTGCTCTACAGTTACCTATTTAACTTTGCTTGATTGTTCAAAATCATCCAACTTTTCGATCTTGTAAGCGTCGATTTCGAATTCGTTGACTTCCTTTGCAAATCGAAATATCTGAGACGTTCTACTATAGAGGAATGCCTGTTTTTTGACGGAAAAGTACCGCTACATTTCGAAGAGAAGTCTCGAGCTCTGGAAGCCAAACGAGAAATCGCGGATAAGAGAAAAACTGCCAAAAAATAAGCAAAATTGAAGACTTTAACGTTGATAGACTGACGGGTAGCGCGCTTGAGCACAGAGTCGCCAACACTGACGGCCAAGTTATATACCAGCTAGATATTATAGTGACGAGAGCGATGCTGTATTGCTCGATAGGTGTAGCTTGTTCGAACTCCATATTTAAATCGAGCTATTTGAAGAAAGCTAGTTTTTCAATTCTTCTTCCCCAAAATGCAAATACTCCAGTTCTGAAGATCGGCGGGCCATTTTTATAGTGCATCGAGCTCAAATGCAAGGATCTAACATACCCGATGAAACAGCAGAGGTTGCCCGCAAAACCCGGCTAATATGGAGTCACATAAATGATAGCTTGGAAAATCAGTTTAAGCAGCCTAAGCTGCTTTGTGAATGTGCAGCAACATTACTTGCAAAATGCATTAACTTATAGAAAAATGTGGCGTTTTTTTTTTGGAATCTCCATTTGAATGCTGTTATCACATACTGTGTTAAGAAGTGCGTATCCTGCTTCCTCACCTCTTACTCGTGTTTTGGTTACTTTCACACCTCACGTTTACACTGTACAGTTCTCTCACTCTCTAGTCGGACAGTTTTCCTTTTTACGCATTTTCTTTCGGCCGAGTCATAATAATTCGAATACGCCTACGTGTTTAGGTGATCACTCTGCCATACTGTCTCTTTTCGAGAATAAATACCTTCAGAACTTGGACATTCATTTACACGCGAACCTATCAAAAGCGCGCCATTCAACATATTGTTATGTCATTATTTTCTGGGCATTTCCATGGCGAATTCGCTCAAAATTTAAAATCATACAAGCAGGTAAATAAGCAAAAGTTCGGAGGAACTAAATTCATAATCGTACTTGCTAATTGGATTGTAAATTTAGAAAAGCACATCGATACGAAATATGATTAGCTGATTTCTGAAGAAAACTATTCGTGTTTATCGCAAGAATTTTATTCATTCACACATATATTCATTCACTCAGTAAAAGGCCACAAAAAAAAATCGCTCTATTCAATGCATTCGTTCGTACAGCACGCATATGGCATGATAATTTATCATGAAACAGCACTATGATAAACGATGTAAACTTGGAGACTTCTATGAAAACGTCAAACATATGCAACGCCATAGTATTTGCTGGGAATCAACCGTACAAGCACTTTGTGAGTGCAAAAAAAGGGACGAATGCATTTCTTCTAGTAACGCATATACACGTATTGCAGTCATCATAACGCTCGGAATAAGTGATGTGGTGAAAACAGTTGCAACCAGTTAGCAATATAAACGCATGTGTTTAGATACAGTAAGCGGACCTACTATGATTAACTTCATAGCCAAGCGGTAGTGTTTTAATAGGTAAATTTAAAAAAAAAAGAAATCAACGTACAGGTAACATCTCAGATCCAATGAGAATTCATTGTATCCCAAGTCCCCGAAGCTGGAATTTCCTGTAAAGGTACTTTCCTAGAGGTTTTCCTATAAAAATCCAAAGCTAAGACTATGCAGCAGCTAGTCGTGACTATGAGAGTGAGCAGAAGGTGACGTGCATAGAATTTTTTACCTATTTTCTTGGTATGTTTGGCTTTTGAAGAGTTTGAAGCTTCTTATGAACATTGCGTGCATTAAATTTTATGCCACAAAATTGTTATGTGAGATATTTGCATCTGGACAGAATGGTTGCTTAACCAACGGCTTACACGACTCGACTTTTCAAGAGCCCATAACAAAGTTTATTATAGAATAACCCTTCAGTTTTTCTCTCGTGCTGATCTGATGTGTCTTAGACTTCGGCAATGGCACGTTCCGGTTGCCCATTCACTGAACGAAAGATGTTTATAAAAAGCATACATCCAGCATCAATGATTCACTTTCATTAAATACATCAAGAGAGATGTTTATTGTAAACCAACCGAGTTTATAATCGAGTATGCTGGATCCATCTTCTTTCGTTGGAGTAGAATGCTGGTTGCATCCGCTTTGAGCTTTTCGAACTGGATAAAAAGGACCGCTGCTGGCCGAAAAGGTTTTATTTCGGGTTCAGCTTTTTCGCAAAAGTGCACAAATGAGCATTAGTGCTTGCAAACTTTGGTAATCTGCTGAGATGCCAAATGTCTATTTTTTGCTGTTCGTTTAATACCCGAAAGGAATTCCCGTTGTTACGATATGCTTCAGTGTTTAGACTTTAGCCGCAGAGAGCCTGAAGATGGTGATTCAAGAATTTAATGACGCATACGTTTGCCGATATTTTGTAGAGTTGGGACAGTAGGCTACAAACCAAATTTCTTGCCATCCAAACTACTCGAGACCAACAGCACGTCAATTCCGATTAATAGCGACTGGAAAAATTTGTCGATATCTACTTATTTCCTCAATGATTTTATAAGCTCAGTGATAGAATTGAATTTGCATAAGTCAAGTTTTTGAATTAGCCAAATTTAGCAAAATAAGAGTTTTGAGTGCTCAATTTCATAAGTTCTCGGTTGTATAGGAAAGCCCATTGTTAAGCATTGTGTCACGGCTTCCAAGATTTTACACAGCTGGCGATTTCAGTTGCAAAATCGATATGAGCTCATACCATGTGAATTGCATGGCGTGTCTTCTCACTTATTTAAAATTTTGCTCCCATTAATCGTGCCACATTCAATAACGATTCTTGCATACATTCTTTGAGGAAATTCAAAAGATGCTTCGCTGAATATTTAATTGTTGTCAATATACTGTTATGAAATGAGGATTTATATCGAGACGTTGCATTGAAGATATCACCCACCCATATGGGCGCGGCGGAGAAAATACAAAAGTGATGAGGATGAAAAGGCGTGGCGGAGAAAAAGTTAGTGGAAATGTGGAATGACCATAATGCAGGTACAGCAGATATCGAAGATGAAAATTAAAACAATGGATAAAAGAGTTTCGTTGTGGATTATGGTGAAAAAAATGGCAGCGCTGGGCTGGAAAGGACGACATCGAAAGAGGAATCTGTGTGAATAATACGAAATTCAAAAACATCTGGTCAATGGAACTTCAAGATTTGTGTTGGCGAATGTAGGAGAGAAGAACGACGAGAGCAGCGACAGCGAGAATTCCCATTCCCATGAACATGGAGAATCCCATAGGCGACATGCAGATTCCTTCCTGAACGGCAGAGAGAACAACCGGCTGGCCGTAGTGCTGACGGGCACGGTGGTGGAGATCGAGTGGTAGAGCCTGCGCCTGCAACAATAGGATCATTCTCAAGCTGTATCAGGTGACAGCAAATAATCGTCTCAACATGCGGTGTCTCAACATGTGGCTAAAGGTGCAGTGGACTGAGGAAATGAAGATGCGCATGAAGGTATGCCACAACGATCTCTACGTCATGTGACACCGAATGCTCTTATTTCACAACGCTCCCCTGAAGATTCTTTGAGCGCCGCACAGGAAGTCAGCCAAATACAGAAGTTTCAAATTCACACCCTAGATGTCACTTCCTTTTCAAGCAATTAGTGATGCAGCGCCCAAGCTGGAGGCCTTTGCCAAGGTGATAATATGACCGTCTATTCACAAACGGGTGAGTCTTTCATAAACGCATGGGAAGAAAGATTGATGGGAAGTTAAAAAGCAGCTGAAATTTGACCTGGTCGGAAATATCCAGAGTGCTGATATCTGTGCGCACATCCATTGTGTTGTCGAAATCGGCAGCACGTTTCTTGAGTAGACGAAGGGCTGGTCTGTTCGCTGCTTTTGCGGCACCTGACTTCACAGCACCGAAACCTTGTGGCTCTGTGCATTTTGGCCGTTCGCATTCACCGTTTGGTTCTTTGATAGTGATTCTGATCTGGCATTGATAGAACAGTTGCGATCTGTCGGCGTACTTGTAGACATGTGCTTCTTGCCCAGCCATCAGGTCTGTTGGGTACTCGAGGTTGTTCAGAAGGTATTTGTCTAAAGCGCATCCCTCCTCGTTCAAGAGCTGCACTGTATCGCCGTTGCCGTCGTCAACGAAGCATGAGTGCACTACTGCACAGAAGGTGTCAACAGTCTCCGAATCGCAAGTCCATTTGTGGTATACCTGCTGTCCAATAGTTGCAAATTGGATAGGCTGTCCTGTTGGGCCACCGTCAAGTATCTAGAAATGAACCTGTTTTGTGAAGCAGAAAGAAAATCCATTAGTATTTTTCACAATGTGGTTAGCACTTTCTTGGCATATTTCACATTTTCTGCAGTGTGCTTGCAAATGAATAGCCTCGTTGTGACCGTGCCAGGAAAATGGAGTCATGAGATGAATGACTGCATAATTTACTGCATTGCTGTTGAAAAAATTGAGCAAATCTCAGTGCAGCTTTTTTTTGGCTGACAATGTCATTTGCTTCAAATGAAATACTTCGCTTTGGGTCACCCCCTAATATTCTTCAGTTTCGCCACCCGATTCGATTCTGCTATTGGCCACTCGCTGTTGTTTCACATCACCAGTGAGATATACTGAAAAAAAATGTTTTGTTTTCGTCTCATTTATGAATCGACTCAGTGCATAATATGCAAAATGAGCGAAAAACATACGGAATATCGTTTCAGAAATAAATCTTAGATGAAGCGTGAAGTACTACTGCGGCTATATCAGTTTCCTATTTGAGAAGGAATCACGGAACTATTGCAGTTACTTGCAGCAAAACGCCTGCAATAAATATGATAAGGTGAGAATCTCTTACTTCATATCTGCAGATGGGCATCGGAACAACCTGCGTTTGGAAGGCGGTTGTGATTTCGGACACTTCCAGCTGAGTGCTGACGGTCTTATCGGCCTCCATGTAGAAGCACTGAATGCGGTATGCTCTGTCTACTTTGGTAACGAAAAGGGGATGGAATGAGATGACCACCGTCGTAGTAACGAAGACGCCTCTAGGATTCAACGAACGAGTCCGTGCCACATTACAACTGTCGAACGGCAGCGTTATTCCCGCCACACTACGCCCGTTTTCGTCGTTTCGACATCCTTCCTGATCGTACAATCCCTTCACATAAACGTGCCCTTGGAATGGGTTCCGAGTGTTGAAGTTGACTGTGATTGAAACGGGACCACACTCGATCTCCGGCTCTCCCTCGACTCCATTGTCGACTGGAATCGCAGAAGCGAATCCAGCGAGCGCTATGCAAACGAGTACTTTTGGTAAAAACATTGGACTTGTTGCGATCAAATTCTTACAGGTGCCTTTTATATAGTGCCCATCCGAGAAAATAAATGTGTGCTGTCTGTCACTGGCAAAGGGGTCGTCTTCTTGCACTGATTGAACCGCCCCTTTCTTAAATTCAGCATTCGCGGAGATATGGTTCTCATTTTAAGGAGGCAGTTGTGAGGACTGTAGGCATAAACTCCGTTTATCAAGCAACTCAATCATACTTAAGGCGAGTTTACGTAAGTGAACAAATCTTAGGAATGTGGTGCATCATAGGAAACAAGATCATCAAGGCTAAATGCTACCAAATATCTCTAGAATATACCAACAGAAGAAATAGTTCAGTTTTTTGGACTAGTTTCGACTTCTTTAAACTATTTTCTTTCAATAATTTTAACTTCATGAGTAGATAGAGGCAGATAAGAAAGTATTGAATGGGACACTGAGAAAGTTTTGAAGCGAATAATCAAAACTAGCTTCACTCCTCCTCCGAAGAGCCATTTCACCTGTTCGAGTGGCAGATTCATTGAAAAGAGAATTTTGAGACCATCATCGGATGTGTCGATGAATCTACACTGTATGCGTGATTCATTTTTGTAGTGCGCCAACATCGCTTAGGAATCCAGCATACAACTGATCTGTTTGCACGAGTAACAATCCCAGCAAGCCATCATATCAAATATCGCGTGATTTTGGTAGAACTTGCTTGGAGTGAATTTCCTAGATTCTACATCTTCGTATTTATCCCCCAATCTTTTTTAGTTCAACTGTACATTCATCGAAATATGAACATAAAAGAAGCTTTTAACTGGGTCTGATCAACTCCTTCGTATCCTTACTTCCATCTCCCCTCACCCTCACCCTTCCCCATTCATCTGGTACTAATTCCAGAAAGATTTTTTCAGTTTCGACGAATTGCCTTGTTAAAGTGATCCATTTTGCTGACAAATTAGAGTGAACACCTTATGTCGTCCTTTCGCTTTCATAGATTTTTAAAATATGGCCTTTGTTCCTCATTTGGCACCCGGATTTTCATTCGGAAGTCTCAGTAATTTTTTATATCTTGGCAACGTTTTACAAATCAATCTTATTGTACAAATTCATCAGAAGTATTTATTCTATTTGAAATGATACATCCTGCATTGCTGTATTACAATTTTGTCCCTTGACTGTCAAGAGTAGCAATAAAACTATTTTCTGCCTTTGCAATCTCTACCATCAGCAGGTGTGATGTTGTTACCATTTCCTAATCATCCTCATGGGCAGAGCAATTTCAGCATGCGAACGCGCTCATTTTAAGCGGTTTTTCGTTCGGTCAAGCTTTTAAGGCTTATTTTCAGATGACACCTGAGCAAGCACAGCATCGAGTCAGAAAATTATAGAAAGGAAAATTACGCAGTGAATGTCTCACACAATAAAAGATAACAATAGGATAAAGAACCAAGGTGTGTTATTTCGCTTCTTTGATCGCACCCTTCTTTCACGAAAAATTGCAACCGTTGCATAATCACTTCATGACAAAACGTGCTGTAACCCATCCCGCTCCGCCCCGATTTTCTTCCAGAATTTCTCCTCGATCCAGATTCATCTGTTGCCACATTTTCAGAAAAAGAGGAGCAGAAAAAAAAAACGTTCGACGGACTGCGAAACAAAGGAACTGTCGCAGCGCCGTCGCCGTAGTCATGCATGATGCCTGCGGCAATATGAGATCTTCTTCAGTAGAGGCGTTCTTCAGATGCCCCAGGTGTCCTGAACGCCGCCGTCATGTTCGAGATGCACCTCTTGATGCGCAATACCATGGCGAGGAGTTTGAAGAGTATTCAAAAGACGATCACAACGACACAGCCAATCACGAGAAAGCGTTCGGATTGTTGCATTGTCATTCCACTGAATTTTGGTTTTCTTTTCAAATGAAAACTGAAAGTGGAAAATTCTTGTGGCAGCAGCCCACTTGATCTGTGTTGTTTATAGCTGTTAAGTCAGAATATTTTTTTAAATGATAAATTGGAGCAAACCATTCACTAAAGAGGCAATATGTCAGTTCCTGCCAATTATATCTGAAACACCCTCAGAGGCTTCATGATGATCGTAAATGGAGCACATTTACCTTGTGACTTCTTTCCAAACCTCGATAGAGTGGAGGAGCATACCAAATAAAGGTTAGAATGTCCAGTGTTTTTAATATTGTTTAATTGTTTAATGAAAAAAAAACTTCGTAATGACGGAATTTTGCTGCTCAATTTAGGTCTGTTACAGATCACTAGAAAGGAGTAACATTAGAAGAAAAAACAGAAACCGATGGAACTCGAATCACAGTCTTTTGCTGCCAGAGGCGAATGACTTCAGCGCACCTTAGATTAAGGATAGACTAATCATTTTTTTTTTTAAATTTCTGTTATAGATGGTCGGCTCAATGTAGAGGTGTAGGGTCCTTGTGTTGGCACTCTATCCTTATAAAGGATCCGCAAATTCCTGCTCTTTTGAGGTTCGACCAGATGCTTTGTAATCCGCCAGCGTGAGAGGAGATTAAAGTTTTTATTAAGCCTCAAAAAACGAACGACAGTATGGAGGAGGGGATAACATAACGGGTGGCATGTGGAGGGGGGAAGAGGGGTGGATGCTAGAGTAGTCGTCGGTCCGACAGAGCCTCCGCACGAATAGTCCCACCTCCGCTCCCAACTAGCAGTGGGCACTCCTCACGCCCCAACCGATCCGCGGCTCGACTGCGAACCGCTAATGTCCAAACAGATCCTCTCAACGACGAACACTCACGTGAAAAGCTAGAACACACTGATGTTCAAACAATCTTTACATTTATAGGCGCCGACTCTTGCCTCAACACATTTGTAGAGAGCTTGCTCTATCCCATAATCTTCGCCTCTCTGCTCTGTCCGAAAGCTGACGATCTACAATTTATTGATCACGCCTTTCAGCAGGACTTGCAGTTAAGAAGGAACTTGCAGGACTTGAGACAGAACAGCATATATTTGAGATCTTGCACATATCGTAAGCCACAATGTCAATGTGCGTTTTTCATGGCCACTGCTTTCAATAATTGGCCGCGAGTGTTGCCGTCGACGAAAACATGGTCTCCGTAATGAAGTGATTTGTTTGCATTTATTAGCTGACATTCTAGAACATTGAGCGTAAAAATATTTAAGTTCAAGATTAATTCGAAAATCGGATTTCGAAATGAATTACAGCCGAAAAATAAAAAACTGGAAAAGGATACGAACTGATGCGACAGTTTTTTTGGCTCAAGAGAAATTTTCCAGATCAACGCTTCAGAGTTGTTGTGAAGTGCGATTCGCTGATCATCGATTGTTCTGAAGAGCAATGCCAAACGAAATGTTCTTGCGCCGTTCTTTTTGTTTTTCCAAACAGCATCGTTTAAAGTAGTCGTGAAATATCCTTAAATTAACAGTGAGAAGTGAGCATTGTGTCGCTTGCACGCTTTTCCATTCGCTACATCTTATGTACACTTGGAATGAAAGTTGCCTAAAAGAAGGTCGAAAGGTGGGAAATTCCAGACGTAGAAGTGTTTTTGTACTCCTTCAAAAACCAACTCTCATTTCCTTTTCCCTCCAAAGCCAGGCATTATCCCTCTCTCCATCCCTTCAACCCCACCTGTCGTCCCCAATTTTAAAGAGTTTTTCTCATTTCTCAACCAACTGCAAATTTCCAGAGTGGCTAAGAACACGCTAATGATAAGTTTTTCTTTCGCAGCACATATAAACATGAAGTTTGCGATCTTGCTGAGTATCGACTATTCTTTCATTGTTTCTTTTCTAGGTATGTAAAATTATTGATAATTTTATAACAACCTTTGACAAATTGCTCACCCGACAAGCGTCATCAAAATATAACTGAAAAATACAGTAAGTCGGACGAGGAGGGAGTGGGATAGGCTGGAATTTTTGTAAAAAGATTGATGAATTCTCATTCCAATATAAGACCACACTGGATGAAGAAGTTTATACTGTTTTCGAGCAAGACGTATTTGCAGAAATTTTTTGTAAGTAATTGGGCAATCTTTTACACACACTTAAAAGTTGTTTAAAATTTATCTCCAAACTATTCAACCAAGCAAAACGGTGAAAATATTTTTGCGATTGTCGTCCTGCGCGCTAGACTTTTACGCTTTTCGCTTTAAGCTTTTCGGTGCATTTTTCCCGCAGCCATTAGAAATTTATCCGATTTTTTGCTAGTTTATTGCCTCTCTGTGTCGGTTTTGCAATTGCCATATGTGTTCATGTTTTTCATGCGTGGGGCACTGAATAAGTTTATAAATAATGTTCGTAGAGAATAACTGTGTTATCGTTTACTGTAATTGCTAGTGTGCGCGCAGTATTGCACACCGCCGTAACGTCGAAATGAGAAGCAATACGAGTGGCTGTGATGTTATCACTTTATTTTCTTTTAATATCCGTCTCAATTGCAAGAAGCGATCTATCTGTTTTTATGAACCAAACTTTTCAAAACGTAACTAAATGCAAAAAAAAAAATTGCAGAAGATGGATATACTGTTTATCGACTTCTGGAGAGTAATGCTCGCTAAGTGAAAGAAGCCACCACATTCACTCACCTCAGCGTAATGGAGGCAAGAATGAAGAGTGTTACTTATGATTCCTCCAGTTATCTAGCGGGAGATGATCCCATGATAGAAAGCCGGTTAGAAGATGTAAATTATTTGAGCTGATGCTTTCTGGTCGAATAAGAGAAAAAAAGAATTGGTTCTTCTCTGGCATTAATCAATTACAAGTCAGCGGTCATTTACCCTCTTCGTTGAAGAACAATACGTGGCTTATAAAGTATTCGTTAAAAAGTTAGCTGAAGGCATTTCCAAAGCCTCGTTTGGTTCTCCATAGTGACTGTTTAACAGCACTGCATCAGCAGAACGAAAAACCAGTGTAGCTTTATGTGAGGCCGGTTTGCTCAAAGAATCCTCTTTAAGCAGTGGATGCTCCGACGGTACGATCGACTACCAAAACCGATAAGGCAGGAGACAGTGGGAAGTCAATAACTTTTATTTGCGACGGCAGCAGGCCTGAACTTGGTCGATGTGGGTAGCAATGGCCCGAACGAAGTAGTCACATCAAGAACAACAAGCATCGCCCTCACCGATGTTATGCCATTCAACTTCACTGCTCTTTTTTCCGGAATGATCCGTCAACGCGTGCACAGCGAACATGCTATCTGCAGCAGCAACGTTCGACTTCGACCTCTTTCCCTAAGAAAATTGCCCTTTGAATGCGTCCGCTTTCGCACATTACAACATCATAACGCTCGACAATCTTTCTTCCGTGAAATTCGACTATGATTTAAAAAGGTCGATAGGTGAGACACATTTCACTGCACATCGTCAACTATTTCGTTCAGTGAGAGTCACGATGGCGATAATATTTGTGGTCCACAGCGCTCACAATTCACCATCGGGATTAGAGGGCGGGAGCGTTGTGGTGTGGCAACCGCTGTGACCTTTCACAATTGACTGTTGGCTTTCATATAAAAGCCATCCATTTCTTCCAATAAAAAGTTCAATCCGTCATGATCGTTCGATGGGTGCTTCTCTATCTCGTCACGAACGCTTTCACAGTGACAGCGGTGCCAGTTGATAATGGAGTGGAGGGTGATCCCGAAATCGAATGTGGTCCCTCCTCGATCAAAGTCAATTTCGACACGAACAACCCTTCGAGGGTCAAGTTTTCGTGAAGGGTCTCTACGACCAGGATGGATGTCGTAACGATGAACGTGGACGTCAAGTGGCTGGCATCGAGCTGCCGTTCGATGCGTGTAATGTAGCCAGAACAAGATCTTTGAATCCACCCGGTGTATTCGTGACGACAACGGTGGTCATCTCCTTTCATCCTATATTTCTAACGAAAGTCGATCGTGCATACAGAATTCAATGTTTCTACATGGAAGCTGATAAAACCGTGAGCAGTTATGCTGAGGTATCAGATATCACAACTGCTTTTCTCATGCAGACAGTGCCAATGCCAACGTGCCGATACGAGGTAAGCCAAGGGTTCACTTAGCTCAACTCAGAACTTTTGCAGCACTTCTACAGTGGAGAGACGATGTATGTGGTATTCTCAGTGTTAGCGTGGCGTAAGAAGAAGATTTGCAGTCACAAAAGGGGCTTCACCGGAAGGCGATCTGTCTAGGGAGAACCTCGATGAAAAAGTCGAGGAGAAAAAAGTTGAGGAATTCTCCTCTAGTGGCGTCACCGAGGGGACCTAGTCAGAGATCAAGGACACCACACTACATTTCTCATTGCCTGCTGCTAACTTTCTACAAACGTTGCATGGCCCTGGAATTATTTCTCGTTCTTGACAATTTTTACAGTGGGACTTTGGCCAGAAATGACAAATATGTCCCCATGCAAAATTTTTGCTTCACTTTTCAATCCTCAGCTATAGTTTTCTTAAACGTCGAATCTTTGCCGACCTCGATTCTACTTGTGTGTCATCCTCAAGTAGGTGGTGCACCAAAAATCCAATAAAGTTTTTCATTTCCTTGTCAACAATCATGGTTTTGGTTTATTTCTCAAGAGAACATCATGTTGTTTGGATAATTAATTTGCATGAGAAATTGCTACGCCTCATGTACGAGTTATTTACCGCGCTTTCCACGCGATGATACTTCACCTGCACTCATTGCATATGAAATATTCAGGAGACCAGCTACGAACGTTTTGTATCATTTTGCAAGTTACAGACTTTCAGTGTGTATGGTCCCGGAGAATATATCAAGAAGACTGAGATATAATAAGTATGTCTCCATTCCTTCAGGCTTATTAGCTTTTTCTGTTCATCTGTTGTGCTCATTCAAACTAGCGTGTATGTGATTTCAGTATGGCATTTGCCTGCGTCATCAGCTCATTTAAGTTAGTGCTCTAGTTGCTACTATAAAGTCGTATTAAAATATTCGATTGAGATCCTCGATGGTGGACCAGACGGAGAGGAGATAGATTTCGCGATTGTTGGCCAACAAGTATACCACAAATGGACTTGCGATTCGGAGAGTGTGGATACGTTCTGTGCGATGGTGCATTCATGCTTTGTGGATGATGGCGAAGGCGAAACGGTACAGCTTCTCAATGAACAAGGTTGCGCACTTGATAAATACCTTCTTAACAATATCGAGTATCCGACGGATTTGATAGCGGGCCAAGAAGCACATGTTTATAAATACGCTGACAGATCACAACTTTATTATCAGTGTCAGGTTAAGATCACTATCAAGGAACCAGGCAAGGAATGTGAACGACCGAAATGCAGTGAACCACCTGGCTTCGGCGCCATTAAACGGATATCGAATGAAGATGCAAAGCAACCACCAATGCGACTTCTTAAGAAACGTTCAGCATACGACGACGCCACAGTCGACGTTCGAACTGGCTTTCAAACTCTCGAAATTTTCGAACAGGTAACCTCCAAAGGTTAAAATTTTAAGCATTCTTCTTTTGAAGAATGCCTTTTGAATCTTTTAGTCGAACACGGTGTGTGTCCAAAATGAATACCTGCTCCCCTTACTCGTTTGCGTTTTGCACACGGACTGCTCAAAGAGTAGATGGAAGTTGGATACACACACGTGCTGTTTTTGCTTAAATTGAGGCGGTTTGAGGTGTAATCAGTAGGGGCGCATATTTTAGATTGCTGAACTGTTTTCGGCGTTTATAAAAGTACCATTTTCAACGCTTTTGACGTTTCTGACTTGCAGCCAAAGGCGATTACGAGAAGGCTATCACATAGCGCTTACGTGCATGGCAGGCAGCGCCTCATCCTTTCAACGGCAGCAATGCCGAGCAACAGTTGCGTATTTCATCCTCCGTTTCCAGTGTTCCTTGGAATAGGTATCATCATGGTCGCTGCAATTATCGCACTAATTGCTCACAGGCGAATTTGAATTCGTAAGATTCCGCTGACAGTGGCCATTCGACCTTTCCTCGGGGTCTATAGAATAATTAATTTATTCATCGAATTACCTCATCAGAGAATTTAATATATATACCTATTTAGTTGTATATTATATGAAATGTGTTTTATTGCAGATTTTAAAAGTATACTCTTAGTTGTTTAGTGAAAACGTATCTGCAAATACCCAGTTTATATCTCCTTTATGAGCATCAGCCTCTTTCTTCATTCTTCTATTGTTAATTTTTGAGCAGAACATATGCTATTTCGCTCACGTCTGCCGCGTTAATAGTAAATAGCCAGGTGCTGAAAAAATTTCGAACTTTTTTTTCAAGTGGAAAACTACATTTTTCTAATTTTGTCAATATCTGAACTATTACTGGACACTTATAAGATTTCGTTGAAAGAAATCGATCAAAATACTCAGTAGGAATCCTACAATTGTTTCTCAATTAGAGGCTGTCATGCCATCTTTATAGTTCGAAAAGATTTTCGCTATTAAATGCTTTATGCAATCAAGCTGAGAGCGCTCACTTCGCATTATTATGAACACTATATGAATACAAAAGAGAGTATAAATAAACTCTATTACACATATCACTTCTATTCACATCACAATCAGCTTAAATTTTATTCCAAATAATGACAATAGTAATAATTTTAATCCCATTTCTTAAGCCTGACCATTAAGCTTGGTCCTAACTCGTCAAAAGTATAGCCTATGCATAGAGAATTTGAGTGGATCCACAACTATGCATCATGTAACTTCCATATTGAATTGCAGCCTCATTTTGTTGTTTATTCTCTAGCATGGATGATTGAAATAAAATGCAGAACGTCTGAGATGCAGAATAAAATGCAGCCTTCAAATTTGTATTTGATTCTCCGATAAGCTATTTGGAGCCCTTTGAGCGCCCATATCGATTTAGGAGGACGTCTTCACTTAGCGATCTTCACAGTTGAAGACTCAACTAGGAGAGCTTGTTTTTCATTGCAAGCTAAGGATTTCATATGCTGCTCTGGTTATATTTTAAATCTTTACTTAATAAAATATTAAATCGAACAACGTCTGTGACATTCGGCGGTGTTGGCCTTGTGACTGTACACGACTCGGTTATGGGCTCAATAAACTTGTGCTCAAAGCGATACAGCATTCTGCATGACCCAAATTTACCCAAAAATGTGCCTGTTTTATGGTCCATAATATGAAAGTGTGGATGAACAAGACAGGGCAAGCGATTTCGATGAATTAATGAAAGTGAACATGGGTGAGTGAGAGGAAAAGGACACAGCGATCAACTTTCTTTTCTCCCTTTTACAGCGCCCCTTCATCTCAATGAATGCATTCAGATGTTTGGGGGCGTCAAGAAAAGAAAAAAAAGAAAGAAAGAAAAACGCAAAAAGAAAACGAGAAAGACGAACGAAACCCAAGAAGCAAAGGCAAAAGCCTTAAGAAAACAACTAGCTAAGAGGCAATGATTTCTCATAGATAAGGCTCGTAGATAAGAGGCAATTCGCAAATATGAAATTATTCTCTACAAAACAACGCTTTGGACAGTTGAAAAACGCACGTGTAATTGAACGTGTCCATATCTTCCGTAGCAACCAGATGTGGCTACGAAAAACTCCTTTACAATTTATACTAGAATAAAATTCTCAGGTGGGAATGTACCAGTTCAATTCGATCAGTGGTCGAACAGTTGCAGGGAGAAGAGCCATGCTTGCAACTCAGAACAACCTAGGCCATCGGCTATAATGTTTACCCACTTGATGAAAACATCTACACACATTTCTATCCTTATATTCTCTAATGTGATCCAATAATTTCAAAAATTATTCAGCTATGGAAAATGAAATGCTTTCTGAAACGGCGATATGACTAGGTTTGCTGAAGACTGCGGGAATTTGTGCAATATACGATAAACACGAAAACGGTCATTACAATGATTGTGGAAATTATTCTTCCGTGGAAATGTCGATCCCGACGTTCGACTGACAAAAAAAGTCGCTTCATTTTCCAAACAATGACAAGAAATGGCCCAAACATTAAGTACGAAGAAACTGCACTTGTCGACTGTTTAGCGGAGAACGGGAGTGACACAAATATGATGATACTTTGCAATTATTGGCGCTAACCTCTTGGAGCACACTCATGACGAAACTAATTTATTACTTCACTCTCTTTAATTGATAACCGCAGTCTTAAATCATTCAGCGATTCGGTATAATATGAATGTATCATTGTCGGGTATTCATTATCTTTATATGAAGTATCTGCAGCTTATCCTTAGAACAACACAGCCCATAACGATGTCGCGTGGTGCGCCGAACGCAGACTTATTCAGGCTCGTTGAGGAATTCGGCGGGCAAGAAAAGCATTCTTCATGTTCGACTTATCATTGCCTGCCGACTACATCGGTGCACTTGTCACAACTATTTTTGGAAGTGCTAGCTGTAAACTAATATGCTTGGCGGTGCGCCGTTCAGTATCTCAACATCAGAGGGTAGCTTACCTTGAGCGAAATTTCACTCAGTCATTCGATTCGTGTGCACGATGACAAGCTACTTTTCGCTGATTGATGCAGGTGAATTTCATTGAAACGGTCTGTGTGATAAAACATAGCGCATAAGCGAATTTTTGAGCGGCTTTAAATTAACAGGCCGCGAGAAGAGGGCGAGAGAATTATAAGGCACCTTGCTTGAAAGTGAAAGATAACATTGGGAGGATGGCTGATAAAAAGGAATTTTCGAGTGGAAGAATGCATTTGTTCCGTTTGAATGTTCTTAGAAGAAAACATCCATTTGCTAATCCAAATGGAAGACTTTGTTTAGGTGTTACGCTAATGGAGGAACGAGGGGAGGGGAGGTGGCCTCTGCTCGAAACTGTAACGTAATGGGAGATCAATTGCCAAAAAATTAGGGGATTTGAGCTCTCTTGGATGAATAGATTGCACATATTTCTGTGCAGTAAACGAGGAAATGAGGGTGAAAATGCTCGCGCATGCCAGTTACTCTTATTTACACCCTCCCCTCTCCCACACGACTTTCGAAATTTAAGGACAATTATTCTATCAAGATCCGGTCAACCGCTGGATAGCTTCCTCTATGCGATGAACTTATCTTTGAGGACACTATAAATATACAGGTTAAGCGAAATGACTGAAAGCTCGCAGTTCTCTTCGCCGCCGATCGTCGAATCCTCGATTTTTCACGACAATGAGCGAGTGGATTAATAATGCGATGTAATTGGCTCGTGCACAAACGTAGATCTGCGACCACACATGTAGCAACGGAAAATTAATTGAGAGATCTTTTTTGCACGTGGTCGCAAATCTCCTCGCATGTGGTTTTTGACTGTAAAAAATCTTATTGGATTTTGTTTTCTTCGCAAAAAAAAGCGTTACTATGCAGAGCGCCATTATTAATGATGAACTTGTTGCGTATTCTCTCTCAGCATCTATTGCGATGGAATTTCCAAAAAAGTGGAATATTTTGAAATGGTTTCTTGCGGGCAGTGATTCTGAAGACCACAAGTTCTTTGCTAGTTACCAATTCAGAAAGGGTAGTGAATGCGAAGGGCCAAAACTACATCAATAATGGTTGCTCGATTTCTGAATTCCCGCACTCAGGCCGCTTGTGCTAAATATCTTTTTGGGTTATGAGACAGTGCAATTGTGCAATGAAAATTAATCATGAAAGATTCTTAGAATGAAACCCGTGAAAATGCTGAGTTGACGCAGCGAAAAAAGTGGCTTCCGTTCTCTCCAACTTGGAAATAAATGTACAAGTCGTTGTGTTTAAATCCCTACTGAAAGCGGGCGCATTAATCAAATTTCTATTGCATTCTTTGTTGGTATCCTCGGTGTTATAACTGTTCGCTTTTTTTCATCGAAATTTATGCATCGCTTTTTCTTTGTAAGCTCTTCTTAGCGGGGAAAATTTCATCAAAGTGCTAAATTATAGCCAGTTCATTGTGATTTTGTATGGACGCTCACCACTCTTGGTGAACAGTTTATGGATTTTTCCGTGGAAATTCTTTTTTTCATATACTCCTGCATTTCATACTGTCGATATGATGTTCACATTAAGTAGATAACTGCGAAAATGATTGTTTGCAGCAAATTTTTCCTACTTGCAAAATAATAACTTCCATTAAAAAATTGGTGCAGAAATTAAAGCAAATCCTCATTTCAAGCATATTGAAGCTTGCTATTTGCAAGTAGTTCCTCGAAGAAACATCTTGCTCTCAACATGGAGAGAAAATTCATTCAAACTTTATCAAACGAAACAAGCTCTGTTTGATGGCTAAGATGGACTGCTGAGGCAGTCGGCTCACGAAGAAATGTGTCGGATGTTCAGGTGTGCTTGATGATTATTCTTTTTTGGCAGAAAAATCTGAACCTAAAGGATAAGCTGCTGACAAATTTGTCAAAATTTACTCTCGCTGATGCAATAATTCTACTCGATTTCATTTTTAACAACAATTTGATCAACAGATAAACGATCTCTGACCATTGCAACAAACGAAAGCTGGTCGGAAAGCTAGCAGTTAGCAATTACCGATGCGTACTCCATTTTTGAATAACCCATAATGATGTATCGTTTGGTCTGCGGCATTTTAAAGGTGCACTTTGGAAAAAGAGAGTGAAAGACACCGATGATTAGTGTGATCGTATTGTTTTGCACTTTGGTTTCGCTCCCTCTTTGGTCATCGTACGCACATACACACAGACGCACACAAACACACAGACACACACATATGCAGCAGTAAAAACTCAGATGTTTAAAACATTCCCTAATGCGCCTCGTTCACGCGTTTCGCTCAAGGCAACAATGATCAGCAAACATCCCGATGTCGACTGCCACATCCGGATGAAGATGCAATGAGACATGGGGGCGGATCGAACACTTCAGGCGACCTCCTTTTACCGCAATCCGAACAGTTCAGTGTCCTCTATAAAAGGAGCCGGATGGATGGAAAAGAAGCAAAATCCGGAGATGTTCCGCACAGCAGCAGTATCAATCGTTTGTCTGACCCTGGTCGCACTCGTCGACGGGATTCCCGTCGATAACGGCGTTGAGGGAGAGCCCGAAATCGAATGCGGACCAACGTCGATTACTATCAATTTTAACACGCGAAATCCGTTTGAAGGACACGTCTACGTAAAGGGGCTGTATGATCAACAGGGATGCCGTTCGGACGAGGGCGGACGCCAAGTGGCCGGTATTGAACTGTCTTTCGACAGCTGCAATGTGGCTCGTACGCGCTCGCTGAATCCTCGCGGAATCTTTGTAACGACGACAGTTGTTATCAGCTTTCATCCACTTTTCGTTACGAAGGTTGATCGTGCTTACCGTGTGCAATGCTTCTATATGGAAGCTGACAAGACGGTCAGCACGCAGCTAGAAGTGTCAGAGATCACCACTGCATTCCAGACACAGAATGTGCCAATGCCAGTCTGCAGATATGAGGTGAATTTGCAACAGCTAACCATTTCTTCACCGTCATCATTTCGAACTGATGAGCAAGTAGGCAAGCTGTGCCAAACAATATTCCTCGTCGGAGCGCCGGCTGTCGGCTGTCCTTAATTATGTAGTGATATTTGTGAGTGGTCGTAAGGATTTGCGAGGTTTGACCTTACAGCTTGTTCTTGGCGGCATTGCAGCAAAGATTAGCTTTCAATATTTCTATCCATTTTACGATTCAGTTGATTATAATTAATACTGTTACTAATAAGAACCATGCTCGGCGACGTAATTTCTTGCTGTTACCGAATTTATATGCATTTAATATGATGAACTCAACAAGTGTTGCGAACATATAGGTGAATTATGCATCGTTTTTCAGATTCTCGACGGAGGACCAAGTGGACAGCCAATTCAGTTTGCTGTTATCGGTCAACAAGTATATCATAAGTGGACTTGCGATTCGGAAACCGTTGACACTTTCTGCGCAGTCGTCCATTCATGCTTTGTTGACGATGGAGACGGCGACACGGTGCAGATTATCAACGAGGAAGGATGTGCTTTGGACAAATACCTTCTGAACAACCTCGAGTACCCAACAGACCTGATGGCTGGGCAAGAAGCACATGTCTACAAGTACGCCGACAGATCGCAACTGTTCTATCAATGCCAGATCAGAATCACTATCAAAGAACCAAACGGTGAATGCGAACGGCCAAAATGCACAGAGCCACAAGGTTTCGGTGCTGTGAAGTCAGGTGCCGCAAAAGCAGCGAACAGACCAGCCCTTCGTCTACTCAAGAAACGTGCTGCTGATTTCGACAACACAATGGATGTGCGCACAGATATCAGCACTCTGGATATTTCCGATCAGGTCAAATTTCCATAGCATCTTCCACTGTTCCGATAATCTGGTGCGTTTTTGTAGTTGTGACATGGCACCGAAGAATTTGCGAAACTGTAGTTGAAGTGGTCATGGTATCATCATGTTCCGCTCGGAGCAAATGTTCGGTAAGTGCTGGCTGTTTGTTTCAATCAAAGTTGCTTTTCAGGCTCCGATGTTGCCAGCCGACCTCCGCCACAGAGCTCGCCAACTTTATGGACAACCTGTTGTACTCTCGACGATTCAAGACGGGATCTGCATGTCGCCAATGGGATTAGCGATCCTCATGGGCATTGGCGTTCTTGTCGTTGCTGGTGTGGTGGTCTTTACTTCGTACACTGGAGAAACGAAGGATGCTCTTATAAAGTAGAGCAATGGTGCCAATATATAATTCATATTTTCTATTTACGTGATGAAAATATTTCAATGCTATTCTTTGTCGCTTCAGCTAAATTTTATCGTTTTTTTGCTTTTGGTGTAACTTTCACCGTCTTACGAGCATTTTCATCCTGGAATTATATTGCTTTCTTTTTACAGTAACTTTTTGTCTGCATCAACTTCATACACACTATCATTTCAACGGAGGAATTCTCAAATCTATAAGATTTCTGCTATCTCATTTATATCCGTGCTTTCATTGGTTTCTTGTCACTTTCTTATGAGTATTTGGTCTTATAATTTGTTTTCACGCCTAACCAAGTAGGTGTTGATAAATGCCTTCAATTTCGATAAACGCCATTCCACTTGCTATTGTAAAATGTTTTCCAACACCGACCAGTAAACCCACATTGACTTTCTCAATGAGCATTGTTGAAATTCGCAGAGTGCTGTGGTTTCATTCAGTCAGAAAACGAAATAATAAGGGGAACAGGAGAATTGTTGGGTACGACACGATGCTATCCGTACATGACGAAAGCGCCTTGACATAATATCTCAGAAGAGTAGGAAAACGGCACTCAACGACTATGATCGCGTCTATGGATAATATATAGCAATGCGAATGCCTAATTTTCTGTAGGAATATCTCCGAAGAAAAGAAAAAATTGCTGAAGAAAGCATAAATACCTCCTGTCAGTGATACGTTTCTTCATTTGGCATCACAAATTTTCGATGGAAGGCGATCAAATTGTACCAAAGTTTTTTTTTACTTGAAAGATGAGGAGGAAAGTAGATACCCACTCACGAGCACCCCTCTCCTCCCCTCATCCCAGTCAGCTTTCCGCCATCTTCTACGGATGGTGTTTCCTGCAAAAATACGTCTTCAGGATAAACGAGCGCGAAATGGCAGGCAGGCGTTGAAGCTGCTAAACAGCCAACGACCTTATTAGCGCGGAAAAAATTTTTCGCTTGTACATTTCAAAGCCGTATAGGCGTGCAGCTCGGAAATTGGCTCCTGTTGTCGATAAGCCAGGCTTGCGTCACGTTCGGCTGTCACTAAGCATAGATGGTGTTCTAAGTCCAGAAGGCCTGAAAATGAAGTGTGTTATTGGGAAATTTGTATAAGGAAGAATTATACCTCGCAATTGTGACAGTAGGGTTGAGAAGCTGAGAGGACGAAGGCGAGAGAATGGGGAATGGTTGTGTTTCCTCATTGCTTGGGAATCAGAAACGATATCAGAAAATAAGCTGCCCTAGTTCGTTCGCAGGATTTGAGCTTCTCGAAAAGAGGTGCCTTCCTACCTTCCTGCAGCTCTCGTTCTTTCCGATGCCTGCCCAGTTCGGTCACTTGCTGCTGATCCATTTTGCCGATCCCTGCGAACATTTCATAACATTGTAGTGAAAAGAAGAAGATGATGGGAGAAAACTCTATTCCCAGACTTCGAGGAACCGGATGTCATTGCTAATAGGTGCGATTAGTGAGTCTGTTCTTGCGGCCTACCTCTGCGATAGGAATATTTTAGCCTCTTTGCACTGAAGACATCCTACCTCTTCGTAAATCTTTTGTGTAGAGTTTTTTAAACGCCTGCGAAAGGATAATTTTCCACTTGATATCTCACAATACGGATAAATGCCTACCAATGAACAGACAACGTAGAATGAAATAATGAAGGCATTTTTTGTTTCTGTGCCCTTTGCAGCAACAAGGATCCCGGTTTTCCGGGTTTTATCCACCTTTGTATTGCGAATTTACTGGCGGAAGGTTTATTTCTTGATGACGCAAACTTCTACGTGGCCCGACTTCTGTGGACGCCTTGTTATGTTCGCTAAGTGATTAAGTAATCGGAGTTCATGAACTTTTCGAGCATAACTTTCACAGAAGCATGTTTACCACTAGAAAATAACTTTTTGTCAGCTTTTGCTTTTCATAAATTTCTCTCATAATTCAATACCTGATTTTCATCACTGCGTCAAAAACGACGTGTGTGGTCTTGCTTATGGCTTTCTGTGAAATGTGCTGCGTGAGTTGCTATGTGACGGGAATCCGTGCTATCGTTTACTACATTCACTAAGAAGTAACTGCACAGCAGCCGCGTCACCAAAGAATATGATGGTGTTTTGACCTCGGAAATGAGTTTAAAATTTTGCGGCATTGGATGTTTATAGCGCACAAAGCCTGCTGCTGTTGACCACACACAGCGTGACAGGTCGACACCATGCCGAGAATTCAGAGGTCCAGTCCAAAGTGCTGTCGTGTATCGTACAATTGCTGTAGAAGAAATTTATTCGTATGGTTTTGCACAGTGCAAGACTCTAATCGTAAAATTCCACCTTTATTTTATCTTGCTGCCGCTCCAATGGCCTTCTGACGCGCTTCTGATGAACTTGTGACTTCATCGGGAGCGTCAGTGATGTACTAAAACAGAGATGGTTCTTTCAACTCTCAGGAATAAAACCTCCTACCTGTTTTGAATGAACTATCTCTATAAGAGATAAGCCAGTGAAGCTGTACCGTACACCTACGACGAGAAATCTCTTAGCACCTCTCGTTTTCAATGAACAATTTCTCTAATTTTCGTTTCGAATACGTGCAAAGCGTTCACGCTGGCCTCACTAAACATACCGTACGACGTAGCCTGTTCAAACCCGAATAACAGTGCTGATTAAGAAATGAAGGGCTTGAAGAAATGACATTAGGCTTAATTTCAGTTTCTCGGTCATAGTGCAGCTGTCAGATGAGTGGGATTTCATTCGCGTGGTCATGTCGCCTCAAAAATTTGGAGTAAAATACACGCTGACTTTCAGTCAACCCACTGTAACGGTATCGATTACTGTAAGCCGATGTAGAGCTATTAATTGCGGTTCGTCAAAACATTTTGTTTAAAACGTCGACAAACAATCTGTTTTTATTGGTTTGTTGCAGCAAGTGGATGCGTCAATTTGCCCTATACTCGAAATATGCGACATTTTTGTGATAGGCGGTGAGTATTCCCATTCCTGAAGCGCCTTGCGGCAGTATCAGTTACACCGCACACGCGGATGCACTGCACTTATTCTGGATTTGGGTTGTGAGTATACTAAGTTCATTTAGACTTGTCTTTTGCTTTCACTTCACCGCAGACTTTTTTCATCTTCTCTTCACATTCTTTCCAATACATCTTAAACGTTCGTTCTTGATTGTTTCAAGTGACAATGATTCGCCATCATCATCTGCACAAAAGCGATGAGACAATGAGGGCGTCAACGATTTTGCTCGACCCCCTTTTAGATGATATTTGTTCGCAAGTGCATCTTCTATATAAAACACTCACTGGAAGAGTGCTCATCACCGTCGTCGTCCGGAGATGTCCCACACACTGCCAGTTGCCTTCTGTCTGTCACTGGTTACGTTCGTTAGTGCAATTCCTGTTGACAACGGTGTTGAAGGAGAGCCGGAAATCGAATGCGGTCCCACTTCTATTACTGTAAACTTCAATACACGCAATCCGTTTGAGGGGCATGTTTATGTAAAAGGACTCTATGACCAAGAAGGATGTCGCTCTGATGAAGGCGGGCGCCAGGTAGCGGGAATCGAGTTGCCTTTTGATACGTGTAATGTGGCCCGAACCCGATCTTTAAATCCCCGTGGCATCTTCGTGACGACGACAGTGGTCATCACGTTCCATCCGCTCTTTGTTACAAAGGTCGATAGAGCCTACCGTGTGCAGTGCTTCTATATGGAGGCTGATAAGACAGTCAGCACTCAGCTAGAAGTATCGGAGATTACGACTGCCTTTCAGACGCAGGTCGTGCCAATGCCGATTTGCAAATATGAGGTAAATTCAAAGTTGGCTTTGCAATTCAGTGTTTTTATGGTGGAATCGTAGTGGAAAAGTTGCGGTTTGCCATCGCCTGTCGTTTGAATTGTTCAATTTACTCAGAACGTTCTATCACAGCTCAATTACTCTGATGGAATGCTGAATGCCACCAGCTGGGAAATATTTCAAACGTTAGTAGTGTGCTGTTGATACTGCATATTACTTATGCATCTTATTTTTTGCCAACAAATGACATTCGTATAGAAAATGGATCTCTGAAAAACGCTGCATTTACATTCTTAGACTTCGTATTTGGCAAAGTGGAAAACGTTGGTTGAAACATTCTGCCAAATGCACATTCTCAATCTCCAGTTTGGTACTTCTCAGGATGTTCTGACGCCCTACTATGAACTTTTCTTAGACTACTTTAGTTTTCTTCACGATTCGACTGCATTTTTTGTTATCCTTATAATGCCTGACAGGTACCGTTATCTTGTCTCGGACACTTGTTTATCTCCTTATTTAAAGTAAACCTGTTACTGAAGAGAGCGAAAATGGGAACAAAGTCTCTCGTTTTGATTTTTCTCTAGGCAGCATGCACGATGAAATAAGAATTTATTTAGATTCTGGATGGAGGACCAAGTGGACAGCCTATCGAGTTTGCAATTATTGGACAGCAGGTATACCACAAATGGACTTGCGATTCGGAGACTGTTGACACCTTCTGTGCAGTAGTGCACTCATGCTTCGTTGACGACGGCAACGGCGATACAGTGCAGCTCTTGAACGAGGAGGGATGCGCTTTGGACAAATACCTTCTGAACAACCTCGAATACCCAACAGACCTGATGGCTGGGCAAGAAGCACATGTCTACAAGTACGCCGACAGATCGCAACTGTTCTATCAATGCCAGATCAGAATCACTATCAAAGAACCAAACGGTGAATGCGAACGGCCAAAATGCACAGAGCCACAAGGTTTCGGTGCTGTGAAGTCAGGTGCCGCAAAAGCAGCGAACAGACCAGCCCTTCGTCTACTCAAGAAACGTGCTGCCGATTTCGACAACACAATGGATGTGCGCACAGATATCAGCACTCTGGATATTTCCGACCAGGTCAAATTTCAGCTGCTTTTTAACTTCCCATCAATCTTTCTTCCCATGCGTTTATGAAAGACTCACCCATTTGTGAATAGACGGTCATATTATCTCCTTGGCAAAGGCCTCCAGCTTGGGCGCTGCATCACTAATCGCTTGAAAAAGAAGTGACATCTAGGGTGTGAATTTGCAACTTCTGTATTTGGCTTACTTCCTGTGCGGCGCTCAAAGAATCTTCAGGGGAGCGTTGTGAAATAAGAGCATTCGGTGTCACATGACGTAGAGATCGTTGTGGCATACCTTCATGCGCATCTTCATTTCCTCAGTCCACTGCACATTTAGCCACATGTTGAGACACCGCATGTTGAGACGATTATTTGCTGTCACCTGATACAGCTTGAGAATGATCCTATTGTTGCAGGCTCAGGCTCTACCACTCGATCTCCGCCACCGTGCCCGTCAGTACTACGGCCAGCCGGTTGTTCTTTCAGCCGTTCAGGAAGGAATCTGCATGTCGCCTATGGGATTTTCCATGTTCATGGGAATGGGAATTCTCGCTGTCGCTGCTCTCGTCGTTCTTCTCTCCTACATTCGCCACCGCAAACCTTAAGAAAATAGTTGGACTATAATCGCGCATCATTTTGTTTCGTTAAATCAGACCTTCTCAAGGGTGACTTGTACGCAATAAGATGTGAACTATTTCTGAGAAACGATGTGCACGAAAATCATCTTAGCACTTTTCATGTTGCATCGTTTTTAAATTTCAGTATTCACTCTCTCCTTATTTTCGATTTTCAAGTCGTTCTCTTTCTCTCGCCATATTTTTCCGCAATTTATCGCTTTCCTTTTCCAACTCTTGCTGTTGCTTCTATTTTCGTCTTTGTACGCCCATCTCAGAGGGTGATTCTCATATCGGATTAATTTAAAGTAAACGTTTCCTTTCATAAATGTGTCAACACTAAAGCGGAAGCTCAGACGAATGAAAGAACGACATCGACCGCCATACGTAACTTCGTAGTCAAACCTTGTCATCTGGCAAGTAAGTACAATCGTTAGCCTTACAGAAATGTCGCGCCTACTTTATCGCACCTTCCGGCTACAGACATCACCGCACATCTATTGCAATCACGCAGAAAGAAGATGAAACAAACTTAAGCAGCCTTGCGAAAGGAACAAAATATGGATTGGAAACTTGATGCTGTTTTTTTTTTTCATCGTAAGAAGATTTTGCACTCCATAAGTCACATGTTCCTAGATGGAGATTAGCTGAATGCGGCTGAGAGATGCGGCAAACCTCAACAGCATAAAAGCAGTATTCTTAAGTCCAGGTCGATCCAATGTAAGATCAAGAATCAATGGCTTTAAGATAACGAGGCTGAAAAAGTAAAGGAGCAGAGAAACTCGAATTTGCATTCAAAGACTTGGCAGAATATCTTTGCGGATTGGCTCCAACATTTCAATTTCAACATCGTTTGCCGCGTTTTCTTGCTCTGAAGTTCAAATTCAACAAATCATGCTCTGAAGTCATGATTTGTTGAATTTGAACGCTATCAGACTGTTCCCATGGCCGAGACACCAAAAAGCTTTCTCCACTGTTTTTGCACCTTCAAAACATCGTTGCAAAAGAGCTGTTCTGTTTGTCACAGTGCAGATTTCCTTCTAATAAAATTTTCCTGAGTTGAGTTGGGTTCATAAGCTGCCGTTATGAGAAAGTATAGGCGGTCTTAGAACTGTGGAGGAGATTTTGAAGCTGTGGCGTTAGTAGAACGGTGCCGATTTTTTGAAGCTGGAGTGGGTCCGCTGACGGAGATTGAAGGCTTCTGCAATAAGATTGATGAATAGAAGACCTGAAAAGAAAACTGCCGTTCGCATGTACGTCAACTCGCCTTTCAATTTCTTGCTTCCGAATAGGTAACTCTATTGGCACTGGCGTGCTAGGCACAAAACTGACCTTGTGAAATCTTCTCTGTTATGGTTTCTCCTTGTGCTGCTTTTTTGAGTTAACGAAACCTTGAATTCTCAAAAGGTCACATCTCGGAACGTCTTACAAGACGAATAAACTTGCTCTTAGAGTGCTCACCTCTAGTCTGACCCAACGAAACCACCAATGGATCTACTTGCGCCTGAAAATCTCGAGATATTCTAGTCTGATCAACTCCAAGCATTAAGGGGAAACATTCCCGTCGGCTCCTATTGCCGAGAATATTTTCGACGTGGAAGTGAAAATAATTTATACAAAACTTTTCAACATGTTGTTGCCAGGCAGGGTATGCCGCGCGTTAAAAATTAGTTCACCTCTTTCCATACTCCCTCTCTCTCTCTCTCTCTCTCTCTCTCTCTCTCTCATGTCTTTTGTTTTTTAGGTAGATAGCTTGCGCATTACTTTAAAATTCGTTTGTGTCGGGCGTGTGCTCCTCGCTGCAGCCAGAGGAAGAAGAACTGAAGAAGGGGGTCAAGTAACCGAGCCTGTTGCTATCAAGTGTTGTGCTGAACTACGAGTGCCCAAAAAGAAAAGACTGCCTGAAATTCCGTCAGGGTTCTTGTGCGTATGCTCCATTTCCAGTTTATTTTTCTACAACAGAAAAAACCATCCACAGAAATGCAAGAAAAAAAATGGCGCATGCATATGCGCTTGCCACGCTCATCTTGCCCATGCGTGATCTTAAAAGACCTGGACTTTGAAATGAAAAAAGTCAATTGCATCAGGTTGATGGTATGTCTCATAAGGGCCATTAAATAGTAGTAAACTCATAACACCGCTTGAACGCCGTCAGTGCTTCCCATTTCGAACTTTTTCACAAAAAAATTGCCGGACATTTTTATTGCCATAACTAAGCGTCTTCGCTAAGAGGTAAATGATGGAAATGGAGCCAGCCGGGAACAGTTCTTCCACCAAATATTAATCTACGAATTGCTCTTGTGAAATGCGGGTGCACTTAATCTGTTGGTCTGTTCACACGCATTCGCTCCGTACCACTCAACTATACCTTTACAGCCTATCGCTCAGAAGATCGCTCTAAAAAGACAGTTTTCTTTGTAACTTTCGACAATGAATTTAAATCTATTTTTTGTTTTGCCATTTTTGGAGGCAGGTTTCACTAGAAAAACTTCACGTAAAATAGGGAAGTGCCGCTATCTTTCCGCACTGATTTCGTTCCAAGTCTCTAACGATCATAAAGCCTACCTAGAGAACATGTTGATATAACGTGTATTTTTGCGTTAGATTTAACATCATGCATGAAAGTTTCATGCGGCGCATAAAAGAAGCTACTTGCCCTCCTGATTTAACCAGGTAGAATGGTAATGCTTTATGCTGAAGGCTGGATTGATAGGTCGGAGCGAGTTGCAATCCTGTGCGTCATTGTCGTCCACAATAAAAAATTTTAAGCGAACCCATGTTTTCGTTTGCATTCGAGGCGATCTACTCGTTTCTGCTTTCGATGATAAGATGTGGCTATCGAAGGAAATGATTCAAAATAATTCGGCGCATGAAGGTAACCTACAGTACTGTTCGAGAGAAGGGAGGATTTGTGCAACACTATAATCCCGCTGTCGTGTGATCACGCAAGCGCATAGGAAAGCCTGCTATTGAGAGAAAGTACGTTGAAACATAAGAAGCGAGCATCCATTGCGAACGAGGAAAACGCTGAGTGTGGTCGGCGGCAACTCAAAGTGACGGCAGTTATTGACGGCAGATGCGTCTTGTGACCGGAACAGCAACCGCACAAGTGAAAGGGCATCAACGCTCATCAGAACGCTGCCTTTGTTTACGACGATTTTCATTTCGACAAAGACTGAAACAAAAATTATGTCGAAAACCGTTTCTCACACCATCGCACGTTTGCACTACCGTGCGCCAAAAAAGTGCAACGTCAAGCACGCAAAACCTCCGGGATACAAGAACACCCACAGAAACACACGGGGTCAACTTCCCAAGTGACCCCTTTCTCAGGAACCATGCGTCATCTATAAAAGATGCCCACGATGGATGGCGATCACTGCCGTATCTTTTACCTGACAAGGGATGTTTCGTCAAGTGATCATCTGCTTAGCGCTTGCTACCTTCACAAGAGCTGTTCCCGTCGATAACGGAGTTGAGGGAGAGCCAGAGATCGAATGTGGCCCGACCTCAATTACCGTTAATTTCAATACTATAAACCCATTCGAAGGCCATGTTTACGTTAAGGGACTGTACGATCAAGAAGGTTGCCGAAATGACGAAAACGGGCGTAAAATAGCCGGCATCGCATTGCCATTCGAAAGCTGCAACGTAGCTCGTACGCGTTCACTGAATCCACGCGGCATTTTTGTTACAACGACGGTCGTTATCACTTTCCATCCACTCTTCATAACGAAGGTTGACCGAGCTTACCGTGTTCAGTGCTTCTACATGGAAGCTGACAAGACGGTCAGCACGCAGATCGAAGTCTCAGAAATCACCACTGCGTTTGCGACACAGCTCGTTCCGATGCCCATCTGCAAATATGAGGTAAGCAGAGAAATTTATGCTAACCTTTCCTCTGAACAGGCAACAGCAACTGGCCACTGTTCAGTTGGAGTGGTGTAGAAACTAGACGAAAATAGTTGTCGGAAATAACTTTTGATAGTTTAGCTCAGAAGGTCCTCAAGAATTCAGAATAGCCGCTAAGCATGAAATTTACTCGCAACTTCAAAAGAGATAAATAAAATATTGCTTGATACCGAGGGCCGTATGAACTCAAAATACTGTTCTCGAAAATGCCCTGCAAGTAATCAAGCAAAAACTGAAAGAGTTGTTTGATAATCGAACTTTCCAGATCCTCGATGGAGGACCAAGTGGGCAGCCAATTCAGTTTGCTGTGATCGGTCAACAGGTATATCATAAATGGACTTGCGATTCGGAAACCGTTGACACTTTCTGCGCAGTCGTCCATTCATGCTTTGTTGACGATGGAAACGGTGACACGGTGCAGATTCTCAACGAGGAAGGATGTGCTTTGGACAAATACCTTCTGAACAATCTCGAGTATCCAACCGATCTGATGGCTGGCCAAGAAGCACATGTCTACAAGTACGCCGACAGATCGCAACTGTTCTATCAATGCCAGATCAGAATCACTATCAAAGAACCAAACAGTGAATGCGAACGGCCAAAATGCACAGAGCCACAAGGGTTCGGTGCTGTTAAGTCTACGGGTGCTAAACCAGTCAACAAAGCAGCTCTTCGTCTTCTCAGAAAGCGTGCCGCAGATGACGAAAACACAGTGGATGTTCGCACGGATATTAGCACTTTGGACATTTCAGATCAGGTGAGCTCCACGCTTCGAAAATCCATTCCTCGCATTTCCCACTCTTTAGTGAAGCAGTATTCTAATGATTTTTGAGCACTCACCTCTACCGTATATATTTCCCAAACATCCGATTTCATTAAAAAAAAAACATCGTTTTTCAACAATAAAGAAAGCATAGAACACACGTCCCATCGAAATGGCGAATGTAGTGAAAGTGAGCTTCACGTGGAAAGTGAAACATTCAATACATAATACGTGAAAAAAAAGCGTTCAAATTAGTGAAATATCCGCAATGAACTTTTATTGCGCCCGAATCTTAGCACTACTTTCGACGGAGCTTTACTAGAGCGGAAATTCTAAAGATGTCAGTGTACACTGTCAGAGTTTGCTTCGAAATGCATTGGACACATCTATACTTGTCCGCAATGTTTTACTCTACGATAGCAGTAATCGTCTTCAGGCCCAAGCACTTCCTCTTGATCTACTGCACAGCGGACGACAACAAATGATAGCGGCTGCTATCCAAGATGGAGTCTGCATGTCGCCTCAAGCAACATCGGCATTAGTAGGAGTTGGCGCAGTTGCTATCGCCTTATTAGTTGTCATCTTTTACCTCCGAAGACCGAGCGTTTCCCTTCTCAAATGAGAACCTTTTACGATATCAGTTTGTTTGTGCCTGCCATGAATTGTTCGATGTGAGAAACCTCTCCAGTAGATTCAACGATGGATGCAATCTACTTCTTCGCCTAAAGGAGGGCGAAATTTTGCTCCAGATGCGGTTTCACGTCGAATTTTGCAGCAATAGTTGTCTGAAATCTCTGTTTTTGATACATTGTTGAAACTTTCGTTTTCAGTGTGCTTCATCGTTATTTGTAGCCGAATCAAAAGTCTTTCAGTGTTTGTAAGTGATAGGTATACAAATTAAGCGAGCTCCTTCGTCTGTTCATTGTTACTGCTGAGGAGATTCGTCAATCATTTACAATGTATGCAGTTTGTCGGTGACGTTATGTACGTATACGTAAATACATTTTTTGATAACCTTCTATGCGTGAAGCCACATAACACTAATAATATGTCAGAAATAACTCTTTTAAGCAGAATCGTAAAGGTATCTTTCATAGGCAGATTAATGTTTCAAGTTCTTCGGGCTAAGAGGAATACTGCGAATTCTGCGGTGTTCATTTGGCGACCAAGAAGCTTAGATAAAAGAGCGCGATCTGCTGCGCTAGATGATAACAAAAAAGTGTTTTTTTTTTCAAATTCAAAGCCGCAATGCACAGTTTAAACAGATGCAAGTTTCCTTAGCTTATGAGGAAAACTGACTTTGAGTACTGCAATTTATCACATTTAGCATCAACGTATCAGTGTACCGATATACCAAGTTTTATTCACTCGAATTTTTGTTCACTGATTTCATACTGATCAGTTTTCATTGGATTTTAACAATCTTTTCGGTTTCACACCTTTCTCATCTGTTGCAGATCAGCCATTGTGGCTTTGTTCATTTGATTTGAAATTCTCTTTGATTTGAGAGAAATCTTCTTGAAGAGATCAAAGAAATGGAAAACAAGGAGTCATTGCTATTTGTTGATCGATGCATAAACAACAACGCAATGCAATTTACAAAAAGGCGAATTTTTTCGCTTTTCCTTTCTCCTCTTTCTTCGAATAATACCATACAACTGAATCTGAATCTCCTTCTTTTTAAATCTAATTGACTTCTCCGTTGCAAAATCTCCTCACTCTCTAATTCTACTCTTTTTTCCTGCATAATTTTGGGTTCTTGTTCTTGTAAATATCACATTTATACCATTTCAAGCCGCAATTTATTCTTATCCCAATTTGTGTTCCTAGCAATATCACTGCTGTACTCCGTGCAACTTGATGTTTGCTGTCAAAACACCATGACGTTTACACTGAAGATTTTTCTTATATTTACCACTACTTTATTGCAGTTGCAAAAACTTTCATCGCACAAACTTTTCCCAGTAGGTGGTATACACTTCAGCGTAGTTTATACTGAACAGCATTGGCTGCCCCTGGCAGCTGTTTCAGATGACAGCTGTGTGGCAGTCCTTATACAAGCATATGCATCAGAAGTATTCGCTGATGTTTTGAAATGTGACGTAAGAAAGATAAATCCAGCATGTTCGGGGAACATTACTGTGCAAGCGTTTCTGCAAAGTCGCATTTGCAGCGGGTGTCTAGAAATATGCATTTGCGTACACGCTTGTTTGTATATCTGCTAGCTTCAACCCAAAAGACGGAGAGTTATGAAATGTGTTAGTATCGCACAAATGTTGATTCAACTTCGTTGAAAGAAGTGATAGTCATTTAAAGGTGGGGAAATTTCATGTTTTTCATGACCCGTCGGATTTTCACTTTGCGCCGGACGAGTTGCAAGAAGAGGGAATGATTTGTGCGAACAGTTAAATGTGACGATATTGTTGTGCATATTTGTCAATTATTAGCAACATATGAAACTAGTTGATCAAAAGAAAGGCATGCAAAAGGCCACGCTGTTTCCGCAGGCAGACGTAATGAACGTCTGGCGAAGTGTATGCATATATCTGTCACGAAGTGAAAGTGCGTGTACATCAAAGGCAATAGATGAATATTGCCGTAAGAACGCATCAGCGGAACATTTCGAAGCGATGATGTTTTCGCTTGCTACAGGGATAATTTTTGAGAACATATCCTGCACATTCTAGCGGAAAAACTTATCTCTTCTGAAGTAATCTTTCATTAACTTATCTTCACAACGGTAATAGTGTTTGCCTGATAGTCATTCGAAAAAATGCAATATTTGTTGTCTAGAGGCACCAAGTATTATGGGGACGCTGTGCTTATACGAAAGGTTCTTCTAAAATGTTCCGTTACATCTTTCCACGTGTGCAGAATTTTAATGTAGTTGTCGCATGATTGATTTCGGAAGTGAAGTGCATATTTTTTGATATCATTTACTGTTAGAGCTGGTTAACAGCTGTTTTAATGCACAGACATATGAGAATCGACTGCATCAGTTAAGATGTGCTGGTAACAGCATAAGCTGCGATATACTAAATTAGGTGCAGACTTTTAAAAAATAGAGCATTTTATCTTCGCCAAGCAATGTTTTGGCTCATTCAACCATGATCATGCAGTTCTGGAACGGCAAATAACGTACAGCAAAGAATATGACAGCAGGGGCATTACAAGGAAATACGACCTATGATAAGCAGAGAAAATGCATTGAGAAATGGAAAATTTGCAATAATGGCTACTATAGGGGGATGATCAATAAATTGTAGATCATCTACTTTCGGGCAAAGCAGAGAGGCGATGATTATGGGATAGAGCAAGCTCTCTACAAATGTGTTGAGGCAAGAGTCGGCGCCTATAAATGTAGAGATTGTTTGATTACAGGACATCAGTGTGCTTCTAGCTTTTCGGACCTTCGCGATTCGCAGTCGAGCAGCGAACTGGCTGGGGCGTGAGGAGTGCCCACTACTCGTTGTGTGCGGGGGTGGCACTATTTGTGCTCTCTTGAAGCAGCATCCGCCCGAGTGGTTAAAGTGTAGGTTTTGATTGTGGTATGATTGACCCGTGCTAAATGCCGCTTGTGCTATGCGCAATAAAGAGCATTGCTAACCGGCGTGTGAAGGAGGACGTTGAATAACGAGCAGATTAACCACTTCGTGAGGAAATTCCGGAAGCAACATTCGGTGCATTCAATAATCAGTTTGGTGAGAGATAAATGTTCAACAACATTGAGAAAACTGTGCATAAAATCCTTTTTAATATGGGGATGATGGGTGAAATTTACATTAGCAAGAATATGGGCTCTATAGTACTCCGAATCTCCCTAGAGATCCAGTACCATAGAGCAATAAAATTATCGTTACGGATAGAGATAACTGAAGTGAGAAAAAAAATGGAAACGTTTGTGTGGCGGTCAACAGTAAAAGATATAACAAGCCAGGTATTTGTTCAAAACATAGTGATAACTGTGTTGCTCTATTTGCTTCCTCAGAAAACTCACAAATATTCACCTAATTGAGTCAGTCAAAAGGCGTTTTACTAAAGGGGTCCTGTGAATCGGGCGAGCACCTTTCATTTGCGACCAGAAATTGAATCACAGGGGATTTTTACCTCCTCGCTAAGAAAATCTGTATTACTTGAGCGAAGAGTAAAAAATTATGGATTTGTTTTGTTATTCGTTCCTTCATCGCCTCATTTCGAACATCTGAAGAGGCTGGCCAAAAACAACTGACGAGGGATATTAATCCAAGTTCATACATCCTGAGCGCGTGAATATTCCTTCTGCAGTCTTATCGTAAAATTATGAAACATTCTACGTTAATAAATCACATCGTCCCTCTCTTCTGGGTTTCGTTATTTGGATGGAAGCCTACCTTTGCACGATTCCATGCGTCAAATCTTTATCAAATTCAAAAATCGTACTAGACGTCACGACCAGTCAGACTAGAAACGGTGCAGGGCGCACTGGGTTACACATCGCGCACATACATACTATTTCCGTGCATCTCATTCGTTCGCAAATGCTGGCGCCCTTCCGCTTGAAGGCACTATGTCTTTCCGTCTATAGCAAATCCTTGCTCGGCAGCAAATCCAACACGCCGATATAGCCTTTTTCTCATGCTAAATTCCCATTCCCATAACCCATTTTCCTTCTATATTTTTATTGCTTTTGATCAGTACTGAATTTTTTTCTTGCTGCTCACCAAGAATTTCATTTTCTGAGTGTGCACAGTATATTTATTTATTCATTCATCCACTCTTCCCATTTATTAATTCCACTAAACTCATTGGTTCCAATTCATTTACTCCACTGCACCATTTCCATTCCATTCATTCCGTTCATCCTTTAATGCACTCATTTATTCCACCCACTGATCACGTTTGTGCACTTACTAAATCCATTCGCTTCATTCATTCATTGCACCTTTCTATTGCCTTCGTGCATTCACGCCTCTTACCGAATTCCCTCCAGTCAAATCCTATTCATTCAACTTCATTCATTCCTTTTCGTTTACTCCCTTCATTCATGCATCCACTAATTGATGCACTCACTCAGTCATGCAATCATTAGTTTGTGCATTCATTCAATCGCTCGTTCATTCCATTCATCCATTTGTGCATTTATTGATTCCTGCACCCGTTCAGTCGTGTATTCATCCACTTATTCGTGCACTCTTTAATCGTATTCATTCAATCTTGTACTTGCTCACTGGCGCATTTATTCATTCACGCATTCTTTGATTCGTGCTCATTCATTCGTGCCTTCGTTCGTTTCCTCACTCCTCCCATTCATTCGCGCATCCGTATGCAGAGATGATCTCGCTGCAATGCATTTTGCATATGCAAATTTGAAAGAAACACATAATAAAAACAATTGGAAGAACTTGGAAGCAGAACAATGATTAAGAAAGAAATATACTTACAATATGACTGTCTATAATGCGGTTTAATTTCTAGCTTTTTTACTCGGTTGCTGAATATTTAGTGTGGTTAGTTTCACATGATGTTACGAAAAAAACAAGACACATATGTGCTACTCGAACTAAGCGGAATGGGATAGGAAAAAATTGAACTTTACGTTTGAAAAAAAAAAATTCAATGAGAAACATTTAAACAGAAACGGGATCTTCAAAAAGAGAGTTTCACTGTCCTTTCGAACTTCTAACGGCGTAAAAACTTCATCCGCAATATTTTAGTGGGAACCAGATCAATAAATGGCACATTTTATTATAATCACCACGGAACGCTCATAAAAGAAAACGAAAGCAATTAAAAATCGCTCATTGAAGTCACTTTTAACTTATAAATGAAATTTTTCCTTTTTCAGACTTTCTTTTCTCCAGCTTTACTCCCCCTCGAACCTTGGTTTTTTTACTTTTCCTGGAAATTTTCGTCTCACTTTATTTCCCATCAAAATTTTTTCCTCCTTCATTCCTACTCGCTCTCCTCGCTATTGTCTCATTGTAGAAAACGCTGAAAAAAATCACAACTTCAAATGCTCAGTCATAGTTTTCGATATTTTTCAAAGACTACTCTCTGTGTGATTTCCTCAGGTCAGGATCAACGAAAAGCACAACTTTCGATATATGAGCACAGCAGCAAAATCATGTGCTAGCAGTTCCGAATTGGGAAATTCATGGGAACTTGGAAATTTGTAATTTGCGATGAGCAAAAATCATCGTAAACCTCCAGCTGCAAGTCGTGGACCGATCAAGTCACTTGGTGCTTCGAAAAACATATAACTGAGGATTTGTAAAGAACGAGTTCTCAATTTTCCCAAATTGTTGGTGGGTGGCTGTAATTAGAGTGATCATTAGGGAAGGAGGATGGGCATGGATGAATTTCTAATGTTCCCGATCTTCTTGGCTCCGGAGCACAACCGGACAAGATTGGGAGAAGTTTAATTAGAACTGTCTAGCGTATTCAAACTGCAACAGTCTTAACCTTTTTAGATTCCCCTATAATCGAGCAGGCCTTGCACGTGGAATGAATCACGTGGATTTCAGGGTATTTTAATTGCCCTTTTTAAATCAGCTGGTTTCATGCGCATGAACATTGTGGCCAATTATTTCGCCAATATTGCACTCAAATATCGAGATACGTCTTCGCCACAAGATTCAAGTTCAGACGATGAGCTTCCCATTGATGGTGGAGAAGTGGCTTTTTGTTGTGAGCTCTCAATATCGCAAATAAAATAAAGAGTACTTGAAACATCAAACCAGATAAAAGAAGAAGTAAAACACGCGATCACCGCGAACAAAAAAGCCAGCGTCAACTAAAATAAGCTAGATTTTCCTGAGGTCGAAATGCTTTAGGTGAATGCTAAATGCAAAGGCACTAGGCGCTGAGACGACACCAACAGGTAACTTATTCCATACTCTGATGACCTGAGAAGGGAAGGAATTGTGCTCTGAATATGTGCGTTAAACATTGAAAATTTTAAAACATAATATGAAGTTTAACAGGAGACAGCAGCATTCAAACGAATTTAGAGAGGAAATGTTCAGATGAGTTCCATTGTTTGGGCGGTTTGAACTTAGAAGAGCTTTTCGAAAGCTATTCTGGTGGAATGTATTTTGCACGTTTTCCAGTATGTTTATTTTTAATTTCAAAAGCGGCGATAAGAAGACAATTATATTAAAGAACGGGAGGACAACAGGCATTGAAGGCTTTTGATATGAATAGAATGGAATGTGCCACCTCAAAAGCCGAAATTATTACCGACTCACAATGAGCCTTCGAATACAAAGAACAGTTAACGAACAGCCCTAAATCCCTGACGAAACTGGTGAAAGGAATCAAAACATCCGCAATTAGTAACAAGTATTCATGCTTCAAATCAACAAACAACAATCGATATTATTTTCTATTAATGTCCAACTGCTAAGTTTTAGAACATTAGGCAAGACGAACTAAATCACACCGAAACTCTTCAAAACCTAATGGGGACCACTAATCCATCTATAATTCTTCAAATCATTGGCAAAGAGCTTACAGATACTGATCAAAATCCGTGACGCCATTTACATACACTAGGAATAACGTAAGACACAACAAGCTCTCTTGCGGAACCCCCTAACGATAGCATATGCTCTCACTATGCACTTCTATAACCGATAGTAAGACGGCGCTGTTATATTGCATTCATGTGGGGGCACCCATCACCATGTACTGGTGATTCCAAAGAAGTCATTGCGAGAGTTTGTTTTAAACGATAATGGCCATCACAATTTCCGTTTCAATTTCATGGGAATTTTCGTGTTCGTTCGCTTTCGATTGGTAACTTCAGTGTTTAAATTGAATGAGCACGAAGTGAAATTATAGCCAATCAATGTGTATGACTTCTTTATGGAGGAAAGAAGTTACAGTGAGGTTAGCATTTAGGAAATTTATGCTGCAAAATAGAGTTACGACTTTCTTGATGAAAATTTTTGAAATGACACCATAGTGAAACAGTATAGTGATTGCCGAAAAGGTAGAAATAGTCGAATTGTTTGAAATGAGATGGAGCTAAATAGGAGTCGACTGCAAGGGAAAGTATTTCTAGTTGTTTTTTTAAGACCTTAGAAAATCGATGATGCCGCGAGTACTGCATTTTCTTTTGCGAAACAAAAAATGAGACGGTTAGATTGCAAAAACCAATGCAAAAAATGTGTGGAGATAACTGACGTACCTCAAAATCTTCAAAGATTTTTAGGCACTCAAACAAATAAATGTGTATTTTTTTCCTAAATATAAGATAAATTTCACATATATCGGTTTCACTCGCAATTTAATTTTGAGGTCAATAGTAGAGGCTTACCGCCTAGTAAAATACACATAAATTGTGTTGACGAGTGTATTTGTATTATCCTCGTAAAGCACTGAGAATAGTACAATTGTGCACAAATGAGCAGATGTAATTTGCAAAGTAGTTATATCAATTGTTTAGTACACTGTTTGCGAGACATCGAAAGGACGGAAGTGAGGTGAAGCTAATCATATTTACGTTTTGGCGCATCAGCATGACAGTCTTCCAGCATACCTGTTTGAGTTGATCAGGATGAACGCCAAGTGGTGATTTCATGAAACTGCACTGGGCAGGAAGGAGTCTTGTTTCGGAATGAATGTCGGTCATTTACGCTCCAGTGCATGAACGGACACAAGCGACATCAAAAAGTGAAATAGATCCTATGGCATTAATCAGCATCTTCTCTTTATTTCGTCAATTTCACTTCGCCCCAACAAAACAACGAATATGTTGAAAACGCTTCCACAGTTTCCACTTCTCTTTCAATGAAGATGATCGATAAATTGTTTTGTTCTGAAAAAAATTATCGCTCAGAGTGCTCGAAAAACACTCAAAAACTGCGGAAATAAGGGTCAAACGCCTCGGGCATACATAATGTCAGGATTCCCTTGATCATCAATGAAGACTATATAAGGTTCTGATAAAGGGAAAGATGGTATCATCTTCAACAGCAATGATCCGACAACTCACGCTGTATTTTGCTCTTGTTGCTTTCGCAACAGCTATCCCGATCGACAACGGAGTTGAGGGAGAGCCAGAGATCGAATGTGGCCCGACCTCAATTACCGTTAATTTCAATACTAGAAACCCATTCGAAGGCCATGTTTACGTTAAGGGACTGTACGATCAAGAAGGTTGCCGAAATGACGAAAACGGGCGTAAAATAGCCGGCATCGCATTGCCATTCGAAAGCTGCAACGTAGCTCGTACGCGTT
The DNA here is from genome assembly GCA_013433145.1 of Ascaris suum. Classification (NCBI taxonomy): domain Eukaryota; kingdom Metazoa; phylum Nematoda; class Chromadorea; order Rhabditida; family Ascarididae; genus Ascaris; species Ascaris suum. The sequence goes on along the minus strand of CM024191.1, from coordinate 4,376,964 downwards.
CACTGAATCCACGCGGCATTTTTGTTACAACGACGGTCGTTATCACTTTCCACCCACTCTTCATAACGAAGGTTGACCGAGCTTACCGTGTTCAGTGCTTCTACATGGAAGCTGACAAGACGGTCAGCACGCAGATCGAAGTCTCAGAAATCACCACTGCGTTTGCGACACAGCTCGTTCCGATGCCCATCTGCAAATATGAGGTAAATACACATGAGATGAAATATGAAATTCACTAGTAGAATCGACAAGTGTTAACGGATGAAAGTGTTCAGCTTTTCTGAGTGCACTTAAAAAGCTTGTGGTGGGAAATCCATATCGCATATGTTTCAAGCAACGACAGCATTCCAACTAACTGTTTTATATTCGTGTGCATAAAAGCAGAAATTTTGCTCTAACATTGACTACGACAGCAGCATTACCGTGCGAAGTTGATGTAGCCGCATACCTTCTAAGAGTTGATAAAGCTTACGTTTACAGATTCTCGATGGTGGACCAACGGGGCAACCAGTCCAGATCGCAACAATTGGGCAACAGGTCTATCACAAATGGACTTGTGATTCTGAAACAGTGGATACTTTCTGCGCCGTTATTCATTCGTGCTTTGTTGATGACGGAAATGGTGACAAGGTTGAGCTGCTGAACGAGGACGGCTGCGCACTCGATAAATACCTTCTTAATAACCTCGAATATCCAACCGATTTGATAGCAGGACAAGAGGCGCATGTTTATAAATATGCAGATCGGTCACAGTTGTTCTATCAGTGCCAGATCAGGATTACGATCAAGGAGCCGAACAGTGAATGCGAACGGCCAAAATGCACAGAGCCTCAAGGATATGGAGCCGTGAAATCGGTAGCAAATAAAGCTGGCAATAGGCCTGCGTTCCGGCTTCTGAGAAAACGTGATGCTCGACACGATGACAATACGATGGACGTTCGCGCTGACATTAGCACCTTGGACATCTCAGACCAGGTAAGAAATTCGAAATCAGTAATCTCACATAGAAACTAAGAGATCAATATAGGGATTAATGATCAATCGATTAAACACACCAGCCCAATGAATGACGTGAAATATCTTTGCGGCTGCTCACCTTGCAACCTCCACATTTGTTTTATTATCAGGTGCGCTTGCTTCTTCATGCATAGGACAACCCGCTCCATGAGCACTTTCCAAAGAATCATCAGAAGTTCGTCAGCTTCTCTGATCCCATTGACGGGGTTCGTTGAACTTTACATCGAAAATAAAGGAAATGATATAGACTTTCTTGCAAGTGTACACTCACGACATTCGTGGAAGTCAGTTGGATCATTTGCCTAAATACACCTCCAAATATTTATGCAATATTAAACGGCAAGAAGTTCAACAAAAGTACTGTTTGAGCGAACAACAGAATCTGCTAACACTGCACGTGCCAGCGTAATTCCCAACCTAGGAACGGTTGTAAACGATAGAAGTAAATATCCGCATTGATTTCAGCAACAACTTCTACCCAATGAACTACGTCATCGAGCTTCACAAATTTACGGACAACCGGTTGTGCTGCATTCAGTTGAAGGTGGTATTTGCATTTCATCAATAGGTCTGTCGACGTTGATGGTGATGTGCGTCGCGATGCTTGTTAGCATGGCTCTCATCGTATTCTATCTTCGAAAATCAAAAGCATAATTTCGAGTGTAAATGATTTCGATTGTTGTGGTTGTTTTTTTTTTCGTTCAGTTTTTAGCTGCCGTCGTTGCATTCCTGCTGAAGGATGTGTCACACATCGACACTTCCACGAAACAAAACTGTCATTGTTTATAATATTTCTTGCAGTTCGTTACTGTTGCTCTCTCACTACACTGATATCCTCACTTTGTTGTGCGTGGGCTATGATTTCAGCGATTCGCATTACATCATTTGCAGTGTTTTAAATTATGTAAATACTGTAAATATGCTTTTATTTAAGTTGCGCCTCTATGCACAGCTCATCGTGCAGTATTCTTTATCTCCATTAGTAGTATTTCATCTCAATATTTCCACAACTCCAATTAGTCTTTCGTTGTTCGTAGCGGTCTGAACAGAATGAAAGCTGCGAGGCAAAATCTGCTGCTGGTCTTTCTCTCTACTTGCAGCACTGTGTAATTTTACAGCCTTCTAATAATGATTTCAAATCCTCAATTCTGCCCCAAATTCGTATAGGTGTTAACTTATTCAACTCTTCATGGCTATTCAAACGATAATGGCAGCACATCGTACTATACTGGGCGAAATGTGTTGATGCTGAATTCTAAGCGAATCCAGTCTAGTGCCTTTCAGGTTGAGATCAATCTCCTTCTCTCTTTCTCTATCCCTATCGTTCATGTACTACTGATATTGTGAACTGAAAAACTCCGAATGCACTGAAAGAAAGCACATCATAGCCTCGCTAATAATGCCGCTGCTATCATACCCGGAAATATTAAACTTGCAGTCTTCTCCTATTCCACAAGCATTTCGGGCAGAATATTTCCAACTTCGAAATCTCAAACAAAACTTCTGCAAGAACATTATGTATCCCCAATTTCGTGCCATAGCAGGTGGCAGAAAAATGCACAACAATTGCTTCTTCGTTTGATTGTGAAAAAAATGCAAGTGAATGAACGTACGGCTATCATAATCGTCTATTTGCAGTTCTATCGAAAAGAGACCAAATATTCGCCTAATTACGCAAACTGGGCAGTAGAAATAGGCTTTTGCATGATTTACTACCACAGGAGCATCAAAGAGTGCATTCAGAGAACACTCCAAAGCAGCGATCATAAAAGTCAAATAGCTTCACCCATTATCTAGCCAACAATACAATCACAAATTACAAATATATATTTATTTCATTAGATTCCACTAATTTTTTATAGGCTTGAAGTTGATGTGCAATACATAATCCACATTTTCACCAATAATGCGTTTTCAAAAGCAAAAAGCACAACTTACTTTTTACTACGCATGTATATAAACTTCCGCCCTATGAACTAAGTATGTTGTATTAAGCAGTGAATATGCGCATTGCACCGTTTACGCATATGCTGACCAAGATTTATGCGTTTATGTAAGCTGTTACTGTCGGATCTGGAGCATATTTGAGCCTGGAGAACTATCTCCAAGATAGGATAAAAACGCGCAGATATCCCATTTAGGTCTTGAAAGAAGCATATCCAGAGATGATTGAGAGAGTGGTAGGTAAAGCAGCAGTGTTATTATGCATAGATGAGAAGAGTTATAAAAGACTTATAAACGCCATCCAGGGATCTACCTTGAGAAGGTCCTATCATTTTCAACATTTCATCCAGAAGACATATATTGAGAAAGACTCATAAATTCGTGTATTCGAGATTCACATTCATCAATTCCTATGGGTAGCCCCTACGGGAATCCTCTCAACGGACCCTGCATATAGATGGCTCGTTGGATTTCGACCTCGGGGAAATTCCGCCGCCTCCGAGGAGAACTTTCTGAAACGAAGCCCACCACAGTGGCCCATGTGGGTGTTCCATCATCTCTGTGAGTGAAGTCATAGAAGCGGTTCTTGCCTTTGCGAACTGAAAAAAAAGTGCAATAAAGGACATCGTGATGTGGTGGACATAAGCGGACAACATAACCGAAAATGGCCCAGTTGCAGCTAGACGAGATCAAGGTAGATGCTTTATGAATGCATGCGCCCACATACAGACAAACAAAATATTAGGGTTTTGTAGAATTACAAAGAGAACACTGAATCTGAGAAAAAGAACAAATCGTACTAGAACGGCACTCTTTTTAATTGAATCATTTCAACAGGAAAACACTTTTAGGAAGCAAGAACTTCCAAATGTGACAGTCATATACAAAGACAACGGCTACGCCGAGAATGAGTCAAATTATATGCTTCTGTCGCAGATGTCTCGCATCCGGAATTTTTTGAAATTCATTTTTGCGCGCAACTCATATTGCAGTGGGACCGAAAATGCCACGTTTTCAGCATATTTTTAACAAAAACATTCCAAAATTGGCTCATTTAATCGAAATCATGGACGAAATGAATCTCGCAAAGCAAAAAAGGTCATTCAACCCGATATTTTAAAAAAACTTTACAACATTGTCAAGCCTTACATACTCTTTCAGCTCATTTAAAAACACGTCTCGAATGAACGAAAACACCTCCAACACATCAAGAAGTTACTTGAAAAGGACAAAAAATGGAAACCTTTAAAAGCCACACACTAACGCAAAGAAAACCCATCGCTGCCGGGGCTCCACAAGTTGTCATCCTCGTCTTTCCCTCCGCCCAGTTGGATTTTCATCGTTTCGAGGTCGAAAAAAATGCGCCTGCTCCTGGAAGTGCGAAAAGGGTATATAACTTGCTTCCGATTCCAAGGTTTGAAAGCAACAAGAAGCAGCAGGAGAAGAAACGTTTAATCAGTATTAGATGAGCAGGAATTAGCAGAAACATCGCCAAATAGTGCTATCAATTCACTACGATTTTTTAACTACTATAATCTTTTATTTTTTTTATTTCAGAGTCCCGAAATGAGAAAACATACAAAAGTATATGAATGTAAAGAGCATTTGGGGCATTTTGAATCACATCAAAGGAGCATTTTTGCCGTTGATTCCTATAAGATTTCGAAAACTATATTACGTTCGGTTTCATCATCTCGGAAGTTTCTCACGCTGCATTATACTGTACTATTGGACACTAAAATTTCATAAACTATGCAAGAATATAGTTTGTCGAGCATAAACTTTCTCGACCTGTATTAGATCATACGCTAACATCAGAAAAATTTCTTAGACTGTGCCACATTACACCATAAATTATGTCCTCTCACTCGCAAAAATCCACAGACTATACTCTCCTTCATCGCCATAAAATATAGGTGAAATTATGATGTATTCTGTGGAGCTGTCACCTCCCAGAACTCTGCACTTTGCATTTTGCCCACAGCCTCAAAATCGTTAACGTTTTCACTGTATACTATTTTCGTAGCAAAAAGTGAGTTCCGCGAGCACCTCGCCCTCTCCGCATCATATACCTTACTTTTCCGAGAATAATATAACATCACCATAGTCACTTTTCGGAACATCCATAAAGCGAACCCTGTTCATTGGCAATCAATTTTTAAAAGCTCCATAGCAACTACACTAGGTTATATATGCCAACGTGTCTAGCGCAATCAGACCTTCCGGACTTCAGCAGCAGTCCTGTACCGAACGACTAGCTTTCAAAAATGACGGTATGCCAAGCCCGCAGCTTCCCAAAAAAATGGCTTTTCCACTACAGCTTTATGTGAACACAATGTATCGCAATAGCAAGAGTCAGGTAACGACCGCCAAATACAACGAAGCCTCTCCTAGCTCTCTCGCCTCTTCTAGGGCCCCACACACCTGAAACTTTAGACCATTTTATCTTGATTGCATTTTCATGAAGGGTTTTTGAGGGTATGTGCAAAACAATTTGGCAAATAATTGGTACAGCGTTCCAGATGAATCACACATTGAGCCTAAAAATAGACTTACCAACGGACATAATTATCCTTCAAGAAACTGCATGACTTCGGCCACAGAAGATCATCGAATAAGCTTGGCTATTGAGCAAAGTTGCTACTCCAATAGAAAATTGGCAGTTTGGCCCTATCCTCCTCTCTTTGAGTTCAATAGGAGAGTTGCTGCAAATTTCAGAATGCTTACCAAGTGTTCAGGACTGGAAACAACTAAAAATTCGATGGGTTTGAGGAGTCATGCGAAAACACAACGTTTTAGGAATGTTCGCATCTTTTGCCTTGAAGGTAGTGCGATGCTGAGGAGCTTAGTTGAATAGCTTTGTTGTGACTGGCAGCGGCGGCGTTAACGGGACCGACTTTAGGCAGAGCGCAGGAGCAGATGACCGTCTTTAGATGCCGATATGCAACAGCATAAGTGATATAGAAAAAGTAGTTTTTGGAGGAGCACCACAACCCTCAAACACTAGTCGGACCAATGACATTAAAAACGGGCCGAAGCCCGACTTATATAGGCCCCAGATATCGCCAGGGTGGCACAAGAGCACATAAGTCGATCAGTGACACCATGTGATGAACAATAAATGAGAATCGTCTGTACGAGTAAATAAATGTGATCACTTCAGTGTAAGATCACGAGTTGGCTCTCCAGTGTCCTATCCAATAAGCTTGACGCCGACCAATACAATATTATTCCAAGTGATTTCATCGTTAAAATTTCAACTGAATTACGCAAAACATGATCCCTGACGGCTCGCCGATTTTAGCCAAAAACAGTCATCGAAAGAACCTTTTTCTCATATTGAGAAAGATAGGCCCATACGTGCTCCAAAAGAATGCGCTTATCATGCTGGTTGCAACAACTTCCTTGCAAGCTGTACTAAAATAAGTATGCAACCATACAGATATAATATCATGCGCAAAATATTTGAACAAATTTGTCAAACAACGTCATCTGATTATGTGCAGGATCCGGTGGTTCAGATTCTTTGTTTTCAGATCATTAAAGCAAGTATCTGCGCTATCCACAGAAAAGAGGAACCTTCAAGATTCTGAACAAAATTCCACGATAAGATGTCTATAAATTATTTCTATCGTTATTTCCTTTTCTTTGTTAGTTGATTGAATTTTGTGTAGTAGTGCACCTACTGCATAGTGTGGTCAACGTTCCTTTTTGTGCTGATGCTCAGACCTTCAAAGTCAACTCGAAGCAGTAAATAACTGCCACAGTGACTTCATTCGGCGCTCAATCAATAGCCGTTTTAATTGTTGTTGTATTCTCCCGACTAGACGGACTTTTAAAAGTGATCCATACACTAAAAAGTGAGCGAGTTCCAAAGAAATGAATAAAAAATAAGCGCGCACTTTTATAAACGATCCTTATGCTTATATAAAATAGACATCGTGGCGAAAGAAATCAGAATTAGCATAACGAAACTGAAAAACAATGATATTTCTACTGCGAGTCGTCATTTACTTTGATTGACCTCCGACGAGCCTCATTGCTGTGTACGGTAAGGGTGACAAGTTGGTCGCCGTTTACAGTAGGACGCGTTCAACTAAACAAAGCGAATAGTTAGGCACACACATCCCCACTTAAAATAGTCAAATAAATTGATGGCCTGTGAGCGACAGAGTGGTCAGTGGTCAGTTGTTGCTCTGTTGGAAATATTCACTACGAACGAAGTGATCGACTCATTGAAGTTTGTTATTCTTTAATTTCGCTCGAATAATTCGATATTTATAATGCTCACAAATTCAACACGAATCGAAACCGAACATAATAACTATGATGTCAGACTTTTACTGAACAAATGTTGCTAACGGAGAAACACGAAAGATTGCTAATCATCCACGTATGCCGCCGTAATGCAATCACAGTATGCGTAACGCTTGTTAGCACATTAGCACATAATGCATTAAAACGTTCGTCTGACGAAATATTTCAAATCGCTCAAAAAAAAAGCACTGTTAGAGATAGAAATGTTATATACAACTGAAAAAAGTTTTTCACGCTCACATACATATTGTCGAATTCATCAAAAAATCCCGTAAATATCAAATCGGCATGATCTATGTGTTGACGGCAATGATGATAATAATTGGAAAAAATAATCTAAACGAAAACGAAATTAAATTATACAACATTTACACCGACGTTTATATACAGACAAACGCGACTACAACTCGAAAATGATACTTACAGTTGCTTCCCTTATTGTTTTCTCCATTTCTTTTTACGTCTTGGGGAACTCATAAAATTTACGTTCTAGATTCGTTTTTTTTCTAATTTCGACAAATTTTCACAGGAAATTTCAAGCTAAAGCGAATAAGGGAAGCAGGAGAGGATAAATTTCAAGGTTAGCAATTGCGCCGCATTAAGATTCGCAGCTGGACTTCGTATCTGACGACGAATGAGAATTCGCCGTCTTTGATGGGGCATTAGAACCACCTTTCGACTCCTCGCCTGGCACAAACTCCTCCAATGGCATGTCCTCATCGAACTTGATATACTCTGGAAAAAAAAACTTCGCATAATAGGGTGCAAGTTCAATACGCTCTTTTAAGGAGCGATTTTGTTCAGATTTGCGACTCTCCTCAAGCAGTAGTCATGATCAGCAGAAGCATTCTGTTAAGCTGCAGTGATTCCTCACTAAAAATTGCTTAATAGGTAAGGAGCAGAAACCAAACTCTGAGTGTCATAACCCAATACTTCAGTCTTTCCGTATCCACTCATTTACAAAATAAACAAACCGATCGCGAATATTTTGTGCTTGATTTCTAACTGTGAGAAATTAGCATCCTATTTGAGCTGCTTTGTTTCAGATATTTCATTATTTGCAAATTATCCTGCTGAATTCTATAATTTTGCGTATTTACGACTACCCCTCATTAGAAGCCAAAAGAAAATTTCAGTTCAAAAGTGAGTCATCTAGAGCAAAATCGAAGTAGTTGGCGCTGATTTCAGTAGAGCTAACGAATTAATTCATAGATGAAAACGTGATCAGAAAACCAACCGTCTATATCAAGTCCGCCATCTTTGTTGGAGTCGAATGAGCGGAAAATTCTAGCAAAGTTTGCACCTGGTTTAAGTTGGAATCGATGTTCAATCATTTTCTTTACTTCCTCCTCGCTTAGCTTCATATCAAAATCCTCATCGTAATCCTGTAGTAACGTCACAATAAATTCCCACGAACACTATTGCAAAAGGTTATGTCGGCACAGGTAAAAAAAAGTGACCCTCCTATACTTTGAAGGCAAACCAAAGATGTGCTTCATTATTATATTTTGATTGATGTTATGACTTCTAAGACGCAGCACAGACATCCTCAATACTCAGCGGTTTCATTCGTAGAATACTCTCCTTTATACGTGCAAAGCGAAAGCAGGCACTGTTGAATACTTGAAGCAGTTTTCTCGCACAATAAGAACATGCGGAAATAAGGGTGCAGATAGAGGACAATGGAGAAAGCTGCTGAGAGGCACGGAGCAGATCTGTACTGCACAGATCGCGTTTGTTTCACCTCCCCCACCCCCTGTCGTCCTTCTTTCGTTGATCTTTCGCTCCTCTTGAACGCGCTTTCGTTATCTATATATCCCATTTGTACGAAGAAATGAACTTATTTAAACTATGTGTTTGCACATCAGAAAGGCTAGCATTACTGTTCATACAATCCAGATAACGTTTTCGAGCGCCACAACCTATCGTTTTGAAGTTTTGGAATCGTCGCTAATATTAAACCAAGCACCCTCTTTCCGCTCTTAACCAACCTACTTCCTTCGATCATCTCAAAAGATATACTCAATTTTCGACAACGATGAAAACCACCGAGCGTGCGGCAGCAATATCACGTACACTTTATTACCATGGTACCAATTTTTTTTCTACCCCAGTATAAACACTTACCCCGTATATTCTACCGAAGTAGCGTGCACGATGGCGATCATATTTGTCGGTATGTTGGGCCAGCTGTCCCTTAAATTCATCGCTGCTTACTACGCCATCTCCTGCAAGTATAACATTATTTAGTGATGTGGTCAAATCAACAAAAACGCCTAACGCTCTTCTACCCAAAATATGCACCTTATTATTTCCTCTTTTCTTCCGATTTTATATAGAGTATTTTGCAAAATTATAGTTTATTTCGGAATAAAGTGAATGGAAAGTGATCGAAAGGTCATTAGACTAGTTTGCTTTTTTTTCACCAAGCTGGAAAGTGTTTTGAGAGGCGATACTTCGAGGAACATACTTTTGATTGGAATATCTCCTCATTTCTTCTTCGCTATCCTTTTTCTCCTTTCTATGTATGCAGTTATTGGACATCTGTTTGACGGATTGCTAAAGTGGGAAGAGGAGACTACGAAACAGTTAAGAAACTATGTCATTTAAACTTTCATGCTAAACAATATGTTAAGCAATTTGGGGAAGAATTATACAGCATTTGATCGCTTTCTTAGACAGAAATTCATTTCGCGTTTCTTGGTCAAGAACGAAGATGTATACGAAGATGTTCTGCACATGTTTCAGAACAAAGAGTTCTTACGAAATTGTATCAATTTCCGCCTGTTGGAAACCAATGCTTGCATTTGTCTCGCGCAACTTAGCTCGTTATGCTTTCATTCGAAGGTCTAAATGGCTCGTTAGCTTACCATTGGTGTCATATCTCTCGAACTCCGTTTTCTTCATGAGTACGTAAGGAAACTCCATGTGGAGGAACTCATCGAAGGTCAGCTTCTGGTCGTTGTTTGCATCTGATCGAAGAAATTTCTCACCTATAATTGAGTTTGAATGCATAATCAAAGTAGCACCTCCAAGGAAAAATAAGTGAAAAGTTATGAGGAAAGCGCTAAAAAATGCGTTCGCCTACTAGAGAGAGTGGATTAAGCTGTAAAGAGACATTTTTCGTTCTATGAAATTGAAAGGCATATGCTGCCAATCTCTGCACGGTGTAATGTGCTGTCGAAGAGTTCACTTGCCAAAAATGTATTCCACGTGAGGCATCCTCCAAGTATATCGCCAACAGAAGTTCAACTCCGCCCCCATCTCCCACCTCGCCTTAAAGTGGAACATTTTCACCTAACGAGCGTAACTGATCAAGCTCATCCATGTGAATACGCTACTCCGAGAGCCATGAATCTCCCTTTCTATTATATTTTTGAAACGTTCTTCTCAGATGATCATTCAAGCAATATAAATGTCCACCTTTACATAACACCTCTCTTTGCAATGCTAGATGTGCACGCTACCAAAATATTCTGATCTCTGTATATTTCGAGAACGCGATTCCTACGAAGAAAGGCTCAAAGCCGTTTCTAAAGTCTTCTTCTAAATCTGGAATCCTTCAAAAACCGCTGATCTTTCAAGTAATTAACTGTAGAGCATGGCGAAGTGATTTGTTGCTAACAATGAAACACCTCACTACGCTAAACATTGAGGAAGTATTTCCGTCGGTAATAATTACGATACCAGTAACTCACGTTGAGTTTCTTCTGAAAGAGTCGCATCGGGTAATCTGAACTCGACAGCTCGACTGTCAACACAGCTTACGAGAGCGGCAAACACCGTGAAGGCTGTTGCTTGAAGAGGCGTTATCATTGCGATAAGAGCGATAATGCAGATCAGTAGACAACTACTACCGAAACTGTGGATGGCAGTCTCCGACCGCCTTTTATACGCCTTCCTTCAGTCTTGACGTAAACAAATCACTCAACTCAAATTCATTTCAGTGTAATTTTAGAAACGACTAAGGGCGGAGCTAATAACAGAACGTAGCACAAGGTCGTCCAACTACAGTGCTATAACCGTCCCACCTCAGACAACCTATAGATGGAATGCGGACAACGAATGAATGATGCACAACATGTCTTTCAAGGAAAAACGTATCGCATTTTTTCTACTCTGTCATTCTTTCTTTCCAAATAACTCATCAAAAGCGAAAAAAAAGTACGTTTGCAATTGATCGAAACTGGTTACACGCAACGTGAATACCGCATAGCGCAAGTCCCATCTATAAGAGGTTGGTACTCTTTGACGTCAGGATTTCTGGTACCGGATATTAATATCACGTGAAAATATATATAGGAACGGGTGCCCGAACGTCTTAAAATGCAAGAGTCGTTGACCTGAAGAAATAGGAGCGGTCCCCTAAGGCATTGGAAGCTATCAAAGCTGTCCATCTGAGGTTTTCCCACTCTCGTTTTACCTACAACGATCAGCATTCAAAAAATGTTTGATAAGCCATATAGCTCACATGACTTTGATGCATGATTTCGGTCAGTGCTGTGAAATTTTTCTCTTCATAAATAAAAGGGAGGTGACCGCCATATCAACTTTTGGCGACTGAATTTAGAGCGGTTAGCCTCTCATTAGTGCGTTAAGAGCCCCCCATACGAGACATTTCTAAATAATGTTCCCTCTTTCCATCTATCTTATGGCTTGCTATTTCATGATACTCGCGGTTGCCTCGATGGCGTGCAATCCGCATCCTCCGATGTTAATCAGCTTGTGCGGAAAACTATTTTTTGGCATAACCGGCGTTGAAAAATTCCTCATACACCGACTTGATAAACACCCCAGAAACAGTATGTCAAACAGCGTTTTCACATCCAACTTACGGAATCCGTTGATACAGACTCATTGTTATCATCCTAATAAATAAGATTTCATATCGAATCTTAACTGCTTCTATCCATAGCTGTTCCAACCATTTGTCCTGCGAGGTTTTTATGCCTCACTCATTTTCATTTCATCAGCTATGTGCTACTTTCTTCTGTCACTTTATTATAGATATTGAAGCCTTCACTTCTGGAGAAAACTGTGGTCGCGGCGAGCATGATTGTGACATTGCAGGGACTATTTAAAGCACAATCATATTGAACAACATTAGAGAGCGATCAGGAGACTTCAAGACGAGTTGGCTTCTGTTCCAAGAGTTACAGACTATTATGTGTTCCGAACAGACTAAATATTTATTGAACAGTCGTATATTCGTGTGAACACATAACAAAAAAAGTGTTGCTTGTGGTTATATACATCAGGTCAAGCAGAGTTAATGCAACCTTCTTGATTTTTTAGACAGGGAATTTGATATGTTCGGTTATTTCTGAAGTAGTCAGCAACCAAATTATCGAGAGAGGCACCTTGTTTACTCACATGCTGTCTGATGAAGGTTCCCATTTCACTGATCTACCCTCGATTGTCTTAGAATGCCCTTGAAAACTATTTTTGGCATGCCTCTTCTGGTACGGCCGCAGAAGGCTCCGCGGCTCCCGAAGTTGTAAAATGGACCAAGAACCACGAAAGATCGATTTGATTTGGAACGGTAATTGATTCTGACGCGACAGTTTGGTATCGCGAATTGAGATCTACGAGAAAAAAACCTGAACTAGTGTTGACGAAGTTGTAGTGGCCACATTCTTTAGCATTTTCTTCAGAAAATTTTAGTGTCGTCGCAAATAGCTTTCGACAAAAATATCAAATTGTCGACTTAGGTCTCTGCTGTTTTTCACTGTTCAATTCATCGACAATGGGATACTCACTTAATCTCTATCGGAGAGTTTCACAGAAATTAATTTGTTTTTGGCAAATAATTTTCATAATTTACAAATGTTCTAAGCTTGTATTCGCTCCTTTCTTGGCTTAAGCTGTATCTTTTGAGAACGAGAAAATATTTGCGAAGAATCGATTCAACTCACTAGAAGCTTAAAGATATTCCTAACATCTTGTATCTTTTT